>CM038226.1:46943494-48377094 GCA_021442155.1 Cymbidium sinense
TTATCTTAGTTTATTAAACTTAAATTAATAGGCAGACCTAAAAAGACTTGGTTAGGATGTATTAAAAATGATCTTAAAAAATGATAAATTGACAATTAATAGGACATAATGGAGAAGGATTCATGTAGCCAACCTCACATAGTGGGATAAAAGCTTATTGTTGTTGTAATAATTTGATGCATTTAAATATTTTTTAAAAGCTCTTAGGGGAGCACATTTTTTGAATAAAATTAAAAACATGAATCGAATTAGTTTAATTTAATTGATTCTATTTAATTTAGTTGCTAAAATATCTGTATAGTAAATAATTATAATTTATTTTTTAAAATTACAATTATTTACTACATCGATATTATAACAAATGAATTAAATAGGATAAATTAAATAAAACTAATTTATATTTTTGTTTAAAGTATTTTGACTCGGGGACTGTTTGTTTTGAAGTATTTAGGATGCAAAATAAATTGAATGTAGTTAATTTATATTTTTGTGTAAAGTATTTTGACTCAGGGACTGTTTGTTTTGAAGTATTTAGGATGTAAAATAAATTGAATGTAATTAATTTATATTTTAAATAGTTGATTTTACTGAAAAATTAGAGTAAAGTAAAATTCTGAGGTATTATTATTTTGGAGAATAGGCAAATGCGCTACATTAAGGGGGTGTTTGGCAACGGATTGGATTTATTTCAAGTAGGATTTAGTAAATAAGATATTTTGGATTTAGTAAACTCTCAAACTCAAAAAAGTGTTCGTAATGATTTATTAAATCCCGCTAAATCCAAAAGATGTTTGTAAGTTATTCGAGATTTAAGTCATATAATTAAATAATAATATTTTAAAGAATATGAAAATAAATCAACAAATGAATGTAATATTAAAATTAAAATTCATCATTTAATAAAGATACCATGTTCATTACAAAATATAAATAAACATTACAATTGAATTTTTCAACTCCTTCGATAACGTCAAGCATTGCGATGACTCCGTCCCAATTCCTATATATGCGAAAAAATTGTATTAGAACTATATAATCAAATGTTATATTTTCTTAATGTATAAAGCTACTTTCTTACCCGTGTTTCCCACATTGTAGTAACTATTATATGCCTTAAACTATCTCCTTGAACTCTTTCATCAATACTTGCATGCACATCAGGATCATCATCATCTACGGTCGTCTCTCTTAATTCCCTATCATGTTGCATTTCTGTTTGAGACATATTAAAGTAATAGTCATCTTCATGATAATGACCAATAAAGTTGTAGGACGCACACATTACAATGCCACCGCACAAAGAAATTTATGAGTCAAGACTTGAAACTTTCTTTTCAAATTCTAAAAGTTCTCTCCACTACATTCCATAGTTGTGCATGATGATGATTAAACAACTCCTGTGGCCATGTATATCTACGAGTTGTACCTTCACGATAGTCACTTAAGTGATAACGAAAGCCTCTAAATAGTGCAATAAATTTATCTGTATTGGCGTAATCTGAATCAACTAAGTAATACTTCCCTTGTAGAACACGAAAATCTCCTTCCTCAATTGACTAACATAAAACTCTCATATCTGCTACAGATCCTTCCCAACCTGAAGTTAGATAAATAAATTAACGATCAAATGAAACAGCAGACATGACATTTTGTGAAGTGAATGCTTTTCTGTTACGATATTTGTTCTGCAATCGTGAATTGACAATAGCTAGTACATGTGTTACGTCGATTGCACCTATGACATTACTGAAAAATGGATAAAATTGGGGATTACCCTATACAAATGAATGACAATCATCTTGTGCTGGTGGTAGGTTGATGAACTCATCGGATAATGAAACGATAGCTTGCAACACCTGATTGAAGTAGTGACTAACTATTTCTAATGAATGTTGAAAAAATTCACAAAGTTGTCTGTAACTATGAGCATGTGCAACACCTCTTAAAAATGTTTAATTGTTCTGCTGCCATCATGTTTCTTGTGTTAGTTAATAATCCACGATTGACCAAAAGATCTTTGAGCTGTATGAATGCTTGCATTGGCAACCTAAAGCAATTGTAAGAACATCGTGGATATCCGTTAAGAATATCAAGTACGTATTGATGTCCAGTGTATTGTCTATCAAATAGAGGTCTCTGAATGTAATCTTGTTTATCGAATGCTTGAGCATCATCATCAATAATAGATGAGAGTAAAGCATTGATAGCGTCAGTCATCTCCAAGAAATTATCAATTAAAGAACAAACTGGCTCAGACAGTCCTCTTCTAGCATTATATGTCATTTCTGTGATATAACCAAAGTATAAGATGTCAAATCACATGAAATACAGATCACATATAGTTCAACATAGGTCAGGTTCTCAAGGAATTGCATCAAGATTACAAATCACATGTATTACAAATTACAGAAACAGAACATCAAACTTAAACAAGAAAATAGTAAAATTACACTAAATTAAGGAGCACATCATTCACGATTTGACATAAAAAGTATAACTAACTGGAATAATAAGAAAGCCTAGATATAAAATTGATTACTCTGAATTCAACCTAAAGCCATGCTGACGATCCATAGAAGCGTAGATGAGTTGCTATTATGTGTTCTATCCAGCTACATAGTAAATCACCTTCCCACCTCATTAGTATAACTTTATTACCACTGCAATCCTTGATCGCATCTATCACAGCAAATATACCCTCAGTTGAGATGTTAGGAACACTAGATAGCTTAGTCAGACAATCATCTATTATGTATAGGCAATATTTGTTCATGGTTTGACATAAATTTTTCTGCGTTTTCAACATTTTTATTAAGCATATTTGTCAATATTTCCTGCTCCACTGGTTTCTTCGCTCTTCGGTGATTTTACTGATTGTCACCTGATGATCGCTTTGGCTTAGGTTGATCATAAGTAGTGTAATCTAAGTGAGTCATAAAGTCCCCTATTTCTTCTATTGCCTCCTCTACAAAATTAATTTCGTGGCTAGACATAAAATTATCGATTACCGGCTCTACTTCATGGTTATCTGTTGATTTGGTTTCAGTACCTCCTCTTGATGTATTGCTTCGTGTTGAGCATGCTTGTGAACCCATTGCAATATTATCACCACAAATCTTTTCAAATATGTGGTACTGTTAAAAAGGGTTTCGTCTAAAGCGTCGCATTTTGGAATTTTCTTGTTTTGATAAAATAAAATTCATCATTAAATTTTTGTTTTAATAAAATAGATCTCTAAATCTTGAGTGAATAAACTAACTTACCCGAATCACCTTTTCCCATATTTCATTTGGTGCCACTGATATATTCAGCGTCTCATCCCAACCTCATCCACTCCGATTAGTTAGTTGATATAACATACAGAAGTCTGCAAGTTCTTATAGTGTGTCATAACAATGGTGGTTGTGTATTTTATTCCTAATTTTTTATTTAATGTGGCAACTACCTCATGCTATTTGCCTCTCCTTATTACACTGTTGCAGATATTGCCCTGGACAAATTGTTCCCAAAGTATGTCCCCGAAGACCACGTTATGATGTTCTGGCCATTTAGGAACTCTACTAGTGCTTCGTGTATTCTTGTAATGAGTTGGTAAATCATCTTCTGCATTAATGTGAGAATTTGTGGAAGTATGGTCTTTGGATTTCTCCTTTAAAAATTCTTTCATATCTACAAATAGAATTGAAATTTTGGTATGAATAAAACAGGGACTCCTAAATTGGTGGAATAATGTTATTAAAATTAAATTGCCTCACACGAAAAACAAATATCTTATTTTCGACGCATTTGGTTACGACAAATAGACTTGATGTTTGTTGACTCCTGATCAGATACAGTATCACCAACATTGATAATTTCTAAGACCTTAATGTGACATCGTATAGTTATTTTTTTCGAATGCATTTTATAAATTTCTTCAGAGCAACTGAACTGTTTGAGCTTGCTTCTAAATGTCACGACGACATTCTGAATATATTTTAAAGTCAAAAAATTTATTTAGGAAATAATATATTGAGAACATGCAGAACGATTTTAAAAAAATATACTACTACTATCATATCTCTAGTATTCTAGATTTGAGAATTAAGTAAGTCATATGTTTGCTATATTCACAAAAATCTAAATACACTAAGTACACTAAATATTGTTGTGTATTTTGTTCTTTTGATTTGAAACTCCGAAGTTATATTTTGATATATTTACAAGATTCAAGAAACACTTTATGCAATTAGAATAAATTATCAGACAACATTATATGCATATTAAAAATAAACAGATTTACTAAATGTCAGTTCACACGTTAATCATCTCAAACATCTCGTATATCTAAAACCAAGCGTGATCAGAGAGTGGAAATATCAGTTTACACGTTTACTAATATTTAACATGTAAAACTATGTTATTAACAATTGTCACTGGTTCAATTTATTGATGAATTTAAATAAGTTCATAAATTGCATTAAGTATTATTTTGATGATATTTTGATGCCGGTCATAGGTTTTTTGTGATCTAAACAAATGACAAAAATTTTTGTGATCTAAACAAATGATAAAAATAAAAAGTAAAATCACAATCATTGTTGTTCTAGATAATATAATTTTGAATCAAACTTGCAATCTGAAAAGCTACTATAATTTACTTGCCCAAAATTGCAATCTGAAAAGCTATTATTGTCAAGCTACATTCGAGTTGTCAGATGCATAATTAATACAGAAAATTGGAACTCAACAAGCAAGCAAAAGGTGCAAGATCAGAATGTAAGCATATTTGGCACTTGTATGGCACTTGTATGGCATATTTTTAGATGTGTAACTTAAATTGAATTCAATCTGCATATATGACACTTGTATGGCACTTGTATTGCACTTGAATTCAAAATATGTGTAACCTAAATTGAATCTAAAGCTAAATTTCATTAAGTCGCCCTAAAATCAACTCTTATTTAATCCTTGCACTATTAAAAATTCTCAATGACTCAAAATCATTTACTTGCTGAGATTATTTGCACAAAAAACTTGATTAGTCACATACAATACTTAATTACTGGCCCAAGGTTCCTGGCCAAAATAATTTGTCAAAAATACATATCCTCAATTCATAACTCACCCAAAGGTTTATATTAACAATCAACTATACAAACCAATTTGCCAAAAATATGTATCCTCAATTCAAAACTCACCCGAAGTTCTCAACAAACTCGTATGCTACACATTTAACTATATTGAATTTAAATGCTATATTTTTATGTAATTATTTAACATGGTTAATACAATAACACACTCATTGTAATCGTAACCTATAAATAGAGATCAATGCAGACGTTATACTTCGAGTAGAAATTGTCCTATTGAAATCAATGCAAACTGATTGTAATCGTTTCATGATTTTTTTTTTTTTGCATTATCTCAGTAGCTTTCTTCAAACCTCTCTTCTCCATCAAAGAGGTTCAATCAAGAACTTGACTTAATCCTTCGCTCCAATCCATTCTGCCTTTCCACCTTAGTCTACGTCTGTTTTTTCTCCCCCTACAAAGAACACTGGACCCAACTCCTCTCACAAAAAAATAAATAAATAATATTCCCCCTTACTTTTCTCCTTCCCTCACACATTACCTGATAGACACGAAGCAAAGGATTTAGCAAAGCATCTCAAGATAGAAGAATTTCATTCCCACAATTAATGGATACGAACTGCAGTAACACAACTCGAAGCCACGAAAAAAATGATTCCAAATCATAAATCGCTCCGAAACAACACATATATGTAGGCTGAAGGAAGTGAGGGTCGGTCGTGGCTTGGAGTGAACAGTCCTGCAAGGTTGATGGAGTTAGGGGCGTCAGTTGAGGATGGCAGCTGCAGCAGATTCGGACGAGAGAGGAATAGAGAGAATTGAGAGGCAGTGTGAAGCTTGATACTATTTATTAGGAGAATAATGGGATGAGATAGAGATTTTGAGTGTTCAAATGTTCAATCAGATTAGGATTTACATGTTTCACAGGTAGAAAAGAAAAATAAAGAACCAAACCTATCTCAAAAAAAAAAAAAAAAAAAGAAGAGACGCACGATGCAGCGAGATAAGAAGAACGAACTTCTCTGTAGTAATTTACGAGAGAGACGTGCAATGCACAATTGCAACTAGAGCGAAACTTTGAAAAATATCTATTGCGAGCATAAAAATAAGGGGGTGTTTGGTAACGGATTTACTAAGGATTTAGCTCGCTAAATCCCGTAAATCCTACCAAATATCATCGGAGGATTTAGTAAACGCGATGCAGAAATCGGGTAAATCCAAAGGAGCGATAAATCGGATTTATTAAATCCACCGGCGGATTTAAGGGATTCTGAGCAGAAACTCGTATGGCGGGAGCTGCGGCTTCGTCTCAACTCCTCGATCGTCTATTTCTTCTCATGACGCTTTCCGTCACTCTTCGCCTAGCCTCAAGCGGCATCGCTGTATCTCGGATTGATGAGTTTTCTTCCATTTAAGCTATCAGGTATGACCGGAACTCTCTACGCTTTCACGCTTCAATGGTTTCGCGTTTACTTTAGGATCGAAGATGAAGCACCGCGTAATCGGGGTGTTAAGCGGATTTATGTATCGTTAAGGTTTTACTAGGTTATTCTCTGAACAGGAATAGCAGATGCATGCCTGTAATCGGGGTGTTAAGCAATTCACTGCGTTACTAAGTGAGTGGTCCGGTTCTCAGCTGCCTGTGAGTATCTTTCTACATATTCTCTTCGTTTTTTTTTTTGTGTTTTGTTCGATGTGGTTGTGTCTTTTGAGAAAGAAAGATGTATTTTATGTTTTATTTTGAGATTATCGATTTTTATGTCACGGTTGTCAGTTAGAAACATGGATCACGCTCTTGTTTTGTGAATTGATAAGAATTTATATTATAATTTTAATTGAGGAGCAGCCATAAGACATGAAAATGATAAAATCACGTATGCCATAAGCTTCTCGTTTTGAGGTTTTTTCTTTGATATTGTAAGAATTCATGTGTAAAGTCTTCGAGTTGTTGCTTGGTGAGCTTGATTGTGGAATGTGCTCAGTGCAGTATCAACTAGCGTGTTGAGACATAAACAAATTTTGATATGGGTGTGCCACTTGATTTTCATTGGATGAGAATTCTATTTGAATTAGATTAGGCCATTATGTTAATTAATTGATGGAGATTGTGTTTAGTATTTATGGGCTTTGATTAGCTTGTTGTTGTTGTTTGAAAATTTTAACTATTTCATAGGGAAATTGGAAACGGTTCATGGGACTCGTGGGTAATGCCACTAGAACAACAGGTTAATTTCCTGCATAATTATGCAGTGATATTACTCTAAAAACTTTTCTTATGCTGTTAGTTATAACAATCCAATCCTGCGTGTTTACAGACAGATGTTGCTTGTGAAAAGGTAACAACATTAAATGGAACAAGATTCTTTTTACTCCATATGGTCCTTGTATTATTAGAGGTATAAGTCGTGATGGAACAGTTTAAACTTCATGTTTAGCGAATTAACGCCTTAATTAAAAAAAATCAACTTTAAAGTAATACATAATGAGTTATCTCAGTTTTGTTGATGCATGTAAGTACATTTATCTTGGATGATGACTTTATATTTGTAAATTAGCATTATCTCATATATCTTTAATTAAGCTTAATTAAATCTTGATAGCTCAAAATAATAAACTTGAACAATTTTAAAAATTGAGACATTCCAGACCAGCCACTCAATAAGGAAGATACATGAATGAGCTTGAGTAGGGTGGTACCTTAAACCTCTTCTTTTGATTTAATGACTATGGATTCCAAAAGTGTTGTCGACTTCAAAATTGTGATTCCCAAAACACCTATTATGATCCTGGATTAATTTCATTCTACCATTCTTGGTATGTTGTTTGTATTGTTAAAAATACCTAATTTATGTTGCAGCGATGTATGAGACCTTAATTGATCATTGTGAAAAAGTATAGTTTAGTATGATAGAGATTTGTTTGAAAGAGGAACAAATGAAATTCAATTTGTATTATCGGAAAAATTTCTTATATCCAAATAATATAATGTTTATTTATATTTTGTAATGACATGATATCTTACGTTAAATAATGAATTTTAATTTTAATATTTTATTTTTTATTTATTTATTTTTATATTTTAAAAATATTATTATTTAATTATAACATACTTAAATCCTCATATAACTTACCAAACATCTTTCCGATTTAGCGATTTAATAAATCACATTCTAAACACTTTTGATTTAACATCTCAGATTTACTAAATCCAGTTATACTGGATTTACTAAATCCTACTTGAAATAAATCCAATCGTTGACAAACACCCCCTAAGAGTTCTAAGAAGTTGAGATAAGAAGTACCATTCTCGTCGTACCATAAGAAATCCCTTTAAATCCGTGAAATCGGCGGATTTAACGAATCCGAAATTTATCCCATTTCCGAATTTACTGAATTTACGGCACTAAAGATTTACTAGATCCCTCCATAGGATTTACGCGATTTAGCCAGCTTAAGGGGGTGTTTGGCAACAGATTTACTAGGGATTTAGCCAACTAAATCCCGTAAATCCTACCAAACACCTTCCAGATTTAGTAAATCAGGTCTGTCTTTGTCATCCGAAATCTCGGGATAAATCCGGATTAAATCCGGATTGATTTTGGATTTAGAGATCGACGAACCTCTGAATAAATCGGTTGTCACAACGCCATCGAAACACGGTCGAATCGCCTTCTTCTCCACAAGTCGGTCTTTGTACTGGACACTGCTAGTTGGTTCCGTTGTCCTCCGCCTCGCTTCTTTAGGCTTCACAATTCTCCTCGTCGCTCCGCGAGCTTGATCTTACCGTCGTCGGTCGTCCTGTCAGAGCTCCCAGGTTTGGAAGCTTCAGAGGTACTCTCTTCTTCTTGAAGTAGTCTCTTAGATCAAGCTTCGATCGAGCTCAGTCGTGTTGTTTGGTTCAGAGTGGGAGAAGATTCCCCCGGAAATGGTGAATTCGTGGTTCCTTCTTGAGTTAGGGGTTCGTTTCACGAGCAAGGAGGCTCGGTGAGGTATGGATTTTTTATTCATGTTTTGTGAGAATGGGAAACCTTATTGAGTTATTTGGCTGTATTTGTTCAGATCTGTTTCGACTTGAGCTTCGATTTCATGTTTCATGGTCATTCATCATTTTGAGAAACTGTTGTCACAAAATTGTTGATTTGGGGTTTGATAGATTATGCTTTGTTGATCAACAAATTTACGTCTGATTTTGTTTGATGTAAATGATAAATTTTAATAAACATGATATTTATGAATATGATATTTGTGATCTAATATTTATTTATATTTTATAATGAAGATGATATTTTTGTTAAATGATAAATTTTAATTTTAATATTAGATTCTTTTTTTATTAATATTTTTATTTTTTAAAAAAATATTATTTAATTATAACAGATTTAAATCCTCAAATAACTTACCAAACATCTTTCTAGATTTAACAGAATTTAATAAATCTATTACTAAATATTTTTTAGAATTTAACAGCTCAAGATTTACTAAATTCAGATGTACTAAATTTAGTAAATCCTACTTGAAATAAATCAATTCGTTGCCAAACACCCCTAAATCTTAGAAAATCCGTCGCTAAACACCCACTGAGAATTCGCTTGAAATAGAGCGAAAAGCAAATTCTGCGGCAGCGTGACTCTTGATTTCGCACCGATTCTCTTCCGCTGTCGCTTCTTTCGCCGCTCTCCCCGAGCTCGCTGCTCTAGTGCACTGCCTCTGCTCTCCCCGCGCTTGCCGTTCTCCCCGTGCACAACACTCACGCCGCGCTCGCTGCAGCTTGGGAGAGCTGCTGTGTAAGCGTTTTAGGAGGGGAGTGCTGCCCTAGTTCCGTTCAACTGCCTTACCTCTCGTGACTGCAGCTTGCTAAGTCGTGAGTTGACCTTTACCCTACCAATCTACCATCATAACACAACCGATCGCGCAACAATTGCGACATCAAGTCGACAAGCTTTCGGTATTCTCTGTTCTTTGCCTCGAATAATCTTGTCATGCCTGAAAGTTACACATTGCTTTTTTCTATTGATGCCTCTAACGATTTCCCTTTTGATTGTAGCTTGAGATTGAAGTCTATTACGGTTTGACGAGGTTCGACATCTCGTCGAGGCTGCAACCAATTTTTTCGAAGCCGGAGACAATCCTAGAGAACGACTGACTTTCCAATCTTGTGCGATTCTCCATTATTTGTAAGTTTTTCACCTACAGGAGTGTTTGCATTGCTAGAGCTCCACATTTCTTCTCCTATAGGTGTCTCTAATTAATTTCCTTTTTGATTGTAGCCTATGGTTAGTTCAACCTTCTTCTTCACTTGACTGTCAACAAAGTTTCAGGTGCCAGAGACAGTCCCAAGGGCTCTTTTCTACAAGAAATCGAGGTAAGGGGCTTTTCAGCTGTGTTGAGATTCATATTCCATTATTGTTGCATGTTATTGTGAAAGTGTGATTTTTAATTCTTTTTCAGCTTTAAATCAAAGTATATTTTAGGTTCAGTGTAAGAATATGTGGATTTGTTGTAGACTTTCAAGAGATTGAATTGTTTTGTTATTTGATTCATGCCATTACTTATTTGTTTATATTTAACTTGCAATGTAGTTAATCAATTAATCCAATCAAGAATACATTTCATTGTTGATGATTTAATGATCCTAATACTAATATCTGTTATAAATTTAATGATACTTATCCTAATAATGATATGAATATTGATTGCGACCAGGATTCACCTCAGACAACATCTCTATTTGAGTTGTGGTTGTGGTGACATTGTCTGGAATTGCAGTCAAATTGATTTTGATATTTCAATCAGCATGTGGTTATTAGCATATGACACTATCTAGATTCATTCAAACTAATATCATGTGATTAATAGTTGTGTAACTCTCATCTTGATATTGTACTATGTCCGGAGTTTGTTTTTATAGTAAGTTTGAAATTAAAATATGTGTAGTCATGTAATATGATGAAGAATATCCTGGTTGAGCTACCTAAAATTGAAGCACAAGATGATTATGGAGATATTGCTTAATCTACTATGAGATTTGACAATCCAAATAAAATATGAAATCCAATATTAAACAAATTGCACACAAATTTTAATTTCTAATGTTTATAAATAAAATTTGCTTATATTTTCCCATATAATTTTTTTCTACTTATTCTAAACTTCAAAATTATATTAGTTGATTAACATATTAGTGTTTAAACTTTAGAACTGGAATCTCAATATTTATATTTTCCAGACGTGAACACATTTTCTCATTTTAAATATTAGTACTATACTTTGACATCTCAAAATTGTTACATTAATAATTTTTAATATTTTGTACATCATTTCTTCTTGTATTTTTTTTTGCAAGATTTTTTGTAAAAGTTACCTAATTATAGTCTGTACTCATGTGTGTTTTAAAGATGAACGAACAATTACAAGATGATGAAGATCGCTTGTCTATCTTAGATAATTTCTGGGATGAAATAGAGTTAGGTCAGAATCATTTTGCAATACATGCGGTTATTGCTATCACAGTAAGTGTTATATTTGTAGTGATGCATAAGGTTGGACGTGAGAGGCGACGGTATAATATTGAATGGAATATACAGCGTCGGACATACTTATCCAGATTATATCTTGGAGTCGACTTTGATTGTGTTAATATGGTGAGAATGAAGAAAAAATATTTCTTCAAATTATGTAATTTGTTGCGCACAAGAAGATTACTCGTTGACACATTCTATGTGCGTGTCGAAGAGCAAGTTGCTATATTACTATATACACTTGGACATAGTGTCCATAATCGAGTTATTCGTTTCAACTTTCAAAGATCTGGGGAAACTATCAATAGATATTTGAATGCAGGAATATATGCCATAGGAGAGCTGTGTCAAGAATTAATTAGACCCCCATCTCTTCAAATACCACATAAGATAGAATCAAAAATTCGGTTTATGCCTTTTTTAAAGGTACAACCAAACCTTATGTTTCTAATTACAAATTTTATTTTTGTGGTAGTCTTCTTAACTCGATTTAAAAAAAAAAAAGGATTGTATTGGTGCTATAGATGGAACACATATTAGAGCCAAAGTACCAAAAGAGTTTGAATATGCATTTAAAGAAAGAAAGTCTTACCCAAGTCAAAATGTATTAGCAGTAGTAGACTTTGACTTAAAGTTCACATATGTTCTAACTGGTTCGGAGGGTTCAGTGCATGATGCAACTGTTCTTAGGAATGCATTATAACGATTTGATGGTATGTATGCTCCAGAAGGTATAGAAAATAAATTTTATATAGAATGTAATAATCAGCCACAATACTCTTATTGTTTGCCTACTTTAAAAATTGCAGGCAATTATTATCTAATGGATGGGGGATACTCCACAAAAAGGGTTTTATATCTCCATATCGTGCTACAAGGTACCACTTAAAAGAGTTTAGTTCCAGCAGACCAAGAAATAGCAAAGAGTTATTAAATCTACGACATTCATCGCTACGCAGAACAGTGGAGCGTCCATTCGGTTCTTTGAAGAATCGTTTTGCAATTATAAAGTGCGAGTCTTACTTCCATTTAGAAACTCAAGTTGACATTGTGCTTTCCTGTTGCATATTACACAATTAGATTATAATTGAAGGTGGAGATGATATCATTCTTTCAGAAGATGAGTGGGCTAGAAGGAGCCATGTTAGAAGAAGATATGAACTTCTGTCAGATGAGCCACGTGAGTGGTTGGGAAATAGAGATCAGATTGATCTAGCTATGTGGAATAAGATGGAGAATGTTGGCTATTAGACATGTCAAAACAACTGCACTTTTGAAATATACCATAGTTTTTCGATGATAATATTCCTGAATATTCCATTTTTTTTACGATTACTATTACATGTAACTATATTCTTTTGGATATAAATATACACATTCGTTATGAAAATGTCATTTATATAAAATTACACATTATATATTTGTTCTGACTAGAATTGCACACTTTAATTGATGTAAACATCTAAACATATTTTTGTGGCATGTATCTTGCTTTTGGTAGGGGTGATTGATACACAACAATCAATAGGTTCTTCTCCTACAAAGAACATAAGGTGAAAAATTTTATATGGAGTTTAAAACTTGAGTGGATTACTAGGCTTCTACAAATTATGGCTGAGTACATAGATGCAAATATGCGATTCAAGGCTTTAAAGATGTTGTATACCAATGTGCTACTCAGAAGTTAAAGGATAGATTTGGAATGATGTTACAAGTGAGCAATGTAAAAACCAAATCCATCATCAACGAAGTATATGGAATCATATCCAAGAATTGAAAAAAAATATGGAGTTTCTTGGGACGAAAGTAAGAAAATTATTTTGATGGGCCCAGAGAAATATGCATCTCACATTCAGGTAATATTTGTACTGATATATTTGATTTGTAAAGTAAGACTAAGTATTCTTCTTTCTATTACAAGCTTGTCCCAAAGATACTATTTTCTTAAATATTCCTATAGTCAATTACACAGATTTGGAGAAGGTTTGTGGCGAAGGGCATGCCACTGGAGATGGGGCTAAGTTTGGAAATATTCAAATTCTATTGGGAGCTCAACAAATCAATTTAGATGATGATGAGAATGTAAATTTCATAGAAACTGGCATGGATGCAACTCAAGGTATTGAGTGGCCTGAACTGGATGTGAAAGATGACTCCGAAGGAATGACAAAGCAAGGTACATCTAAGAGTGCAAACGAACCGAGCGTTCGACAAGCTACTCGAAGCTCGGCTCGATAAGAGATCGTTCATGATCGTTTGATTAATTAATCAAACAAGCTTGAACACTTTGAATACTCGATTGGTAAATGACAACAACAACTCATAATCGATTCATGATCGTGAAAGATTATCATTTAATGTTCATGAACAAGCTCGAAGAAGCTCGATAACGCCGATTAAGATCGCTGAGCGGATATCGTTTAATGTTCATGAACAAACTCGTTAAGAAGCTCGATAATTCGATTATGATCTTGAGCGATATCGTTTAATGTTCAAACATACTCATGAACAAGCTCGTTGAGTAATTTTAGGAAAAATATTTAACATTTAAAAAAAAAATATAAACATTAACTAAATTAAAATATATTTATATTTATATGAATTTTAATTTTAATATTATATAATAAAAATTTCTTAACTTTAAATTGTAATAAAAATTTCTTAATTTTAATTTTAAGATTACATATGAGTGAGTCTGAGTCCGATCGCGAGGCTTGAGTGAGTGAGTCAGTCCGTCACTGGCGAAGGAGCTTCGGCTCTCGCTCAATCGTCGTCCGTTTTTGATGGACGGTAATATTAACTAATTCGATCGATTGGCGATAAGTAAAAGATGTAACCCTGCTAAGGCTCTTATTCGGTTATTCTAATTCCCCCACGACTCATACTTCTTCTCTTGATTCTTTCCCCAAAGAAAACCCTGAGCATGAGCAGCGGAAGAAAGATTTTAGATTCTTCATAGAGTTCGCTATATTGTGGCCAAGGTAAGTGATTTATTATTTTCGGTTTACATTTGTGTAGAGTTCGAAATGAAGAGGAAATGAACTCTAAAATATTTGATTGAGGGAATCATGGTCGTGTCATTTACTGTCGTGAACTCTTAGTAATGAGAGAAAAATCTTTGTGGAGAAGTTTGATTGGTTTATTTCCATTATGTCATTTTTTAGGGTTATGCCCTAAATAAATTCCGAATGTTTTGACAAATCATGGAGACTCGGAGCAATGTTGTTCGACAATGTTAAGTTTATGTTTGATAGTTTGAGACTTTGAGTTTATCTCTTTTTTTGAATTCTGATTCAATTATCTTGAGGTAAAATGTGGTCTATTCTTCTTGGCTCTTGCTGTCAACTTTAATTTTTCGATTGTTTGCAAGCATGTAAGCATGTTCGGCTGGAAATCATACCATGGAATCAGTGGAATGTAATTTATATCTTGGCTCTTGCAGTTGTTTATTTTTTTTGAGATGTTGGAAAAAGTAGCTGAACGTGTTTTAAAAGGAAGAGGGAGTGTTGATTCAATTGCCAAATGAGTTTTAAGTTTTAAGGTCTTGTGATTATGTGCTGAAATGTGAATTCTGAAATGTTGGCTATCTTTAATATCTTATGGACCTATGGTATTGATATAAGAAGTATTGGGAGGTGTGAAGGGTGTGACCGTGTGAGCATATATGGTTGCAAAAGTTATGTACTTATGTTCATCTATTTCCTTTGTGAATAGTGAATAAAATCATAGAAAAATTGCATCATCATCAATGGTTATTTATCAATCGCAATTGAGAGGTTCTTAATTCCTATGCATTGGTAACATGATGTATTATCATTTAGTTATACATTGGCTATTTTTCATTTCTGAAATGCAGATTGTAAGATTACAAGATTGTTTTCCATTTCATAAAAATTCTATTTTTGTTTTATCCTTGGATTAGAAAGTACTTTTGAGTATGAGACTTGCAAGTTATATTTTTTTTTGTTTTACCCTTGGATTTGTGAGACTTGCAAGTTACATTTATTTTTTAAAATCTCAATTGAGGTATCATTTTGAAATAAAACCCTATGAAATTAAATTTTTTTTGACTATTATGTCATTTTCTATGTGCTCATCTTTTATTAATTTTTATATTGAAGGTATGTCTTCTGTCAAAAGATGTGATCTTATAGACTATTGTTTATACAAGTGCTATGAGAGAGTTTAGTGTAGGGTCTCTATGAAGAGATCTATGAAACATAATTGTTCCAATGATGTCAAATAGAGAAAGCTGATCCTTTTGCTAAAAAAGTAAGAAGAAAAATATCATCAGTATGGAATAATTTTACTTTGATCAAACTCAATGATGGTATTGAGAAGGTATAGTATAATCATTGTAAGCATAAGCTTACAAAGAGCAAAGGTGGTCTTCTTACACAATATAAGCGACATTTTCATTTGTGGTAGGAGGATAGTGTAGCGAAGGGCAACTTAATATTCAATTCATGATTGCGTACCATTGAATCGTGAGTGCTTGTAGTGTTGTTAATTGGAGATATGATCATACTAGGATAAGGGAATTAATTTCTCATATGATAATGGTACATGAGTTGCCATTTAAATTTGTAGAATATGAGATGTTCAACATTGTCATGAAAGCTGCTAGTCCATATTATGAAAGGATATCACGGAGTACAGTAAAAAATGATTGTGTAGCAAGCTATGAAATTGGGAAAAAAAATTGAAACACTTATTAGATACCGTAAGTAGAGTTTGTGTCCGATCTATGAAAATCCGTCAAGATATACATTATATGGTTGCACATTTGTAGATGTTGATTGGAATTTGCAAAAAAGAGTACTTAACTTTTTTGATGTGCCCCCGCCTCACAGAGCAGCAAACATACATGACATATTATATAAGTGCTTAAAGGATTGGCCATTGAAAATAAAGTTGCAACAATAACAGTGGATAATGCAGCATACAATACATTGACAGTGAATATGTTGAAAGCAAGTCTAGAGTTTCATAAGAAACTTCCTCTTGGTGGAAGAATTTTTCATGTGCGTTGTTGTAGACATATCTTGAATTTGTTAGTTCAAGATGAGATTTCTGAAATTAAAAGTACAATTGATTTGGTTAGAGACAGTGTGAAATATGTGACCGCTTCTCGATTAGTGATGTTCAACGAGATAGCTCAAAAGTTGCATTTACCAAAAAAGAAATTGATTCTAGATTGTGTCACTAGATGGAATGTTACTTATGCAATGCAATCTATCTTAGAGTTGAGGAGGTATTTTGAGGTTTCTGATAGAGATGTGTTTACACTTTATGCAGTCGAAGATTGGGTAAAATTAGAGGATGTTTGTTCTTTTCTTGAGGTGTTTAGTCAAAATTGATATCGGGTTTACTTCTAACCTTGGAAAATTTTCTAATTACTACTGCAATTCATTTACTTTATAGTCAATTAAATTAATTTATTTTTATAATTATATTTATGATAGGTTTCGAATATCCCACCTCCAACTTATTTTTGTCAGAATTATGGGGGATCAAAGAGATGTTGGATGATAATTCTCTTAGTGGGAATCCACATGTTAAGGAAATGACAATCCAAATGAAAGAGAAATTTGATAAGTATTGGGGAAGTTGTAATCTTTTAATATCAGGTCTTGTTTTAGACCGAAATAAAATGAAGATGATAAATTTTGCATTCAACTATATACTCGAAGAAATTGCAGATGCACATTGATGAGTGTAAAATTTATATGAACTTTATAATGAGTATGTTGAGGATTATAGCTAACAATGCGAACAAGGTTGCTCTAGAAGGTGAATCAAGTTGTGTTTGAAGTGCTTCTAATTTTAAAGGGAGGCTATGGAAAGAGAAAGTATGAGACTTACATTAATTACACTACTCAATCTGAGCTTGAGGTTTATTTGGATGATGGGGTTGTCATTGAGTGAGAACTCAAATAACTTTGATTGCTTAGGTTGGTGGAAGGCAAATAATGTGAAATATATTTTTCAAGGATGACCTCGATGTACTTTCTATTCACAATTCTTCGAGAATCTTTAGTGGGTGGTAGAGTCATTGATCAATATCGTGCTTCTTTAGGGATGGAAAGCAGTTCAATATTTATTATGGAGTGGTATCAAGTTTCTATGGAATTAAAAGAAAGGAAAAGGTTAGTGGCTTATTTTACTTTACTCGCATTACAAATTTAACTATTTTGACATTAATATTTATATAAATTATGTTGTCGCAAGAGGAGATGAAAGAAGTTCTTTTATCTTGAAATGTTACTGGATTCAATGTTTGGTACTTTGAAATGAAACTCTACTGATTTTGAACTAGTTTGATGTATTATTATCTTTTTCTCTTGTACTCTTTATAAAGTTTTGAATGTCATAAGATTATTACATATTTTTCATATCAAAATTATTTATTGAAAATGTAATGTTTCATCACGAGTTTATGCTATAGCATAAGACAAGGGAAAGATGGTGCTACTACGCATTTAGCATAAGCTTTCAGCCTTTCAGGTACAGTTTCATATTATACATATTAATTTTTATAAATTTCTATTGTTCATGAATGCTAGATGCTTATTTATGCACATTTACATAATTCTTTGAAGCTTGAAATAGTATTGGTCGAGTATTGGCAATGAAATCAATGATGATATTCCAGATTCTATTTGGGAGTGATTGTTTTAATGAATGATATGCACTATAGTAGTAGTTGCCCTTCTCTTTATGTATTGCTGGTAGCCATTATATTGAGGTCTTATTAAAATGCATTTGTGAGGGTACTTACTCTATAGAATTTGGATCTTCAATGTAATATTTGTTGTCCTTTCTTTTAGAGTTAATGGTAGCTATTATGTGAAGCTTAATTTGTAGTAGCCCTTCTCTCTAAGTATTGTTGGCAGTCATTAAGTTGAAGTCTATTGCTATGTGTTTGTAATTGTAAGTAATTTATAGAATTTGGATCTTCAATGTAATGTTTGTTGCCCTTTCTTTTAGAGTTGATGGTAGCTACTATGTGATGAATAATTTTTTAATCTTAGCTTGAGCCAATATTAATATTTTATCGTGTCATAAGTAAGCTTTCTATAAGCTGATTGATATTTTCTATTTTTTGGCGACCTTATGGCCTTGTGGGCTGTTCCTAAACTATTGTTCCTAATGATGGTTGTTGGTTGTTCCTAGCCTGCATTTTCATACAAGTTATAGATTTCAAGTTTTATATATGATTCATGATGTTTACATTAATAGAGTATGAATTTGAACGAAGAATTAGTGCGATCTTTTCTATAGACTATCCTTCAAAATGCTAACTAGTGCCTTTCATACTTGAAATTGACAATTTAATGTAGATTTTTATGCCTGATGATCTCTGTTGGGGAATACATCTGTTTTAGATCATGGAATTATTTAACATGATAAGCCCCTAATTATATTTCCGATGGAGCTGTAAATAACTTTTCTATCGTTTCTTAGCTGCTAAATTTTTTCATAGTTGTCTTCTATCTTTGTCTTAATGGGCTTATTAAGTTGTTTGTTGTACATTCTGAAAATTTCCGATGTTGAACATTTGATGTCTCATGGGTGAGTGTTCACGATGGTTTGGGGTATGTTTTGTAGTGTTGGTGGTTTGGCTGGTTTGCAATTGCTTCTATCTAGCTTTGTTCTAATCGTCTTGCACGGTTTGCAATTGCTATCTAGCTCAAATTGGTTGGCCTTCTAGTCTTTGCGATTGGTTTGGGAATTGGGACTTACTGTATGCTAACTTTTCTTTCTTTAAGTTTAAGCTTACATTACTATTTACTAATATCTCTATTTGAGTTCTTGCAGTCAATTCTTGCAGGGCATTTTTAATGAAAATCTTATGAGTGAAAGCTTTGCTTGTTCCTTTAGGCGTTAGTAAATGTTTCAACTGCAGGGTGGTGCAAGGATTTTTATATTTGAGTCCTCTTGTTTATACATTTATTAAATTGAATATTGGCAACAAATTGTCCCTCTATGAATTTAGATGCAAATGCAATCTTGTCTAGTTTAACTTGCATGGATCAGAGTCAAGAGCCATTTCAATATTGCATCTCACAGGATTTCTTTCAACAAATTGAATAAGACATGTCTCTCTTCTTGGTTATGATCCATTTAAAATATTGACATTTTATTTTTATTTTTATTTTTATTTAACATCTGGACTCAGGATGGTATCAGCTTGACAGAAAGTGTTCATGGCGTCAAGTAAGTTCTTCTTTCTTTTGCTACTCATACTAGAAAAACTTCTTTTTCCCAGGTGCATTTATCATAGTTAACATTTAACATACACAAATTCCATAATTCACATTCCACATGCAGTGACTCTTTCAATCTTTCGATTACATTTGATTCAGAACTTATTATCTTTCGATCTCTTATTTCTTGGAGGGTTGCCTACTTGCCTTGGCTGGAGTTTATCTCTTTTATTTTCTTTTGCCATTAGATTGTTAGTTTTTGTATTTTATTTTATTGTACTTAGTTTGAGGACTATTCTTTTTAGGCTATCTTATATTCTTGTACCTTTTTTAGCATTAGGTTTTGAGAGTTGTCTCCTTTAAGGACTTTGTATTCTTTTTCTTAAATGCAATAAAATTTTTTTTTAGCTAAATAAAATAAACGGTAGCTAGCAGGTCCAACAAAATTTTGAGAGTTGTCCCTTTAATTCTTTAAAAATATTACAATTATTTTACAAATTTTTATTGTTTATTTATTCATGATTGCTACATGCTTGTTTATGCACATTTATTGGTTGTTCATTTATTCATGAACACAAATTCTGCTCGTTAAAGTACTCGATAAGGCTCGTTTATTTACTGCTTGTTAAGGCTCGTTTATTTAGTACTTGTTAAGGCTCGTGTATTTAGTGCTCGTTAAGGCTCATTTACTTGAGACTCGTTAAGGCTCGTTAAGGCTCGTTTAGTTACTGCTCGATAAGGCTTGATAACAATGCTCGTTAAGACACTCGATTAAGCTCGTTTATCATAATAATCAAGCTACTTGATAAAAGCTCGATTAACTTTAAACAAACTAAACACAAACCAATCTCAAACCAAGCTTGAACAACTCGGTTGCTAAACGAACCGAGCTCGAACACAGACACACAAGCTCGAAACAAGCTCGAACCGAGCTCGAGCTCCAAAGATGTTAACGAGTTCAAGCTGAACACGCTGTTTGGTTGGTTTGTTTGCATGTCACAGAGATGACCCTTTACCCTTATCTTGGGTCTCTGAGAATAGGATGACTCGATTAGACACAGATTACCAACACGCTCCAACGTCTTCGCGAGCAGTAAGTGAAATGTGTATCTAATCAAATCATCACAAATATTTGCAATTCATATACTACTTAACTTAATATCACAATTGATGGAAGTATGAAATCTTTAAGTTTGTAAAGAAATACAGATTAAAAGCGTTAAAATTAAAATGCGTCTTTAATCTTCCCAAAATTATACACCCCCATTCAACAAAACTAGCTTTTACCCATCATTTTTTCCGAAATTATCAACGGTAGATCATTAAAACTTTGTGAACAAAGAATCTAAATAAGTAGAGCAGCGGAATAATGGTGCATGTATATGTAAATTTACAAACGTAAAGCTGTCTTTGCGGAATGTAACAATATAAGCGAAACAATATCTTTGTAGGTCTTTAGAAATATAACTATAACAATATCTTTGTAATCATCAATGTGTCGCGGTGATTTTCATTAAAATCATTTCGGTTATATCAAATCATTTTCTAAATATCATTTATAATTCGTAGGTTTTGACTTCATAACAAAAGGGTTGTCCTCGTCTAAAAGGCGAAGGTAAAGGCGGTACCTACTACTTACGTGCCCCCCCCGATTGGATCTACTCCAACCTCAAAATGTCGAGTCGGGGATATTAAGATTCCCTGTCACCATCTCGTCAAAATTTTTTTCATCTGCAGATTTTATAACATAGTCTTCCTATCACAATTTTCCGACATTTTCGCTTTATCACATTCTGCGTTTAGTTGTTTTAAAACATTTCTATATCTTCGATGAAATCATATCTTTGACTAATTTATAATCATCAAAATCATCTATCGAGGTCAAGTAAAGCATTTGAATTTCGTTGATATAATGAAAATATCATATATAATTCATACAATTTGATTTATCTGAAGTGGTAAACGATGGCATACATAGAATAGAATTTAAATTAGATTATGTTTCACCTCGATTAATACCGGATTGTGATGTCTTCTCGATTCACCACTATAAATAACTCTTCTAAATACTTCTAATACATTAAACTCATAATTAACACGGTAGTATGCTTAAAGCGTAATCTTACCGAATTGATATCTCATACAAAATCTGAGTCTTTAATCTACTAACGCCAATATTCTCAATCAACAAACTAAAATTAACAATGTCGATCCACAATTAATTCATCTACTCACCTGCTAGCAGTTGAACTCCCCACGATCAACATTTCCAGGAAGGGCTGGAAAGAAAAGGGATAGAAAGAAATTACAACTTCAATTCCAAGTTTCGTCAGAAATCCGACCGAATCGGTTCAGATTTCCCCCGGCGGTGATTTCCCCCGTCGACTTACAGTCGGCGTTTCCAAGCGGCGACGGCATCTGAGCTTCCACCGAGTCGGTCCAGCAAAGCGTTCGGCGAGCGTGCTAATCTACGGAGGCGATAATTCACTATCGGCCGACGGGCGAAGCGGCGGTTCGTCGTTACGTGTCACGGGCGGTCAAGTCGATGCCGGGAAGGAAAAGAGGAGACGAACTCGATCATGAAGGGTGAGGCTGCGGTATGGGAAATGAAATAGGCTGCGGGAGAGATCCAACCATACGTCGAATTTGCCGGTGCTACAAATGCTTACGCTATCTTCTGAATGACAAAATTAATTAGCAATTAGAAATAAGCTAAGATTAAGTGGATATTACAATTTCCCCAAAAATTTTGTCTCGAAATTTCTTCAATCATTCAAACGGAAACTTCGCCATCTCTTGTTCAACCTCCCAGTAGCTTCTTTGATTGTGCGCTTCCATTTAATTTAACATAGGCAATTTGTCTATTTCGCAATCTCTTCACATCAAAGTCTAAAATCTTTTCTGGCTCCAATACATAACTCAAATCTGGTTGTATTTCAAACTTTGTGTATGGAATTTTCTACTCTGCATCTGTGATCCATTTTCTCAACATTGAAATGTGAAAGACGTTGTGAATATCTGTGGGTTCAGTAGTAGCAGTTTGTAAGTATATTGCCAATCCACAATAATTTCAAAGGTCCTATGCCATTTCCTCCTTGATCAAATCTACTAACTCCTTTCATAGGTTTGACTTTCAAGAATACAAATTCTCTCTACAATTTAAAATTACTTACTGGCGGCGATCACGGCGACTTTTCTATCTCGATTAATCGATTTTCTCAGCGATCGACCTTACCTGCTTGTCTTTCTCCCGCCCACTGACTTGGAGTTCTACGGTTTCGACCATACAATGCTTCATACGATCCGAATACTGGTGGTATTATTGTTATTTCTACACTTTCACATACAATGCTTCATACGCCATCTCAATCTTGTTGGTATTTATTATTGTAACTTGATCATAGGAATATGATCTTCCCATACCTCCAAAATCTAAAACACATAGTCAACAAATCTTTTAGGACTTGTTTTCGATTGTCGTATCTGGATGAAAAGGCGTCAAGTGTAGCGTGTGCGGCCTCTCAATTCCTTTCCATAATCCAAATAAATCTACAATCTACTCGAGCGATCACTTTTGGTACATGAAATCTTACAATTTCTTTTAACATATAATCTATAATTTTATCTGAATCATCATTTCATGTAAGAAATGGCGACTTGGTCAATCCCATCAACAAATCTTATCACGGCCTTGCCTGATCAGGAAATCCCATAACAAAATCCATTCAATTTCTTCCCACTTCCACTCGGGTATAGGTAATGGTTGTAATCAGTCTTTGATCTTTAACAATCGACAAAGCGACATTTAAAGACATATTCAGCTATGTCTTTCTTCATACCTGACCACCAAAATGTTACTTTTAAATCTTTATATAGAATAGTATATCCCGATGAGCTCTTGTAAAATTTGTCTCTCACCATCACGTGCATAATTGTGAATTCTTAGAATAATCTCTCATCTAGAAATTACTAATCTAGATTTGTTGATGAATTTCGATATCCAGCGATCAGGTTACGTGCGATTCTATCAAATAAAGTTGATTCAGTTGTCAATTGAGATAAATGCCCGATATCGAATCTTAACTTAGTAGAGCCAATTCTCGATCAACTTTGATTTTGAGTAATAACAGGCATTTCCGTGACTTGCGGCTTAATGCATCACCACCATTAAACTTTCGGAAATCTAATATCTAAATCATAATCTTTAATAAACTCATCTTCTGTAGATTCAATTCTTTTTTGTAAAGATATATTTAAGACTCGATGATCGATAAAATTTCGCATTGTCAAAAGTAATGTCTCCAAATTTTAAGAGCAAAATCACATTCTTAACTCTAGATCATGCGGGATAATTTCTTGAGGTTTTAATTGTCACCGAGATGATTACTCTTTGTTTCGTTAAGACACACCCCAAACCTTTTAAAGATGCATCACTAAATATTTGGAATCTCTCTCGATGGAATAATAAAAGCTGGGCGGTGGTCAAATATTTTTTGATTCTTGAAAACTCTAACATTGATTGTAATGGAATTTGACATTTCTCAATAAATTAGATAGAGCGTTCATATGAAAATCTCTTAACAAACTTCCGTAATAACTAACTGCTTCTGAACTACGTAACATTCTTTGGTGCGGACCATTCTAAAATTGCTTTTTTTTTGAGGATCAATGAAAACTCGCCATGCGATAATGTGATCTAGAAATCGTGTATCAAAATTCACATTTTGAAAATTTGGCGTATAATTGATTTTGTAATAACTCTAAAACAATGCTTTCAATCTTTCATCTTTCTTGTCTTTTAGAATAAATCAATATCATCAATAAAGATGATATGGCCCATCGAGGGCTTGAAAACACGCGATTCATTAAGTCATAAAGGCTGCAGTGATTAGTTAAACCGTATGAAATTCTATATACACGGTTTTTGTTTTAAAAATATCGGCATCTTTAACTTAACGATGATATCCAAATCTCAAATCAATTGTCTCAAATCAATTGAAAATATGGCTCCCTCGATCAAATAAATCATCAATCCTGGTAGTGGATACTTTTTGTTCGATTGTTACTTTATTTAATTCCATGTCAATCAATCGCGTACGTCCTTTTCTTAACAAATAATCTGGTGCACTCCGGTGAGTTCTTTGTGAATAAATCCTTTGTCTGTCACTTCCGCGACACTTCAATTCTCTTCTTTAGGAATCCGTAAGGAGATTTATGTATAGAAGTTGTACCGTTGTACATCAATCCCACTTCCCGTGTTGGTGGCAACCGTAATTCCTAAACACATCGGAAATTCAAACAACGGAATATTTTTTCACCAAACACCTCCTTATTCAATACATCTAATTTGGCCGGAAATACAATTTCACCGCTTAAATATTTACTCAACTTTCGCTAATCGAAGACACGTCATTCTTATCAGAAAAATAAAATGATTTTTCACCGGGCATGCAAAATTTCACTCTCCTCTTCCAAAGATTCAATTGTTGCAAAATATTTGATCAACCAATCCAATTATAACGTCAAAATGTCGATTGGTAAGATAATTAGTTCAGGAAATTGTTTATCTTGAATGTTAATGTCAACACAATTTCTATTGTATTCAAACTATCACCGGAAGGCATTACCACATTCAATCTGTGTGAAATAAATAGTATCAGAGCGGTAGAAAGGAATCGAAATGAAGCATGCGGCTGAATCAAATGACAACCCAAATGATCGAAATTTTAAGCATACGACACCACTTCATTTGATTCCTTCATGGAGGTGATAAAACTCTTGCTTTTGGAGGTTGATTTTTCATTCAAGTTTCTCCTTTTCTTGAATTGAAGGTTTTCCCAAAAGTGTGTGTTACGGCTTCCAAAATTTTCTTTGTTGACCTCGATAATTGTATGATTTTATGTCTTCTTCTCCAATGGCGATCGGTTGCCACGATGTCACGTCTCGTCATTTTCCAGACATTGGCCAAAATGTCACTTTCCACACTTATCACAAATATGTTTCTCCAATTGAATTTGTTTCTGCCTATCATTAAACTTAAATTTCTTCTTGACAAATCGGCTTCAAAGCTTTTCGTTTGCCTGTAAATTTTGTTCTTGGAAAAATTCAACTCATTTTCAATTCTCCTATTTCAAGAACTCTGATATCAAATGGTCTTAATGCCAATCTTAATTGATCTCGAGGTCGCATGACATTTCTCTTCTGTCTTGATATAATGTGGAGCATATCTAGAAAGAAAGTGAACTTCGACTTCATATCATTATAGTTTTGAGCCGTTAGATTGAAAAATTTGTCTTGTAAAGCAGTTTGGCGATGGAGGAATAAACCAATCTTTGAATACTTTGACAAACTCATCCCATTTGATCGAGTAATAGGTATCGTCAAATCTTTCCCTGTTGAGCCACAACCTTTCGCCTCCCCCCTACAAAAGTAGTAGACTTTTCTTACGTTCTCGCAAATCATCCAAAATTTTTTTAATTTTAAGCAGCTCTTCTAGGATCGCTCCCAATCTTTGGTGGTTTGAGCGTTTGAAATATCCTCAAATGTTGATCCACTTCGACCATACTCAGATCTGCCATCGCAGATTTTTTTCCATCTTTTCAACTTATCTATCAATTTGACTACTTCAATTGATCATCTACCTTCACCACTTGCTCTAGGTTGTATTTCACTCCTATTAGAATTATCTTCAACATGTAGTTCGAGTGCATTTAGTCCGGAGGGATTAACATTTCTTTTCTTCTTGCAAATTAATCTGTAATTATAAAAAATATTTATATGATACATATTTATTAAATATCATACATGCATGAAATTATTAAGAACATATAGATTCCTAACCCAAACTTAATATTTATTAAATATCATACATGCATGAAATTATTAAGAACATATAGATTCCTAACCCAAACTTAATCGTCCTATAGCTCTGTATTGATCAATTCAACACTAATTCTAAATCCAAATCATGCTTATTACTTGTATCAACCTTCTCGATCACACTCACACCGATGACACCGCTATCTTTGGGGTGTCAGTATAAGAATAGAATTTCGATTAGACGATTCCAACACGTTCCAACCCGTCTTCTTTGCCAGTAAGTGAAATGTGTATAATCAAATCATCACAAATATTTGCAATTCATATACTACTTAACTTAATATCACAATTACGTAAATCTTTAAATTGTAAAGAAATCTGAGCGCTTTAATCTTCCCGAAACTATACTGGCGGCTTCTGATTAATGAAAAGCGGTAAAACTTACCCGGTTCGTCTTTTCGCGAAATTATCCAGTAGCATCGTAAAATTGCAAAACTT
Organism: Cymbidium sinense; assembly: GCA_021442155.1. Taxonomy (NCBI): domain Eukaryota; kingdom Viridiplantae; phylum Streptophyta; class Magnoliopsida; order Asparagales; family Orchidaceae; genus Cymbidium; species Cymbidium sinense. The sequence continues at coordinate 46,970,612 of CM038226.1, forward strand.
TGTGAGAAGGACGAATCTTTAAATGGCCGTCTGAGCGGTAGAACGATGGTGGCAATAATACGTATAAATTCTACAAAGCGGTAAAGCTGTCTTCTGATAATGTAATAATGTGGCGAAACGATATGTTGTAGGTCTTTGCGAAATGTAACGATATAATTGAACGATATCTTTGTAGGTTAAATGCGTATCGATGTCGAAGGCTTGATGATTTTAAATAAAATCGTTTGATTCTATATCAAATCATTTTTAGAAATGCCATTTATAATCGTAGGTTTTGACTTCATCAAAAGTGTCCGGCGGCTCGACTAAAAGGCGAAGGTAAAGGCGGTACACCATACTACTTACTAACAACCCCGCGATTGGACCTAACGGCTCCAACCTCAAAATGTCGAGTCGGGGATCTAAGATCCCTAATCGCCATCTCGTCGAGGCTTTTCTTTTATCTGCTTGATTTATAACATCTATCAATTTTTCCGACATTTCATTTTTATCACATTACTACGTTTAGTTGTTTTAAAACATTTTTATATCGATGAAATCGTATCTTTGACTTTAGCATAATCGTTGTAAATCGATTTATCGAGGTCAGTAAAACATTTGTATTTGCATTTAATATGACGAAATATCATATATTCATCTGATTTATCTGAGTGGTAGAAGCGATGGCGTATATAGGAATAAGCGAATTTAAATTAACAATTATGTCTCGCCGATTAATACTGGTGTTGTGATGTCTTTCCTCGATTCCTCGCCAGTCATGACCTATAAAATAACTCTTCTAAACATTTCTAATACATGAAACTCATAATTAAGGTAGTATTAAAACTAAGCGTAATCTTACGCTTGATATCTCGTAAAACTTTTCAAATCTGAGATGCACTCAAAGTAATCTTGCCAATATTACCGCTCAACAAACTAAAATTAACAAACAATGTCAATCCTAAATCCATTCAATAATTACGCGCTGCAGCGGCCAGCGGTTCAACTCCCGCATTTCAAGGAAGTGCATTTGAAAGAAAAGGGATAGAAAAGAACAACTTACAAAATTCTCTAAGTTTCCCGTCGGCCGGGGAAATCAGAACCGATCGGTTCCTTCGAGCTTCTGGATTTCCAACCCGTCGGGACTTACAGTGCGGTGTTTCCAGCGGCAAGAATAATCTGAACCCATAGGGGTGCGGGTCCATCGAAGGCATTCTGAATCCAAGCGTGATCTAGCATATAGGAAGCGACAATTCCGTCGGCGAAAGCGGCGGCGTTCATCGTCAGTCCGAGCGGGGTCGCGTCGAGGAAGGGAAAGGAGGAGCGAACTTCGATCGTGAAGGGCCAGGCAGCGGTATGGAAGGAAATGAAATAGGAAATTGCGGAGAGATCCAACCATATACAGCGTCAAATGGCTTAATCCGGACATGCTTAGCATCTGATCTAATGCTATGCACGAATTAATTAGGCAATTAGGAAATAAGCTAATTGGATTAATTGGATATTACATTGCAGCCCTAGGTACATCCTCTTCTTCTAAAGGATATATCCCGAAGAAGAAAAGAAAACATCTGTAGGTAATGGAAGCATTCGTGAATATATTGTAATGGTAGCTGATAGTGTGGCTCAAGTAGCCAATGTTAGCTAAAGTTCAACAAGAGCAGCAGGGAAAAGAAAAAACATTTGTTGAACTTATGACTGAGCTATCTAATATTCCGGGATTTTTTGAGGAGGAGATTGATATTATCTATGATACGATATCGAAGAATGTAATAATGATTCACTTGTTTCTCTCTAAACCAGCAGAGGCGAAGACTCGATGGATGCGCAAGGAGCTTAACAAGTGATTTTAACCTGTAAGCCTAGGACATTATGTTGAAGGTATCAAACTTTTCATATGTTTTTTCTTATCTAATGTGTTCGCTAGATTAATTTTGATTGAGTTCAATATGGCATATTTAGTAGTGCATGAAACAACTGTTATATGATGTGTTGATCTATACTCTGCAAGCATTTTGATGCTGAAACTTTAATCTTATTTTTATAAACTAGCGTTGTATTTTTTTGGGGGTTCCACTTATACTATCTCAACCGTGAAATGATTTCATGCACATTTTTGAATTATGTGGTAAAATTTATTGACAGGGATGTTTAGTGCTGCTAATTTTGAGAGGGGAAAGATGGTTGCTTTAACAAGAATCGTTCTATTAATCGACAATCACTCTTTTATGTGTTCTTTCATTTGTTTCATTGATTGCTTTGGTGCTGCTAATTTTGTTACAGATTTATTTATGAACTACTTAAGCGTCTATATCAGTTTGGTTGAAATATGAATCCTGCAACAATTTTAAGTAAAAATGTGGATGTGATTTTAACAATAAATTTGTCATTTTCTTATTATTTGGGACCATGCTGTAATGCTCTTTAGTCATATTTTCTATATATGTGAAGTTTTCTAGAAAGCAATGCCCTTCATGGAAAATAAATTTTCTAATAGTGGTTTAAACTATCAATGATATGATATTTGTGAGAACTGTTGTGAATCTGTAGGTAATTACCCAAAGTGATCAACATGAAATTTGTAGAGAAATTTGTGAGCTTTACAATGATATCTATTTCATTCAATTCGGACAAGGAACAAGTGAGATATGTGAAAAATCGGCAAAGGACATATTTTTTCAGCATTTCAGATTTTTTTCATATGGTGTTTGCGAGAATTATAACGAATCCGTAGGTAATTATTAAAAGTGATCAACATGAAAGTTGTAGAGAAATTCGTTAGCTTTCCAACGATATATATTTCATTCAATTTGGACAATGAATGAATGAGATATGTAAGAAACATTAATACATGATATATTTTCCAGCTTTTCAGACTTTTTTCATGTAATATTTGTGAGAATTATAACACATCCCTAGATAATTATCAAAATTGTGTGTTTAAGTATATGTTGTGTTTCTGAGTATATTATTATTTCTTAAGTATTATGTGTGCATCATGACACACCTTCGTTACACTTACTTTTTCATTCTTGGAACTCATGCCTATTTCATGTGATGTTTGTGAGAACTATAACACATCCCTAGGTAATTATCAAAAGCTTCTTTTTCTTCTATTCCTTCAGCTAATTAAGAACCATGAAGCAGTCACTCAGGTGAAATCCATCAGAGATCCACAGGTTGCGGCGAAGCGACTAACAACAGAAGCATTAGCGAGGAAGAGCACCGACAATATATCTTTCATCATTTTCTGAAAATGAGAGTAGCTAATCTATTAAGATTAACCCAATTGATGAGATTTGGTTCAGCCTCCATAGTTCATATTTGAATGAGGTTAGTGATTCTTTAGCATCTCTTTGCTTGGTTATACTATTAATCAAATGATGCTCACTGGGCTTAGAAACATTAGCTTGTTGCAGGTGGATCTGTACATATTTTTAATGCATATTGTGAGAGTGGTTGGGTTTTTTTTTTCTTAAACAGGAATTGAATCTGTTCATTTGCCTGTAAATGGCTAATATACAGTAATCTGGACAACCTGAACTTCGCATATAATAATTTCACAATGATTAGACTTCTTAATTTTCTCTTGATCCTTTAACCACAAATTAACCTCTTCTGTCTCTCCACAAAAAAATATTACATATAAATTACTTATTCTAATTAATCTTTTTAAAAATGATTAATACCACAGTTTTAATCATCTTATTTAAAAAATTATGATCACAAATCAAAATCATCTTAATGTTGAATTCTATGAGAAGCCATGCATAAAGGATATCAAAGAATATGGTTGCAAATCCTTAGCACTTATTATAAGTACAATAGAAGCCAATTCAATTATGACCATCAATTTTATTTTGCATTGGAAGTGAATAAAATAACCAAAATAAAATGAGGATGGTCTATGAAAAATAAATTTTTAATCCAATTTCAGCCATTCAAAAATAAAATGAGAATGGTCTATGCTTATATTCTTTATCTGAAGTTACAAAAAAAAAAAAAAAAAAAAAAAGAATACTGTTGTGAATCTTGATATTTAAGTGAATTTAGAAAATGAGGATAAAGTTGTAAATAATTGAGTAGAGTTTAACTTGATTAATTTTTTAGTAATTTGAATTTCAACTCTACATAAAATTATATATTGATCTTTATATCCAAATGCAAATTTTTTTTTAACAAGTATTAATATAAAAAAATAGTAAACATAAATATCATATATTTAAGTATAATTCTTTTTTACCTTAAAAATGTTTTCTTAGCATCTCTTTCGTCCAAACATTCCACATGTTTCAATAAATGATATCCAGAAAATATATATATATATTGTAAGACACCTCTTTTTTAATAGTACATGCAAATATTTTCATAACCAATAAAAAAAGAAATATACTAAATATTGAACATGGTATGAATTCTATCATAAAGAGATTTCATTAATTATTACACAAATTACTTGCAATATTAATCAATGCACATCATGTATATATATATATACTAATTTTAATAATAAAAAATTCTTAATAAGAATACTCCACCACCAATAAATTCAAATTTAAAAGTTGTGAATTAAAATATAAAAACTGCAATTTAAGCTCATATGAAATTGATTTCGTTTATTTAAATTCAGTTTTAAAATTTGATTCAATTCTAATTACATCACCAAAAAGTTCCAAAAAATTATACTTTACTAGTTAAAAATCAATCTTTTAGTTTTTATTAAACGACTTAAAATGCGTTCAGTATTTAGTGATTATATTTATCGTGTATTCCTCAAACTTAAAGACTAAATCTAAAACCTAAGCAAAATTAGAATATTTTCATACATAACACACAATTCTTATGTATTTAGCTATATAGTATGTATATACATGCGCACACACACATACATATATATATATAATATTAATAATAAACTAAAATCATATGAAACTAATTTTTTTACTTAACGACATTAGCCTACATCCATGAATGGGGTGTAAACGAGCTGAGTTTGAGTGAATTGAGCCCTTATTTGTTTTGCTTATTTGAAATGGTTCAAATTTCTTTGTTGTATTCATCGTTTGAAAATTACTTTGTTAGATTATCGTTTGAAAAAATTTATTCGTGTTAAATACTTGAAAATTACTTTGTTCTCATTCGTGTTGAAATGGCTTGAAATATGATAATTTGAAAAATCATAAATGAGATTGAACTGGATCTTTTATATAACAAAAACTTTAACCACTAAATCATACTTTCAATTGTGACATATATATGTATTTATATTTATATATAATAATATATATAATGATGTTCGACTCGTTTATAAATCGAGCTTAAAATGTTTATTCGTATTTAACTCGCTTTGGTTAATGAGCGAATAACAATCTCCGAACTTTTTTTTGACTCTATCCAGAGTAACAACTTCAACAAAGATTTTACTAGAACTACAAACCAACGGAGCCGAGCATGTGCTTGGTCCAGTTCAAGCTTGTTTATTATTATTGAGCTTTTAGGATGATATTCAAATTTGAGTATTTTAAAAAAATCTTATTCGAGCTCAACTCAAATTTGTCCACAAACTCAATTTAAATTTAGATTATCGAGACTATTAATGAAAAGCTCATTTAATAAAATAAATAAGCTTTAATCATACCATAATCGAGCTTGTTCACAAGCAAATTATTGAGAAATATACATGAGCAATATTAATTAAAACTTATTAAGCTTAAAAAAATTTAAATAATATTATTCACAAGCAAGTCTTAATCAAACTCTTTAAAGAGCTTGCTCATGAGCTTTAAATGATATTTGTTCATGAACAACAAATCGTTCAAATTTATTCATCTAGTAATCAAGTATTTACAAAAGTGTTCAAACTCATTCGATTAGTTAATAAAATGATCATGAACGAGCTCTAATTGATCCCGGTCACAAGTAGCTTGTCGAATGTTAGGTTCATTTGCAGCCACATATTTTAGAATGGGTAGAACTCTTAAGGATATTTGTACATATTCAAAATACATTAAAAGGATGAGATCACTACAGCAGAATCACATACAGACAAGTTGGTTTAGCATCTCAAGAGCTATGATAAATACCTCCAAAACGCAGGACGATCCCTCGATATAACGAGCGTGCGTGATTCCATATAATCAAAAGTTGGGCGATATAAATCATCTCTGCCAATAGCTTCCTTCACTTGTGTCGTGCTTCCCTTACAGACACTTGAAGAAGAAAGAATCCTTCATCCTCGAAAGCATCAAACACAAACATGCCCATTCCACTTATACCCATTGCAAGATAAGAGTTTCCCCACACCTGAGTGACTGAAGAGTGATGGCAGTGAGAATTGAATTCTGGCATCAGATAGGTGGTCACAAGTTTTCCTTTGCGCAGTGAGAAATGCTCCACTTGTGACCTTTGGCTGCTCCTTGCTGGTAATCTTCCTTCAGTGCTCCCAATAAAAATGGAGTCTTTGAGGGAGAAGATGGAAGGAGCATTAGTACCATGCCTGGAAATCTTAAGGCCAGCACCGGATGGGATCCGAAAATCAAGCACATTAACACTATCCTCAGTGCAGAAAACGCCATCATTCCCTTCCACTTCACTTGAACTTGCCCTGCATAAAATATATAAAACAATAATCATTAACAAGAGCAGAAATAATTAGTAAGTTGCAGTCAAATAAATATTAACAAGAGTAGAAATAATTAGTAAATTGCAGTCAAATATACATAAAATAAACATATTATATGTACAAGTAAAGATGCAAATTATAAGTTATCCGGATCATCATAGCAAAAACACAGGAACTAAAATGATGCATTAAAACACAAGTACAGAAAAATTTATCAACCATTTGATAAAATTTGATATAAAGTCCGTGAAAAGAAAAGGAATGAACAGTTTTGTAACAAAAAGCAGCAATGAATAGAGAATTTACCTCTGACGGACACCAGCGCCTATCTCAGCATCTGTGTTGTTCACATGGAGGGAATAGATCCTTTTCCCAATGCAAAGTACAGATAATACTGGCTGTGGATTAAGTGAATTAACATCCCAAAGAGTTATAGCTTCCCTTTCTGCTATGACTGCCTTGCCCCTGCTTCTCCATTGGAGAGGGCACGAGTATTCCATTTCAGAAACTGGGCTTTGCGCTTCCCATGCCATTACAAGATCACCATCTCGAATATCATAAGCATTGACGACCCTCTGCCCACTGCATGTGGATAGCAACAGTGGTCCACACGGCCTATACCAACAAGACAACAAGGATGATGTTTGTGAGGAACTTCTGGTTGAGGTACTACTTGACAAACCCGCAAAACTATTTTTCTTCTCCCCAACAGCATGAAAAGCTTTGATATCTTTCGTGTAGAAGTCCCAGGAACAAAATCCAAACTCTAATGCATTTCCAGCCGATGCTGCCACGATATATCGTCCAGAACATCCATCTGTTCCAGGGGCGCGGATTAACCAACAATCACCCCATAAATTACTTGAAAGACCAGGTGGCGGCTTATATTCAGACTTCACCTGGTAGGGGGTAAGCAACAATTTAAGTCTTATCATACGGCAGCACACTTAGTCCTTTAAAGACAAGTTCAATCAAGAGAAAGCACAATACTGATGAAAGGTAAAAAAAAGTATTACACTAATTTGAATTGATTTGGAGTTCGAAGGAGAAAAGAAATTTCATAATTGCAAGAAAATTTTAATGGGAATAGTTAAGAAAACAATTCTGTTGCTATATATGTTCAGGAAGGAACATCATGCATTTGGAATAGCTCTTACCAACAATTTGACAAATGAAGAAAGAGAATTATTTGGTGAGATCTGAAGAATTCACCTGGTACAATTATGATGACTGGAGATGAAATTTTAAAGACAAAAGAGGCAGATTATGTAATGAATAAGAGCTAGAACATATAAAAATTAGGAAAAGAGCACAGCAATTTGCCAACATTACTTTTGAAATATATGAGAAAAGGCGAGGGAAGACAAACCTCATTGTTGGCAATGTCATAGTAAGAACATGAATTATCATCATGAGCTAGAAGAATAGCTTCTCCTTCTGAAACAAACCATCCTCCAGTTGAAATCTTTCTGCCAATTTCATACAACCGGTCAATGGTAGACTGCTCAGATCCCAGACATCCCATTAACGGAGAATTATTTTCAAGAACATCAAACTCTTGGAGTTTTTCATTAGACTCCAGAGCAACTTCCTCGAGTCGCCCTCCAATCATGCTCGTTGAATGACACTGGACGGATGATGTCTTATCAAGTTGCATTTTGCTTACCACCACATGATTCAACTCAATGTTTGCATCAACGTTTTTAGTTTTAGGCTTCTTTGCATTCAGAGCAGTCAAAAACTCCAGTGCAATGGGCTTTTCGTTAGTTAGGCCATTATAGACTTTTGGGTCTCCATTTAGCTTTGAGAATGTTTGTTTGTAGTTCTTAATTGAAGATGGTGAATTCCTGCTCAGCATAGTCATATTTGAAACTACATGCCTATTCTGCATGTTACAAACTTTACCTGCATCTGAAGAAGTCAATTCAGATTTGGCCCCATCCTTTAAGCTATGCACAGATTTCTCAACCCCACAAATTTTCTTCTGGATGCCAGACAGAACTAACTTTGATTCACGTGATTTGTTCTTATCTAACATTTCTTTGGTTTGCTTGATTTCCAAGGCTATTTTTTGAACCTTACCTTCTAACAGAGCAAGCTTCTCATGAAGCTTGCTCTGATATTTATTAGCAGTGCAGACATCCTTCACCTCTACCCCAAAATTTTCCTCTGGCCTTACTGATTCAAGACCAAGTTGATCTGTCTCCCCTCTATGATGCACATCAAGCAAAAAAGTGTTTCCAGAATCAGCTTTGGCATTCCCAAGTTTACTTGAAGAAGCATTGCCATTAACGGCAGAATGCAAATTCAAACAATCTTTTACCATATGACTCACTGTGTTATCTACACAAAACCCTCCTTCTGTCTTACAAGAGGATTTACTGTCAAATGCCTTCAGATCAACTGTCAGAAAGCTCAGAGCACGATCCATTTCTTTTCTATCAGTTTCCACGGTGCCATTTCCTTGACAAGTTTCCTCAATTTGCTTTGCCTCAATAAGAATAATTCCATCGGTATGATTTGCCAAGTCTCCAGTCTCGTTTACTCCCTTCCCTTCAAACGGCTTAATATTAGGACTACAAACAATTTTCAGGCGACCTTTTTCAGAACCTGAGAATCCAGCTCCCACGTCTGGAGCTTTATGACCACCTTTCTTCAGGTTAGCATCTACAACCTTGCGTACATTCCTCGCAGACTTAGTACCCAAGCATCCATTGGAACGGCGATCGTCTAAAATCTCTGCGACCACATTCAAAGATTTCTCACCGTTTCCACTAGAATTCTTACCCTGCTGGCCTTCCCCCGACAGGTCCTTATCTAAAGCACTAAATCCAGTAAAGCATCTCTTTTCCTTAGAGCTAGACACCCGAGAGAGAAGATCGCTTCGGAAGTCCGTAAATTTACCTCTGGGAAGCGAAGACGTGGACCACCGGACAGCGGAAGCAGGTTTCTCGGCTTGCTTAAGTGAAAAATTCTCTGTGCGAGCAACAGAAGCTCGGCCTACAGAAATAGGCCTAGGATTCTCTTTGCCCGCGGTGGCGGCCGAGGCTCGGGCGATGGAAGGGCGACCTGCGGAGATTGGCCTGGGGTTTTCCTTCCCGGATGCAGCGGGCATAGTCTGGTTCATTCGAGTGACAGAGGATCGACCGGCCGACATGGGACGTGAAATCTCCTTCCCGGACGGTACGATGGGGATTTTCTGAGACCTTGGTTTCTCCTTCTGAGAGCCACTAATTAGGGTTTTGGAGGGCTTCGATGTCATAATCTTCCCACCAGATCCGCCTCGCTCCTTTAGTCTAGACGACATATTTTCAAGGGGCTAGGGTTTTGGGAGGCTAGGGAATGGACGAGATATGAAAGAATCGGAGCGAGAGACGGTGCCTTTGTGAAGGAAGGGGAGAGGAGGGAGAAGGGAGGCAGCGACGCCGCTCTTGGAATTTGAATTTCAAATCAGACCTGTGGGCACTCAATTGGCCCGGCCAGCTTTATAGTTTAACATAAAATTTGTAGCCATTTAGTTATTTATTGACTATTTATTATTTTTAAAATATTGAATGTCCAAACACAAATGTAATACAAATATAATTCAATTTTAAAACTTGTTAATGATTTTAAAAAATAATTTTATATATCTCAATATTTTATTTTAAAAGGATCACCGCTCATGTTACACTTTAGAATTGCTTGTAAATGTGAAGAATAGAGAAGAAGTCACACATATCTCGTGCTTATTCGCACTATCATTAGTAGAGATTGTTATCTCTTCTAAGGCTTGTGCTAAGAATAAGGCCATCAATTCACTAATATCAGATATGCATCCATACAGCAAGTACTAACCACATCATTTCCCCTAATCGCACATCGTTGCATGCAGCTATGGTCGAGTTGGTGAAGAACATCAAAATAATGATTATTTCAAGCATCCAACACTTATGAGGGCCAATGGACATGTCGAGGACTCAACCATCACTTATGGCACTTATGAGGGCAAATGATCTTTCCTTGGTGGGATTGGTTGTCTATTTTTAAGTTCTTTCTAAGCATAATAACATCTCTTTTTAATCTTTTTAGTATCATTATCTATATCTTTAATATCTTTTTAAGCAAAACCATCAACCACCCAATTCTTCAAATTTATCTCAAAACATTTCTTTTAGTTTATAACCCAAATTAAGTGGATAATTATAAAGTCTTATTTTTCCCACTATTGCTACATCTTAAATATCACCAAACTCCACAAAATACTCTAGTACATAAGTTGGCATCATAAAATAACTCTCTACTATCACCTTTTCTCATTTATACTACTTAAAGTATATTTTTAAAAGATATACTTCAGGCCAGTTGAAATTTGCCTAATTTGCAAAACTCTTGACCTTCCTTCTATAAAACCCCTCAAACTACCTTACAAGATAATCATCTACTCCAAAATGAAAGTTAAGAATCTAAGCTAACCATTCATCATAAATTTTGGCTATTTACATCACTTAAAAAATAAATTTTTAAAGTTATCTTTCAATTCAGTCTAAACTAGTCCAAGCTAAATAAGTCTAAGCATGCCTTCCACCAAACCCTTATGATCTTCTCACTACTTCACCACAAATTTTAAATCAAATCTCAAGATCTTAAACTAAAATCTTGCATCTATTTCTAGCTTTAATTTTACTAAAAATTTCATCTACTATCATCATAATTGGTATGAGAGCCAAAAACTAATATTTTAGTGCTATAATTATAAAATTGTTTTAGGAGACCTTCTCCTTATGGTGGGCTTAAGAACTCAACCATTAAAATGTAATTTAAACTAATTTTTTTTCATAATTTTGTTAGTAGAGATTAAGGAGAACTAATTTATATGCATGTGAAGATGAGTTTGATTTTTCATTTTCTTGTCATAAAACTTCAATGAATTTTTCAAATTTGCATCTCATATATTTTTCTAATTCTATTTTTTAAAAATATCCATCCCTTAGTTGTTTCCTTCTTCAACAATATGTTAATATATTACTTTTCAATCACTTCATTGATTTTTGCTAGTTCTTGATTTGGTGGCCTTGATTATCACTTTTAAATGATTGATTAGATTATAATTTTTTCTTTTGTTTGAAAATAAGAAGTGATTATTTGAATTAGATTGTATATTTTTATTTTTATATTTAAGCATTTGCATATCTTATCTTGTTCATAAGGTATACTTGTTTTTCTTTCTATTATCATCCATTTAATTCTGCAAAAAGAATTCTTGAAGAATGGTATAATTGATGCAAAAATAGAGATTATATCTTATATGAAGAACAATTGAGAAGCATAATAATATATGATTAAGACATAAAGGCCAAATTACAGAAATCTAAGCAAGTGTCTAAGCACATTAAGATAACCAAGCAAAAAAGACCCAAGTATAAGAGCCTAAGAAAGTGGCCAAGCAAAGGCCTAATCACGACCCATCATAAGAGATTTAGATTTTAAATTTATTATATTAATATAAAATTTAGATTTTAAAAGTTGTAATTTTTGACTTTAGTAATATGTATGGACTAACTATTATTAACATAGAAGATAAAATGAATTGATAAAGGTGGTTGGAACCTTCCTATATTAATGGCTACCCACCATTTTCTCCTAAATTAATTTTCTCTTTTTTCTTGAATGTTAATCATTATAATCTCTAAAAATAGTATTGGTATGTAATAAAATTTCTCATCTTTGGAATGCTAAAGTCTCTTTCAAGAAGTTCTTTTTTTTTATGTCAATACTAGTACCCTAGTTTGACCTTTATATGGTGGGATTTATTATTTGTTTTATAGGTGATCTTTAACCATCATAAAATATTTTCTTAATCTCATCCACACCATTCTTTTTATCTATAATATCCATTAAGCTTAGTCATCCACCACTTAAGTCTTCAAATTTACATCAAAAACATCCTTATAGCTCATAGCCTAAACCAAGGGTGTTAATAACTGATTCTACATGAACTCGACATAAAAAAATTAGTTTTGGGTCAATCCAATTAATTTTTGAGTTAGGTTTGGGTTAAAATGTATGACCAATTTAATTTTTTTTGGGTATGATTCAAGTTGACTCGCTAAATTGATTTTGATTTACCAACTCAAAATTGACCCAAAAATTACCTCCAAAATTAAATTTGACTCAATTTTGACCTGAATTTGATCCAAAACACATCATTAAATGGGTCGATTGGATCAAATTTGGGTTGAGGATTTTAACCATATAATATTTGGGTCAACCCATATCAGTGAACCCTGAATTGAATGACACCCTAAACTAGCAGGTTGAACTACCTAGTCTTATTCTGTTTTACTATTACATTATCTTAAATCTTATCAAACACTGCAAATAAACTAGAACATTAGTTCACATCATAAGACAACTCTTTGCCATCACTTTTTCTTTTTTATACTACCTAAAATATATTTTTGAAAGAGATACTTTAAATCTACTCAAAGTAGTCCAATTTGTACTAGTCTTAATCTTTCTTATCAAAAATCACTCAAACAATATTACCACCTAACCATCTATTCTGGATCATAAGTTAAAATCTAAGCTAATCATCTAATATAAATTTCAATCATTTACACTATGTAAAGGTCATTTCCTAGAGTGATCTTCAAATTAGCCAAACTAGTCCAAGTAAAACTAATATTTACATTCCTTCCATCAAACCCCTATAAGCCACTCACCACTCTACCACATTTTCTAAAGGTCCATTTGGGATAGCTACATATCACGAAGAGGCTTTTCCCAAGTCGCCCGTGCAGCCTTAACACTCCTTCTTGATGCTAAGTCAACCTAACCCTTGCAACTCAAGACCAAAATGTTCAAAACTCTTTAGAGAGGAGAGGTTAGAAAGATGGAAAAGCACTTTACTAAGCAAAGAACTTTACAATATAAGATTGCTTGGGAACCTTGGTTGGTTCTTCCTATTCCCCCAAATGAGGGGTGAGGACTTCTATTTATAGTCCTCCCCCATGGTCCTAAGAATAATCTAGAAAGAATATTCTAGAATATAATAAAATATACATGATTCTAGATCATTCCACACCACTCCTACCATATACAAGGGTTCTAGAGTATTATATACTATCATAGAGTTCTCTTAAAGCGTTCCTCATCCAACGCCTTCTAGATTTTGGTGGAATCTTCTGTAGTCCTCAAGGTTGTTCCCCTTCGTTCTTTAGTTCTTAGAAGCTTCCCTCCTTGTATGACTAAGAGAGTATGGTTATCCTCCCATGTAATGTGGCTCCGTGACATTCTCCCCCACCTAAACCCACAATGCCCTCATTGTGTGCCTTCTTCATGATAAAGTTGGATCTGGTTCAGTTACGTATTGCTTTCTTGTATTTCGACTAACCTCCTGTATCTTGCAACCCTTTTTATTTGATAAGATAATATCGAGTTTGACACCCCTCTCCTGCGAACTACCTATTCTAAAATTATTTCTTCCACTTTTTGGCCAAAAGAAGTAATCATTAATGTAGGAGCTCGCTTGGATTCCTTTAAGTGCCTCCTTTGCTGATCTGCCCACTTTTTTGTCCTCCTTGTTGCCTTGTGTAGTGCGGCCCTAGCTATCTCTCTTTTGGGTGATAGCTCCTTTGGCAACACTGGTGGTTGGATGTCCTTAAATTCTTTAAACACCGCCGTCGCCTCCCTTGGCATGTCCTCTTGTGATTTTGGTTCTTCATTATCCATATCTTGAAGAACAGCCAAACCATTTCCCTATTCATGTTGAATGTCCTTGAATTGGATGGTCGTTAGCATCTTAGCATCTGGCATGGAGGCTCTTATTACTAGCACCATGCAAGTTTGATTACCTTCCATGATGCACATGCTATTGGCAAATGACATCGGAAATTCTTTTTCCTGATCCAAGAACTCTAATCTAAAGACAACTTTATAGTCATCCATCTAGATGATAGAAAAGTTTAGCGTACCTAACCAAGCTCCCATGTTGGTCTTGATTCCCGTGCTACGCCATGAATGGGTTTTGCCTCTGAGTTGACTACCTTGATGAAGCCTCCTTCTCCAATCATTGGTAGTCCTAGCCGCCTTGCCTTTTCTATAGAGATGAAATTATGAGGTACACCTGTATCTACAATGGCATTGGTAGTCTTTCCTCCAATGTCCATCTCCACGAAAAGTAGTCCCTTGGCTTGGGGCTTTGGGGCAGTTTGAATCCCATTCAGTAGCTGTATGGATCCCACTTGTGCCACCATATCACTCTCCTCGGCTTCTGCTACCTCGTGATGACTTGGTAAGAGGGAGTTCAAGGCATTCTTTTGAGGACACTCCCTTGCCCAATGGGGTCTTCCACAAAGGAAGCAATTATTATTGTGGTTGGCTCTTATCGTTCTTATGCCTTCCTTTATCTTTTCCTCGTGTTGAGGTCGATTCCTGGCAAAACTCCTCTTTGTGTTCTCCTTTGTCTTTCCCACCATTGACATAAGTACTCTTCTTTGGATTCATGGACTCATTAGTATAATCGATCAAGCTTTTGGCAACAATAATGACAGTTGCTAGATCTTGCACTCCACGCCTTCTAAGCTTGATCTTGGCCCATGGTTGAAGTCCATCCATGAAGTTGAAGAGAGAGTCCTTGTCAGACATGTCAAATTTCAAGGATTAAACTAACGAAGTCTTTGATGTACTCCCAGATTGACCCTTCTTGTTTGAGCCTTCTTAATTTGGCTCTAGCCTCATCCTCCACATTCTCAGATAGAACTGTCTTTTAAGGTCTCTCTTGAAGTCATCAAAGGTGGATATGGTGCACATACCTTTCTCCATATCTCCTTGCCTCCTCCTCCACCATAACATGATTGTATCAGAAAGATAAAAAGCAACAAATTGGACCTTGGCACCTTTATCAGTGATGTTCATGGCTCCAAAATACTATTCTAGTCCCCATAAAAAGTTGTCCACCTCCTTTGTGTTG
The DNA here is from genome assembly GCA_021442155.1 of Cymbidium sinense. NCBI lineage: Eukaryota > Viridiplantae > Streptophyta > Magnoliopsida > Asparagales > Orchidaceae > Cymbidium > Cymbidium sinense. Next base: position 46,986,166 of record CM038226.1, read on the forward strand.
TGGAATCCCTCGAAGCTTTTTGATTTAGGCACTTCGATCCTCTTGGATTTCACGACATGGCTGTTGAACCCGGCTGCTAATGCCCTCTTGTACAAAGTGATGTCCCCACGCATCTCTTCCATTCTTGCGTGTAGACTAGTCATATCCTCCTTATGAGATTGTTGCATCCCACGAAGCTCCCTCATTAGATCCTCTCGCATCTTGTCATCTGATCTAGGAGGGATTCCTTCAGCTTGGCCAATAGGTCTCTTATTGATGAATGGATGGTGGCGTCCTCCTCCTCGAGGCCATTCACCCTTTCGCCTAGATCCTCCATCTGGCTTCCATCCCACTCATAGCCTCCTCCACCTGAGTAAGGCGTGCATTAAAACTAGATATTACCTCTTTGAACCTCCCACGTGGCTTAGATGCGGCAGGATCACGTTGCTCCTCACGACCTTGACCTTGTTGGGATGACTCCCCATTTATGGTCTCCGATCCAACAACTTGTTCCCTGCCAGCCTTCGTCATGCCTCCAACCTTAGCTTTGATACCAACTGTCACGGAGAGACTTTTTCTAAGTTGCTCGTTTGGCCTTAGCACTCCTACTTGATGTTAAGTCAGCTTAACTCTTGCAATGCAAGACCAAAATGTTCAAAACTCTTTAGAGAGGAGAGGTTAGAAAGATGTAAAAGCACTTTACTAAGCAAAGAACTTTACAACTATCACGGAGAGACTTTTCCCAAGTCGCCTGCGCCTTAACACTCCTTCTTGATGTTAAGTTAGCCTAACCCTTGCAACACAAGATCAAAATGTTCAAAACTTTTTAGAGAGGAGAGGTTAAAAAGTTGAAAAAATATTTTACTAAGCAAAGAACTTTACAATACAAGATTGCTTGGGAACCTTGGTTGGTTCTTCCTTTCCCCAAATGAGGGGTGAGGACTTCTATTTATAGTCCTCCCTCATGGTCCTAAGAATAATCTAGAAAGAACATTCTAGAATAAAATAAAATATACATGGTTCTAGATCATTCCACACCACTCCTAGCATATACAAGGGTTCTAGAGTATTCTATACTATCCTAGAGTTCTCTTAAAGCATTCCTCATCCAACGCCTTCTAGATTTTGGTGAAATCTTTTGGAGTCCTCAAAGTTGTTCCCCTTCATTCTTTAGTTCTCTATAAGCTTTCCTCCTTGTATATGGCTAAGAGAGTATGTCTATCCTCTCATGTAATGTGGCTTCGTGACATATAGCTATAAGAAAAAATAGTAACCGAGTTGTGATAGAAGAACCTATTGTAGGAAAGCTGTTTTGAGAGAATCCATTAAGTTATTTGTAAAGCAACTGTGAAATTATTGTACTATGGTGTCTTAACCAAACGAGTAAAATGCCCTTATATTTGGTAATATTAAATATAGAAAATATTTATTTGTTTGATGCAACTAATATGTATTTTCTTACAGAAAAAAGTGCTAAACTACAAAATAACAAGTTAATGTTTCTTTAATGTTGTATTCATTGAAATTGATTGAAATTGTATAAATTGCAATGACAAAAAGAAATATCTTTAACATACATAGGTAGGTATATGCTCATGACATTACAACTGTGGTACAAGCATTAAATAAAAATTAGTAACAACATGAAAAGTAGAATGATAAATATAATCAGTAGAGCGATCATAATATAAAACTTCTTACTCCAATGGATCAAATCTTCTGAAAACTTTTTTTTCTAATGAATCCCTCGAGATTTGTTCACTATCTAAAGTTGTCTCCTCCTATTCATTTGTTTGTCTAAAAAATTGTAATATCCTATGTTTGGTTCCTGAGACATGTACAAAATCTTTTACCATAATTATCTTCTAAATGTAAAATAAATAAATAATATTGTAAACCATAGTTATAGTATACTACTTTTGAGACACCTAAGCTTATTGAACTCATATTTTCTTGAGTGACATTTCAGTTAGCAGAATTTCAAAGATGAAATATTATAAAGGCATAACCCTAATAAATTTGTAATATTGCAGATAAAATGAATAGAACGGGAAGAAAGCAAATAGAGAAAATCATAAAATTTATTGCATTAAGGAATATTAAGTGACATAAAAAAACTCGAAGCCTGCAAAATGTGAATGGTTTAGTAAAAAAAAAAGAGTTTGTATATCTAAAAGTTAGGCTCATACACCAACAAAGTTAAACTTTCTGCATCGAGTAAATCCAGCAACCAAATTTGTGCCTACGACCCAAATTATAGCACTTGTACTATCTATTCTTATCAAATAGTCAACATTCATAAGCTTGATATAACAACATAGTGACTAAGTTGAATTTTAGTTTGATTGTTTTCTTATTTCATCATCATGCATTAAACAATGTAGTATCAATCCATATCAGAAAAGTTAAACACCAAAAAATTTTATGACCTTTTCTTGATTAATTTTTTTTTGTATCTATCCATATAAATAATGAAAATCTCCAAAAACATAGTAGCAATCCATATCAGAAATTGTAGTAAATAATGAAGTGAATTTTTACAGAACCAAAAAATAATGTAGCATCCCTTTCTAAAGCAACCATCATCGCATCACGCATAAAGACAACTCATCAATAATTTCTTCTCAAGTTATTTTCATCTTCTCTAATCCCTCATCATCTCAAGATTGTAATTCATCTATGTTCTTATTATATTATGGCATGAGTTGCCCATTCTTAAACTCATACATCACAGGAGAAACAAATGTTTGATCCTGATCGACTACAATAAATTCCCTGTCATTACGACTTTTATGTCTACAAATGACATTATGTAAAGCCATTTCAGTGTAAACTATCTAAACTTATTTTTTAAATGAGTAAATGGTATCACCCTTGATTATCCACTTTTTCTTCCAAACACCAAATGCCATCTCAATAACTCCACATAAGGAGTGTCTTTTATTGAATAGTTTCTTTCTTCCATAGACTATTTGGCTTCTCTTAAAGTCAGGAATATGATATCTAGTGTCAGGAAAAGACTTCATAAACTCTCTTTGGAATGGGTATCCAACATCAATTAGGTAATATTTGCCTGCTTAAAGAACATCATTGTGAATTATAAAAAACTTTTCTTTCTTAAATTAAATAATAAAGTACATGCCAACCTAATGGTGTCTATGGTGAAAATATTCCTTGCCTTCATCTATCCTTTTGAAGAGGATAAATGAAAATAGAAATATACACCTTTAGTTGGGACACCACGTAGATCCGTAGATGTTCTTATTAGGGTGATCGAGTACGACATTAAGGAGAGGTGTACTATCTCAAAAGGTAGAAGTCACCACCCTACAATGGACCTAATCACCTGAATAAGGACTCCTAAGGACTATGGGTCTTCATATGTACCAGAGATTCTTCCCTTACTTTATATAGAAAAGTAAAGAAGGGTTTATTTTAAACTGGGTTTGTTAAGTTCCCTATGGAGGCAAGCCCCCATAGTTAATTACATCTTAAGGAATGAGATTCCTTAAGAATACTCTCGATTAAGGTAAATGATCATTGTCTCTAAAGATTTTAAAAGTTAGACTATCAATAAATTGGTTTATTTTGGAAGATCAAATGAGATTGATCAAAGGGAGAGAGTTATTATCGAAACTAAAGGAAGATAAGTAAGAGATACTCACGATGCTAGGAAACTTAGCGAGCATCTCAAACTATCCTATGGTTGGGCTTTATATTTTTAAAATTGACGTGATTTATTTATTTGAGTTGAATTTTTGTTAACAATCTAGGTATTACAATTCCATGACACAAGATCATGGAAATGCATAAAAGGTGAGGATTTATGCTTGTAGCCCATAAAGGGGAGAAGTAACCTAGGATCCTAAATCTAGGGAGCTTTGGTAAGGGCCAAAGTACGACCTAAATCTAAGGAGAAAATGAGTATATGGTTTACCTCCACAAGAGAGGATAAACTACCTGACTATTTGGACTTACAACTGACTGGGGGTGGCCGCCAACTAACTCCTCCTACAATTTTAAATACATGTAGAAAAGTACTATGCTTTTGTAAGATAGTTAGGCTGTTATTTATTTGGAAAGAGACTAAGTCCTTAAACATATTCCCTAAGATACTAGATCATGTAGGGCATGATTAATGACTTAAATCTAATGCAAATTTTTCATATATTTTATTTTCATTTTTGGACAATTCATTTGACACAGGTTTCAGGATTTTATATGCCTAATGCTTGAGAAATTAGATTATGGGCCAAAATTAATAAGATGAGAGGTGTGTTTCTACCATGGCTCTCAAAGGTCAAGCCAAGTTCTCTTGCACGGGTGGAAGCCCTCCAAATCAAGAGTGAATCAATATACTTTTTATGAATGATGTGAGAAAGAAAAGGTAACATTCAACTAAGAGGTTGCTAATTCTTTTATCTTAATTTATAGCCTAAGATTTAGGTGAGGTTATGAGTTATTTATTTTAAATTCTGAGTTATTTAATTTGGTAGAAGATTTATTTTCCCTAAGAGCCTAATCATCAGTGCCATACATCAAAGGAAAATATGTCATTCCTAATGCACAAGCTAAATAAACATCAGACATTTTATAAAGCTAGCATAAAAGAATAAAAGGCCAAGTGTGGTCGGGCACCACTACACATACCCGAAAATAAATTGGGTAGCCGAGCTCTACCATAATACAACTCGAATTACAAATGAAATATAAAATGGGGGGGGGGGGTCTTCATTCTTCTTTCTTATTTTGGTTCATTCTTTTGGATGGTTGGAATGTGGATGCTCCAAAGGCTTTAGATGGTACATAAGATGTAATCTTATAAGCAATATTCATCCTAATCTCCCATAACAATCATTCTCTAATTCTAAAATTATAAATCTAACTAAAACATGAAAAATTGAGATTAGCTAAAAAAATCACACATTCCCAAGCATGTATATAAACCAATTAGACTTAGCACCCCACACATGGGTAACCAAGTCCACCTGGCCTATTTTGGATTCCTGATAATCTAGTTGATGACCAATTGAGAATTTCCAAAGATGTTGATGCTCTTGATACATACTACACAACAAAAGTAGTTATATTTTTATTACAACGTCCCTTAAGCACAATCCCCTACAGAAGATAATGATTAAAATAAATCATCCTACCATTCATTCCCGCACACACTCCCTAACATCAAGACTAAAACATCACATCATAAAATAAAAGTAAACATCAAACCATGCACCGCCTTAACATAGGACTAAAAGTGGTGACTTAGGCTAATGTGTGTGTTTTAAAAGATTTGTGTGGTGTGCTTAGCTAGGCTTTAAGGTTTAGATTTTCTAAGTATGAAAATGTTCAACTTAGAATGGTTTCAATTTAAGTTGTTTAGTTAATTTGGGTTAATTTTATTTGATGATTTGATTTGGTTTGAATGAACCTACTTAATTATTAAGTGTTGTAAAGAGAGGAAAAGAGAAGAGAACTTCTCTTTCCTCTCTACTTTAAGTGATTTATAAGGCAGATTCTTTAAAAAAATTTTTGTTTTATTAGTGAATATTTTTTATGTTTTTTAATTAATCCTAAGTTTAGATTTTTCCTAAACAAACCTATTCAAAAAGAAAGGCATTTTAAGATTAAATAAAGTGAATTATTATCGCAAAACACACCACATTTTATTTCTTTCCCACATGTATATCATGCACATGAATGAATCCTAAGCATATCTATGCATGCGATGCAAGTATTTAGTACACTTTAATAATGAATGATAAGAGAGGTTGCTTAAGAAAACTTAGAATGTTTCATGTATGCATGATTTTGTTAAGTAGAAGAGAGTGATTCTTTTATCCATTTTTCATATGCACATTTACAAGTATAAAAGACATAAGTGAGTATGACGCCATTATTAGCACCAGGGATGTAATGCACAAGACCTACTTAGGGCTACTTAAAGCCTCACAACCCTCGGGTTGTCCAGACTAATATACAACTTTTCTTAAATACATGTGCACGTACAAAAAGAAATGCATGAAAAGAGAATGCTAAGTGAGTTACTTAAGCAAATTTGAATGCTTTATGATACATGATTTTCATTAAGTAGAAAAGAGGTTTTCTTATCCATTTTTCACATGCACATGTATGCATGAAAGGCATAAGTGAGTACAACACCATTGTTAACCAGGGGTAAGGTACAATTACCAAGGGCTACATAAAGCCCAATCGGGGTTGTCGACTAATATACCACTTTCCATAAATACATATGTACAAAATAAATAAATGAAAAAAAGAAGATACAAAAGTTTATATTTATTTGATTTGTTTATGCAATTTATATGTGTGTAGTGATGTCCTTCTTTAAGTAATAACATAGGAATGAATAGGAATGGAGTTAGGCAAGTATTATGTTCTTTTCAAATGAACTATATACTTTGTCAAATCCTATTTAAAATTATGCTAAAAGAAAAAAGAGAGGAAAAGTACACTATGCACATCTTCATATTTATATACACATGCAAGCTTATAAATAATTATAAGTAGCACACTTTCAATTTTAGGTATTTGATTTATAAATTTTGAAAATAGTTTTGAATTTAATAGTGATAATAGCCACTCATATTTTTACTTTAGCCAAAACATGCAATTTGATATAAAAAAAATATTTCATTTTGAATTTGATTTTAGAAAAGCATGAATGTATGAAACTCATATGACATACACATTTAACATGCTAGGAAAGAAATAAAATGATGTAAGCATGTAATTTCATTCACTCTAATTAATTCTTAAAGACAATCTTATGAAGTAAGATCATTTAAAGAGAATCAAAAGTTGTTTAAAGAGACTTTGATTTTATTTTGAGTTTGATTTGAATTAAGAAAGTGTAAAAAGATTTGTTGGTCCTTATCCATTCCCAAATGTGTGTATTATTTTAATTTAATTTTTAGGTAATTAGATCAATTTTATGCTTTGGTTAGGTTAAGGCATAGATTACGTTCATTAACTATGTCTTACCTATACCACTTTAACATATTTAATCAAATAATTATGAGCCAATGTTTGACATAAAATCACAAGGAATTTAAATCAGTAATGTGTCATGGGAAAGAAAGGTACCTAATACAATTGGCTCATAATTAATGATTAATTAAACTAAAGGGTTTAATTTAAGTACTTTCATAACCCTTCCCACACATGTGGGTTAGGTATGATTTCCTTAAGTTACTTAGGTTATTGAACACCTAAGCATCTACCCAAGAAGGATTGATTAAGGTGATTAAGTTTCTAAAAAATTTTAGAATTTTATGAAATTAAATAAGGGGATAATTAGTGAATTAACCCTTACTTAAGGTTGGATTAAGCAAGAAAGAGGGTTGGGGTGTGGGGGGTGTTCAGAAATATCTTAAGGAAAGTATCCCAAAATTATTCCCTAAACTTCCTATTCATTCAAACAGACCTTAATTTACTCAATTAAAGGAATAAACCACTAATTATACCCTTAATTAAGCTTAATTACTTTAAGAGAGTGATTAGGGGTTCATTAATTAATTTTCCTTATTAACTCATTAATAAATTCTAAGTAAATTAGGGGAGGCAGAAGTCATCCCTCTAAACATGCTTGAGAAGTTTGGAATTAATTAATGAAGTCATTAGGGAGTAATTAGGGTTATTACATTTTCAAATAAACCATAATTAAGGAAAATCTACCATTCAAATTCATTAGAAGTTATTTTATTGGATTCTCCTTTGAATTATCTTTAAGATGAACATGAGTTTGTATTTTTAAGATTTTTTAAAATTAGTTATGAATTTAGGAAGTTTCAATTGATTTAAGAGATTTTTATGAATTCTATTAATTTATTTTATTAAAATAAATCCTTTGACACTCAAAATTTAACTTTTGATCCAAAGATCATTTTGACTTAAAATTTTTATGGTACGTATATTTTAACATGAATTTTAATCTCTGAAAATTTCAACTTAATCTTACATGTATTTGATTTAATTAAATAAATTTGATTTTCACTAAAAGTCTAATTAAGCTCAAAATATTCAGTGAAATTTGGGGATTTTTGATTTGTTGGATTCCTCTCGGAAAGATTAATCCAACGAGCCTTACTTGTAATTTTTGATTAAGTATTTTATTTTATATTAATTTTTGAAGTTTTAGGTATTTCAGTTAATTTTTTAAATCGGAAAAACCATGCGGCGTTGGCGGCAACGTGGCGCCACACGATTGGACGCGCAGTGCTACGTGGCATGCGCGCGCCACACGACGCCGCGTGATTGGGGCGCAGTGCTGCTTCAACTTTTGAGCTAGAAAAATCATGGGTGCACAGGATCACGACGGCCGTTGATCTGACGTCGATCATCGCCGACGACGTCAGATCAAATCATGCGACGAGGCCAGATCGGGTGATCGGCCGAGCCACCGATAGTGCAAACTGTGGGATCAGATAGTCCAGAACAAATCTAATGATTTGAATGCCCGGATCGTGTGATCCACGTGCAGGCCGAGCCGTCTGATCCTGCAAATCATGGGATCAGATGACTCCTGCTATCCGACGACCGTGAATAGTAAAATCAAGGGAAGTTTGGAGAAAATGAGAAATTTTAAGTGAGAAGTTGTCCAAATGGACTCATTTTCACATCGATTTGTACTGAAAATTCTATTTTTTAATTGGGATGGTTTAAAGTAAAAAATGCGTGATTATCCAGGGTAAATTCCTAAAAATCACAAAAAAAAACTATCACAAATGAAGGATCCTAAGGCTGGCTACGATTTTTGAAAGTTACCTCACCAGGGATGATTTCTAGTGGCGGTGATGACTCGAGCATGCTGTTGAGTGAGGGAAGAGAGGCCTTCGAATGAGCTTGGATCTTTGCCTTCATGTCAAAATGAAGTTTCATTCGGTGATCACCATTTCCTTGTCGAAATCCACTTAGTTTTAAAGTATTTCTCTCCAAAATGAAGTGTGTGTGATTGCCAATGGGTTTGGGAGCTCTAAGAGGAGGATAATGAGAGGAATGGGTGAATGCTTCAACCTCTAATGCATTGGAATGAAAAGTGAACAAAATCTCTCTTTACTTTGAATTTTTGGCTCCAAACTCATGTCATTTGGCTTGGGCTGGTTGGGAATGGAAGAAAATCATTCTAGGTGGCTCACTTTGGTTGGCTAAGATATGGAAAGTGGCTGCCATGAAGGACAAATGGGTGTCCTAACCAAGGGTGAGAGGCCTTCATGCCAAGTGTTCCAATAGGAGAGGTGAGGTGATTTCACCTCCCCATGATTCATGGCTATCCCAACCACTCCTTGGGTCAGAAAATCAGTGTCCTTAGTGCTTATGTGGACCAATGGATGAGTGCCAAGTGGCCAAGGAAGAGAAATGACCACTTGGATAAGTGTCTTTTCTCATGGGATGCCCTTGACCCAAGGACAGAGTGGTCATTTAGCATTAAATTTGATTTTATTAGATTTGAAATCAGTTAAAAGTAAGTTGGACCAAATTTCAAGTCATTTGAAGTTCATTTGGTTTAATTTGGTCAATTTGACCCATTTGAGTCAAATTGGGTCAAAACTGGTTAAGTTGACTAATTGGTCAAATTGGGTCAAACTAAGAGTTGGGTCAAGTTCAAATGACCATTTGGGTTGTATTGGTTCAATTGGTTTCAATAAATTTGGTTTAATTTAGATTTAATTTGGATTTTTGGCCAATTTGATCCTTTAGGTCAATTTGGGCTAAGTTGACCAATTTGACCCAATTTGCCAAATTGGCTTGAATCATGGCTTGGTTTGGGTTTAGTGGATCATGTTACAAGCTTTGGTTTCAATCAATTTTGGTTTGATTTGATTTTGACTTGATTTGACCTTTTAGGTCAAGTTGGGTTCATGGTCAATTGGGCTAGGTTGGGTCTAGTTGGCCAATTGGTCAAATTGGGTTTAATAGAGGCTTTGGTCAAGTTCAATAATCAATTTGAAGTGAACTTGAGCCATTGGTAGTAATTAATTTAATTTAGATTACAATTTGGCTAGTTTGGGTTCATATGGGTTAAAGGGTTGACTTGGTCAACAAGCTAAGTTGACTTGGTTTGACCCAATTCATGATAATTGATTAACCTATGATGATCAATAAACATGACATAAAGTTTGTATTAGCTTAACTCACTTTGATTTGATTTGAATTGGATTTTGATTCATGTAGGTCAAATTGGCCACTTTGGGTCAAATGAGCCAATTGGGTTTAGTTGGCTTGATCAAGGCTTGATTCAAGTTTGGTTGAACTCACATATGGACTTGTGATTGAAATATAAATCTATTTGCAAGTGTTTTGGAGTCAATTGAGTTTTGATTCATTTGACGATTTTAAGTTCAAAGGGTGAACATGAGTTTGACTTGGGTTTGATTTTTTGAATTTAGTTTTGGTTTTAGGATTGAAGTTTATGTTTATATTTGGATTCATGATTGAAGGATTGATTGAATCATAAAGAAAAATCAAGGGTTTGGCTTGATTTGAGTTTGATTTGGCTAGGTTCAAGGATTTGACTTGAAAAGTTTAGGTTGAATTTTGGTTGAATTTGAGTTTGAGTTTTGAATTTGGTTTTGGATATTTGAATTTATATTTCATTTATATTTGTAAATATAAATGGGTTATGAGAAAATTTCTTGAATTGAATTGATTTGAATTTGATTAGAGCTAAGTCCATAAGATAGAATCATATGGCGCAGGAAAGATTTTTGGAATTTGAATTTGAGTTTTGGATTTAGTTTGATTGATTTGAATTTATATTTCATTTAGATATATGAATATAAATGAGAATATAAGTGGGTTATGAGAAATTTTTTTGAATTTGAATTGATTTGGATTTGATTTGAGCTAAGTCCATAAGATAGAATCAAAGGGCTAAGAAAATATTTTTGAAATTTGGATTTGGTTATGGATTTCAATCATGGGTTTTAATTATTTGGAATTGATTCATGATTTAAGAAAATCCATCGAAATTGGTTCAAGGTTTGATTCGGAGTTGAAGTTGATATGAGTTTGGAGTTTGTCTTGAAAGAAGAAAGTGAGGATTTGGTTCAAGCTATAGGGTAGCCACATTTTCCTAGCACCCATAAGGCATAACCTATTCCTATGGTAAACCTTCTAAGTCTCTAGGGTTAGGTTAAGTGTTCATCTAATCACTAGAAGTGTCTTAAGACTAAGGAACTCTTAATGTCTAAGATGAGTCCAATGTCTAAGATGGAAGAGTTGAGAGCTCATTCTAAAAATGATGTCAATAGTGTCATAAAAAAAGTATGCTTCACATTACATGTAATAAGCTTGAAAATGTGACTATCATGCACGCTTCCTACCTAACGAAGGTAAAACACATTTAGAAGTTGCACGCTGCCATAATATTTTGAGTTGTCGAACCATAATAAATAATATATGCAACACTATCATTTTTAAGAACATGAGCATCCACGTGTGTTCCATCAATAGCTTCCAATGCAATTTTACATAAAGCATACTATAAACATTAAGAAGAGAGCTTCTAATTTTGTTGGAATTTAGATAATGGAGTTTATGAGTGTACCTTGAAGAAAGGAATATATCGAATGTCATATAGAATCTCTATTGGAGTTAATTGAAATATTTGATTGAGGTCTTGTTTCACTTCTCTAGATAGGCTAACTAATTTGTTCAAATTAATTGAAAAATAGTTGCTAATTATTTCGGTAGTTAGTTGTAATCGCTTTCTTTCTGCACTCACTGACTCATTATAGAATAATATGTTCAAAGTATTCCCAAAACTTCTCTACTAATTATCTTTGAGGACCATTGAAGACCATGGAAGGCTTTCAACAATTATACAAAAACTTCTTATCACATATGGATCATATTATAAAATGTCCCAAGAGGTCCCCCAAACTGTTCGCCAATCCACTTATCACCAATATATGACGAAGTCATACACAGTGTCTAGTTTGCACAAATAGGATTCATAATATTCATTTATTAGACATTATTATCACAATAATGTTGTTATGTTGCTCATCTCCATTTTTTTCTATACTTGTAATAATGATTAGGATTGTTGCACACTTATGAATTGCATTACAAACTATGAAATATTTTTAGCTAACATGAATTATTAACTAAGTGTACAACCTAAACTAAAGTAGAAATAGAAATAACAAATCAAATTGAAACTAAATATGAAATCAAAACTCAACTAAAAAAAGTTAATGCATTATGGTGAAAACTTAGGTTAGCCTAGTGGACCCCACAGGACCTGACTTGACCCAATTGGATAAGGTGAGTCTAATCAAATTTTAATTTAATAAAATTCAATAAAAAACTTAAATCAAGCAAATTTAAATTCAATTAAGCTTAGATTGAGGCAATTGGCATGGTTTACCCAATTGACTCTTTTTAAGCTCAAAATCATATAGGTCCATACAAATCAAATAAAATCAAAATAATCATAAATTAATTACAAAAAGGTACAAAATCAATGCATAAACATAAATGAATATAAAACTAAATTTAGGTGGGGAAGAAAATGACTGATTAGGTCATTTGACCTGTGTGGGTCCCACCAAGTCAAAAGTCAAATCAATCAAAATTTAATTAATTTAAGTCATACCAAAGACTCAAATTTATCAAATGAATATAATTTAACATAAAACTAGATAAGTATGAATCCGATGATGACTTAAATGACTTAATCAAGTCACTTAGTCCAAGTGAACTTAAATGGACCTTATTGAACTTAAACTCAAATTAAATTGAAAGTTATTCAAGATAACTATTCCAAAATACTTTAAAATCATATTTAAACATAATTTAATCTTTTCTTGAGTTTGATTTGCCCAAATTGGTCATTTAACTTGAGTGAATCTGATTTGAACCATACGCCCAATTTGGGCCAAAATGAGTTTAAATCAAAAGTAATTCCAAATTAATTGAAACCAATTACTCTAAATCACTTTAGATACTCAATATAATAGAATCAAAACTCAAACACACTTCAACTTGGGTTATATTGGTCATTTAACCCAAGTGAACCCAATTTAAAATGGGTTTAAATAAAAACTAAACTCAACTCAAATTTAACCATATCAATGCCCACAATTATTTTTAATTGATGACTGAATAAGACTCAACTTCTAATTGTACCCAACTTAGCTAATTTGGTCAATTGATCTGCTTGACCCAAATTGACCTATATGGACTATATTAACCCAAAATCAAAATAAATTCAAATTAAAACAAATTAATCACTTCAAATCACTTAACAAATTAATTAAACTCATTTTAACCCCATTTAGGTCTAATTTATCCAATTTGATCAATCTGACCAATGGTTTGATCCAATTAGGCCAATTCGGGTCAAACCAAAATAAATCAAAATTAATTACATTCAATCAAACTTAATCATTCTAAATAACTCGTTAAATATGATTGAAGCTTAATTTAAACTCAAATTGGTCAAAATAATTTATTAGACCTAACCTAACCTATTTAATCTAAATTGGGTTAAGATGGATTCAAGCCAACCCAAAACTAAACTAAACCCATTAAACCTTAACAAATCTCACCACGCATGAGCTTAGATCTCAGCCCATGTGAAGGAGAACCAAAAGTCAAGGGTGGTGGATGAGAAAGAAAGAAAAATGATGCAAAGTTCCAAAATTCTCAATCACCTCACATCACCTCTCATTACTCCACTTTTCGGCTTGGAGTAATTTTTAATCACCCAACTGCTTACCACAACTGCTACCTCATCAATGGCCACACCTCTATAATAAATTTTCCATTGTGATTTTCGTCCATATAGAGAGAAGGGGGAGCAAAGAGGCAAAAAGCTTTCTTTATGGCATCCACCTTCTCTACCTCCAAAGAAGTAAGACCAATCACCCATCCCCCCTTCTTTTTCACTCATAAAAACACCAAATCAAATATACTCTAACAAAATATGGTAGCGGTCAATGGCAAGGACAATCCAAAAGGAGGCAAAAGAGGAGGATCGTGTGGGAGCTTTGACTTAAAGCAAAAACCAAGTTTGGTGTAAGAAATTCACTCAACGATGGCACGAGTAAAGTAATTTCTAACAATAAATTTTAGGAAAGCGATAGTTCTTCATGTTTGTTCAAAAGTGATGTGATTCTAAGAAGTTTCTTTTAGATCCTTATTGCACTTTTCATTTTGACTCTCTTCGATGCGAAATAAAGTGACTTATAGCTAAAATCATCAGAAGATCGCATGATCCGGTGATGTTTGGGCTAGATCCCATCCATCCAACCCCATTTTTTAGTCTGCCTCCCGTGAGAATGATAACCTTTGAATCATCCATCTTACTTGGATAGAATGAGCGACCACAATTAGATCTAATTTTTGATTTATTCCATTAGATCGAACTCAAAACTTAAAAAATCATTAAAAAAATAAAATATTAAATAAAAAAAATGTAAATAAGGCTTTATGAATTTATCTTTTCAAGAGGAATCCAATGAATAAAAAATCTCCAAATTTGGTTGTATATTTTAAGAGTAATTTAAGTTTTCATAAAAATTAAATTTCATTAATTACTCTTAAAATACTAAACCAAACAAGTTAAAAATTTCAAAAAAAAAAAAAAACTAATGTTATTGCCTACCTATTATAAACATTTCAAGTTAAATAGCCTTCTAGTTTAAGAGTTATTAATTTTTGAAATCAATTAGCTAATTGTCAATAAATAATTAATTAAAATAATAAAATTTATCAAAATTTATCAAAATAATTCAAATCAATTTAATAAACATTAGAGGCCTTAAGAAAATTAAATAGACCCTCTAGATTACACCAAATTTCAAAAATAATTAAATTAGAGTTTAATTAATTACTTTAATTATACATGGCTTTTAAAAAATAATAATTAATTATAGAAATATTTATTTAAAATATAAATAAACCCTTTATGAAAAGCTTAGATAGAAGAGAATCTCAGAAAAATAAAAGCCCCAAAATTTATCAAGTGTATATTGATTAATCATGGTTTGAGTTTTCACTTAATTAGTGTAATTAGGCTTTAATCACTTGACTGGTTAGCTTGAAATTTATTGTGATTGTCTTATAGGATGATCTCAACCTCTCATAATTATTTCATGTTAATTTGCTAAGTAATTTGGGAGATCTAAAATTTCAAACATAAATTAATAATATTATACATTTAATAAATAATTCAAATTAAGAAATTTATAAAATTAATTATGAAAGCTCAATTATGTATAAAAATAATAAGGGTATTCAAAGGGATTAATTAGGACCTCTAGTCTTGATTATTTCTCAAACTCACTCTTAAGAGCTTTTAATTAATTAATTAAATCATTCATTACCACACAACTTAAAAAATTTATATTAATTAGTGTAGACCTCCAAAAATTTTGTCCAAGCCCTCTTTGTGTATGCTAACAAAGAGATTTTCATTGAAATCAAAATTCTCAATTTGTTTGGGATATTTTGAGTGTAATTCATGATTTTAGATTTTTTTTATTTCTTTAATTAATTCTTAATTACAACTCCACTTGCATTAAAACATGTTTATTTCATGTTTATGCATTTTTTTGTATATTTCTTATTTTTTTAGGCTTATACTTAGGGCTTAATTGAATTTATAAGCTATTTTGGGCTTAACTAATTAAATAATTAAATTAACTTAATTAATTCATAAAAATCATCTAAACTACTTTTGAATCACTTAATGAACATAAATGGGTCAAGGGATAACTTTAATAATTTTCTCTCTTCATTAAGATTAAATGATTTAAATTTTAAAAACTAACCCTTCATGAATTTGATTAGTCTTAAAGGTGCTTGTCTTATATGAATAATCTTAGGAATTAATAACTTCAAATAGGTTATGTGATGCTATAATTATATTGATTCATTCAATCATAAATTTTCCTTTCATATGTTTCATGTATTCATGTTTCAAAAATAAATAAAAAGGTTTCATTTAATTATATGCTTTGAATTAAGTAGTGTGACTATTATCATTAGTAAATCTTAAATTATTTTCTTAATTAATTTTAAAAATATCTATTAATCTAAATATAAATTAATATGAATAATTAAATTTAAATTTTAAAATCTTATATGTATGAACTACAATTTGAAATGTATATAGTCTGAAACCCAAGGTCGCAGGGCTACTGGTTTGAAGGAGGTCTTGATATCTCTCTTTGACAATGACATGCTGAGATTTATATGAATTATATGTTAAGATTAAATTACTTATATATATATATATATATATATATATATATATATATATATATATATATATATATATATATATATATATATATATATATATATATATATATATATATATATATATATATATATAAATCATCTTAGTTTTTATAATTTCATCCTTATGCATACACACACACATAGACATCCCGAGAGTGCGAGATTTTAAATAGTCCTAAGGGGATCTCTGATTATCTCACTTCCTAGATTCAATAATGGTATGTACTTATATAAATTCAATATACAATGTGTATGTATATTTATAACGTATAATTAAATCGATTTCTTCTATAAAATTCATGCATCATATTTTATAAATTAATTATTAATGAAAATATATTAATTCATTCATGTATATGGGATAATGAAGTAAGGTAAAAATATATCATTAAATTAGTCATGAGTTGATTTTATTTATCTTAAGATGTCTTTTATGTTTAGATAAAATCTCTTAAGTCAAATCCAAACATATAACTTAATAAAAAATTCATAACATGCCCCATTAAGATGATAAAAAAATTATAAAATTCATCTCTTAGATTCAACATAAGGTAGGGATTAATGTGGATCTCATTCCTCATTATTCTCTTAAAAATTCTAAATCAAAAGTGAAATCCAAATAAGATTAGAAATCTATGTTTAAAACTCATGTCAACTCATTAATCATATAAAGTGTAATCATTCTTAATAAGGGACTTAAATGTTCATCATTAGATAATTTCAAATATTAGAACTTAATTATGACATACAAGACTAAGCCATAGCACAGACATTAGAATATTATGACATACCGGATTAAGACACATTAGAATATTAAGCCACCAATCCTAGTCTTATGTTAAGCCCATGTTTGTTGTGGTGATGTGATGTAATGTTAAGACTAGATGGTAAGATTGTTTATATGTAGTCTAGATGTTAGGGAGACATTAAGTGGCATGCATTTCCTAGTTTCTTCTTTGCTTTATGTATGGCCTGGATGTGTTTTAGGCTCTTTAAGAAAAAACAAATCTTTTACCCAACTTAAAACTCAAAATAAAAATTAAACAACTCATAACCTCACCTAAAGCTTAGGTTTAAAATCAAGGTAAAAGAATTAGCAATCATGTATGGGGGACACCACGTAGATCTGAGGGGGTACTCATTGAAGTCATCATGTATGATATTGAGGAATGATGCACTATCTCGAGAGATAGAAATTACCACCCTACAATGGACCTAATCACCTAATGAGGACTCCTAAGGCATGATGGGTCTTCGAATATACGAGTAATTTTTCC
Organism: Cymbidium sinense; assembly: GCA_021442155.1. Taxonomy (NCBI): domain Eukaryota; kingdom Viridiplantae; phylum Streptophyta; class Magnoliopsida; order Asparagales; family Orchidaceae; genus Cymbidium; species Cymbidium sinense. The sequence continues at coordinate 47,003,697 of CM038226.1, forward strand.
CCTACTTTACATGAATAAATAAAGTAGGGTTTATTTAAACTGGATTCTAAAGTTTCTTATGGGGGCAAGCCCCCATAGTTAATTACATCCTAAGGAATGTGAATTTCTTAGGAATACTCTCGATTAAAGTAGGCAATTATTGTCTCCAAAGATTTCTAGGGTAAGACTATCAATAAATTAGTTATATTTGGAAAATCAATCGGGATAGATCAAAAGGAGAGTCTTATTATCGAAACCAAAAGAGATGAGTAGGGGATGCTCATGATACTAGGAAACTTAGTGAGCACCCCAATCTATCCTATAGTTAGGCTTTAAATGTTTGAAATTAAAGAGAGTTGTTTATTTGAATATAATTTTATTAGATTGTTAGGGCTTATAATCCAACAATATAAGATTGTGAAAATGCATAACAGGTGAGGATTTATGCTTGTAGCTTGAAGAAAATAGCCACCTCAGATCCTAAATCTAGGGGACTTTGTCATAAGCCAAAGCATGACCTAAATCAGAGTGCAAGTGGGTATATGATTTACCTCCATAAGAGAGAGTAAACCACTTGCCTGAAGTGGAAGCCAACTAAATCCTCCTATGCTTTAAAATCATGTGGTCAAGTCATATGATTTTATAAGATGGTTAGGTTTTTATTATTTAGAAAGAAACTAAAATTCTTAAACCCACTCCCTAAAAGACTAGAGCATGAGTGGTATGAATAATGACTTAGTCTAATGCAAATATTCTCAATTTTTCTTTGATTATGACTCTTCATTTTGACAAAGTCCATAGGATTTTTATATGTCTAAATGCATGTTGAAATGAGATTATTGGCTAAATTAGAGAGAAAAATATGTTTTCCACCATAGAGGAGACCCTCAAAGGTCATGTCTTCCTCGACCATGCAAGGATGGAAATCCTCTCTTAGTAAGAGTGAAGCAATATGAATGCATGATATTAAGCATACAACATTCAGCTAAGGAGTTACTAAATCTTTTAATTATCTTGGTTTATAACCTAGGCTTTATGTGAGGTTATGTGTTGTTTAAAATTTTAATTATGAGTTGTAGTTGGTGTAGAAAGTTTATTTTCCCTAAGAGCCTAATCGGATCGAGGTCATACATTAAATCACCATTCATAAAGAAACTAGAAAAATGCATGCCATTTCTATTACACAATTGTAAACAAAATATCAAATAATTTTATAAATCTAATGCAAAAGAATAATAGGCTAGTGCAATCGGGTATCGTCGTACAACCCGAAAAGAGAAATGGGTAGCCGAGCTCTACCTTTATACAACCTAGTATATGAAATAATAATTTCAAATTTACAAATGAATGAATGCTATGAGGGGTATTCAAATCTTTGAGTCTTCATATCTCCTTCATTTCTTCATTTGGTTTGCTTCTTTCAATTTGATGGGCTTCAAGGCATCACATGGCACCCTAGGATTAAACCTTCTGGCCAATGTTCATCCTTAACCCCCATAGCACAAATACTAATTCCTAATGCAAAATTACATCATAAATAGGAAAATTAAATCTAACTACGCTTGCAAAATAAGTGTTAGTTAAAACACCATACAACCTAAGCAGTTATATGGATAATTTGGACTTAGCACCCTGCACATGGGTAACCAAGCCCATCAAGCTTAATTTGGATTATGCTTAGAGGTTAAGCAACCTATAAAAGAGAGCATTTATATTTATTTTAAACATTCAGTCTATGAAGCATACACCCTAACATCTAGTCTAAAATATTACATCATAAAATAAGACATTCATCACACCATATATCGCCCTAACATAAAACTAGAAGTGGTGACTTAATTCTAAAATGTGTGTATTAAGGTTTGTGTGATATGCCTTAACTATGCTTTGTTATGATTTTCTAAGTATGAAAGAGTGCTTAATCATAAAAAATTGATTTCACTCTAAGTGATTTAATTGGTTTGAGAATTTTACTTAGTATTTTCTTTTATTTTATTTGACCTACACTTAACAACTATGTGTTATAAAGAGAAAGAAAGAGAGGATTACTCTCTTTTATCCCTACCTTAAGTCACTTTTAAAGCATATTAATTAACTTTGTTCTCTTTAGTGAATGACTTATTACATATTTTCATTAATCCTAGGTTTAGGTTCACTTTAAATAATCTCATTCAATAAAAAAGACATCTTAAGATTAATTATAATTAATTACTATCACATGACACACATTTATTCATTTTTTCCATCATATGTAGCATGCATATGACTAAGTCCAAAACTTATCTATACATGCAATATGTGTCGGAACAATTAAATGATGAATATGAACATGTACATTTAAAGTTTACATTTTTTTCCTATTGATTGAACTATTTTATCATATTAATTTAAAGCTCTATCTAGATTCTTATACAAAAATATACATGAATGAAATTAAATAGAATGCGTCATTATTAACCGTGGAAGTGAGGTAAATGACCTCCTTGCTTTAAAAAGCCTCATATTCTCGGATGTCCGATTAAATACCATTTGCATTCAAACATATGTAAATTTACATACATGAATGTAAGAAAGAGAGCTTTTAATCACATGATTAATTAATTATATCACTTTAAAAATTGTAAATGCATGTATTTTGATAAAAGAAAGAGGGATTTTAACTCCATAATTAAGTACAGACACATGGATGAGAGACATAAGCTAGTACTTGTCATTGTTAATTAGGAAGTGAGGTAATCAAATGACCTACTTGGGGCTACTTAAAGCCTAGTATTCCCAGGATGTCTAGACTAAATATTTGCTTTTACATATGGATGTATACATAAATAAAATAAAGAAAACCATGCAAAAGTTGTATTTTTATTTAATTGAAACATTTATGCATATGGAGTAAAATCTTATCTAAATTCTAATATTGAAATATGTTAGAATAAAATCAAATAGAGTACGTGCCGTTGTTAAACTAGGGAAGTGAGCTAATCAAATGACCTCCTTGGGGTTAGCTAAATCCTCATATTCTCGATGTCCAGACTAAATACCCATCAACATTCTTCCTTACACAAATCAATGTTTGAATGAAAGAAAATAACTTTACCTCGTGCACTTAAGCTATAGTCACATACACTTCCTATGTATTTATAACTAGCATTCATAGCATATGTAATCATTTATTCATAAGATTTGAAAAATAGATTTGGATTTAATAATGATAGTAGTCACACATATATTAATTTAAATCTACACATGCAAGCTTGACATAAAGGAAATCATTTATTTTTTTAATTATTTTTAGAAGAAATGAGTGCATGAATCAAGTGGCATACAACATTTAATATAATTAGAAAGAGATAAAGGAACATAATCATATAATTTTATTCAATCCAACTAATTCCTAAGGACAATCATATTAAATAAGCTTATTTAAAATAAACCAAAGTTTCTTAATGGCACTTCTGATTTTATGTTTAACTTGATTTAAGAGATGTGAGAAAGATTTGATAATCCTAATCCCATTCCCCATATCTGAGTTAATTTGATTTAATGAAAAATAATTAAATTAATTTTAGGGATTGATTAAGTTAAGCTTGAATTAAATCCTTACCTATGTTACCTTAAGGTAATTGATTAAATGATTATGAGCTAATGTAATATGCAAGTGAATGGAAAAGTAAATAGCAATGATCCAATGAAATGAAACGGGTCTAATGCAATTAGTTCATAATCATTTATTAATTAGGTTTAAGGAACTCACTTAATTACTTTCATGATTTTCTCACTCATGTGAGCTAATCAAGGTTTCATTAAACCTCTTTAGGTTATTGAACACCTAAAGTTCTACCCATGGATCAATTAAAAGAAATCAAATTTAATTACATTTTAAATTTAATTGATCAAATCGTTAACCCATTAATCCATTTCTATTTAATTAATTACCAGAGTTAATTGATTATTTTTTTAAATGAGATGGGCATAAGGGAAAAGGTTGGGAAAGAGGTCCCAACCTAATTCCATAAGATCCCACCCTTAATCAAGCATGATTTAATTTGATTTTAGTTTCAATCTGGCTAATTAAGTAATTAATTAATTAATTAATCATTAATTAGCATGTTGGTTGAAAAGAGAGGGAAACTTAGGGAAAAGATTAGGAGGGAGGCCCCAATCAAGTTCCCTAAGCCCCTTACTGTTCAACAGAGATTAGGGAGTCCAAATAATTAATTAATCACTATTTATATGCTTAATTATCCCTTAATAAAATTAATAAGGTAATTAGGGCTTAATTAATCAATTCTTCTAATTTAGAAAGTAATAAATCTCAAGAAAATTAGATGAGGCAGAGGTCATTCTCTCTAATAATTTAAATTTTTTGGGATCAATCACTTGAATGATTAGAGAGTAATTAAGCTAACTAAGTTTTCAATTAAACCCTAATTAAGCTCTTTTTTTATTTTAAATCAATTAAAATATTTTTATTAAATTCTCATCTGAAATACCTTTAAAATGAGCCATTATTTATATTTTTTAGATTTTGCTATAATTAGTTATGAATTATGAAAGTTTTAATTTTAAAAACACATTATTTAACCTTAATTAAGCCTAATCCCTTCGGCGCCACGTGGCACGCTAACGCGACGTGCTTTCCATATGGCACCATAGGATTGGCTATTTAAGTTGTCACATCCACGCATTGAGTCAGGTGACGGCGGATGCAGTATTGATCTCTGCCATCTGATCTTAGATCGGACGACACGGATCAAACCCGCGATGTAAAGGGAGAAATTTAGAGAGATCTAGTGTGATTTGATCAAAACCATCCATTCTAATAATGCAAACGGACGACCCGTGATCCTTGCAATGAACGATAGCATCTATCCTCCATGGAACGTTTGATCTGAGCTCACCCAAGCTCGGATGAACTTCAAAATCAACCCACACCATCAAGGAAGGAATTTGAACACATCCAACAGTCAAGATCAATTCACATACAATTTTCTTTTGAAAAGGACCAACCACACTTAATCTAGAGATCGATTTTCATGGAAATACCTCAACAGAGCTAAGACTGACGGCTCACATGCTTGAGGAAGCTTTGTCTAGTTGAGACGAAGCCCTGTTGAGCAGTAATTGAGTTTGTTCCAAGTGGATAGTTTAGAAGGCCAAGGATTGAGCTTTGGAGCTTCGATCTTGATCGAAGTCCCTCCTTTGACAGCTTAGAAGCTTGGGAAAAGACTTGGATGGCTTCGACGACATGGGTGGAAGGTGTGTGCAAGAGCAGTTGAAGTTTGGTGGCGAATTGAGGGAGCTTGGATCGAAATGGACTCCCTTATTTCGATTCCACGCAAAAAGAGAGAATGCTGAAGGTGAGGAGCTTGGGATATCTCTAGAACTCGCAAGGAAGCTCGATTTGATGTTAGGAAGCTTGCACGAAGTGAATTGGTGCAAATCTTGTTCGAATTGGGGTACCCCTTGATTTGTTGAGTTGGACGGATGGGATGGCTTCCCATTTTTAGCCACCACCATCAGAGCACCGGAGAGGCCTTAATCTAGCCTACATTCCTCAATTGGATTGGAGGAACTCATGGGAGGTGGCTCAAGGCCTGATATGGGGAGATCTCCTTGGCTTGATCCCTTGGGTGCTCGGCTTATATGGGAGGTGAGTTAACTCACCTCCCTTTGGTCCATGGCTGACCTAACTTGGGTTAGGAGGCTTAGGTGGGTTAGGTGAACCTTCATTTGGGTGAGTGAGGGCTGCCAAGGTGATTGGAGAGTGGACTTTGCTATTTATGGGTGGAATCTTATGTAAAGAGGGCTTAACCTATGGACAATGGCTTGGATAGGTCCCACTTGGATTTTAGTTGATTTTGGGCTGACCTAGGGTTAGTTTGGGTAGGGTTTGGTCAGCCATCAAAGTCCCATGGGTTGGTTTTATGGGCTTTGGCTTCATTTGGCCAAATGGGTTCAAATTGGTTCATGTTGGGTTGGGATGACCAATTGGTCAAATTGTGTCAAACCAAGGCTAGGGTTAGGTTCAACTGATGATTTGAAGAGTTTTGGTTCAAGTGATTTCAATCAATTTGGTCTAAGTTTGATGTTTGGCTTATTTGGAATCAAATGGGTCAAATGGGCCAAGCTGACCATTTTTACCAATTTGACCAAATTGGGTTGGGTTAGGTGTTGGTTCATATTCAATTGATTAATTGAAAAAGATTGTAGGCTTTGGTTTGAATCAATTTGGATATTGGCCAATTTAACCCCTTAAGTCAATTTGGGCTTGGTTGGGTCAAGTTTACTAATTGGTCAAATTAGGCTCAATTATGACTTTGGTCAAGTTCAATAATTAATTTGGAAAAAACTTGAGCCATTGGTTGCATTCAATTTGGGTTGGATTATGATTTGCCCATTTTGACCTTTTAGGCCAATTTGGGATAACTTGGGTTAAATTATTAATTGGACTTGGTTTGGCTCAATTGAGGGTTTGGTCATATTCAATCATTGATTATGAGTTGACTTGAATCAATGGTTTCAATCAATTTGGTGTATGGTGGGTTTTGGCTAGTTTAGGTTTCATTTGGGCTAAAGGTTGACTTTGTCAAAGGACCAAGTTGACTTGGTTTGACCCAATTGAGGTGATTGATCATCCTAGGGTGATTGTTGATCATGATATGAGGCTTGGATGACCTTGGTTCAATTCAATTTAGGTTGGATTAGAACTTGGCTCAAAAGGGTTCTTTAGGCCCCTTTGGGTCAAGTGGACCTAAATGGGTCAATTGATTTGATTTTGGCGTGATTCAAGTTTAGTTAAACTTATATATGAGCTTATGATTGAAATATAAATCCATCTACAATTAGTTTAGAATCTAATAGATTTTGGCTCATTTAAAGTTTTCAAGTTCAAAGGGCTAACTTGGGCTTGACTTGAGTTTAGTTTGATAATTGTAATTTTTATTTATATTTGGCTAGATGATTGAAGGAATGATTGATTTAAGAGAAAATCCATTGATTTTGAATTGGTTTAGGTGAACTTTGGTTAAGTCCAAGAAATTGCCTTGAAAGGCATAAAATGGGTTTTGGTTTAATTTGGATTTGGTTTTGGCCAATTGGATTTATATTTAATTTATATTTAGGAATATAAATGAGGATATAAATGATTCATGAGAAAATCACTTGAGTTTGGAGTGATTTAGAAGCAAATTTGACGCATGTAGATGTAGGTCAAGAAGGAAAACCAATTTAGTTTGATTTATTTTTGGTCATTAGAAGGTGGGTTTCATTTATATTTGTGAATATAAATGAATGAATAATTGATTTATAAAGGAATCAATTGATTTTGGGTTGATTTGGGTTAAGATTTAGTTAAGTTTATGGAGGTAGGTCCACATTGCTTAAGAAAGAAATTTGGACTTGGATTTGATTTAGTTTGATTTGGTTTTGATCATTTGAGTATAGATTTCATTTATAGTTGTGAATATAAATGAAGGAATATTTGATTTATAAAGAAATCAATTGATTTTGAGATAATTTAGGTGGGGATTTGGCTAAGGTTATGAGGGTGGGTCATATGGCTTAAGAGGGAAATTTGGACTTGGATTTGATTTTGGGTTCCAATCATTTGGAATTGAGTTTGGATTTGGGTTTGATAAATAATTGGGTAATTGAATTGATCTTTTAGAAAATCAATTGAATTGGATTTTAATTGGAATTGGCTAAGGTTAAGGCTATGAAATTCAATCAAGAGGTTTATGGAGAACTTTGAGCTTGGATTTGATTATGAAATTGATCATGAACTTGGAAGATTTGGTTTGGATTTAGCATGGATTTGAGGTTTGGGTTGGGAAGAAAATCATAGGTTGGGTTTAGGCTATAAGGTGGGCAAGTCTCCCTAAAACTCCTAAGGCATAACCTATCCTTATGGCTAACCCTTATAAGTCTCTAGGCTTAGGTTAAGTGTTCTCCTAATCACTAGAAGTATCTTAGGACTAAGGAGCTCTTAGTGTCTATAAGAGTCCTAGATCTATGATGAGGAAGTTAAGAACTCACTCCAAAAGTGAGGTCCACAATACATAATATGAATTTAACAAAAATATCAACATATAAAAATAGGCTACTTAACAAAGTAGTTTTGTAGGTCGATCACCAACCCCTCTCTTCTTTGTTTGCCAACCACAAAGCCTCAACCATCAAGAATTCTCCTCGAACTTTAATTAAAAATAGTAATCAAACTTTCATTATAGCATAAAAAATGTATTTTATATATCTTACATCATTTAAAAATGACATTTGGAGGGAACAGGTGGGGTAAGGAGCCATCCATTCAAAAAAGTAACCATTCCCTCCTATATAGCCATTAGCCATCAATTTAATTAATGAAAACTAAAATAAATAAATTAATAATATTATTATTAATAGGCATATCCCTCTCTTTAATTGACAATAAACTTCTCATAAATAACATTTAATAATGAAGTTTTGCATAAAAAGTACTAAATATATAACATTAAATAACATAAAGCTAAGTCTTCCTAATTAACATTTCATTATGCATCAATATCTTCCAATGTTCTTCCTACTTATAATGATAGTAACTCCATGTTTGGCCAATAATTTTCTTACTTGAGCTCTTGTGATAAGACCTCTTTGTGATCTTTATGCTTCTTATGCTACACCACTAAAGCATTCACAAAAGTCAAAGCATAGGTTATCAAGAACTTTATATACTTTAGCATCATTTATCAAAATAGACTACTCATGAACATCATAATCAATAATAGGCCTTAGTTCACTAGCAAGAGCCTAAAAGATTTTCATGAATCTTGAAAATTTGTCTTAAGTTTACCTTAGTTAATCTCCCATAGGCTAACTATTAAGATGAAGTAATGAATAACTAGATTCTCAACTTGATAATGAGGAAGATGTGGAGCACTATAATTAGTCTTTTGGTCACTTAAAATAACCCCTTCCTTGATGACATATGAAAATCCCTTTATTTTTTCTCATGGGATGGAGACTTTGCTTCTTTTATAGTATGAGTTATATAGCTAGCGAGTTATGGAAACTATAGACTGTGACCAATAACTCATTAAGTGAGAAGAACAAAATATATAAGGTATGGAGATGGTTGTCAATTTATTAGAAGAGCTCAAGTTGTAAACATTATTAAGGAAAGAACAACAAGAACAATGGCAAAGTATTACAACATAAATGTGAAGAAAAAGCACTTCCAGCCTAATGACTTTGTATTGAAAATGTAGATGCATTAAACTGACATAATGCACTTAGCAAGCGTGGATCAATGTGAGATGAACTTACATAATTGGTAAGTAAGTCGGCCTAAGTTGCTATCAATGACAAACCCAATTAGAAAAGGAGGTCCTAAAAAAGTAGAGTGCATATGACCTCAAGAGATATTATCTTTAAGTGAATGATATTTGTCCTTTACTTTTATCTATAAAAATATTTTCATTAATTTGAATACAAATAAAAATGTTTTCACTATTGAAGCAATGATAGTCAACTCACCAAACACTTGGGGAACTCATCCTTTGTACTCTACTAAGATTATGTTACTTGCCCTCTTTAAAAAATAAATAATCCACACTCAACACTTAAAAACTCACACCTCTCAAGGGAGTGATTTTGGGAATGTTGCCCACATCATAAACCCACTTGATCTCATTTAAAGTAGCCAACCTTAGGTATGGTGAGTACACTCCTCATAGTTTGAATGAATCGATTTTAATAGACCATTTTTTAACTGTAAGTGTTAACCAATTTAGGGGATGATCAAGAGTAAAACCTCAAGGTGTTGGAGGGTGATAAGGCTACTAACTGAAGGAGAGTTGAGGTCCCTAAAAAAGAGACTTGCTTGAAAGTCAAAGCCTCAAAGAAGAAGAAATGTTTGCACTTTGCATGATTGTTCTCATCTATGTACAAACTCACTTTGAGGTTCCAAATACATTCAAATTTTCAATAACTAAATATGTGGGTAATTACTCAAACACTTACCATAATTGAATTACATAAACTTGATTAAAAAAGAAAGAGTGAGAGAAAATGAGAACGTCACCAAGGTTAAGCAAGTTGAATCCCTTCTTTGCACTAAACTCTACAATGAGTCCCTTCGTGCTGACAAATCTAGATGAGTATCCTCATGAAAACCAAAGGTCTAACATAAGGTGAGGTGCATTTAATGTGACATGTATAACCATAATGAGCTGAATTCACCATTTTTGATAAAATCTATTATTCATGTGACTATGGTACACCAACATTTTTATGCAAAACTAAATGTCCTCCTTTTTCATGAAACTATGAGGCACTTATACTTTAATAACTATAGAAAGTTGGCTCATTATACTTTTTTTCTTAGAACTATGCATTTTTTATCGATACTTGTCTTCATGATAAGTTTGCTTTGTCGTGAGCTTTCCCTTCTTCTCTTATGGTGAGTAGAATCTTTGATAGCTTATTACTCCCCTCATTGAATTTCTTCAACATCCCCACTTCTACCTTGTGAAGAGATAACTCCTCATATAATGATGACTAAAAGATGCAATGTTTCTTCTTGACCTCGCTCAGCTCTTTAGAGATCATTTGAAACTTGTGGTAGAGGTCATAGGTTGTTCAATTATTTACCACTTAAGCATTTATCTCTACAATATAAAGCATTGATAGGAGAAGTCAATTGAGTTTCTTTGGAACAAGTAATAGAAATATATACATATTAGTCCTTGTTAAAGGCAACACTTGATGGATCAACATATGTGTAGGCCATAAGAACCCATCACTTCAATAGGTGACCTCACCATCTTTTTCCTCTTCTTGGAGGATTCAATGCTGACAACCTTCACCTTTCCCTTATTCAGCAATTTTTGTACAAGTTACACTAGAACAATGATAGATGTACTCATTACCTTTTCTTGTGATACCACTCTCTTTACTTTGACTCATGATTTGGCATCCTCCCATAGGCTACACTCATCAATCATCATAATCTTTAAAGTTAGCAGGTAGATGCATCAACATTGGTGCAATGGTGGAGAATAGAACTACAGGAATGGGCTCCCAGGCCCACGAGGATGTACACCCTCAGTTGCTTAAGAAGGTGAGTAACGCTAGATTGGTCAAATACATGATCATAGTAACACCACTTGTAAAATGACAAAGGAAGTTTGCAAGCTAACTTAAGTGAAAGCAGATCAAGATAATAAAAAGAAGAGTTCTTAAGATACAAAGATTTGGCAGTTTTAGCTTCTTCTCAAGTAAGAATCAACATTGTGATCTCTTCCCTTAAGCTTTTGGGAGGATTCAATCAATGCCAAACTAAGCTTTGGTACCATGATTTTTTCCATACCAAAAGGCATTGAATTAGCCTGCACATGTATCTAATTAAACTGGAAAAAAGGGATCAGCTTTCAAAAAATTTCACCTTATTTGTTAGCTTCAAGATCCTTATCTAAATCTCAAAAAACTAGATGGTATCATCCTTGTGCACATTGGTAGTGAATAAATGGCAAACCATATTAAACTCCATGAAATCCTCTCATTATGAAGATGCAAGCTGGAAGTGATAATACTTACCATTAAGTTTAACAATAACTAAGTTGTCACTAGTCCATAAAAGTTGAGAATATATGCTAGCATGAGGCAAATGGGAAACCTTAAACCAAGCTTGAAGTGATCATATTGCATGATTGTTATCACCTATGAACATACTTACATTCAGGTGTCCTCAATATACGTGTCAGCGCATCGGTAATTCTTCTTGATCGGTCGACTGTCGAATTATGCAAAATATCCATTCTAATCAACTTTGATACGAACGTGATGGCATAGTCCGTTCATCGATTGTAGCTCATTTCGATTGATTTTTGGTGTCGTCGAGTGTATTTCAGCACTAATTTATGTGTTGTTGTATCGATTGCTCGATATTCATGCATACTCGTCTGAATTGAGCATGAACAATCTCATTTGATAGGTTTTGATATTTCAATGCTAACAACATAATCAATTTTCTAAACGGAGATCATTTGGGCATCATCACGGCTTCCCGGCCTTGATATATGTGTCAACGCTTTGACGACCCCCCTTCTTGATCGGCCAGCTAAATTATGCAAAATGCCTAGTCTGATCAATTTTGACATTTTGAATGCGATGACAGAGTCCATTCATTGATCGAAATCATTTTGACTGATTTTTGATGCTGTCAAGTGCATTTCAGCTCTGATTTATGTGAGGTGAGGTGCATTTAATGTGACAACTATAATCATAATGAGTTGAATTCACCATTTATGATAAAATCTATTATTCAGGTGCCATGGTGCACTAACATTTTTATGCAAAACTAAATGTCCTCCTTTTACATGAAAGTATGAGGCACTTATACTTTAATAACTATAGAAAGTTGGCTCACTATATTTTTTTTTCCTTAGAACTGCTTTTTTATCGATACTTGTTTTCATGATAAGTGTGCTTTGCCATGAGCTTTCCCTTCTCCTCTTTATGGTGAGTAGAATCATTGATAGCTTATTACCCCGCTCACTGACTTTCTTCAACATCCCCACTTCTATCTTGCGAAGACCTAACTCCTCATATAATGATGACTAAAAGATGCAATGTTTCTTCTTGACCTCGCTCAGCTCTTTAGAGATCATTGAAACTTGTGGTAGAGGTCGAAGGTTGTTCAATTATTTACCTCTTAAGCATTTATCTCTACAGTAGGAAGTATTGATAGGAGAAGTCAATTGAGTTTCTTTGGAACAAGTAATAGAAATATATACATATGAGTCCTTGTTAAAGGCAACACTTGATGGATCAGCATATGTGTAGGCCATAAGAACCCATCACTTCAATAAGTGACCTCACCATCTTTCTCCTCTTCTTGGAGGATTCAATGTTGACAACCTTCACCTTTCCCTTATTCAGCAATTTTTGTACAAGTCACACTAGAACAATGATAGATGTACTCATTACCTTTTCTTGTGATGCCACTCACATTGCTTTGACTCATGATTTGGCATCCTCCCATAGGCTACACTCATCAATCATCATAATCTTTAAAGTTAGCAGGTAACTGCATCAACACTGGTGTAATGGTGGAGATTAGAACTATAGGAATGGGCTCCTCGACCCATGAGGACCTAAACCCTCAGTTTCTTAAGAAGGTGAGTAACGCTAGATTGGTTAAATACATGATCATAGTAACACCACTTGTAAAATGACAAAGGAAGTTTGCAAGCTAACTTAAGTGAAAGCAGATCAAAGATAACCAAAAGAAGAGTTGGCAGTTTTAGCTTCCTCTCAAGTAAGAATCAACCCTTAAGCTTTTGGGAGGATTCAGTCTGTGCCAAACTAAGCTTTAGTACCATGATTTTTTCTTTATGAAAAGGCATTGAATTAGCCTGCACATGCTATCTAATTAAACTGGAAAAAAGGGATTAGCTTTCAAAAAAATTCACCTTATTTGTCAGCTTCAAGATCCTTATCTAAACCTCAAAAAACTAGATGGTATCATCCTTCTTCACATTGGTATTGAATAAATGGCAAACCATATTAAACTCCATGAAATCCTCTCTTTATGAAGATGCAAGATGGAAGTGATAATACTTACCATTAACTTTAACAATAACTAAGTTGTCACTAGTCTATAAAAGTTGAGAATATAGGCTAGCATGAGGCAAATGGGAAACCTTAGACCAAGCTTGAAGTGATCATATTGCATGATTTTTATCACCTACGAACATACTTACATTTAGGTGTCATGTACATTCAAATTTCCAACAACTAAATATGTGGGTGACTACTCAAATACTTCCCATGATTTACTTACATGAACTCAATTTTTTTAAAAAAAAGAGAGTGTGTAAAAGGGAACATAGCTAAGCCTTAATGAGTTGAATCCCTTATATACATTAAGATCTCCAATGAGTAGTGCACAAGTTCCTTTTAGCTAACGAGTCTAGATGAGTTTCTTCATGAATACCAAGAGTCTAGCATAAGATGAAGTGTATTCAAGGTGACATATATAAAACCAATGAGCTAAGTCCCCATTTGCGATAAAATCAACTGTCCAGGTGACCATGGAGCACAAACATTTTTATGTCAAACTAAATGCCCTTCTTGAACTTGGCAATAAGGAAGTTCCTATACTCTGGTGACTATAGAAAGTTGGTCCATTGTGCTTCCTTTTCTTGGAACAATGTTTCTTTTTTCATGTACTCCTTTCATGATGAGTGAGATTCATGATAAGCTTACCCTTCTTTTCTTCATTGTGAGTATGCTCTATAATAAGTTTATTTTTTCCCCTTGTTGATTTTTTTTAGCATTCTCACATCTAAATTGTGAAGCGTGAACTCCTCATATAGTGATGAGTAGGTGATGCATCGCTCTTTCTCAACCATGCTCAGCTCCTTAGAGATAGTTTGAAACTGTTGGTAGAGGTCTAAGTTTGTCCACAAGTTTACCAGAACATTTATCTCTATGATAAGAAGCTTTCATAGGGGAACTCGATTGAACTTCTCCTAAACAAGCCATTAAATATATATATATATATATATATATATATATAAAATCATCATTGTTAAAGGTGGCACTATAAGGATCAGTCATGTGCAGGTCATAGAAACTCATCACTTCAACAAGTGATCTTGCCCTCTTCTTTGTTTTCATAGAGGATTTAGTGATGGCAAACTTTACCTTTCCCTTGTCTAGCAATTTTTGTACAAGTAGCATTGGAACAACACTAGGTATACTCTCTGCCACTTATTGAGGTAGCACCCTCACTACCTTGACACATGATGTTGACATCCTCCCACATGCTACATTAGCCATCTCCAAAGTCTCTAAAGTTAGTGTATAAATGGGTGACATCGGCATTGGTACGATGTTCGGGATTGGGACTATATGGATGGACTCCTGAACCTAGGGAGACCTATACACCGAGTCGCCTAAGAAGGCCATTAACTTTGTGTTGGCAAATACAAGGTCATAGTAACACCACTAATAGAATAACAAAGTGCGTTTGCAAGGAAACTCAAGTGAAATCAATGCAAATACAATAAAGAGATGATTTATTATGATATAAAGGTTGGTAGTTTGGTTGCCTCTCAAGTAAGAGTCAACATTGTGACCTCTCCCCATTGATTTTTGGAAATATTTAATCCTTGCCAGAGGAAGCTCTAGTACCATGATTTTCTCCTGACCAAAAGATACTGAATTAACTAACACATACCATCTAATTAAATCGATGAAGAGGAATCTACTCATCAAATTCCTCTCCCTTTTTTTTGCCAACTATGAAATCTTTATTTGTGGAAATGCAGATGATAAAGTGATAATATCAAACTTTGCCATTGAAAGTTTGCTAGTTCATAAAGTTGAGAATATCTGCTAGCTTGGAGCAAATGGGGACCTTAGATCAAGCTTGAAGTGATCATATGGCATACACAATTCAACCAAGTACATGTCATTAGTTTGCTTATCATCATATGAAGCTCTCACTACATAGTTTGTATTACTATACCCACCCAGTGAACTCCACATCCTCTCACATATCATTCATGGACTAAGATTCATTATACTTGGTGTCCAAAAAGGTGCTAGCAGATTTTCTCATGGGCTGCCATAAATATATTAGTGAAAATAAACAAAAAAAAAGGTTGTTTGGTTGCCTGCATTTGGAATCTGATGTAAAAGAATACAGTGAGAATTGATGTAAAAGGATTATTTTATAGTTGTTTGGTTGAGGAAATTGACTTTACTTTTTTTTGTTTGGTTGACAAAATATAATGTAAAATACCAAGGTTCTGGCATGGCGTACGGCGCCGGGGAGGCCGATCTGCGGCGGTGCGGCGATATGGCGGTCGGTGGTGGCCGGAGGTGACCGTCGGCGGTGGTGGCGTGGTGTGGCGGGTGGCGTGGCGGCGTGCCCAGCATCACATTGGCGGTGTATTTGGAATTACCAAATCAGGAATTCTAAATACACCAAAACTTTTGTATTTAAAATACAATTTTACTTTACTTACCAAACGTTTGAAATATTCAAAAGTATGTATTTGGAATGCAGTGCATTCCAAATACAGACAACCAAACAGTCCCTAAATACTAAAGCATACTCCCCGAGAAAGAAATCATTGCAATGAATGACTCCACCTACATCAAGGAATTATTATATTGGGTGAAATTCTCGATTCTTGAAGCGACATCAAATCAAGCATTATGAAATCTCTCACCATCATTATAAAATCTCGCAAAATCCAATGCTAATATCCTTTAAAATATACGTATAATAAAATCATAGAATAAACTCTTAGAAATTTCAATGCTATAGCACTCCTAGTATAAGTTGTATCAAATTTTCACCTAAAGTTGTTCCAATGAATATCAAATCATTGGGGCGACTACCAAAGTAGTTAGTTGAGCTCAACAAATTCAGCATCACCTATATGCTAAGAATGACAATCAAGTAAGGCAAATGCACTTGCAAACTTCTTATATCGAAATATAATTTACTATCCATCGTCTCTTAGCTTAGTTGGTGGGCGAGCACGGCCAGAAACCTCCCGGATCGAGTTCAATTCCTCTCCAGGGCGGAGGCGACTATTCGTAATGGTGGGAAAATTAAAGGGGGACCCGACACACGTGAGTGATAAATGTGATGCTAAGCTCCTGAGGGATTAGTCACATCGACATTCTCACCCATAAGATGGATGGGATATTAGGTGGATACCCTTTCCAAAAAAAAAAATATAATTTACTATATATAGCATACGAGTTACTGAATACAACCAGCACATGTCTAGCAATTTGCATCCTATTCTAACTATACCGGTACATACACTCAATCTTTGCATGCATATGTGCTCATCTTTCTTATTACTAAAATATGAATTGTTGATTTTTATGTGCAATTATCACTTTTATTATTTATTATTTTATTATATATTATTATTATATTTTGAAATATTTTGCTTATATTAATATAGATCTTTGATCTTGCTCAACAATTTAGAAATAAATAAGAATGTGAACGATCTTTAGAATAATTGAGTTTGACCCAACTAAAAAAAAGGGTAGATTTGAGAATATCAAGAAAATGACTAAATTTACCACAAAAAAAAATCAGTTTGGATAATACAATGGTCAAAATAAAATAATAAAATAAATATGTTGAATCCAAAACTTTGCAGAAAAATTTGCTGTTTTCTTCTTTTAATTTGAGAATTTATTCTCGTCTTCATTATACAAGAAATTAAACAAAAAATAAAATAAAACATAGCTCAACAAATGACTATTGGCAAATGAAAAAAAAAAAGTTGAAATTGTAGTGAAGACGGGCACTCTTTATAATAATGGACTTTGACTCAGTAAATAGGGAAAAATGCCTGAATGTAGAAAAAAAATTCAGTTTGGATAAATAATATCTCAATTTTATATATCATATCAAAAATATCATCATCATTTACTTTTTAAATATAAAAAATTATTAAATATGTAAATATCAAAATTTTGATATTAAATATATAAATACATACAAATTATGTATATGTATATAAATCTGCAAAATTTAAAATATTATTCATATTGTGGCTGTCTTAAATGAATTTTTTGTTGTTTTCTGCATTTTTTTTAACAATTTATGCTTGCATACAAAAGGCAATAAATGCAATAAAAGACAACAAATGATCTCTTTCATTTTGCCCAGCAATTGATAAATAAATAAAAAAGAAAAAAAAATTAATAAATACTAACGAACAGGAGCACTCTTTAGAACAATAAAGTGGGCTGCTAATTAGTTTGTTCAATCAATCTTCAATTTTAAGCTTTTGCTGGCTTCTCTGAAGCCATTCTGCTGCTCAGTTTGTATCTCACCATTCTTAGGATCTTATAGAACCAAAAGGCGCTCACCAGTTGCAATCCAAATGCCATCATCTGATCAAAACAAAAGGCCATTATTACAACTATCAGTTTGAATCAAAGTTCTCATAAATTTGTTTATGGTTTATTTGGGGGTCAATTTCATTTTGTAATTTTTTTTAAATTTTAATTTTATGTTATTTTTAAAAATATATTTATTTAGTATGTTTTAAATTTTTTTTTATTTTTAAAAATATTCAAAATAACTTATAGGTGCTTTGAATATTTTAAAAATAACAATCACTATCAAATATATTTTTTCTTTGAATCAAAATATAAGTAAAATAAAAGAAAATAATAAAAAATGAAAGTGATCCCAAACAGCTCATTAATGATCTGACTAGGCTCATATCAAATTTGTAGCTTGAGATTAGGAAAAAAAAAAGAATGTTATGTCAATTTAAGCTCAATTTGATCTTAAAAGTCAGATCCTGATCAACTTGAGGCTTGATCAAATGACTTTTAGTCAATCATGAGCGAAGATTATATCAGTTCAAGATCAAGGCAAAATTTTTAAAATAGGACATTCTTAACGTAATTAGCAATTTAGGCATCAAAATTTATTTTTTATGAAAATAGGCCTAATCATCCGTATGACGGACGGAGTGCCAGCGGAGGCACGTCGGCGCCATCGTCGACGACATGATTTTTTTTTGGGCATCTTGAGCAATAAAAATTTGGAGTGTTACAGAGATGAGGATGCTTAGGTGGATGAGTGGCTTTACTCTTAAAGATAGAATGCAAAATGTATGTTCAAAAAGTTGGTAGCTCTTTATAAGATTAAGATGGTTTACATAAAGCGTCTAATGACTTAGGAGAGTAGATCGTTAGATTTCTATGTTAAGAAAGGTAGAGAACCAAAAAAAAGACTTGGTTAAGATGTATGATATCTTGAATTAATACCTTAATTCATAAGCCTCTAGTGGGATTAACTGGTTGTTGTTGTTGTTATTGTTCTCCCCTACTTTTCCATCTATCAATTCTGTTGCTTCGCTCTATTTTAAAAATTTTGCCCAAGATCAAATGGTAAACGACTCTATCAAGCATAATTTGCTTAGAATGCTTAAACAAGCTCTAATTTTGCCTTCAAAACTTAGTCTAAACAGTAAGATCAAAGCCTCTTCAAAGAACAAATAATACAAGCCATTGAACTAAATTTATACCTTAACAAGAATGGGATTCTCTGCCATCAAAGTTAAGTAAGTGAGGTATGGTCCCCCAACCATCCTTGCAAGGGAGAAGATGACTGCAAAGAGAATCTGCCGAAAAAACTAGAAAAGCTCACAACTTGTTCATTCATTCCTGACACTCACCCAAGAGAAAAACTATAATATTTCTCTTCATAGTACTTACATCAAATGCTAAGTTCAGGTCTGTATCTTTGCAACCTAGTTCTTTAAGAATCTCTCATGTGCAGGAAAGGACTCGAGATCTCAGTCATCCACAGCGCCGCAACCATTTCAGATCCACACTTCAAGTAAAAAAATATATATATACATAAAAGAAAGTTACAATTATACCAAATAAAGATTCATTTCTGATATTGATCAAATTGTTGGCTTACTCGTTCGTAGACGAGGCCTGATCCAATGCCAACGATGCTTACAACATGATGCACAGTGTTGTCGATGCTCGGTTGTTTGTCGAATTGGCAGCATATAAAATCATAGATCATATATGAGAGAGAGATCGCAAGTGCTTTCATCTGCAATAAGTTCTGGAAGTCAATCTTTAAAAGTTGATAATTCCAGAAGATAATTTTTTAAAATTTTGAAGAAATAGTACTGGTTCTGAGCTCTGAACGATTGGCTGAAGACTTACAACTAGTTTAAGTTATAGAGAAGAAAAAAAAAACTTGAAAATCCACAGGCCTGTAACTGGGAGGATTTTGATGCCAGAGGGCAAACCGGACAGCTCCAATTCTGCACAGAGAGAACTGACAGAGAAACAGCAATGGAGGCGTGGATTGTAGAGACGAGTCGATTGCAGAAGCTGAAAGATCTCTTTGGAAGAGCTCTTCTGATGAGTATGAAGGCTGTAGCCCAAAGAATCACCCATGAAGAAATCAACTTCACTATGTAATCCTCCATCTAATCTGAACTTTTAGGAAAAAAAAGTTCTTTTTGGAGTCATTATTTAAAGGAAACAGATGGTGATGATTCTGATGAATGAATAGACCATATCCTTTAATGCTTGTTTTTTTGACCTATTCAATGGGAAGGGTGATTAAGTAGGAACAAGCAAGAGAACATCATAATTTAATATATTTTATTTAATGAATAATTGAATAATAAGAAATATAATTAAAAAGGGTTTAAATTTTGACTTTAAACAAATCGGAAGATTACATACATGCCACATAATAATTCTCATGTATTTAACTATCTAACACCTAAAATTTGATATTTATATATACAACATTTTTACTATACATGAAATAGTATATTTCAATAAAAAAGTTCATGATATTTATATTTTGGAGTTTTTACATAAATATCATCTCAAACTACCTATTTTACTCGTTTAACATTCAAACTTTTATTATTACCTGTATACCACAAAAACAAGGGCAGAACTCATTTTATCATTCCGTGCGTGAGTTTACTGCTTTATAATAATAAAGTTTTAATAAAATAGGTAGTTTAAGATTTATGTAAAACCCTATTTTTAATGTAATATTAAAATTTTAAATATTAATTATATAAATATTTAAAATGAATATTTAAATTTTAGATGTTACATATGAAAATATATAAAAATGTGTGATATGTATGTAAATATCTTTAAAAGAAATTGCTATTATTAATGTGTAATTTATGAAATCTTATATCAGTATATTATTAATGGGTGGATGAATCATTAATCATTATTTCATAAGTTGGTGAGCAATTTAATTAAAAATATTTATATTAATTATTTTTTACATATAAAAACACTTATTAATAAATTATGACCAAGGCAGATAGCCGTTGGCAACCTACTCTGAGCAGTCAGGTTTTCACCGGCTTCTTTAACAAAGTTCAATTCCTGCATGGCGAAGATCTAAATTCAAAGCTTATGTTAACTAATTTCTAACCTAATTATTATTAAAGCTTAACTTCTAAAAGAAAATTAACTCAATACAATACTTACTGGTATTGTTCAAACAGTTCATTTACTGTTACTGCGTCTCAGTCGTCCCTTTTATGAACGTTGAGGATCTATTGCTGTCTAATTAATATTCATTAATGATGTAACTATCGAGACAGATCTCATTTAGTCACCCAATCCGAGTATTTATGCTTTGAAAGCCCTCCTCATTAAAAGAGTTGATAACCAACAAATCAACAACTATCCTTTTTTTTTTTTTTTTTTTTTTTGCGCAATGGGTATCCACCCAACACCTCACTCATCTTGTGGGTATGTCGTACTATCACTCTAGCACCACATTCATTACCCGCATTAGTCACTTACTTTCCATCACGATCCGCGAGTAATCAAATGCGGGTTGGAGAGTTCCCAACTGCGCTCGCCCTTGCCAACCAAGCTAAGTCTTAGACGATGGGTAATCAAACGCTATCTGCTTTTGTAGGTCAGTTATTCACGGAATTATAATGGCACAGTTATTGTAATTCAGCGGCCAGAATCTTTTAGAATATTTAAAATATATATATATTTATGTTATTCAATATATTTAAATTAAATTAGCTTATTTTTAATTAATGTTTAATCTAATGTTTTTATTTAAATTTCAATTAATGGTTTCATTATTTATCATGTTTATTTATTTGAGTTTAGATTGATTAATTTAGTTTAATGCAAATTTGGACTTGATAGTAATTTAACAATTTTGAAATGTGAGTTAGAATTTATATTTATTTGATTTGACTAAAGTTCAAAGTAAATTAATTGTGATTATTTAATTTCATTTGCTTAGGTTTTCAGTATTTCATTGCTTGACTTTAGTTTGATCGATTTTGTCTATTTACTCAAAATTTAAATCACAATCGTTCCTTTTGTTGAATTTATTTTGAAGATTTATTCAATTCATGAAAATTTGTTATTCAAATAATTTATGTCGATTGATTTAATTTAATTATTATTTGAGTTTCATAATTTTAGATTTTGAGTGATTTTAATTATTCAATTTGTATGTTTAATTTAGTTAAAGGTTATTTTTGTACTTTCGTTATTTGATTAAGTGCCTTTAATTCATGTTTAATTTGACTATTTAACTTATATATTTAAAATCTTATCAATGGGTCATTAATCTATTTTATTCAAATGGATTGAGTTGGATGTGGATTTAATTCGTGTGTGTATATTGATATATATAATTGAATTGATTAGAGTTTACCTAAGTTTCATTTGATTTGATTAAGTAATTAATCTAATTAATGTTTAACGATTAGTCAAGATGAGTTTGATTTATGATCAGTTTAATTTAAGGTTTAATGATTAATTAAGATTCAATTTAATTTATTGCTTATTGAATTTAAATAGATCATATGATTGAGATTCAATGGCCAATCAATATTTAGTTGTGTTAGCTTGATGACTAAGTTGAGATTAAATGGTGGATTTAATTTAATTCTTGTCAAAAATTATTTAAATTCATCATGAATAACTTGATTAAAATGCAACTAATGATTAATTTGATTGATTACTTAATATAGTTGCAGTTTGATCAAAGGTTAACCTAATTTATCTTATTTAAGTTACTTCATTCAGATTGGGCTAAACATTGTTCAATGTTTAATTGACTTAACTCAATTAAGGATCATTTGGGTTCATAATTATTAGACTAATTAGATGATTAGCTTGATTAAAGGTTAATAAGATGATTTACTTAATTAAAAGTTCATCAATGATTAATTAAACTAATCATGGTCAATTTTGATTAAAATATTCATTTAATTAATGATTAATTAAGCTTGACCTTAATTATTTAATTACCTTAACCAAATGATTAAAGTTAATCAAATAATTAATTAAATTTGTTATGACTAATCTAATTAAGTATTAAACTTAATTAAACACTAATTAAGTGGTTTATTTAAACTTTAAACATGGTTTAATTATGAACTTAATTAGGTTAATCAAGTTTTGATTTGTGTTTTAACCAAAAGTTCATGTTCAATTTAATTAGTTAACTCATGTATTTAAGGTTTTGTTAATGATGAATTTAATTATCTTTATTTAAATAGTTTAATCAAACTAAATTTAATTTTCTTAGATATTCAGTTATTTTGATTAGGGTTTATTTTAATTTTATTATTGCTTAATCTGATTAAGTGATTGATCTTATTTAGGGTATGCTAAGTCATTGATCCTCAATTTAGATCACTTAATGTTTGATTGATTTAGTTAAGTTTTTATTATTAATATTTGATTTTAGGTTGATTAATGATTTATTTCTTTTTAATTTGATTTAACTTATTTGATTTACTTAATGCTTAATTAATTTTTTTATATAATTTCTTATTTATAATTTTCAACTAATGATTAATAAATTTATTAAGTTTTATTATTTGCGCCAATTGAGTTTGATCATTGTTGAAGTTTATAATTATATGTTTTAATTAGGTTTAATCGATCTAACAATTTAATTTACATGTTTTAGGTTAATTAAATACATTTTAAATTTATTCTTAATTAGGTTTGCTTATGGTTCCCCTTAATTCGATGATCCATTCCACCATCAAAATTTCATGGAGATGGATTACTTAGACACAAACTTAATCTAAGAAATTCTATGTGGCTTAACTATATATTTGAAAGTAAGTGATCAAGTATTCATGCTAAATAAAAAAATTTGATTACCTTATGGTATTAATCAAGTGTTGATGGTTCTAATTTTAATTGATTCTTATTTGAATGCTAATTTAGAAAATGCTTAATTATGATTTTTCACCTATTATTTAATTTATTGTGAAATTTCTATTTCAACTCTAAGGTTTTAATTAGTTTGATTTTCTTAATTTTTCATTATCCCTAAATGTGATTCTTTAACTCTATAGAGGAAAATTTTCTAAGTTTCCTAATGTTATTAGAGGTGTTTTAAATTAGTTTTATAAAATTTTGTAAATTTTATGATTTTCAATTTATTATTTAATTTAAATTATCTTAAGATTTTAATTTTCATAACTTCTAATTCAAAATGTTTGTAATTTGATTAGAAGTGTTTGTAATTTTTCATAAAGTATTCTAATTTCTATAGATTTTTGGACTTCCTTCTTATCCCTGTCAGCGTTGACAGGGATCGGCTTTCCACATTTCTTAACTTGATTAGTCCATGCGAGAGCCACATGGGTTGCCATGCGAAGGGTGGCTGGAACGTGACTTTGATCAGGGTCATCTGATCAAAGATCAGACAGCCCATATTGATTCACAATTTTAACCAAATTAGTTGCTTTGAACTCCATTGACTTTAGTTTTCTGTTTATTTATGCTTAAATATTATTTATATGCTTTTAATTTGATTTGATTTTATTTCAATTTATTTTGATTTTTTCAATCTCCTCTATTTTGAGCCTGAATAGGTCAATTGAGTCAACCATACTAATTACCCCAATTTAGGCTCAATTGAATTTATATTTGAATTCATATATATTTAATTATGTTTTATTAAGTTTTTGGGTTTGATTAGATTCACCTAATCCAATTTAGTTAGGTTAATTTTAGTGGGGTTCATTAGGTTTTTCTAGATTTTTCCCTAAATGTTTGACTTTTTAAGTTTGATTTAGATTTAGAGTTTATTTTGATTTGTTGTTTTAATCTTTGTCTTAAATTGTGTTCTACACCTAGTTACTAAGCATAGTGTCATAAGTGCTTAATTAGGAAGTTCTTATTATGAGATTAGAGACCCTAATTACTAAGATTGGGATGGATGTCAACCTCAAAAATGAGGTCAACAAAATTCTCCTAAGATATTTTTTGGGTTAGACGACCAAACCTCATAGTCATGTAATTAATTCTAAGAACAATTGAATCATGAGATGAATTTAATTGTTTAGATTCATATGCCCACCAAAAAGTCAAATTCAAGCAATGAAAGAAGTTTACTTTAGGGTCACCTAATGTCACCACTAAGTTGTAGATTAAAATCAACAAATATCCTCTTACATGAGTTCCTTCTAAGGCTTATTAGGGCTAACTAATGGGATGGTTACATTTATTGTGTTGGTTGCTTAGGGAAAATTTTGAGTTTAACTGTATTGATATTTTTCATGTTAATAAAGGACTTCAAACATTTATGGTATATTAGTGAGATATGCCATAAATGTTGTAAAAAATATATTTTATTTTGTGAGTTTTGATTGATGAACTCCACTAGTTTGTTTTTGACTAGGAACCTTCTAGTTAGTGGAACATTGAAGAATTGATTTAGTCTTGGATTCTTCTAAGTGATACTTAACCAAAAATCTTAGAGTGAATAATAGATAACTTAATCAAATGATCATATATATATAGTATTAAATGTATTATTATGGTTGCTTAGCCTAATGGTTTGGCTCCAGTTCCAAGCTTATGAAGGTTCTAGTTTTCATCCCTCTGCAGGATGACTCTCTATAAGATGGGCTCTAATCACTAGACATTTTAAGATCTACGAGTGGATTGAACCAAAAAAATCTTATGAATAATGTATTAAATAAAAAGGTTGATTATTTGTAATCACTCTTACATGTTAGCGACAAACGAGTTGAAAATGTGTAGTTCAATTGGCATTTTCCTAATTTGAGTAATGAAAAAGCTAAACCTTTTAATTCAACCAATATGTCGCCACATGAGGGGACCCTATCAATACTCTTTTTTTTGGCTAGCAGACCTTGAGATGAGTACATGATATATCTTTAAGCCTAATCTAAAGCTAGAGGAAATCTTATCTTATTATCATTATGATATTGTCCTCTAAACATGGTTTACATGCTTGGCCTCAAGAACTTCTGTGGTTAAAGCCCATGGAACTTATAAGATTGTTTAAACTAGAAGATCGACTTACTGAAAGTTGATCTTTTAACTTGGTTGTTAATTTCTTAAATCTAGGTTTCAACTCCTACCTCATTATTGAATGATACAAATCATTGCTTGAATGTCCTTTGGTCTTGCTAATCTAGCAAAATTGAGGATGAAGGCCAATCTAATACACGATCTCTAAATTTAAGATCGTGGTTTGCATGAAATACATTTAACTAAAGCAATAAAGTTGTTTGCTTTTATTCATTTTTAAACACATTATTCATTTGATAGGGCTTTGGCATGCAATTATGCTATCATGCTTGTAATTTGAAGATATGTATGAGCTAAATCAAAATAGAAAGTAGACTTCTCTAAGAAGGTGGCTATTCTTACTAAACAAATCTCCCTTAAGTGCAATGGTGAGGGCCCAATTTAAGGAAAAG
Organism: Cymbidium sinense; assembly: GCA_021442155.1. Taxonomy (NCBI): domain Eukaryota; kingdom Viridiplantae; phylum Streptophyta; class Magnoliopsida; order Asparagales; family Orchidaceae; genus Cymbidium; species Cymbidium sinense. The sequence goes on from CM038226.1 coordinate 47,029,964, forward strand.
AGAACAAGATGCAATATGATTAAAAGAACAATAAATTTTAATTACTTTTAGTATTAATACCTAAGACTTTAATTATCTCATTTATAATATATATATATATATATATAATTTAAATAAACAAATCAAATTACCATATTAATATATAAAGGTTAGTGCGATTAGGATCTACTATACACCCTAGAAAAAAAAAGGGTAGCCGAGCTCTACCATTATACAACTTAGTACAGAACTAAGTAAACAAAAGACCAATGAGGTCATCTTGTCTTCATCTCCATGGTATGAATACTTCAAGCTTCATAAGGCCTCCTAGATCTATATCTACTAACCATTGCTCATCATAAACTCTATGATTCTAATCTAATCTAGTACATATTATATATTAAATTTCCAAAACAAAATTTTAACTAAAGCCATAATATAAATATTTGGCTAAAACACATATACACAAAAGTAGTTATATTTCATATAGTGGGGCTTGAAACTAGCAAGTACCAAGCCCACCTGTCTTAACCGAATATGGTCAAGGAGATAAATAAATAACACATATAAACAATCTTGTTAATTCTAATTTTATTATGACGATCTTTTTTATTAAGCACAACATTTAAAAAAAATATTATTCTAATAAACATTGTCATAACATTCAGTTTATATGCATATAACCCTAACATCTAGTTTAAAATAATATATCATAAAATAAAAATATTAATGCATCATAATAAAATACTAGCCTAATCTAAATCTAAGATCGATGATCTATCTATCTAATGTGTGTGCAAAGATTAGTGCAGTGAGGCAAAGCTAGGCTTCATTGTTTAAGTTGTAATCTAAGAAAGAGGTTCAATTTATTACCATTAGGTAATTTTAATTTAAGTGATAAATGATTTAAAGGTAGATCTTAAGTTGTAATTTAATTTTAGGTTTGAGTTGAGTTTAGTATTTTAAGGAGTGAAAGGAGTAGTATGCCTTATGGAAAGTTAGGCCCATTCTTCATTACACCCAAGTCCTAATAGAGTGAACACTCCAGCAAATGATGAATGTTCACTATAAGGATCTAAACAAATGATTTTTTTAAAATTTTAATTAATTTAATTAATGATAATGTGTTCTAATTAATCTCTAGGTTATGATTCCTTTTAAGCTCAAATGATTTCACAATCTTATAAGTATGCCTTAGAATCAAGGAAATACCGTAATGAACACTTCATGGTATTTTGATTACATTTAAATTATTATTAGGTTTAGTATTTTTTTACTAATCAAATGAGAAAGAAAATATCAAATTAATGATAAAGTAGTTTCCAAAATTATATACATGTTCTCTAGAGTTTAGGGACTTCAAAGAAACATTCCATTAAAATGTGAGATTAATTTGAATTTCTTTAGTTATTATAATATTATATGATCTAAAAATATTTAAAATAATATAAACTCATAAAATTATGAAAATTTATAGGGGTGTTACGAATGAGGTCCTACAATTTTAATAAAAAGTTAACATCATTTAGAGCTAAATTAGTTTTTTTTTTTATGATTAATTTGATTTGTTTAGTTATTTAAATTATAGAAAATAATTTAATATTTAAATTAAATGGATTACAATTTTATTATATCTTACCTATTAATGTAAGCCAATAAGAAAATTTTGGTAATTTATATCTTAATTTATTTATTAAAATTTTTTTAAATATATTGGTAATTTATGTAATTTAATATTAAAATAAACATAAATGCATTTGAAATTAGGTTTGATTAATTTAATCAACTCCAAACATCATGGAATTATTTCTTAAGGTTAAGGGAGACCTCAAGAATATTCCACAAAGATTTTGAATTTTTACCATTATTTAATAATTAAAGATTTATTAACTTAATTAATTATGTTTTATAAAAAATATGGAGAATATAAAAATAATAATTTGTTAAACATACACAAATATTTCGTTTGATTAGGAATGTCAAGAAAAATACTTAGAATGTCTCATAAGATAGTTTGTATTATTTACATAATTTTATTAAAATTTAAATATTATTTAAATGCCTACTTATAGACATAATTTTAAAAAGAAATTATTTTATTATATCAAATATTGATGAAGATTCTCTTAAGGGACCTCACTAATCTTGACATTAATCAACAGATCTTTAGATCATTTGAGCTTAGCTTAAGTCATTTATGAAACACCTAATTTAAGGGATAACTAACTAATTAATAAGCCATGTAATTAGGCCTAATTAAGGTGATTTGTGCAATTGAAGATGATCATATATGTTTGACATTTTTCGTATTATTTTCTCTATTCCCTAAATGATTGAAACCCTTAAGATGCCATTTTATGATTATTATGATTTTTAAAATTAAATTAATTATGTTATCTCTTTAATTAACACTAATAATATAATAAATCATAAAATATAAGCACACAAAAATTTGAGATAAATGACAAAGCTAAATGATCACATGCAAAATCTACCCTAAAAATTTCAAGTATTTCGGATTTTATTTAATAACTAATTAGATTAATTAAGATTTTAATAATTAGCTAATTACTTTCAAATTATCCAACACAAATTGTTAATTGAATTTAATAATTGCACTTTTTGGACTTTTGGGTGATTTATTAAAATTTTTAAAATTTAAGTTTATTTAATTATTTAGGATTTGATTAATCTCAATGTGGGACTTTTGATTAAACCAAAAATAAAGGCTCTAATTATTTTTACCAAGTTCCTTTTTATTAATAAAGCATCCCTAGTGTTAAAATATATTTTAGGGGTTTTTTACAATTTTAAAATAATTTATTATATGATGTTTTAATCATTTAAGTTCAAAAACTAGTAACTTATTACACCAAAATATAAAGATTTTCTTACTGGAGGTGGATGATTATATCATAAACATATAATAAAATTTTTATGCTATTTGAGTTTGCATTTTAAAGCTAATTTCATAAATATTATTTTTAATTAGAGCCTAATTACTTCAAAATCTTAGAATAAATTTTGGGTTTTTATAATTTAGTGTTCTCTCTTTCTTGAGTTCATAAAACATTTATTTGTAATTTTCTAACTTTTCTACATTTTAGAATTATCTTTCAAAGTTCGATTTGATTTTAAGTATTTTTTAAATTATAAAAAAAATACTTATTTCTTATTAAGATGATGGGCGGTTGGTGAGGCTAAGCTTTAGCAAGCACTAATTGGGCTCTTAAGTTGAGCCACATCTTGCATGGACGTCCATGTATAAAGTGACATTCCTCGTGGGCACAAATCAACGGGTAGCAATTTACTAAGTTAGTGTGGTGTTTTAATTTACAATCATCTGGACACCACACAGATCTTAATGGGTACTTATTGAAGTGATCGGGTATGACATTAAGGTATGATGTACCATCTTGAAAGATGAAAGCATCACCCTACAATGAACTTAATCATCTAATAAGGACTCCAAAGGTAGACGAGTCTTTGTATATACCAGAGATCTTTCCCCTACTTCACATGAAAAAGTGAAGCATGGTTTATTTTATGCTGGGTTCTTTAGTTCCCTATGGAAACAAGTTTCCATAGTTAATTACATCTTAGGATGTAGGAATTTTATAAAAAATCTCTTAATTAAAGTAATCAATAAATATCTCCAAAGACTTAAAAGTTAGAATATCAAAGAATTAGGTATTTATAGAAATCAAGTGGGGTAGTTCAAGTGGAAAGACTTATTTATGAATTGAGGATAAAAGAGGTAAGTACTCCATATAGAGGCTTTATATATTTTAAAGAGAGTGTATATTTTTATTTGAGTAGAGATTTTATTAGAATGATAGGATTTATAGTCCATCAACACAAGATTGTGAGGCTTTATATATTTTCCAATCTACCTTATAGTGAGGCTTTATATATTTTAAAGAGAGTGTATATTTTTATTTGAGTAGAGATTTTATTAGAATGATAGGATTTATAGTCCATCAACACAAGATTGTGAAAATACCTAAGAGGTGAAGACTTATACTCGTAGCCCGAAAGTAACAAATAGGCTCATAACCTAAATCTAGGATGCTTTAGTACAAGCTAAAAGCATGACATAAGTCTAATCGAAAATGTGACATGATGGTTTGCCTTCACAAGAGAGGATAAACCCATCCTGACTTTTCTGGACTTACAACTGCCTAGAGTGGCCGCCAGCTAACACATCATACGCTTCAAAATCATGTAGGCCGATCTTATGTAAGTGCAAGATAGCTAAGCTATTATTTAATTAGGAAAGAAACCAGAGTCCTAGACTCACTCCCTAAGAGGCTAGATCATGATTGACATGAAACCATGACGTAGACTAATGCAAAATTTATAATCTTTTACACTATTTTAATACATTTATTTGAACAAAGGCTTGGGACAATTATGCCTACATGCATGATGAAATAAGATTATGGGCTAAAGTAGTGGGAGGAGGTGTTCTCTACTACGAGAGATGTCCTCAAAGGTCAAGCACTCCCCTATCATGCAAGAATGGAGACCCTCCCTATTCAAGAGTGAATTAAGATGTTATGCATGATGTTATAACATTCAATATTCAGCTATGAGGTTACTAAATCTTTTAATTATCTTTGTTATAACCTAGGCTTTAAAGTGAGGTTATGAGTTGTATTTAAAATTTAGTTACGAGTTATTTAATGGGGGTAGAAAAATTAATTTTATCCTAAAGAGCTTACTGCAATCAGGTCACACATTCAATCATGAAGCTTTAAGAAACTTATGAAAAGCATGCCATTTCTATTGTACATTTTAGTCATGACAATCAACATTTATAAATTTTTGTATAAGAATAAAAGGCTGGTGCGACTGGGTACTAGTGTACACTCTAGAAAAAAAAGAAATTAGATAGCCAAACTCTACCCTTATACAACCCGGATTACAATCACAATGAAAGTAAATGCTATGGGGGTCTTCATTCTTCATCTTTCTTTCCTCCTTTTGATTTGGTTTTGCTCTAGGCTTTACAAGGCCTCTCAGGTCTTTTCCTTCTAACCACTGCTCATCCTAAACCTCATACGACCAATCCTAATTTCTATTGCAAAATTACATGTTTATGGAAAATAAAATCTAACTATACCTACAAAATAGATGTTAGCTAAACAAACATACAAACCATGAAATTATAATTCATATATTTGGACTTAGCACCCTGCACATGAGTCACTAAGCCCACCTGTCATAATTGGATTATGCTAGGGGCATAAGTAAGAGTGTGCATTCTTTAGTTTAAACCAAAAATCCAAATCAAACTAAACTGAATCTTCTAATTTGGATCGGTTTTATATTTTTTATATAGATTTCAATTTTAGATTTACCTATTTTTTATTTTTAGATTGTGGATCGGTTCAGAATTTTTTAAATCCAAAATACCAATTAAATCAAACTTTAAATCAGGTTGATTAATCTATTGCCCATGTGTACCCGTGGTCTGTCGAACTCGATGGGTCGAGGTCGAGTGCCGCACTATTGAAACTCGTGAGTCGCGAGTCCGTGACTCGCGTAAGAACAAAAATGAAAAAAAAAAATCCCTAATTTCCATTCCTCCCCCGCTCACAACTCAATGCTAACCCTATTCTCTTCTCTTCATTTTCATTCTATTCTAGCGAAGCTCCCTGGCCCCGACACCCTTGGCTGCCACTCGGTAGACCTGCCATAATTCCGTAATTCCTATTATGAGTATTCTCTTCTTTCTCTTCTCTTCTCTCCTCTCATCTTTCAGCTTTCTCAACTTCTCAGCTTCTCTCAAAGTGAATCCTCATCCTGCCCTAAGGGCTAAGGTCCTATTCTCTTCTCGCGAAGCAAATCACCCATAGTTATTAGATACATCTCTTGTATTTTTATCTGTTAATGGTTATGTAACTGTATTTAGTGATAGAGATTGATGATTTGATATGGTTCAATAAACTTGTGCTACATGTATAATGAGATGTCTTTTTGGCTATTAGATACATCTCTTGGTTGAGAGTGATTTTTATCATGCAGTAGTATTCATTAAAAATGATATTAACAGATCATATGCTTTTTTGTGTGAGGATTGTTTCATCTTTACTTTTTGTGTGGGGTCATAGTCAACAAGATTTAATTACTTGTGGATTATACACTCCTATATTTGATATATATGTTAGCGTTGCCACTATCTTTGGGATTGTGACATTTCTAGCTACTACTTGTTGATGAAAAACTATCAATGTCGTTATCATCAGTATTGTCTTAATAGGCCGTGCTATTTTCTTTAACTATCAATGCTATCATATACTATCCATTAGTTCTTGTGTGAAATCATGGTGGTTGTTTTTGGACCTACTTCTCCTAGTGGTTGGTTGTTGGGCCTATTTTTTGCTGGGCCTTTCTGGTTTTTTCTACTAGCTTCTTTCTTTTTTGTTTCCTTGTGGTTGTGGCTAGTTGGTTGGTTGTTGGTGTTTTGTGGCTGCTCTTGGGTGGTTGTTATGTGGCTTCTTTGTCGGCTGGTTCCTTTTTTTGCAGATATATTTTTGTAGGTCTTGGAGGTGGTATGTTCTTAGTTGTGGTATCAAGTATGTAAGATATAGCTGGTATTTTTTTCATTAGTAAATGTGGTATGCTCAAGTTCCTGTTTGGTTTGTTGTTGGTGTTTTGTGCCTGCTCTTGGGTGGTTGTTGTGTGGCTTTTTCTTGGCTAGTTGTTTTCTATGATTACTGTTTATACTTCCTTTGGTTGGTGGTTATTTGGACTATGATGGCTTTGATGTTATATTTTCTTTACTACTAGTATCATAGTATTTGATTGTAACCCTTATATCTAGAGTTTAGATGCTCACATATTTTATTAGTCTTAGTGATTTTTTGACTTAGCTTGAGCCTTTATTTATACCTTTGCTTAATGAGACATGGATGGTGGTTATTTAGTCTCTCTTTTGTCTCCTATTTCTAATCACATAGTTTTTTTAAGTTTTTTTTTTGCAAGTTTATTTTTGTAGGTCTTTGAGATGGTATGTTTCTAGTTGTGCTATCAGGTATGTAAGATCGTGCTGGTATTTTTTTTCATTAGTAAAGGTGGTATGCTTAAGTTCCTGTTTAGACCTGCTCCTGATTGGTGTTGTTGAGCCATTGTTTTCCTTTTTTTTATCTGAAGGTTTAGACTAGTTTAGTTGTTCTTTAGTTTTTTGTTTACTGTAGCTTGGCATATGGCTTCTGTGATTTCTTCTAGTGGTTGGTTTTCGGGCCTATTTTTTGCTAGGTCTTTTTGGTTTTTTCTGTTGGCTCTTTTTTTTTTGTTTCTTGGTGGTTGCTGGTATTTTGTGCCTGCTCTTGGGTGGCTGTTGTGTGGGTTCTTTGTCGATTGGGTCTTTTGTTTTTGTTTATTGGTGGTTGTGGCTGGCTGGTTAGGTGCTAGTGTTTTGTGGATGCTCTTGGGTGGATGTTGTGTAGCTTCTTTATTGGCTGGTTCCTTTCTATGGTTGAGGTATGTGTTTTCTTTGGTTGGTGCCTGTGTTTCCTTTGGTTGGTGCCTATGTTTTCTTTGGTTGATGGTTATTTGGGCTATGATGGCTTTGATATTATCTTCCTTTTACTATAGTTGGTAGCATTATATGTGATTGTAACCCTTCTATTTGAAGTTTGGATGCTCACATATTTTGTTACTCTTAGTGATTTTTTTGACTAAGTGTGAGCCTTTAATTTTACCTTTCCTTTAGTCTCTCTTTTGTCTCATATTTCTAATTTAGTTTTTTAAAGTTTTTTTTTGCAGTGTAGGTTTATTTTTCTAGATCTTGGAGTCTTGCAATCTCTTTTATTGCTGTCTGGATTTTTTTCCTCAAGCTTGATTCAGTGTTATTGCTGCTTTAGGCTTTTTTTAGTTTTTTTCTTTGATTGTACTTGTTCTTTATTGGGGAATTGTATATTTTTGAATTAGCATTATCAATAATTGCTATATTGGCTATTAATGCAAACCTTTGAAATTCTATAGAGTTGTTGTTGATTTTTAAATTTATGTTAATTGATGCTAGCTTTTTTACTCATATGTAATCTATTTTAAATATACTTTAATTTAAAAATATATTATTGTTTCAAATATGTTTTAATATAAAAATATATTGCAATTTTAAGTCATTATTTTTAGTAGCTTAATTTGTAGGCATTTAACATTCTTATGATCATAATATTGTTATAATGATTTTTGGAGAATCTCTCAATAGAAATTGACTATTGTAAGCTTTCACTATATATTTTTGGTCTTTTTAAATCGAATCAAAAATCCAAACTTTTTTTTGATTGGAATGGTCTGGATTATATTAAATATTATATGGATTAGATTTTTAGATTCTGGATTCCAAACCAAACATATTAGCAAATTAGAGAACTGATCCATCCAATCCAACTGAATGCACACCCCTAGGCATAAGCAACCTGCAAGCAAGAATATTTATATTTATTTATTATTTCAGCAACTCCTTTAGCACAATCCCCTACAAAAAATATCATTAGGCTATGGACGGCCTAACCTTCAGTCTATGCATAAATAATCCTAACATTCAGCCTAAAATATTATAGCACAACATACACCGTTCTAACTTAGAGCTAGAAGTGGTGACTTAATATTCTAATATGTGTGCTAAAGTTTGGCGTGGTATATCTTAGCTAGGCTTTAGATTCATGATCATCTAAGTTTGGATTGTTCAAGTTGCACATGAAGGGTGGTTTCACTTCAAATTGTTAAAAGGATTAGTGGTTTTAATTTATATCTTCTTTTGTTTCACTTGATATTACTTAATATCTACTTGTTATAAAGAGATGAAGGAGATTTGACCCTCTTCATCCCTACCCTAAGTTACTTTCTAAAAATATGTTATTATAGATTTGGTTTCTTTTAGTGAATGATTTATTAAACATTTTTATTAATCCTAAGTTTGGATTAATCTTAAAGAATCCTATTCAAACATGAAAGGCATCTTAAGGTTAATGAGATTGAATTACTATCACATGGGTAACATTACATCATTCTTTTTCATCATTACTAACATGCATAAACTTTCATTTTTGCTATCTATGATATTTAATTTATCATATATATATGCATGCAATTATATATAAATATATATATTATTGATCTCACTTTTGGAGTGAGGATTGACTCAGCCTATCTTAGACTTAGGAGTCTTCTAGACACTTGGATTTCCCTAGTCATAGGACACTTCTAGTGATCAAGGGAACATTAAACCCAAGCCTAGAGATTTAGGAAGGTATGACCTAAGCTTAGACTATACCTTAGGACTAAAGGAACCTATCTATCCTATGTCATAGACTAAGACTCATGCCTATCCACCCATGCAAATTCAAATCTCAAATCAATTCAATCACACCCAATTGAATCCTATTTCATACCCAAGCTCCAAGCCAAAATGATTTAAACCCAAACCCATCTTAATATCATGATCCAATCCTATGGACTTAACCCAAAGGTCCTTCAATTAAACCAAGTCTAATTGATTTTCACAAAAGCATTCAAACCATTCAATACTTCACTTTAAACTCTTCCAATACCTACAATCAAATCAAACCAACCAAACTAATTCAATTAACCTAACTTAGCCCATTTTACCTAAAGGTCTACATGAGCCAAAATCCAATTAAACCTAAATCAATTGCAATTAAAGCCATCAATCAATTTTAAATCAATCTTCAAACTCAACTCAACTTGATTCAACCTAATCCAACTCAAATTGACCCAATTGGTTCATTTGACCCAAAGTGACCTAAAGGACTCATTTGATCCAAACTCCAATCCAACCTAAATTGGATTAAACCAACCCATTCAATCTCTTCTATAATGATTATTGTTCACCCTTGATTGCCCAATTGCAATCAATTGGGTCAAACCAATCTAATTTGATCACTTGACACAAGTTGACTCATTTTAGCCTTTATGAACTAAATTAAGCCAAACTTCATTCCAAACCCAATCTATTAAAACCAATGATTCCTACCAATCATAAATTGATCATTAAACATGATTGAACCATCAATCAAGCCAAACCAAGGCAACTTGGGCTCTTGACTCAAGTTGACCTAATTTGACCTAAAAGGCCAAATTAGGCAAAACCTCAATCCAATCCAAATTGATTGAAACCAATGCCTTCAATCCATAATAAATTGATTATTGAACATGATCAAGCTCTTGATTGAACCCAATTTGACCAAGTCAACCCAATTGACCCATTTAGCCCAAATTGACCTAAATGGTCAAATTGGTCTAAATCATTTATAAATCCAAATTAATTGAAATTCACACCTACAATCATTTTAAAATCATCAATTGAACCTAAACCAACACCTAACCTAAGCCAATTTGATCAATTTGACCAAATTGATCAACTTAGCCCATTTGACCTATATGAACTCATATGAGTCAAATTCAAATCCAATTCAAATCAAATCAAACCAATTGAGCCTAAACATCCCAAACAATCATTTGAACTTGACTCAACCCTTGGTTTAACCCAATTTGACCAATTGGTCAACCTAGCCCAACTTGACCCAATTTTACCTACATGAGTCAAATTGAGCGAAACCCAACCAAACTTAGCATGACCCATCCTTGGGTCACCATGGGTCAGCCCAAATCAAACCCAACCCATTTAAAACTCTAATTAGCCTAAAACCCATTAGGTTAATCCTTCTAAATGGGATAAAATTGGATAATCAAACTCACTCTCCTACCCTTGGCAGCCACCCTAAGCTCAAATTGGACATGAGGACCACTGACTCACCAGACCCAAACTTGATTGGGTTAGCCATGAGCCAAGTGGAGGTGAATTAACCAAAGCCAATCCCCACCATCTGATTCCATGAGGATGATAGTATACTCCTCCTCGTCTCATTTCATCTCATAGAGAATCATCCTCAGAGCTTCTGTGAGTCGAGACGAGCCTCCATAGTGCCTTTCTGACCTCCATTGAGCTCCCCATCACCAATGAGACTAAACCTGAGCAAAACTGATCCTCCACTCTGTCCAACTCTACCTAAACTCAAGCAAATCAAAATTAACTTCACCCACACCTTCCTCAAGCTCCAGCGAGGCGAAATGAATCGATTCATGATCAATTCGAGTATCAAAGACCACTTCTAGAATAACTCCAGCAACATTTCCAGAAGCTTTTGGTCTCTAGAGCCACCAGCGGGGAGGTAAAGTGCAAGCTTCTTAGCAAGGCTTTGTCCCTTCAAGACAAAGCTACCTCAATGACCACTGATCTTGAGCTCCGTGAGGTATTTTTCCAGCAAATCGTAGAAACCACTTAAGGTGTTGCTCTTTTCTAAAAGAAATCTTATTTTCATGCAATTTCCACTATAGGATCCCCTTAGATCTATCCCTTGAATGTTTTGGAGTCAATCTCGACACCTTATGAGCTCTAATGAGCTCGGATCAAGCAGAGGAGGGCGGATGGTGTACGTCTTCCATCGTTCGGGGGATGAAAGATCATTCATCATCTATTCAGCGTGATTGGAATGGATGGCTGTGATTAATTCGATTAGATTTATTTAATTTAATCCTATTAGAACTACAAAATTAATCCCAACTATCTAATCCAAGATCGAACAGTGGAGATGAAAGCGCAACCATTATCGACGGCTCAACATGCCACTTCGGATTATTTAAGTGGTCAATCCTGCGGTGCCACATTAAAAGCGTTATCATGTCAGGTCCTGCGTGGCACCAATGGGACTAGGGATTAATTAAGATTAAAATGCAATTAATTACTCAGAATTTTATAAAATTATAACTAATTATAAAAAATTAGAAAAATATAAATAAGTCCATTTTAGAAAGGGTAAGCATAGGAGATTTTAATAAAAATAATTCCATTAAGCTTTGAACAGTGAACATAGCTTAATTAGGATTTGGATGTTTTTCTAATTACTATAATTAAGTTCTAAATACCCAGTTAATTGATCTCAAACTTAGAGTGTTGATTCAATGAGATGTCCTCATCCTCCCATAATTTTCTTAGGATTTATTTACTAAGTAATTAGGAGAATTTGAAATTCAAACCTAATCACCCTCTTAAGTAATTTAATAATTATTAAAAATACCAAATAATAAAAATAAAGTAATGATTAATTATTAATCATTAGTTAATAGTGAAATGAGGAAGGGAAATGATTAAGACCCCTTTTCTAATTGTTCTTCCAAATCCATTTCATGAAGAGGGTTAATTAATGCATGGATTAATTATGAAATTAATTAAGTAATTAGTAATAAAAATTAATCAAATTAAAATGATAATCAATTCAGATAATTAACTTTCAATTCTTGAGTTCCTCTTTATTTGTTCAATGACATAAATACCCTTAAGAAAATTATGATTAACCCATGGGTGTGGGAAAATCATAAGAGTACTTAATTAGATTTTTAATCTAATTAACTCTTAAGCATGAGCCTATTGCATTAGGTCCTTTAGGACCATTACAATATAATTTCTCATTTTCATATCATTTGAGCCTCATGAATAAGTGGTTAATTAAATTAAGGGAGCATAGGAAAGGATAATTAAAAGATTGCTTAATGATTCAAACTTAACCAATTCCTAAAATTCACTTAATTTCTTTTCTTTGAACACACTAAATTACCAATATGGAAAAGGGTAAAAATAGAAAACATCACTTCTCTTCTTTGAGTTTAATAATTCAAGCCCAAAATTAAATTTAATAAAAATCTTTAGTTTTCTTTAAATGATTTTATTCAACTTGATTGTCCTTAGGAGTTAATGTGATTGAATGAATTATGTGGGAAAGTTTAATTATTCCTTTTCAATCATTTTAAATCTTGTATGCCATGTGATGTCATGCATTCATGTTTCCAAAAGTAAAAGAATCAATGAAATTTATTTATGTGTATGTTGCATGTGTTGGCTTAACCCTATTATATGTGTGACTATTATCATTAATAAATTTTAAAGATATTTTCCAGATTATAAATGAAAAATTAAATTGACATTAGCTATGAATATTATGTAGGATTTGCATGTTCTTATAGCTTAAACATATTAAGGTATTATTCTATCTTTATGATTCATGTATGGGTTTACATATGTTTGAATGATAATAAGTATATAGTCTGGACATCCTGGGAATATGAGGCTTTAAGATGAGGTTTAACAAAGGCACGTACTTATTTAATTTAATTTCTATGTGTACTTGTACTAGAATTTGGATAGAGCTTTACTTTACATGTGTAAATGATTCACTAAAAAAAAGATCTTTTGCATGATTTTCATTTCTATGGTTGTGTATTCATTCATATGTATTTAAGAATAGCAAGTATATTGCCTGAACATCTCGGGAATACGAGGCTTTAAGTAGCCTCATGGAGGTCATTGATTATCTCACTTTCCTGGTTTAAACAATGACACATACTTGCTTAAAACTTTCATACATGTATATGTGTACTTAGCTAAGGAATAAAAGTCTCTCTTTTCTGCTAAAAATGCATGCATTCATAATCATCTAAATGTGTCAAAATATATTGTGTGTATAAGTTAATAAGTCCTAAATCATATGCATGTTATGGGTCATGAGATGAATTGATGTAACTTGTTTTATGTGCTAAAAATTCAACTATATTAGTCTTAAGATACCTTTCATGTTGAATTGGATTCTTTAAAATTAACCCAAACATAGGATTAATATAAAACATTCAATAAGTCATCCACTAAAATAAACCAAAATTATAATAACATGCTCTTTAGAAAGTAACTTAAGGTAGGGATAAAAGAGGTTAAGCCTCTTCCTTCTCTTTACAATACTTAGTTACTAAGTAAATATCAAATAAAATAAAAGAAAAATACAAATTGAAATCCATCAATTCTCTAAATAACTTGAAATGAAACAATCCCTCATGATTAACTTAAACAATTTCAAACCTTAACAAATTGAAATTTTAAAGCATAGCTAAGATATACTACACTAAACTTAAGCACACACATTAGAATGCTAAGTTACCACTTCCAGCTTTAGGTTAGGGCAGTGTATATAATGATATTGTGTTTTATTTTGTGATGTAATATTTTAGACTGAATATTAGGATTGTTGCTCGTAGACTGGATGTTAGGTCGTTGTTAGCCTAATGTTATTTTCTAGAGGGGATTATGCTTAAAGGGCCTTTAAAATAAATATAAATGCTTCTTCTTGTAGGTTACTTATGCCCCTAAGCATAATCCATGCTAAGATAATTAGGCTTGGTTACCCATATGCAGAGTGCTAAGTCCAAACTATAAAATATAACTGCTTAGAATGTATGTATGTTTAGCTAACATCTGGTTTTCAAGTGTAGTTAGATTTACTCTACATAAATATGTAATTTTGCAATAAGGATTAGGATTAGTGCTATGGGGGTTAGGATGAGCAGTTGTTAGAAGGCATAGTCCTAGGAGGCCCTGTGAAGCCTTAGAGCAAATCAAAAGAAAAAAAAAAGAAGAAAGAAGAAATGAAGAATGAAGACCTCCATAAGATCTAATTTAATTCTAAATTATATTTATTCTTTTGTAATCTAGGTCGTATAAGGGTAAAACTTGGCTACCCAAATTTCTCTTTTCAGGGGTGTACTGTGGTATCCAGCCACACCAGCTTTTTATTCTTATACAGAATCTATACATGAATGATTATTGTTGTGTTTAAATTGCGCAATAGAATTGCTTCTTCTTCAAAATTTCTTAAACTTAATCTTTGAATGTGTGGCATGGATGCGTAGGCTCTTTAGATAAAATTAATTTTTCTACCCAATTAGTAACTCATAACTAAATTTTAAAATAACTTTCAACATCATCTAAAGCCTAGGATATAATCAAGATAATTAAAAGATTTAGCAACCCCTTAACTGAATGTTGAATGTCTAACATCATGCATATCATCTTATTTCACTCTTGAAATAAGGAGGGCTTCCATTCTTGCACTTAAGGGAACGCTTGACCTATGAGAGGACACCCTCATGATGGAGATCTCCCTCTTTCTCTTTGATTTGGCCAATTACTCAATTTCAACATGCATTTAGATATAAAATATTTCAAAACCTATGTCTAAAATATTGTGTTGAAATAATATAAAATTTGTTAAATTTTGCATTTAGATTAAGTCATACACTCATGCCAATCATGATCTAGTATCTTAGGGAGTAGGTTTAGGATCCTAGTCTTTTTTGAAATTAAATAATAGCCTAACCATCTTGCAATTACATAAGACTAGCATGCTTGGGTTTAAAATGTAGGAGGTGTTAGTTGGCGGCCACTCCAGGCGGTTATAAGTCTAGAAGAGTATGACAGTTTATCCTCTCTTGTGGAGGTAAACCCTTATGTCATTTCTATTTAGATTTTAGGTCATGCTTCTAGCTTGTGCTAAAGCTTCCTAGATTTAGAATCCAAGATTTCTAATTTCCTTCGAGCTACAAGTAGAAATCCTCACCTCTTAGGCATTTTCATAATCTTATGCTGATGGATTGTAAGATCTAGCCTTCTACTAAAATTTTAATTCAAATTAAAACAAATTTTCCCCTTTAAACATATAAAGCCTCATCATAAAATATATTAGAGTTCTTACTAAGCTTCCTAGTATCATGAGTGATTTGTACTTAATTTTCTTTGGAATCCATAAATAGGTCTTTCAAATTGAACATTCCCACTTGATTTTCTAAAATAAATAATTCATTGATAGCCTAACCTTGAAATCTTAGAAGATAATTGATTGACTACTTTAATCAAAAGTTTTCTTAGGAAATCCAACTTCTTAGGATATAATTAACTATGGAGGCTTTCCTCCATAGAGAATAAAGAACTCGACATAAAATAAACCCTATTTTACTTTTTCATGTAAAGTAGGGGAAAGATCTTTGGTATATGTGAAGACCCATCATCTTAGGAGCCCTTATTAGGTGGTTAGCTCCATTGTAGGGTAATGTTTCTATCTTTTGAAATAGTACATCATACCTCAATGTCATACCCAGTTACTTCAATAAGTACCCCTTAAAATTTTTGTGGTGTCCACCCGATGCTTCGAAATAAACATTGGATTTGGAATGAATGTTATGGGGAATTTCTATTTTGCAAATTTTAGTTAGATTTACTTTCCCTTTTCATGTAATTTTACAATTAGGATTTAGAATGAATGTTATGGGGGATTAGGATAAGTCTTATATACCATGTGAAGCCTTTGGAGTATCCACATTCTAATCAACCAAAATAAGGAAGAAGAAAGAAGAAAGAAGAAAGATGAAAGAAAGAAGAAAAAACAAAGAAGAAAAGAAGAATGAAGAATGAAGACCCCCACAACATGAATTCCTTCTTGATTATAATTAATTCATTTGTAATCCGGGTGGTATAAGGGTAGAGCTCGGCTACCTAATTTATTTTCAGGTTTGTGTGGTGGAGCCCAACCACAAAAGGCCTCTTATTCTTTTGCACTAGCTTTATAAATTATTTGATGTTTGTTTAGCTTGTGCATTAAGATGTCATATTTTTCTAGTTTTTTTCTTGCTTTGATGTATAGCCTAGATGCGATTAGGCTCTCAGGAAAAAATAAATTTTCTATCTAATTAATCAACTCAAAACTAAAAAAAAATAAATAACTTAAAACCTCACTTAAAGCCTATGTTATAAATAAAGATAAAAGAATTAACGACCTCTTAGCTGGATGTTATATTTTATTTCTCACATCATGGATAAAAAAGTATATTGTTTCACTCTTGATTTGGAGGGCTTCCACCTGTGCTAGAGAACTTAGCTTGACCTTTGAGAGCCATGGTAAAAACACACCTCTTTTCTTACTGATTTTGGCCCATAATCCAATTTCTCATGCATTAGGCATATGAATCATATAAGCCTGTGTTAAATGGATAATCCAAAAATGAAAATAAAATATAACAAAATTTGCATTAGAATTAAGTCATTAAATCATGCCCTACATGATCTAGTCTCTTAAGGAGTGTGTTTAAGGACTTAGTCTCTTTCTAAATAAACAACAGCTTAAGTATCTTGCAAAAGCATATTACTTGCCTACATGTATTTAAAATCATAGGGGGAGTTAGTTGGCAGCCACCCCTAGGCGGTTGTAAGTCTAAACAGTCGGGTGCTTTATCCTCTCTTCTGGAGGTAAACCAAATACCCATTTTCACCTTAGAATTAGATCATGCTCTGGTCCTTTCCAAAGCTCCCTATATTTAGGTTCAGAGGTTGCTACTTCTTTTTGCAGGCTATAAGCATAAATTCTCACCACTTAGACATTTCCACAATCTTGTATCATGGAATTATAAGTCATAGATTTCTAATAAAAATTCAACTCAAATAAATAAATCACTTTAATTTCAAAAATATAAAGCTCAACCATATGATAGTTTGGGGTGCTTACTAGGCTTTCTAGTATCATAAGCATCCCTTACTTATCTTCCCTTGGTTTTGATAATAACTCCCTCCTCTTGATCAATCCCATTTAATCTTTTAAAATAAACCAATTGATTGATAGTTCTATGTTTGAAATTTTTGGAGACAATGATCATTTACCTTAATCGAGAATATTCCAAAGGAATCTTATTCTTTATGATGTAAACTATGGGGGCTAGACTCCATAGGAAACTTAACGAACCCTATTTAAAATAAACCTCGCTTTACCTTTCTATGTAAAGTAGGGGAAGAATCTCTGGCACATACGAAGACCCATAGTCCTTAGGAGTCCTTATTCAGGTGATTAGGTCCATTATAGAGTGGTGACTTCTATCTTTTAAGATAGTACACCTTTCCTCAATGTCGCACTCGATCACCCTAATAAAAACATCTGTGGATCTACATGATATTCCAATAAGGCGTATATTCTTATTTTCATTTATCCTCTCCAAAAAGGGGATTAGATGAAGATGACAATATTTTCACCACAATGTCTCACATCATACATATCATTTTGAATCACTCATAAAAAATG
Organism: Cymbidium sinense; assembly: GCA_021442155.1. Classification (NCBI taxonomy): domain Eukaryota; kingdom Viridiplantae; phylum Streptophyta; class Magnoliopsida; order Asparagales; family Orchidaceae; genus Cymbidium; species Cymbidium sinense. The sequence goes on from CM038226.1 coordinate 47,047,924, forward strand.
AGGGCCTCCATCCTTACACATATATGGAACGCTTGACCTGTGAGAGCAACCCCTACCAACGAAGCTTCACCCTCTTCTCTCTTGATTTGGCCCATACCTCATTTCAACATGCATTTAGGCATACAAAAATCCTATAGCCTTGGTCAAAATGAAGTGTCCAAAATCAAATAAAAATTAAAAAGATTTGCATTATACTAAGTCATTGCTCATATCACTCATGCTCTAGTCTCTTAGGGAGTGGGTTTAAGGACTTTAGTTTCTCTTTCTAAATTAATAACAACCCAACTATCTTACAATTTCATATAATCAGACCACATGATTTTATAGCGTAGGAGGAGTTAGCTTGCTGCCACCCGAGACGGTTATAAGTTCAACAGTCGGGTGATTTACTTTCTCTTGTGGAGGTAAACCATATACCCAACTTCTCTTAGATTTAGGTCGTGCTTTGGATTATGCCAAAGCTCTCAAGATTTAGGATATGAGGTAGCTGTTTCCTTCGGGATACAAGCATAAATCCTCACCTCCTAGGATTTTCCCACAACCTTGTGTTGATGGATTATAAGTCCTAGTAATCTAATAAAAGTCAACTCAAACTAAATAATTCTCTTCAATTTCAAACTTATAAACACCAATCATATGATAGATTGGAATGCTCACTGGGTTTTCTAATATTATGAGCATTCCCTACTCATTTCTTTTGGCTTTTAAAATAAGTCTCTCCTTTTGATCTATCTGTTGACCTCACTTTTGGGAGTGAGCTCTCAACTTCTTCATCATAGATCTAAGACTCTTATAGACATTAAGAGCTCCTTAGCCTTAAGACACTTCAAGTGATTCGGTGAACACTTAACCTAAGGCTAAAGACTTAGAAGGATTAACCATGGGAATAGGTCATGTCGTAGGGATTTAGGAAGACTTGCCTACCCTATAGCCTTAAACCCAATCCTTGCTTCCTTCCTCAAACCAAACCGTAAATTCAAATCCAAGATCATAAACCCAATCCCAAATCAAATTATTGGAACCCATGATTAAATTCAAATTCCAAATCCCTTCCTAAGCCCTTTGATTTTATCTTATGGACTTAGCCTTCACCAAATTCAAATCAACCCTAATTCAATTGATTTTCTAAAATATCAAATTCAATCTTAAATCAAATCCAACTCCAAATGATTGAAACCCATGATTGAATTCAAACTCCAAAACCCCCTTCCTAAGCCATATGAACCACCTTCATATGCTTAGCCAAAACTCCTTTAAAACAAATCAAACTTGGTTAATTTCTTTATAAATGAATCATTCCTTCATTTATATTCACAAATATAAATAAAATCTAAATTCAAATCATTTAAATCAAATCAAACTAAATCAATTCTCCACATAAGTCCTTTTGACCTACATCATTAAATTTGGTCAAAGTTGCTTCCAAATCACTCCAAACTCAAGTGATTTTCTCATGAATTATTTATATCTTCATTTATATTTATAAATATAAATTAAATATAAATTCAAGTGGCAAAAACCAAACTCAAATCAAATTAAATTCCTAATTTTAGCCTTTTTAGCCAAATTATTTGTACTTGGCTAAATGACACCCAAATCAATTCAAAACCCATGGATTTTCTCATGATTCAATCATTCCTTAAATAATTATTCCAAATATAAACACAAACTATAATTATCAAACCAAATCCAAGACAACCCGAGTCAAGCCCATGTTGACCCTTTTTGACTTAAAATTATCTTATGAACCAAAATTCATTTGACTCCAAACCAATTGCAAATGGATTTATATCTTCATCCTAGGTTCATATAGGAGTTCAACTCTTCCTCATACAAGCAAAAAATTACAAACCCATAGATTCAATCCAAGAGACCTTTGCACACCAGCCTTTAGGTAGCCTCCCATAGCTCCCTCCACTCAAGTCAAGCCATTGGAGTTGGGCCTTGAGCTTCCACGTCGCGTCAAGCTAGCCCATCCCATCCATCCTTCATGCATGATTTCGGGGGTATACTCCCCAAATTTGAGTGGAAATTGACATGAATTGCATTATGAGAGTTCCTTAAGCATTTTTGAAACCCCATAGAGCCTTTACAAGCATTCCCGAAGCCTCCCTCGATAATATTTCTTCTTTACGTGTGAAACCAAAATAAGGCAGCCTTCTTTAGATCAATACTCCCTCTATACTCAATCAAACCTTAATTCTTCTTACTCACACCTTCACCATATCCAATCAAAGCCAAACAAATCATTTCCCAAGCTTTGAAGCTGCCAGAGATAGGAGTTCAATCAAGACCGATCGCCAAATAGGAGGTGTTTGGTCGACCAAGAAAACCACCTCAAATCAAGGTTTATGCGACTCAATGGGGCTTTATTTCTATCAAATAAAGCTACCTCAGGCAATCCCACCACTGGACATTAGCTCCGATGAGGTAATTCCTTAAAATCATAGCTTAGGTGAATTTTACGTGGACCTTTGTGAAGAAAATTTTCATGTAGATTGATCTTGACTGGTGGATGTGCTCACCTTTTTCTCCTGATGGTGTGGGATCAATTTGATCCCAATCCGAGCTCGGGTGAGCTTGGATTGAATGGAGAAAGACAGATGGCATCCGTCTTTCGCCATTTACGAAGGAAATAGATCATGAGCCTTCCATTTTGCGTGATCAGAATAGATGGTTCTGATTAGATAATGCTTAGATCATCTCTTTTCTCTCCTTTACCGCAGGATATGATCATGGCCGTCCAATCTTAGATCAGGCGATCCATGAGAAAGTGCATCCACTGTAATCTAAGTTAGCATCTTGACGTGATAACTTAAATACCCAATCTTGTCGCGCCACGTGGAAAGCACGCGCCGCGTCAGCAGCCACATGGCGTCAACAGGATTAAGGGTTAATTAGGGCTGTTTTAATTAATTTTTAAGGCTGAACCTTCCTAAAATCATAACTAATCCTAGAAAAATCTAAAAATATAAATAATGGCTCATTTTAGAGATATTTCTGAGTAGAATCCATTAAAATTATGATTAATTAGTTTGGAATAGTAATTTATGCTTAAGTAAGGTTTATTTAAAAAACTTAATTAGCCTAATTACTCTTAGGTTAGTTGTCTAATTAATTTCAAATTTTTTAGAGATATTCAGGGGGATGAGCCCTGCGTCCCCTATTTTTCTTGGAATTTATTGGATAGTTAATTAGAAAAATTAATGAATTAAGCCTTAATTACTCTCCAATCTTAATTAGTGATAATTAAGCAAATTAATAGTGGTTTAATTAATTAATTAAGCTCATTATCTTCTTTTAATAGTGGGAAGTCTTAGGAAGTGGTTGGGTTCATTCCTTATAACCATTTCATTTTCATTTATTTCTTCAAGTTTAAAAAAGCTTAATAAATTAACCATTTAATTAACTAATTAAAATAAAAGAGAACCTAATTATTTTAGAGCCTAATTGAGTGTTTGAAATGACTTAGGGGTTTGGATTGAGTCCTCTTCCCTGATCCCTTTTCCTAAGTTAGTTTCGCCATTCTAATTAAAGCATAATCAATGAATTTAATCAATTAATCAAGGCTTAATGAAATTAATTTAAAATCCATTCATTCACAACCTAAATTTATTTAATCAATCTTGGGTAGCTCTTTGGCTATCCAATAACATAAAGAGAGAGCTAATGAAATTATGGTTAGCTCACATGTGTGAGAAAATCATAAAAGTATTTAAGTGAGCTCATTAAGCTTAATTAACTATTAATTATGAGCCAATTGCATTAGGTCCATTTCTTTTGTTTGGAGCAATACCAATTTACTTTTCATGTGATCACATCTCATATTGGCTCATCATTATTTAGTTAATTAGCATAAGGTGATGTAAGTAAGGGTTAATTAATAATTCATACCTCAATCTAATTTAGACATAAAATCAACCCTAATTGCTCTTCATTAAACCAAATTAACTCACACATGGGGGATGAGATTAGGACTAACAAATCTCTTTCACATTTCCTAAATCAAATTAAACATAAAGATCAAAACTGGCTTTAAGAAACTTTAGTTTATCTTAAATGAGTTTGTTTAGTATGATTGTCCTTAGGACTTAATTAGATTGAATGAAATCGCATACTTGTGTTGTTTTATTTCCTTCAATTCATGCTAAAAATATTGTATGCCACTTGTACCCATGCATTCATAACTTTCAAATTAATCAAATAAAAAATTATTTCCTTTATGTCAATTTGCATGTGTTGACTTAATTAAAAAAATGTGTGGCTAGTATTCCTATTAAATCTCAAATATATTTTTAGAAGTTTATTAATGAATGAATATACATATATATTGTAACTTTAGTTATATATACATAGGAAATGCAAGTGAATATTAATTCAGTGTATGAAATAAAGTCTCTTGCTTTTATTCATGTGTTGATTTGTATAAGTAAGAATGTTAGCGGGTATATTAGTCTGGACATCCCAGGGACGTACAACTTTAAGTAGCCCTAAGGACATTCCTACCTCGTTCCCTTGGTGGGAAACAATAGTGACGTACTTGCTTGATTTCATTCTTATGCATGTGGACATTAGAATCTAGATGGAGCTTTAATTCCTATACACAATATAAATCAATCAAATCAAAATATAATTTTTGCATAGCTTTCTATTCTTGTAGTTGTTTATAGATCCATAAGTATCTAAGGATAGCGGGTATATTAGTCTGGACATCCCATGGATGCGACTTTAAGTAGCTCTAAGGAGGTTCCTATCTCATTCCCTTGGTGTAGAATAATGGCAACGTACTTGCTTAAAACTTTTATACATGTGAATGTGTACTTAGCTAATGGATGAAAAACCCCTTTTTCTTAAAAAAAAGACATGCATTCATACTTTGTTTAATTGGTTGAGTTGATTAGTCATGTGATTTAAGGTTCTTTCCTTATGCTTTGGCATAATAATTTAGATAGATCTTTAAATTAATATGACAATTATTCAACCAAATGAAATATTAATTCCAAATATATTTACTCACATTCATCATTTAAGTGTGCTAAGATATAAATTACATGTATAGCTATGCTTAGGATTTAATCATATGCATGATATACATGATAGAAAGAAATGAACAAACATGTGTTATGTGATAGTAATTCATTCCAATTAATCTTAAGATGCCTTTCTTATTGAATGAGTTTATTTAAAAGTGAACCTAAACTTAGGTCTAATTAAAATATGTAATAAGTTATTCATTAAAGGGAGTTGGTAAACTAATTTGCTTTAGATGTGACTTAAAGTATGGATAAAAGAGACTAATCCTCTCTTTCTTTCTCTTCATAATACTTAGTTAAGTGTAGGTCTAGTGAGATAAAAGAAAATATTAAGTAAAATTTGTAAATTAATTAAATCATTTAAAGTGAAACCACCCTTTATAATTAAATATCCTTCATACTTAGAAAATCTTAACTCTAAAGCCTAGCTAAAACATACCACACAAGCCTTAACATACACATTAGATTAAGTCACTACTTCTAGCTTTATGTTAGGGCGGTGTATGGTTTGATATATGCTTATTTTATGATGTACTGTTGTAGACTGGATGTTAGGCCGTAATTAGCCTAATCATATTTTTTGCAAGAGGTTATGCTTAAGGGGCACTTAAAATAAATAGAAATGCTCTCTTTTGCAAGTTGCTTAATCCCTAAGCATAATCTGCATTATGACAGGTAGACTTGGTTACCCATTTGCATGGTGCTAAATCCAAATTATTCATATAACTGCTTGGGTTGTATGGTGTGTTTAACTAACACTTATTTTGCATATGTAGTTAGATTTACTTTTCCATTCTTTTAATGTAATTATGTATTAGGTATTTGGTTAAGTGTTATGCGGGTTAAGGATGAACATTGGCCAAAAGGTTTAATCCTGTTGTGCCTAGAAGCCTACCAAATCAAATGGAAAAATGGAAGGAGCATGAAGACTTGAAGATCCTCCATAACACTTATCATCTTGTAATTTGTAATTATTCTTTCATATACTGGTTTGTATAAGAGTGGAGCTCGGCTACCCACATTTTTCTTTAAGGGTTGTACGGCAGTACCCGACCGCACTGGCCTGTTATTCTTTCATGTTGAGGTTATAAATTGTTTGATGATTTGTTTATATTATGCAATAGAAATGACATGTATTTTTCTAGTTTCTTCATGTATGATGATTTAATGTGTTGCTTGGATTCGTTTAGGCTCTTAGGAAAAAATAAATTTTCTATCCCAACTATAACTCATAATTAATTTTTTTAAAACAACTCATAACCTCACATAAAGCCTAGGACATAATCAAGATAATATAATATTTAGCAACCCCTTAGTTGAATATTGTATGCTTAAACACCATGCATATCATCTTGTTCCTCTCTTGAAAATGAAGGGTCTCCATCCATTGCACATCAAGGGAATGCTTGACCTATGAGGGCATCCCTTGGGGGTGGAGAACACCTTCTTCTATCTAATTTGGTTGATAATTAACTTCATCATATATTTAGACTTATAAAATCATATGGCCTGTGTCAAAAATAAAGAGTCAAAATCAAATAAAATTTGATAAGATTTGCATTATACTAAGTCATTATTCACACCACTCATGCTCTAGTATCTTAAGGAGTGAGTTTAAGGACTTTAGTTTTATTTTTAAATAATAACAACCTAGCCATCTTGCAAAACATATGACTTGACCACATAGTTTTAAATCGTAGGAGGAGTTAGCTGGCTGTCACTCTAGGCGGTTATAAGTCCAGCAGTCAAGTGGTTTACCCTCTCTTGTGGAGATAAATAATATATCCACTTTTCACGTTAGATATAGGTCGTGCTTTGGTCCTCATTAAAGCTCCCTAGATTTAGGATATGAGGCTGCTATTTCTTTTTAGTGCTACAAGCATAAATCCTCACCTTTTCATAATCTTGTATTGTGGGATTATAAGTCTTTGATTTCTAATAAAATTTTAACTCAAATATATAATTCTCCTCAATTTCAAACATATAAAGCCCAACCATAGGATAGTTTGTGATGTTCACAAGTTTCTTAGTATCATGAACATCCCCTACTCATCTCCTTTTGGCTTCGATAATAAATCTTTTCTTTTGATCTATCCCATTTGATCTTTCAAACATAACCAATTTATTGATAGTCTTATCTTTGAATTCTTTGGAGACAATAATTACTTACTTTAATCGAGAGTATTCCTAAAGAATTCACCTTCCTTAGGATGTAATTAACTATGGGAGCTTGCCCCATAGGGAACTTTAGAACCTGGTTCAAATAAACCCTACTTTATTTATCCATATAAAGTGGGGGAAAAATCTCTGGTATGTCGAAGACCCATCATGCCTCAGGAGTACTTATTAGGTGATTAGGTCTATCGTAGGGTAGTGATTTCTATCTTTCGAGATAGTGCTATTTCTAAGTCACCAATAAACCACACATAACATACAAACCAAAAATAAACATCACACTATCCTTATTGATTTTGTAAACATAGCCAATTTATTGATAGTTTTAACCTTGAAATCTTTAGTAATAACAATTTTCTACTTTAATCAAGAGTATTCCTAAAGAATTTACTTTTCTTAGGATGTAATTAACTATGGGGCTTATAGGTAACTTTAGAGCTCAATTTAATATAAATCCTGCTTTATTCATCAATGTAAAGCAGGAGAAAAATCTTTGGTATATTTGAAGGCCCATCATGTCTTAGGAGTCGTCATTAGGTGATTAGGTCTATTGAAAAGTGATATCTCTATCTTTTGAGATAGTATATCATACCCGATCAGCTCAATGAGTACCCGATCTATATGGTGTCCCCAAAAAATAAATATCATAGTGCTTTAACTTGTGCTAAAGCTCCTTAGATTTAGGATCCAAGGTTACTTATTTCATTCATATTATGAGCATAAATCCTCATCTTTTAGGCATTTTCATAATCTTGTGTTGATAGATTATAAGCCCTAGCAATCTAATAAAATTTTAACTTAAATAAAATAAATCCCCCCTTATTCAAACATATAAAGCCTTGTCATATGATAGTTTAGAGTGCTCACTAGGCTTCTTAGTATCATGAGCATTTCCTACTTATCTTCCTCTGGATTCCAAAATAAGTCTTTCCAATTGAACGATCCCACTTGATTTTTCGAAATAACCAATCATTTGATAGTCATAACTTTGAAATATTTGAAGATAATAATTGAATTATCTCATTTCTAAGATGTTTTATAAGGAACTAAAAATCTGATTTAAAATAAATCATGCTTTACTTTTCAATGTAAAGTAGGAGAAAAATCTTTGGTACATACGAAGGCCCATCATACCTTAGGAGGCCTTATTAAGCGATTAGGTCCATTGTAGAGTGATGTTTCTATCTTTTGAGATAGTACATCATACCTTAATGTCATATCTGATCACTTCAATAAGTACCCCCTATGATCTACTTGGTGTCCACCCGATGCATCCAAAAATAAACACCACACAAAATTCATCCTCAAGTTCTACATCAACTCTTGAACTTGAGGATGATGCTCACAGGTAAAACTTCTGAGGCTTGGAGTTTTCATCAAATTGTGGTGTAGCATTAACTACCAAACCCTTAATTATCTCTGAAGAGAGTGTGGTTAGAGATAGAGTGCTCACATACTAGTTAATCCTCTCATATAATGACAATTTAGATACATCATCACATTGCTTGGGGACCCTTTAATCATCACTATTTGGCTCTATAGTCACCTCTAACTAAGTTTGTAAGTGAGGAGGCAGCTGGTGCACTAACTACATACAACTCATCCTCTAATCTAGATTCTAAATCTATGTAGATGGTGGGAGAGCCTTGAGTTGGTTGTGGAGGATCTTGAGCTGGGGGTATGTATACTAATCTTTCTCCTCTCCTACCTTCTTTGAACTTGCCTTGTCCTCATCCTATGGGACGTCGGGATATCTCACCTACTCGTTGGAAAGAAGAGATAATATGTGAATGGAAGGTGACATCAAACTCTACTTCCTTCTCCAAAATTTCTTCTTCTTTTTCTTTTTGTTTTTATTTTTCTTTTTTCTTTTCTTTTTGATTGATATTATTTTGTACACCGTGAGAGTATACATTTTACCTCTTGGGGAGGTAGTAGGATACATCTTCATATATCCCAACCTCATGCATAGAGAATGGCTTCAAATCACTCTTAATGCATTATTTAAGCCATTGTGCATGAACTTAATGTACTGATGGAGGTAGCATAGCACCATGTTGTTCTCATATACAAGGTCTCCCTAGTAAACAATTAAAAGATGCATTTGAATTTATAATGTGAAACTTTACCTCAATCTTCAAATAACCAATTTATAATAGTAGTGTGATTGAACCTAAAGCCCTCTTGACATGTTCATTGAATCTTTTCAACATCATCTTACTATAACTGATCATGATGATGTTGATCCTCAAGTAGGCAAGAGTTCTTAGATTCATGATGTTGACCGATGCACTCGGGTTAACAAGTACTTTGGACAATAAGATGTTGTCTATGTTTATTGATATACAAAGTAGGTGGTTATGATCGATAATTTCTAAGAGAAATTCTTCATCTGAGAAGGTAACTCTTGAGACCTCTTTAAAGTAGTAGGCCTATTCTTTGGTTGTGGAAATAGCGGTCAGTTGAGCTAAGCATATCTCATAATCTAGAAGGGCCTTGATAAAGGACTCCCTCATATCTTTGGATAAGACAAGAGCATCTTATATGCTTAACCTAGTTGGTAACTTTTTAAGATGGGCTAAGATATTGTAGTCAACCTTGGGCTGATTATCCCCATGCATATCATGTGCTAAAGCATCTTGTGGAAGGTCTATTTATTCACTGAAACCAATGGCTTATTTTCCCTTATCTTGAGGCTCATCCTGGAGGTAAAACTCTGCCATTATGAAGGCTAACTTTTATGATCTCTTTTATAGAGGGAATCATAATGGCGTCTACCTCCTCGTCGAGGGAACTCAAAGCTTCTCCTAATGGACCTGCATAGATTGTTTCCTTTTATCGACCACAGAGTCCATCCCAAGTATTTCTTTAACATCTTTTGTGATTTCAGCTTTTAAAATTGATCTAAAAATGATAGCTGCTTAGTCTCCTCCTTAAGATTGGTTGGTTTACTAATCAACCTCTCAAAGGTTTTGATGGTGAATCTTTGAGCATGAATGCAACTAGGCTATGGATATTCTTGAATAGAATCTTAATGGCATGCTGCTCTTGATGTAAAGGTTTGCAGTTCATACTAAAGTTCCTCCATCTGAGAATATAATCAGCTAAACGCTCATTGGGTTTCTGCTTTTTAACTACTAAGTCTCCTACAGTCACCTTCTGTTGAACTCCTGCAAACCTCTTGATGAATAACTACTCTAAACTAAATCATTGGATAGTTCAATGTATTAATTAAATTTTACACATGTTAGGCTGCTAACCAACTATCTAAATAGAATAGCGTCACTACCTCCATCATTGCAACAACTAGCTCTGAAATGGGCAATGTACTATCGTGGGTTCCCACTACCATCAAAAATCTTGAAGAATGGTGGCACAAATCCCTTAAATTATTGCACTTCATTAAATTCCTCTAATTAGTGTCTCCCCTTTTAAATTGATGAGGCCAATTTATGCTAACATCTCCTTCACTTGTTGCTCTATTAATTGTTTGATATCTTGCTCCTAGAGAGTTGTACTCTCTGTGCCCTTCCTATGCAAACTGTCTACGTCTTCGTCTAAAGGAGTAGTACTTTTTTTCTTATCCATTATATGCACTAATTCAGGCTTATCCACCTCTATGGGTGTGGCTTGGAGGATTAGAGTTTATCTTTAAAGGGATAAGACAACTGCCATCAAACTTTCTACACTTCACTCCATACGACCGAGTTGGTCATCTTTTTATCTCAATTAATGCAACAGTCACTGAGTCAAGTCTGGCACCTAACCTTCCTCAACTATAACATCATGTACATCCTGGGGGTGTTGTTGTTCTCTATAGGACCCTTAAGTATCAACTGTATTTATGCTTTATCTTCTAAAAGTCATCCTCATCAACATTCAAGTTTACCATGTTACCATCTTAATCAAAATGATCATGCCCAGCTCTTTCCCTTACTTGGATGTGATAGCCCTGCAGTATGTCACCTAAAGATCAATTTTCTACTTTACATGGGATTACTAGAATGTACAATGATGACCACTATAAATAATTAGATCCTTTACATGCATCAGATCTCTCTCTTGAACTGCATGCTCAGTTACTAGTTCAGGTTGTGTGCAAATTGATTGTTTGTTCTCCATCTCTTCCCCTCCATTAGATGATCATGGTGGAGCCATGACTACACTCTTGGGCTACCACACCCTCTCCCTTGCTAGTAAAGTAGGACATCAAATGGGAGAGCTTGACATAGAACCATAAACAAGAGAAGAGGAAGGTTGGCCCTCAGGTTGTAGCCTGATCAGTAGAAGTGGGGCTTGCCTTCCCTTAGACTGCTTTTGATATTTTGTGAGAACATTATATGTCATTAATTGGATGGGAGAGGGGAATCTATGAGTTGAGTGATGCGATGGTGGTCATGTTGACTATAGTTCCATAGATGCCTTCCTCTCTAAGTTGGACCCGATGAGTACAATATGGTCAGAATCGTCTATAAGGTTAGACTGTTGTAAACTATGGTGTCTATCCATCAATGCAGAGGCTATTGGCTGCCTGGTAAATGTCCTTCTTTTGCTCATAGTAATTTGAACTGCTACCTTGGCCTCTATGACCCACCTCTCTTCTCATTTGTTCTCACACACTTTTTGATATGACTGTTTTCAAACTTCTAACTACTTCAGACTTGGATCATTTATGCTTTATTCCCATACATCTAAGAGTTGACCTCAGACTAGTGTAGGGTGTTCTTCTCATCTCCCTAGTCGGTGTATCATGCTTAAATGAAAGTGGGTGTGTTACGATGATGCATATATGTCTTCCTCTTCCTCAAATGCAGAGAGACCCATCTTACTTCCCCAATGAAGGGGAGATGCCTCATAATAGGACCCCATCCTCAGCCATCTAAGATGAGGTATCTACCTCCTGAAACATCCCTTTATATTACTTTTTTTAACTTTATATTTCTATTTTTCCTCTAAGTCTTGGTGAGGGGAATATGATGGGAGGAAGAACCTACCTCGAAGTCAAATGGGACAAAGACTATCTTGACCTTGGACTTTCCTTTGGAGGTTGAGGCTATCTTAGGTGCTACCTCAAATTTGGTCATTATGCTAGTAGTGAAAATAATAGATGGTAGTGGATAAGTGGGAATATCAACAGACTTCCTTTTCAATGAGGGGAACCCTATTTTTAACATTAGGTCAAACTGCAAAAGGGGTTTCTTATTTGCCACCTTTCCATGGTTAACTACAATGAGAGCTAGGCCATCACAAGTGACCTTAAAGTTGTCAAAGCCCAGCCCAAATTTGATGATATGGGAATTGGTGTCGAAGGTTTGATCCACAACCAAGTCCACACTAATGGCAAAAGAGAAAATAAGCTTGTCGGATGACATGGTGCCTTGATGTAAGTTAGTTGTTGTTGTAAGGGTGTTTGACCCTATTGAAAGAGTGGTATTAATTATTCATATAAAATCTACAAATTTGATATTTTAAACCCACACTTGTTAGATGGAGCTATGATGGGTGGGGTTTAAAATGATTTGGAGAGATTCTTATTTGAATTTCAAACCACACAATGAAGTGGATTTGAAAATTTTATGAATTTGAAAATTTAAGATTCTAAAAACCTAACTCACCATGCTTGAGCATGGAAATTGGTTTAAATAGATGGTCAAATATTTTGTTGACTTTAATGATTAATCAGAATTTCATTGAATTGACCTATTGGGGAATCTAATGGATGGTTTCAGAACATACTCATTAGTTAGTGATAAATAATAAGTTCTAAAATTAAGAAAAAGATGTTGGAAATACTTGGCCAAGAAAGAAATGGATAAGACATCCAACAATAAGAATGGTAGTCTAAGATCATGAGTGGCATAAACTTACTATCAATATATAGAGCTATTGGCCAATCACTAAAGATGGAGAGAGGAATTTTTCCCAATGGAGTGGCTAGAAAAATATGTTGTGTTTAAAATTTGAATAAGGGAATACCATACAGTCATAGGGGGTACTTATTGAAATAATTGAGTACGACATCAAGGAATAATATACTACCTCAAAAGATATATAAATCACCCTATAATGGACTCAATCACCTAATAAAGACTCATGAAGCTGATGGGTCTACGTATACCAGAGATATTTCTCTTACTTCACATGGATAAAGTAAAATAGGGTTTATTTTAAGCCCTTAAGCTCTTTATAAGGGCAAGCCCCCATAATTAATTGCATCTTTGGAGATATAAATCTCTTAAGAATACTCTCGATTAAAGTGATTGATTGACATCTCTATGGATTTCAAAGCTTGATATCAAAAGTTTAGTAATTTTAAGAATAAAGTGGGAGGAATCAATTATAAAGAGTTCTTAACAGAATCTAGTTAGGAAATAAGTAGGAAATGTCTTTAGATATTGGGAAGCCTAGTAAGCATTCTAACTATCCCATCATTAGGTTTTATATTTTGAAGTAAAGAATTATGATTGTTTAAGTTAACATTTTATTAGAAATCTAGAACTTGTATTCCAACAACACAAGAATATGAAAATGCCTAAGAGGTGAGGACTTACATTCGTAGCAAAAGAAAAATAAATAGCAAGTGAACCTATATTTAAAGTGCCCTAGTATAAGCTTAGAGCTTGACCTAATTCTACTTGATGAAGTGGGATATATTAGTTCACTTCTACTAGAGAGAGTGAACCGATCCCGATGCTTTTGGAATTATAACCACCTAGAGTGTTCGCCAGCTAACACCTCCTAAGATTCAAAATCATATGATATGTCTTATTTAAATGTAGAATGAATAGGATGTTATTTATTAAAAATTAATTTAGAGTCCTAAACTCACTTATTAAGAGACTAGATTATAATTGGTATGAAAATCACACCTTAGGCTAATGCAACAAAAATTTATAGATTTTTATTCCATTTTGCTTTATCATTTTGGACTCAAGCTTGGGATAGTCTTATGCCTATATGCATGATAAAATAAAGTCATGGGATAAGTCAGAGAGAAGGAGTGTTCTCCATTACAAGGGAACAACTCACAGGTCAAGCCATATTCCTTATTATGCAAGAATGGAGACCCCCCATTTACAAGAAAGAAAGTAAGATGTATGTATGGTGTTATAACATACAACATACATTTAAGGGGTTACTAAATTTTTTTTTTTTTGATTAAATTCTTAAACTTTAAGATGAGGTTATGAATAATTAAAATTTAGTTAAAGTTATTTAGTTGGAGTAAAAAATTTAGTTTCTTAAAGAACCTACCGTATCTAGGCCATATAGTAAATAATCAAGCTTTAAGAAACCTATGAAAAGCATATCATTTCTATTGCACAATCAATGTAAATAAGCCAAACAAAAAGCTTGTGCGGCCGGGTACCGCCATACACCCTAGAAAAGAATAAGATTGGGTAGCCGAGCTATACCCTTATATAGCCTGGATTATAATTAATTATACAAATGGGCTTCCCAAGTTTAAGTCTTCTAGCCACTGCTCATCCTAAACCCCATAGCTCTAATCCTAATCCTATTGAAAAAAGTTACATTTTTATGAGATAAAAATCTAACTACACTTTGAAAAAAAAAAGTTTAGCTTAACATACACTTACACCAACAGTTATATTTTATACATTGAGGCTTAGCAACCTGCCCCATGTCGCTAAGCCTACATGTCATAATCGATTATGCTTAGAGACTTAAGCAGCACCTATAAGCAAGAGGCATTTATAATTTTTATTATTGCATCTCTTATACACAATCCCCTACAGAAACATAATCCTAATGTTGCCATAACATTCAGATTACGCACAAATAATCTTACCATCCAGTCTAAAATATTACATCATAAAATAAAACATCACTTCATTATAACAAACATTGGCCTAACTTAAGATTAGGATCTGCGACTTAGTATTTTAATGTGTTTGTTATGACTTAGTGTGGTATGAAAAAATTAGGCTTTGATGTTTAAATTTAGCTAATGATAATTGTTCAAGCTTCTTATTAAATGATGATTTTATTTTAAATGATTATTGGTTTAAGATGAATTTTAAACTCAACTCTTATTTTTTTATTTTTTTTATTTTTGTTTCATTTAAACTTAGAATTTTAAAAAGAGAAAGGAGGAGTGAGATCCACCATAATCCCTAACCTTTGGTTGAATCTAAAAATACATTTTATGACTTGTAATCATCTTAATATAGTGTCATAAAATTTTCTATTAAGCTATGTGTTTGGATTTGGACTAAGTGATTTTATTAAACATAAAAGATATCTTAAGATTAATAAAATAAATCATAATTAATTTAATGACACTTTCTTGATCTTGCTTCATCATCCCATAATATTCATTTAATTAGATAACATACTTAATTGAATAACTAGATTTAATGACTACATGTATATATTACCAGATTATTCCATGCTTAATGCATAAATAAATTAATGTATTTTTTAAATAATTAATATATGAGATATGATGCATGAATTTAATAGAATAAAATGATTTAATTATACCTTGTATATATACATACACATTAGTATATTGAATTTATACAAGTACATGACATTGTTGAACCAGTGAAGTTAGGTAATCAAAGAACCTCTTAGGATTACTTAAAGTCTTGCACTCCCGGAATATCCAGACAAATACTTGTTAATTTATATATATATATATATATATATTCTCCAGGATAAGGATGAAATTATGAAAAATTTTAAGAGGCTTGATATTTTTAAATATAAGTAAAAATAATTTAATTTTAATATGTAATTCACTACAAATCTTAAGGTACATGTCATTGTTATATTAGATATACTAGGTATGAAGACCTCCTTGGGACTAGTAGCCATACAACCTCGGGTTTTCAAACTATATACCTTTCAAATTGTAGTTCATACTCATAGAATTTTAAATTTTAATTTTAATTATTCATATTAATTTATATTTAGATTATTAGATATTTTTTATTAATTAAAAATATAATTTAAAATTTATTAATGATAATATCCACACTATTTAATTCAAAACATGCAATTAAATGAAATATATTTTTATTTATTTTTGAAACATGAGCGCATGAAATATATGAAAGAAAAATTTATGAATGAATGAAGCAACACAATCAAATATTACCACATAACGTATTTGAAGTTATTAATTCTTATGGTCATCCACATGAAGATAAGCATCATTAAGCTTAATCGAATTCATTAAGCATTGATTTTTGAAATTTAAATCATTTAATCTTAATGAGGAGAGAAAATTATTGAAGTTATCCCTCAACCCATCTTTGTTCATTAAGTGATTCAAAAGTGGTTTAGATGATTTTTATGAATTAATTAAAGTTAATTAATTATTTGATTAATTAAGAGTCCATAAATTCAATTAAGCCCTAAGTATAAGCCAAAAAGTCATGAACAATTTATAGAAAATTTATAAACATAAAATAAATCTGTTCTAAAAATTCTAATGCAATTGGGCTTATAATTAAGAAATAATTAAAGAAATGAGAAAAATCTAAACTCATTAATTACACTCAAAATACCCAAAACTAATTAGAGATTTTAATTTCATTGAAAATCTCTTAGTTAGCTAAGCACAAAGAGGACTTGGTCAAAATTTTTGGAGGTCTACAATAATTATTATGAATATTCTAAGTTTTGGGATAATTAGTGATTTAATTAATTGAATGAATGCCCTTCAGAGTGATTTTGAGAAATAATTGAGATTAAAGGTCCTATTTAATTTCTTTGATCACCCTTACTATTTTAATACATAATTAAGGTTTTATAATTAATTTCATAATTTTTTTAATTTAATTTATGTATTAAATGCATAAAATGACTAATTTAGGTTTGAAAATTTGGATCTCCCAAATTACCTAGTAAATTAACTTAAAATAATTATGAGAGGTAGATGTCATCCCATAAGACAATCACACCAAATTTCAAGCTAATCCTGCAAGTGATTGAAACTTAATTACACTAGTTAAGTGAAGAATCAAATCTTAATTAATCAATATACATTTGATAAAATTTGGGGATTTTATTTTTCTTAAATTCTCCTTTGTCTAAGCTTTCTATATATGGTTTATTTACATTCTTTAAGATTTTTGTACAATTATTTATGATTTTTTAAAGTTCTAGTAATTAAAATAATTAATTAATGCTTAATTAAATCATAATTTAAGTATTTTTGTGATTTAGTATGATCGAGAGAGTTTAATTAATTTTTTAAGACCTCTGATATTCATTAAAGTGAATTGAATTATTTTGATGAATTTTTATAATTTTTATAATTTTAAATTAATTATTTATTCAAAATTAGCTAGTTTACTTCAAAAATTAATAACTGTTAGATCTGAAAGCTATTTAACTTGAAATGTTTATCATAGATAGGAAATAACATTAAGTTTCTTTTATGAAATTTTCAACTTAATTGGTTTAATCTTTGAAGAGTAATTTAAGAAATACAGTATTCACTGAAACTTAGAATAAATAAAAATGAGATCTAATCATTATCGTCCATTCTATCCAAGTAAGATGGACAACTCTTAAGTTGTATTCCTCATGGGAGGTAGACCAAAAATGGCCAGATGGATGAGTTCTATCCCAAACATGAATCTTATGATCTTTTATCGATCTTAACCGAAAGTCGCTTTATTTCACGTTGAGGGTCAAAATAAAAAGTGCAATAGGGATCTAAAAGAAAAATCTTAGAATCACATCACTTTTGAACATATATGAAGACCTATGGCTTTCCTAAAAGTTTTTCTTAATGTTGAGTAGATTTCCTACTTTGAACTCAATCCTTGCCTTAAGTTGAATCTCCCACACGATCCTCCTCTTTTGTCTCCTCTTGGATTGTCCTTGCAGTTGACCACTACTAGATTTTGTTGGAGTATACTTGATTTGATGTTTTTGTGAGTGGAAAAGGTAGAAGATGGGATGGTCTTACTTATTGGTGGATGGAGAAGGTGTTGAATGTCAAAAAGGGAGCTCCTTAATCTCTTTCTTCCCCTTCTCTCTATATGGCTGAAAATCACAATGAAAAAAGTGATATGGGGGTGTGGCTATTGAAGGGGTGACAGCTAGCATTAATTATAATGAGTAGTTGGGTGATTCAAAGATCACTCCAAGACATAAATTGGAGTAATGATAGGGGAGGGATTTTGGAGTTTACACCTTTTTCTTTCTTTTTCATCTCCCTCTCTTGACTTTTAATTCTCTTTCACATGGGTTAAGATCTCGGTTCATGTTTGATAACATTTTCTAGAGTTTAATGGGTTTAGTTTGAGTTTGGGTTGACTTGAATCCATCTTGACCTAATTTAGCTTAAATGGGTTAGGTTGGGTCTAATAGGTTGGTTTGACCAATTTGAGTTTAAATCAGGCTTCAATCATCTTTACCATATTTAAAGTGATTAAGTTTGATTGATTGTGATTAATTTGCATTTATTTTGGGTTTGAATAGAATTAACATAATTTGGTCAATTTGGGTTCACTTAGGCTTATTGGCCAAATTGACCAAATTGAATAATTCAGACCCAAAAGAGGATTAAATTGAGTTTAATTAAAATTTAAAAGTGATTAATTTGATTTAATTTTTATTTATTTTTATTTTGGCTTGATAGCCTCATATATGACAATTTGGGTTAGGTTGATCAATTGACTAAATTGACTAAATTAGGTGCAATTAAGAGTTGATTCATATTAAATAATAAACTTAAGAATGATTGTAGACATTGATTTGATTTAGTTTGGGGTGAGTTGAGTTTTGATTTAAACTCATTTTTTACCTAAATTTGGCTTAATATGTTAAATTGGGTTCTCTTGGGTCAAATGACTATTTTGATTCAAATTAAAGTGTATTCTAGCTTTAATTATGTTTGATTAAGTATTTAAAATAATTTGGAGTAATTTATTTTAATTAATTTGAATTAATTTTGATCTAAACCCATTTTTTGGCCCAAATTAGGCTTAATGAGCCAAATTAGTTCACTTGGGTCAAATGATCAATTTTGTCAAATCAAACTAAAAGTATAAAAAATAAAAAATCATGTTTAAATATGATTTTGAAGTATTTTTAAAATATTTAATTTGAATTAATTTGAATTTATTTTAAGTTTAGGTTCAATAGAGTCCATTTGGGTTCACTTAGACTTAGTAACCCGATTAAACTATTTAAGTCATCATTGGATTCAGATTTGTTTAGTTTTGTATTTTTTTTATATTAATTTGATAATTTTGAGCCTTTGGAATGAATTAAATTGATTAAATTTTTATTAGTTTGACATTTAACTTAGGTAAACTTAGGTAAAATGATCTAATTAGCCATTTCATGCCCCATATGAATTTAGTTTTATGTTCATTTATATTTATATGTTGTTTTATTGCTTTTAGTTTGATTTAATTTAAATTTGTTCTAATTTTAATTGACCTACATGATTTTCGGGCCTAAATATGGTTAATTGGGTCAACCATGTCAATTGCCTCAATCTAGGCTTAATAAATTTTAGTTTTAAATTTCGATTTACTTGGTTTAAATTTTTATTAAATTTTGTTGAATTTGGATATGAATGGACTCACATTGTCCAATTGTGTTAGGTCAAGTCCTATGTGCTCCACTAGCCTAATCTAGGTATTTACCTCAATGGGTCGACTTCTTAGTTTAATTTTGATTTGTTATTTTCAATTTTGTTTTATTTTAGGCTGTACACTCAGTTATTAATTGTAATATTTTAAGTAACTAATTAGAAAGCTCTTAATCTAAAGTGGGAGATACTAATTACTAAAATTATGGTAATTATCAACCTCACTTCAGATTAACAGAACCTTAATGCCTAGATCAAATCTTAGACCTCACTAAAAGTGAGGTCAACACCAAGGCTGCATTAATAATAATTTGATTTTGTAGAGAAGATGGAGTAAATAAGAGTCATTCCACCCTCTATTTGATTGATATCATCATTCAAAGAAAAATCTTTGCCTTAGGGATAAATAACAACTTGAGTACTAGTCGATGGTCGATTTGTATGACTTTTGTTCGTTAGGAATCCTTCCTTGATTCTTCTTATTTTGTAATACAACTTTTTAAGAAAAAAAATATTTAGCATAATCTTCTTCTTTACTTAATTAAATGTCAATATGGCACCCAACTAGTAAGCCAACACCCTAATCTTTTGTAAGCTTTAGATCATCAAAATGCTTCCTAATAACATTCATTTAAGGATGTTTGTAAATAAATGTTTCAAATAGAAAGCTAGTTTCATCGTTGGTTAGGAATAAAGATGGTTTTTATTATTACGGTTAGTTTTTTTTTAGAAAACTATTATTCAAATCATCTGTAAATTTGTCACGAAAGACTTAGGAAAGATAAGCTTACTAGCTAGTTCAGTAGTAGATTTATTTAAAATGCTATTATTCAACAACACTCATATGAAAGCCATTAATGCACTTCATAAAGCAAATAGACTTTCACATGTAACAAATGAAGATGCGCAGGGTATTGTAATAGTGCGGCTTTAACAGTAATCCTGTCGAAAGATGGAACATATCAAACAGGTTCCATTTTGTAATATTTAAGCATCTATTCCAATTTTAGCCACATTTTAATTCAAATAAAAATTATATAATATTTCTTTAAAATAAAATATTTAGGAGCTATTTGGTTGACTGAATTTTGAGTGTAAAGTAAAGTAAATGTAATATTTTTATTTTTATTTGTGTTTGACACGGTGCAAATTAAAATTTCTAAGATAATGTAATTGTTGCTTAGAAACCACATTATATAAAAGTTTATGCCTTAGCTTTTTTGGAAAGTCGATATTTAAAGATTAAATAAGAAAACTCAATTTTACTGAAAATCAAAAGAGGGAAAACCACGCCCAGTAAAGCTTCCCTATGTATCTTTGAGTACAAGATCTTGACATCGGATTACAGAATTTACATGAGAAAATAATTTAATACATTCAACGATAAACGATCTTTAATGAATTGACGACGATTTAAACGATGTTGACCACCTTTAATTTAAATGCGACGACATAAATCAATGACATAATCAATTTTCAGCCATGACCGAGCATAGTGGTCGGTGATGATGACCGCAACAATGGACCATGCGGCAGGATCGGTGGCGGCCGATGGCGGCCGTGCTGGTACGACCATCGAAAACGATATCAGGCTGGAGGATCTGAGCTCTCTCTCTTCTTCTTTTCCTTCATTTTGGCCTCTCATATGAGGTGAATGAAATAATTGCAATTAGAATACTAAAATTTAACTATTTTTCTCTCCTCTCCATGATCTGATCATAAGATGTGTTTTGCATTTGAATCCAAATGAAGTTGGAATTGTAAGATCTTTGACTGTTTAACTCAAGTCGATTGGATAACTTTTATTTGAGAGCTATTTAGATTTAACTGATATCCCAAAGTTTCAAGGATATTTTAATGGATAATGAAACTATCACAAGCGATATTGATGTAGAGAAATTTTCAAGGTCATATGAATGTATTATACATTATATAAGTCATTTTGGTGTATTTAATTGATAATTAAAACATCTAATCGTTAGTCGCCGCTTAATCGCCGCTTCAGCCGGACCGCCGTCGCCAGATTCCCATAGAGTCATTGCCATCTAACTTGTCATCATACATCTATTCAAAATACTTTATATTATATTTTTTTATCATATAAAAAAAAAAGTAAAAACATGAATTCCTAAAATTCTCAACAAAATGATCGTGAAGTTACCATTTTACACTGAATTGCCTTTACACTACGTAATGAAATTTTTGAGCTTTTGGAATGTTATAATTTTTTTGGAGAAGTTATTTCTCTTTGTGTTATTGTTTAGTAGCCTAGCTTGACCTTTTGTTGCTCGAATATGTTATTTACCTTATAAGTGTTTTCTAATTCTATCAAAATTTTTCTTTAATCATCCTTGCATTGCCCCTACTTCCTAACTAACATCTAAGACCTATCATACACTACCCAAGCCGTAAAATCCATTCTAAAATCTTTCTTTATTCTCATGACCTAAATTAGGTAGTCTTATTCTCTACATTATTATATTGCTTTAAACTCTACTAAAACCCAAATCAAATGATCTTCAATAACCCTCCATTATTATTTTCATTCATTTCGACTATTTTATGTTCTTTGATTAAATAGATATTTTAGATCAGCTCAAACTAGTCTTCATTTCACAAACCCCCTCTAATAGGCTTACCATACAACAATTTACTTCAGATCATAAGTTAAGAACCTAAGCTAATCATCCAATATAAATTCAAACCATTTATACAACAACAACAACAACAACAAGCCTTAATCCCACTAGGTGGGGTCGGCTACATGAATCCTTCGTCTCCATTGTGTCCTATTATGTGTCAAATTCTCATTTAAATCAAGTATACTAAGATCATTTTTTATACATCTTAACCAAGTCTTTTTATGTCTACCTCTACCTTTCTTAACATAAGACAAATCTAATGCATCTACTCTCCTAATCGGGTCATCAGACGGCCGACGGTTTATGTGGCCAAACCATCTAAGGCGACTCTCCCTAATCTTATCTACCACTGAGCTACTTTAACTTGTTCCTGAATATACTCATTTTGCATTCTATCTCTAAGAGTAAAGCCACTCATCCACCTAAGCATCCTCATCTCAGTAACACTTAACTTAGTCTCATGCTTCTCTTTTATTGGCCAACATTCTGCACCATAAGTCATTGTAAGTCTTACCACCATCTTATAAAATTTTTCCTTAAGTTTAACTGGAATTTTTCTATCACATAATAGGCCAGATGCATTCCTCCACTTCAACCATCCAACTTGAATTCTACTAATAACATCTCCATCTATTTCACCATCATTTTGAACAATAGAGCCTAAATATAAACGCCACTCTTATTAATGACTTGTTCACCTAATGTCACAACACTATCACTAGAACTTCTACAACTAAAATTACACTCCATATATTCAATTTTAGATCTACTTAAACGAAAACCTTTAGACTATAGAGTTGACCTCCATAATTCAAGTTTCTGTGGGATTCCCTCTCTAGTCTTATCAACAAGAAGAATGTCATCAACAAAAAGCATACACCAAGGTACATATTCTTGTAAATGCCTAGTAAGAACATCCATAACTAAAGTAAAAAGATAAGGGCTTAAAGCTGATCCTTGATGTAATCCAATTGAAATAGGAAAATATTTTATCAATCCTCCTTGTGATTGGACACAAGTAACAACTCTAATATACATATCCTTAATGACTTGAATATAACCAATATTAACTTCTTTTCTAGAATCTCCAAAGAACATCTCTTGAAAATTTATCATAAGCTTTTCTAAATCAATAAATATCATATGTAGATCTCCTTACTTTCTATGCTTCTCCATCAAACCCCTTAACAAATGTATAACATCCATAGTAGATCTACGACATGAAACCAAACTGATTGTGAGAAACTTCACGATCACATCGTAACCTATGCTCAATTACTCTCTCATAATTTTAATGTATGACATTAACTTAATTCCTCTATAATTTGCACACTCTGCATCACCTTTATTCTTAAATATAAGAACCAACAAACTCTTTCTCTCTCATCTGACATCTTTTTAGTCTTTAAAATGACATTAAAAAGATTTGTAAGCCAAGAAATTCCTTGATCTCCTAAACATTTTCACACTTCTATTGGAATATTATCCGGTCCTATTGCTTTTCCACATTTCATTTTCTTTAAAGCTTCACTAACTTCAGATTTACTAATACGATGATAAAAATGAAATTCTCTATTTTTGTTTAGGGTATTAAGGTTGCTAAAATCCATCATACTTTCAGGTCCTTCATTGAAAAGTTTTTCAAAATACCTCATCCACCTATTTTCAATATCATTTTCTAAAAAAAGTATTTTATTATTTTCATCCTTAATACACCTCACTTGAACTATGTCTTTACTTCTCCTATCTCTTTGGTTGGCTAACTTATACATATATCTTTCACCTTCTTTGATATCTAATCTATTGTATAAATCATTAAAAGCTAAATATTTTACATCATATACTGCTTTCTTAGAATCTCTACAGACCACTTTATATCTTTCCCAATTTTTTGAGTTTTTACATCTAAACCAAGTTTTATAACAATACTTCTTATTTTTTATCTTTTCTTGCACACTCTGACTCCACCACCAACTATTCTTATTAAAAGAAGCTTTTCTTTTGATTCTCCAAGCACATCTTTAGAACTTGCTTAATTTCACTTATTTTTTTCCCACATAATGTTAGCTTTCTCATGAACATCCCAAATATAATCTCTTGTAGCTTGCTCTTAAAAATATTTTTATTTGTGTTCTTTCCCCATCTAATTCTAGGACAATAATTTGGTTTATTTTTTCTCTTATAACCTTTCATCTTAAAATCTAAAACTAACAATCGATGTTGGGTACTTAAATTTCACTTGGAATGACCTTACAATTTTTACAATATAAACGATTTATTTTGCTTATCAGAAAATAATCAATCTGTGTTTTACTAGATCCATTTTTATAAGTAATAATATGTTCATCTTCTTTTTTAAATAAAGTGTTAGCAACTACAAAATCATAAGCTAAAACAAATCTAATATAGTCCTACCTTCTTCATTAGTCACTCCAAATCCATAACCACCATGAATACTTTTAAAATCTTCTACCACTCTACCAATATGTCCATTTAACTCTCCTCCAGTAAATACTTTTTCTCCAAGAGGTATCTTTTGTATTAATCTCTCTAATTCATTCCAAAAATTATTTTTTGCGCTTACCTCCAAACCTACTTGAGAAGCATAGACACTTATAACATTGATAATCTTAGTATCAACAATAATCTTTAAAGCTATAATTCTATCTCCACATATATTAATATTTATAATATTATCCTTCAAACTTTTATCTATAATCACACCTACACCATTTCTAGTTCGACTTTTACCTGAATATCAAAATTTAAAACCTAAACTATCAATCTCCTTGGTCTTCTCCACAACCCATTTAGTTTCTTAAACACATAAAATATTTATCTTTCTATGAACCATAATATCTATTAATTCCATTAATTTACCTGTAAGAGTACCTATATTCCAAGACCCTAACATAATTCTAGTTTCATGGACTAATTCAAACCTTTTATATCATTTAAAAATTATTTCTAAAGTAAATTTCCAAATTAGCTTAAATTAGTCTAAATTTGACTTGTCTTGGTATTCCTTACACAAATTTTTACAAATCTTTCACCTTTTCACCATAAGCTTCAGGTCACATATTAAGGTATTAAATTGAGGCCTCATATTTTCAATGATTAATCCAATAAAAAAAGGTCCTCCATTACCATCATAAACTATTTTGAAAAATATATTAATATGTAATTTTTGCATTACAATCAATATTCTTACAAACCATTGTAGTTAATTAAGTACATTCTTATTTTTCTTTGATCCATTGTAAGTTACAAAACATTCTTTTTTTCTTTGGGAATGTTATCTTGAAGTTTTTCTGAAAGCCATGAAATTATTATGTTTGTTTACGAAAGCATTGAAAGTCTAGGCCATTTTATTTGATTTACTTTAGTAGAATTAATAGGTTTACTGATACTTTCAGATTCCATTTCTTGATTAATCATGCAATTTTTCTTGTTTATTTATGCATTTATATTTTCAATTTCTTGTTAGAATTCTACCATTAAAGCCTTCTGGCACTGAAGGTTGTTTTGGTCCCAAGTTTAGGTCATCAAGTCATGCAAACTTATTTGTGGCCTTGAATACATGTTAACTAAGGAAATATCCTAATTTAATACAAGGTAGCTTCTTTTCTAACCAAGCACATGTGCTTCAATTGTCTTCTTTGAAACAAGGAATAAAATTAGTGATACTAACAACTACCGATTATTTCCCTACATGATTGTTGTATTCAAAATCTATCAACTACATGCAGCTTCACTTAATGCCATCCATCTTTGAAAGAATCAATCTTTGTGCTGCTTTAATTGGGTGGTTGCAACCATCAACTCTTATTCAATATCTATATCGTCAGTGATGTGTGCTTGCCATAATTGGCACATAGTTATGACATTAATTGATTTAATGTTGTTGACCTCCATGCATATGCCATAAGTCGAGTCGAGCTGACAAGACGAATTCGGCGGACTTCGGATGCAAAAGCGTGCAAATCGGAGTTGAAATGCACTAGGCATCGCCAAAATCAGTCGAAATGACATCCAATCGATGAACGGACTTCACCATCACGTTCAGAACGTCGAAATTGATTAGATTATACATATTGAACGATTCGACGGTCGGTCGATCAAGAAGGAAATCCGTCGACGCACCTACACACATATCGAAGTACGGAAGCTATGACGATATCCAAACGACTTCCGTGAATTGATCACGCCGTTAGCGTCGAAACGTCAAAACCTATCAAATGAGACTATTCACTCTCAATTTGGATGAGTCTGTGCGAATATCGAGTGATCGGGAATGACAACGCGTAATTTTGTTCTCTTAATTAAACACTTAAATGAAACTTCTATAAATACCCCTCTTATTACCTAACCCTGATCCCCATTACCCATAGCCCCTCTATACATAGCCGGCCCTAATCTTGTTCTCCGAGCTCCTCTCCAACCTCGGCCGCCTCGCTCGCATGGCCTCCCTCAGCACACAATGGTGAACGACTGAGTGCCGACCCGATCCTCCATTCTCGCAGAGCCCCGTCTGGCAGATCTCAGCGCAGCAAGGCTGCCGCTTCACGCGCCTGCTTGGTTCTGCCGTCAAGCTGCGGCGCCGCGATCGCGCCCCATCCACACCCCGCCGACACCTCACGGCGCCGCTAGCCCCCCTCACACTCACGCAGATCGTGCCTGCACAACCGTCTGCCTCCTCCGGGTGAGCCAAGTCAAGTCCCCTATCCGTTTTTCCTCTGTGTATAAAATGCTCGGCGTGGATGTTCTGAAACGGCATGACGATTTGGCACATAAGTGGAACTTCGTGACGCGTTTCTTTGTAACATGTATGGGAAACTAGTAGGCGATGCTCGGCCATAACTAGTAAACGACACGCCGTAGCGAAGAAAGCTGTGCTTACTTGTGGGTATATAAGTACCCGTACACACATTTCTTGGCTTGGTGGGAAAATCTGTGTTATATACATGTATCTCAGAGCCTCATACATGCATTTTTTGGCATGGTGGGAAGGCGTATTCGGTCGTGGTAATTATACCACCCGTACATGCCTTTCTTGGTATGGTGGGCATGAACATCTGCGACTCTATCTGGACGACGCCGGATCTTTGTCGAAATCTCGCCAAATTTTACATCCTAAATGAAATTGATAAAGTCAACCATAAATATAAAACTACTCTTTAAATTGACAATGCAGGTGTATAAGTACCCGTACACACCTTTTTTGATGTGGCGGGAAAATCTGTGTTACATGCAGGTGTTTTAAAGACCAATACATGCCTTTCTTGGCATGGTGGGATGACACATTCGGCCGTGGTGTTTACACTACCCATACATGTCTTTCATGGTATGGTGGGCAGACTTAGCCCCTATTATAGCCCTTATATGGGGACGACGTCAGGAGGCTGTCGAAATGTTGTCAAAATTTTATTTAAAATCTTAAACTTGCAATAAAACTCAATCAAAATAAGCAACATTATTCAAATCCCTTAAGCTTAAATCAAATATTAAACTGAATAACCCGCAAGGGCCCCGATACTACTCTGAATGCTTAAACTTAGTGTCGAGGATCGTGTTAGTCTTAGACCGGGTTGTTAACATAACCAAAAAATCTAATAATAATATTATAAGAATTTCAACTTAATAAATATCTGAGAAGCTAATTCTGTCATATGACATTATATCTGATCCTCTATTATTAAATTAATAAAGTTGATAGGATCTGGAATAGTAAAATAATATATCCACTCTGATGATGGCTGTGCTGAATGGAAATTTCAACCGGAGGGGATACTACTATCAAAATATGTTTAAAATTTTAAATCGAATTAGCATAAATCAAATATCAATCTAAGTGAAAAAAATCTAATGAATTATCAAACTCAAAATGATTAAATGAAATCCAACATTTAAAATTTAAAGCAAATTCTAATCTATCCACCTTCCACAATTGTTTGTTCGAGGTGACAAATTAAGAAAACTCTAGCTCACAAAAGAGCCAATGTCAAGTCAAATATATTTCTATATTTACCCTCAATCAATCTCATGCCAGTAAGGACGTGGCCCGTGTCCTTTGACCGCGTGGTTTGGCTAGTAAGCTCCACATGTGATGCGGTTATGACCAGAGTCCTCTGATCAGGTGGCTGCTGCCAAATTGCACTACTATACTACGGTTACGACTGTAGCCTGTATGCTCTTTAATGACTCTGTCCCTTGAGTTGTCAACCATATGGTGCACTTGATGGGGGCAAAAAGCCCTCTGTCAACTAATGTAGACTTAAATTTATCTCCTTACACAAACAGCACCCCAGGTATACAAGGTTTTCTTGGATGATGCAACCTATGGCTGCTGACAAGGATCCTTCGGTCAGGTTGGGTCGACTATCTCCTCTGACTAAGTAGACTAAGGACCACGACAGCCCAAGATAACGAAACCATGTGATCTTGATCGGGCGCGTCATCATTCTCCCAACCATTTGCTTCAAGTTAAAGGATGATGAATTTTATAAATCTAAATTTCAAAACTCAGATATCTTATACGCTTATATTTAATTTCTAACGACAGCCTTAATTTCAAGTAAGTTCTCTCGATTGAGAGAAGTAATTTACTATAGATGCTTGCGCCATAAAACACGGAACCAGATCTAAAGTCCTCACAAAATGAGGGCAAAATCTCGGTAGTGTCAGATCATCGCTTTCATCGTTAAAATTTGACTGACATTTAAATCATACTCTCTTAATCAAGAGGTCTATGGCGAATTTTCGGAGCCCACGAATGCGATAAATCACATGGAAGCACAAAAAGAAATAAAAAACCATAAAAAATAACAACCATTTAAGTGGTTGACAATTGCATTCCTATGTCATTGAGAGGGGATGAAGGGCCTGATCAACTAAATTATAAGCCATAAATATGTACAAAACAATGCTGCTTATTAGACCTTTTCAACACACAAGTATGCCCACTCCTAATATAAAAGAGAAGCCCCAAATCTCTCAAGACAAATTGATGCATGATAGGTGCAACAAAGGCCAATTATTAGATCTTAGACCAAATGACATTATTTGCAAGTTTCTTTTCTTTTGTGTTAGACTTTCATTTGCACTTATTTGAAACTAATTGTGATGTAATTTAGAAAAAAATTATAAGTTGCAGGTTGACTAGTATTTTAGTCAAGTTGAAGTCAAATATATCACATCATCTTTTCACTTACCTTTTCCACATTATCAAAGCCAGAGTCAAATAAGCATGACCAGCCTTCTTATGTGGATTTAGTGTCATGTCATCTTGCAAGCGCTGCATTTAACTGGATTAACATTCTTGAGTTTTTTCAAGTTTTGAAGACTGACGGGCTATTTATTTTATTAACTAATTTTGATTATTTAGTTTAAGTATTTAAAATATTGATTAATTTATCCTAAATTTAACTTTCTTTAATCTTGAGCACTAATTATGTTTGAAAAAAAAAATCCATTTTTTGTTTTAGAAGTTTTAATTTTATTGATTAGTGAATTTCTTAAATATTTATAATTAATTAACTTAATTAAAGCTTAATCAAAGGTTGATTAATCTTAATTTTGTGATTAATTACCTTTAATTAAGTTCAAAGGATTTAATAAATTTTTTATTTAAATTTTCTTTATTTATTAGAGCATTTTAAATTCAATTTATTTATTTTTATGTCTTTTTATAGTTTAATAATTAATTATTGATCTTTAATCCTTATTTTAGGTTTAGGATCTAATGATTAATCGTACCCATATGTAAATTTTTCAAGAAAATCACAAGAGGTAAGGAATATCCCTAAGGATGTCCTTTGAAAATTTCATCATAATTAGAGTTATATTTTATAATTAATTTTATTAATTAAGTTTTTATTAATTTATTAATTAATTATTAATCACTTGGTAAAATTTAGGACTTTTATTTTTATAAGATTACTCTCACAACCACTAGAACTTCTACAACTAAAATTATACTATATATTTAGTTTTAGATCTATTCAAACAAAAATCTTTACACTCTAAGGTTGACCTCCATAATTCAAGTTTCTCTTAGACTGCCTCTCTAGTCTTATCAACAATAAGAATGTCAACAGCTAAAAGTATACACCAAGGTACATTCTCCTGTAAATGCCTAGTAAGAACATCCATAGCTAAAGCAAAAATATATGGGCTTAAAGTCGATCTTTGATGTAATCAAACTGAAATAGGAAAATATTTTGTCAATCTTACTTGTGTTCTCTTACTATGCATTTACAGTTTTCCAGAAGAAAAAAAAAATACACATTATCCTAGCAAATTTTAAAACCAGATTTGATCCTAAAAACAAATATTTTTTATTATCTTAACAAAACTCCTATTTAAATCTTGGCTTAGCTTGACTAAATTATTGAGTCAATAAGTCTAAAAGGATATGCATTATTTAATGGAATTTGAAAACTGTATCTTATTGTTAAATGTCGAAGATCGTACTCTATCCATGGGTGAATGAAATAAAAGATATGCTTTGCTTGTCAATACATCGTCATTCAGAAGTTTGATGACTGTTTTAATGTAAGCATATTTGTCTTAAGTCATCAGTGGTTTTTCTCTGGACCTATAATTTTGATAAACATATGTATTAGATCCTTGAACATATATTCATGTTTGTAGATTTCCTTGCCTGGAACGAACATCTTTGTTTGCCCTCAGAAGAACAGAGACTCACCTCATCAACATTCAGCTAACTATCAATTTTTTATGTGACACTTTCTTGCCACTTCTGTTGATGATAATTATGCGATTAAAAGGGTTTCATGAGATGAAGAATCATTTCTTTAGGCCTTTTGTAAAGTTTTATTTCTATGTTTTTTTTGGACAAAGCAATGACAAGCCTTCCAATGTTTGAGGACGAACGGTTTAATGCCCTCTACTTTTCTTTATTTTTTTCACGCCTTCTTGGTTTTCTTTTGAGCTTTGGACTTGTAAATTTTTTTGGTGTTAACTTAAACTTGCATCCAAGAAAGATCATGTTTAGTGCATATTTGCAGGTATGTTTCTGGGACATGAAGAGATGCTATCAAAAAGAGAGAACTTGAGATCTTGGGTTTGGATGCTTTCCTTTTTGAAACTAATAACAGCAAGTATGTTGACTTATTTCCATTTTTCCTCTCATCTTATGTTAACATTCTTCTCTAAGAACTTTTGAATAATTATTAAAGCAGATGCACTATTTTGGCGGAACATAAATCAATATGAAGGGTTCATTTTCTACTGAATAGTTCTAGCTTCTTCCTTTTGATGTTTTACGCAAGGAACAAATCCTTATATTATGTATGCATAGTGAGTTTACATCATGTTAAGGCCATTTTCTTTTTGCATCTTTGGCTCTGGCTGTTATTTTATTCTAACACTGGATTGTCTGAAAAGCAAGTATGATGCTTTTGGGTTTTAGCAAATTCTTGCTTTCTGAAAGTTGATGTAGGTGACATGTGATTACTGTTTAATTGAAATTTCATGTGATTTGTATCTGGTAGCTTAATTCTTTTCAGCCATTTTCAAACAATTTAAAATTTGAAGCATTAATAAATAGGTCATACTTTTTCTAGATTCTGGTGGGTTTTCTAGAACTCATAATCCTCGATTACTTTGCCAGTTATGGTTAAGGGCAAGAGCACTAGTGCTCTGCTCATTTGGATGTATCTTTATGTTTGGTATAGTGTATGATTCATGTAGACTCTGTATGCTCATGCGTTTCATTTTTGCAGAGCATATGTCGTGTTAATGCTCTTGCACGCCCCCTAGATGCAATAGAGAAAGGTGCTTTTTTCAAGTGGGTGAGCCCATTTGTTGCAAAAGTCAAAATGGGGACTGCAACATGTGAGCAGAAAAATAGGCTGTCTAGTCATATAAAACTTTTCCCATTGACTCGTTGCTCTCCCAACACCCATTTTAATTTTTTAGTTTGATTATATGTCAACCCTAATATATATCATTTAATCACTTACAATATAGTGGTGAAGCTAAAAAAAAATAGTGGCGGGGCTACCATGGCTACGGGAAATTAGGGAAAGTAAAATTAGTCTTTTTGAAAATGGATTCGTACTTGTTCTCAAACTATGGAATCAATGGGGTCTAGTTCATCTACATTGATCTCACTAAATAGCCTTAATGCCCTTGACAATTCGTATTCACTTGATCTTGCAATAAAAATCAAAACTTATGTAGCTTCTCAAAAATGCTAATATATATTATTAGTCAACCTATTCAATATTTTTGTTGAAAAATCTATAATAATTTGAACACTATCTAAACACCCCTCCAATTACAGCCATTCTTATTGGTCCAACATAATTATTTGGTTTCGTGTAGTCATTTGATAACTTATGATAAATGAATTGTGAATTGTTACTATTCAACTTTTTTTCCCACTAACTAAAGCTCTACATATAATTTAATGATTTTCATCTTACCTTGAATTTGAGACATAATTTTCCGCTATAGCTAATTCATTCAAGTAACATTTAAAATCATAATTTTTTGATAGGAAGTGGATATTCTAAAAAATTGTATCCAAGGTTGTTGAATATTTAATTCTACTAAAAGATAATAAATTTGATGGTGACCTTGATGATTGAGACATCCTCTTTGATTTTTCTCTCCCTTATTTTGGTGAAAATACTTCTATCTCTTAGATTCAGTCCTTCATCGTAAATGTGTGGAATTTGTAATGAAGAGAGAGACCTAGATGTCTAAAATAGAAATTTGATGATGAAGGCACTAGCTTTTTTATGCAATGTGGAAGTCCAAGATAAGAAAAACTCATAGGACATAAGGTGAAGGTGGATTAGTTTAGGGTTTTGGATTAAGTCTGGACTTGGGTTATGCTAAGTCTATTTTTGTAAAGTTATTGAGTGGAGTGCATTGGTATTTGAATGGCAAGAGGAGGTGGTGAAGAGGAGGGATTTATATGTTGTTGGTTTTGGAAGAGAAGGTGGTAGTTTGGAGAGGAGGATAGAGTCTAGGGTTTATGGAAAGTCATTCTTATTTCTTTAGACTTTAGAGGAGTGCTGACCAGGGATAAGCCGAGATGGTTTTCGGTGTTGGGGGGAAGCTAAGGGACATATTGGAAGTGTTGGAGGTGGCAGTTGGTTATATTTTAGGATTTTGATGGGTAGAGGCTGAGAACTAGTCAAAAGAGGGAGACGTTTTAAGTAAACTAGAGAATACTTTTCTTAAATAATCAAAGTACAATAGTTTTTGATACTACTAGCCACTAAACTTCTCTATAAGAATTTTGTACAAGCAAAATAAATTTTATTCAACAATAATCAAAAGAAGAGTACATGACTAGTATTTATAGATTCAAGGCTTTTCAATCCAAGGGTGACCTTTTTTTTTTATTCCCTTACATCACTTGTATAGGTGACAAGGCTAAGCAAGCAAAGAAATGAAATAGTATAAAATAAATAAAAGGTAAACTTATATAAGTCAACCAAATTAGAATAGAATGGGAGTGATTCTAATCAAACCTTAGGTGCTGGACTTTGTTGACCTCCATGCATGCACCATAAGTCAAGTTAAGCTCACAAGGTGAATTCGATGAGCTTCAGCGTGCAAATCAAAGCTGAAATGCACTTGACGGTGCCAAAAATCAGTCGAAAAGACCTCCGATCGATGAACGGACTCCGCCATCGCGTTCAAAACATTGAAACTGATCAGAATATGCATATTGCACAATTCGACGATCGACAGATCAAGAAAGGGGGTCGTCGAAGCGCTAACATATATATCGAGGTCAGGAAGCCACAACGATGCCCAAACGACCTTAATTGCGCCGTTAGCATCAAAACGTCAAAACCTATCAAATGAGACTGTTCGTGCTCAATTCGGATGAGTATGCGTGAATATTGAGCAATCGGATACAACAAAGACGCCGAGTAAATACACTCGGCGACCAAAAATCAGAAATGACCTCCAACGAATGGACTCTGCCATCATGTTTAGAACGTCGAAATTAATCTAAATATGCATCTTGAATAATTCGACGGTCGACCGATCAAGGAGGGTTGTCGATGCGCTAACATGCATATTGAGGCCAAAGCGCGACGATGCCCAAACGACCTCCGTTCATGAAATTGATCGCACCGTTAGTGTCGAAACGCCGAAATCTATTAAATAAGACTGTCTGCGCTCAATTCGAACTAGTTTGCGCGAATATCGAGCGAGCGGAAGCGACGACGCAAATTTGAACTGAAATTGACCATTCGACGTCAATTAACCAAACGCGGCTTCGATAAACAGATGCGTTGCGTATGCGGAACATCAGAGTATCCTAGAATCGACATATATATTATCTATGTGACGATGCCAGCGCGAAAATTCAAACTAGGGCAAATAAAATAATAAAAAAAAAATCCTATAAATACCCTTCTTAAAATCCTAAACCTAATTCTTCCTATTCTCCTAATCCCTCAACTAACATTTCCCATCTCCCTCTCTCTCGTAAGCTCACATCCCTCCTCCCTCTCTCTCTCTCTCTCTCTCCCGCTAAATCTCTCAGAGCAGTTGTCGGGCGAAGTTTTCTCAGAACATACCGACAGCAGAAAACATCAGAGGGTCATCACACTGAGACTTTCACTGCGCTTGGCGCTCGCGAAGCGCCGCATGCGCTGAGTGAACGATGTTCTCCAGACGCTGGAGTGCACTTGCGCCACGCGGCACGCGTTCCACGATCTCCCCATCGCCAGCGCCTGTGGCGCCCCCAGATGCCCTGCAGCGTGCTCGCCCGGCTGTGTTGACCATAATCAGCACGCCTCTCTTGGCGTGGTGGGGAAATCTGTATTTGCTTGTTGGTATATAAGTATCCGTACACACCTTTCTTGGCGTGACGGGAAAATCTGTACTTGTTTGCATGTGTATAAGTACCTGTACACGCCTTTCTTGGCATGAGGAAAATTTGTTTCAACAGGTACCTTAGAGTCTTATGCACGCTTTCTTAAGCGTGGTGGGAAGGCCTCAACACTCCCGAAGCAGCCCCTTACACGAGGATGGCGCCGGGAGGTTGTCGAATTTTATTCCGAACACAGATATTGAAGGCTTATGCACGCTTTCTTAAGTGTGGTGGGTTTAAAAGACTCTTTAAGCTGCAGTGTCGCAAGACATTGACTATGCATATTTTCTTAAGCATGGTAGGAAGGCTCTAACACTCCCGAAATAGCCCCCTACGCGGGGATGACGTCAGGAGGCTGCCGAATTTTATTCCAAACACATATTGAAGGCCTTTGCACGTTTTATTAAGCGTGGTGGGTTTAGAAGACTCTTTAAGCCGCAGTGTTGCAAGACACTGTCTATCCATACTTTCTTAAGTATGGCAGAAGGCTTTGGCACTCTCGAAGTAGTCCCCTATGTGGGGATGACGTCGAGAAGCTGTCGAAATTTCATCAAATTAGAGATTAATAATTAATGAAAATTAAATAGTTAAAAGATAATATTTGAATCTTAAATGAGTAATAAGACCAATAATTGAACTTAGTATAATATATTAAGCTGCTGAGACAAGATTAAGCTTACAATCATCTGACAATAGTCTACAACAAGTTATGTGTCTATTCAACACAAGCAAAATATTTGAATGAATAAGAAATTCACTGTGCTCTGAAAGGAAATGAATTTTATGCAAATTTTTCAAAATGTGAATTTTGGTTAAATAACATCATATCTTAGGCACATGATTAGTAGTGAAGGGGTTTCAATGGATCAAAGTAAAGTCGAGTAATTTGAATGACCTGCACCAACCAATCGCCACGTAAGTCGAAGTTTCTTATGGTTGGCAGGATATTACAGGAGATTCGTTGAAGAGTTTTCACAGATTACCATGACACTATCGAGGCTAACTCAAAAAACAGTCAAGTTTGAATGGTCAGATCAGTGTGAAGAGGCTTTTCAAAAATTGAAGAATTGTTTAACGACTGCACCAGTATTAACTATTCCATCGGGGATAGAAGAATTTCAAATTTATAGTGATGCATCATTAAGAGGCTTGGGAGGTGTAATTATGCAGAATGGAAGAGTGATTGCTTATGCTTCAAGGCAATTGAAAAATTATGAAAAGAATTATCCAACCCATGATCTAGAGCTATCAGCAGTAGTATTTGCATTAAAAATTTGGAGGCATTATTTATATGGGTGAAGTTTTCACTGATCATCAAAGCTTGAAATACATCTTTACCAGAAGGAGTTAAATTTAAGGCAAAGGAAATGTTTGGAACTCATTAAGGATTATGATTTGGATATTCAATATCATCCGAGGAAGGCAAATGTAGTTGTTGATGCTCTAAGTAAAAAAAATTTGGTAGTGCTTATCTGTTGATCTCTCAACAAGAGGAGTTGATTAAAGATTTTAAAAATTGAAAATTTCAATTATTAAATCTACAGATGATCATGCTTTATTGTTAAATCAAATGGCTATACAATCAAATTTGAAAGACAGAATACGAGATGCTTTATCTCAAGATGACGACTTTCAGAAAATTTTAGATTTGGTAAAAATATGTCATACATAAGATTTTGAAGTCGATGAAGTGAGATTACTGAAATATCATGGCAGGGTTTGCATTCCAGATGTTGGAGATTTGAGGAAAGACATATTGCATGAAGCACATCATTCTAATTATACAATTCATCCAGGCAATAACAAAATATATCAAGATCTTAAGGAAATATTTTGTTGGTCAGGAATGAAAAGAAGTGTAATCTACAAGTGTCATTAATCATGTCGATGGAAGTCAACATCAAAAGTGTGACTTTTACATCCCTTGTCAATACCTGAGTGAAAATGGAACGATATTGCTATGGATTTTGTGGTGGCTTACCTAGATCCAGAAGAGGTTGCGATGCTATCAATTATTGATAGATTGACTAAGCACTTTATACTATTAAACAATCGATCTGAAAAGCTAACAAGGAAGTATGTTGATGAAATTGTGAAGTTGTATGGTGTGCCAAAATCTATAGTATTCGATCGGGATAGCTGTAATAACCTGAAAAAAAAAGGAAAATTTCATAACTGTCGCGGCGGTTAGCTACGGAAAGGAAAGAAAGGGATTCAAAGGAGGGCACGGTCGTGACAAACCAAACCAAATTCCCAAACACGCTGGAGGGAGAAAGGAAGGGAGAAGGCTCTACTGCGTTCTCCACGCCGTCGACGAGAGGAAGGACAAGGAGATTTCGAATTTTTTGCGGTAGGAAGGAGGAGAACGACGCCAAGTGTCTTGGCGAATAAAGGAGAGTCGAGCCAGGCGGCGTGAGGAAGCTCTGATGATCGTAGGAGGAAGAGCACGGAGCGCGGCGTCGCGGCGTGAAGAAGAATAGCTTAGGCAAGACCGAGAGAAGCTCTGCGGAGATAACCGGTATGACGGACCGCGTGGGAGGAAAAGAAGAAGAAGCTTCGAACGGTCCTTAGCAAACCGAGAGATACAAGGTAAATGAGTTATTTAAGTATGTGTTTAATTAAAATTTTGATTTTAATGTTATTAACTTTGATTTTAATGCTATTTCAAGTTTAATTTAGGGTTTATAAATTGACTGGTCTATTTAAGCAAGAAATGTAAATTGAGAATATGTGGGATGAATCACAGTTAAGTAATTAAGTGTTAAACCCTCACATACGAAAAATAATTTCAAATGTAATAAAAATCTTAAACCTATGCTAAGCTATATGTAAGGAGGTTCAAGAGTATTGATTAAATTAATATTTGATTTTATAGGAATTTCAATTAAGGAAGGAAGTATTAAAGAAAGGAGATTCAAGAGGAAACTGCAAGTTAAAGTGGGTAATTATGTTCTTACATTTATGATAAAAATATCTTATTCTTATGATGAAACACATGTTCATATGATTATGACTTTTTCATGTACTGCAAGTTGTCCGATTTTTCGCTTTTCTTAAACACATGTAGCTTACTGTTTCTTCATGTTGGATAA
This sequence comes from Cymbidium sinense, assembly GCA_021442155.1. NCBI lineage: Eukaryota > Viridiplantae > Streptophyta > Magnoliopsida > Asparagales > Orchidaceae > Cymbidium > Cymbidium sinense. Next base: position 47,086,320 of record CM038226.1, read on the forward strand.
TAACCTGAATGCTAGATCATATTGTCACGTTATCATTTTATAAAGTTCATTGATTTACTGTTAATCATGAATTAATGTCCATAGTGGTATAATTGTATGCTATGAATGTGTATGTTGAAACTGGAGTTCACCCCCTTATGGTACTGGCTGGGGACGCAATGTACTTGTGCACAAAATGATTAAATGAAATTGACAAATAATTCAAAAGAGCCAATAAAATTGGCAAATGACAATGACAATGATAATAGATACTTGTTCTTTGAATGAGTATTTCGACGGTGACTCTTGGAAGGATGATAAAAGTAAAAAGTAAAAGTTTATATGATAAATGTTTATGTATACCGACCTCCATATGCTACTGATAAATGTTTATGTATACCTACCTCCCATAGGTTTGATTGTTTGAGCATATTTCTTTTATGTACCTGTGACAACAGAAAACTGACATGCATACTAGTTCTTTCTTCTTGTTTACTATAGTGTAATAACATAATTGATCCACTGAATTATATTCATTTGCTAGTTGTTTAATCTTTTTCAGGTAATCCTACTAATTAAATGACTGATAGAAGGGAAAGTCATGTTTACCACCGTAGAGGGACCTCAGGAGATAGGTAATTATGTCATGTTGAGTTATGTTTAAAATGTGTTTTCTCCTAAACTTTGTTAGAATATTTATGCATGGATAAATTGTATAATTATTTGTGGTTTGTAGTGGCTCTTTTATGATTAGAGATTGAAGATTTTATTTATGATTGGAAATGTTAAGAAATATTTTATTTTATCCGTCCAACCATCTGTTCCCGCCTTGGTATTTGTGACAAGAGTGGTATCAGAGCGAGATTTGCATGTGATTATATTTAGGGATATAAGTATGATCATAATCAAAGAGCCATTAGAAGATGATAAATTTTATGAAGAGATTTGATGTGATTTTAGGAATGGATTGACTATCTAAATATTATGCTATTATAGATTGTTGTAAAAGATAATCAAATTCAATATTCAAAAAAGAAGAATTCAAATTAAGTAAAAAGAGTATTAATTATGATGGTGTCTTGCTTAAAAGTTTAAAAGATGCTAAAGAAGGCTATGAAGGGTTTCTTGCTCAAATTATCGATGTTACTAAAGAGGTAAAGAAGATAGAGGATGTACGAGAAAAAGAGTATCCAAAAGTTTTTCTAGATGATTTGTTTACCTCCAATCGAGAGATAGATTTCTATTGATTTAATTCAAGGTGCAAAACTCAGAAGAAAGTACCATATAGAATGGCGGTTAAAGAATTACAAGAGTTGAAGAATCAGCTACAAGAATTGTTAGAGAAGGGATTTATCAGGCCTAGCACATCTCCATGGGAGCTCATGTATTATTTGTGAAAAAGAAAGATGGGAGCTTAAGGCTATGCATCGATTATAGAGAGCTTAATAAACTCACACTGAAGAATAAATATCCCTTGCCAAGAATTGATGATCTCTTTGACCAACTAGAAGGAGCTATTTTCAAAGATTGATTTAAGATTAGGTTATCATCAGTTGAGAATCAAAGAAGAAGATATACCAAAGATTGCATTCAATACAAGGTATGGGCACTATGAGTTTGTGGTGATGCCTTTTGGCTTAACAAATGCTCAAGTGTATGGATCTCATGAATAGAATCTTTAAACTATTTTTAGATTCATTTGTGATTATATTCATAGATGATATTCTAATTTATTCACGAGATGAAATAGCTCATGAAAACCATCTTCACATTATTTTGCAAGCTCTAAAAGGAAATGAATTATATGTAAAATTTTCAAAGTGTGAATTTTGGTTAAATAACATCATATTCTTGGGGCACATGATTAGTAGAGTTTGGGATCAATAAAGTCGAGCATAAATAATGGCCCGAATCAATTACACAGAAGTCAAGTTTCTTAGGATTGGCGGATATTACGGAGATTCGTTGAAAGATTTTCACGCCATGCCACTATCAAGGCTAACTTCGAGCGTCAAATTTGAATGGTCGGTGTGAAGAGGCTTTTCAAAAATTGAAGAATTATTTAATGACTGCACCAAGATAACTATTCCATCGTGACGTATGATTTCAAATTTATAGTGATGCATCATTAAGAGGCTTAGGATGTGTACTTATGCGTAATGGAAGAGTGATTGCTTATGCTTCCGTGCAATTGAAAAATCATGAAAAGAATTATCCAACCCATGATCTGAAGCTAAAGAAGGGTATTTGCATTAAAAATTTAGAGGCATTATTTATATGGAATAAGGTGTGAAATTTTTACTGATCATCAAAGCTTGAGATATATCTTTACTCAGAAGGAGCTAAATTTAAGGCAAAGGAGATGGTTGGAACTCATTAAGGATTATGATTTGGATATTCAATATCATCCAGGGAAGGCAAATATAGTTGCTGATGCTTTAAGTAGAAAAGCATCTGGTAGTGTTTATTGGTTGATCTCTCAACAGGAGGAGTTGATTAAAGATTTAGAAAAATTAAAATTTCAATTATTAAATCTCCAAATGATCATGTTTTATTGTTAAATCAAATATATACAATCAAATTTGAAAGAGTAATGAGATACTCTACCTCAAGATGATGACTTTCTAAAATTTTAAATTTGGTAAAAGTAGGCCATACGTAGAGGGATTAACAAGTATCATGGTAGGATTTGCATTCCAAATGTTGAGAGATTTGAGGAAAGATATCTTACATGAAGCACATCATTCAAATTATACAATTCATCCAGGCAATAGCAAAATGTATCAGGATCTTAAAGAAATATTTTGGTGGCCAGGAATGAAAAGAAGTGTAGCTGAATTTATTTCCTTAAGATCAATATATTATGGTGGAGACAGGTGAAAGAAGAATCATTGGTACAGATGTAGTAGATGAAGCCACCAAAAGAAAGATCGAGATTGATTTGTCGCTCAAGATAAAGAGAAATATTATGATGCTAAACATCGACCAAGAGAGTTTGAAGCCGGAGAATTTGTATTTCTTAAAGTCAGCCCTATGAAAGATATAAAACGATTTGACAAAGTTGGAAAGTTGAGCCCACGCTATATTGGTCCATATGAAATCTTGGAAAGAATTAGGAAAGTGGCTTATAGACTGACTTTACCTTCTCACATGCAAGAGTGCAATATATTTTCATATTTCTCTTACAAAAATATATTACGATGAAGCCAACAAGATTATCGATCCTATTGATATTCAACCAGATCTCACATTTGTGGAGGAGCCATAAAGAATTATAGATTATGATGTCAAGCATCTCAGGAATAGGGAAATTCCATTTGTCCGTGTACTGTGGAAACATGGATCAGATCGAGAAGCTACGTGGGAGAAGGAATCTGAAATGCGAGAACTTTATCCTCAATTGTTTAATTAAAGGTATGTTCATTTTTATTAATGTCATTTAATTTCGAGGACAAAATTTTTATAAGAGGGAGAGATTGTAATAAACTAAAAAAAAGGAAAATTTCATAACCGTCATGGCTTAGCTAGGAAAGGAAAGAAAGGGATTCAAAGGGAGGGCCGCCGGTCGCGTGACAAACCAAACCAAATTCCCAAAACACGCGAGCGAGGGAGAAAGAAAGGAGAAGGCTCTACCCTGCGTCGACGACCGAAAGGAACAAGGATTTCAATTTTGGGTGTCGTAGAGGAAGGAGGAGAACGACGCCAAGTGTCGACGGAATAAAGGAGAGTCGAGCCGTGTGTGCGCGTGAGGAAGCTTCTGATGGATCGAGTGTAGGAGGAAGAGACCGAGTCGCGTATGCGCGGGAAGAAGCCACCAAGAAGACCGAGAGAAGCTCTGAGGAGATAATCGGTTCTTCGACCGGCGTGGGAGGAAAAGAAGAAGCTCGAACGGGTCCTTAGGCAAACCGAGATACAAGGTAAGTAAATGAGTTATTTAAGTATGTGTTTAATTAAAATTTTGATTTTAATATTATTAACTTTGATTTTAATGCTATTTCAAGTTTAATTTAGGGTTAATAAATTGACTTAGGGTCTATAGATTTAAGCAAGAAAAGTAAATTGGGAATATGTGGGATGAATCACAGTTAAGTAATTAAGTGTTAAACCCTCATAAAATAATTTCAAATGTAATAAAAATCTTAAACTATGCTAAGCTATATATGTAAGGAGGTTCAAGAGTATTGATTAAATTAATATTTGATTCTATAGGAATTTCAATTAAGAAAGGAAGCGTTAAAGGAAAGGAGATTCAAGAGGAAACTGCAAGTTAAAATGGGTAATTATGTTCTTACATTTATGGTAAAAATATCTTATTCTTATGATGAAACACATGTTCATATGATTATGACTTTTTCATGTACTGCAAGTTGTGATGATTTTTCCTGTTTCTTTCTTAAACTGTGATGTAGCTTACTGTTTCTTCATGTTGGATAATAACCTGAATGCTAGATCATATTACCACGTTATCATTTTATAAAGTTCACTGATTTACTGTTAATCATGAATTAATGTCCATAATGGTATAATTGTATACTATGAATGTGTATGTTGAAACTGGAGTTCACCCCTTATGGTACTGGGGACGAATGTTTGTAACAAAATGATTCAAAAGGCCAATGAAATTGGCAAATAATTCAAAAGGGCCAATGAAATAAAAATGACAATGACAATGGTAGATACTTGTTCTTTGAATGAGTATTTCGAATGACTCTTGGAAGGATGATAAAAGTAAAAGTAAAAGTTTATATGATAAATGTTTATGTATATCGACCCCATATGCAATCGATAAATGTTTATGTATACCCTCCCATAGGTTTGATTGTTTGAGATATTTCTTTTATGTACTGAAAAAAAACTGCATACTAGTTCTTTCTTCTTGTTTATTATAGTGTAATAGCATAATTGACCCACTGAATTATATTCATTTGCTAGTTGTTTAATCTTTTTCAGGTAATCCTACTAATTAAATAGCTGATAGAAGGGAAAGTCATGTTTACCACCGTAGAGGGACCTCAGGAGATAGGTAATTATGTCATGTTGAGTTATGTTTAAAATGTGTTTTCTCCTAAACTTTGTTAGAATATTTATGCATGGACAAATTGTATAATTATTTATGGTTTGTAGTAGCTCTTTTATGATTGGAGATTGGAGATTTTATTTATGATTGAAAATGTTAAGAAATATTTTATTTTATCTGTCCGATCTGCTCTCGGTATTCCAAGCTCCGTGGTCGTGACACAAATGATTTACATCTAGACTGTGGAGAAAAATTCAAGAAGCTTTAGGTACGAAGCTTACTTTCAGTACGGCATTCCATCCTCAAACTGATGGACATTCAGAAAGAACAATTGAAACACTTGAAGATTTACTTAGACTTTGTATCCTTGATTTTGGAGAAAATTGGAAAATTCATTTGCCTTTGATTGAGTTTGCCTACAATAATAGTTTTCAAGCAAGTATTGGTATAGCTCCCCCTATGAAGTATTGTATGTAAGGAAATGCAAAACACCGCTTTGTTGGGTGGAGACAGGTGAAAGAAGAATCATTGGTACAGATGTACTAGATGAAGCTACTGAAAAGATTCGATTGATTCGTGACAGATTAAAAGCTGTTCAAGATCGGCAGATGAAATATTATGATGCTAAACATCGGCCAGTATAGTTTGAAGTGAGAGAATTTGTATTTCTTAAAGTCAGCCCATGAAAGGTATAAAATGATTTGGTAAAGTTGGAAAGTTGAGCCCACGCTATATTAGTCCATATGAAATCTTGGAAAGAATTGGGAAAGTGGCTTATAGACTGACTTTACCTTCTCACATGCAAGGAGTGCACAATGTGTTTCATATTTCTCAAAAATATATATCGATGAAGCCAACAAGATTATTGCGGATCCTATTGATATTCAACCTGATCTCACATTTGTGGAGGAGCCAGAAAGAATTATAGATTATGATGTCAAGCATCTCAGGAATAGGGAAATTCCATTTGTCCGTATACTGTGGAAACATGGATCAGATCGAGAAATGACGTGGGAGAAAGAATTAGAAATGCGAGAACTTTATCCTCAATTGTTTAATTAAATGTATATTCATTTCTATTAATGTCATTTAATTTCGAGAACGAAATTTTTATAAGAGGGAGAGATTGTAATAACCAAAAGAAAAAAAAAATTTTGCAACCGCCGCTGCGGTTAGCCACGGAAAGAAAAAAAAAGAAATTCGAGGGGGAGTCGGTTTCGACAAACCAAAATAGAACTCTCAAGGCACGCGAGAGAGGGAGAGAGGGAGAAAGAGAGAAGGAGATTGAAGCGACTCACCTTGCATGTGTCGTCGGCCGAGGAGGAAGGAGGAGTGCGTGAACCTTTCATGTGTCGTCGGCCGAGGAAGAAGAAGAGGAGGGTGTGCCCAAGTCTATGCGGTCGTATCGAGTAAGGAGGAGAGCGACTGCCAGCTGTGTTTTATGCAGCCGTCTAGAGGAAGAAAAGGAAAGAAGCGTGCGTGCGTGAGTGAAGAAGCCGAGCTGTGCGTGTCTTAGGGAAAAAATCGAGAGGTAAGAAATTAGATATATAGTTAATTTCAATTGAAATTTGATTGTTATGTTATTAACTTTGATTTAGTGTTATTTCAAGTTTAATTTAGGGTATAATTGTAACTTAGGGTTTATCGATTTCACAATAAATTAATTTAGGAATAAGTAATATAAGTTAGATGCAAGTTAAAATATTATTTTAAAATCATTCAAGAATCATTTTAAGAATAAAATAATAATAAAAGGGAGTATTAAAAAAAAATTTTGAGAACTTATAAAGGAAATGCATTTTATATTATAAAGGGAAATGTATTTACATTATATAGGTATCAATTTCAAAATGAAGTGCAAATTTAAATGACTATTTTTTTTCTATACAAATGCCTACATAAGTATTTTGATATACAATATTTTTTAAGTATATTAAAGGTTAATTTAACTTGATTTATAAAATAGGTAATGAATATTGACGGATGTGAGTGTTAATTTATAAAAGCTATTTGTAAGTATCACATGAATAAAATAAGATAATTTACTTTCCAATATTGATTCAATTAATATTTGATTCTATAGGAATTTCAATTAAGGAAGGAAGCGTTAAAGGAAAGGAGATTCAAGAGGAAACTGCAAGTTAAGGTGGGTAATTATGTTCTTACATTTATGGTAAAAATGTCTTTAATTTCTTGTGATGAAATGCATATTATATGATTTTGACTTTTTCCTGTATCGCAAATTATGATGATTTTCCTGCTTCATAAATTGTGATATAGTTTACTGTTTCTTCATGTTGGATAATAACTTGAATGCTAGATCATATTGTCACGCCATCATGTTATAAAGTTAATTGATTTAATTTAATTAATGTGCATGCGATAATTGTATGCTATGAATGTCGTTGAAAGTGGAGTTCACTTATGGTTGGAAACGAATGTACCCGTGCGGATGATGAAAAAGGGCCAATGATTTGGCAAATGGTAATGGTAATGGCTACTTGTATTTTAGATGAGTATTGGTAAAGGTTTTGATGGTGACTCCAGGACGGGTGATAAATGTAAAAGTAAAAGTTCATATGAAATATTTATGTGTACTTACCTCACATATGTTTGATTATTTGAACAAATTTCTTTTATGTACACGCGACAACAAAAACTGGAATGCATACTAATTCTACCTTCTTGTTTACTATAATGTAACAGCATAATTGACCCATTGAATTATATTCATTTGTTAGTTACTTAAGTTTTTTTTCAGGTAACCATACTAATTAAATGATTGATAGAAGGGAAAGTCATGTTTATCGCCGTAGATGGACTTCAGGAGATAGGTAATTATGTCAATTATGTCGAGTTATGCTTAAAGAGTATTTCTCATGAACTTTGTTAGTATATATATGTGGATAAATTGTTAAGTCATTTGTGAATTTTAGTGGCTCTTGCATGGAGATTTTATTAAAAATTTGAAGTGTTATGTAAGTTTTTATTTTATCAATGGCCTGTTCCTTGATATTCCAAGCTCTGCCGCGTGACAATATATATGTACAAATTGTTAAATCATTTGTGGATTGTAGTGGCTCTTGTATGATTGGAGATTTTATTTAAGATTGGAAGTGTTATGTAAGTTTTTCTTTTATCCGTCCAATCGTCTGTTCTCGCCTTGGTAATCCAAGCTCCCATACCGAGTCGTGACATAAACCACGGCCTGAATGCGCATTCCCACCATGTCAAGAAAGGCATGTATGAGTCTCTAAGGTACCTGTTGAAACAGATTTCCCCGCCACGCCAAGAAAGGCGTGTATGGGTACTTATACACAAGCAAGCAAGTACAAATTTCTCCGCCATGTCAAGAAAGACGTGTATGAGTACTTATAGTCAACAAACAAATATTGGTTTCCTCGTCACGCCAAGAAAGACGTGTATGGGTACTTATGGTCAAAATAGGCTTTGAGCGAGCACGGGTGTGCACGAGGGCACGCGGGGTGCTCACCGGTGCTCAGGAAGCTATATACGACGGCACTGTTGAAATACGCGTGCGGCGCTATGCGGCGCGTAAGTAGGCGCATGGATGTTAGCGCGCCCGCGGATCGAACAAAGGTCACCCATAGTGATGAACATCGATGCTTCTGATCGCTTGGTGCTTCACGGAAAACTCTGCAGAATCAGAAGCCTGAACTGGGAGAGAGAGAGAGAGAGAGAGAGAGAGAGAGGGAGAGAGAGAGCAACTGTGAGAGACGGTCGTATGGGAGACTAGGGCTTTGGCTAGGGAGGAGAGGAAAATGAATAGGAAAAATTAGGGTTTAGGATTTTAGGAGAGGTATTTATAGGATTTGTATTTTTTTTATTATTTTATTTGTCGTAATTTGGATTTTTGTGCCTACATCATCATATAGACAATATATATATCGATTTTAGGTTATTCGAGCGTTCCTGACGAATGACGCACTGCTTTACAGGAGGCCGCTTGGTTCAGTCGTGTCAAATCGGTCAATTTTTAAATTTGTGCGTCATTGTTTTCGCCGCCGATATTCAGCATACTCGTCAATTGAGCTGCCTCATTTGATAGGTTGACGGATGCTACAGAGATCAATTTCACGAACGAAGATTATTTGGGCGACGTCACGGCTTCCCGACCTCAATATGCGTGTTAGTACATCGGCAACCCTCCTTTGACCGGCCGAATTATAAAGCATGCCTATTCCGATCACTTCGCATCTTCACGCGATGGCGAGTCCGCTCGTCATCAAGATCGTTATGATGGTGCCGCTGAAAGTGTATTCAGCCCGATTTATTATATCCAATTGCTCGATATTCAAGCATACTCATTCGAATTGAGCGTGAACAGTCTCATTTGATAGGTTTTTATGTTTCGACGCTAACGGAGCGATCAATTTTGCGAACGGAGGTCGTTTGGGCAACGCTTCTAACCTCGATATGCATGCACAAGATCGGGCGAATTCTCCTTAATCGGTCAACCGTCGAATTATGCAAGATGTCTATTGTGATCAATTTCAACGTTCTAAACGCGATGACAGAGTCCGTTCGTCGATCGAAGATCATTTCAACTGATTTTCGATGCTGTCGAGTGCGTTTCATCTCCGATTTGCACGCTAAAGCTCGTCGAATTCACCTTTTGAGCTCGACTTGACTTATGGTGCATGCATGGAGGTCAACATATATAAATGCTTTGAGGATTTGGACAATAATAACCACCTCCGGTTGAATTCTATAATCGCAACCATTATTGGGGTAGACTTTTTCGACTTTGCTTATTTGCTTGCAAAGAATCAGGCTTACGATTTGTATTTTTGAATTTGAATTTCAGACAATTTAACATTAATACTTTGAAAATTTAGATAATAATAACCTCCTTCAATTGAACTTTACAATTGACACAATCATCATTGGAGAATGTAAGCCTACTTGATCATTTAGTTTATTATTCTATATCCTGTTAATTCTATTAATTTAACAATAAAGGATCAAATCTAGATTTGCATTTTGAGAACATAAATTTGGGATGATTAGATATTAATATTTTAAATACTTTGATAATGATGACTGCTCCGGTTGAAATCTACAATTAACACAGCCATCATTGAAGAATTAGGAGATATTCATCCTACTGTTATATGAGAGAATTAACTTCTCAGAGATTTTCTTAAGTAGAGAAAATTATAACATCATTAGATTTTATTAACCCGGACCCAATTCACAAATCCAATCGAGAAATTAAACCACACAACATCCTCAGACATTAAATTTAGATTCTTAACACATGTGTCAGGGCATATGCAGGTGATTAATTCCTTGCATATACGATCACTTATTCATTTCATAAAACACTTGTACATATTTCAAGGCATTTGAAATTAAGCTTAAGAAACTCTTTAAAATGTATGTGGATATCTCATTCTATAACATCAAATTTAGATGTGATATTGCTTTATAATGAATGTACTATTTAAGCATTCAAGTAGTTTACACACATTCCAATGCAATGATAATCAAATATAGGCTCACCTCATAATGCATGTTTATGTTCAATTCAATTGCTTGAAAGCTCTCATAAGCTTTGAAGCATTTGAATGTGACACAAGCTTGCTTCAAAATGTGTGTAATAAATTCACCTTCATTAAAATATTTGCATATATTTCTAAATATTTGAGTTGAGCTAATGATTGCCTTAACATATGTGCAAAGATTTACTTTCTTTAATATGTCATGTGAATTTCAAAAGCATATGAATCGAAACAAAGATATATGCCTCGAAGTGCATGACAAACTATGTGCTAAATCTTTCACATGTGTTGATGCAACAAGATTGGATATGAATTTATTTCACACAGTATAAAAACATCTTATTGTTGTAATTGCAAGCTTGCACAAATTTGAAGCATTGAATAATACATATAATTGCTTCAAAATATATATAACGAATTCACTTTCATCTAGCATTTGCATGGATTAATGAGATGCTTAAGTTAAACATAATGTCATTTCATAAAATATGCAGAAAGTTCTTCTCATTTGAATATTCACACACATGTCAAAGCACTTATGCTGAACATACGACTTTTTCTAAATATATATATTTATAAATACTCCAATGTTCAACTTATGTGCTTTATAAATCTTGATTTGCATAAATAGTTATCTCAAGATGTACATAAGAACCCAATTTATTTTGCATAAATTCTGAAGCATTTGAGTCAGAGCTAAATGTCCCACAGTGGTGTGTATATGAAGCTCGTCCAAAGTTCTCCATATTATGACTTGCTATTTAATGGATTTTATAGTTATTTATGGTTCGTTATTAATGGGCTGCCTTGTTTTTAGAATTCATCAATTGCAGTGGGGCTTGCATGAAGGTTAATTCATGCCTATAAATAGATGGGCATTCCCTGCTTTTGAATCCATTGTTTCGCTTGCTTTAGTTTGCCTGTGAGGATTCTGCATGTTCAATGCCTTTGAGTGATATTCTATTTGTATTTTAGGTAAGGTTTGATCTTTTTATTCATCATTTGTAAGTCAATTTTTCTTTGAATTTCAATTTAAGCTCATATAAATAAGTTTTGATTGCTCAGTTGATCTCATTTAGTTCTCATTGTAGTCACCTGCAAGTGTGTAATTTTGGCAAAATTTCGACAGAGTTTTGGCAGCATTTCGGCGTCGTTTCCACGTGGGAGGCTACTTCGGGGTATTGGGCCTGCCCACCATGTTAAGAAATGCGTGTCTGGGTGGTATAAATCATGGTCATGAAACTCTACTTTCTCCACAGTGTCAAAAAAGGCGCGTATGAGGCCTTCAAACATTTGCATGAAAATTATAAGTTCCCCGCTGCACTAAGAAAGGTGTGTACGGGTTCTTATATTTTACAATTTGTATTTTATGTGAAGCAGGGTCTAAATTGGCGAAATGATAAAATTTTGGGGAGATTGAGCAATTTGGTTCAAACAGGTTTTGAACAAAGCGACTTAAACATGACAACAATCTCACATATTTGAGATTCCGCTCTCTACTTTTGCTTTAAAATCTATTGATTTGATGGAAAGATTTGAATAGAACCTGGCTCAAACTGTACTAAACAACAAGAATGAATGCATTAAATTTTATAGAAACCTAAAATTTTATAATTGCTCTGTTTTATCCCACTCGAATGACCAGATAGATGTTTGGTGCCAGGATATAAATATACTTTAACTTAACTAACCAACAATATTTGCATCTCATTTTTTAGTTACCTAAATAAACTCATAAGATAGAAGCTCAAAACAGGGAAGTAATGGAGGCTATTGAATGAGAATTAATATTGAGGAGAGTGCTGATTTTTGGAACCAAGAAAGAAAGATTAGCTATTAGTGAGGAGCTGGGCTTGGAAACAAGATGAAAGGCTGAGAAAAGAAGCTTTGTATAAGCTGAAAAGTGAGATGAGACTGATGACTGGAAATGAGAGGAATTATGAGAGGTTGGAGATTCGAATGGGAAACTGCTGTGCTCAGGAACGAGAGATGAGGGTTGGACAGCTAGGATTCTTGTAATATCCAAATTAGCTAATTTCCTAATTAATTTTGTTTTATCTAATTAACATCAGAAATCATGAAGACTGTGCATGCATGTGGATTATGGAATTGACGCGTATGGTCGGATCTATCGAACGGTATTCGTTCCTTTTATTTCATTTCCTCAAGCCGCCTCGCCTTTGCGATTGAGTTCGCCTCCTCTAAGCCGATCCTTTCTCGCCTCTCTGCGGATCGACAGGGATTGCCGCTCCCGTGGCGCAGAACGCACGAGCCGTGGAATCCCGCGTCGGCTTCGATTGGAACCGCCGCCTCCCGTGTCGCGTCCTTCTTCCTGCGGCGCTTTTCTGGACCCACCGATGGCCGCCGCTTAGAACCGTCAGCGTCAGTAAATCGCAGACGGTTTGAAGTCCGTGAACCGATCGCGGATAGGGATTTCCGGTCCTTGCCGATCGGGGAAGCTGGGAATTGCGTGAGTTCTTGTTTCTTTCCCTATTCCTTTTTCCTTCTGCCGGCAGCCTTCCTTGGTGTAGAAATGCATAATTGGGAGTTCTGAAATCTGCTAGATGACATATTTTTGGTTGTTAGGTGAGTTGCAGAATTTTTGTGTATTAGAATGGGGGATTTATATTGGCATTTTTGTTAACTTTATTATACTGATTTAATCAGGTAATTAGTATTGGCGTTAGTAGATTACTTTGGAGTCGTGCTCTTGGTATTTCGAAAGATTATATGAGGAGACATCAATTTCAGGTAAGAATGCAGTTTAAGCTGGTGATACTGTTAAATTTATTTATGAGTTTCATATATTCAGAAGAGTAATTCAATTATAGGTTGTATACTCAAGGAAACGTGGAGCACATCACGACACTGGCCTAGACACTGAGGTGAGACATAATTGCTAATTTAAATTCAGTTTCTATAGTCAAGTATATGCCACTGTTTCTACCGATTCTTATAAATTGTATGAATGACATATAGATATTTCTGTCATATTGTATGCAAATACAAATGCTTATTACTTGACCTAGTATGTATTACTGATTTATAATGATTACAAGTCAGTTAGTCCATTTTCCTTAATAACATATGATTTTGTTGGACATATGAAAATGCTTAAAACATGCATTATTAATTGTTAAATGCAGTAATGTGATAAACAGAGAAATGTCAGGAAAAATTGTAATAGGAAGACTATGTTATAGATATCTGGAGAAAAAAGTTAATGATGAGCCTTTAACAGGGATCTTAGCATCCCCGACTCGACATTGAGGTTGGAGCGTATTTGTCCAACCTGGTGAAATGAAAAGATTGGTTCCTACCGCCTTATCTTTATTTTAGTCATGATGACCTTTTGTTATGAAGTCAAAACCTATGCAATTATAAATGACATTTCTAGGAAAATGATTTGATATAAAACTGGAATTACTTTCATTAAATAACTGAATAAATAACGACTCCTATGAAATGATAAATTATTGATACATTACTACTTTACAATATATTGTTCAGTTACATTTCTGCAGTATAGTTACCACTCTTACCTTTATGCAAATTTTAAATATACATGGACGATTGTTTCTAATGCCTTGTTCTGAGCTTACTTTAGCATTATTATCTCTGCTGAAATTACGAAATACCATTGAAAATTTCGCGAAGAATTTGTGTTTAATCCATTTTATTGATGTATAGTAAGATTAAAGAGACGTACAAAACTTTAACATGTCTTTAGTTCTCAGATTTATGTACAAACTTAAAGATTTTTATGCTTTCAAATTTTGTGATATGAATTAATTAGTATATGAATTACTTAGTATATGAATTTTAAATTTTGTGATGATTTGATTAGATACAAATTTCACTTGCTCGTCCACATAGGTGGAAGAATGTGAATTTGTCATCATCATTCTAACACACCTCAAACCCGACCTGAATAGGGGGTTATTTGGGGTGTGACATGCACATGTCGGAGAATCAAAGTGGAGAGAAGAGTTTAGAGGTTCTTGTATGTGGAGAGGCAGACACAGTGAAATTGAGTAGAGTTGGCGAGAGGGAGCTTCATGCATGCGAGAAGGAGCTTCGTGCATGCTGGAGGGCTGCAGCTTGCGTGCGTCTAGTATGGGGTTGTGAGAGAGAGAGTCAAGCATGACTTGTTCTGCATATAGCAGAAAATAGGGAATTTGGCTGAGCAACTCTTTTTTAACTTTGAGATTTTTTTGCTCTATCTTTTTTTTTGTTGGCTGATGTGAAGGTGGCTAATCAAAACACTTGGGCAACTATAACTATTGGAAGGTCTAAAGGTTGGTTGTGACAAACAAAAAGACAGAATAAAAGTGGGGTTAGGAGGAGTTTTACATAGCTATTAATTATAATAATTATTATTATCATGATTTAATGTGATAATAATATTATTATCAATATTAACATTTGATTCTTTTTTTAGTTGAATTATTAGATGTATCATAATTTTTCATCCATAAATTCTTGATTTGGTCTTGAGATACATGTGCAAATCTTAAAATTCGTGTGAAATTTGATAGATTATCTCGCGTGACGAACCCGAACAATATGAGTATCAATTTTAAGCAAATCTGATGTTTCGGATACAATGGCGATATCTGTTTCTCGATTGTAGATTGTATGGACAACTTCGACGACGATGAGAGTGAATTTAGGTTAAAATTGTGTGACATTCACGCAGACTCGACTGAATTGATTGCGAAAGGTGTCGTTTGATTGGTTTTGTCATTTCAATGACAACGTCGTAATCAATTTTGCAAACGGAGGTCGTTTGGATGTTGTCAGAGCTTCCTGACCTCGATGTGAGCGTAATTACATTTAAAATTGGTTTTTCTTATTAATCAATCATTAATTAATTTGATAAAATTTGCTCAATTAATTTTTGCATTTTAGATGTATCGACGCAGCTTATTTTTCAAATCGACAACATTTCGATCAATTTTGATCACGATTAAGGCATCTTTATGCAAATTTAAGCGATTTTATATTTAGTAATATCCTATTTTCACTTATGTGCTTAATTTGATTTATGGAGACACATATAGGTAAACAAATTCCCTACTACAAAAATGGTGTGTGCCCAAAGTAGACCATGTTTGTTGCAACAGTTGACCCAATGCTTTGCCTGTCTTTTGAAAGTCACTTTGGACATCACGTTGTTAATAATTCTTGTCTTAATGAATATTTGCCAGTCTTTGTTAATTTTCTAGCATGGGCAATGAGTTTAATGTTAGCATATAGCTTATGTCTTCATATAATTAATATTTTCTTTACCTGCATTTATCATCAACCTTGTACTGATGTATGCTTTGATTTTATCAATTGGGCAGGAGGATGTTCGGGTGGAGAAGGCCAGCAGACATGCCATGTGATGAGCCTATTGTGGAGGCCATTTGGGCTATGATAGATATTATGATTTTCAAGGGAGTGTTGATATTGTTGATAAGCTCGAACAACATGCAGAGATGTTACGAGGTCAGAATACTTATGGTGATTTCTTCACTCGTTCATTTACACTTCCGACCTACGAGTTAGATCCATCTACTTAGAGAGAACCCACAAAGCTGGTGAGCAGCATTAAGTTGAAATGTAGAGAATTCATTCATTGGAGAGCACTGTTGATCAAGTGAGCTATGAGATATGTGATATATTGGAGTTAGTTTTTGATATTGTAGAGCCAGTTGGAAGGTCGAGATAACTAGCACATCGCCAGCTATAATCTAATTCACCAAATTGGCTCGTGATTCTTTCTTAGGGCAGCTACTGAGTCCTCGTGAATAAGTCAGATGAGGTCACTATATATTACAAGTTCATCAAGGTATTCTAAAAGAAGCTGGAATTTATGGGATTATATATGTATCTATGTTTAGCTATGCAAAAATTTCGCCATCATGGATCAGGGGTGTGATTGAATTTTGGGATTTTATCACGAATACTTGTTGGGTCGGTCTGGAGGAGTTGACGATGACTTTGTGGGAGTTGTATATCATATATGGGTTGCCTATACTAGGCTGATGATATATCGTTAGATGAAGAACTCTTTCGTAGATGCCCTTTCATTAATGATAGCAGACGAGGTGAGCTCATTTTACTAGTAGATATTTCGGGGATCTTAAATCATTATCAATCAACTCACAGGAGGGCAAATTATCAGCATGCTCTAATGCAGTCATCCCGACGGATATTTGGATTCAGAGTTTTCTTCAGGAAGATAACCTTGATCAGCCTACTATATTATTACTTGATCTCTTTTCACTTGGCCTATCATGAGGTGATGAGTTGACAGAAGGATTTGTAGAGCCATTTGAGGAAACTGGATATGGATCTCCTACTCTCCTTGACATAGATGAAGACTTATTTTTGGTGACTTGGTTATATATTTTTGTTCTCCCTATTAAAGAAGGATCTATCTATGCCAGTGCACTATTAGATGCTAGTCTACTTTCTTGTGGTGAACATATTTCATTAGCTCCAACAGTTTTTAGCATGATTTTCAGAGTTCACAGGGACATTTCAAACTCACCCTCACTTGAGATTCAAGATACTTTATCTTAATAGTATGTACACGCTTAGATCTATATTCATGTTTAGGAGATGTTTATCTGCTTAGAGTATCCTTCATTTTTTATGGAGAGACAGTATCCCATGGTTATGCAGCTAACACAAGCAACCTCCACACTAGAACGGGAATGAGTGCATCTCTTTTTTTTGCCTCTCACCTTGTAGCTGACAGATTCTCATTGATACATCAACCAGATGTAAGCAGTTTTCTTGATAGTGTGATTGAAGTAGATCATCATGGCAAGTATACTTTGCTTTTTAGAGGACGATATCTCGTGGTTGCAGAGTATTTTATTAGCATGCGACCCAGATGACTATATTATCGGTCTGGCCTATCAGTGACTTTCGAGGGGTATCATCTAAATAGAGTCACTCGTTAGTTTGGATTTTCTCAAGCCACCTCATATAACAACATACCTCTTATTCCCGGTATACCTAACATTACACGGCTGTCGTTGATTCCTTTGGAGAGTAGGATGTGTTATTGCCACGACTTGGGTTCACCTTTCTAAACTCAGCACAGGCTCAAAGTTTTGCTTAGCTCCTCCACGCAGTTTGACAAGTGTGAGCTATACAGATTGCTTGTCTTTTTCGTTCACGGGCGAGGTGCCCACAAATACGAAGATGCGATCATTAGGAGTTCCGAGACGACCTCGTCAAGCACTAGTGACCAGAAGTATGGCTTTCATTTTTTCATTTCAGCATTTAGTTTTTCCTTTAACCCTGTTTTTATTTTATCTCTATTTTCTTTTTCGTTTTGTAATATATAGGAGGTTGCTCAAGCGACGGTGAGAGAAGACACTCCCCTTCCTCGAATACGAACTCGAGAATCTTCTTCGAGTCACGCTGAGGTTCCTTCTCCATCACACAGACGTTGACGTCCTCGCCATATAGATCCTCCCCGAGCTTCGACAGATTGATCAGCCAGCCTTGCTCCACGATAACTTTTGACTCTTGAGGATGTGGCCTTTGGATTCAGGATGTCAGTCAGTGTGGAGCCTACCACCTTCGAAGATTTTGGGGTTGGCTAGCCAGATGTAGATATGACGGACACCACTGCTCTAGCAAACGAGGCTCATTTCACAAACTTGGTTCTTTACATGGGCCTCTTTTCTAATTTTTGGCCTGGCGAGGAACTGACCTACAGTGAGACTTTCGAAGGACCTGCTTATAATCCGATGGCCCTCGGCATGATAGCATCATCGGAGCCGCCCATTTGAAAGTACCCAACCGCCTTTTGAGACATCTGATCCAGGGTATGATTCATTTTCTTTTTATTTTGTAATTTTACTTGTCTATATTCTATCATTTTGAGTACAATATTTCTAATATTTGTTTTCTTCATGCAGTGCTTGAGGGAGCCAATTATTCATCATAGATCATTCGTAGATGTTCGTCATTTGCTGACTTGTCCAATAGGCGCATTCATGATGATTGAGAATATCTCTGAGAAACTAATTCTGTCACATGATAATAAAGTGGCTATCTCCCATCCCTAGTGATGATTATGTTGATTATAGAGTTCAAACGAAGTGGATCATTATAATTCATTTTTTTTAAAAAGTATTGTGTCTCTAGTTTAATGCAAGTTATAAACTTGATCCTCTAAGCAAGCAGAGTTGATAAGGTTTACCCCGACAATGGTCGTGTTGACTGCATATTTCAACTTAAGAGGTTGTAACTATCAAAATTTCTTCAAGTTTTACTATCAAATTATTGCATGTTTAAATATGAATTAATTACCAAATAATTATATGCTTAAATTAAATGAAATTAATCATTTGAAACCTAAAACAAAATTCATTCACCCATCCATAATCATTTGTTGGGGTTGACAAACTAAGAAGATTTTTGCTTACAAAAGAGCCAATGTCAAATCAAGTATATCACTATATTCACACTCAAATAATCTCACGTCAGTAGGGACATTGCCCGTGTCTTTTGCCTCATGGTTTTGCCCTTCAAATGACGCACATAAATTTTGGATACCACCATAGCGCTTTGATTGGGTAGTTCATCGCTAAATGACACCATTAAATTATGGTCACGGCTACAACCTGTATGCTCTCCAATAACTTTGTTCCTTGAGCTGTGAATTATAATGTGTATTTAATTGGGCAAAAAGTTCTCTACTAGCTAAGATTGACTTATATTTGTCCCCTTAAACAAATATTATTTCAAGTCTATAAGACTCCCTTGGACGACATAACCTATGGTTGCTGATAAATATCTTTTGGTTACGTTGGGTCGACTACCTCCTCTAATTAAGGGATCTTGATCGGGCGCATCATTATTCTACCCAGCCATCCTCTTTAAGTTAAATGATGATAAATTTCATAAATTTCAAACTCCAAAACTCCACATACTGTCACTATACGTTAGCAACCTAATGACTAGTGTTAATCGAAAGTTCTCTCTCAACATTGGGAGGGGTAATTAACTATTGGTGCTTGCGCCCATAGAAAACTTGGAACCAGATCTAAAGTCGTCATAAAATGAGGGTAAAATCTCTGAGTAGTGTCTTATCTACTATTTCATCTGCCTTCTGAAAATTTAATCAACATTAATCAAACTTTCTTCATCGAGAGGTTGGATGTAAATTTTCGGAGCCCACACACACACACACACACACACATATATATATTTAAATATTTTAAATTACTAAAAAATTTAAATCATTTAAACTAAAAATTTATCTTATATTAACCTACAATAACATTTTTTTAACACATTACACTCACTCATATTGTAAACGAGTCAAACTGAGCACGAGATACCCTTAGCTTGTGATTGAGCTTAATTAATTATTCAAGTTCGAGCTCGACTTTTATTTTACGAGTTCGAGCCGGCTCATTTAGTATGAAAGAGATAAAATTCTTATAATTCAAATAATTATTATGATAAAAATGATAAAAAAATTAAGAAATTAAAAATAAAATAATAAGAGAATTACTTGATATAAGAGAATGAGAAAATTTTTAAATATTTTTAACAATTGTATACTTAAACTATTAAATTTTAATATATTTTAAGTATGTTTTATATTAATATTTATTGAACGAGTCGGTTCGTGAGCTAACATGTCGAATCCAAGCTAGCTTAAGCTTGGCTTGTTAGTTCATTGAACTCAGTTCACAAGTCATTTATCGAGTCAAGTTTGAGCTTGACTTACTTACACCCCTACTCATATACATCCTTGGGTATGTGCATTGCATGTAAACATTCTAGGGTAAAGAATTTGATTGCACTTCTCCTTAGTATATAATTTGATTAATTTGATTTCAATTTGTTAAAAAATTTCAGCTTAATTTCTATGGACTGAACTCCACACATCTTTATCCAAGAACCTTAACCAACTTGCCATTGCTAGTAAGGGAAACACATTATCTTAGAATAACCTGTACATGTTAGGATAGTTCATTTTAGTGCCTAAGTTCGAGTGATATTGATTCTCATTACACCTTTTCAAACTATTTTTATACTTATTAGGCCTGCCTAGTTTACATTATATTTCATGATTGGTAATGAATTGATATATTAACTACCATCATTCGCTACACATCTTTAGGAAGCTATATGTTACTCTTTAGTGAACTTTTCAGGAAACCTTCTTAGTTCAACCATACCATATTGGGTTGAATTTTGTCTCAACTTAGTTACATATCTTTGGCTAAGTTCTTTCATAGTTCGACCACCCCTCGTAGTTGAACATCCTTTAATTTGAATATACACCTATAGTCAAGCCTTTATTTCTCGAAGTAGTTTTTTTTTCCTACTTAGGCACATCCTACATTTGGATATTCATCTAGAATCTTTCAATACTTTTAAGTGTTTATAGTACATTCAAACATTTGAACTTTGAGCTTGGCAGTTGATATTCTCAACTATCTCAATTCATTTTATTACATATACATATCCCATGAAATCCCATCAGCACAAGTTAGTTGGGAACGATTTTTTAAACATTAGAACCTTATATTCATTTTTCAAAAAGATTTTTTATATTTATATATCAAAAGCATAATATTACTTGTGTGCTGAATGCAACTGGGAAGGTCATTCAAACACTCATTTTTATGCTTTTTCAAAGTGACAAGGAACCATTCCTGGCACCAATCGGCTAGACAAAATAAGCTATGGATTGACGTTTCATGTTCATGAGATTCTCAAGGCTTCCTAAGGCTAAGAAAAACTGTTGGATAAGATGGCTCAGATAAACTTTAAGTGTAGATCATCAGTTTCTCTCTAATATTTTTTAATTATTGCCTATTATTAGGCAAATGGTGCAACTAACTACTTAATGTATGCTCTTACCAAAATTCAAGACTGTTAGTTTGAGCTTTTAATGCTTTGAGACCATAAAATATGCTTGTAACATGAGACATTATGCTGATATACCATCTCAAATCATATTATGCACTTGGTTCAAGAAATTCAATTAGATAGATCAAACATTTATATATTTTCCTAGGGAATGACACTGTTAAATGGAGATATATGTTTCTTAAACCATTTCATCTGTTAAGCGCAAACATTGTAACTCATCTAAACATCAAAAAATGAAAATTCATAGAAAGCAGTACAATTCAAGAAACTATGAAATTTTGATAGGTCTTGCATTTTACTGCAGAAACTCATTGCAAGGTTAGTTGTTCAAACTTCAAAGATAATTTTTTGTTAAGTTAATGATAAGGTAAATGAGTGAAAGGTTAATTCAGCTAAGACCTCAATTTAACCAACCTTACAGAGTTTCAGTTTTTAAGGGTTTAGGTTAGGCTATTTTTTCAGTTATTTTTTGAATTGGTTGACGGAGGAGTTTGAATATGAAGTTGTAAGGGAGTATGGTGGAAAGAGGTTAGGGGAAGGAGTGCTTCGATGGAGAAGAGGTTTTGGCAGGGTTGGGCGTGACGGGAATTAATATTGCTAGGATTTGTCTTCAAGATTTCATCTTTAATGCCAAATTAATAGAGACCATCGTGTTTGAGACCTATTTCTAGATCTTCACTTTTTTCTCCTGAATTTTTTGATTCTCTTTTGGATTTGATCCCTAACCATAAATGGGTTGAATTGGGAGTAGAGAGAGGTGTAGATAGAGAGAGAGAGAGAGTAACGAACCATGAGAACCAGCCTTAGGATTCTCACTAGGAGGGTGGATTACTATGAATTTTCCTTGAATCACATGTTATATCGAAAGGCTTAGAGTGAACATTTTAGATATCTAGTGCCCATTATTCAAAGTGAGGGTTAAATAGATGGGGATGTTATTAGTAGAATTCTAATTGGATGGTTGAAGTAGAGGAATGCATTAGGCTTGTTGTGTGATAGAAAAGTACCGCTTAGAGTTAAGAAAAAAATTTATAAGATGGTGATGAGACCTGCGATGCTTTATGGCTCAGAATATTTGCCAATAAAAGAAAAGCATAAATTTAAGTGATATAGAGATGAGGATATTCAGATGGATGAGTGTCTTTATACTTAATGAAAAAATGCAAAAATAAATATATACAAGAAAAGATTAGATTAGCTCTAATAGCAAATAATATTAGAGAGAGTTTCCTTTGATGGTTTGGTCACATAAATGTTGGCCGTTCGATGACCTAGTTAGGAGAGTGGATGAATTAGATTTGACCTTTGTTAAGAAAGGTAGTCGTTGGCCTACAAAAACTTGGTTAGGAAGTATTAAAAAATGACCTTATTTTATTAGAATTAAATGAGATTTTGGCACTTAATAGGACACAATGGAGAAGAAGGATTCATGCAGTTGACCCTATAGTGGGCTAAAGACTTCTTGTTGTTGTTGATCTTTCGAATCACATGTACCACGAGGAGGGGTTTTAGGAAGTGTGGATGTCAAGAGTGAGGAGAAATCATAGAAGAGGAATGAGGGGAGTATGTTCTATAAACTTGAACATATTTCTCTATTTGGTTTTGCAACTATGCTGTGCAGAAAGCAATAGCCTCGTAGAATTTAATGGCATGATACTGTCTCAGCCCAAACTTTTTTGATGGGTTCTCAAGTTGCTCACCATCAATATAGAAGAATGATTGATATGGCATTTTCTGATATATAGATGCTCATATCAGTATAACAAGGATAGCATAGAAGGCTTTAGTTTTACTTATTTGCAGTGTATCTAAGCTTCACTAGAAATTCTTATTTATGAAACCCTTATATCCAACAATTTCTCTTCTTATTGTGTTCTTGTGTCATTTGTATAACCTACAGGCTCAGAACCCTCTCAACCTTGCATGATGCAACTCATATCCTCATCTCAGTCCCTCCCATTGCAGGTGTTGGAGACCCAGTATGTTAACTAACATTGTTTTCTGCTATTTTTCTTCACTGTACTGAAACTGCCAATTTAATGTCATGAAGCTCTATTCCAAGTTTGACTTTTCTATCTGGAATTCTAAAGCAGTTGATCTGTTTGCATGAAGATCTGCAACGCTCACTTAGTTGTGGAAACGTCCAATGGCTAGGGTATCTATCATCCACAAGTATTTTGGAACTTGGCCTGCTTATTTTCTATTATTAATCTCAATTGGTAATCTTCTACGAAATGATATTAACTAATTTTAGCATGCAGGTGTGTATGGAGACTGTGGTGGTGGTTGGGTTGATGAAGAGTAATTGTGAACAACTTCCTCAAATGATATCAGTGACACAAGTAACCACTTAATTGTATTAAACCATCTTACCCTTCTTCTCGTCTTACAGGTGTCCAGTAAATCCCAAGATGGAATCTGCCATGTTACGGTTAGCTGCTGAAAAAGGATGGCTTCAATTGGGAAGTGAGCTTGGGTTGTCTATTAATGTATTTCGATTAGGAGGAATATATGGTCTGGGAAGAAGGTTAACTTCTCATGTTTGTTCTGATGAATTCTAACTGAATTTTATTAGCATGTTAGAAATTGGTCTTGTTCTCTGTTGATTTTATTTACATGACTGGTATGGAACCTGTGTTTCTCAACAAAGAAATTTTAGGGTTTGTTTCTGGGTTTTGTAGGTTAGGATAGTGATAACATTTTGAACAAAGTTAAATGAAGATAAGAATATACATATTGAAGATCACAATCGCAAGGGACATGATATTATTCACCTATATCAATGGATGCACATAGTTAAAATATTCCACTAAGCCTTATAAGAGGTGTATATCAAAGATTTGTTTCATAAATAATAGATAAGGATATAGATACACTTTCTCAAAATTAATGAATGAATGAGAATGTAACTATTTTCTATGAAATGAGGGTTGAATGTGAAGAAGAAGATGCTGCTGTTATTACCATCTTTCCTTTGTTGTGAGAGCTTCTACCTCTCTTCTCTTCGCTACTGCAAGAGCTTCTCTTTATTATGATTGAAAGCTTAAGCCCCATGTATCTCCCTCTTTTTTTTTTTCCTTTTGTTTTCAAATGATTGTTGAATACTTCAAAATAGTGGATCTCTTTATGTAGTACTTATAGGTGATAAATAGTAAGCTGAAATTTATTAGGTAGGTGGTGTAGGCATCATAATATAGATACTAAGTAGAGGATGATCGGTAATAAATTTAGAGAAGTGAGATAGAGGATGATAGGTAGAAGCTTGTATGAGTAGAAAAAAAATATATTATCATTTCTTAACATATCCCACTTGGAGATAAAGTTTTTAATGCACTTGTTTAGCAGTTAGTATGTGAGCACCTCTCTATATGATTTCTTAATGTTGTCATTTATAGAGGTTAATTAATGCTTTTGACTTTTTCAGGGATACCTTTTTTATGAGCATATCAATATGATATCCTATTTTTTTGATTTTGACAAACTGTAAGAAATCATCTTCAAAGAAGCTATTATAAAGTAATATTTAAGTTGCATGTGCTTTATTTGGGGGTAAAAGGCAGCATTTTTTGCTAAGTGAATAGGATTTTGATTATCATAGAATAGAGAAACATCTTCTAATTTGTTTAATTTTCTTACAAAGTCTTCTATATTGACTAACACTCTCACCGCATGTGTAATATTTGATCTTGTGGAAGTCATTACATGTATTATAGACCTAACTATTGATGCATAAAGAGCTTTAACTGTTTAGACATTATCTTCATCTATCTTTTGTATTTGTTTTTTTGAGAGCTTAAATTGACTTACAAGTGGCATGTTTATCATTTTTGTTTTCATCATATTAAACCTACCTAATACCATTTCAAGATACTAAGATTGTGGGATTTCCAAAATAATTATAGTGCTTTATTGACTTATTCTCTTTTCAAGAATCTTCTTACCTTCCCTTCCCTTAGGTTCTTCATGCCAAATTTTTTTGACAGTTGCTTTTCAAATTATGGATATTGTTGATGTTATCTCTTGCAATCAGCATATCATAAACATATAATAGTAAGATGATAAGTTCTTTAATGATGCCTTTTACGTCTTGATAATGATCAACATTGCTTCTGTGATATTTAATTTTGTGCATGAATCCACCAACCTTCTGATATCATTGATGTGGCGCTTACTGCAAACCATATAGATTTTTATTAAGCTTGCAAATTAGATTTTATTATCACTATGCAACAAAGCCTTTAGATTCAGCCATATAGATATATTTCTTTAGATCATTATAGAGAAAATTAATCTTAACATTTATTTGCTTTAGTTGTAAGTCTTTTATAGCTTTAGTGCTTAATACTAACTGCATAGTTGTTAGTTTAAATATAAGAGAGAAAATTTTAATGAAGTCAATAACATCCTTTTGTTGGATGCTTTTCACTATCAACATTGCCTAACACCTTTTGCACCCAATATATTTCTCTTTGATATTATATATTCATTGTTGTGTAAAGTTCTCTTATCTTTGGATAGCTTAGTCAATGTCTAAATGTTATTTTTATATCAAGAATATCTTCTTTTTTTTTCATTGTTAGCTCCTACTTAGATGAATCTTTTAAGCTATACAACTTCTTCATAGCATTTAGGTTCACTTGTATCAGCAAGTATCAAATATAATATTGAGAAGGATAATAATTATTAATATGCATTGAAGTTCTTTGTGATTGCCTAACTTTGTTGGATGAGTGGTGGGTTGAGGTTGATTTTGATCATTTTTGGTGTCTCCAATCTTTTATCAAAATTAAATAGAATTTCTAATTCAAGTTGCTTTATATTATTGGTATCTTTTTCAATCTTGCTCGGCCTATCTTTGTACATTTTAGGTTTTTTGAATACAACATTCCTGTTTTTGATTAGTTTTATGTTTTCAATATTCCATAATCTTTAGCCAAAGTCATTCGAATCAAATTCATTAAAGTAATATTTTATTGATTTTGGATCAAGCTTATCTCTTATTATTATTATCTACATGCACATAAGAAAAGTAACAAACAAATTTCAAATTTGAGAGAGATGCCCGCTTTTTAATCAAAAGCTTCTTCAGGAAGCCCAAAATCAAGTGCCACATATAGAGATGATGTTGTATTTAGAGCATTAGCCAAGAATATTTTTGGTAGTCCTACATTATTTCTTCAAGAATATTTTTTTGTGGTCCTACTTGTAATCTCATGCTTTTAGCCTTTTTATTCAATCTTCTATTCTTTTTTTAAGAACTCCATTCTATTGAATTTCTGCAGTCATTCTCTTCATACAAATCTCATTTAGTACAGTAAATTCTTAACTCTATTATTCCATCATGCTCTCTACCATTGTCGAAGTGTAGACATTTAAATTTGGTATCAATTTTTTTCCAACAAGTTTTTCTATCTTATGAAGTTATGGAACACTTCATATATATATATATTTTTTGATAATATAAGTTCATATATTTCTAGTGCAATTATGAATGATACATAGTACATCGAGCTGCCTTGAAACTGTTTTTGCGAATCAATTATAGTTTTATGTTTTCTTTCAATTTTTGAGATACTAACTCTTCTTTGCTTTTCTAAAATATAATCTTTACAAAATTTCAAGTTAGTAGATTTTAAACAACAAAACTTATCTTGAGAAAAAAGAATATGTAAGCTATTCTCACTCATGCAGCCTAATCTTTAATGCCAAATACTAGTCCCTATAATTAAACATGTAACTCCCTTTTTATATGTACTTGTGTTAGTGTAGAGTATTCCAGTCTTATTTTCTCGAGTAATCACAATATCTCGTTTGGTTATGTTATAATTGCAGCATTATATTATTTTGTTTCAATCTATCTTATTGAAAATAGGTTTCTCCTCAAGTTTGGAATATGTTTGCTCTTACTTAGCTTATATGTGACTTTATTTATAATTTGAAATATCATATTATTGATGCTCATAATATCTAAAAGCTCATCATCAACAAAAAAAAAAAAATCATTTTAACTGCTTGCAGGGTAATGTGT
This sequence comes from Cymbidium sinense, assembly GCA_021442155.1. Lineage (NCBI taxonomy): Eukaryota > Viridiplantae > Streptophyta > Magnoliopsida > Asparagales > Orchidaceae > Cymbidium > Cymbidium sinense. Next base: position 47,113,774 of record CM038226.1, read on the forward strand.
TATTATTTTTTTTATGAGAAGAAGAATGGAATGATGCAGTTAAGTCAATATTAATGATTTCATTAAACTATTAGCACTAAAGATCAATGCTGTTGGCATTTCCATTTAGAGATTCTTCTATTTTTTCCCTTATTTATGTTTTTTTAAATGGTTATTTTTCATTATATTTTTGGCTTTCTACAGTTCCAACATCCACCCATGAGATCTTTGGATTTGCTTTTATTTTTGGTTGTTTATGGGCTCTTATTTTGTGATTTTGATTTACCTTTGCCTTGATTTTTTACTTTTATTTTGAGATTTGATTCTGCCATTATTATTCAATGTAGAAGAAGTGATTTTTTTTTTCTTTCTTACGTTATCAGATATCTTCACTTTGGATGAGGTCTTTGATATCATCCAACTTTAATTTGTTTGATCCATAAGTGTTGTTAATGGTTGTTTCATCACTCAACTTTTTGGGGGTAATGTGAGTTAACTAAAGGCATAAATTTCATCATAAAAGTTAATGTTCATTTACCTCAATTGATTTACGATCAGGTTGAAATTTGCTGATGTGCTTAGTCATAAAGATAATTTTTTATTTTCATCTTTCTGTAGTCAAAATCATTGCTATCGAATTTATTGATATTGATTTTTTTATCTTCCATTACTCAAATTTTTGTGTAGCTAATCAAAATCACTAATACCAGTTGTTAGGATATGAAAAAAAATTGAGCAAAATCAAAAAAAAAAAAAAAAAAAAAAAAACATTATTTTGTGATATTCACTTATGTCTATGACCACTCAAAGATTTGATATTTCATTAAGCATTAAAGGTGTACATCAAAGATTTTTTTTCATACATAAGAAGATATGATAGAGATGTCACTTTCTTTAGGTTAATAATCAAGATAAAATGCAGCACCTGTTGTAAAAATGAGCACTGAACATTAAGAAGAAGACATTTTTATCAAAAAAACTTAAGAGAGTTAAATATACTAATGATAAAAATTGGTTGGGATAAGGCTAATGGTGATAATGATAAATTTTTTACCAAAAGGCCCTTGTTTCCATTTTTGTATTCCCAAAACCTATATATGATCTGCTGCTTTTTTATTCCAGTTATATTAAGAAGTTTGTTACAGAATTGATATACATGGATGTAATGAGTGTTTTGGCATAATGAGGATAATTAGCACGCAAATTGATGCCAAGAAGAAAGATTATATAAGTAAAAGATTAAAAAAATATATAAGTGTATATTATTTTTAATCTCATATTATCTGTCATATGAACTCTATTATTTGTATCTGTATCTTCTTTATAGCAGATCATCTATCCCACAAAAGTCAAAATTGTAAATAGTTGAGTCAAGGAACTCCAGCTTATGACTTGAACTCCCCACCCAATCAGTTAAGATGATTGTTTCCATAATATACTGCTCTGGTTCTGTGTTTATTTATCTAACGTTCTGAATTTCTACTATTTATTCATTTATTTTTCTGTATGGTACATTGATTCATGTGCTTGTGCTAATTGTTTCAGTGCCTTGGATACCATAATTAAAAAGAAATCCTTATCGGAAAAGCAGAGGATGAGGGAGTCGAGGATTTATACCTCGCGTGTTCATGTTGCAGACATCTATCAATCAATCAAGGCCAGCTTCAATGCTCCAAGCTCAGGGTATCAATCACGCTCTATCATTTTTTCTTCTTCATTTTTCTAACTTAGCTGAGTTATTCATTATTTTATAATATCTTTACCAATAAAATTTAATCCGGACACTGTGAGTGTATTTAGTCTTAAAACTACCGTCTAAGTCTTAAAAAAAAAATTATGTAAATGAAAATACATATGTATCAGGAGAGAGAAAGTAGTAGGTAATAATCTCTCTAAAATTTATGGGGCATTTACATATCTAACCTCTAAACGTTTAGTATTTGCATAAATAACACCGAACTTTTAAATTACATCAAAAATATCATCATCATCAATTTTTTAAAGTGAAATACACTTTTTCATACATAAGAAAAGTAATATATTTATAAATATTAGAACTTTATGCATTAGATATGCAAATCCATAAGAATTCTGTGCTATGCATGGAAAACTAACTTCCTTTGTCACTTGTGTTCTTCAAGAAACAAGGCACAGTTTCTATTCTTGTACCTAACGTGAAGAACATCTCTGCAGGAGAATATACAATGTAGTTGATGATGATCCAGCTCCTCGAGCTGAGGTTTTCGCCTTCGCTCGAGATTTGATCAAGAAGAAATGGCCTGGTGTGATCATGGATTCAGGCGAAGCTGCCGGTGATGATTCGCTTAAGGAGGACTCAGCAGGTGAGAAGCTTGTATCAAATGCCCGTATCAAGCATGAACTTGGTGTCAGGCTTCTCTATCCTACTTACAGGGAAGGCTTGGAGAGCATTATTCATTCCATGGATATCCCTTCCAGCAGCAAATGAACGCCAGGCCTCTAATGTGAGTTCCCAGTCGTCATAATATTTATTAACCTTTAATTTTGAAGTAAACAGTGGTGGTTGCTGTTTTATTTCAATATTTAAGTCTGTTGATTCGGATTTATAATTGTTAAGGTTAATTTAAACTTATTTATTTTTTAAAATTTCTGTGCACATTAAGTAATAATTACTATCATGCTGCCAAGCTAATCAACTATTAATTTGAATTTTAATAATTAGTTAGCCATTAATTAGTACAAACACTATTATTGATTAGCATGAAATAAAATCTGAATTTAACATTCATTTGTGATTTAGTAAGCTAGATTAAGTATAAATTTCTATGTAATCAGTTTAAAATAAGATAATTCCTCTCCAATTAAACTAATTTTCTTAATTTTTAATTTAATATTAGTTATCTTACCACCTCTGCTCGAAACTTCGTGCGTTTCTATTCGCCAAAACTTGTGGATTTATAGTAAATTCATGATTTAAGCCAACACAAAGGTAAAAATGCGATTTACAGAATCATAGGATTTAAATATTAAGGGGTTGTTCTGTTTTCTTACATATTATTAACTTATTTTAATTATTTGATTTGTTACTGTGTTTTTTAAATAATAAAAATAAAGTGATACTCGCTGTAAGACAAAAAAACTCTCAGAATATCATAATAAAATATCCCAGAAGATGATTATGTTTATATCTTTTACTTCATGAGAGAAATATAATTAAATTATCAAATATTCTCAAGTATAATATAATTAAATTATTCATCTAATTATTTATTTATTATTTTTAAAAAAATTTAGTTGCATTGTATTATTGTTTAATTATGTACAAGGATTGTGGCATGTAAGATTAACAAATTAAGGAAATAGGAAGCAAAAATAGCCTAATTCTAATATAATTATATCAAAAATAATCTCAGAGAAATGATTTCGCTTATATGTAGTTAATGGAGAATGCTGAATCAAAATACAAAATTGGAAAAGTAAGCCAAGTTTAATAAGACTAATATTTCAATAACAACAGTTATAATGACTCTTGACATATAAATAAAACCTGAATTCAATGGCGCATGAAATATTAGGATTTTGTGAAGCTGTTCGAACATTTTGATTGCTTGCCGAAGGCTGCTATATTGTGATGAGAGATAGGTCTCATGGCTGCTCGCTCTACTATGACGCCACAGGAGACATACTGTACGGTAAGCGATTGTCTTGTGAAAATTTTGAATAATTATTCTATGGTCTAACTTTATTTTTATTTAATTTTTCAAATAATATATATTGAAAAATTGACTTTACATGTCTCATAACAATAAAAATTAAAGAAATATACTTGCTATTAATATACCACTTTTCATAATCATGACTATTACTAGATGATATTAAGTGTCCAAAATGTATTAATTATCTTAACAAATTGATCTAATCAAAAGATGCTACGTGACGAATAGAACAAAACAGTAGAAATTATTAAGTCCATTTTTCCTAACCATTCCCTATGCCATACATTTCCATTGAAGTTGGGGCTTTGTGAGCCATCTCTAGATAAGGTAGGTAAGGTAGTACAATATAGTTTTCCTCTTCAGCTTCTAGTGGTGTGGTACACTTTTCTTTAGACTATAGTGTTTATCATTGATTATTTAAGATTGAATATGGTGTTTTAGACCTTGTTTTAACCATCTTTAAACCACTTTCTTTTTTGAATCATGCTTAAACTAAGATCGAACAATCATTTAACAAGGATCAAATACTTTTGGATAATGATTGTAGCATAATTGAATTATTTCTTAAACATCAATAATTATAATCAAATAATCTTTAAACCTCCTTTGAACTATAACTAAATAATGATTGAATTATGATCAAATCATCTTCTAACATCTTCAATTATCTTTAATTATGATTCAATCATTATTTTAAAGTAGTTCAAAGATTATTTGATCATAATTGACAATGATTAAAAGATAATTTGATCATAATTTGATCATTATTCAAAGATGATTTCAAGATTATTCGATGATCGATGATGCATAAAGATGATTCAATCTTAATACAATTATTGTTTAATCATAGTTTGCCGGTGGTTTGAAGATTGTTCATTCATAATTCAATAATGATCTTAGATGAGAATTCTCTAACTTACACAATTATTAGAATTTTGTTTTGCTCATTTGAGTAATTTTGTTTTGCTCATTTGAGTAAATTTGTTATTATATATGTGTTTGTTCTAAACATACCAAAAGAGAGACATTTTATTAGTTGGGTCATATACGAAGCTATGGGAGTGGTGGAGAAACTAACTAAATAGATTGTGGTAAATAACTTCATTAGCAGGGCAAATAAATCTCTCTTTGATCACTTCTTTAGAGCTCTTAACATATATTTTTTTGGGTCCTTTTTTTCTATGAAGACAACTTCATTGATGTGAAAAAGAGGTGAAAGTCAAAAAATTAAGAACTAACACCTTTGATGTAAGGTATACTAAAATTATCATCTTGTATAGGCTTGCCTATCTAGTTTTGATGAAATAACCATTTGCTCCATTGAAGCTCTCAATTTAGCTAGATAATTAGCTAGTTAATTACCTTAGATGCATATGTGGTTGATCTTAATAATATTCTCTCTTGTATATCTTGATTTATTTGAAGATAAGGATTAGATACCATGGAATGTAGGATTCATTAGTTGTTAGCTTGGTAAGAGTTTGAGTTTGTTTCTAACCAGTATTGGTTAGTTGTAATAGCCGAAGAAATCTTCAATGTTGCTAGTAATGCCATTGATTTTGTGTGAATGGAGGACATGACATTGAGAAATAAGGAATACATTGTCCCATAGAATTACTGAAAACCCCACCAATGCCAGCAATGTTGCTTTAGATGTGAAGCTACCATCTATATTTATTTTAATACAAGAGGAGTCTAGTTTGATCTTGTTTGATCTAGTTGATCAATTTCCATGTAGTCAATATAGCGGAGGAGGGCATCATGCCTAAAAGATTTAATTTAGTTTGCATTCTCTTTACATGAGAATGTTTGAAACATCCACTTATCTGAGCACTGTAAATATAACTTTTAGCCAGGTTGATAATCTTTAGTGGTTGTGCTAGTCTATTGACATATTTGCTGTTATTTTAAGACATCCAAATGAACCAAAATGTGATCAAATGTGTGATAGTTTTTGATGTGAATGTTCAAATTTTGATAATGAGAAGGTTTCCAACTCACGAGGAAGTCTAGGGGGATAGTGTTATCAAACCTTTGGCTAAAAACATTAATTATCCTTTTTATATAGTTCCAAATAGCACTATTGAAACTACATGTGAGTAATTAGTGTGCAAAATCTTATTCGCTTTCAGAACACAAGAAACATTTGGAGGATATTTTGAAACCTTTTAGCTTAAGGATATCATTAGTAGATTGTAAAAAAGCCTCCAAAGAAAAAAAAAAGGCACAAAAAGATTTATGATGCAATTCCATAACATTTTTTCCCCAAGGGGTGTAAGTACTTGATCTCAGATTTGTATAGATTTTCTAGATATGGATTGATGCTAATTGTTGTCCTTAATCACATCACAATCTTTGGTGCTAATATTAATGAGTTTTTGTTTAATATCAAGAAGGATAGAAATAGGGATAAATTGTGTAAGCTTCTCAATATTTCACTATTTGTTTAATAAAAAAAACTCATAGATCATTATATCGAAGGGGAGTTGTCATAGAATTCAATTAAAGGATCTTCCACACCAGCTATCAAACCAAAAGCTTATTTTTTTTCCTTCACTGATATTCCAAAAAATTAAATTTTCAATAGTGTTTCTATATGAAAGTATAATCATCCACGTGTTTGAATCACTAATGTGATATTCCACTTAAGTTGGGTTTAGAACAATATTTGTTATGCATATATGATTCCTATATAAATTTTATTTTGATAGTATTAGCTAAGGATCTAAATCTAAGGCCACTTTCTTTTTGAGGATTGCATAATTTTTCTCAACTACTCTAGTGCATAGCATTAACTCTCCTACTTTAAATAAAATAATGAGGAATGGAGTTAAGTACACTATTAACAAGTGTAATTCCACAACCAAATGAGAAGATGGCATTCTCTAATGAATTGACACTTCTTTCTGTTAAAGGTCTTGCTCAAGAGTTCTTCAAATTGTTGAATAACCTGTATTATTTTTCTAATTGATTTTTTTGCTTCCATTATAGAATAATAGTATGTCATCAACAAAAATAAAGTGTAAAATAGAAACTTTCCCTTTAGAAGAATAATAGTATATTTGTTTTCTTCATGGAGTTAGTTTAGTATTATCAAGAAATAATCAAGAGAGAGAGGGTTTGTTGGCTTTATGAGCCTCATGTTCAATCCGATTAACTTTGATGATAACAAACATATGCTTGGATGTTCTAATTTATGTTTTATGTGTTTTAGATATATTGATTGCTAATTACATATCCAATACATCTCATAATATGTTTAAGGAAATTGCAAATATGGAAGAATGAAAGATAGATCAAAATGGATAATGTGAAGCTCAAGATATAATATTTTAGGTTATATGCATTTATAATTATCTTAGAGATTCATATGAGTTCATTGGCATGAATTAGTTTGCTTACAACTTAACATATTATTTTTATTTATTTTAAATAATGATAATGAGGTTAATTTATATAAATCTTTATCTAATTAACATTCAATTATATGCTTCATACATAACATTTGAATTGTCAAAATAATAAATGATAATTAATTATGACTATTGAGTGTAACTATTTTATATATTTAGTATAATTAAATATTTTAATTTAATTTAAAAGTTATATGATAACTAACATATGTATGCTTATATCTAAATTTTATTATAATATTTAAATGTCATATTTCAAAATTAACAAAAATACATGAAATTTCATATTTCAGCCAAAGTCATTTTATAATCAAGGAATTTTTATATGATTTCATCTCCAATGGATTCCTTGGATTTTGTACTTTAATTTGATAGGTTACATGACCCACGTTTGATTAAAATTAGATTTATTATGATTTTTTAAAATAATGATTGAATTATCATCAGATCATCTTCTAACATCTTCAATTATCTTTAATCATGCTTCAATCATTATTTTAAAGTAGTTCAAAGATTATTTGACCATAATTAACAATGATTAAAAAGATATTTTGATCATAATTTGATCATTATTCAAAGATGATTTAAAGATTATTCGATTATGATTGATGATACATAGAAGATGGTTCAATCTTAATACAATTATTGTTTAATCATAATTTGATAGTGGTTTGAAGATTATTCATTCATAATTTGATAATGATCTTAGATGAGAATTCTCCAACCTAGTATTGGTTGGTTGGTAAGAGTTTGTAGGATTCAATAATGATAATTTGAAGATAAGGATTAGATACAACGAAATGTAGGATTCATTAGTTGGTAAGAGTTGGAGTTTGTTTCTAACCAGTATTGGTTGGTTGTAATAGTCGAAGAAATCTTCAATGCTGCTAGCAATGCAAGTGATTTTGTGTGAATGGAAGACATGTCATTGAGAAATAAGGAATACATTGTCCCATAGAATTACTGAAAACCCCACCAATGCCAGAAGCTTTAGATGTGAAGCTACCATCCATATTTATTTTAATACAAGAGGAGTCTAGTTTGATCTAGTTGATCAATTCCCATGTAGTCAATATAGGGGAGGTGGGCAACATGCCCAAAAGATTTAATTCAGTTTGCATTCTCTTTACTTGTGAATGTTTGAAACATCCACTTCTGTGAGCATTGTAAAGATAACTTTTAGCGAGGTTGATAATCTTTAGTGGTTGAGCTAGTCTATTGTCATGTTTGTTGTTATTTTGAGACATCCAAATGAACCAGAATGTGATCAAAGGTGTGATAGTTTTGATGTGAATGTTCAAATTTTGATGATGGGAAGGTTTCCAACTCATGAGGAAGTCTAGGGGGATAGTGTTATCACATCTTCGGCTAAAAACATTGATTATACTTTTTATATAGTTCCAAATAGAACTATTGAAATTACATGTGAGAAAAGTGTGCAAAATCTTCTTCACTTTCAGAACACAAGCAACATTTGGACGATATTTTCAAACTTTTTAGCTTAAGGATATCATTAGTAAGCAACAAATTGTAAAAAAGCCGCCAAAGAAAAAAAAAAGGCATGGAAAGATTTAAGATGCAATTCCATAACATTTTCCCCCAAGGGGAGTAAGTACTTGATCTCAGATTTGTATAGATTTTCTATGAGACGGATTAATGCAGATTGTTGTCCTTAATCACAACACAATCTTTGGTGCTAATATTAATGAGTTTTTATTTAATATCTTGAAGGATAGAAGTAGGAATAAATTGTGTAAGCTTCTCAATATTTCACTATTTGTTTAACAAAAAACTCATAGATCATTATATCATAGGGGAATTGTGATAGAATTCAATTAAAGGATCTTTCTTACACCAACTATCAAACAAAAAGCTTATTTTTCCTTCTCTGATATTCCAAAAAATTAAAATTTCAACAATGTTTCTATATGAAAGCATAATCATCCATGTGTTTGAATCACTAGTGCGATAGTCCACTTAAGTTGGGTTAAGAACAATATTTGTTATGCATATATGATTCCTATATAAATTTTATTTCAATAGTATTAGGTAAGAATCTAAATCTAAGGCCACCTTCTTTTTGAGGCTTGCATAATTTTTCTCAACCATTCCAGTGTATAGCATTAACTCTCCTACTTTAAATGAATTTGTTGAACATTTTCTTAAGCTTATGCTAAACATTTGCTGGCATGCTTAACACCTAAATAGAATAATGAGGAATGGAGTTAAGTACACTATTGGCAAGTGTGATTCTACCACCAAATGAGAGGATGGTATTTTCTAATGAAGTGATTTGTTTTTAAACTTTATAGATAAGCTCATGAAAATAGCGTGATTTAAACCTTCTTTTAAAGATATTGACTCTTAAGCATTTAGAAGGAAGTTGAGCTTTTGAAAATTCTATGATGTTTTTAATCCTCTTAATCATGTCAACCTTGATGGCCAACAATGAATTGACACTTCTTTCTGTTAAAGGTCTTGCTCAAGAGTTCTTTAAATTGTTGAATAATCTGTATTATTTTTCTAATTGAATATTTTACGTCCATTGTAGAATAATAGTATGTCATCAACAAAAATAAAGTGTAAAATAGAAACTTTCCCTTTAGAAGAATAACAGCGTATTTGTTATCTTCATGATCCTCTAACAAATTTCTCTTTCTCCTTCCTCCGCCTCAACTAAAACCATGATTCAATCATCCTTTCGCCGTCGGCGTGACTCCTCGGAGCTCGCAGTCTTCGATGCCACCCGATATTTCTCTGGCAGTATCAACGCCGTCGGCTTCAGCTCCACAAGCATCACAATTCCCTCTTATAGACCCGATATGAGAAAGAGCTTTGACGTGCAGTTAAAGCCACCAAAGACTAATCTTGAGAACACCATCAAAAAGCAAGAAAAGCAGTGTCATAAGCAGCCCGCCTCTCATGGCTTCAGGTTGGTCAGCTATCTCAACTCTTTATTCTTTCCACAAGCACCTTCAAAGACGAAAAAGAAGACGAAGAGCTTGAAGGATGATAGAAGAAAAAGCAATAGCTCATCCGCACTATTGGTAGCACATAAAGAGACAAGGTCTGATGCTATTTGGAAGCGAAGAGAGGGAGAAGAGAGAAGGAAAATGAATGGAAATGAAAGTGACTCGAGCTCTGATCCGTTTGAGTTGAAGAGCTTTGATTTGAGTCATCTTTCTTTTGGGCTGCCTGTTTATGGAACCACTGATCAGGCTAAAGTCACTAGGAGAGGAACTGCTTCCTTCTCCAGCGTTACATATTAGTTAAGGCACTAGTTTGGAGTATATATTAAGGGTATCTTGATTTCAATCCATCAGTATGTTAAATTTCTGCATTTAGTCTAAATCAATGATACGCTTAGAATGATTTAGGGACATTAGATATACCCCTAAATCTCTTATATCCTTGCAATGTGGCTTTTTAGTGACCGTTCTTCTTCAACTTATGTATAAATTAAGTGACGTACGTATGAATGATATTTTTAACTTAGATATATTCGATTACATAAAGAAACTTTAATAGATTCGAATTTTTGAATAAAAGTTGTTGCCAGCTAGAAAATCAGTTGCGGTAGAATAAAAATTTGCGTCATAGCTTTGTTGCGGAATCCAGCACACACACAGATATTTGAGGAATTAATAAGAAAACTCTAGAACTTTACTGGAAAACCTCGAAAGAGAGAAAACCACTGCTCGGTAAAATCTTCTACTATATATCTTTGAGTACAAAGTTTCCGAGGATTACATTGTATATGAGAATGGTCGACAATGGGAATTTAGAATAACAATAATATATCGTCAGCGTTAGTTGTTCTAGTGGTGATGGTGAATGAGCGTCACGGCCAGCGATGAAGGTCGTAAATGATGAGCCGAAGATGGTCATAATGGTGCGGTAATAAACGATGTAGTCAGCGCTGACCGGCGTCGGTGATGATAATCAGCGGCGATGGTTGATAACAAGCGGTGGCGGCATGATGGTCACGGACAACCGGCGACGAGATTGACGATGAGGATCGGTAGTGCGTGGCCCGGCGGCGATGGTGGTTGGCAACCAACGGGGGTGGTCAGCGATTGTCGAGTGGTGGCACGATTATGTTTGAAGGATTTTCAAGCTTTAGAGCTCTCTCCTCTCTTTTTCTTGGGCCTCCTTTATGTGAAAAATGATGGGCTATTTATAGATTAGAGGTTTTACATAAATCGCAAAATCACAACTCCACTCCATCGGACGGCTCAAAATGATTCCTTTGATCATTTGATGTATTTTAAATATTTGAATGCTCAAATAAAGTCAGAATTATGAGATCTTGGGCTTGTTAGATCTGGCTCGTCAAGACACTCGATTTGACTATAAACACTCCATGTTTAAGAGCTATTTAGGAAATTAACTGATATTCAAAGTTTCCAATGATATTTTAAGTGCTTGATCTCGGCTAGTTTCAACTTAGGATCAACTTGCTTTTGACATCAAAATTCGTGCTTCGATTAGTAGTATTTTAAGTGTCATATCGGTTCTATTTTGGATGACATTATCTCAATCATCCAAAATATATCGTCAAAATGAAAATATTCTTCAATGAAATTTGTGGGTATTCATACATTTTAAGAGAACAGTCTTCATGGGAGCAAGATTATGATCACGGCGGTCAGGGGCATGAGATATGTCTGTACGGGCAACTTTTCGGTTATGGACCCATCCGACATTTACGTAGGCTGAGAGCGCCTTGTGAGCGTCTTGTGGCAGTCATGGCGTCGCATGGCGTCACGGGAGCAAACCGCAGAGGGTTTTATCCGTTTTTGTCCATTTTGGTTCGTTTTCTGAGATTTTCATTCATTTTTTACATTTTTTCTTTGATTTTTTACCTTTTCTCCCTTATAGGGGGTCTATAAAAACCCCCATAGAGCCGAGGGAGAAGGCACACACCTCATATGTTCCTCTTCTTCTTAAGAGAAGGTCGTTCGAAGGCGATCAAGGCCCGTAGTTCATACGGCGAGGCTCCGATTTTCCCTCGAAAGAGGCGTCAGCTGTCCTCGTCGGACCGACCAGGTTTGGAGGCGATCAAGGCCCGTAGTTCATATGGTTAAGCTCTGGTTTTCCCTCGAAAGAGGCTTCAACTGTTCTCGTCGAACCGACCGGGTTTGGAGACATTCAAGGCCCGTAGTTTCTACTTCTTCTTGTAGAAAATTAAATTTCTTGAAACTCCAATGGATGGTTTAACAGTTGACAACTGCCAAGATGGCGGGGAAACGTCAATTAGGAACCATCCTTCGAACAACTCAGAAAGTCTGATAGATAATCTTAGAGTATCATTCTCCATGATGTTACTTGATGTTAACTTGTATGAAACTGCTGAGGATTTTTGACCCATTCGAGGTTGTTTGTCAAAGTGTTACTTGATGACGTTAACCTGTATGGAAGAGGTCGAATTAAATCTGCTGAGGATTTTAACTTTGTCAGGTTGTTCGTCGAGTGTTACCGATGGCGTTAAACGATGGAAGAAATTCTGAATCCGCGAGAATTTTTGACCTATCCGAGGTTGTTTGTCGAGTGTTACTCGATGCGTTAACTTATGAAAGAGTCGAATTGAATCTGGCGATTTTTTGACCTATCGAGATTATTTGTCGAGTGTTACTTGGCGAACTATATGGAAGAGGTCGAATCTGGCGAGAATTTTGACCTATCCAGTTGTTTGTTAGTGTTACCGATGGCGTTAACCTGTATGGAAGAGGTCGAATTGAATCCGCTGAGAATTTTTGACCTATCCGAGATTATTTGTCAGAGTGTTACTCGATGACGTTAACTTGTATGGAAGAGGTCGAATTGAATCCACCGAGGATTTTTGACCTGTTGAGGTTGTTTTTCATAGTGTTAGTTGATGACGTTAACCTGTATGGAAGAGGTCGAATTGAATTCGTTGAGGATTTTTTGGCCAGGTTATTTAGTTTTACTCGATGCGTTAACGTATGGAAGAGATCGAATCACCGAGGATTTTTTGACCCATCCGAGGTTGTTTGTCAGAGTGTTACTCGATGACGTTAACCTGTATGGAAGTGGTCGAATTGAATCCACTGAAGATTTTGACTCATCCGAGGTTGTTTGTCAGAGTGTTACTCGATGATGTTAACCTATGGGGAGTAGGTGCGAAGTTTTGACAAATTTGAGGTTGTTTGTCAGAGTCTTCACTCGACGACGTTAACCTGTGTAGAATGGGTCAAACCAAAATATTTGTTTGAGCTTGTAGCCAAAGTTGCTCCTTTACCTTTGCCTTTCTCATTAGTATTACTAACTTGCTTCTTGAACTGATAATCAATTAGATATCCAGAATATTGATTTGGATAATTTTTTGAGATTAAGAGTTGCCCCCAGTCTCCAACAAAAGCTGAATGATCGAAGTTTGATGAATCTTCATTCTTCTTATGTGTTCCTCGAGAGTAAGATTTTCTTCACCATATAGGTGGCACTATTCTGAACATAAAGTTAAGTTCAACTATTGTGAAGATGTAAAGGAATGTTCCCTACAGACGTCAAGCTGCGTCTTTGAAAATCGATTCGGTAGAATAAAAATTTGTGCCTTAGCTTTGTTGCGGAATCCAGCACACACAGAAATGTTTGAAGAATTAATAAGAAAACTCTAGAATTTTTACTTGGAAAAATCTCGAAAAGAGGGAAAAACTCACGGGGCCTAGCCCAATAAAAATCTTATACTATGTATCTATTTCTGAGTACAAAAGTTTCCCGATAACAAGATTACAGAATTGTATATGAGAAGAGGTCGGATAGAATCTCGAATCGACAATATATACGCGTTACCTTGCCGCATTCTTGTAGTAGATGATGGTGAACGGCGAAATTAGCGGCGATGAAGGTCGTCGTGGTGATGACCGGCGAAGACGGCCGGCGATGGTCGGCGACGGTGAACGGCGTCGATGGTCGGCGATGATGACCGACGACGGTGGCCGGCGATAGTGGTCGGCGGTGACGACCGGCGATGGAGATTGACGACGTTGAGGATCGGTAGTGGCGAGCGGCGGCAACCGACGGTGTTGACAAAATTGGTGGCAGCGTCGGTTCACGATGTCTTGGAGGATTTTCAAGCTTTAAAGCTCTCTCATCTCTTTTGCTTGAGCCCCCATCATGTGAAGAATGAGGGGTTATTTATAGATTAAAGGAGTGGCGTTTCTGTAAATACATGCAAAATCCGAACCACTCCACTCCATCAGACGGCTCAAAATGATTCCTTTGATCATTTAATGTATTTTAAGTATTTGAATGCTCAAATGAAATCGAATTGAGATCTTGCTTGTTAAATCTCACCAGGCTCGATTTGACTATAAATACTTTATGTTTAAGAGCTATTTAGAAATTTAACTGATATCTCAAAGTTTCCAATGATATTTTAAGTGCTTGATCTTGGTGAGTTTCAACTTAGGATCAACATCAAGATTTCTTCATTGTAGTATTTTAAGTGTCATATCAAAAGTAATTGGTTGAAACATCCATATTTATATTTTAATAATGTTAATTGTGCACATTGAACATACAATGCAAAATAAATAAAAAATAATGTATTAATTCGCTTTAATGATATCATATTTGAAATAATGCCAATATTTTTTTTGGATCATTTGAATAAATTTATTTACAAATTCACATATATAGTGCATGTTCAAGAACTTGAATCTAAGATCTTTTAATTAAAATTTAAATTCTGAATCACTAGACTAATATATCTTAAAAATAAATATTTATAAATTTAATTAAAATATTTTTATTTTTAGGATAAAAAGTTATTCTAATGATTTTATTAATTGAAAGTGATTTGTTAGATCAAAATTTTCATGACAAAGTACTGAATATTTAGTCCAAATAATAAAGTTAAAATTTTATTCAAATCAATGAACTCCACCTTAAAAATCTGATGCCAAATCGTGTATGAAGATTTACCATCATTTCTTTCTTCAAAAAAGTAAAACTTATTTCAATTAATTTATGGGCGCTTCTAGCTTCTGCCACTAATCTCTTACAGCATTTATTATAAAACTAATAGAAGATAAATT
The DNA here is from genome assembly GCA_021442155.1 of Cymbidium sinense. Taxonomy (NCBI): domain Eukaryota; kingdom Viridiplantae; phylum Streptophyta; class Magnoliopsida; order Asparagales; family Orchidaceae; genus Cymbidium; species Cymbidium sinense. The sequence continues at coordinate 47,128,921 of CM038226.1, forward strand.
TAACTCAATATGTTAAACACTTGCTTATTTTTATATTAAATTTATATTAAAATATTGTCAAAATTTTATTAAATTTCATAATTTGCATTTTCAAAATATGTTGTATTTTAAAAATCAGTAATGTTATTTTAATAAAATAAATTTGTTAACATGACAAGGTCTGATATGCTCAATACCAACTTCTGAGCTCTACAAAATCTCCATCGTGAGATTGGATTCTACAGTTTCGTGTTGAGTGGCCACCGCATAGGTGACTTATTTAGGATATATTTAGGTCAGTTATAACTTTTTAAAAAATTGATTATAAAATTATTATGAATAAAGAAATTTTTTTTTGAAAAATTTTAAAAATAGTTTTCTAATATTTCTTACATTTTAATAACTCTCATTCTCAAAATAATTTTTTCACCATAAAATTTTTTAAAAAATAATTAAAAAGCTAGTAGTCAAATAAAAATATTTTACTTTCTCAGTGTTTTTTGAAAAAGCAAAATAATCGAAAAGCTATCTCAAACATACTCTCAATAATATAGTTTGTCTGTTGTGATACAACACCTCTATCAACTTATTATATATATATATATATATATATATATATATATATATATATATATATATATATATATATATATATATATGATTTAAGTAAAAGTTGTTATATAAATAAATATAAAGATTCAACTTTGTGGGTTCCGAAAATTCGCCACCGACCTCTCGATAAATGAAGGCAGTATGATTTGATGTATTGGCGTAATTTTCAGAAGGCAGATAGAACAGTAGATAAGATATTACTTAGAGATTTCGTCCTCATTTGGTGAGGACTTTAGATCTGGTTCTAAGTTTCCTGTAAGTGCAAGCACCTATAGTTAATTACCTCTCTCAATGCAGAGAGAAAACTTTTGATTAAGACTAGTCATTAAATAGCTTAATATGTAATGTATAGTAGTAGCATATGGAGTTTAAAATTTAGATTTATGAAATTCATCATTTTAACTTAAATCGGATGGTTGGAGGAATGATGATGTGCTTGATCTAGATCCCATGATTCCGTCATGCTGCTATCGTGATCCCTAGTCTACTTAATCAGAGGAGGTAAATGACCCAACCCCGACGTAAGAATCCATCGAAACACATGGGTTACGTCGTCCAAGAACTCCTTATAGACCTGAGGTGGTGTTTGTCTAAAGAGACAGACTTAAGTCTACCTTAGATGATAGATGACTTTTTGCCCTATCAGGTGTACCCTATAATTCACAACTCAAAGGGCAGAACCATTGGGGAACATACGGGCTACGATCTTGATCGTAATATAATGATTCCATTTTGTGGCAACCACCGATCGAAGGACTATAATCGGAATCATATGGAGCTACCCGCCAATGGAGGACGACCACATCCTTACTAGCGTGAGATTGATTGAGAGTGAACATAGTAGAATACTTGATTTGATTTTAGCTTATTTATGAGCTAGAGTTTTCTTAATTTATCACCTTCAATAAATTATTGCGAAAGGTGGATTGAATGAAGTTTGCTTTAAGCTTTTTAAAGATTAGATTTAATTTAAGCAATTTTTTAGATTGACATTTAATTTGAGTTAATTTGATTTAAAATTATAATCATATTTTGATGGAAGTATCCTCTCCAGTTGAAATCACCATTAAATACAGCCATCATCGGGGTAGGTGTATTATTTCAGATCTCGTCGACTATATTAGTTTAATAATAGAAGATCAGATCTACTTTCATATGATAGAATTAACTTCTCAGATATTTCACTAAGTTGAATTTCTTATAGTAACATCATTAGATTTTTAGGTTTTGTTAACTCAAACCTGGTCCTAAGACCAAACCGGTAAGTAACCCGCGCAGCATCCTCAAACATTTGAATCTAAACCTTTAGCATGGCCTATGCAGGTGTATTTAAGAATGTTTGCATAATTTTAAGGCATTGAATTTGAATTTTAATCAAGTCTTATAATGCATGCAAGAGTTCAATTGAAGCCTTAATTAACACCTTATGTGGGCTGTGTCTGTATGCTAGAAGGCGTTTTATTTTTTGTGTTTGGTATTTGCATTTAAGCTAATGGAAAAATAACTTTCAATTGATTCTTCATTTATTAAGTCACTATAATTTTAATGAAGAATTTTATTTGTATTCATGAATATATCTCCAAAAATATTACAAAATTTTCTTTTTATTTTCACAATTCATTCAATGAATTACAAACTAATTTGATTATTCACATTTGCTAGTAAGCCATATAATCAAGCCCTCATTAGCAAACCAACTTGTAGAACTTCATGCAAATTTATTTGCAAGTTATTTTCATTTAGTCCTTACTTGAAATTGAGTTTTCAGATTCAATTGATTTCTATTGAGATCATCTATCAATCTTTTTTGCATTTTACATTTAAAAGATATACTTCAACCATATTACAAGCTTCTGATAATCCAATTATGCATTCAATTGAATTTATCTTTGTATTTTATTAAAATGAAAGACTGTAAAGTATCATTCATGTTCACCCAGTTAATATTTAAAGCTTAGATTTGCATCTTATAACTATTATTTGCCTCCACGCCTTACATACCTTATAATCCAAAATTTAATTTGAAGTCATAATTAATTTTCAATTTTGAGCTTAAAAGTTACAATTAAATCAATTTATTTTGAATTCGAATTTTATTTAGAGCATAACCTTTCAATTTTGTATTTATTTTGAGTTCGAATTTTATTCAGAGCATAGCTTTTCAATTTTGTATCAAATTCATTTCATGCTCATTTACATTTAATTTCTAATTTATTTCTTTAAGACTTTATATTTTATATATATTTTTTGTTAAGTCCCAAAAAATTGACGAAATTTCAACAACATTCTACAGTATTTCAACATCATCTCCGTGATACATCTAACTATTTTGGCCTACCCGTCACGCCTCGACGTGCGTGAGGTGTTAAAGACCTAATTTTCAATCCCTTCACACGATAACGGACTTCAATCACCTGCATAAAAGCAAATATATATGCAAATATTTTTCTTCTCCTCTTTTTTTTAAGTATAAAATTCAGTCAAAATTTTGACAACATTTCAACATAGGAGGAGCAACATCTAATAGTTTTGGCTTACTCGGTATGCCCTGATGAGCGCAACCAGCGGTGTCTCACGACATCGCAGCCGGATTTCATCTCGTCACGCTTTGATGAACATGAAGAGACCTTCAAATCTGCATAAAAATAAGCATTTGCATATATATTCTATACACATTCATATTTTTCTACACATTCACAATTAATGACCATGATAAATTTTCACGCCAACAGGACTGATTTCCTTGAGCGATAATAACATTTCACTTGAATCCAATTTTTATTAGCCTTTGTGTCCAGCAAATGCAAATAAGATTCCTCAAGAGAAGGCATATATTCAATCTCGTGGTGACGGATGATGTTTGATATTGGTACAGCACAATCCTCTGGTGACTGTAAAAGTGTGGAATCCCTACATTCATTTTTAACATCCAGCTGTACATTTCCTTCCTCGAAATAGTGCGCAACAACCTGCATCTTTCCTTTTACTTCACAACTTGCAAATCATCCTTGAATTCAAGTGTCCATATTGAATGCCTACTGCCATTGCAGTAATTCTGTGGGCTAGTTCTTCAAGCAGAAATCACAACAGCAAAATCAAAGTCAGCATCTGGTCAATCCACATCTTTTCCTCTAGTGCAATAAACTGCACAGGTTCCTTTGTGCAGACCTGTTTGATATGATCCATGGTAGCAACCTGAGCAGTCCTAGGATCAAAGAAGTTATCCTTATCAATTTCACCAAAGGATGATATAATTACAACGCTGCTCCTATTGGGCATCTCAAGAACGATGAGGTGAGCCTTGTTAAAGAGAGGAAATGCCTCAGCCGCTGCCTTATTGTACAATCTGTCGTCCCCGATGAGCAGCCGAACATCTGGAAGACTGGATCTTGCCGGCTGGGGCATTAGTGAGGAACCATTTGGCGATCTCCTTTTCCTGCTTATCAGTCAACTCCTGGTTATCAGACTCCTCTCCCCAGTCCGCCATGGGAGGAAGCGAGGAGGAGAGAGTTTGGGCTAGTTGGAAGAAGACCTAGAGGAAGGGGGATGGAATGGATGGCACACTCGGTCTTCGGCAAGACCGACGATGCAAATGTGCAACACGTGGTAATCGGCCATGCCACTTTCCAAATCAAAGGAACCTGATATGAACCGGGTTGATCTGAGTCGTGATCCAATAAGATAACCGGGTTGATATGAGCCGTTGATCCAATGATATAACCGAGCTCTATCTTAGCCATTTGATCAGCGTGGTTTAAACGACCTTCGACCGTCGGGAACTTTAACCGTGGAGATTGGATCCAGCCGCCTAAAGTGCTTTGCTTTTCTTTTCAGTTGGATTTAGCTTTCGGGAAGGAATGGCAAGAGGGTTAATTCCTTGGGTTTGGCTCTTCGAGCGGTCAAATTGGCTCCAGAGAGGAGGGGAGCAGAGGGGAAACCCTAGGGTTTCCTGCCGGAGAAGACGGTGCTTCCGGTGAGTAAATAAGAAGAAAATGTTAGAAGAAGAAGGAGAAGAGGAAGGAACAGAGAAAAATAGGTTTTCTTTTCAGAAATATGGATTACATCTGGTTTTTCCCTTTTCTCTCTATTTATACTTTCCTTTTTCTACTACTATTTAGATCTATTTGTTCTTTACATGATTCAAGAAAGTACTTTATGATCTAACCGTTTTCTGTTACAACTATGTTCTTTTCTATTTCAAGATGTATTTTTTCTTGCTGTTTGGACTTGAGCTTGAGTTATTCTTTATGTCTTCACTTAGTTTTTCAGTTATGAGTTAGCTGATCTGGCAAACACTCATCTTATTTCTTATTTTTCAGTTATTTGAAGTCTCTGAAATTATTTGTTTCTCTGGATACTATTGTAGTAGTTATTCTGGCATTACTTGCTTTTGTTATTTATTTGTCTGTAAAGTTTAAGTTGTTCACTTAGTTGAATGTTGTTCTGTGATGTCCAAATAGTCTGTATCTGTGGAAAAAATCTCTTTTATTGCTTATAGTGATTGGTGTTCTGTTATCTTCCTGTTTTATTAAGTGTAATCCTTTAGCCAATTAGGGGCTTTTCTATTCCTTTTGCTTCTGTTATCTATATGTGTATTTGAGGTCATATCATTACTCCCCAATATTGACCTTGTTCTCAAGGTCAAACTCAGGAAATGTCTTCTGGATTTCTTCAATTGATACCCAAGAAGCATCTGTTGATAGTAGTCCATCTCATTGTACTAATACTTCTTTAATTAGTTTATCTGCTTGTAGTATGGTTCTATGGTCTAAGAATTTGATAGGTCTGACTAATGGCCGCCCTTCTATGAATTGAGTTGGTAATATTACTAGGTGTAATGTAGAATCCTATCTGTATTGTTTAAGTCTGGAGACATGAAACACATTGTGGATCCTTGCTGTTTCTGAAAGTTCTACTCTATATGCTACTGTCCCTATTTTTTGTAAAATTTTAAAAGGACCATAATACTTCCTCTGTAGTTTTGTATAATGATTCCCTAAGACTGAAGACTGTCTATAGGGCTGCAATTTTACTAATACTAAATCATTTACCTTGAATTGAAGCTCCCTTCTGTGTTTATTAGCCATTTGCTTCATTCTATTTTGAGCTTCCTGTAAAATTATTTTAAGTTGATGTAGGATCTTATCCCTCTGTTGTAATACTGTTTCTACCTTTGTGTTGGTAGCTGTGTTACCATTATAGGATATAATTGTAGGTGGAAGTCTACCATACACTATTTGAAAAGGAGTCATTTTTTGAAGTATTAATGAATGTATTATAAGATAATTCTGCCCATGGAAGAAATTGTAACCAATTCTTTGGTGTCTTTAATACAAAACTGCTTAGATATTGTTCTAGTATTCTGTTTGTGACCTCTGTTTGGCCATCTGTTCGAGGATGGTAAGCACTGCTGTGGCTTAGTGTTGTCCCACTTAATTTGAATAGTTCTTGCCAAAAATTACTCATAAAGATGGGGTCTTTATCTGAAACTATGCCATGTGGTATTCCATGTAGTTTGGCTATGTCTGAAGTAAAAATCTGAGCTATATAGGTAGCTATAAAATTGGCTGGAAGGGTTGAGAAATGTGCATACTTTGATAGTCTGTCTACCACTACTAGTATAACAGTTTTATTATGAGACCTGCGTGATAAAATCCATTGATACTTCCTCCCAAATGGTCACGGTATAGTAGAGGTTGCAATAAACCTGCAGGCTTCTGAGTATCATATTTAACTTTTTGACATATAGGACAGGTGGTTATAAAGTATTATATATCTTGTTTCATCTGTTTCCAATAGAACTGTTGAGTAATTCTGGCCAATGTCCTCTTAATTCCACAATGGCCTCCTATTGGGGTTGAATGTAATTCTTTTATAAGAATATTTCTGATTTCTGAGTCTTTAGATATGACAATCCTGTCTTTATAGTATATCAATCCATTAACAAGTTTATGCTTTGAAAACAAACTTGGGTTTTCTAATATTTTCTTATACATTTATTGTAGTTCAGGACTAGATTGTGTTTCCTCTTTAAGCTGTTGTATTACAGAAGAGAATTGTTGAGTATAAGCATATAAACTTAGGTCAGTAGGCAGTTCTGACTTTTATGTTGTAGAACTATCTTCTATAGGAAATAATTTCATAGACAAAGCATCAGTTGCTTTGTTTGTAACCCCTGGTTTATATTCAATAGTATAGTTAAATCTAGGAGTTTGATTAAAATCTTCGTGAGTCGAACTGCTTGTTGCATAAGTTCTCTAATGCTCTTTTGATATGTTCTTATAGTGAACTTGTTGCCTAACAAATACTGCTTCCATCTCCCTACTGCTTCTGTTATAGCATAAAGTTCTCTTACATAAGTTGATATTTTCTGTAATGTGGGAGATAATTTCTTGTTGAAATAAGAAAGAGGGTGACTGTTTTGAATTAATACTGCTCCTATTGCAGTACCTGAAACATCTATTTCCAAAATAAAAGGTATAGAAAAATTTGGGAATGTTAAAATTGGTAAAGATACCATAGCCTGTTTCAGTTGTGTGAATGCTGTTTTTGATTCTTCTGTCCACTAGAAATGTTGTTTAGTTAGCATTGAAGTTAAAGGAGAGGCAATTGCTGCATAGTTTTTAACAAACTTTCTGTAATATCCTGTTAAGCCCAAAAAGCCTCTTAATTGTTTAACTGAATTTGGTATAGGCCATGATTGCACTGCTTGAATTTTCTTGGGATCCACTTCTATCTCTTGTGTAGAAAAGATATGGCCTAAATACTCTATTCTGTCTTGAATGAAGGAACATTTTGATGGTTTGATAAGCATGGTATGTTGCTTTAGCTGTTCCAAAACTGCTTGTAAATGTCTTTGGTGTAGTTCCAAGGTTTGGCTATATATGCGTATATCATCAAAAATACTAATACAAACTTCTTTAAGAATGGTTTAAGCACTGAATTCATTAGTGCATGGAAGGTTGATGATGCATTGGTTAATCCAAATGTCATTGTTATAAATTCATAATGTCCTTCATGTGTTCTAAAGGCTGTTTTGTAAATGTCTTCTTCTACCATTCTTATTTGATGATATCCTGAACGCAAATCAAGTTTAGAAAAAATAGTGGCTCCATATAATTCATCCATTAACTCTTCTGGAGTTAGGATGGAGAACCTATCAGGGACAGTCACTTTGTTTAAGGCCTCAGTATTCAACACGAATCTCCAAGTTTCATCTTTTTTTCTTGATTAGTAGAGTGGAGAAGAAAAGTGCTTACTTTCCTTATTATTCTCGTATTTCTTTTCTTTAATTAATTTTTTAATTTTGTTTTTGAAAATGTGGATATCTATAATTTTAACTTTTGAATTGTGAGTGAATCTGGTGGTCTATATCCCTCTTTGGAGGTAAGTTCTTGGAACTTGAAATAACTCTTGGTATTGAGATAATACTGTTGTATGCCTTTAAAATTGTCGAATTCTTTTGTAGGGAATGCCCTCTATTTCTCTATGTAAGTATGATATTATCTCCTTCTTGTGCTGCAATTTAGTGAACTGATGGAAGATAATGCTTGCCACCTTGGAGGATGTATCCCCTTGTAGTTGCATTAGTCTGTCATTATAGTAGAATTTCATAGTGAACTTTTTGTAATCAGTTGTACATTCTCCCAATTATTCTAGCCATTGAACACCTAATACCACATCTACTCCTTGCATTGGCAGTAGATAGCAATCAGTGATGAAAGTGTATTCTTGTAGTTGGATAGGAATATTATAGTAAATTCCTGAACATTTTAAAGTTTCACCATTTCCTACTAAAATTTTGAAAACTGATGCAGGTGTTATTGTATGGTCTATAAACTAATAATTTGAAATAAAGTTGTGGGTTGAACCATCAATAAATACTTGCACTTTTTATTTCCAATCATCCCTCAGTCTTAAGGTTCTAGGATTGACCGAAAGCATTTAGGCTTATTTGGCATTTCTTCCTGGACTAACTCATTGTCTTGCCAGGTTTCTTGCTGCAGATTGTAGTCTTGTTCATAATTGACTACCATAAGAGCAAAAAGCTTTGATTTACAAATATGGCCTCTATGAAACTTTTCATCACAATTAAAGCATAGGCCTTTTCGTTTTCTTTCTTCTAATTGTGTTGCTGTTAATCTTTGAATGGGTATAGTATTCTTGGTGTTATTGCTGTTGGAATTATTAGGAAACAAAGGTGTGGGAAGCAGTGGTGGTTGTTGTTTGATTGCTGAAGTTGTTGGAATAAAATGATGGGTTATTGCAGTATGAACCTCATCTGCTAATCTGTCTTTCATTAGTTTGCTAATTGGAAGACTTGTTGTAGTGAATTTGGCTGTAATGCTCTAACTTCTCTTTTGATGTCTTGTCTTAAGCTAGATTCAAAACAGCTTTGAAGAAATTCAGGGGAAATTCCTGAAATCTGATTAGCCAATTCTTCAAATTCATTATAGAAGTCTTGTACTGTTATTTTCTATTGTAGTTTGACTAATTCTCCTCTTAAATATCTGTAGAGAGAAGGTCCAATCCTCTGAATGACATGATCTTTGAATTGTTGCCATAAATATAATTGTTTATTTAAATGCATCCATTGATACCAACTTAAGGCAGGTCCATCCATACGGACTGAGGCTATGATAAACTTCTGATCTTCAGACATATTGTAATATTGAAAAAACTGATCTGCCTTGAATAACCAGCCTCTTGGATTTTCACCATTAAATCTTGGCATATCTACTTTAATTGGTCTAGTATTTTGATTGTAGTTTTTAGGTTGAGGAGTAAATTCTACAGGATTGGAATTACATACTTGTGAATCCCTGCTGCCTTGTGATTGTTCTTGAATTGAATTGTCCAGTTTGGCTTCAATTGCAGATAATCTTCATTCAAGATTAAAGTAATAGATGTCATTTGTTCATCATTTTTGTTTAATCTTCCAACACATTCTTCTAGGATTTTCTCTTGTTCTTCTCGCCATTGATGCGGAAAGCAACGAGAGCACCAATAATATGAACCGGGTTGATCTGAGCTGTGATCCAATAAGATAACCGAGTTGATCTGAGCCGTTGATCCAATGATATAACTGGGCTCTATCTTAGCCGTTTGATCAGCGTGGTTTAAAACTGACCCTTCGATCTGTCTGGGAACTTTAACCGTGGAGATTGGATCTGAGCTGTCTAAAGTGCGCTTTTGCTTTTCTTTTCAGCCGTTGGATTTAGCTTCTCGGGGAAGGAATAGAAAGAGGGTTATTTCCGGCTCTTGAGCCGAATTGGCTCAGGAGGGAGGCGAGAGAGCGAGGGAAACCCTAAGGCTCCTAAGCTTTTGGATTCTGAAAAGGGTTTAAAAGTGCTTAAAAGCTATTTGTCTTTACTTTTGAAAAGGAGCTAAAACAGAGTTTTCAGTGATGGAGCTAAAACTCTTCAAAAAAGCACACTATTCAAACGGTATCAAAATTAAAAATTCAGCTCTCAAAAGCAAAACGCAAAAAAAGCTCTCCCAAGCGAACTGGGTTTCTGCCATAGAAGCGGTGCTTCGGTAAAAAAGAAAATGTCGGAAGAAGAAGGAGAGGAAGGAAGCGGAGAAAAGAGATTTTCTTTTGAAATATGGATTACATCGATTTTTCCCTTTTCTCTCTATTTATACTTTCCTTTTCTACTACTCTTTAGATCTATTTATTCTTTACATGATTCAAGAAAGTACTTTAGGATCTAACGTTTTACATTACGTATGTTCTTTTACGTTTTGGGATGTGTTTTTTTCTTGTTGTTTGGACTTGAGCTTGAGTTGTTCTTGACGTCTTCACTTAGTTTTTCAGTTATGAGTTAGCTGATCTGACAAACACTCATCTTGTTTTTCAGTTATTGGAAGTCTCTGGAATTATTTGTTTCTCTGGATGTTGTTGTAGTAGTTATTCTAGCATTACTTATTTTTGTTATTTATCTGTCTGTAAAGTTTAAGTTGTTCACTTAGTTGAATGTTGTTCTGTGATGTCCAAATAGTCTGTATCTGTGGAAAAATCTCTTTTATTGCTTATAGTGATTGGTGTTATCTTCTTTTCTTGAGTGTAATCCTTTAGCCAATTTGGGACTTTTCTGTTCCTTTTGCTTCTGCTATCTATATGTGTATTTGAGATCATATCGAACCAGATTGTAGCCTTGAGTAACAACGTCGTGGCGTATGAAACGACATAGTACATAAGGATGAGGAATAAAACAGCGGAGGTGGTGGAGAGAAAGGCGTTGCAATCGTGGGTGCAAACTGGAGTTCTCCGATTTGATGAAGATGAGGATCCGACGGCCAAGGGCTCTCGGTGGGGAGAGGAGAGGGGAAGGGAAGAGAATAGGAGAGCTTGCGATTTTCTCTTTTTGAACGAGAGAAATGGGAGCGGGTGTGCTTGCGGTTGAGGAAGAGGCGGGATCAGTTGCTCTTTTGGAGTTCCTCAATCGAACGAAGAGGAGATGAGTGAGTTTCAATTATTATTATTATTATTATTATTTTTTATGAAACCAATCGAGCGAGTGAGCTACAGGCAGGAAAGGAGGCTTTTGATTTTCATTTTTTTATAAGTAATATCTATTTATACTTTATATATATATATATATATATATATATATATATATATATATATATATATATATATATATATATATATATATATATATATATATATATATATATATATATATATATATATATATATTGTCGAAAACCATTCATAGAGTGAAAGTTTATGCCTTAGCCTTTGTGAAGTCCCTCATACGATAATTAAAAGCGACAAAAGACACTAATTTTAACGTGGAAAACCCCGAAGGGGAAAAACCGGGGCTCTTGAAAAGTTTCCACTATGTATGTTTGAGTACAAAGTCTTCCGATAAGCGGATTACAAAATTGCATGAGAGGAATAAACTGTAACATGATCGTAATTATTCGATGGTGGAGATCTTTGGGTAACCGGTGGGAATTGATTACATTAGTGACGACGGTGGCCGGTGGTGGTGGTTGATGGCCGTCGAGCGGGAGTGCGATCTTGCTTGGGGTGCGATCTTGTTTGGAGGATCTTAAGCTTCAGAGCTCTCTCTTCCTCCTCACTTAGCTTTTTCTTCTTCCTCTGACTCTTCCTTTTCTTCCTTGGACTCTTCCTTTTTCTTGTCTTGACTCTTCCACTTCTTCCGCTTGGACTCTTCCTTCCTTTGCTTGACTCTTTCTTCTTGCTTTGACTCTTCCTCTTCTTCCTTTCTCCTTCTCTTACTCTTCTTCTCCTCCTTCTCACTTCACTTGACACTTGTGAGGAATGAAGCCTTATAGATGGGAGGCGTTCTCAGAATTTAAGGCTACTCTCCTCGATCGGACGGCTGGATGATTCCTTTGATCATTTGATGTATTTTGAGCATTTGGATGCCCAAATAAAGTCGAATTATGAGATCTTAGGCTCATTAGATCCGCTCGTCGAGCCTTCGATTTGACTATAAACACCATATTTGAGAGCTGTTTTGGGATTTAATTGATGTCCCAAAGATTCCAAATATTTTAAGTCTTGTCTCGACGGTTTGACTCAAAATCATATAAATTTTGACATCAAGATTTGTCTTTATTAGTGATATTTTGAGATATGTATATATATATATATATATATATATATATATATATATATATTTACTTATTATTATTATTATTATTATTATTATTATTTTTTTTTCCAAAAAATGAGATATCAAGAGGTCAATAAACTATTAAACATATAAATTCAGAAAAATATTGTGATGAGTATGTAATTCTCCAAAAAAATTCTTGAAGAGTGAACTAGAAATCGATATGCGATAAGTCATACCACACAATAAATTAAATTGCACAATGAACTATATTGTTTTAACTAAACTTGCTTAAGACTATAATTTTTGTATTTTATAATCTGCAATAAATTAAAATAAGCTGTATTTTAATTTATTGGGGAGATAAAATAAATTGACCATATTTTACATTTACTTGTTTATCCTTCCCACATTATGCGGCTTCAAATAACAAGTATTAATACACCTTTAATTCCTTATAAAATTTTAAATCGTTATCAAAGAAGCTTTTATGTCACCTTTCAAGATCTTGAGCGAACCTTTTATGTCACCTTGCTCGTGGAACCCCGATTCTAAAGGTTGCTTTCCTGCCTTCGAATGGAGAACAGTGGTAGAATTTCTGGAGGAATCGTCGCTCGAGAACTGATCCAGAGATTCCTCTTTCGAAGTCTTTTCGATTTTTCTTGGGATGCAACGACGATAGGCGGCAATTCACGCTTTGGTTTAACAGTGGGTGAGATCTTTTCTGCCAGGAAAGAGAAAGCGGGCGAAGGCTCCCGGGGTATTAATGGAAGCGAGAAGATAGACTAGGAGGATGGAGGCCACGATGCCAAGAACGAACGAGGAACATCTCGCGGGTATGCACAGTAGCATTTTAGTGGAGAGAAAAGAAGCTGGAAGAAGAGAGCAAACGGGGAGAGAGCGAGAGAGAGAACCCTCGGACGAGAGGAGTTTTGGCTTGCCGAAGTGACCGAGAGAGAGAGCAAGAGTTTTCGATTTTTGCTTGCGGTTGAGGAAGAGCCAACGAGAGTTGAACTAAGAGGGGGAAGTCGCGAGCGGGAGAAGTTTCTTGCGGTTGAGGGAGATCGTGCGTGCTGCGGCTACTTGCAATTTTCAGTTTCGGAGGATGAGCAAGATGGAACGGTTTTTTTAGAATTGAGCTAGGATCGAGGCTTTCGGCTGAGAACCGACTGGGAGCTTTTCTCCTTTTTTTTTTTTTTTTGAGGAGAGAAGAAGTAAAATAATAGAGGAAAGATAATTATTTAGGTAACTATTATTATTATTATTATTATTATTATTATTATTATTATATTTTTTTTTTTGTGAAACAGCAAAGATGAAATATGGCGAAATTAGTTTCAGGTTTCATTTTAAGATTAATTTTACACAAATTTTATATAGTTAATTTATGTTAATTAGCTCATTTCCATTTCACTTTCACTCATTTCCCCTCATAGTGAAGGTAACTAAACTTTCAGTGGAAAAATCACTTAAGTTATAAATACTAATGAATATGGAGTGGCTTCAGTCAGCGCCTTGTAGGTAGTTCGATACGTTCATAATGCCTCCATCAGTTTGGTATGTCATTTTCTCTTATTTTTAGTGAGGATCTTCTTGAGCAGTTTGACCAATGTCTTGTTGAAAGCTTCTGCCAAATCATTTTCCCTTGGATTATATATTGAAGAATATTGTCGATCAATTTTGTGTCGATCGACGAATCTATAAATCTTTGTATTTTTGAAAGTTGTACCATTATAAAAAATTATTCTGTGTGTCACTCCAAATCTATAGACCACATTTTGCGTGAAGAAATTAATCACTCGATTAGCAGTGACTTCTTTAAATGGTAGTTTTAGTCCACTTAGAGAAATAATCAGTTGCTACTAGGATGAAGCGGTGTCTAGCTGATGATGACAGATCAATTGGTCCAATTATATATGTACCCCAGCATTCAAATGATCAAGATGCTATTATTGGGTGTAGTGAATTTGGAGGTTGATGGATTATATTCCCATGTACTTGACATTCATGACACCTCTTAGCATGATTGATATAGTTTCTCACCATAGAAGACCAATAATAACTCATCATTTTAATCTTTACTGCCATCTTGGGACCTGATTGATGTGCACCACAAAGTCCTTCATGAACTTCAATCATCATTTTGCTACCTTCATCTGTATTTAAGCATCGTAGCCACATTTATTTAAAGGATCTTCGATATAAAGCGTTGTTAACGAAATCATAGCGCAACATTCTTTTCTCAATTTGAGCTGCGAGTGATTTATTATTTGGTAATTTTTCTTCTTTAAAGTAGTCGATGAAGGGTTGCCTCCAATCATGTGGCTATTCTACAATAAAGGTTTCACACTATTGTTTTGAGGTAATATCATGCTTACCTATTCTTGTTATAACTCCTTATTGATTTCGGGGAGAATGAGGAGCAACCTGAGTCACATCCTACTATGTTGAATTTAGTAACCCCTCTACCTACGGGGATTGGTACTTTGCTGGCTCTAGAACTCGTCAAGTAAATATCCCGATCATGACATAATCATCATGAATGCTTACCATCTCCTTAGTTAATTTTGCTAAGCAATCTGTTTTGCTATTCTTGGATTAAGAGACTCGAGATATTGTAATATTTGGTATTTACTTCATAAGTTTGAGAAGTCGCTTGTGATATAAAGCTAACTCAAGCTTGTTGATTTTATATATGTCAAGTACTTGATTTATAATAAGCTGAGAATTGCCGAAAATATGTAAGTTTTGAATGCTTATGAAAATAGCTTTTTCAAGACCTGCTAGTAATGCTTCATACTCGGCTTCATTATTAGTTCTTGACTTGGTTAACTCATATTATCATCTCATTATTCCTCCTTCTGGTGTTATGAAGACGATGCTGATTCCTGCTCTTGCCCTTGGGAGATTTGGAGGTTGGATTTATTTGATCGATGAGGCTCCATCAAAGTACATTTCTCAAATTTGTTATTTTTTTCTTTCATGAATTAGCATAATTTGCTCATCGAGTAAATCGTCATTAAGAGAAGAGTCTGCAGGGATGAGATGTGCAGCAAGAAAATTTGCTAAGACTTATCCCTTTATTATTTTTTACGGAACGTATGTGATATCAAATTGTAAAAATAATATTGTTCATTTTGTTAAGCGACTTGTCAATGCTGGTTTTGTCATTAAGTACTTCAGCAGATCGATCCTTGAGATGAGGGTAATCTTGTAAGATAACATATAGTGACAGAGCTTTTGGACTGTAAAGATCAACGCCAAACAGTGCTTCTCTATCAGAGAGTATCTTATTTCTACTCCTATCAATCTCCGACTGACATAATAAAGAGCATTCTCCTAGCTTTCTTCATTGTGTTGTGCTAATAATGCTCAAAGGGACTCTTCTAATGCAGCTGTGTATAAAATAAGGGGCTTTTTAGGAGTAGGCGCTACAAGGATTGGTGGATTTAATATGTAGTTTTTAATGCTATTGAATGCTTCTTAGCACTCATTATCCCATTTGAATGGAGCATCCTTCTTCATCAATTTTGTAAATGGTGATATAAATCGACGAATGAATGCAAGCTGTCCTTATAAAGAATGAAGCTGATGCAAACTCTTCGGTGGAAGAATATCCACAATTGCCTTAATTTTAGCATAATCAATTTCAATTCCTCTGTGACGTATAATATACTGAAGGAATTTTCTGGAGGATACCCCGAATGCACATTTTAGAGGATTCATCTTGAGATCATATTTTCTGATTCTCTCCAATATACTTCTCAAGTCTTCAAAGTGATTTTCACGATTTAAGCTCTTCACCACTAAATCATCAACATAACATTCCACCTTCTGGAGAATTAACTCATCAAAAATACGTGTCATGGCTCTTTGGTATGTAGCTCCAATATTTTTCAATCCGAAAGGCATGATTATGTAGCAGTATATACCAATTGACGTCCTAAATGATGTGTGTTTCTCATCTTTAAGAGCCATCTTGATTTGATTGTATCTCGATGATTCATTCATGAATGAGAACATGCCGTAGTTGAAAGTATTGTCCATTAGTAGTTTTGATATTGGAAGCGAAAAGTCATCTTTTGGACATGCCTTATTTAGGTCCCAGAATTCAATGCAGAAATGGATTTGGCCATTCTTCTTCCTAACTGGGACATTGTTGGCTATCCAATATGCGTACTTCTCCTCCTGAATAAAGCCTGCTTCGATCAGCTTATTAGTTTATGTAATTACCTGTTCTTTAATCTTCAATCTCATTCGCCTAGGAGCTTGCTTAACAGGTGTTGCATTTAGTTTAATGATAAGTTTATGAACTACTATATCAAGGGATAAGCCTAGTATTTCAGAATATGTCCAGGCAAAGTAATCTCTGAATTCGTAAAGTAGCATTTTTAGCTCTTCAACTTTCTCATTAGGTAGAATGGCACCGACGAAAGTTGGACGGGGATCATCCTCATATCCTAAGTTGATTTCTCTGAGTTCATCCATAATAGATGTTTGTCCACCATCTTTGAGTTCTTCAGGTACAGGCTTGGCTTCTACTTCTTCATTATTTATAAAAAAAATTTCATGGAGATCATCTTCTTCATCATTATTAGTTTCGATCTCAGCTTCTATTATATTATAACAAACTTTATCTCGATGAGATTTGTGAATGAACCCAAGACCTTTGGTGATAAACTTATTACTTCTTCGATGCTCGAGGACTTCTTTGGCTCCACATATTGTTAAAGATTTGAGTTCTATGTTTAGTAGTTCTAATATGAATTCCAAGCTTATGCATCATTCTTCGTAATTTCTATGGATAATATATTGGTATTCTTGTTGGCACTATCTCATCAGAATCTTCATGTTGAGTAGGCTGATCAAAATTGTGAGGCTGAGACTCTTCAGATTTATAAAATAGAGTTCCTGTTCCGTCACTCTCACTTAACAGTGGCACATAGAATGTTTTTAATTCTTCAATATTATGAACCTCTAGTGGAGTGATTTCCTTGAAGTACTATTGAGGGATAGGTATAATTTTGAGTGAATCATCTGACTTTGCCAAGTGAGCTATCCTTCTTGATGCGGTCTTCTGAACTTTATTTTCATAAATAGATTCCAAATCATAGTTTGAATTAGAATAATTTATTTTATACTTTATCTTTCTTGAAAGTTTATAAGTTCTCTTAGGTTTGACATAAATATCTTCTTCTTGTGTGTCACTTCCCAAGTGAGGAACTGATCTTCTTGATTTAGATGTAGAATCAAATACTTTAGGGAGAGTCGACATTGCCTTCTTTCTTCCTTTTTGCTTCTGCTCTTTCACCTTATGAAGTTGCTTTTTAGTTCCTGAAGTGGATGCTACTACTTCAAGAGGCTCTGTTGGCTTAGGCTCTTTAGGGATAAAATAATTTACATCTTCATAGATCTTTGCTTCATGGATGGAGAATGATTGTAGGTTGTCAGGAATTCTGAACTCTTCTTCATCTTTTAGGTACTTCATACACTAATGCATAGTTGACAGGACGATGCCATACTCATACAGCCATGGCCGACCCAAGAGATCTCTAAATGATGTATCGACATCGATTACATGAAACTTGGCTTCTGTATATAAATCCCAAAATTTGAGTGGGATAATAAAAGAACTCAAGGTTTTCTGCCCTTTCTCATTGAAACCATGAACCATTAATTTATCTCTCCCAAGATGTTGGATATCAAGTGATAATCCTCTTAATGCTTTCAAACTCATAAGATTGATAGAAGAACCTTGATCAATCAATATTTAGCTGATTAAGATGCCATCACTCTCTGCGGTAACATATAGAGGACGGTTATGATCCACTTTTCCTAATATAAGATCTTCTTAAGAAAATATTATTACTGGGAGATCTTGAGTTTGCAATAATTTAGTCAGACATTTTTCAGCAAAATAAGCTTCATAACTATCCAGATCTTTGAGAGCTTGTATCAAAGTTTCTCGGAGATCTTTTGATATTAAGAGAGCCTCATACACACTTAATTGTTCAATGATCTTTCTTACATGTGATAGAATATTATAATCTATCTTTTTGCTTGATTTAGGCTTTATTTTAAGATTTTTGGGAATGATATCTTCGTTGACTTTGATTTATTTACCTTTACTTGCATTTTTCTTCTTTGATGAAGTTGGTATGACTTTACTACTTCTCAATTGAGCTTGAATCACCTTATCTTGCTTAGATTCTTCTAAAGAGGTAGTTTCTTCAAATTCACTTCTTATTCTGGAGGATTGACCAAAAGGACTAGACTCATTTTTCAATTTTGTATATTTCATACGTGATGATATCGATGAATCCAACTCTTCTCCACCAAGAAAACATAAATCTTCATCTAAACTGTTATCTTTTTGTTGAGTCATTAGACAAAATTTAGATGTTAACTCCTTAGGCTCTTCTTATTTTTCTGATAAGAATTTTGATGGGTTGGTCGAGTCTGTCTGACTACCCTTATCATTTTGAAGTAGCTGATGCTGAAGAATGTATGATATTACATAAATGATTCGACATACTTCTACTGGACAAGATTCACCATTATCTTTTTCATTCAATTCAATAATATGAAGTTTAAGCATATAGTCTGTAAGCCTAAATGATTGTCTTGTCGGCTGGTGATACTCCTCTAAATTATTAATAATATTTTGAGTTATAGTTCTCCTCTTGATCTTTTTTTTCTTAGTTGGTTTCTTTGATTTATGAGGTCTGCGTTTAGTAAACTGCTCTTCATGCTGTGAAGAAGTGGCCTTATCAGAATGCCACTGAGAAGCCCAAATACTTAGTTTAGGCATGTCTTTTAAGTCCAATATAGGTTTAATTGGTGATTTCCACTTAACACTAGGGACACCTTTTAGCTGCTTCAACATTTCACGGTCTTCTTAGAGACTACAATTTCCCATTCTTTAGTTTGAATTGATTTTTCTTTCTTTTGGTCTTTAATGAATGATACGGAAGCGGTCGTAATCATACTTATAGACTTTCTTTTCGGGTTGACTAAAATACTACCACATAATGTAAATTCACCTCGCAAATACTTCCTTTCTAGCCAATATTTGAAGACATAACAATCTTCAATAGGATGACTAATCATCTGATGATATGGACTGTAATTTAGATTACTAACTTGATGAGCTTCTTCAAGCCTTTTAATTTTTGGTAATGGTAGATCAGCTTTGACTGCTTGTCAAAATAATTTAGCCACACTGTCCCTTCTAAAGGAATATTCTTTGTTCATCTTTTCCTTAAGAGATGGATGCATTCGCTCATAATCTCTTGTTGCTTATTTTGGATGCTCTCCACCACTTGGAAAAGTCTGAGATTTATCATTGCTTCCTAATACTAATTTTGGCCGTGGATTAGGATGAACAATCTTCTTTCCTTTATCATAATTATATATTGGTTGTTTTCCTTTATCCACATTATAGATTACTCATTTTTCACTACTTGAACTATAAGAAGTGGCATGAGTTTCATTTCTTCTTGAGTCTGAAGGTTTGTTTCTCTTTGATTTATCTATATAGATTTGAGACTTAGGGTGATTCAGCTTTTCAAATTTGGCCACCCTATCAAGCAAGTCTTGAAATGTTGCAATTGATGCCATATATAAAAATGGTACCATTTTATCATTCATATTGCTCATTAGCAATTGGATCATATGATCTTCTTCCAATTATTGCTCACATTTCATACTTAGGTTATGCCAATGACTTATGAATTTTGTCACTGATCCATTTTTTCTCCTTTTTAGCAAGGCAAGGTTAGCGATTATTATTTTTTTGGTTGCACTGGCGAACCTCTTCACGAATATTATCTCTAACTCAGCAAAAATTTGAACCTAATCATTCGATAGATACCACTCAAGTACGAGGTCGAATTAACGATAACAAAGCGCATCCTTCCCTCCCGTGTTACCACAAGTAGCCTTAAATTGAGCAGATGTTGCTTTGAGTTACCGAGCCCACTAAAAGTATTAAATTTTGGCACTGAGTAACCTTTCGGGTATAACACTTGATCATATTCAGCTGGGTAAGGGCAACCCTTAGTCACCAACTTTTCAGCTTGCTTTGAAATTATAACTACCTTTATCTTTTCATTAATTATTATTTCTAGCTAAACAACTGTTACCGTTCTATGTGTGCTAGCCACATTTTGAATTATCAACTGAAGAGGTAGTTGGTTAACTTTATTCCTCGCTTCATGTATAACTTGTATTGTAGGAGCTTGAGGTACTAGAGAGACTGGTGGTATAGAAGTTGTATTATTAATCATCTGTTGATTAGCAGACAAAACATGTGCTACATTTGATGTAATATTTTTCTATAACATATCCATCATGATATTCATTTGTACCATTATGTCATTCATCTTGGTACCAAGCTGTGCAATTTTCTTATCTTTGACTTAAATTTAATACTGCATTTGTGTTTGCTCTCTAGCTAGCACCACGACGTCAATCAATACAAACTCTTCTTCTTCCTCTATTTTTAGTTATTGCTCTACTCTCTGCTCATCTTCAGGGGAAGAACTTGACTGTCCTTCTCCTTGTGCATTTACAGGGGAAACTATTGTTAGGGTTGAACGACGATGCTGATTATAAAAGCATGTACCAGGCTGATCATTTTCTGGTTCAACCATATAAACCACTTCAACACTCATGATCTCTTTTTTATTTCAATCTTCTTCTTCTACAATAGAGATTGGTGATTCATCTTCTACTTGCTTTTGTGAAGACGCTCTTTCATAAACGTCAAATTCAGGTTCAAGTTCCCTGGATCCATGTTCCTGCTGATGGTGCTGAGCGGAAAGTTTATCTATATCTCTGACCATATAGATGACTTTCACTTCCATAGTGTCTTCTTCATCGCCTTCTTTTTACACATGAATTTCTGATCGATGTTTCCAGTGGATCTCTAGTTCAGTGTATAGAACAAATACTTCTTCCAGTAAAGGACTGCGATCAAAGTCAACCTTCTCTTGGGGGGTGAGTCTGATAGATGATGGGATCCCCTAGAGGATTCTCCATGGTGTCGACCATAATATCTTTCACCAGTGATATTCCTTTTTTTGGGTATCCACTTATGATGAGTTATTTTTTAGATGAATTTTTGAATATATGCATCAGATATCACACCTCTTTCTTTTTTCAGAATTTCATTATGGGGCCTTAGTCTCCATATCTGCTTATCCTTTCGTCGGGACCTTTCGATAGTAGATTCTTGGACACGCGGTCCGAGTGTCATGCCCCGATGCTCACCGCACAAAACATACTTGGCTCGATGACTAGTTACTATAAGAGATGGCAACCTCCTTAGCATGCATTTAGTATTTTCAATTGTCACAGGCCTTTGAAATTTGCTCTTCATCAAGCCTCTTTTCTTGGCTACTTTAAGAACTTTATGTATTATAGAGGATAATGTATCAGGCTGTCTCCTCTGTGGTGGTGGAGCTTGACATTGTTGAGTCTAGAAAGACTGTTTCACCTCACCTATAACTAATTTTTTTACCCATTTTAGATTATCAAAGTTGTTATGGGTAGGAATACTCACTTTTGGCGGCAGTATTGTTCGTTCACTGGGTCGTTTAGGTAGGATTTGCTGAGCCCTCGGCTTAGCATTTTTTTTCTTCTTTTCCTTATGGTTAATTTGCTTCCTGATGAGGAAGCTTCATGATCATACTTTTCAGGTATAAAAAGTTTAATCGACGAAGCAATTGTACCATGAAACATTAAAGATATAGTTTGCCCACTAATAGTTATTTTCATCACGGGGACTTCAGATTGGCCTAGTCTTTTAAAAACTGAAGTTCTCTGTCGAGAAAACTTCTTAATAACTATTGGTTGCTTAATTGGTTGGCGAGCATGACTAGTAGGAGCTTCAAGAACTGAATTCCGATGACCTCACAAGTGCACCATGGTGGGTGCTGAGTTGCGCTATGATGGCTGGAAAATTCAAGCTACCAAATTGAATGGTCGCTCCAACATCTCCTGTGTTGATGACAGTGTTAGCTAAGCAAATGTTTGCACCACGCCTTAGCTGAACAGTGAAAGGGGTGCTTTGTAGATCCATTCTGTAAAAGTAAAAGATGAAGATTAGTAATTAGTAATTATTATTTCACCCCATTCTTTTGAAATGCAGGAGTGATGAAAATGCCGGAAACGTAGAGAAGAACCCGCCTGATGATGGTGTTCCTCTCCGGTTGTGGTAAAGGGAATGGGAACAATAATTCGGTGACTATGCGCTCGATTAGAAGAAGAAGCGAGGAGGTATACCGAGAGAAACTCGCCTGATGATGGAGTTGCCTCTCGGCTACCCTCGCTTGTGAAAAGGGGAGTGAATCAAAGTAGGAGTTCGGTGCATGCTTATGGCTTCAGAAAATAGATTCAAGAGGGATGAGGGCTATTGTGCGACTTTGGAGATGGGATCAAGAATCAGAGAAGGGAATTCAGCCAAGGGAAATTGCGGGAAATGAGAAGGGATTTTCGGCCAAGAAGAATGAGGGAAGGAGGGAAAATGGAAAGGGGAAAGCTTACTGTTTTCTTGTGGTTCGAGGGGGAGACGGATAGGGGAGGCTTTCGGTTTTGCTTCAATCGGGGATGAGGAGAAAAATGAGCGAGACCCCTTCGGTTAGGGGATTGATTGATTTTGAAGGAGAAGAAAGGAGGAGGACGGGAGCAGTTCGTGTTGTTGAGGGAGGAGAGCTGAGTGGGAGTGGTTGGTTGGGAGCATCAAACGAGAGAGATCGAGAGAGGGAAGAAGGAAAATTGAACCTTCCTTCTCGTTTAAGCTCGCGTGAAGATGGGAAACCAAGCGTGGCTTGGGTCGTGTGAAAGGGGAGACCAGCGATAGAGAGGAGCGAATGGGAAGAGGATTAGATGTAAATAGTTTTTTTCTTTTTAAATCAATTTTCTAAATATGTAATCCACCTTAATATGAATTTTACACTGACCTCAATATAGGGTTATTATATATGTTGATTCAAGGTTATTTCGATATTCTGAATGCAATGACGCAGTCCGTTTCACAATCGGAGGCCGTTTGGTTCAAGTCGACGTTGAATCGAGCCAATTTCAGTTCAAAATTGCTCTTCGCCTCTTTTGACCGCTCGATATTTGCGCATACTTGTTTGAATTGAGTGTGAATAGTCTCACTTGATAGATTTTAATATTTTGAAACTAATGGTATAGTCAATTTCACGAACGAATGTCATTTGAGCATTATCGCAGCTTCCTGACCTCGATATATGCGTAGGCATGTTGATGGCTCCATCGCTTGATCGGTTTGATCATTAGTTTGTGCAATATTTATATTCTGATCAATTTCAATGCTCTGAATGCGATGACGAAGTCTGTTCATTGATCAGAGGTTATTTGGACATTGTCGCAACCTTTTGACTTTGATATACGTGTCGGCACATTGACAACTCAATCACTTGATCGGTCGATCGTTAGATTGTGCAATATTTATATTCTGACCAATTTCGACATTCTGAATGCAATGGTGAAGTTTGTTCATCGATCGGGGGTCATTTTGACTTATTCGATTCCCAGTGTATTTCAGCTCCGATTTCCGAGCTGTTACATCAAAGGTCCGTCGATTTTGGATTTTGAGCTCGAATCGACTGATGTATCATGCATGGAAGTCAACAATATCTTCAGAAACTATGTTTTCCTGTGAGTTTGTCCCTTTTAGCTGTCCTGCAAATTAGTTAAAGCATTCATGTGGCTCAATAAATTCAGTTTTAATATATAGCATTCTTACAGCCATAGATAGCTTAATGTGATTTGTGCATCCTTCCCACAATAATAGTTGTTCTGCTTTTAGCAGGTCATAGAACTTTTGATCTTTTTCAGGTGGCTCCTCCTCCGTAGGATACTTTGCTGCAGCAGTATCATAGACCATTTCTTCATAAGTTCGGCTAGAATTATATTCACTTTAAGGGCATGTATGGCTCGTTGAGGCACCACTGTCAGCATCAACATGTGATTCGAACTCATCATATGAAGTCCAAAATCAATAATTTGGTTAGAAACTCATGTGATATAAGTCTACTCTGACTTCATCTGGCGGTAAGAAAATTTGATTATTGTGCCTCGCACATGGACATCGAAACTTTCCTTCAAAAATGTATGAAGAAAGATGAGATGCTACATGTATAAAGTGTTCAATACTACTCAAGAATTCATCAGTTAATTTTTTTTTTAGTTCGGATGCATTCTATTTTACATACATGATTGCTCATTATAGATATGCATAATCTAGATAAATATAAAAATGTGAGAATTCAATTAACATTCTATCTCAGTTACATAAGTAATATTGATTGCATAATAAATAGCTAATTTCTTATGATGTCCCAAGTGACTAAGTCATGCACTACAAAATTTTTTATAACTTCTTGTTAGTTAGCTGTAGTGGCCTATAATCACTAAATGTATTTTTTTTTTTACAAAACTAAGGCTGACACATATTATGAAATTTAAACAAATGCATCAAAAATTTGAAAATCATATAATTAATCATTTTATACAATAAATTACTTAGAAAAATAATTATGCTTAAATTCCTAAACGCAAAATTTAGATAAAATATAAATCTAACATGTGCAATTCAAGATCTACACACAAATAGATATTTTAAAACAAGATTAAGCAAATTCAAATAAATTTGGAGAATATTTAACTGAAAAATCACAAAAATTCTTCAAAACTTCAAATCCCTATTTCTTACAAACCAACGGATGAAATCATAAAAAAATATAATGAAAGGAAGAGATCAAGATATACCTTGGATTCTATAGAGAAAATGAAGAAAATAGATGCCAACTAAATAGGTGAGCCCTAGCATTTCATCATCCGAGAGAGAGAGAGAGAGAGAGAGAGAGAGAGAGAGAGAGAGAGAGAGTTCGAAAGAATATAGCTCGGGTGAGGGGGGCGGTGGGTTTCGTTGCCCCTACTATTAACTAATTTCGCATAAATTATTAAGATGGATTAATCTGTCAAAAATTCAGTCGAGTTTAAAGAGACTTATAAATAATTATAAGTAGCACACTTTCAATTTTAAGCATTTGATTTATAGATTTTGAAAATAGTTTTGAATTTAATAGTGTTAATAGCCACTCATATTTTTTACTTTAGCCAAAACATGCAATTTGACATAAAGAAAATATTTCATTTTGAAATTGATTTAGAAAAGCACGAATGTATGAAACTCATATGACATACACATTTATCATGCTAAGAAAGAAATAAAATGATGTAAGCATGTAATTTCATTCACTCTAATTAATTCTTAAAGACAATCGTATGAAGTAAGATCATTTAAAGAGAATCAAAAGTTGTTTAAAGGGACTTTCATTTTGCTTTGAGCTTGATTTGAATTAGAAAAGTGTGAGAAGGTTTGCTAGTCCTAACCCATTCCCACATGTGTGTATTATTTTATTTTAATTTTTGGGTGATTAGATTAATTTTATGCTTTGGTTAATTTAAGGTGTAGATTAAGTTCATTAATTACCCTTTGCATATACCACTTTAACATATTTAATCAAATAATTATGAGCCAATGTATGACATAAAATCACAAGAAATTTAAATCAGCAATGCATCCTAAGAAAGAAAGGTACCTAATGCAATTGGCTCATAATTAATGATTAATTAAGCTAAAGGGTTTAATTTAAGTATTTTCGTAACCCTTCCCACACATATGGGTTAGGTATGATTTCCTTAAGTTACTTAGGTTATTGAACACCTAAGAATCTACCCAAGAAGGATTAATTAAGTTTCTGGATTAATTTTGGTTTTGAGAATTTGATTTGATTAATTAAATAAATCATTAATGGATTAACCCTTAATTAGATTTGGATTTAAGGAAGAAAGAGGGTTTAGGGAATAGTTTAAGAAAATATCCCAAAATTATTCTATAAACCTCCTAATCACTTAAATAATATTTAATTAATTTAATCAAGGAATTAAACCACTGTTCACATGCTTAATTAAGCCTAATTACATTAAGATAGTGATTAGGGGTTCATTAATTAATTTCCCTGATTAACTCATTAATAAATTTCAAGAAAAATAGGGGAGCCAGAAGTCATCCTACTAAACATACCTGGGAAGTTTGGAATTAATTAATGATGTCATTAGGGAGTAATTAGGGTTATTAAGTTTTCAAATAAACCCTAATTAAGAAAAATCTACTATTTAAATTCAATTAAAAATAATTTTATTGGATTCTCCTCTGAATTATCTTTAAAATGAACTTGAGTTAGTTTTTTTTTGGATTTTTTTTACAATTAGTTATGAATTTAGGATGTTTCAATTGATTTAAGTGATTTTTTAGATAAGAAAATCAGATTTTTGTATATACCGCACATTGACGGGCAACACGACGTCGTGATGCGCAATCGTGTGGTATGCTCGCAACGCAACACGTGGTGATTGGCGTCGCCGCCCAAACGAGTGGGAAAGACTAGTCAATGATACATAGTTTCACTCGACCGCCCGTCCAGATCGGATGGTCCATCGTCACATCGAAGGGGATCATGCGACCGGCGCGGATTCGAGCCGTCCGATCGCGTGAACCGCGCGATTAGATAGTCTAGATCACATTTAGTGATCTGAAGGCCTGGATTGGACGATCCACACACGATCAACACACGATCCAAACCATTCGATCCCGCAAACCATAGGATCGGATGGCTGCTGCTTTGCCACCGATGGTGAACAGTAAATTCATGGTGTTTTTTTTTTAAAAGGAGGGCTTCTAAGTGAAAAGTTGTCCAAATGAACTCATTTTCATGTCGATTCACACCGAAAAAATTCTATTTCCTAATTGGGATGATTTAAAGTAAAAATGCATGATTATCTAGGGTAGATTCCTAAAAATCATGCAAAAATAAAGGATCCTAAGGCTAGCTATGATTTTTAAAAGTTACATCACCGGGGATGATTTCTAGTGGTGGTGATGACTCGAGCGCACTATTGAGTGAGGGAAGAAGCCTTGGAATGAGCTTGGATCCTCGCTTTCACATCAAAATGAAGTTTCTTCTTGTGATCATCGATTTCTTACTGAAATCTACTTAGTTTTGAAGTATTTCTCTCTAAAATGAAATGGGGGTGATTGCTAATGGCTTTTGGCAGCTGTAGGAGACGGAGAATGAGAGGAATAAGGGTTTTTGTTTTCAACTACTAATGTCTTTGAATCAAAAGTGAATGAAAATGAACCTTTTGTTTAAAATTTTGGCTGCAAACTCATGTCATTTGGCTTGGTGTGGTGGGAATGGAAGAGAATCATCCTAGGTGGCTCTCTATGGTTGGCTAAGGCATGGAAAGTGGCTGCCATTAAGGACAAATGAGTGTCCTAGCCATGGGGAGGTGAGTGTCCTTCATGCGAAGTGTTCCAATGAGAGATGTGAGGTGATTTCACCTCCCCATGATTCATGGATGCCCCAACCACTCCTTGGGTCAGAAAATCAGTGTCCTTGGTGCCTATGTGGATTTTTGGATGAGTGCCAAGTGGCTAAGGAAGAGAAATGACCACTTGAGAAAGTGTCTTTTCTCATGGGATGCCCTTGACCTAAGGGCAAAGTGGTCATTTGACATTGAGTTTGATTTGGGCAGATTTGAAATGAGTCAAAAGTAAGTTGGACCAAATTTCATGTCATTTGAAGTTCATTTGGTTTAATTTGGGTTAATTTGAGTTTTTTTCAATTTGATTCTTTAGATCAATTTGGGCTAAGTTGACCAATTTGACCTAATTGACCAAATTGGCTTGAATCATGGCTTGGATTGGGTTTGGTTGATCATTTGGAATATATTGTAGGATTTGGATTCAATTAAATTTAGTTTGATTTAATTTTGGCTTGATTTGACCTTTTAGGTCAAGTTAGGTTCATGGTCAATTGGGCTAGGTTGGGTTTAGTTGGCCAATTGATCAAATTGAGTTTAATTAAGGCTTTGGTCAAGTTCAATAATCAATTTGGAGTGAACCTGAGCCATTGGTTGCAATCAATTTGATTTAGGTTGCAATATGACAAGTTTGGGTTCATGTGGGTTAAAGCGTTGACTTGGTCAATGGGCTAGGTTGACTTGGTTTGTTCCACTTCATGATAATTGATAAACCTATGATGATCAATAAATATAACATGAAGTTCAGATTGGCTTAATTCACTTTGATTTGAATTGAATTGGATTTGATTCATGTAGGTCAAATTGGCCACTTCAGGTCAAGTGAGCCACTTGGGTTTAGTTGGCTTGATCAAGGCTTGATTCAAGTTTGGTTGAACTCACATATGGATTTTTGATTGAAATATAAATCCATTTGCAAGATATCTGGAGTCAAATGAGTTCTGATTCATTTGACAATTTCAAGTCAAAAGGGTGAATAGGGGTTTGACTTGGGTTAGCTTAATTTTGTTTTGATAATTTAAGTTTGAGTTTATAATTGGATTCATGATTTAAGGATTGATTGAACCATGAAGAAAAATCAAGGGTTTGGCTTGATTTGAGTTTGATTTGACTAAGTTAGAGATTTTGACTTGAAGGGCTTAGGTTAGATTTTGTTTGAATTTGAGTTTGAGTTTTGAATTTGGTTTTGGATAATTGAATTTATATTTTGTTTATATTTGTGAATTTAAATGAGAATATAAATGGGTTATGAGAAAATTCCTTGAATTTGAATTGATTTAGATTTGATTTAGGCTAAGTCCATAAAAGAGAATCAAAGGACTTAGGAAATATATTATATTTAGATTTAGTTTGATTGATTTGAATTTATATTTCATTTATATATATGAATATAAATGACAATATAAATGGGTTATAAGAAAATTCCTTGATTTTGAATTGATTTAGATTTGATTTAAGCTAAGTCCATGAGAGGAAATCAAAGGACTTAGGAAATATTTTGGAGTTTGGAATCCAATCGTGGGCTTCAATCATAAGTTTCAATTATTTGGAATTGATTCATGATTTGAGAAAATCCATTGAATTGATTCAAAGTTTGAGTTAGAGTTGGAGTTGATATGAGTTTAGAGAAAATCAATCAAGTTGGAATTAATTTTAGATTGTCTTGAAGGGAGGAAGTGAGGAGTTTGTTTGAGCTATAGGGTAGACAAATTTTTTAACACCCCTAAGGCATGACCTACTCATATGGCTAACTCTTTTAAGTCTCTAGGGTTAGGTTAAGTGTTCACCTAATTACTAGATGTGTCTTAAGACTAAGGAACTCTTAAAGTCTAAGAGAAGTCCTATGTCTAAGATGGAGGGGTTGCGAGCTCATCCTAAAAATGAGGTCAAGTGTACTTATATACTCATAATCAAGTACAAATTTTCCTACCACACCAAGAACGGTGCGTACGGGTACTTATGGTCAACAGGGCTTGGGGTGTACGCACACGCATACATGCATGCTGAAGGGAGCAACTGATGCATGGGCGCATTTTCCACGACATCATGCTCTGAAGGCGCATGTGTGGGACCGTGGGTCACACACGGATGGATAGATGCCGCTGGGGACGCTCGCTGCAGCAGGAGGTCGCATCGAGGCGAATGCGCGTGCCAGTAAATAATGGGATGGAGGGCTTCACCTGTGGGAGAGACACTCGTGTCGATGCGTGCTTTCCACCTGGTATGGGACAGAGTGGGAAGGAGCTCGATTCGCCTACCATGGGAGACAAACAGGAGAGGTTAGTTGAGGGGATTTTTTTTGGGGAGAATCGCATAGGGTTAGGGCCATAAGGGGGGTATTTATAGGATATATATTTTTTATTTTTTTAATTAGGCATAATTTGTGTTTTTGCACTGACATTATCATATAGGCAATATATATGTCAATCGTAAGTTATTCTGATGTTCTGGATGCAACGACATGGTCTATTTTATGATCGTAGGCCATTTGGTTCAGTTCGACGTCAAATCAAGGTTAAATTTTAATTCAAATTTGTGCGTCGTCACTTTCGATCGCTCAATATTTGTATAGACTCGTCCAAATAAAGCACAAATAGTCTATTTGATAGGTTTCAATATTTTGATGCTAACGACATGATCAATTTTATAAACGGAGGTCGTTTGGGCAACATCGGCTTCCCAGTGATATATGTCGCATTCTATGGCCCCTCTTGATCTGACGTCAATTAGACAATATGCACATTTTGATCAATTTTGATGTTCTAAACATAATGAAAAAGTTCGTTCGTTGAACAGAGATCATTTTGATTGATTTTAGTCGATTTGCATGTCAAGCTTCACCTAATTCACCTTGTGAACTCGACTTGATTTATGGCGCATGCATGGAGGTCAATAGATGCCCATCAACAAATATGATTCGTGCATACAATGAGTCATGTTTGGTGAAAATTGGTTGACCCTTTGGGCGGGTCATAGGTCTTGGATCACTACATCTTTCAATTTCAATGGCTTCACTAAAGAGCTTCTTCCACCATCTACTCTATGCTTCGATGGGTTCGTTGAAAGTCTCTTTCTTTTGTGTCTTCATAGATTTGGAATTCCTCCGACTCTAGCTTCATGCTTGACTGGGTTGGATGGAGGAATTGGTTTGTTTACTTTGAAATTTGAAATTCCTTCTATCCTAGCTTTAAGCTTGATGGGCTTGATGAAGGATTTACCTGATTTGCCCATATTGACTTGTTAGGAAGTGTATGTATGCCCTAAGTCCCATCCTTCCTGCTTTGACAGACTCGTTGCAGGATACATATAGTTGACCTAGCCTTTCGACTTATATTAGGTCTTTAATATTGAGTTATCAGTCTAGTAATGTGCTTTAACAGACTGAATAACCACAAAATTCCTTTAGTTTGACCATTGCCTTTGTGTGAACTACGGAATCACTTCCTCACTCTTATGCTTTCTTCTTTAGCAAACTTGATGAGGGAATTGGCTTTGATTTATGCTTTGTGCTTGATCTGATCATTTTAAAAGGGATTGAAATATCACCTTGCAGGCAATATATAGATTGATTTGAGGCATCTATGAATTGATAGTTTCCTCAGATTGTCATGGACCATCGATCGAGTGGAAAGTCTCTTAGATTCTGGTTGCTTGTAGTCACTATGTTGGATCTGGTTTGAGACTGAATAACTATCATCATTGGATTGATGAGCAAGGGCTCTTTTACTGTAACCTTTTCTAGTGGCTTGTTGAGTGAGGAGAGCGTCAGCGACTCGGCCATTTGTGAGCTTGTTGAGTCCGACCTTTAGAACCTACTCTAGTTTTTGACTTAAGATGTGATAGCCTGGCGGTCTTATCATTAGACGAACATGAGCTCTTTCACTATGGCCTTTTCTTTTAGCTTGTTATGTGAGGAGAGCATCAAGAACTAGACCATTTATAGGCTTATTGAGTTCGACCTTTATATCTTATTCATGTCCTGGACTTGAAGATGTAGGGGTTGATGTTTTTCCAACTTAGTTGATTAAAGCTTTTGAAATTGGGAGTTCTTCTGACTTGATCTTTGACATTTGACGAATCTTGGAGGGAAACTTTTGACATTTAGGACTGTCTTTTCATGCAATGAAGTAAATTCTTTTTGTTCTTGTAAGACCTGCAACTTTAATAATAATAGTCATAGATACATTCAGGGATCTCAGCATAAAGCTTGATATCAACTTGAATTAATATATAAAAAGATCTTCTATTTCATAGGAAAGGATTGAACAACTTTGATTTATAAAAACTAAAAAAATGCCCCTTGCTTAACAGGGGGATTGCATACTAGTTCAGAAATATATTATAGAGTTTGAATCTCTTTAATATAAATAAACGAAGCTCATTCTAATTATTATATTTATTTATCTGAGGATCTCGATTTGATGCATGATGTCAACTTAGCTAATTATATAAAAATGCCCCCTTGTCTTCTAACATTTTCACAGAACTTGAAAATGCTTTCTCATTTTACGAGAGAATCTTTAAGTAAAATTACATGTGTATTTGACATGAAAGCCTTACTAGTGCAAGATTCATTTAAGTATTTATATACTTATCCACAGTTAGTTGTGATATTTTTTAAGATAACAACCATTGATTAGTGGCATCGGTCGTTGGCCATTCTTGTCAATAAGCTGGTAGCCTTTTTCCTTTTTACACCTTCTCTATGACGTAAGAACCTTCTCAGTTAGTTTCAAATTTACCTTCGATCTTGTGATGAGGGATGATTGGCCTTCTCAGCACCAGAACCAATTCACCTTTCTGGAATGTTCGAGGATGTACTAAACTATTAAATTCTTTGGACATCCTCACTCAATAAATTTCTAAACTTTGTTGAGTTTGGAGTCAAACTCCGTCAAGCACATCCAACTCTTTCATTCACAGGTGAGAGTTCTCATCTTGAGTAAGATTGAATTGGATAGTTACTCGAACTGATGGTTGCTCAACTTTTAGTGGCAGAACAACTTCAACCCTAAATGTTAGAACATAAGGAGTGACCTTGGTTGACATTTTGTAAGTTATTCTATATGCCCAAAGTGCATCCATCAATTTAGTGTGCCACTTTCTTTTATTCCTCATGAGAATCTTTTTGACCAACTTCACTAATGTTTTATTGAAAGCCTCTGCCAAACCATTAGCCATTGGATCGTAGATTGATGAGTACCGCTAATCAATTTTGTGCTGATCAGCGAATTTGTATATCTTCGCACTCTTGAAAGTCGAGCCATTATTTAAAATGATTCATCATGGCACCCCGATTCTATAGACAACATTGTTGGTGAAGAAGTCAATGACTCGATCAGTAGTGACTTCCTTAAATGGAGTAGCTTCAACCCATTTGGAGAAGTAGTCAGTAGCTACTAAAATGAACCGATGTAAGGCTGATGATGGAGAATCAATCGGTCTGATTATATTCATGCCCCCACTTTTAAATGGCCAGGATGCTATTGTTGGGTGCAGAGGATTCAGAGGTTGATGAATGAGATTCCCATGGACTTGGCATTCATGGCACCATTTTGCATGATCAATATAATCTTTCACCATCGATGATAAATAATATCCCATTTTCTTGATTTTTGCTACCATTTTAGGATTTGATTGATGTGCCCCACAAAGTCCTCCATGAATTCAGACATTAGTTTGTTGGCTTTATCTGTCCTTAAGCATCACAATCATATTTGTTCAAAGGATCTCTGACACAATGTATCATTAACATAGGCATATCATAGGATCTTTTTTATAATTTGCGTGGCTGATGATTTATTGCTCGATAATTTGCTTTCTTTGAAATAATTGATGAAGGGTTGTCTCCAATCATTAGGCTCTTCCACTACGAAAGCTTCACATGATTTTCCTGCAGTATTTTTGAGTTTTACTGTCTCTTGTACTTGTTGTTCTGTAGGAGAGTGAGGAGCAATTTGAAGTACTTCCTGCTAGTTTGAATTTAATGTCCCCTAGCTCTACTTGCGGAGAATATGGATTTATTAGTTGTAGAACCCGACGAGTGGACACTCCAATCAACATATCATTGTCATTTATGTTTGCCATTTCTTTTGCTAGCTTGGCCAAGCAATTTTCTTTACTATTCTTTGATCGAGAAACTTGAGCTAGTTTAATGTTTGGAATCTACTTCATGAGCTCAAGCACTCGCCTATGATAGTATGCCAATTCAAGCTTATGAATCTTATAAAGACCTAACACTTGGTTGATCACCTATTAAGAGTCTCCAAAGATTCTTAAATTTTGGATGCTGATAACAATGACTTCTTCGAGACCTGCCACCAATGCCTCGTATTCAGCTTTATTGTTGGTTCTTGGCTCAATCAACCTGTATGAGTGCCTCATTATGCCACCTTTTGGTTTTATGAAGACTAGGCCAATGCCAGCTCTTGCTTTTGGTATATTTGGGGGCTAACAGGCTTAATAAATGACACACTATTGAAATACATTTCCCAGATCTGCAATTTTTCTCTTTCATGGATAAGTGTGGTAAAATATTTCTATAAGGGAGTCACCTTTCAAATCTGTGGGGAGAAATGAAAGAGGACTCTTTATAAAAATTCATCTTAGTAAGATGCCACGTAGATCTGCAGATATACTTATTCAGATAGTCAAATACGTCATCAAAGTATAGTGTACTATCTCATAAGACATAAGTCACTACCTTTTAATGGAACCAATTACCTCAATAAGGACTCTTAAGGATGATGGGCCTGCTTATGTACCAGAGATTCTTCCCCTACTTTATATAGAAAAGTAAATCAGGGTTTATTTTAAATCGGGTTCATTAAGTTCCCTACAGAGGCAAGCCCCCATAGTTAATTTCATCCTAAGGGACGAGATCCTTTAGGAAAACTCTCGATTAAGGTAAACGATCGTTGTCTCTAAAGATTTCAATAGGGAAGGACTATCAATCGATTGGTTTATATTTGAAGATCAAATGGGATTGATCAAAAGAGGGAGTTATTATCGAAGCCAAAATGGGAAATAAGTAGGAGGTACTCACAATGCTAGGAAACCTAGCGAGCAACTCAAACTATCCTATAGTTGGGCTTTATATTTTAGAAATTGATTGTTGACCTCACTTTTGGAGTGAGCTCTTAACATCCTCTTCAACTTAAGACTCTTTTAAACACTAAGAACTCCTTAGTCATAAGATACTTCTAGTGATTAGGTGAACACTTAACCTAAGCCTAGAGACTTAGAAGTGTTAATCATAAGATTAGGCTATGCCTTAGGGTTTAAAGAAATTATCTATCCCATAGCCTAAACCTAATCTAGGTACACTTTCTCAAATTAAACCCAGATTCAATTCTCTAACCAAATCTCAAATTCAAATTCTGAATCTAATTTCAAATTTGACTCCAAATGATTGAAATCCAAAAGCAAATTCAAATCCTAAAACCCTTCCTAAGCCATATGAACCACATTCATAAACTTAGCCAAAATTCCCTTTAGATCAAATCAAACTCAATTATTCTTTCATTTATATTCACAAATATAAATGAATTCCAAATTCAAATGACCAAAATTATATCAAAAATCAAATCCAAACTTAATCTAAGCCCTTTAAGCCAATTTTTTGGACTTAGCCAAATTATATCCAAATCAAGTCAAAACTAATGAATTTTCTCTCGAATCAATCATTCATTCGATCATTTATTCAAATATAAATAAAACCTACAATCATCAAACCAAATTCTCAAGTCAACCCAAGTCAAGCCTAACTTAGCCCTTTTGACTTAAAACTTTCAATTGAGCCAAAACCTATTGGTCTCCAAATTGATTGCCGTTGAATTTATATTTCAATTTAGGGCTCATATATAAGTTCAACTAAACTCGAATCAAACCAAAACCAAACCAATTGACCCACTCAGGTCCAATTGATCCAAAGTGACCTAAAGGACCCATTTGAGCCAACTTCTAATCCAACCTAAATTGGATTGAACAAAGCTCACCAAACCCTTCCACCATGATTGTTGATCACCCTATAATGATCAATTGCAATCAATTAGGCCAAACCAAGTCAAGTTAGTCATTTGACCAAGTCAACCCTTAGCCCAAATAAACCAAAACTATCCAAAACTCATCCTACACCAAATTGATTGAAACCAATGATTTGAATCAACCCAAAGTCAATATTTAAATATGACTTGACCACCAATTTAGCCAAACCAAGCCCAATTGGCCCTTTGATCCAAGTTGACCCAAATTGGCCTAAAGGACCAAATAGGATCAAATCATGATCTAACCCAAATTGATTGCAACCAATGGCTGAAGTTCATGCCAAATTGATTATTGAACTTGACCAAAGCCATAATTAAACCTAATTTGATCAATCAAGCCCAATTGGTCAACTTGACCCAACCTAGCCCAAATTAGCCTAAAGGGTCAATTTGGCCTAAATCCAAATTAAATTTAAATTAATTCAAACCAAAGATCACATTCATCTTCAATTAGCCAATTTATCATGAATCAACCCATAACCCTAGCTAATTTGCCCAGTTTTGGTCAAATGGGTCAATTTGGCACAATATGACCCATATGACCCAAATTGGGCCAAATCCCTTGAAACCAAGCCAAGACCCATTGGGGGCTGATCAAACCCGACCCAAAACCATTTGCAGTCAATCCAAAACCAACCCAACCCATTTAAATCTCTCATGGATCCTCCCCCACATAGGATTCCACCAACCTCATTTAATTCTCCCCCATCACATACACTTAACTCCTCCCCAACATTTGCATTGAATAGAGCTGATCATATGGTAGCAAGAGAGAACTTTGGAGCAAAAATCCAAAGTCCTCAATTAATCCATCATCCATCCCAACCAACCAAGCAAGATGACAATCAATTTGGAGCTAAAAAATTCAAAAAAGAGTGGATTTTTGGCCATTATAAATGGAGGGGGAAATGAGGCTTTAGACCTCTTCCTCCCACCACCATTCAGCCCTCAAAAGCTCTCCAAAGAAAAGAACCCATCCCCCACCTCTGTGAGCCATTTTTGAGCTCAAAAACACAAATAATTATTTTTCGGTGAGGCGATGGTAAACATTGGAGAATATAACGTTCCAAAGGGAGGCGAAGGTTAAAGATCATTCCAAAGCTTCCTCACATACCTAGGAGTTCGTTCGAATCTTCATCGCACCTAAACCATCCCTGATGAGGTAAATTTTGCCAAACTTTAGCCGGCCTTAGGATTTCTCGCATTTTATGTTAATTTTCTTACAGTTTTAGGAATTTTCCCTAGATAATCTTGTAATTTTACTTTAAATCATCTCAATTTGAAATAGAATTTTTCTGGTGCGAATTGATGCAAAAATGGGTCCATTTGGACAAGTTTTCACTTAGAAATCTCATTTTTTCTTTTAAAAAAGCCTAAAAACACCGTTCATCATCGGGCTACAATGCCGCCCATTTTGCGAATTGATGGTCGGATCGGCGATCGCGATCCGGGCCTTTAGATCACCGATGTGATCCGCATATTGCGATCGATGATCGATGGCTCATCGCATGGATCACGGATCGAGCCTTCGGATCGATGTGATATGGACGTCGAATCGAATCATCAGATCGCGCGATCGGCTCCGATCATACCGACATGGATCCGACGCCGTGAGCCGCCGGGTCGCTTCCCGGGTTGACTGGTCCCCAATGGTTGATGTGATCACACGATTTTACTTTAAAAAAAAATTAATTTGAATTACTTATAATTTCAAAAATTTATAAAAAATAAAATACTTAAACCAAAAATTGCAAACAAGGGGTCGTTGGATTCATCTTTCCGAGAAGAATCCAACAAACCCAAAGTCCCCAAATTTTATCGAGTATTTTGAGCCTAATTTAAGTTTTAGTGAAAATCAAATTTCATTAATTAAACCAAAAATATATATCATATTAAGTTAAAATTTTCACGGATTGAAATTAAAGTTAAAAACACCTATCATAAAAATTTCAAGTGAACATGACTTTTGGATTGGGAGAAATTAAAATTTGAAATTCAGATTATCCATTTTAATAAAATAAATCACATAAAAATTTAGAAATTTACAAAAATATTTAAAAATGGCTTAAATCACTTCAATTGACATCTATAACTCTTAAAAAAATAATATGATCTTCTGAATCCTAATGAACCCCAAACGAACACTTAAGAGTATAGTTTAATCAATTAAGAAGTTAATTAAAATATAATCTAAAAAGAATTTAAATATCAAATCAAAATCAGAAATGAAATTGCACTTAAGAAATCATTAATCAAACCTCAAATCAGAATAATATCATCTTTAGAGAAAATTAAATTAAATATGATTAAAACTATTTAAGTTAATAAAACTCAATTAAATGATTAAATCTTAAATCAAACTTAAAATTAAACAAATCTAGGAAACTTTAATATGGGTCAAACCAGTATAACTAAACCTACACTAAGCATGGAATCTTAATCATATGAAACCCCTTGATGAGTATAAATAAACTGAAACTAATTAATCATTAAATAAACTAAAAAATCAAATTGATTAATAAACTAATTGAACATAATCATTTGATACTAATCGAATTAAACCAAATAAAGTTAAAGTAAACTTAATTAACATATAATTAAATCACATCCATTTGGAATAAGATAATTAATTAACCATTAAATATTTTAACCTAATAACTAAATCAAACATGTTAATGAAATCAAACAAACATAATAAGTGAATTAAATCAATAAAACTCTAATCATAAATAATCAAACTTAATTGAAATGAAATAAACAATTAATGCACTTAATAACAATGATAGTAATAACAATAACCCCTTAATAAAATCAAACTTAAGTAAAACACTTAACTAAATTAATTCACTCACATGTGGGAAATTAAGTCATTAATCTTTAATTAAACAAACCCTTAATTAAACTAATAATTTAAATTTTAATTACCCTTAATCAAACTTAATTAATCAAACATCTAATTAATGCAAACTTAATGAATTAATCTATCATCTTAATTAATTAAATTAATTTAAATAAGTTACATTAAAGCTAACTCTAAAATTAAGCTTAAATCAAACCCCAAATTAAATTTAATAATTAATCACACCCCTCAAGTAAATTAATTAAGTTAATCAAATTAATCATATTAAACCTAAGCTTAGTCAAACATAATCAAAATGCAATTAAATACTAATCAGAATCTAAATTAAACCTAAATCATTAAGTCATTAATTATATCATTAAGAATTAAATAAATCTTTATTTAATTTAATAATGAACTTAAACATACTCTTTAATTAAACTAATTACCCTTAAGCTAATCGAATTGAATAAACACCTAATTAATACAAACTTAATGAATTAATCTATCATCTTAATGAACCAAATTAACTTTATAAATTAGATTAAAATTAATTCAAATCAAACACTTAATTAATCTACTAATTAATTTAATCACACTTATTAAATAAACTAATTAAGTCAAATAACTTAATCATATTAAACTTAAGCTTAATCAAACATAAAATGCAATTAAATGCTAATCAAATCCTAGTTTAAACTTAAATCATTAAATCATTAATTACATCATTAACCCAAATAAATATGAAATTAAACTAAAAATTAAACCAATTTTTATTTAATTTAATAATCATACCTCTTAAATAAACTAATTAAGTTAATTAAATTAATCATAAACCTAAGCTTAATCAAATATAAATGCAATTAAATAAATCAAAACTTAAATTAAACCTAAATTATTAAGTCATTATTAAATAAATATGAAATCAAATTGAAAATTAAAGAAACCTTTATAATTAACATAAATACACTTCTTAATTAAACTAATCATATAATCACATTGAACCTAAGCAAACCCATTGACCAATAAATCTAATCAAATCAAATTAAATCAAATTAAATTAAATTAAGAAAGACTCTCATCAATTTAATATGTAATCAAATCAAATCTCATTCAACCTACTTAAATAAGATAAACTAGCTAACTATCCAATGTTTGAAATCAAAATACAAACCAAACTTTGATAAACAAAGAATCAAACTTAATTAAAATCAAAATAAATCTCAATAAATCTAATATGATCAAACTACAAATAAATGAACCACAATAAAATCAAATAAGCATAAAATTAAGTCACATAACCATGATCAAAGAAAAGAATTAAATATTAATTTAAAAGGATATTGAACTATCAAGAGTTAATTAAACCAAAATATCTAATCTAAAATTAATCAATCCAAAACACATGAATTTAAACAAACTTAACCTTCATTAGATATTATGGATATTGAATTATCAAGATGTAAACAAAACATCAAAATCAAAATCAATCAATCAATCAAATACTTAAACAAACTCAAATTCTAAACTCTAAATCAAATCAAATGAATTACAAATAATAATTAAGATACTTAAGTATCTTAAGATTCTTTAGAGTTAGGATGTAGAAATACCTACAAATGGAATTCATTCTACTCTTCATTCTTGAAAAACAAACATCATTTTAACCAAATAAAAGTGAAATAAAAAATGAAAAATAACTTATTAAATCATTTAAATTAAAATCACCCAAAGGTAAAATTTAAATAAATTCAAACTCCAAATTGAAACTTAAACTAAAGAAGCCTAGTAATGTCTTGCCACACAATCCTTAAGCACACACATTAGGATACTAAGTCACCACTTCTAGTGCTAAGTTAGGGATATGTATGATGTTGTATTTTATTTTATGATGTAATGATTTAGATAGTGTATATTAGACTAGATGTTAGTTATTAATCATGTTTTCTTAGGGGTTGTGCTTAAGGGGTCAGTAATAAAATGATAAAGGCTTTTGTTGTGCAGGTTGCTTAGCCCCTAAGTGTAACCCATGTTAGGACAGGTGGGCTTAGTTACCCATGTGTGGGGTGCTAAGTCCAAATTATTCATATAACTTCTTGGGTTATATGGTGTGTTTAGATAACATTTATTTTGCAGGTGTAACTAGATTTACTTTCCTATTTTTGATGTAATTTTGCATTTGGAATTAGTATTAGTGCTATGAAAGATTTGGATGAGCAGTGGCTAGAAGGCTTAGTTCTTGGGGTACCCTGTGATGCATTTGGAGTAAATCAAATCAAAAGAAAGAGAAGGAAGAAAATGAAGAAAAGAAGTCCCCATGTATGTATTATTTTGTAATGGTTGTATAATGGTGAGCTTTACCCATCTTTTTTTTCTTTTTGGGTGTGACGAACCCGACCTCACTGGCCTTTTATTCTTTTATGATAATCTATAAAATTGTTTGATGTTGTGTTTAGATTGCACATTAGAACATCATGATTTTCATATTTTCTTTATGACTGATGCTTGAATGTGGCCTATGCTTCTTAGGATGAAATTAATTTTTCTACCCCAATTAACAACTCATAACTAAAATTTTAAAATAACTCATAACCTCACATAAAAGCCTAGGAATTAAATCAAGATAATAAAATTTTTAGCAACCCTTAGCTGATGAATGAATGTATAATATCATGCATGTTATTATTTCACTCTTGTTAAGAGGGCTTCCATCTTTAGAGAATGAAGGCTTAACCTATGAGAGCCTTTGGTGAAGAACACCCCTTTCTCTTTTGGCCCATAATCAAGTTCTCATGCATTTAGGCATACAAAATCAAAATCCAAACAAAGAGTTCAAAAGAATAAAAATAAATTAAAATTTGCATGAAGTCATACCACTCATGCTCTAGTCTCTTAGGGAGTGAGTTTAAGGACTTAGTCTCCTTTCTAAATAAATAACATCCTAGCCATCTTACAAAAGCATATGACTTGCCTACATGAATTTAAAGTGTAGGAGGAGTTAGCTGGCTGCCACTAAAGATGGTAATTAGTCCAGCAGTCGGGTGGTTTATTCTCTTATGGAGGTAAATCATATACCTATTTTCACCTTAGATTTATGTCGTGCTTCAGCCCTCACCAATGCTCCCTAGATTTAGGATTTGAGGTTGATGTTTCCCTTTGGGGGCTACAAGCATAAATCCTCACATCTTAGGCATTTTCACAATCTTATATTGTGGAATTATAAGCCCTAGCAATCTAATAAAATGTCAA
Organism: Cymbidium sinense; assembly: GCA_021442155.1. Lineage (NCBI taxonomy): Eukaryota > Viridiplantae > Streptophyta > Magnoliopsida > Asparagales > Orchidaceae > Cymbidium > Cymbidium sinense. The sequence continues at coordinate 47,170,656 of CM038226.1, forward strand.
CTCAAATAATTAACTCTCTTCAACTTCAATAATATAAAGCCCAATTATAGGGTAGATTGGAATGCTCACTGGGCTTCCCAGTATCATAAGCATTTCTTGCTTTCTCCCTTTGGATTCCAAAAATAAGTCTTCTCCTTGATTTATCACATTTAATTTTCTAAAATAGCCAATCCTTTGATAGTCTTAACCTTGAAATCTTTGGAGACTCTAATTATCTACTTTAATCGAGAGTATTCTTAAGGAATTCCCATTCCCTAGGATGTAATTAACTATGGGGGCTTGCCTCCATAGGGAACTTAATGAATCTTGCTTAAAATAAAACCTACTTTACTTTTCTATGTAAGGTAGGAGAAAGATCTTTGGAATATTCGAAGACCCATCATGCCTTAGGAAGCCTTATTAAGTAATTAAGTCTATTATAGGGTGGTGATTTCTATCTTTTGAGATAATACATCATTTTTTAATGTCATACCAATCCTAAGATTTGTGGTGTCCCACATCCCAAAAATAAACACCACAGATTTTTCTGGCGACTCCACTAGGGATGGTTCCTCTCTCCATCTTTAGTAGACAATCATTAATTCCAAGCAGCAATAGTGGACTTATATTTTATATAAGCCCGAGACTATCATTCTTTCTGTTGGCATTGAGCTTATTTCATCCTTAAGCAAAGCTTGCCAATATCCTTTAGGTTTTCTGACCTTACTCTGTGTAGGTCCTAAAATCCTTATTGGATTCCTCTAATAGGTGAAAATTAAAATTAATCAAACAAAGGAGATGACCAAGATTAAGAATCCCATCACCATTCTCATGGTGAGGCAAGGTTCATTCCATGAATAATAAGAAAATAAAACCCTTCTACAAAATAACATGTCTTTCCAAAAGCACTTTTTCAAATCCATATAATAAAATATCATTACACAAAAATTTATATGAAATTTTAAAAAAAGGCACAAAACACATGTAACCAAACCTCGTTTAACAAATCCTATGATTTTTACAAGGAGGATCCTTTTTAAAAATCAAAATCAATAATTTTTAGGTATTTTTCAAAAGAACATTTTCTTTGGAAATAGATATCCCCATCCCACACACTCAAATTTGTTGGATGGAGATTCTATTTTTGAATAAAATCTTGATATAAAAATTGAAACTCCACTTACTATACTTCACATGTGCTAGAGTTGAAGTTTCTCCTCTCTTCGAAAAGCAATAAACCATACACACACAAAAGAGAAGTCAAAACATATTTGAACCCCCCACTTGACATAACCAAATTTGTCAAATGGGAGTTCCTTCCCTGGAGAAGGAGAATTCAATTCTATTTGCATTTGTTTGATAAAACTCTTGCCAAAGTTTTGGACTTCAAAACATTGGGAGCTCATTTGACATGTCCAAGTATATCAAATGAGAACCCCTTTAAATCATAAGAACAAATCCATTTAACATACCTAAGTTTGTTAAATAAGTCCATTTTCTTTCAAAAATCATAAACACCTTTGACTTTCACTTAACATGCCAAATTTCTTAAGTGAGAGTTTCATTTTCAAAATCATAAACACATTTGACTTTCACTTAACATACCAAGTTTGTTAAGTGAGAGCTTCATTTTCAAAAATCATAAACACTCTTAACTTTCACTTAACATACCAAATTTGTTAAGTGAGAGTTTCATTTTCAAAAATCATAAACACACTTGATTTTCACTTAACATACCAAATTTGTTATGTGAGAATTTCATTTTCAAAATCATAAACACACTTGACTTTCACTTAACATACCAAATTTGTTAAGTGAGAGTTTCATTTTCAAAATCATAAACACACTTGACTTTCACTTAACATACCAAATTCGTTAAGTGAGAGTTTCATTTTCAAAAATTATAAGCATATTTGACTTTCACTTAACATACCAAATATGTTAAGTGAGAGTTTCATTTTCAAAATCACAATCACATTTGACTTTCACTTAACATACCAAATATGTTAAGTGAGAGTTTCATTTTCAAAATCACATTCACATTTGACTTTCACTTAACATACCAAATTTGTTAAGTGAAAGTTTCATTTTCAAAATCATAAGCACATTTGACTTTCACTTAGCATACCAAATTTATTAAGTCAGAGTTTCATTTTCAAAAATCATAAGCACATTTGACTTTTGCTTAACATACCAAATTTGTTAAGTGAAAGTTTCATTTTCAAAATCATAAACACATTTGACTTTCACTTAACATACCAAATTTATTAAGTGAGGGTCTCTTTTCAACACACATTTGATCCCTATTTTAACATACCAAATTTGTTAAATAAGGATCCAATTTTTCATGTCAAACCCCACTTGAGCTTTCACTTAACATACCAAATTTGTTAAGTGAGAGTCTCATTCTCAAAGAAAAATAAATATATCTCAAACAAATTTGGGGCTTTCACTTAACATACCAAATTTATTAAGTGGGACTCTCATCTTCAAAGAAAAGCAAATCTATCACACAATCACATTTGACTTTCAGTTAACATACCAAATTTGTTAAGTGAAAAGCCCCATTTTTAAATCAAAATATCACATAATCAAATCTTCACAACCAATAATATTTCAAACACACAATCACAACCTCTTCTTAGTATACCCAAATTTTAAGTAAGTAGGTCTTTCAAACTATCAATATTTTCAAACAAGATGCACAAAACACAAATATCTCCAAGAAAATCTCCTCAAATTTTAGAACCCAACCTACCTAAATTGAGTATGGGTTCTAAATCAAAATCAAATGGCAAAGACTCTCATATCAAAATCTCAAAATTTTGATGAACCCCACTTAACATCCTTAAGATTGCTCATTGTGAGTTCAAATTCTGAATAAAATCTTGAGATCAATGATTGAAGGTGAATATGAAGGCAAGTGTTTGACTCAACTATATTTCAACAATACAGATTTTAGTGCAATAAATTCTTCTAGTCCTTAGTTAGTACATCATCTATGGCTCCCAACAAATTCGTGTTTTCCTTCCCATGCCAAACTTAACGGATCGCTAGTCTTTACTATTGGCCACCATAATCTACTTTGGCCATGGTTTTGAGGGGGTAAGGATTTCTTGCACGGGGACAACTCTCACCACAGTTAGCAAGGAGGACGTTGCGGGGAAGATGCCACATATCCAATTCGATATGCCATTTGATTATGAGTTTCCTCCAAAAAAGAGGAAGGCCACTACTATTCTGCACCTCCCAAGATCAATTTGTGCAGTTGTTCAGCCTGTTTACTCTTCCCACAGCTTCTAACAAGGGATACCACCCCCTCCTTGGACACCCTAAAAGGAAAGATTGTCTTGGTTTCTAAGATAGTCTCCTCCACATTCGAGGTGGGTGCTAGCTCTCGCTTCTACATATAGACACAACGCGCAATAAGAACCGCAAGGTTCAACATCAAGAGGGGTGGAGAGAGAGATGGATCCGCTCGGTTGAGGAGGGATCTGGTGAGACCTCTCCATATTTGAGTGGTAGTAGTTTCACCCCCTCTATCAAGAGGGGAGGACTAGGAGGATTGCACCTACCACCAGCATATCAAGAGACCGCTGGGAGCATAAGAAGCTCTGCATGCAAGAGCTACAGTTGGTTGTGCCTACAAACACTTGAGTCGTACAATTTTGATGGGACAGTTATCCCTAGAGTCGAGTCAAATCCAGAGGGAGAGAGCCCGAGGCTGGCATCGCCGCAAGTGGGAGAGAGGAGATGTTCAGGGCCTCCACTGATGTGGATTTTCCTGATCGCCATCCTATTAGTCGCATAACATCATTACGTGCTACTCATCATAAGAGGAGTAGGTCTAGAAGTCGAGCTATTGCTACCACACCACGCCACCACCCACCATCGCTATCCACCACGATCCCCCATTCTAACCAAGATCTAGAAGCCCCCATCCGGGGAAAGATCAGCACCATTGGTGATCCATCTACGGCCCAAGGATTCCACTCCATCTACTCCACCTGTTGAGGTGAGATCGAGCTCTCATATTCAACCTCTAGCCTCAACTATGGAGAAGAAGGAATGTCACCGGGTCATGGTCACTACCACCAGTAACCAATTACAACATCTGGTAGTCCACTTGAAGCAAAGACGTGAATGGGTAGAGGATATAAATGTGGTCCATGGTAGATCCTCCCACCGAAGATTCAGTGGGGAGTGAGTATCGAAGCACAGCCTCCCCAAGATGTTCTATTAATGAGCATAGCCCCAATACCACGAGTGTTTGTCTGACCCATTAGACTTTTTAGATGAGATCGCCACTACTTCAGAGAAGAGGGAACTCTTGAGGTGATTGCTCGATGAAGCTAGGTTTTGATCTAGATGAAGATGATCTCTTGGAGGACTGGAAGTCCATATGCATACTGGGAGTTCCTCCTTAGAATCATAGCAAGAGGGTGTTGTAGTTGAGAAAAAAGACACAACTCATTCAACCCAACACCTTCATCAGCAATTGAGGCAGAGAGATGAGCATATCAATAAGATGGAGAAAAGAGTTGAAGACTTGTTAGCAGCAGTCCTAGCACTTCAAGGCCAAGCTCCATCAATACAGCCTACTCCCTTAGAGGCCGACCACCCTGGGTTGTTGCATGTTCTGGATCAGCCCAAGAGTACATCTCTCATGGACCAAGATAGTGACAGTCTACATAGGAAGATCACAGATAACACCTCCATGCCAGAAAGAGATATAAAGCTTATGGTGGAATAGCAAGTGAAGGAAGCATTGGCGCAAGCCCAAGGTGGCTCACCTGTTCTAGTGGGTAGACCCTACCTAGAGGAATTCGATGTAGTCCAATATCCCAAGGGGTTTGTGCCACCATCCTTTAAGATCATGGTGGAAACCTCAAGATATAACACACTTTATAGGCTTGTCAAAGGTAGTGATGCACTTCTTCTCCATTCTTCATTATCGTATCATGATTTGATTAGTTTGTGACCCAATGTTCAAGAAGACTTTTGCTAAGTTGGAGCACCTCTTCATCAAGAGGTTTGCTGGAGCCCAATAGAGGGTAACTGTGGGTGACCTCGTTGTGGCTCAACAAAATTCTAATGAGTCCCTTGTTGATTATATTCTCAGGTGATGAAACCTGAGTATGAAATGTGAATTATAGCTATCTGAAGATCATGTTATAAAAATTCTACTGAAGAATATTCATGGTTTGGTTGCTTTCATGCTCAAGGGATTTAGAATCAAAACTTTTGAGAAGTTAATCAACAAGGCGACTAGCCTATAAAAGGAGGCCAAACTGTTACCTTTTCAAGACCAATCGTTCAAGCCCAAGCCATAGAAAGCATTTGGTAGTTGTGGGTAAAGAGTAGAGAAGGACCAACCAGAGCTCAATATGAGACCTCATTCCATTGCCACCTCCTCTACCACCACCTACATAAGACCACCAACTACTACAAAGCTTTTGCCATGTCCTCCACAATATGCTCAGAAGCATATCCACCGCCGTAGCTATTACCCATATTGAGATTGAATAAGTCATATTCATTCAAGAGGGAGGTAGTTAGAAGATCTTTAAGAATCTCTTAAAGAAACCCGATGACGCACTGAGCCCAAGAGGTCGGAAGATGTGGGCAAGAGTAATGATCCTAACTATTGCCCCTACCGTATTAGTCATGTCTTGAGGATTGTGTCACCTTTAAGGACCAGCAACTAAAGTCGAGCTATTGTTATCCCAAGGAATACTTATTAGAACAACCTCCGCTATTAGAGTAATTCTGGGGATACTTGATCCTCTTAAGACAAAAAAAAGAAGGGATATATTATCTCAAACCTCTAAAAAGTGGTCTAAGATCAAGAAGCTTTTATAGTGCAAAAAACTCAAACCTCCAACACCAAGGAAGGTTTGCAAGTTGCCCAACAACTTGAAGAAGGTGTCAAAGAGAGACTACCTTACTTGCCCTGGATAACATAGAAAGACAACCACCACCGTCCGCTCTCCATCCACCATCAGCCTACTTCTTCCACTAACTCTTCTCTTCATAAGAGCATTGTAGGAAAAAATTATACCCTCTCCATTTACTTTATTAGATTTTTATCATGTACCTCCATCTGAGAAGAAATCAATGAAGAAAGCTTTCACTTACATCTTATTCTCTTTTGATACTCTAGATTTTATTCCTCTCAAAAACTCTCCAAGTCCATAAAATAATAATGATAACTCTAGTTTCGATCATTCCTCTTCTGATTTAGAAATGGATTTTCCATTCCTGAATCATTCAAGTTCACCCATTGAGATTGATTTGGAGTCATCCGACTCTGATGATCCCATAGGAGAAGATGTAGGTGAACCTAATGAGCAGGTAGAACTTTCCACTAAATCATCTCCAAGTCACCAAGTCAACCTCCAGTGGGCAAAATTCTACCTCCTGTGGGTAGCACCTCGGATAAGGGCAAATCATTGGTTCTAAAGAACGATATCCTACAGATGCTCCACCCATGGATATGCTTGTGGAGGATCAAGCCAAGGTTGACTACAATGTCTTAGCACATCTTAGAAAGTTTCTAGCCAAGTTAAGCATATATGATGCCCTTTTCTTATCCAAAGAGATGAGGGAATCTCTAATCAAGGCTCTTCTTGATCTAGAGATATGCTTAGCCCATCTGACCTACTGAGGAGGAGGCTCGCAGTTCAGAGGATACTCTAGGAGTTACATTCAGTGATGAAGACTTGTTTCTAGGAACAACCAAGCACAACCGCCCTCTTTACATTATAGTGGATATTGGAAGATACATAATATCCAGAGTTCTTGTTGACCAGGGTGCATCAGTGAATATTATGATTCAAAAAACCCTCACTTATTTGAGGATTGACATCTCCAAACATTCAAAAGAGAGGATAATGTTGAGAGGATTCAATGAACAAGGTGAGAGGGCTTTAGGCTCTATACTGTTGCCATTAAGAGTAGATGATTGGGAGACTACCACCAAGTTTCATATTATAGACTCAGATACATCTTTCAATACTTTGCTTGGGAGATCATGGATACATGAGAACAACATGGTTCCATCCTCTCTACACCAGTGCATGAAGTTCATGAGGGGTGCGATTGAATACTACATCAAAGGAGATCTTAAGCCATTCACAGTTCATGAGGTCAGAATATATGAGGATGCGGCCTACTATCTCCCTCAAAATCAATAAGTCTATTCTTGTGGACTTTGTAAAAGTTTAAAAATAAAAGAAAAAGAAAAGGAAAAAAAAAAAGAAAAAGAAAAAGAAAAAGAAAATAAAAAAGGAAATGAGAAAGAAAACAAAAGGGAGCGAGAAATAGACTTGGAGGAGAAAGTAGAGCCTGACATTAGATTCTACCCACAGTTCGTTACTCCATTCAGGCAGAGGAAGAGGCAAATCTAAAGACATGTCTAGGGGCGGAAGACCTCCTTATTGGCCAACCAATAGGAGTTATGTCCTTGCTACCAGGACTACACCTACTATCTATATAGACTTAGAATCTAGTTCAGAGGATGAGTCATATATGATTAGTATAGCTTGCACTCGCCGATCCCATATAAGTGACAGTGACATAATGAAGACTCAGAAAAAGCATAAGTGTATCCAAGTCTATATGTGAAATAGTGAGGCATCAGTTGGGAACTTTAGCTCTAACCCCACTTTCCTCACAAAAAGTTGAGGGTTTGGTAGTTAAAGAAGCCCCTAAGTCTTCCACAAATGTAAAGGTGCAGAAGTTCTTTCCTGGAGCATCATCCTCAAATCAAGAAGCTGATGTGGACTTGAGGATAATTCACACAAAGATTTAATAGAATTACCCTTTGATTGGTACTCATCTTGCATTCTTAATTTAGTAAAGAAAGGATTAATTCCACATTCTTGGTCTAAACACAGGTCATAGTACTTTGGAAGGTTATGGGACAACAAATGCAGACATTCACAATCAATATTGGGACTAGGATTCAGTATAGTAGGTCCAGTTGATGATGATGATTACTACTTAGTCATCACTAATCATTTAGAATCTGATAGATTCTTTTCAAATCAAGCTAACTCATATGAGGAGATGTGCTTAGAAACTTTAGATGATCCAAATGACTTTGAAGTCAAGGAAGCACCACTAAAGTTCGAAGAAGAGATCAGATTAACTATTGACGAGCTCAAAGAAATCAACTTAGAATTGAAGAAGATCTATGCCCAACATACATTAGTTCTCTATTGAATGAAAAAAAAACCAATGATTTAGTGAAGCTATTGACTGAGTTTAAGGATTGCATAGCAGTATAGAAACTAGCAATAGAACCTAATGTTAACCCTGCCAAGCAAGCTCCTAGATGCATGTAATTAGATATTGAATAGCATGTCACTTTTGAAATAAAGAAATTGATTGATGCTAGCTTTATTAGGGAAGAAAAATATCCTATACGGTTATGTCATCCCGCTTAAGAAAAAGAATGGCCAAATTCATATAATTTTAGGGATCTAAATAAGGCATGTCCTAAGGATGAATTTCTTTCTCTATACTAAATTAATGATGGACCTCATCTCATGCAGTATTCTCTTTTATGGATGGGTCATCTGGCTACAACCAAATTAAGATGGCCTCAGAGGATGAAAGAAACGCTGCCTTTCGAACCCCGATCGAAATCTATTGTTATAAGATCATGCCTTTCGGCCTTAAAATGCTGGTGCCTCATACCAGTGGGCCTTGACTCGAATCTTTGATGAACTCATTCATCATCAAGTTGAATGCTACATTGATGATCTCGTTGTCAAAAATAAAGAAAAGGAAGACCATCTCTTTGACTTGAGAGTAGTTTTCAAATGGTTAAGATAACACAACCTCAAATTGAACCACCAGAAGTGTGCATTCGGAGTAGCTTCAAAAAAATTCCTTGAGTTTGTTGTCCAACATTAGGGAATTGAAATTGATTCAAAAAAGATCAAAGTGATATTAGAAATGCCACCCCTAAAAACCTAACACAACTTAGGTCATTCTAAGGGCTATTGGCGTATATAAGACGCTTCATTTCCAAATTATCAGGAAGATGCTAACCATTCTCAGCACTTGTGAAAAAGAATGCTAAGTTCAAGTGGGATGATAAGTTCCAGCATGCTTTCAAAGACATCAAGCAATATTTGATGATGCCACTAGTTCTAGTAGCCCCTATCCCGGGTAGGTTGCTCATATTATATAATGCTGCATTAGATGAATCCCTTGGCTCTTTGTTGGCTCAAACCAATGATGAAGGGAAGGAGAACACTCTCTATTATCTCAGTCATCATCTAATCTCTGCTGAGGCAAACTATACACCTATTGAAAAGCAATGCCTAGCTTTAATCTTTACATCCCAAAAGCTATGACACTATATGCTTTCTCATAAAGTGAACTTGATCTCTAGAGTCAATCCACTGTAATATCTCATGACACGGCTGACCTTATCTGGATGGTTGGTGCATTGGTCCATGATTCTATCTTAGTTTGACATAACATTCATACCCCTCCGTGCCGTAAAAGGACAAGCACTTACGGATTTCTACATCCACTCCTCCGACTCTCCAAATGATCTCCAGATGAACAAATCATGAACTTGAACTAATGCTCACCACGGGAGATGTACTTTGATTGTGCAACTTCCTCTCAAAGAGGAGAAGAACCATAATTTACTATCCCAAGGAAGGCAGGGGTAGGAATAGTTCTCCTAATTCTAGACCGCGATGTCATGAGATTCTCATATCATCTATCCAATCAATGCGCCAATAGCAAAGTTGAATATGAGGTACTGATTGCTGGTCTAGAGATAATCATATATTATGCATCCAGAGTATCAAAATCTTTAGAGATTCTCAGTTAGTCATCAACCAAATCGTTGGGTCTTACAAGTTCTAAAACTTAAGCTCCATCATTACCATAAGTATACTATGGAATTGTTGGCCCAAATCCCTGAGTTTACCATCTACAAGATTCCTCTAGGAGAGAATGCAGTAGCAGATGCATTAGCCATGCTTGCCAAAGAGTTGGCATGTTTAAAAGATGAGTTCATTCTAATATGGTTCCAAAATAGATAAGTCTTATCCCTTATTGATGCTGAACTCATCGAGAGATTCTCTCTTGAAGGGGAGGTTGCCATTGCCAAAAAAAATGAGGAGTCAAATTGGAGGCAACCATTCAAAGATTATTTAAATGTAGGCAAACTACCTTAAGAGAAATCACTGGCACACTAGGTGAAGCAGAGAGCCCTTTCCTATATTATTGTTGGCAGCACCTTGTACCAGCAGTCCTTCGATCATATGTGGTTACATTGTCAGGATAAACATGATGCCCATAGGTTCATGATCAAGGTACACTCAGTTTTATGTGGAGCACACCAATCCGGTCCAATGATGAAAGCCAAGATCAAGAGACTAGGATACTACTCGCCTTCAATGATCACCGCATGGACGTAGGAGATGCCACTAATGTCGTACACGTGTGGTCCTACATCAACCACCCAACATTCACATCCTTGGCCTCATGGAAATTTGAGTGTTAGACATTGTTCGACGACCCTCCTTCTTCCAAAGGTCATCGATTCATTCTAGCTAACACTTTTTTCCAAGTGGGGCAATCCCACTTAGAGGTCGATACTCAACATGTGCACTAGTTTTTTCTAAACCATATCGTTCGGTGCCTCATGAATTATATCGATAATGGTACGCATTCAAGAGCACTAAAATCAACTTTGCTCAAGACATATAGATTGGAGATATTTTACCATCTACTACCAAGGGAAAATGCGTAAGCCTTCAACAAAACCCTCATTCAAATCAAGAAGACACAGATGACAACAAATGATGATGATGGTATGAATTGGTTGAAGCCTTATGGGCTTACCTGCACTATAACTCCAACTCAATCTATCACTTTCTCCTTAGTGTATGGGTCTGAAGACGTTCTACCATTAGAAGTCCAACTCCCATCACTAAGGATAGTCGTGGGTAGCAAAATCACAATGAAACAAAATGCTAAGTTGTGATTGGAAGAGCTCAAAGGTTTGGAGGAGAGATGCCTACGGACATGCTAGAACCTTGAGTTATACAAAGCCAAGATGATTTAAACTCATAACAAGTTGATCCATCCTAAAGCTTTTCAAGTAGGAGAGCTTATTTTAGTTATAAGGAGGCTAATTGATGTCCGTCGAAAGATTGGAGGCAAGTTTGAACCTACTTGGGAAGGCCCTTATTCAATAGAGAAGGCCTACCAAGGAGGGTATTATCAACTCATAAATTATAAAGGAGAGCGCCTGATGCTTCCAATCAATGAGCTCTACTTAAAGAAATACTATACATAAATCTTGTTTGAAAATAATCATCAATAAAATTTCTTTTCATCTCAAATTTCATTTCTTATGTCTTAGAAATATCTTCTGCTTGCACTGCCACGATGTATTTATGGTAGGTATAAGAGAACCCAAGAGGCATCATATCCCTCCACAATACACACAAACTACAAACGATCCTCTAGTGTTATTATGATAGGTGTAAGAGAACCCAAGAGGCATCTTATTTTGACTAGTACAACCAAGTTAGGTATAAGAGAACCTAAGCGACATCCTTCCTTGGTGGATTCATAATTGCCCCTATGACACCATTTCATCCATTCATCGATGTGTCTAGGGTAGGTGTAAGAGAACCCAATCAGCATCCTATTCCCTCTTTCACAACACAAATAAATATATGTCTTTTATCTCAGGTTATTTTGTTATGGGAGCAAGCTCCCTGTGACACTCACTCATTAGCCGCTCTAGGTTAGAATGACAAGCTACCATGTTAGTGTTTCACCCCAGTGTTCACTTATCTAGCAGATGTGAACCCGTGCTTTTTACTTGACTTGACCATTGCAATGAAGAGGGACTTGTTAGTTTGGTAGACCTTACTATGCATCTGGTAAGCTACCCTATGTTGACTTTATTTAAGGGGATGTAAGCCTACACACTTTCTTGAACTAGCCAATATGCATTGACTAGGTTGAGTATATTTGAGGTTTAGGATAAGTCCCCGAATGGCTCCTTTCCTACTGACTACTTTAAGTTTGGGTCTAGTCCTTACACAAGACTCCTCGTTTAGTAGTTTCCTAGGTCGGATGGCCCCTGTCGAGCCAAAGACATACTATCCCAGTGATCAGTTCCGCTTTAGAGAGATGTAAGCCTACACGCTTTCTTTTTAGACTAATTGTCGCAAATCGATGGGCACCTTAGGTTGGTTGATGTTCTCTATGCTGATAACGACTCACCCGGTGGATACACTACTCTTGGCAGATGTGAGTCCCCATGCTTTCTCCTTGAGTTGGCCATCGAATACCTATTTGATATATGACTATCCATGTCATCTTCTCTAGGGTGTTGGATTAAGCCTTTAGTGGTCCCATCCCCTGCGGGCATTCTATTTGGATCACATCCTTTGTAACCTCATTTAGACACTACTCGGGTAACTTTTGGATTGGACAGTCCTCCTTTCCTAGTTTCCACCCCTGTGGTTGGAGAATTTATTCAGTGGATGCGTAGATTCTCCCTTGGTTTAGTAAATTTGAGATAGGTTAGGCTAATATAAGCTCCTTCTCAGTTTGATCCCTCACAAACCAACAAGGTCCACATTAAAACAAAATAAATAAATAAACAAAATTAATTCTCTTATGGATTAGGAATTCAATCCCATAGTGGTTCCTTTCCCAAGAAGGCATCCTATCTTTAGGGCACTGTCAACAACACTCCCTATAGGAATTGCCTGACTACTTTGCATTGAGATAAGTCCCTGTACACTCTCGAGTCGCCCAGGTCTTTTCAACTTCATGCCACCACGAAGTTACCCGATGGTTGTCTCTGCTTTGAAGAAATAAATCTATTAATGATTTCTACATCAAAACTAATGGCGTGCCTAGTGTTGATTTGTTCTGACCAATCACCCTAGTGGCTCTTTGTTTAGGAAGATGTGAGTGCCCACGCTTTCTTCCTAACTTGACCATTACAAATCGAAAGGCACCCCTTAGGTTGGTTAGTTCTACCTAACGACTGGTAAACTATCCTTTTGAATTTGTAAATCTAAGATAGGCTTGGGTTGATATTAGCTCCTTCTTTGTAGATCCATCGCACGCTGATAGGGTCCATCTAAAATTAAATTAATTTTAACTATTCTTGAGTCGATATGAGTCCTTAGTGGCATTCATTCAAATAGTCACCCTAGGTTGGGATTGATTTATGCCATCAGATCACCCTGATCCATCTTGAAAAGTATAAGTCTGCTATTTTTCTTCCAAGTCACATTGCACAAGAAGGCAACCCTTAGGCTGGATAGTTCTACCTTGTGGATGGTAGACTACCCCTTTGGACTTGTAAATCTGAGACAGGTCAAGGTCGATATAGCTCCTTCTCAGTGGGTCCAACGCACACCAACAAGGTCCACAATATAACACATCGAATTAAATTAAATCAAATCAAATCAAATTAATCATTAGGACTACTCTTGAGTTGAGGTAAGACCCTCAACGGTGCTCACTCAGTAGTCGCCCTAGGTCGGGATTGATCTATTATGCCATTGAAAAATCACTCTAACGGTTGATCCCTACTTTGGAAGATGTAAGTCTGCTACACTTTCTTCCTAGTATAGCCGTTGCACACCGAAAGACAACCCTTAGGCCGGATAGTCCTACCTTGTGGCTGGTAAACTACCCCTTTGGACTTGTAAATCTGAGATAGGTCAAGGCCGACATAGCTCCTTCTAAGTGGGTCCATCGCATGCCTACAGGGTCCATAACATAACACACCAAATTAAGTTAAACCAATTCAAATCAAATCAATATAAATCAAATTAATCACTAGGACTACTCTTGAGTTGAGGTAAGACCCCCAATGATGCTCACTCAATAGTCACCTTAGGTAGGGTCTAATTTATTGCACCATCGATAAATCACTCCAACAGTTGATCCCTACTTGGAAAGATGTAAGTCTGCAATGCATTCTTCCTAGTATAGTTATTGCACACCGAAACCCCAGTCGAGATAGTCCTACCTAGACTATCTTTAGACTTATAAATCTAAGATAGGCCAAGGCCCCCATGGCTCCTTCTAAGTGTGGTCCATCGCACACCGATAGGGTCTATAATAAAATAAATTCAAAACTAACCTCTCTAGTGGTGTCAAATTAAACATATCAAACAAACTAAATTTCTCCCCAACAGGGCGCAAAGCAAATTGGCCTCCCTAGTAGAGCTTAGATCTAAATAAAATAAATTTAATGAGTGTACACCCCCAATGGATATGCCCTTAATCTAGAACCCTTCTCCCCAGTGGAGCCATAATAAATTAAACCAACTCCCTAGTGGAGTCTGATCAAACAAATCAAAGAAATCCAATCAAATTCTTATACCCAACAGATAACTTGAACCTGTTTCCTAAGTGGAAAATTCATGTACTCAATCCCCAGCGAATACAAACCCAAGTAAATCGTACTCATAATCAAACTCAGATCCATATCTCCAGCAGATAGCTTGAACCTATTTCCCTAGAGGAAGGTTCATGTACTCAATCCCCAACGGATTCTTTCTTGCCCTCTTATGCCCTTGGCATGAAGAGAGCTGCATTGCACTAAGATCGTGATTCTATTTTCCTTTCGGGTCTAGTTATAGATCACTTCCATTGTTTGTTGCAATTTTCTAGATGTTGTTGATCATTTCGATCAACACCAATACGTGAGGTGTGCCTATTCAGTTATACCACACCTATTGGGGGTCCTTTTGTTGACCTTACTTTTGGAGTGAGGTCTTAACCTCCTCTTCTTAGACTTATGACTCTTCTATGAACTCCTTAGTCATAAGACACTTCTAGTGCTTAGGTGAACACTTAACCTAAGTCTAAAGACTTATAAGTGTTAATCATAAGATTAGGCTATGCCTTAGGGTTTAAGGAAATTACCTATCCCATAGCCTAAACCCAATTTAGGTACACTTTCTCAAATCAAATCCATATTCAATTCTCAAACCAAATCTCATTTTCAAATTCAAATTCTGAATCTAATTTTAAATTTGACTCCAAATGACTGAAATCCAAAAGCAAATTCAAATCCTAAAACCCTTCCTAAGCCATATGAACCACATTCATAAGCTTAGCCAAAATTCCCTTTAAATCAAATCAAACTCAATTATTCTTTCATTTATATTCACAAATATAAATGAAATCCAAATTCAAATGACCAAAACTATATCAAAAATCAAATCCAAACTTAATCTAAGCCCCTTAAGCCAATTCTTTGGACTTAGCCAAATTAAATCCAAACAAGTAAAAACTAATAGATTTTCTATCGAATCAATCATTCATGTGATCATTTATCCAAATATAAATAAAACCTATAATCATCAAACCAAATTCAAGTCAACCCAAGTCAAGCCTAACTTAGCCCTTTTGACTTAAAACTTTCAATTGAGCCAAAACCTATTGGACTCCAAATTGATTGTTGAATTTATATTTCAATCTAGGGCTCATATATAAGTTCAACTAAACTCGAATCAAACCAAAACCAAACCAATTGACCCACTCAGGTCCACTTGACCCAAAGTGACCTAAAGGACCCATTTGAGCCAACTTCTAATCCAACCCGAATTGGATTGAATCAAGCTCACCAAAACCTTCCACCATGATTTTTGATCACCCTATAATGATCAATTGTAATCAATTAAGTCAAACCAAGTCAAGTTAGTCATTTGACTAAGTCAACCCTTAGCCCAAATAAACCAAAACTAGCCAAAACTCATCCTACACCAAATTGATTAAAACCAATGATTTAAATCAACCCAAAGTCAATATTTAAATATGACTTGACCACCAATTTAGCCAAACCAAGCCCAATTGGCCATTTGATCCAAGTTGACCCAGATTAGCCTAAAAGACCAAATTGGGTCAAATCATGATCTAACCCAAATTGATTGCAACCAATGGCTGAAGTTTATACCAAATTGATTATTGAACTTGACCAAAGCCATAATTAAACATAATTTGATCAATCGAGCCCAATCGGTCAACTTGACCCAACCTAGCCCAAATTAGCCTAATGGATCAATTTGGCCTAAATCCAAATTAAATCTAAATTAATTCAAACCAAAGACCACATTCATCTTCAATTAGCCAATTGAACATGAATCAACCCATAACCCAAGCTAATTTGGCCAATTTTGGTCAAATGGGTCAATTTGACCCAATATGACCCATATGACCCAAATTGGGCCAAATCCCTTGAAACCAAGCCAAGACCCATTGGGCGCTAATCAAACCTAATCCAAACCCATTTGGGATCAGCCTAAAACCAACCCAACCCATTTAAATCGCTCATGGATCCTCCCCCAGATAGGATTCCACCCAACCTCATTTAATTCTCTCCCATCACATGCACTTAACTCCTCCCCAATATTTGCATTGAATAGAGTTGATCATATGGCAGCAAGAGAGTACTTTGGAGAAAAACTCCAAAATTCTCAATCAATCCATCATCCATCCCAACCACCCAAGCAAGATGGAAATCAATTTGGAGCCAAAAAAATTCAAAAAAGAGAGAATTTTTGGCCATTATAAAAGGAGGGGAAATGAGGCTTCAGACCTCTTCCTCCCACAACCATTCAATCCCCAAAAGCTTTCCAAAGCAAAAAGGAACACATTCCCAACCTTTTTGAGCTATTTTGAGCTCAAAAATATAAATAGTTGCTTTTCTGGCTAGGCGACAGTAAACATCGGAGAAGACGACGTTTTGGAGGGAGGTGAAGGTTATAGATCATTCCAAAGCTTACTCACATACCTACAAGTTCGCTCGGATCTTCACCGGTGCTAGAAACTATCCCCGGCGAGGTAAATTTCACCAAACTTTAGCCGGCCTTAGGATTTCTCGCATTTTATGTTAATTTTCTTGCAGTTTTAGGAATTTCTCCTAAATAATCCTGCATTTTTTACTTTAAATTATCCCAATTAGAAAATATAATTTTTTTTGATGTGAATTGATGTGAAAATGGGTTCATTTGGATAAGTTTTCACTTAGAAATGCCATTTTTTTCTTTAAAAAAGTCTGAAAACACTGTTCATCACCGCGTGCCATCCGATCTCACGATGATCGATGGTTGGATCACGTAATCACGTGATGCGCCGTGATCGCGGCGTGATATGATCCGACCGTCCAATCGCATGGTTCGCGTGATTGTATGGCTCGATCGTGGATCCGCGATCTTGGCCTTCGAGATCGCGACCGACCATCCGATCACATGGTTCAAACTTTCGACGTCATATCATGCCGACGGACCCAGCCTCGATCGCACGATCGATCGATCTGCGGATCGACGTCCGAGCGAGCCGTTCGCATTGACCGGTCTTCTAACGGGTGATGCGCCAGTATTTTCTTTTTATTTTTAAAAAAGTTAATTTAAATCACTTGAAACTTTAAAAATTTATAGAAAATAAAATACTTAGCCAAAAATTACAAACAAGAGCTCGTTGGATTTATATTTCTGAGAGAAATCCAACAAACCTAAAATACCCAAATTTTTACTAAGTATTTTGAGCCTAATTTAAGTGTTAGTGAAAATCAAATTTCATTAATTAAACCAAAACTATAAATCAGATTAAGTTGAAATTTTCAGGGATTGAAATTATATTTAAAACACACATTTCATAAAAATTTCAAGTGAAAACGACTTTTGAATTGGGAGAAATTAAATTTTAAACTTTAGATTATCAATTTTAATAAAATAAATCAAATAAAAATTCAGAAATTTACAAAAATCTTCAAAAATGGCTTAAATCAGTTCAATTGACTTCTAGGACTCTTAAGAAAATAATATGATTTTTTGAATCCTAATGAACCCCAAACAAACACATAAGAAGTTGATTAAAATATAATATAAAATTAATTTAAATATCAAATCAAAATCAAAAATGAAATAACACTTAAACAATCATTAATCAAACCTGAAATCAAAATAATATCATCCTTAGAGAAAATTAAATTAAATATGATTAAACCTATTTAAGTTAATAAAACTCAATTATATGATTAAATCTTAAGTAAAATTTAAAATTAAACAAATCTAGGAAACTTTAACATGGGTCAAACCAGTATAACTAAACCTACACTAAGCATGAAACCTTAATCATATGAAACCTCTTGATGAGTATAAATAAACTGAAACTAATTAATCATTAAATAAACAAAAAAAATCAAATTGATTCATAAACCAATTCAAGATAATCATTTAATTCTAATCGAATTAAACTAAATAAAATTAAAGTAAACTTAATTAACATATGATTAAATCACATCCATTTGGAATAAGATAATTAATTAACCATTAAATATTTCAACCTAATAACTAAATCAAATAGGTTAATGAAATCAAACAAACATAATAAGTGAATCAAATCAATAAAACTCTAATCATAAATAATCAAACTTAATTGAAATGAAATAAATAATTAATTCACTTAATAACAATGATGGTAATAACAATAACCCCTTAATCAAATCAAACTTAAGTAAAACACTTAACTAAATCAAATCACTCACATGTGGGAAATTAAGTTAATAATCTCTAATTAAACAAACCCATAATTAATCTAATAATTTAAAATTTTAATTATCCATAATCAAACTTAATTAATGCAAACTTAATGAATTAATCCATCATCTTAATTAATCAAATTAATTTAAATAAGTTACATTAAATCTAACTCTAAAATTAAGCTTAAATCAAACCCCTAATTAAATTTAATAATTAATCACACCTCTCAAGTAAACTAATTAAGTTAATCAAATTAATCATATTAAACCTAAGCTTAATCAAACATAATCAAAATGCAATTAAATACTAATCAGAACCTAAATTAAACATAAATCATTAAGTCATTAATTATATCATTAAAAATTAAATAAATCTTTATTTAATTTAATAATTAACTTAAACACACTCCTTAATTAAACTAATTACCCTTAAGCTAATCCAATTGAATAAACAATTACAAACATGAATTAATCTATCATCTTAATAAACCAAATTAACTTTTATAAATCATTAAAATTAATTCAAATCAAACACTTTATTAATCTACTAATTAATTTAATCAAACTTATTAAATAAACTAATTAAGTCAATTAAATTAATCATATTAAACTTAAGCTTAATCTAACATAAAATACAATTAAATGCTAATCAAATCCTAATTTAAATTTAAATCATTAACTCATTAGTTACATCATTAACCCAAATAAATATGAAATTAAATTAAAAATTAAACAAATCATTATTTAATTTAATAATTAATCATACCTCTTAAATAAACTAATTAAGTTAATTAAATTAATCATATTAAACCTAAGCTTAATCAAACATAAATACAATTTAATACTACTCAAAACCTAAATTAAACCTAAATTATTAAGTCATTAATTACATCATTAGTCTAAATAAATATGAGATCAAATTGAAAATTAAACCAACCTTTATAATTAAAATAAATACACTTCTTAATTAAACTAATCACATAATCACATTGAACCTAAGCAAACCCATAGACCAATAAAGCTAATCGTATCAAATTAAATCAAATTAAATTAAATTAAGACGACTCTCATCAATTTAATATGTAATCAAATCAAATCTCATTCAACCTACTTAAATAAGATAAACTAGTTAACTATCCAATGTTTGAAATCAAAATACAAACCAAACTTTGATAAATAAAGAATCAAACTCAATTAAAATTAAAATAAAATCTCAGTTAATCTAATCCGATTAAACTACAAATAAATGGACCACAATCAAATCAAATAAGTATAAAATTAAGTCACATAACCATAATCAAAGAAAAGAATTAAATATTAATTTAAAAGGATATTGAATTATCAAGATTTAATTAAACCAAAATATCTAATCTAAAATTAATCAATCAAAAACACATGAATTTAAATAAACTTAAACTTCATTAGATATTAAGGATATTGAATTATCAAGATGTAATTAAACTAAAATATCTAAATCAAAATCAATCAATCAAATACTTAAACAAACTCAAATTCTAAACTCTAAATCAAATCAAATGAATTACACAGATTCAAATGGGCTAATTAAGATACTTAAGGATCTTAGTTAGATTCTTTAGGAGTTAGAATGTAGAATAGGTTGAGTTCTATCTACAAATGGAATTCATTTTACTCTTCATTCCTGAAAACCTAAACATCATTTTAACCAAATAAAAGTGAAATAAAAAAATGAAAAATAAACATTAAATCATTTATATGAAATCACCCAAAGGTAAAATTTAAACAAATTCAAACTCCAAATTGAAACTTAAACTAAAGAAGCCTAGTAAAGTCTTGCCACACAAGCCTTAAGCACACATATTAGCATACTAAGTCACTTCTAGTGCTAAGTTAGAGGGTCATATGTATGATTTTGTGTTTTGTTTTATGATGTAATATTTTAGACTGGATGTTATGTATGAGACTAGATGTTAGTCATATTAATCATATGCAAGAAGTTATCCTTAAGGGGCCGCTGTAATAAAAATATTAATGCTTTTGCTATGCAAGTTGCTTAGCCCCTAAGCATAACCCATGTCAGGATAGGTGGGCTTGGTTACCTTGTGTGGGGTGTTAAGTCTAAATTATTCATATAACTGCTTGAGTTGTATGGTGTGTTTAGTTAACATTTGTTTTGCAAGTGTAGCTAGATTTACTTTTCTTATTTTTGATGTAATTTTGCATCAGGAATTAGGATTAGTGCTATGGGAGATTAGGATGAGCAGTAGCTAGAAAGCTTAGTTCCTGGGGTGCCTTGTGATGCCTTTAGAGCAAATCAAATAAAAAGAAAGAGAAGGAAGAAAATGAAGAAAAGCAGACCCCCATAGCATGTATTATTTTTGTAATATGGGTTGTATAAGGGTAGAACTCGGCTACCTATCTTTTTTTCTCTTTTCGGGGTGTACGGCGGAACCCGACCGCACTGGCATTTTATTCTTTTGCGGTAGTCTATAAAATTGTTTGATGTTGTGTTTAAATTGCGCATTAGAACAACATGCTTTTCATAGTTTCTTTATGACTGATGCTTGAATGTATGACCTAGATGCGGTAGGCTCTTAGGATGAAATTAGTTTTTCTACCCTAATTAATAACTCATACCTAAAATTTTAAAATAACTCATAACCTCACATAAAAGCCTAGGAATTAAATCAAGATAATAAAATTTTTAGCAACCCCTTAGCTAGATGAATGAATGTATAATATCATGCATGTCATATTATTTCACTCTTGTTAAGTGGAGGCTTCCATCTTTTCCAGAGAATGAAGGCTTAACCTATGAGAGCCTTTGTTAGAAGAACACCCCTTTCTCTCTTGATTTGGCTCATAATCAAGTTCTCATGCATTTAGGCATACAAAATCCCATAGCTTGTGTCAAAATAAAGAGTTCAAAAGAATAAAATAAATTTGATAACATTTACATTAGATTATGTCATGATTTCATACCACTCATGTTCTAGTCTCTTAGGGAGTGAGTTTAAGGACTTAGTCTCCTTTCTAAATAAATAATAGTCTAGCCATCTTGCAAAAGCATATGACTTGCTTACATGGATTTAAAGTATAGGAGGAGTTCCGCCACTGTGCATAATAAGTACAGCAATCGGGTGATTTATTCTCTCTTGTGGAGGTAAACCATATACTCATTTTTGTCTTAGATTTAGGTCATGCTTTGGCCCTCGCCAAAACTCTCTAGATTTAGGATCTGAGGTTGTTATTTCCATTTGCAGACTACAAGCATAAATCCTCACCTCTTAGGCATTTCCACAATCTTATATTATAGAATTATAAGCCCTAGCAATCTAATAAACTATCAACTCAAATAATTAATTCTCTTCGACTTCAAAAATATAAAGCCCAATTGTAGGGTAGATTAGAATGCTCACTAGGCTTCCTAGTATCAAAAGCATTTTCTACTCTCCCTTTGGATTCTAAAAATAAGTCTTCTCCTTGATCTATCACATTTGATTTTCTAAAATTATTAATCTTTGATAGTCTTAACCTTGAAATCTTTGGAGACCCTAATTGTCTACTTTAATCGAGAGTATTCTTAAGAAACTATCATTCCTTAGGAAGTAATTAACTATGAGGGCTTGCCTCTATAGGGAACTAAATGAACCCAGCTTAAAAAAACCCTACTTTACTTTTCCATGTAAAGTAGGGGAATGATCTCTGGTATATTCGAAGACCCATCATGCCTTAGGAGTCCTTATTAGGTGATTAGGTCCATTATAAGGTGGTGATTTCTATCTTTTGAGATAATACATCATTTCTTAATATCATACCCGATACCTTCAATAAGTACCCCTTAAGATCTGCGTGGTGTCTCACATCCTAAAAATAAACACCACATTGATTTAGTTTATTTGAGTTGTATTTGCATTAGAATTTTAGGACTTAAGATTCCTTAACACAAGATTAAAGAAATACCTAAGAGGTGAAGAATTATGCTTATGGCCTACAAAGAGGAAAAGCAATCTCAGAACCTAAATCTAGGGAGCTTCGGTGAGAGCCAGAAGCACAACCTAAATCTAAGGAGAAAATGGGTAATTGGTTTGCCTCCACAAGAGAAAACAAACCACCTGACAGTTTGGACTTACAATCACCCAGGGGTGGCCACAACTAACTCCTCCTGTGATTTTAAATACTTGTAGGCAAGTCTTTATGCTTATGCAAGATAGCTAGGCTATTCTTATTTAGAAAGAGACTAAGTCCTTAAACTCACTCTCTAAAGAGATTAGATCATGTAAAGGGTAGGCTTCAAATGACCTAAATCTAATGCATTTTAAATTAAATTTTTATTTTTATTTTTGGACAATCATTTTGACTTAGGCTAATAGGATTTTTATGACTAATGCATGAGAAATCAGATTATTGGCCAAATCAGCGAGAAGGTAGGAGGTGAGTTTCCACCACAGCTCTCAAAGGTCAAGCCGGGTTCTCTAGAAAAGGTGGAAGCCCTCCAATCAAGGGTGAAATAAGATGCATTTGTGCATGATATTATAAAGAAATCCAAAGGGTTGCTAATTCTTTTATCTTAATTTTAATCCTAAGCTTTAGGTAAGGTTATGAGTTGTTTAATTTTAATTTTAATTATTAAATTGGATAAAAGATTCATTTTTTCCCTAAAGAGCCTAGTCCACATCCAAGCCATACATAAAGCAAGGAAGAAACTAGGAAAATCATGCCACTTAATGCAAATGCTAAACAAATCATCAATCAATTTATAAAACTAATCGCAAAAAGAATAAATGATCGTTTGTGGTCGAGTACCACCGCACAAACCTGAAAATATCAAATGTGGGTAGCCAAGCTCTACCATTATACAAACAAATTACAAATGAATTAAATTAAAATTTAAGCAAAGGAATTCATTGTTATGGGATGTCTTCAAGCTTTATTCTTCTTTCTTCTTTTCTTCTTTCTTTTTTTGGTTCCTCCTTTGGATGGTTGGAAGGTGGATACTCGAAGGCTTCACATGGTGCATAAGATAGGATCTTATGACCAATGCTCATCCTAATCCCCCATAATAAATCATTCCAAATTCCAAAATATACAAACTTTTATTTGAAAAGGGAAAGTAGAAATCTAACTAACACATGCAAAATAAAGGTTAATTAAATCACACCACATAAATCCCAAGCATGTATATTGGACTTATCACCTCACACATGGGTGACTAAGTCCACCTGGCCTATGGATTATGCTAAGGGGTATAAGCACCTGTAAGTAAGAAGCATTTATATTTTTATTTATGATAGTGCCCCTAAAGCATAATCTCCTACAGAAAAGAATAGTTAGACTAAGCACATCCTACCATGCATTCTATGAGCATACACCTTAACATCAGTCTAAAACATATATCATAAAATAAAATATAATTTCAAACCATGCACCGGCCTAACCTAAGGCTATAAGTGGTGACTTAGGCTAAAGTGTGTGCTTTGAAGGTTTGTGTAGTATGCTTAGCTTAGGGCTTTAGAAATTAATTAGGTAAATAACTAGTCCCTGATTAATCTCAGCTCATGATGTGATGCATGGAGGCGGCGGTCAGTGCGCTTTACACACGTCACTCCGTGAGCCACTCACTTAAGTGTCACATCAAAAAGGCGACTAGCAGCGCACGTGCTTTTTTGATTGGACGGCCAGAGATCTGCCCACTATTTATAAAATGGATAACGGGTATATAAATGGGGGAATAATCCCGGCCATCCATCCAAGTAGAGCGGATGGATGGCCAGAGATTCATCCTTGCCAAAGCTCAACAGGAATGAGAGACGTCCATCTTATAGGCTTTGATCTGAGCTCGATTGAGCTTGAATTAAGCTAGAATTTAGGCCACACCTTCATCATGCAATTGTCAATACATCCAATGGCTAAGATACTATGAAATTAAAGTTCACTTCACAAAGGACCAACACCTATGAGAATTAAGCTCAAAAAATCACTAACCTCATTAGAGGTGATCACCGGTGCTCGATTCTTTTGGAGGAGCTTCATCTGGTTGAGACGAAGCCTTGCTAAAGTTTTGAGCACTCGAGGTTGAGTGTAGAGCTCTTTGGACTAACTCCTCCTCAATTCCTTTACGACTTTGATCAAGCTAGGTCTCCCCTTGCCTTTAGAACTTCAGAGAGAGCGTAGAAAAACTCGACTTGACCCTATGATGGAGTGTGCAAGAGAAATTGGATTAATTTAGAGTGGGGACGAAATTGGCTCTTCAATGGACCTCTCCTATTTTTAAGTGGAGAAAATTGAGATGATGGAAATTGAATTTCCCTCTAGGAAGCTTAGGATCACTTGCAAATGGTTCCTCTGACTCTCTCTCACTCAATCGACCTTGAATAAATGAAAATAGAAGTAAATTAGGGGGAGTATATCTCCCCCTCGAAGGATCAGATGGAAGATAATGTCCTTGCTATTTTGATCCAATTGAGCATATGGAGTGAGCTATTTTGGTTATTTTGAGTGTGCACATTGTCAATTTGGCCAAAGGAGTGGAATGCCAACTTTCATGTGCTTGAATTAAGCTTGAGAGGGAGTTTGAAATTCTAATTTTTAGGCTAAGGGCAGATCCATGGTCAAATTGACCCAAACCCATTGGGTTGGGTGCACCACTCATCACTAAGTCCTTGAGCTTTTAGGAAATCCTCAAGTGATTATGAAGAGGGTATGACCAAATTACCCATAGGCCAAAATTTGTTCTATGGCCTAGGGTAGAATGGTTATTTTGCTATTTTTAATTTATGTATGTATGTTGAGAAAATAGGTTTGGCCAAGTTTTATTGGATTTGGAATCCATTTGATAGGTTTGGCTCATGTTGACCCATTTAGGGTCAAAATGGGTCAAGTTGACCAATTGGTAAAATTGGGTCAAACCAAGGATTGGGAAAAGTTCATATGACCATTTGAAATATTTTGGTGCTTTTGGATTGGTTCAATTTGGTATATATTTGATTTTGGCTCATATGACTCATTTATGTCAAATGGGTCAAGTTGACCTATTTTACCCATTTGACCTATTTGAGGTAGTTCAAGGGTAGGTTTAGGTTAGGTTAGTCATATGGAGTGGATTGGTATCTTTGTTTCCAATCAATTTAGGTTAGGTTCGAGTTTGGCTCAACATGACCCCTTTAGGTCATGTTAGGTCTAAGGACAATTGGGGTTGGGCCAATTGAGGCTTTGGTCAAGTTCCACAAGTGATTTGGAATGGACTTGACCCATTGGTTCCAATCAATTTGGCTTACATCAAGTTTTGACATATTTTGGCCCTTTAGGTCAAAATGGGTCAACTGGGCCAGTAAATTGGTAGGTTAGGCTCAAATGTTGGCTCAAGTTCAAACATAGGTTATGAATGAACTTGGATCAAGGGTTTCAATAGCCTATGGTACCTATGTAAGGTTTCATTTTAGGTTGACTTGGTCAACCCTTAGGTTTGACTTGGTTTGACCCAATTTGATTGATTGATCATCCCATGATGATTTTTGATCATGATGAGAGGGATATATGAGTTTGGTTTAATCCAATTTGGTTAGGATCAAAAGTTAGATAATAAGGGTTCTTTAGGTCACTTTGGGTGAAGTGAGCCTAAGGGTCAAATCAAAGCTTTGAAGTTGATTGATCTTGTATATGGACTTATGATTGAAATATAAATCCATTTACAAGTGGTTTGAAGTCAAATGATTTTGATCCATTTGAAAATTTCATATTCAAAGGAAGAATATGAAGGAGTTTTGGGTTTGATTTTTTATTTAGGTTTTGATTGTTTGATTGAGGTTTGGATTTATATATGAGTTCATGATTGTAAGATTGATTAAACCATGAGAGAAAATCAAGGGTTTGGCTTGATTTGAAAGTGATTTGGCTAAGTTCAAGATTTTGGCTTGAAAGATTTAGATTAAATTTTGAGTGGATTTGAGTTTGATTTTTGGAGTTGGTTTTGATTGTTTAAATTTATATTTCATTTATATATGTGAATATAAATTGATCATGAGAAAATTTCAAGAATTTGGAATGATTGATCATGATTTTAGTTAAATCCATTAAAGGGAATTTAAAGGATTTAAAGCAATTATTTAATTAGAAATTTAATTTTTGAATTGGATTTGATTGATTTATATTTATATTCATTCATATATGAGAATATAAATGAGAATACAAATAGGTTTTGAGAAAATCCCATGAGTTTGAAAAGTTTTGATCAAAGTTTAGGTTAAATTCATTAATGAAAAATTAAGAGATTTAAGGGAGTTTCAAGGATTTTAAATTTGGAATTTAATTTTTGAGTTGGATTGGATTGATTTATATTTATATTTCATTTGTATATGAGAATATAAATGAGAATATAAATAAGTTTTGAGAAAATCCCATGGATTTGAATAGGTTTGATCAAGATTTAGAGTTGATTTTGGCTAAGTCCTTTAATGGAAGATTAAAGGGACTTAAGAAAATTTTCATGAATTGATTTGGATTTTTGAATTTGATTTGATGTTTTTGAATTTATATTTCATTTATAAATGTGAATATAAATAGAATATAAATGGGTCATGAGAAATTATGATGCTTGTCATAAGAATTATGAGTTTCACTATGGAATTGAATCATGAAGTTGATTGGAGTTTGAGAAAATCAAATAGAATTGATTTGGAGTTTGACTTGAAAGAAGGAAAGTGAGGAATGGTTTAAGCTAAAGGATAGGAGATTTTCCTAACACCCCTAAGGCATGACCTATTCCTATGGCTAACTCTTCTAAGTCTTCTAGGACTAGGTGAGAGTGTCCACCTAATCACTAGATGTGTCTTAAGACTAAGGAAAGAGGAATCCTAAACCTAAGATGGAGGTGTTGGGAGCTCATTCTAAAAATCAGGTCAACAAAGGGCGCCTAATAGGTGTGGTGTGACTGACGAGGAACACTGTACATATTGGTGTTGTTCGAAACGATCAACAACATCGAATGATCACAAGCACTAATAGAAATAATCTATCCTTAATCCAAGGAAAAGAAAGAATCCAGAGCTAAGTGCAATGTGGCTCTACTTATGTCCAAGACATAAGAGAGAGAGAGAGAGAAGAAATCCACTAAGGGATAGTGTGAACCTTCCACTAAGGATGCAAGTTAAAATCATCTACAAGGAGATGAGAAGTTTTATTTGATTTGAATACCACTAAGGAGAGATATCTGCTGGGGGAGAGGGTTGAATTTGTTTCAATTTTATTGGGTTGGAATTTTAGGTGAACCTTATTGGTTTGCAATGGGTTGTACTGAATAAGAGCCAAGGAGGCTAAGACCTAATTCAGATTTACTAATCCAAAGGGGTAGTCTACTAAAAATAGAGTAGGACTAACCAGCCAAAGGGATGCCTTTCAATATACAATAGCTGTACTAGGAAGAAAATGTAGTAGACTTACATCCTCCAAGTAAGGACCATTTGCTGGGGTAATCTATTAACAAGGCAACATATTGAACCCAACCTAGGGCTAACTATTGAGTGAATGCCACTGAGGGACTTAGATCAACTCAAGGATAGTCAAAGATTGATTTTCATTTTTAGATTTTGTTTGTTTATTTTGATTATGATGGATCCCATAGGTTTGCAATGAACTGCACTGAGTAGGGCCCATGGAAGCCTAGACCTAACTCAGATTTACCAATTCAAAGGGAGTAGTCTACCAACCATAAGGTAAAACTATCCAATAAAAGGGGAAATGACTTTTGGTATACAATGGTCAAGTCTTAAGAAGAAAGCAAGGGGACTCACATCTTATAGAGACAAGAAACCACTGGGATGATCAGTTGTTTTGGATAATAAATCAAACCTGACCTAGGGCTAACTATTGAGTGAATGCCATTGGGGATTTAGCTCGAAGATAGTCAAAAGATTAATTTCATTTTTTAATTTGTTTGTTTTGACAAATTCTGTCAGTTTGTGATGGATCACACTGAGAAGGAGCTTATGGAAGCCTAGACCTATCTCAGATTTACTGAGCCAAAGGGAGTAGCTTCTCGGCCAATGGGAGAACTATCCGACCAAAGTAATGCCTTTTGGTTTGATCAATTGAAGGGAAGAAATCTCAGGGACTTAAATCTTCCACTAAAAAAGACCACTGGGATGATCGGTTGCTTTAGGTAATAAATTGAACCCAACCTAGGGATGCCCGTCAGTTTGCAATAATCATTCTAGAAAGAATGCGTCATAGTCTTATATCTTCCAAAGAAAAATGATTATCGGGGTAACCTGTTTATGGAAAAATAGATTGAACCCGACCTAAGGGTGACTACAGAGTGAGTACCGACCCGGGGATTTATCTCAACATAGGTAATCAGGCAATTCCTATAGGGAGTTCTGCTGACACTGCCTTAAAGATAGGATGCTTGCTTGGGAGAAGGGGCCCTTTGGGGGCTTGAATTCCTAATCCACAAGAAAATTAATTTTGTTTATTTGTTCTAGTTGTTTTATCATGGACCCTATTAGTTTGCAAGGGATCAAACTAAGAAAGAGCTTATATCTGCCTAGACCTATCTCAGGTTTCTTGGGGAGAATCTACACATCCGCTGAACAGATTTTCCAACCACAGGGGTGGCTACTAGGAAAAAAGAACTGTCCAATCCAAAAGTAGCCCGAATAGTGTCTAAATGGGGTTGCAAAGGACTTGATCCAAATAGAGTGCCCACAGGGGATGGGGCCAGTAAAGGCTTAATCCAACACCTTGGAGAAAATGACATGGCTAGTCATAAATTCAATAGGTATTCGGTGTCTCACTCAAGGAGAAAGCACGGGGACTCATATCTGCCAAGAGTGGTGTACTCACCGGGTGAGTCACTGTCAGCATTGTGAACATCAACCAACCTAAGGTACCTGTTGGTTTGCAACAATTAGCCTAGGAAGAAAGCTCGGGGACTCACATCCTCCTATAGCAAAATTAACTGCTGGGATAGACTGTCTTTGGCTCGACAGGTGCTATCCAACCTAGGGTGAATATTGAGTGAATGCCACTAGGGCACTTATATCAGCTCAAAAGTAGTCAAGAGGAAAGGGGCCTCTGGGGGACTTATCCTAAGCCTCAAATATACTCAACCTAGTTAGAACATGATGGCTAGTTCAAGAAGAAAGCATGGGGACTCACATCATCTTAAGCAAAGTCGACATGAGGTAGCTTACTGGCTGGGCAGTGAAGACTACCATACTAACAAGGTGCTCTTTAGTTTGCAATGATCAAGTTAGGAAGAAAATGCGGGGACTGATATCCTCCAATAAATGATCACTAGGGTGACATACTAAAGATGTAGACCTCTAGAGCGCCTAATGACCGAGTGCTGGGCTTGCTCTCATATCGAAATAACTTGTGATAAAATATTTATGTTTATTTTGTGCATCTGTTAAAAGAATAGGACACCTCTGGGGGACTTTTACACCCACCTTAAAACATGCTAGGCAATTATGAAATGATTCCATGGATGGCAACAAGAATTCCCACTAAGAAAGGATGCTGCTTAGGTTCTCTCACACCTATCTTAGTTATGCTAATCGAAAGAAGAGGCCTCTCAGGTTCTCTTACACCTATTCTAAAAGCATCATGAGATTGTGTTTGTGTGAAAGAGGGATAGGATGCCACTGAAGAACTCTTACACCTACCCTAAACACATCACGGTGGATTCACAAGACAAGCAAATAACACTTTGAAAGAAGAGAGGATTTGATGAATGGAATCAAATTTTGTTCTTTTTATTAATGATTATTTTCAAACAAGTTTTATTTCATGGGTAATATTTCTTTAGATAGAGCCCATTAATTGGAAGAATCGGGTGTTCCCCTTTACAATCAATAAGTTGATAAGATCCTCCTTGGTTGGCCTTCTCAATGACATATGGGCCTTCCCAAGTGGGTTCAAATTTGACGGGCAATAATTGGTCTCCTTAGGATTAACACAAGTTCTCCTCCTATAAAAAGACCTAGGACTAGCTTGTTGTGAATCATTTTGGCCTTATACAACGAGGTTTTGCATGCCCGTAGTGACTTTCCTCCAAACCTTCAAGCTCTTCTAACCACAAATTGCATTCTACTTTATAGTGATCTTGTTACCCAATGCTATCCTTAGTGATGGAAACTTCTAAAGGAAGAACGCTGACCCATACACTAAGGAAAATGATTGAGTTGGAGTTCTATGTGTGCGGAGCCCACAAGGCTTCAACCAACCGCTATTCCACTATCTTATCATCAAGAGTCTTTTTCAGTATATGGATGAGAGTTTTTTTGAATGCTTTTGCTAAACCATTAGCTCTAGGATAGTAGATGGTTGAATATCTCTAATCTATACTATTTCTTCTGGTGAAGCTATTGATCTTCATGCTTTTGAATGCAGTACCATTATCAGATATAATTCATCGAGGCACCCCAAAATTATATACGATATGGTTCCTAAAAAACTAAAGCACATGGTGACCTCTCGAGTGGGATGGCTTCCACCCACTTAGAAAAGTAGGATGCTAAGATGAATCGATGCCTTGGAAGAAGGAGATCATGACCTACAATGTTGGTACCCCAACACTCAAATGGCCATGAAGCCAATGTAGGGAGTAGAATATTGGGTGGTTGGTGGAGGAGCACACCGTGCACCTGACACTGATGGCATCTCCTAGCTACATCCATATAATCTGTGATCATAGAAGGCTAGTAGTATCCAAGTCTTTTGATCTTCAACTTCATCTTCAGACCAGACTGATGCACTACACATAGACCTGAATGTACCTCGATTACAATACCATGGGCTTCATGTTTGTCCAAATAACATAACCACATTTGGTCAAAGGACTGTTGGTACAGGGTTCCATCAACAAGAGCATAGGAGAGAGCTCTTTATTTCACATGATGGGCTTGAGATTTCTCTTGAGGTAGTTTACTGGTATTCAAGTAATCTATGAACGGTTGCCTCCAATCTAGCTCCTTGTCCATTTTGGCAATGACAACCTTCCCTTCAAGAGAAAGTCTCTCGATGAGTTCAAAATCAATAAGGGATAGGACTTGTCTATTTTGGACCCTTATTGAAATGGACTCATCTTCCAGACATGCCAACTCTTTGGCAAGTTTTGCCAAGGCATCTGCTACTGCGTTCTCTACTCGGGGAACCTTATAGATGGTAACTTCGAGAATCTGGGCCAACAACTTCATGGTATACTTGTAGTAATGATGAAGCTTGGGTTTGAGGACCTGGTAGGACCCAACAATCTGGTTGATAACCAACTGAGAATCCCCAAAGATGTTGATGCTCTTGACGTTGATAGTGTTGGCTAACTCCAAACTAACAATCAAAGCCTCATACTCGACTTCATTGTTGGTGTAGGGATTGGAAAGATAGTATGAGAATCTCATCACATCGTAGTTTAGAGTTAGAAGAACTATTCCTACCGCCTTTCACGGAGAATATCGTGCTGCTTCACCTTTAAGAAAAGAAGTAGCAGCATCAAAATACATCTCCCATCGATGGTTGCTGACCTCCCCTAAGTTCATGATTTGTTCATCGGGGAGATCATCACTAAGCAGAGAATCAACAGGAAGTGGGTGTGTTCCTAAGAAATTCGCTAGTGCCTGTCCTTTTACCGCACGGAGGGGTACAAATGTGATATAAAATTGCTAGAGTATCATGGACCAATGAACCAAACCTCTGGAAAGCATTGGTTGTGTCATGAGGTACTACAGTGGATCAGTTATGGAGATCAAGTTCACCTTATGGGAAAGCATGTAGTGTCGTAGCTTCTGAGATGCAAAGATTAAAGCTAGGCAATATTTCTCAATAGGTGGATAATTTTCTTCAGCAGGAATCAAATAACGGCTAAGGTAGTAGAGAGCACTTTCCTTCCCGTCGTCATTGGCTTGGGCTAACAGAGCACTGAGAGAGTTGTCTAATGTACCAGCATAAAGGATCAATGACCTGCCCGGGATAGGGGTTGCTAGAACTGGTAGCTTCACCAAGTATTCTTTGATGTCTTCGAATGCATGCTGACACTTGTCATCCCACTTAAACTTGGCATCCTTTTTGACAAGTGCTAAAAATAGTTTGCATCTCCCTGATAAGTTTGAGATAAAGCGTCTTAGATACCCCAACCATCCTTGAAAGGATCTGAGTTGAGTTAAACTCTTAGGAGGTGGCATTTCTAAGATAGCTTTAATCTTTTTAGGATCTATTTTTATTCCCTAGTGTTGAACAACAAACCCAAGAAATTTCTCTGAAGCGACTCTGAATGCACACTTCAGGGGATTCATCTTGAGGTTATATTGTCTTAACCATCTGAAAACTACTCTCAAGTTAAAGAGGTGGTCCTCCTTTTCTCTGCTCTTGACTACTAGATCATCAAGCACTCAACGATGATGGATGAGTTCATTGAAGATGAGTCATGGCTTGGTATGTAGCACCAGCATTTTTAAGGCCGAAAGGAATGACCCTATAATAGAAGATTTCGATCGGGGTTTAAAAAGCAGTGTTTCTTTCATCTTCAGGAGACATCTTGATTTGATTATAACGAGATGATCCATCCATGAAAGAGAAGACTACATGAGATGAGGCAATGTCCACCATTAACTCTAGTATAAGAAGAGGAAACTCATCCTTAGGACATGCTTTATTTAGGTCCCTAAAATCGATGCATATGAATTTGGTCATTCTTCTTCTTAGCGGGATGACACCTAACCGTAGGATATTTTCTTCGATGAAACCAATATTGATCGGTTTCTTACTTCAAAATGACTTGTTGTTCAATTTCTAATCGTATGCGTCTAGGAGCTTGCTTAACATGGGTAACATTAAGGTCTATTGCTAGCTTGTGGACTGCTACATCAGGAGATAATCTAGGTATTTCTTCATAACTCCATGCTAAGCAATTTTTAAACTCAGTCAATAGCCTAACTAAGCCATTAGTTTTTTCTTCATTCAATAATGAACTGATGTGTATCGCGAGAATTTTCTTCTGTCTGAAGGTTGATTTCTTTTAGCTTGTCGATTGTTGAATGAATCTCCTCTTCAAATTTTGGCGATGCCTCTTTGACTTGGAGATCATCTAGATCATCTAAAGTTTCTAAACACACATTCTCATAAGAGTTGGGGATGTGTGAGAAGAACCTCTCAGATTCCAAATGATTGGTAACAACTAGGTAATAATCTTTGTTATCGACCAGACCCACTGTGCAAAATCCTAGTCCTGCACTTGATTGTGCTTCCCTGCTTATATTGTTCCATAGTTTTCCAAAAATATTGACCTGTACTTGGACTAAATGTGAGGAACAAAAATCTATAAGATTTTGAACACAAAGCGAGTAAAAATCAAAAGGTAATTCCATTAATTCTTTAAAAGTATCTTCCTCAAGTCCTACATCAAGCTCTAGACTTGAGGATGATGAACCTAAAAAGAACCTCTTTTGCTTCATGTCATTGGAAGACTTAGGGACTTCCTTAACTACTATACCTTCAACTTTCTGGGATATAAGTGAGGTAAGAGCTAATATTCCCAACTACTGCTGAATAGTTTCACATAAACCAGATTTGAATACTTTGCTTTACTTGGAAGCCTGGTCTTTATCTCTGGCTGAATCAAAAGTCACCTCCAATGGAACCCATTGAGAGGGGTTGGTTGGTATACTAATCACATTAGACTCATCCTTTGAGCTGGAATCCAAGTCTATGTGAATAGTAAGGGTACTCTGACTGGAACTTTATTGGCTAGGTTGAGGGGTCTCCACCTCTAGAGCGCCTCTTTTACGCCTCACCTCTACGGTGGAGGTTGAGCCATCCTACCCACATGTCCATATGATAGAATGAACCGTGGGTGAAATGTGATATGTGGATCCACTTCTTCTTCAATTCTTCTTTCTTGTGTGCTTGGACTTTCCTTTTTTCTTTTCATTTTCTTTTATCTTTTCTTTTGTTTCATTTTCTTTTGCTTTTGCATTTACATTTGAATTTTATCCAAGTTCACGAGAAAGGGCATCTCGAGAAAGATAGTAGGTTGCATCCTCATAGATTTCAACCTCTCTAATTGAGAATGGCTTTTCATCCCAGTTGACACGATACTCAATTCCATCTTTTCTGAACTTGATGCACTGATGAAGGGAGGATGGAACGATCTTGTTCTAATGTATACAAGGCCTACCAAGCAAAGTAGAGAATGAAATATTTGAATTAATGATGTAGAACATGGCTTCAGTCTTCCAGTCATCGATCTCAATGGTAACACTATAGAACCTAAATCCCGCTCACCTTGATCATTGAATCCTCTCAACATCATCATATCTCCTGAGAGTAGAGTTGATCTTCAAATAGGAAAAGGTCTTTAGACTCATAATATTCTTGATGCACTTGAATCCATGAGAACCTAGCAAGTTTGAACACATGTCATGTTGGGTAGGGGCGGTTGTGCTCCAAGTCCCCTAGTAGAAGGTCTTCATCTGTGAAGGTGATCCCTTGGGCTTCTTTTGCATAGTGTACTTCCTCACCTATAGCGGTCAGCTGAGCTAAGCATATCTCAGGATCAATGAGAGCCTTGATTAGTGATTCCCTCATCTCTTTGGATAAGACAATGGCATCATATATGCTTAGCTTAGATGAAAACTTTCTTACATGAGAAAGGAAATTATAGTCCACCTTCGGCTGATCTTCCACAAGCATATCCAAGGGTGGAGCATCTTGTGTAAGGGCTTCTCGATCTTCAATACCAATGACTTGTTTCCCTCTATCTAGAGGTGTTGCCCTAGGAGGTAGAACCTTGCCACTACGGAGGTTGACTTTGGTAATCTTTGGAGGCAAGGTAGTAGAAGGTTTTACCTACACTTCAGGCTCACCTACAACTTCTCCTATGGTAGTCTTAGAATTGAATGATTCTAAGTCTATATCAATAGGTAGACCTATAGTATTTATAGTAGGAAAGTCCAATTCTGAATCAGAAAGGGGAAGACCAGAATTACTATAGTTTATTAGGCTTGAAGAGTTATTGTTAGGAATAGAAGAAGATAACTCATCAAAAGAGACACAAATGTAATTCAAATCATCTTTATTCTTTAATTTATTCAAAGTATTTGGAGGTACGAAGTAGAAGTCAAGTAGAGTGAGTGGAGTAAGGGATTCGGTGCCCTTATCTGCTGATACAAGAGTTCTACTAGTAGAAGAAATAGAAGAGCTAGCTGAAATGGAAGAAGTCATTGGTGTGGAAGCTACTGGCGAAGGCTAGATGACATCGATGGGTGCTATGGGGCTATCTGCTAACACATGTTCTTGTTGCTTTGCCTCTTCTTGAGCTCCCACTTTCTAGAGTTGACCAAAAAACCTTCCTTGGTGTTGGAGGTTTGAGCTAACACCTGAGAAAAGGTTCTTGATCTTCGAATTATTTTCTTAGAGGTTTTAGACAAAGAAATGTCCCAACCTTCTTTGGTTTTGGTAGGATCACTTGTATCCCCAAGGATTACCCTAATGGAACTAGAAGGTTATTCCACAAGGTATTCCTTCTGGATAACGATAGCACCGGTCTTGAAACTGTGTTCAAGCCAGACCTTGGATGTAAAGCAATCCTCCAAAATGTGGCCTAACATACGGTGGTAAGGGCAAAGTTTGGATCATGACTTTTTCCTACTTCCTCCGATCTCCTAAGCTCGGGTAGCTGAAAATCAAGTTTCTTTAAGAGATTCTTAAAGATCTTCCTGATTACCTCCCTCTTAAAAGAATAAGGTTTGTTTAACTTATCTAAAAGAGTAAGTGGACCATAACTACATGGAAGTGGGTATGCATGCCACTGTTGTTGGTGGTATAGCTGAGGCGGTGGATGTGTTGGCCGTGGAGGCTGAGGTGGAGGCCGGTATGGCTACCTCGGTGGTGGTAAAGGAGGTGGAGGCTCTTGGTTATGGTCTCTGGTGACTCCTACTTCCCACCCCTTGTTGCGTGCTTTTCTCATAGACTTTTGGGATTCTGTTTGGATCTAGAAAAAGGTAACTTTTTGGCCTCTCCTTGTAGATTAGCCACCTTGTTGATTAGCTTCTCAAATGTCTTTATGGTGAAGCCCTTAAGCATGAAGGCGATCGAGATATGAATATTCTTCAAAAGAATCTCAATGACATGTTGTTCAGACAACTATGGTTCACACTTCATACTCAAGTTGCACCATCAAAGAATATAATCAACAAGTGACTCACCGGAGTGTTATTGGGCTACAATGAGATCACCTACAGTAACCCTTTGTTGAGCTCCAACAAATCTCTTGATGAAGAGTTGCTCTAACTCAAAAAATATCTTAACTGAACCATTGGATAGTTTAGCATACCAATCAAAAGCGATACCCACTAGGTTACTAACAAAGAGTCTAAAGAGCAAAGCATCGTTGCCACCTGTTGCAAGCGGCCTGGTGAGCTATATGCCTGGATTCCCACTTCCATCAAGGAAGGAAGGAGGCACAAAACCCTTGGGATCTTGGATACATCAATTCCTGGGTAGGGTCTACCCTTTGGAATCGATGATCCTCACTGGGCTTGAGCTAAAGCTTCCTTCACCTGTTGCTCAACCATGAATTATAGATCTTTTCCATGTATAGAGGTACTATCCATTACCTTACTATACAGACTAGTACTACCTTGCTCAATGGGAGGTAGAGTCTTAACTGGGTCTAAGACATGCACTAGTTTAGATTGACTGACATCGACTATACTAGGATGAACTAGAGGGGCTTGCTTCTGAAGCACTAACACTACTGCTAATAAGTCCTACAATTGTTGTGCCATCCTATCAATCTATTTGTCTTTTTTCCTTAACTAATGTCAGAGATGATGGTTGATTCTTGCGGTGTCTCCCTGATCACCCTCATCACCTTCCATGACTTGCTGCTCCCTAAGAAGAGAACCTCTAGTATCGACCATGCATACTTCAGCTAAATTCCCCATCAAGTCATCTTCATTGTGATCAAAGCTGACTCTTTCTTCATCAGACCATGCATACCCTAAGATCTCCTTTTTCTCCATAAAATAGTGTGCAACTATCTCATCTAATGATCAATCTAACTCGGAGTACAAAAAAGCTTGGGCTAGCGGTATGATTATCATGCACGAGAGGCAGGACCTCACTATGGGGAGTCAATTTGGGACTCACTAGAAGAATGATACTCCCTACCGGTTGTAATAGGGTAACAATCCTTGGACAATCCTCTACCACTGATTCCACTGAACTGTCTGGAATATCCATGATAACCGTCACCATCTCTGCATCCAGCTGTATGGGTGGAGTAGGTGAAGGAATGACCACGATGCTTCAGGGTTGCCACTCCTTTCACACCACCACTAGGGCAGAAGGTCGAGCAAGGGAGCTCAGCCCTACCACAATGGGTGGTGTAGGAGGAGTAGGATCCCTTGGCCATAGCTAGATCACCAACGGGGTACATTTTTCCCCTGATGGCCATAGCCTTCATGGCCTTGGATGGAATGGGTGATGCGTTGAAACCTGCACTGGCGATGGCGGATGTGGGGTAGAGCGATGGGGTGGAGACACCACTGACTCTTTGTGTATAAAAGCTTCCCTCCTGTGGTGGCTGGTCTCCATGAGGAGAATACTATCAATATGGTCAGCATGGGTAGCGCACTGAGCTAGAAAATTAACCAGAGCAGAAGCAACTGATTGATGGCTGAACCTCCATCACTCTCTGCTAGTAATGTGTAATGTATGGGACTCACAAGCCCTCTCCTGATGAATATGCCTGCTTACGCTGTGGTGGATAATAGATCATAGATCTGGGTACTCACAAGTGTGTATGCTCCCCACTGGCGTAGAGCAGGAAGGGCGCTACCTCATACTCATAGAAACTATTAGTTGTAAGTGCACCACCGGAGGAGGCAATGAACGGATCATTTTGGCATCCTCTCTATCTGATCCTGAGAGAGAATGAAATTGGTTTTCTATTACCAATGGTGAAGTGAGCATGGGAGACTCATCCATGGCAGATCTGGCAGCTGCCTCATGCTCTCTAGCTATTCAAGTATGGAACTGTTTGACCATATGGTTCTTATTCTTATGCTGGGTGTGAGTAGGATGAGAGGAGTGTGAGCTAGACTCATACTCAAATGTGGGGGAGGCAAGCCCTGAAACCAGGGGAGCCTTACCTGAGGTACAGATGGTAGTGCAGCCTTGGGACAACAAGTGCAACTCTAGGATGAAAGCGAA
Source organism: Cymbidium sinense (assembly GCA_021442155.1). NCBI lineage: Eukaryota > Viridiplantae > Streptophyta > Magnoliopsida > Asparagales > Orchidaceae > Cymbidium > Cymbidium sinense. Next base: position 47,209,390 of record CM038226.1, read on the forward strand.
CTGGGCAGTGCTTGCATCAGTCAAGTGCAACAGTGCGCCATAGCTTTCCTCTTTAGTGAGGAGATATTTGAATTAGAGGGTAAGTCTACCTTGATGATCGGCTTCTGCCTGACCACCTTCTTCCTGCTAACTGTGGTGAGGGGAATGCCCTTACAAGTGATACTGGCCCCCTCAATTCCATGGCCAAAGTCGATCAAATGGGCATGATCCAAATGAGGGAAGTCAGCCTAATCTAAGGCTGGATCCATGCCATGAGGGAAAGTAAAGACAAACTTAGAACCGCCATTTACTAACAGTAAACTAAACGCACTTGCGACTAAAAGGATCATGAGAAATGAACTTGCATCAATTTTCCATCTCCATAGATTTTAAATTTTTCTTTTTTGAATTTTGAAAATTTGAACCGACATCCAACAACTTGGAAGTGTTAAGTGGGGTTCAAATGAATTTGGAAAGATTGATTGAAAGAGGAATTTGAATATGAATCCAAACTTCATCAAATTTAGGTATGTTGAAATATGGGTTCAAAATTTCTGATAAGATGCTTCCATAGGTTCATTTATGTTTTTGAATTTGAATTTTTGATTTGGAGGACCCTTTCCTTTTAACAAATTTGGGTATATTAAAGTAAGGGTCAAATGATTTTGTTTTGTTTGATTGTTTTGGAATTTTCACTTACATAGCAAATTTAGGTATGCTAAGTTAAGCAAAAGTGATTGTTTCTTTTTGTGAAAATTTTTGTCTTGTTTTGATTTTTTTGAAAATTTTTGGAATTCTTACTTAGCAAATTTAGGTATGCAAAGTAAAGAATCCAAGTGTATTTTTGTTTGATTTTGAAAAGTAGGATTCTTAGAAAATTTAGGTGTGCTAAGAAAATCCTAAGTATTTTATTTGTTTAGAAAATTTTGATTTTTGAAAAGGGTAGGATCCTTTTGAAAATTTGGTATGCTAAGGGGATCCTAAGGTGCTTCATTTTGTTTTTGAAATGATTGAAAGTAGAGATTCAACTTTAGCAAATTTGGTATGCTAAAGGTGAAATCCCACATGGTTTTGTGAAATAGAAATTTCACTCTAGCAAATTTGAGTATGCTAATATGAAATTCCAAATGGTGTGTTTAAAATTTTGATTTATTTTTGTTTTGAAAAATGTAAACTTCTCCTTAGCAAATTTGGTATGCTAAGGGAAGAAGTTCCAAAGGTGTTTGAGAAATTTTTATTTTGAGTTTGGAAACTTTGCTTCGCAAATTTGAGCCTAGTAGGTGAAGTTCCAAAATATGTTTTGAAATTTTTTTGATTTTTTGGATTTGGAAACTTTACTTAAAAAATTTGGGTATGTTAAATGAAGTTCCAAATATATTTGGAAATTTTGAATTTTTGGATTTGGAAACTTCACTTAACAAATTTGGGTATGTTAAATGAGATTCCAAAATGTGTTTTGAAAATTTTTGAATTGTGATTGTTGATTTTGATTTGGAATTTGGATTTGGAAACTTCACTTAGAAAATTTGAGTATGCTAAGTGAGGTTCCAAATGTATGTTTGAAAGATTTTGTTGGATTTTAAGTTTGGAGACTTCACTTAACAAATTTGGGTATGTTAGATGAAGTTCCAAATGTTGTTTGAAAAAATTTGAATTTCGGATTTGGATACTTCACTTAACAAATTTGGGTATGTTAAATGATGTTCTAAACGTGTTTTGAAATTTTGAATTTTTGGATTTGGAGACTTCACTTAACAAATTTGGGTATGTTAAATGAAGTTCAAAATGTGTTTGAAAATTTTGAATTTTTGGATTTGGAGACTTCACTTAACAAATTTGGGTATGTAAAGGGAGGTTCCAAACGTGATTGTTTATTTTGATGCTTTGAATTTGGAAACTTCACTTAGGAAATTTGATTATGCTAAATGAAATTCCAAATGTGTGTTTGAAAAAATTTTGTTGGATTTTAGATTTGGAGACTTCACTTATCAAATTTGGGTATGTTAAGGGAGGTTCCATATGTGTTTGAAAAATTTTGAAATATGATTGTTGATTTTTGATTTTTTTAAAAAAAAAAATTGGAAACTTCACTTAGAAAATTTGAGCATGCTAAGTGAAATTCCAAATGTGTTTGAAAATTTTAAAATATGATTATTGATTTTAATGTTTTGAAAAGAGAACCTCCATTCAACAAGTTTAAGTATGTATAATGGTGATCCATTTTATTTTTGAAATATGATATTTTATTTTGTGTTTGATTGTTGCTTTTGGAAAGAGAGGAATTCCAACTTAAAAATATATGTGGTATATGTTTAAGTGGGATTTCCTAAATGATTTTTACTTTTAGTTGGGAATGAAATCTTCATTTAATAAATTTAAGTATATTAAATAAAGGTATTCATGTGTGCTTTTTCAAAATTTTAATTTTGTTCATAAATGAACTTTCTATTCAATAAGTGTGAGTGTATTGAGTAGAAAAAATTCACGTGCGCTTTTTGAAAATTTTATGATTATGATTATGATTTTTGGAAAGGATGATTGTTCATTTTATTTTGAAAATGATATCTTCGTCAAAGTGAATTGAAAGAAGATATCCATTTGTACTTTTGGAAAGTGTTATTAGTTTTATTTTTGAAATCCTTACATGTAACAATTATATGAATTGATAAATGAGGGTGAGAAATTTTTGTGGAAAATATTTATTAAGTGCATTTTTGAAAAAGGTTCTTTTGAAAAAGCAAAGTTCTTGATGAAAGATTTATTTTTTTTACGATGAACCTTTTCTTATCATGAAGATGATAAGGAGGAAGTCTTTAAGAGATGTTTCTTTTTATTTTAGATCTTTTCATTTTACCCATTGGAGGAACCCAACGGGGGTTTTAAGACCAACAAGGAATGCAAACCTAAAACCTGAAAGATGTTGGCTAACTTAACTCAAGAATAAAATGAGCTAAGTGCTAATGAAAAGAAGGATAGTCTTAGATTCATACCAAAGTATAAACCCACTATCGATACTCAAAGACAATGATCATTTACCAAAGATGGAGAGAGGAACCATCCCTAGTGGAGTCACCAAAAAAATCTGTGGAGAAAAATTTCTATAAGGGAGTCGCCTTTCAAATATGTGGGGAGAAAAGAAAGAGGAATCCTTACAAAAATTCATCTTAGTAAGACACCATGCAGATCCGCAGATGTACTTATTCAGATGATCAGATACATCATCAAGGTATAGTATACTATCTCAAAAGATAGAAGTCACTACCCTTTAATGGAACCAATCACCTCAATAAGGACTCCTAAGGACAATAGGTCTACATATGTACCAGAGATTCTTTCCTACTTTACATGAAAAAGTAAAGCAAGGTTTATTCTAAACTAGGTTCGTTAAGTTCTCTACAGGGGTAAGCCCCTATAGTTAATTTCATCCTAAGGGATGAGATCCCTTAAGAAAACTTTCGATTAAAATAAATGATCATTGTCTTTGAAGATTTCAATAGAGAAGGACTATTAATCGATTGGTTTGTATTTGAAGATCAAATGGGATTGATCAAAAGAGGGAGTTATTATCGAAGCCAAAATGGGAAATAAGTAGGAGGTACTCACGATGCTAGGAAACCTAGCGAGCATCTCAAACTATCTTATAGTTAGGCTTTAAATTTTAGAAATTGATTTAGTATGTTTGAGTTATATTTGCATTAGAATTTTAGGACTTAAGATTTCTTAACACAAGATTAACAAAATGCCTAAGGGGTGAGGAATTATATTTATGGCCCACAAAGGGGAAAAGCAACCTCAGAACCTAAATCTAGGGAGCTTCGGTGAGTGCCGGAAGCACAACCTAAATCTAAGGTAAAAATGGGTAATTGGTTTGCCTCCATAAGAGAGGACAAACCACCCGATAGTTTGGACTTACAACCGCTTGGGGGTGGTCGCCAACTAACTCCTCCTACTATTTTAAATACATGTAGGTAAGTTTTTATGCTTATGTAAGATAGCTAGGCTATTTTTATTTAGAAAGAGACTAAGTCCTTAAACTCACTCCCTAAAGAGACTAGATCATGTAAAAGGTATGCTTCAAATAACCTAAATCTAATGCATTTCAAATTTCATTTTTATTTTTATTTTTGGACAATCATTTTGACTCAAGCTAATAGGATTTTTATGACTAATGCATGAGAAATCATATTATTAGCCAAAATCAGTGAGAAGGTAGCAGGTGAGTTTCCACCACGGCTCTCAAAGGTCAAGCTGAGTTCTCTAGCAAAGGTGGAAGCCCTCCAATCAAGAGTAAAATAAGATGCATTTGTGCATGATATTATAAAGAAATGCTCATCCAGCTAAGGGGTTGCTAATTTTTTATCTTGATTTTAATCCTAAGCTTTAAGTGAGGTTATGAGTTATTTAATTTTAATTTTAATTATTAAATTGGGTAAAATATTTATTTTTCCTAAAGAGTCTAATCCACGTCCAAGCCATACATAAAGCAAGGAAGAAACTAGAAAAATCATGCCACTTAATGCAAAAGCTAAACAAATCATCAATAAATTTATAAAGCTAATCACAAAAAAAATAAATGGTCTTTTGTAGTCAGGTACCACTGCACAAACCCAAAAATATCAAATTTGGATAGCCGAGCTCTACCCTTATACAAAATAAATTACAAATGAATTAAATTATAATTTTAGCAAAGGAATTCATTGTTATGGGTGGTCTTCAAGCTTTATTCTTCTTTCTTCTTTCTTTCTTCTTTTCTTCTTTCTTCTTTTGGTTCCTCCTTTAGACGGTTAGAAGGTGGATACTCCAAGGCTTCACATGGTGCATAAGATAAGATCTTATGACCAATGCTCATCCTAATCTCCCATAACAAATCATTCCAAAATCCTAAATATACAAACTTTTACATGAAAAGGGAAAGTAGAAATCTAACTAACACATGCAAAATAAAGGTTAATTAAGCACGTCTTACCAGCCATTCTACTGTAGATCCTAAGCATTATCTAAAACGCCTATCATAAAACAAATATAACATAAATGACCACCTTCTAGGCTAGAAGTGGTGAATTAAGCTAATGTATGTGCTTTGAAGATTTGTGTGGTATGCTTAGCTTAGGACTTTAGGTTCAAGTTTTCTAAGTGTGAAGGACATGTTCAACTTAGAGGAGGGTTTCTTTTAAGTTGTTTAAGTATTTTAGGTTATTTTCATTTCATGTTTTAAATTGGTTTAAGTGAAACATACAATTAATTACTAAGTTATGAAGAGAGGGAAAGAGAAGAGAGCTTATCTTTCCTTCCTTGATCCTTAAGTAATTTCTAAGGTAAGTTCACATTTTAATTTTATTTAGGTGAATATTTTGATTACATATTTTACTCAATCCTAAGTTTAGACAAACTCTAAACAAACCTATTAAAAAATAAAGGCATTTTAAGATTAAATAAAATGAATCAAAATTCACATAACACACATTACTTCAATTCTTTCCCAATATATATAACATGCATATGGATGGATCCTAAGCATATCTATAAATGTAAATGAGAGTAGTTAACTCACTTTATGATGCATGCTAAGTAATCCAATTAAGAAATTTTAGAAGTTGAATGTGCATAATTTTTCTTAACTAGAAAAGGTTTTGCTTATCCAAATTTTCACAAAGATACATGAAAGTAAGAAAGACATAAGTGAGTACAACGCCAATGTTAACCATAGGTGTAAGGTACAAGACTTACTTAGGGCTACTTAAATCCTCTCAACCTTGGGGTTGTCCAGACTAATATACCACTTTCCTTAAGTACAAACATGTATGTAAAAGAAATGAAATGGAAAAGAAAGATGAAAGGTTGTTTAATAGTTTCATTTTTGTTTATGAAATTTATTCATGCAAGTACATGCAATCCTTCTTAGATGATGGCATAGGAATGAATAGGGTATAGAATTAAGTAAGTGTTGGGTTTTTTCAAATGAACCCTACATCCTACCAACTTCTATTCAAAACTATGCTAACATAAGAAAGGAAGGAAAGGTTACACTAAACATTACTTTATAATCCATCACATGCAAGCTTATAATTAAAGTATAAGAATAGCAAACTCTCTCATTGGATGTTTCATTTATAAGTTTTGAAAATATTTTGGATTTAGTAGTGATAATAGCCACTCATATTTTACTTTAACCAACACATGCACATTCGACATAAAGTAAACAATTTTCATTTTTAAAATTTGAAACATGAAATTATGGATGTATGAATCACATGGAATACAACTTAACATGTTGGGAAAGATCCAAAGCAATGAAAGTATGTAAACAAACTCACTTTACTTAAATCCTAAAGGCATTCTTAAGGAATAAGAAAATTTAGAATAAATCAAAGTGAATTTCAAAATAATTTTTGTTTAGTTTGAAGTTTGATTTAATTTAAAAATGTGAGCTAATTTTGCTATTTCTAACCCATTCCCACATATGTTTTATATTTTTATTTAATTTTCAGGTAATTAAATCCATTTTTAAGCATTAATTAGGTTAAGGTATGAATTAAGTGGCTTAATTAACCCTTACCTACACCACCTTAGAAAAATTAACTAAGTAATTATGAGCCAATGAGATGACATAAAACCCTCAAGATATTTAAATTTGCAATGCACCTAATAATGAAAAGGCCTAATGCAATTTGTCTCACAATTAAAAGTTATTAAACTAAAGGGTTTAGCTTAAGTACTTTTAAAACACCCTTTCATACTTATGAAAGGGTTTTTAATTTCCTTCATTGGACTTAGGCTATTAAACACCTAAGCATCTACCCAAGGTAGATTAATTAAGGAATTTTTAGAATTTTTTGAAAATTGTTTAAAGGGGTGATTAATGAGTTAACCCTTAATTAAGAGATTAAGGAGAAAAAAAAGGGGTTTAGAATAACTTGGGAAAATACCCCAAAATTATTCCATAAAATCCCTAGATCTAACCTTAATCAAACTCAATCATGGGGTAAATCCACTAATTTAATTACCAATTACATGAAATGAAATAGTAATTTCCCCAATTAAGGTCTCAATAAATCTTAATAAAATTAGGGAGGCAAAGGTCATCCCCTAAAATGAACCCTAGAAATTTGAGATTAATTGATGATCTAATTAGAGGATAATTAGCTAATTAAGATTCCTAAAGAAACCCAAATTCAAAGAAAAGGATAATTCAAAATCCATTAAAATCATTTTTAAAATATTATAGATGAAATTATCTATCCATAGCATTTTTCCTTTTATTTTTTTTATTTTTCTATGAAGAGTTATGAATTTTAGAAATTAATTAGGTAAATAACTAATCCCTCATTAATCTCATATCCACGCACGCATTGGCGGCTGGCGGTCGTCGCTACATGCATCCCTGAGCACTCACTTTAGTGTCACATTGAAAAAGCGGTTGGCGGTGCACGTGCTTTTGATCTCTGTCGTCCGATCAAAGATTAGACAACCAAAGATATCCCCGTAGTTTATAAAATGCATAACGGGTATATAAATGTGGGAATAATCTTGGCTGTCCATCCAAACACCATGGATGGATGGCCAGAGATTCATCCCTGCTAAAGCTCAAGAGGCATGAGATCCATCCACCTTCTAGGCTTTGATAGAGCTCGGATTAAGCTAGAATTTAGCCCACACCTTCATCATGCAATTACCAATACATCCAACGACTAAGCTCCTATGAAATTAAAGTTCACTTCATAAAAAACCAACACCTATAAGAATTAAGCTCAGAAAATCACTAACCTCGTCGGAGGTGATCACCGACGCTCGATTCCCTTGGAGGAGCTTCATCTGGTTCAGACAGAGCCTTGTTAAAGTTTTGAGCACTTGAGGTTGAGTATATAGCTCGATGGACCAACTCCTCCTCAATTCCTTTGGATCTTTGATCAAGCTAGGTCTCTCCTTGCCTTTAGAACTTTAGAGAGAGCTTAGACAAACTCAACTTGACCCTCTGATGGAGTGTGCAAGAGAAATTAGATTAATTTGGAGTGGGGAAGAAATTGACTCTTCAATGGACCTCCCCTATTTTTAAGTGGAGAAAAATGAGAAGATGGAAATTGAATTCGCCTCTAGGAAGCTTAGGATCACTTGCAAATTGTTCCTCTGACTCTCTCTCACTCAATCGACCTTGAATGAATGAAAACATAAGTGAATTAGGGTGAGTATATCTCCCCCTCGAAGGATCAGATGACCGATAATGTCCTTGCTATTTTGATCCAATTGAGCATATGGAGTGAGCTATTTTGAGTGTGCACATTGTCAATTTGGCCAAAGGAGTGGAATGCCAACTTTCCATGTGCTTGAATTAAGCTTGAGAGGGAGTTTGAAATTCTAATTTTTAGGCTAAGGGTCGGGTTTGGTCCATGGGTCAAATGGGCAGACCCAAACCCATTGGGTTGGGTGCACCACTCATCACTAAGTCCCCTTGAGCCTTTAGGAAAGCCTCAAGTGATTATGAAGAGGGTATGACCAAATTACCCATGGGCTAGGCCAAAATTTGTTCTATGGCCTAGGGGTAGAATGGTTATTTTGTTATTTTTTTCAATTTGGGTATGTTTGGTATGTTGAGAAAATAGGTTTGGCCAAGTTTCATTGGATTTGGAATCCATTTGATAGGGTTTTGCTCATGTTGACCCATTTAGGTCAAAATGGGTCAACTTGGGTGAGGTTGACCAATTGCTCAAATTGGGTCAAACCAATGGTTGGGTCAAGTTCATATGACCATGTGAAATATTTTGGTGCCTTTGGTTTGGTTCAATTTCGTATATATTTGATTTTGGCTCATATGAATCATTTAGGTCAAATGGGTCAAGTTGACCTATTTAACCCATTTGACCTATTTGAGGTAGGTTAAGGTTTGGTTTAGGTTAGGTTAGTCATATGGAGTAGATTGGTATCTTTATTTTCAATCAATTTGGGTTTGGTTCAATTTTGGCTCAACATGACCCCTTTAGGTCATGTTGGGCTGGGTCAGTCTAGGCTTTGGTCAAGTTCCACAAGTGATTTGGAATGGACTTGACCCATTGGTTCCAATCAAATTGGCTTAGATCAAGTTTTAACACATTTTGGCCCTTTAGGTCAAAATGGGTCAACTTGGGTTAAGTGGGCCAATTGGGCAAGGTTAGGCTCAAATGTTGGCTTGGTCAAGTTCAAACATAGGTCATGAGTGAACTTGGATTAAAGGGTTTCAATCAATTTGGCCTATGATGAAATTCAGCTATGTAAGGTTTCATTTTAGGTTAAGTGTTGACTTGGTCAACCCTTAGGTTTGACTTGATTTGACATAATTTGATTGATTGATCATCCCATGATGATTGTTGATCATGATGAGCGGGATATATAAGTTTGGTTCAATCCAATTTGGTTAGGATCAAAAATTGGCTCATAAGGGTACTTTAGGTCACTTTGGGTCAAGTGAGCCTAAGTGGGTCAAATGGCTTGGTCAATGCTTGATTTGAAGTTGATTGATCTTGTATATGGACTTATGATTGAAATATAAATCCATTTAGAAGTGGCTTGAAGTCAAATGGATTTTAATCCATTTGAAAATTTCATATTCAAAGGAAGAATATGAAGGAGTTTTGCGTTTTACTTTTGATTTAGGTTTTGATTGTTTGATTGAAGTTTGAATTTATATATGAGTTCATGATTGTAAGATTGATTGAACCATGAGACAAAATTAAGGGTTTGGCTTGATTTGAAAGTGATTTGGCTAAGTTCAAGATTTTGGCTTGAAAGACTTAGATTGAATTTAGAGTGGATTTGAGTTTGATTTTTGGAGTTGGTTTTGATTGTTTAAATTTATATTTCATTTATATATGTGAATAAAAATAAGAATATAAATTGATCATGACAAAATTTCAATAATTTCGAATGATTTGAACATGATTTGGGTTAAATCCATTAAAAGGAATTTAAAGGATTTAAAGTAATTTTTTAATTAGAAATTTAATTTTTGAATTGGATTTGATTGATTTATATTTATATTTCATTTATATATGAGAATATAAATGAGAATACAAATAAGTTTTGAGAAAATCTCATGAGTTTGAAAAGGTTTGATCAAAGTTTAGGTTAAATTCATTAATAAAAAATTAAGGGATTTAAGGGAATTTCAAGGATTTTAAATTTGAAATTTAATTTTTGAGTTGGATTGGATTGATTTATATTTATATTTCATTTATATATGAGAATATAAATGAGAATATAAATAAGCTTTGAGAAAATCACATGGATTTGAATAGGTTTGATCAAGATTTAGAGTTGATTTTGGCGAAGTGCTTTAATAGAAAATTAAAGGGACTTAAGAAAATTTTCATGAATTGATTTAGATTTTTGAATATGATTTGATGGGTTTGAATTTATATTTCATTTATAAATGTGAATATAAATGAGAATATAAATGAGTCATGAGAAAATCTCAAAATTTTGAATCATGTTTTTGGCTAAGTCCTTAAAAAAGGGTTAAGGACTTAGGAAATTTGAACTTAGGAATTTTTCATGGATCTTGGTCATGGGTTTCAATCATGTGTTTCAATTATGGAATTGAATCATGAAGTTGATTGGAGTTTGAGAAAATCAAATAGAATTGATTTGGAGTTTGACTTGAAAGAAGGAAAGTGAGGAATGGTTTAAGCTAAAGCGTAGGAGATTTTCCTAACATCCCTAAGGCATGACCTATTCCTATGGCTAACTCTTCTAAGTCTTCTAGGGCCAGGTGAGAGTGTCCACCTAATCACTAGATGTGTCTTAAGACTAAGGAACCCTTAAAGTCTATGAGGAATCCTAAACCTAAGATGGAGGTGTTGGGAGCTCATTCTAAAAATGAGGTCAACAATAAGTAAAATCTATGTATCAAGTAAATCATCATTGATTGCTAAATCGGCTAGGATAGGATGCACAGGGAGAAAATCTACTAGTATCTGCCCCTTCAAAGCTTTCTGAGATACAAATGTAATATCGAACTGTAACAAGAGCACTGCCCATTGTGCCAAACAATCTATCAACACTGGTCTTATCATCAAGAACTTCAGCAGATTGGTCTTTGAGATGAGTGATATCTTATGTGACAACATATATTATCGAAGCTTTTGGGTAGTGAAGATCAGTGCAAGACAGTGCTTCTCGATCGGAGAGTACTTTGCCTTAGCTCTTATCAATCTTCGATTGATATAATATAATGCATTTTCTTTGCCTTCTTTATTGTGCTATGTAAGCAATGCTTCGAGGGATTCTTCTAATGTAGCTATATACAAAATGAGAGGCTTTCCCGGGATTGGCGTTGCCAGAATTAGTAGATTTAACAGGTTTCAATTGATGCTATCAAATGCTTCTTGACATTCATCATCCCACTTAAATGGTGCATTCTTCTTCACCAATTTAGCAAATGGTTGACACCTGCCCTACAGATTTGATATGAAATGTCAAATGAATGCCAAATGTCCTTGTACAGAACAAAGCTGACGAAGATTCTTCGGTGGTGGCATAAACACTATCGCTTCAATTTTATTAGGGTCGATCTCAATTCCTCTATGTCGCACCACATAGCTATGGAATTTTCTAGAAGAAACTCAAGAGGGTTCATCTTTGATCATACCTAATTCTTTTTTAAGACCATCCTTAGGTCATCAAAATGATCTTCTCGATCTATGCTCTTAATGATGAGGTCATCCACATAGCATTCTACTTTCTAATGATTCAACTCATTGAAGATGCATGTCATGGCCCTCTAATATGTAGCTCCAGCATTCTTCAATCCGAAGGGCATGACTTTATAGCAGTATATACCAATTGGCATTCTAAATGATGTGTGCTTCTTATCTTCAGGAATCATCTTGATTTGATTGTATCCCATGATCCATCCATAAATTAGAACATGTCGTAGTTAGAAGTATTGTCTACTAGTAGTTCTGATATAGGAAGTGGAAAGTCATCTTTTGGGCATGCCTTATTTAGGTCCCGAAAGTCAATGTAGACATGGATTTGACCGTTCTTCTTCTTAAATAGGATAATGTTGGCTATCCAATCGACATATTTCTCCTCCTAGATGAAGGCTGCTTCAATCAGCTTCTTAGTTTCTACAATTACCTGTTCTTCAATCTCCAATCTCATTCACCTAGCAAGGTGCTTAACAAGCTCTTTGGTTTAGTGTTTATGAACGCCACCTCGGGATAAGCGACATTTAGTGTCAAGCAAAGCGTCCCAATTCATAGTAGATTTCATTTCTTCAACCTTTTCATCAAACAGAAGGTCACTAACAAAAGTTGGACAATGATCGTCCTCTGTTCCCAAGTTAATTTCGTTCAACTCATCCATGGTAGCTATTTGTCCTCCATCTTCAAGCTCTTCAGGCGCTAGCTTGGCTTCTACCTCCTCATCAATTTAAGATTGACTTCATAAGAGTCATCTTCATATTCAGTCTCAGTGTTAATTTCTTTTTTTGTTACCGCATAACAGGTTTTTCTTTGATGATGTTTACGTCAGATGTACCCAAGACCTTTAGATGTATGATTATCACACTTTCACGAGGTCTGTGGACTTTTTAGACCCCATAGGGTATCAAGAAGTGGGCTTGCCATTTATTTATTATAATATCGACTCCCAATTTGTGCATCATCTTGCAAATCCTTGGAAGATAATATTTTGGCATTCTTGTGAAAACCATATCATCAAATTCATCAAATTGCATGAGCCAATCAGAATCCTGGTGATAGCACTCTTCAGACTTGTAAAATGAAATTCCACATTCATCACTTCCAGGCAAAGGAGGCACAAAGAAATTCTTTAACTCTTCAACAATGTGGACTTCACGTGGAGTGATTTCTTTGAAATGTTGAAAAGGAACTGACACGATCACTAATGATTCTTATGATATCAATAGGTCCACCATCCTTCTTGAAAAGTAGGTCCAAAATCATACTCAGGATCTGAGTATTCCATAATTTTCTTTCCTTTCACCAGAGACTTGTTTGCACCCTTAGGCCCAATGGGAGGATCATCCTCTTCTTCTTCTGTGTCATTGCTCAGATGAGAGACTAGCCTTTTCAATTTATGTGATGTACTAGAAGCTTTAGGAAGAGTTAGTGTCACCTTCTTTCTTCCTTTTTCCTTCTTCACTTCTATGAGTTATTTTGTAGCCTTTGAGGTAGAAACTTTGGATTGTTGAGGCTTGGACTCTTTCAATAAATAGTATTTCACATCTTCATAGATTTTAGCTTCATGGACTGCAATTAGCTAAAGATTGCAAGAAATTATATGTTCTTCCCCATCTCTTATGCATTTCATGCATTGGTGCAAAGTTGACGAGACTATTTCATACTCATGTAGCCAAGGGCGAACCAACAAATCCCTGAACAAAGTGTGAGCATCAATGATGTGGAATTTAGCTTCTGTGTAAAGGTCCCCGAATCTTAATGGCAAGGTAAACGATCCGAGAGTCTTTTGCCCTTTTTCATTGAAGCGGTGGATCATTAATTTGTCTCTTCCTAGATGTTGAACATCGAGAGACAATCCTTTCAATGCTTTCAAACTCATGAGATTGATAGATGAACCTGGATCAATTAGAATTCAATTAATAATGATACCATCACTCTCTATAGAGATATATAGCAGGCGGTTGTGTTTTGATGTTATGAGCATAAGATCCTCCTCAGAGAAGGTGATTGTCAGAAGGTCTTGAGATTATAATACTTCAGTCATACACTGCTCTGTGAATTACACTTTATATTTCTCTAGATTCTTAAGAGTTTGAATTATGGTTTCACAGAGATCCTGTGACATCAAGAGGACCTCATACACACTCAATTGTGTAGGGATCTTCTTTAAGTGCGATAGGATATTGTAATCAACTCCTTTATCCATATTAAACTTCTTCTTTGGATCTTTAGGAATGATATTTTCATTACCTTCTATATTTTTTGTTGCCTTTATTTGGTGTTCCTTTCTTCAGTGATGATGACAACATCTTGCCGCTTCTTAACTACTTTAGAACTGGTCTATCTGGCTTAGATTCTTCTAAAGAAGTCTCATCTTCAGAAACACTGTTTATGCCAAAGGATCGGATGGAGCCTTCAAAATCACTTCCTAATTTTATTCCCTTCATGAATGGTGATATTGAAGACTCTGACTCATCTTCCTCTGGAAAGCACAAGTATTCTTCTAAGCTATCATCTATTTGCTTCACCACTAGACAAGGCTTGAATGTCACATCGTTAGTTGTTCTTCTTCTTAGATTATCTTGATAAATGAACTCTGTCAGGGAGTATCTAAGGACATTGAGATAACCCGACAGACTTCTCTAAAAAGAGATTCTTCATCATCATCTCCTTCATCATTTATTTCAATGATTTAGAGTCTTGACATGAAATCAACAAGCTTAATTGGTTGTCTTGCTGGTTGTTGATATTCTTCAAGATTATTAATAATCTTTTGGGTAGAAGATTTCTTCTTCATCTTCTTTTATTTGGTTGATCTTTTAGGAGTTTCTGGCGGGTTCTGAATAGGCTGGTTCTTAAGTCCAAGAACACCCACCACTTTGAACTGCTTCTGAAGAGCAAGACCTTTTGATATGGACCCTACCTTTAGTTCTAGTACTGGTTCAATGATGATTTCCACTTAAACCATGAACGCTAGCTTGCTACTTCAGCATCTTCATAATTTTGTTTGAGACCGCAGTCTCCCATTTATCATCCTCAATTGTCTTTTCTTTTGCTTTATTTTTCTGCTAGAGCACGGAAGATGATGAAACCACCCTTGTAGATTCTTTCTTTGGGTGAATAAGAATACTATTGCATAGCATGAATTCACCTCTCTTGTACTTCTTTTCCAGCCAGTCTTTGAATACATAGCAATCTTCTATAGGGTTGCTAACTACCCGATGATACAAACAGTAATTTAGGCTGCTAGTTCGTCCTGACCCTTCAGGTCTTTTATATTCTGGCAACTCCAACCCTACCTTGAGTGCTTGTCAAAATAGTTTAGCTATACTTTCTCTTTTGAAAGAGTATTCTTTATTCATTTTCTCCTTAAGAGATGGATGCATTCGATCATCATCTCCTAATGATTATCTTGGGAGCTCAGCACTACCCGAGAAAGTTCTAGGTTTCTCATTTCCTCCAAGAACTAGCTTTGGTTAAGAATTGAAGGGTTGTTTGACCTTTTCTTCAAATTAAATAGGTTGTTTCCCCTTATCTGCATTATAGGTCACTCGCTTTCCTCTATTCACATCGTATGAGGCAATGTGAGATTCACTTCTTTTTGATTCTGAGAACTTCCCTTTCTTTATTTTGTCTGGATGACTTTCAAGCTTGGAAAGATTCAGCTTTTCAAATTTTACCGCTCGATCAAGTAGTTCTTGGAAGGTGGTGATAGAATCCATGCACAAATAAGGCGCCATTTTATCATCAATGTTTCCCATTAACAACTAAATTGTATGTTCTTCTTCCAGCTATTTCTCGCACTTCATACTTATGTTTCGCCAGTGAGTTATGTGCTTTGTAACTGACTCGTCCTTCTTTCTCTTCTCCAGGGTGAGATAACTATTATAGTATTTTTAACTGCACTGGAAAATCTTTTGATGAACATTGCATCCAGCTCAGGGATTATCTTAATTGAGTCATTTGGCAACTCTGCGTACCACTTGAAAGTAGTTGAAGTTAAGCTGCTAACAAACTAATAGAACAACAGTGTGTCATTGCCCCCAATATTATCGCAGGTTGCTTTGAATTGTGCCAAGTACTTCCTGGGGTTACCATCACCATCAAATGAATGGAATTTTGGCACTGAGTAACCTTTAGGATACAACACCTGGTCATATTCTGTAAGATATATGCGACCTTTATTCACTAGTCTTCACTTGCTCTACAACTATGACAGCTTTGATTCTTTCACTTATGATGGTTTCGAGCTATGGTTATTACCGGCTCAGATGTGCTTAATATATGTTGAGGAGTATGTTGAGCAGTCAATTGATTGACTTCATTTCTACCATCACAAGCATTTTGTGCTCTTCAGGTCTGCGATGCTTTCTCAATTGGTTGATTATTGGTATGATGTTGGTTGTTGATGATTGGTGGAAGGCGGGTGTGGCGAGCCTCCCATCATTTATATCATGAGATTCATCTACATCATCATCTGATTCGTCTTTAAATTCAGTTGAGAGATCTCTTTATCTTTAGCATTCATCTGTCGTTGCATTTTCCTTTGCACATGAGTAAGTCTAGCAGTGTCAGCAAATAGCATGTTATCTTCTTCTTCTTGTTCCTCTTCTTACTCATCACTTGAGGAGGAACTAAAAGGTTATGCTTCTGTTTGTCCTAGTGTTGGTTCTTCGATGTGAATAGAAGGTGTGGTGCCATGACGCCTGGATCGATACTGTCGTATGCCTGATGGTTCTCCGATGTGTTGTACTGCATACACCACATCTATCCCCATGATATCTTCTTCATCTTTCTCTTCTTCTTGCAGCCTTATTTCTGATCGACATCTCCATCTGATTTCAGGCTCAGAGTGTGGGACAAATGTCTCCTCCATCGGAGGGCTACTATCAAAATCAAGGGAAGATCATTTAGGTTGATGATGAGATTCCCTAGAGGATTCTCCAGAGTGTCGACCACAATGAGCCTCATAAATTATAACATTCTTTTTAGGAACCCATTCCTGTTGGGCCTTGTCATCAGCGGATCTCTGAATATGCAAACCAGATGTCATGCCTTGTTGCATTTCTGTGGAAGCTTCTTCTTGAGGCTTCAGCCTGCATACTTATTTTCCCTTCCACCAGGACCTTTCGATAGTGGATTCCTGAACGTGTAGTTCAAGTGTCACGCCCTGTCTCACCACGTAGGGCTTGTTTGTAATGCTCCAGAGTTCTTACTACATTTGATGGCTGCTTTTGCAGTGGAGCATTATTGGCTTCTCTAATAATTATCCTTTGATATATCTTCTTCATAAGGCCTTGTTCTTTTACAACTTTCAGCACCTTATGCACTCTAGAGGATAGAGTCTCTGGATGCCTCCTTTGTGGTGTTGGAGCTTGGTACCATTGCTCTCAGAATGACTGCTTAATATTACCAATAGAGCTGTTCCTTTTCACCCACTTGAGATTTTCAAATTTGTTGTGAGTGGGAACATTCACTTCTGGTTGTAAGGTTGGCTATGTAATAGAGGAGCCAGGTGAGAGCTGATGGACTCCCAGCTTAGCATTCCTTCTTCTCCTCTGCCTTCTAGTCATCTTTCCTCTAGATGAAGAAGCTTCAGCATCATGTTGGTCTTGCGCAAAGGGCAAGGTTGGTAGGAAAGTAGCGTTCGGATGCACCACTGAAATTGTTTGCCCAGTTATAATTCTCTTCATGGTTGGAGCTTGAGTGTGTCCCAACCTTTCAAATATAGAGGTTCTCTTTCGAGGAACCTTGACAATAGTAGCTGTAGGAGCTTTTGTAGACTTGGCCTACTACAAAGGTTGGTGTGCAAATTGAGCATGATTGTCTCGTGGCCTAGCAGCAGTTCGAGCAGCGATCACTGGGAAATCCAAGCTACTAAATTATATAGTAGATCCAGCATCCTCGGTGTTGATGACAGCATTAGCCAAGCGGATGTTGGCTCTGCGGCCTAGCTGCACAGTAAATGGTGATTTCGAAGATCCATCTGCGAAATGAAAGATGGGGATTAGTAATCAAACATTGATATATCATCCAACACTTTCATGATGTAGAGATATAATAGAACAAACATGATATAATATTAAAGTAAGTTATATATAAATAAAATCTTAAAAAATTCAATTTTATGTTCATTATAAAAATGATTTAAATTTTAACTAATTTTATTTTATAAATAACTTTAAATTTTGATTTTATTATACTCTACTATCATAACTTTGATTTGACTAGCCAAAGATGAAAAGAGAAACATGTCCCATGTAGAGTGGCCAAAAATCTATGGGCTCTAAAAATTCGCCTCAAACCTCTTGATTTAGAGAGTAGATTAAATGTCAATAAAATTTTTAGAAGGCAGATGAAAGTAGATAAGAAACTACCCAGAAATTTCACCTTCATTTTGTGATAATTTTAGATCTAATTCTAGGTTTCCTATAGGCACAAGCGCCTTTAGTTAATTACCTCTCTCAATGTTGAGAGAGAACTTTCAATTAAGGCTAATCGTTAGGTCGCTTAATGCATAGCGTATAGTAGCAGCATGTGGAATTTAAAATTTGGATTAATGAAATTCATTATTTTAAGTTAAAGCGGATGGTTGGGGGAACGATGATGCGCCCGATCAAGATCCCATGGTTCCGTCATCCCGGGCTATTACAGTCCCTAGTTTACTTAGTTAGAGGAGGTAGTCGACCCAACCTGACAGAAGGATCCTTGTCAGCATCCATGGGTTGTGTTTTCCATGAAATTCTTGTAGATGGGTGGTATTTTTCTAAGGAGACAGGCTTAAATCTACCTTAGCTAACAAAGAGCTTTTTTCCCTATCAAGTGCACCCTATGGTTCACAATTCAAAGGCCAGAGCCATTGGGGAGCATATAGGTAGTAGTCATGACCGTAATATAATGGTGTCATTTGGCGACAACCACCCGATCAGAGGACTCTAGTCTTAAGCGCATATCATCTGAGAATTCTTGCCAACCATGCGTCGAGGACAGAGCCACATCCTTACTAGCATGAGATTGATTGAGAGTGAATATAGTAGAACACTTGAGAGAGAACTTTCGATTAAGGCTAATCATTAGGTCTCTTAATACATAGCGTATAGTAACAACACATGGAATTTAAAATTTGAGATTTATAAAATTCATTATTTTAACTTAAAGTAGATGATTGGGGGAACGATGATGTGCTCAATCATGATCCCATGGTTTCATCATCCCAAGCTGTTGTGGTCCCTAGTTTACTTAGTCAAAGGAGGTAGTCGACCCAACCTGATAGAAGGATCCTTGTCAGCATCCATGGGCTATGTCTTCTAAGAAATCTTTGTAGACCTGGGGTGGTGTTTGTTTAAGGAGACAAGCTTAAGTCAGCCTTAGCTAATGTAGGGCTTTTTTCCCTATCAAGTGCACCCTATGATTGACAACTCAAAAGGTAGAGCCATTGGGGAGCATATAGGCTAGAGTCATGACCATAAAATAATGGTGTCATTTGGCGACAACCACCCCGTCAGAGGATTCTAGTCTTAACTACATCATATATGGAGCCAACTGGCCAAGCCACACAGTCAGATAACACGGGCAACGTTCTTAATATCATTAGATTGATTGAGAGTGAATATAGTAAAACACTTGATTTGACATTAGCTCCTTTGTGAGCTAGAGTTTTTCTTAATTTGTCGCCTTCACCAAACAATTGTGGAAGGTGGATTGAATTTTAACTTTAAGTTCTTTAAAGATTGAATTTCATTTTAACATTTAATACTTAATGACATATTAGATTTTGTATTTGAATTGATATTTGATTTGAGTTAATTTGATCTGAGATTATGATTATACTTTAATGGAAGTGTCCCCTCCGGTTGAAATTTTCATTCAACACAGCCATCATTGGGGTAGATGCATTATTTTGCTATTTTAGATCCTATCGACTCTATTAATTTAATAATAGAGGATCAGATCTACTAACATATGACAAAATTTATTTCTCAGATATTTTTAATGAGTTAAAATTCTTATAGTATTATTATTGGATTTTTAGGTTTTGTTGACCCGGACACTGTCCTAAGACCCAACCAAGAATCAACCCGCGCAGCCTCCTCAGACACTAAGTTTGAACATTCAACATAGTGTCGGGGCCCATGCGAGTTATTTAATTTAAAATTAATTTAACTTTAGAAATTTTAATATTGTTCCTTATTTTGATTGAGTTTTATTGCAAGTTTATAATTTTATGTAAAATTTTGACAGCATTTCAGCTGCTTCACGGCATCGTCCCCACATAAGGGGCTACAACGGGGGCTAGGCTTGCCCGCCATACCAAGAAAGATATGTATGGGTGGTGTAAACACCACGATCGAATATGTCATCCCACTATGCTAATAAAAGCATGTATGGATTTCTGAAGTACCTACATTTAACACAGATTTCTCTGTCACACCAAGAAAGGCGTGTACATGCACTTATATACTTGCAATATTAAATTAAAATAATAATTTTAGCTTTGTAGTTGAATTTTTATTAAGTAGTTTATGCATTATGTCAGTGTAAAAGTTTAGCAATATTTTGGCAGTGTCGCAGCCTCATCCCATATAGGGGGCTATAATAGGTATGTTTGGCCTGCCCACCATGTCACAAAATGTGGATATGGGTGGTATAAATCATAGCCTGAATGCGTCATCTCACCATACCAAAAAAATCATGTATGAGGCTTTGAGGTACCTGCTAAAATAGATTTTCCAACGATGCTAAGAAAGGCGTGTACGAGTACTTATATACCTGCAATGTTAGTTTAAACAATAATTTTATATTATGGCATGGCTTTGTGTCAAGCTGTGTAAGTCCCCATATCAGTGTGATGTTTGGCATTTGAGACATCATTCTTCATTTTATAGGCTACTTCGAGTATGTTACACTTTTCCACTATGCCAAGAAAGGCGTGTATGGGTGGTATAAACCACGGCCTGAATGTCCCATCCCACCAAGCCAAGAAAGTCATTTATGAGGCTCTAAGGTACTTGCAAAGAAAACACAGATTTCTACGTCATGCCAAGAAACGTGTTTATGTGTTTTTGTGGTGAAAATATTCCTGCCTTCATCTATCCTTTTGAAGAGGATAAATGAAAATAGAAATATAAGCCTTTTGGTCGGGACACCATGTAGATCCGTAGATGTTCTTATTAGGGTGATCGGGTATGATATTGAGGAGAGGGGTACTATCTCGAAAGACAGAAGTCACGACCCTACAATAGACCTAATCACCTCAATAAGGACTCCTAAGGACAATAGGTCTGCATATGTATGTATATATATGTATGTTATGTATATGTATGTAGGTATATATATGTATATATATATATATATATGTATATAAATGTATGTAGTATATATATGTA
This sequence comes from Cymbidium sinense, assembly GCA_021442155.1. Lineage (NCBI taxonomy): Eukaryota > Viridiplantae > Streptophyta > Magnoliopsida > Asparagales > Orchidaceae > Cymbidium > Cymbidium sinense. The sequence continues at coordinate 47,230,430 of CM038226.1, forward strand.
TATATATATATATATATATATTGAAGAGGATAAATGAAAACAGAAATATAAGCTTTTTGGTGATATCATGTAGATCCGCAAATGTTCTTATCAGGGTGATCGGGTACGACATTGAGGAGAGGTGTACTATCTCGAAAGACAGAAGTCACGATCCTACAATGGACCTAATCATCTCAATAAGGACTCCTAAGGACATCTGCATATGTATGTATATATATATGTATGTTATGTATATGTATGTATATATATGTATGTTTATATATGTATGTTATGTATATGTATGTAGGTATATATATGTATGTTATGTATATATATGTAGGTATATATGTATGTATATATATGCATGTATATATATGTATGTTATGTATATATATACATATATATAATATAAAATATATATAAATAAAATAGTTGCGAACATGGCTTAATGGTTAGAGTTTTTGTTATGAAAAAGATTGGCCCAGGTTCGAATATCCCCTCTTATAAACTTTTTGAATTATTACATTTCAAGCCATTTCTAATAATTCGAGCCGAATATAAACACTGGAATTTTGAGCCATTTCAAAACGAGCAGATCACGAACAAGGGTTCGGTTCGCTCAAGCTCGACTTGTTTACACCCCTAGAATTAAGCATGTTTCTATTATCATTAAAGTGAACATTTTCAAGATTAAAGGTGGAGCCAATGGTATGATGAGTAACAGGGTTAAAAAGTTATTAAAAGTAATTGAGACAGCTATCCACAATATTTTTTTAGTTAACTAGCCAACCTTTTGTGTGATCTTTGATTTTCAAAATAGCTTTATGCTCTCTTTCTTTTCATTTTATTACAAACATGAAAGTACATAGAGTTTCTATCACCCTTAAGAAAGGAAGTGGCAGTAGATTTTTGTTTCAAAAATACTTCTTTTATGCTGATGAAATTTTACAAATTATATTGCTCTTGATGTAATCTTTGTTCAATGTTAGTTGAGTTGTCTATAAGAAATTGTTTCTTAGGGTAGCAAAATTTTTCTTCAGCATTAGAAGCAAGATTTGTTACATTGTCAAAAACATTTCAATTTCATTTTCTAAGAGTGGAGGCTAAATTTTTATTCAATTTTCACAATTTGATCAAAGAAATTTTTTTTTCTTTATTCAATGACTCAAGACGCTTTAACACAATTCATAAAGTTTTCATACATCATCCACATGTTTAGAATTTTGAAGGTTGAATGTGTGGGAGGAGGTATCAGGTTTCACTGATAGAAGAAGTGGAGAATGATCTAAGTAAATTCTACTAAGATGTTTAACACTAGTGTGTTGAGAAGTATTAAATCCTTTAATGTTGATTAACATCTTGTACAATCTCTCAAAAGTTTTACTCTTACATTAAGTGAAGAGGTAACTAAGGTAAATAGCATCCAATTGGCCAACATCATTGATAGCATAAATCATAATAGCATTATTTGGATTTCTTCCACCTTTTTTCTCAATAGAGCAAGTTATCATATTAAAATAGCTCCTACAATCCATGGACCCTAGATGTTGGCGCTAATAATGACAATCTTTTTCCAAAGATCTATTCTAAAATCATGAGACCAAGCAACATATATTATAGTTGCTCAAATATTGAAATTGTTGCAACTGATGAGAACATGAAGATATTAAGGATCATTAATCAGAACATTGGCTTGAATGCTACCATGCCATAATAGCTAAATTTTGTTGGTAAAATTAGGGAATTAGTTGATGTTACCCATCTTTATTTGTATGATGGATGAATTATTGGTGCATACCATAGGTTTAAGCATAGAAAAAAATATTAAGTTTGTGTATTCTAATATGATTTTTCAATCTATTAGAGACATTGCATTTAATATTCCAAACCAAAAGGCTAGTCATGCAGGTAGGAGAGGTTCTCCCTTGTAACATTGATAGGAAGCTTGTTATCAAAAGAGGCCAGGTGTCCAACATTTGATGAGCTCTCTATATTTTCAATTATAGTTGGGTTTACATACTTCAGTTCTCTCAAACCTTTTTGCCTATGTTTCTTGGATTTCTTAACTACCCAATCATCTTCAAATTCTTTGATTGTGTTATTGAGTTGTTTGAGGTTTGTGATTGCTTCAATAAAGCAATTTCCAATATGTGGAATATGTTGAATTAGAACCATGGTTTGTAGTTATTCCCCTCTTTCTACCTTTTCTACTTCAATTGAGTTAGGATTATCATTATGATTGATTTGAATCTACTCTTCATTATCTTTGTTCGGTAAATTCTTAGAAATCATGTGAAGAGTGGGAGTCCCACTCTTAATCATGTGAGAGTTCTCAACATTTGGTGCAAGTTCAAAATAACTGTTAGGATGTACCTCAACTTTATTACTTGTAGAAGGTAAATTGTCTTGCATCAAAATGGTTTGATTGCTCCCTTGAACTCTTTTATTCATTTTACTAGCATTATGATTCAAGTTCTTTTTATCCTAATCTTTATCTAGATTTTTTATTTCTTAGTTCTGGATGGGCAATGAAATAGTTATCAAGCATATGGCTAAACATTCTACATTTGTTATAGTAATAAGGCTCTTGTTCAATCTCCATTTATTGCCAATATCCATTAGTAAGAGAGCCAATCTAGACTTCTTTAGCATACTTAGTAGTGATATTCATTTCAACCAACACACAAGTAGTAGAAGGTTATTAGAAATAATAAGTGGGTAGATCCTATTTAGTAATTTCCTAAAGATGGTAGCTAGTGAGTATTTATTGAAAAGGCGTAGTTTGAGGTTAGGAAGTTTGATCCAAATATAAACAATGGGTGGTTCAACACTATAATTAAATTTCAGTGTCCATTTAATGACCTTCATTAGGACATTGCTTGTGTAGTATAGCATTTTAGACAATATTTTGACATAGTCTTCTTTATTGTTAAGCTTGATGGCAATGTATCTATCATCCAAGAGGTCAATGCTCCACTCTTCAACAATATATGTAAAATTTGACTTTAGGATGATCAAATAGTTGAGCTAATACAAACACATGCAAAGAAATAGTAATAGGAATGGCAATGTAAAAGTAGCCCTAGTAGAGGAGGAGAAGGCATACCTTGCTACATTTCTTTATTTTTTTTTCTTTTCAGCCATTTGAGTGTTTCAAGCTTAAAAATTAGTATATTATTAAAGTACACTATCAAAAACATTTTAATATAATGCTTTATGTTTGTATTCTTGAGCCTTATAATATATTGGGTGCATTTAATAGTTTTTGGGATCTTAATTCATTGCCTACTTTTGAGAATGGTTGATAAAGATGAGAATTAAAACACTTCATTATTTTTAACATTGAAAAGAAGAATATTATATTTAACATTTGTTGAATTTGCCATAATTATTAGGCAACAATATTTTAAATTTTCATTTGTGAAGAGTTTCAAAAGATGACTTGAAGAAATAATCTGTAAGAGAACTATTTAGATGGTGACAAGAATTTTAAAAATACAAACCTAGAGAAAACTTGCATGAAGTGCACTGTGTCATATAATATGTTAATGATCATGATTTTTTATGAATAAAATCTTCCTTAATTATGAAAAACATAATATTATATTTATGAAGATACTTGATTTATTTGAATATGAAAAGGATTATTTTAGATACTTATGAGATAGATTGGTATGAGAGAAAATATTGAGAGGCCATAAAGGGATATGGTGTACTATGAGACCACTACTTTAAAGAATAATGTCTTATCCCAATGCATTAAGTAGATATGTAGAATCATAATATTATTGGCTTATGAAGTTATCCTAATGTTAGGGAAGAGATATATGTTTCTTGATGAGAGAATATTATAATTGTTGAGTTAGATTAGCAATATAGTGCTCATAGGGATAGGTTACTATTTTTAATGGATAAAGATGTAGACATTTATCATTATCTTAAACTAAGCAATGCATTTTTTTATCGGATGGATCATTGACTCTCAACTTTTTTATTACATGTGATTGTTCATCTTACAATAGTGTATAAAGTTGATGAAGACTTTTATCAATCCACCTTATATATTCCTACTTAGCCTATCCCAACTAGAGTTATAAAGGCACCGCCTAAAACTAAGAAGAAAATTGGGGAGGTAATGAAAGCATAATTAACTATAAGTCAAATTTTGCTCGCTTATGAGGGGGTTGAAAGAACATTTATTAATGCATATAAGTTAATGAGTGATTAGATTATATTAGAGTATAATCAAATAAGGTTGGAGGAAAAAATAGATGCAATGATTGATCTTGTTCTTTGTTTTATACATAAGGAGTAAAATGGGACTAATGAGAGCAACATAATGCATGTTATTTACTAATCATTCACTCAATTGAGAATAAGGATAAGGTGCATAATAAGTAAGAGATAAGGAAAGAGATATATGAGTAGGTATAAGACATAGGTGACAAATCTCTTGCCATTTTACTTATAGAATAAGGTGTCAAGAAGGCAAGAAACGTCACTTCATCTTTATAATTATATAAAATAGTGATATACAATAAATGGAGTTTAAAAGAAGGTTGTAAAAAAAGAAGAAGTATTTAACTTGGTGTTTTATAGATTCTTCAAGAAGTGAGAAGGGCACAACAAATGAGGTCCTAGGCCTTCAATAAGGTAATTTATTAGAATTAAAAAAATTAAATAGTTCCTACACATATAGTTTTATGATTGCTTTACATCATATTTATGATGGCGATGGTGAACTATATGTAATACGAGATATATCTAATTTCTCAAAAAAAAACAAAAAAAAATTTGTTCATTGATGGATTAAATATACTATAAATCTAAATATATTTTGAACCTGATTCACCATTACTTAAAAGAGCTAATTACTAAGGACTCATTGAAGTATTTTGTAGTATCTTCTAAGAACCATAGCAAATTCACCATGATCATTATAAACTCGCCATAAAAATGATCAACAAAAAATTTAGTTGATCTCATTCACCAATCTCAACCGCTCACTCGTGCTATCTTGAAATAAGAAATTTAAGAGCTACTGGTATATATCCCTTTGAGGTTAGTGATCTCTCACTAAGATGGCTATCCACATGCATTTATTCATTTCTTGAGCATTATGTCTACATATTAGTGCTAGACCCATCATGTACTTTTTATTTATTTTATAAGGTTAAGATATATATATATGTGTAGCATCCAAAGCCCTTTAAATATAAGGTTAAAGGACAATTTTTACATAGGAGATCTCTTTAGAGTATTTTTTATGTTAGCAATAAAAATATCAAAGCTACTCTCAATAGTTCTCTTTCTCTTTTTCTTTCTTTCTTTCTTTCTTTATTTCTTTCTTTCTTTCTTTCTTTCTTCTTCTTCTTCTTCTTCTTCTTCTTCTTCTTCTTCTTCTTCTTCTTCTTCTTCTTCTTCTTCTTCTTCTTCTTTGACCTTCTCTTTTTTAATTATTTATGAGATCGCATAAACCTTATTAAAAGGGGGCTTGATAATACCATGAATTGGGTCCAACATTCTAAAAGATGTGGTGAGAGTATATTGATGCCTAAGATCAAATATCAAGTGCTATGAGAGACAAAATAAATAAATTACCTTATTGAAGGATCATCAATCAAAGGATCATCAAACCCATAACATAATTTTTATTTGACTATTTCTAAACACCTTCAGGGCTATAGTATCCACCTATCATGTGCCAGTCAAATTCCCTATTGGAGGAAGGGAGACATAGTGAAAGGAGAAGTGCTATAATTATGTGCTTAATTTCAAAAGTTGTAGGGAGTGTATAAGAAGAAGTATTGCAATTATAATTTGAGAGAGTAATAGGTTTGAAAATTTTGATGAAATGGAGGAGATTCCAACCATTGAAAAGACACAATGATGAACTCTCTAAATTAATTTGTCATTTAATTTTAAATATAAGTGGGGACTAATCCATACCTTTTGGGAGAATATCTAGGTATTTACTTGAATAGCTATCAAATTTTGTGTAGATGTCATTTGCTTATAACTATCATTCTATCTAAACCCATAATACTTGTTGCACACTTCCCATAGCTTTTAGATTACATGATTTTGATTGCAATAAGTTCTCTTTTACTATGATCTCTTGTCCTCTAGCCAAAAATCTAACTATAATATAGTAGGTGGAGATCATAATTTTGAAGATGTTTAGTAGTGATTATCAAAAAAAAATTGTTATTGATTTCTGAAGTATGTATAATGATGAAGTCATCCATGATGGTGTATTCTTATGCTCTTTAACCGTATGTGATAGATATGATAATCATGCCTTCTATCTCTTTTTAGTATTCAAAGAATATGAAGAAAGGTCTAGCAATTAGGGTTAAGTGAGAAGCACCCAAATCCATCTAAAACAATTCATAAAAGTCTAGTTAATTGTTTCTTTAGACAAAGATTGATGAGGAATAGTTTTCATAATGATTTTTAAATTTTTTTAAAGTCAATCTCAATGTTTAATATCAACTCAAACTAATAAAATTGATTCTAAAAAATCTAATATATTCTCATGAAAAATTTTACTCTCAAAGAAATGACAAAATTGATGAAAAGATCAAATTTATTTAGTGATATGACCCTGAAAACTCCTCTAGTAGAAGCACAAATCTTGATGCCGAAAGCAAGCTGATCAGAAATTGAAACTGGTCGAGATCAAGCACTTAAAATATCATTGAAAACTTTGGGACATCAGTTAAATTCCTAAAAAGCTCTCCAATATGGAGTGTTTATAGTCAAATCGTCTCGACGGTTCCAACCAAAGATCTTACAATTCCGACTTCATTTGTGCATTCAAATACACAAAATACATCTTATGATCAAGGGAATCATCATGAGTCGTCCGATTGGAGTGGTTCGGATTTTGCATGTATTTACAGAGACACCACTCCTCCAATCTATAAATAGCCCCTCATTCCTCATATGAGGGGAGGCCAAGCAAGAGAGAGGAGAGAGCTCTAAAGATCCTCCAAGCACAATTGTGCCGCCACTCAACTCGCCGCCGTTGGATCGCTGCTGATCCTTGCAATCTGGTCTCCATCATGATGACTTCTACCGTGATTATTCCCTGCGTTCTACCAATGATTGTTCCTGATTTCGTGAATTGTTCGCATTTATGATTGCTCCTAGCATTCACCCATCTTACTAGTATTACAACGATCGTTGTCGCGTTGTTCCTTTCTCATATACAATTCTATAATCTCGGTGTCGGAAGATCGTACTCAAATAGATACATAGTGGAAGCTTTTTTTGGGCTAGCCTGGTTTTCCCTCTTTCAGATTTTTCACATAAAAATTCGAGTTTTATTATTTACTCTTTAAATACGTATGTCTTTGGATTTCACAATGAAGCTAAGGCGAAAACTTTTACTCTACCGCAACTGGTTTTCTAGCACGCAACAGTTTGGCACCGTCTGTGAGAAACTAATTCTCATTATATCATCTTGTATGGCGACCAAGTTCCCCAACAAGATCAAAACCACCATCGAGATGTAGCATTTCAAGCTTTTAAGGAGCGCAAGCGAAGAATTAAAATTCATCAAACTTCATTCCTTCATATTTTGTCGAAAACTGGGGGGCAACTCTTAATCTCAGAAGATCGCCCATGTTAAGCATCTAATCGATTACCATTCTAAGAAACAAGTCAAAGTTGGAGGATATTTCAACATTGAGAAGATATATAGTTTTGCAAATTATGATTTTCCAATCATACTCATGGAAAAACAAGACCAATGTTAAGAAGAAACTTTGGTTACAGCCACAAACGGATGTTTTGATTCGACCTCTTCCATACAGGTTAATGTCATCAAGAAAAGACTCTGACAAACAACCTAGGATAGGTCAAAAGGTCCTTGGTGGACTTCCCACGACCTCTTCCATATATAGGTTAACGTCATCGGGTAACACCCTAACAAATAATCTCAGATAGGTCAAAAATCCTCAGCGGATTCAATTCGACCTCATCCATATAGGTTAATGTCATCAGGTAACACCCATAACCGAATGGTCAAAATCTCGATTCAATTCGACCTCTTCCATAGTTAACGTCATCCTGCACTGACAACCTGAGATAGGTCAAAAGGTCCTTGGTGGACTTCCCACAACCTCTTCCATACAGTTAACGCCATCGTAACACCGACAAACAACCTCGGATAGGTCAAAATCCTCGGCGGATTCGACCTCTTCCATACAGGTTAACGTCATCAGGTAACACTCTGATAAACAACCTCGGATCGGTCAAAATCCTCAGCAGATTCAATTCAACCTCTTCCACACAGGTTAACATCATCGGGTAACACACTGACAAACAACCTTGGATAGGTCAAAAATCCTCAGCGGATTCAATTCAACCTCTTCCATACAGGTTAATGTCATCGGGTAACACTCTGACAAACAACCTCGGATGGGTCAAAATTCTCAGCAGATTCAATGTAACCTCTTCCATATAGGTTAACGTCATCGGGTAACACTCTGACAAACAACCTCGGATCGGTCAAAATCCTCAGCTGATTCAATTCAATCTCTTCCACATAGGTTAACGTCTTCGGGTAATACTCTGACAAACAACCTCGGATGGGTCAAAATCCTCAGAGGATTCAATGCAACCTCTTCCACACAGGTTAATGTCATCAAGTCACACTTTGACAAGAAACCTCAGATAGGTCAAAGAAAAACTGCCATCGCCGGCATCTATCCGCCATCGCCATAAATGACCGACGCCGCGCGCGGTGCCACTGACGCCCTGCGCGCTATCGATTCGTGGTTCTTTGTCGATCCCGTCGCTGACCAACCAGGTCACCGTCGACTATTGGTCGCCGCCACCATCGATGACAATTTTGCGGTCACCACCATCGTTGCGGTCATCCCTGACTGACGCGGTCTCCCGTCGCCGATTCTTGCGCTGCCGCCCCATTAGCCAACCAGCCGGTCACCCCGCCCGGACTATTAGCTATCGCCACCGTAATCTCCGCCGGTCACCACCATCGTCATTGGTTATCCTCGTGACCATCGCGGTCCGTCGCCACCAATGTCGGCCACCATCGATCTTTGACAACCCGTCTCAGTGATCGCCTCCGAGGCCAGTGGTCTTGACACCTCTTTTAAGAAAAGCGGAGCCCAGGTATGAACTGCGGTCTTGATCGCCTCCAAACCCGGTCGCCGACGAGATCGTAACACCTCTTTCAAAAGCGGAGCTTTTATGAACTACGGGTCTTGATCGTCCAACGGTCTCCGACAAGGTTAGTTAACACCTCTTTCAAGGGAAAACGGAGCCTTGTCATTATGAACTACAGTCTTGATCGCCCATCCGGTCGATTGGTGGTTAGTTAACACCTCTTTCGAGGGAAAAGCGGAGCTTGTCAGATTGATCGCCGATCCGGTGTCCGATGAGATTAGTTAACACCTATTTCGAGAGAAAATTGGAGCCTTGTCGTATGAACTACGGGTCTTGATCGCCTCTGATCCCGGTCGGTCTGACGAGGTTAGTTAACACCTCTTTCGAGAGAAAATTGGAGCCACCGATGAACTGATGGGTCTCGACGACCTTCTCTCAAGAAGAAAAGAAAATGCCTTCTCCCTTGCCCTGGGGTTTTATAGACCCTATAGGGACAAAAGGTAAAATCAAAAGCGTCAAAGCAAAAACCGCCAAAACCTTCAAACCAGAAAATGGGGAAACGGTCAAAATGGACAAAACCCTCTTGGGGCTGACCAGCCGGTATGGCGATGGCGCCTCGGCGCCACCGCCGCCCGTGCGGTCGCTCCATGTGACCACCGCCAGCTTCACGCCGCTTCTGACGGCCGTCATCATTCATTGACCGTCAGCTGACCCACCCAGCCTCCCGGTCACCGATGCCCGATGACCAGCCATCCCAGACCCTCTGGGAACCAGCGATGGTTTCGTCGACCAGCGCCAGGCAGCGCAAACCGCGATCAGGCCGTGACAGCTGATGCCCACGGTATGAAGTTTTCCGCAGAGAAATTATAGTAACCTCAATTCTCTACATACCACATATTTGTGGTTGTGCATCTAGTCATAATCTTGTGCTTATATGAAGATCTGTTCTCAAAATGTGTAATGGACCTACAAATTTCATGAAGAATTTGCTATTTTGAAGTACTTGACATATTTTTTGATAATTGAGATAATATCATCCAAAATAGAGGAGCAACGATATGACCCGAAAATTCCTCTAGTAGAAACGAATCTTGATAAAGTGATCGAAATTGGTCGAGATCAAGCACTTAAAAATATCAAAACTTTGGGACATCGTTAAATTCTAAAAAGCTCTCCAATATGGAGTGTTTATACTCAAATCGAGCGTCTCGACGAGCCGGTTCCAACAAGCCAAAGATCTTACAATTTTGACTTCATTTGAGCATTCAAATATACAAAATATATCTTATGATCAAGAGAATCATCATGAGCCATCCGATTGGAAGAGTGGTTCGGATTTTGCATGTATTTACAAAGACGCCATATATTTCTCATGAGGGAGGCCAAGAGAGGAGAGAGCTCTAAAGATCCTCCAAGAAGCCATAATCTTTGACCGTCGGCCAACCACCGGTGGCCGTTGATCCTGCCGTGTCGATCTCATTCGGTCCATCATGATGACTTATACCAGATTGTTCTGCGTTTCTACCAGGTGATTGTTCTATATTTCTGATGTTTGTATTTCTGGGATTGCTCATACGTTCACCATCTCATTCTTCTTAGCATTTGTTACAAAATCGTTGTCGTTGTTCTCTTCTCATATATAATTGTAATCCTCGGAAGATCTTATACTCAAACAGATACATGGTGGCTTTTGTTGGGCTAGCATGGTTTTCTCTTTTGAGGTTCTACGTAAAATTCCGGAGTTTTATTATTTCTTTAAATACCGTGTGTGAATTTTTTAAAAAAACTTTCTACTGATTTTAGCCGCAACATTTAGATTTAATATGTTGTGGACTAAATTGAAGACTCACAAAAATCTAGAACTAAATTGAATACTTCTATAAAGAAAATATAAAAAGCTCATTTTTTTTTTGAAAATTTATTCTATATTACATTAATGAGTTATTTACAACTACGTTACTCACTTTATTTATCAATTAAATTTCATAGATAGTTATTCGAATTTTTAATACCATCCATATCTATTGTTGAATGCAACAGAAGCATTATTGGAAGTTTCTTTCAGGTTTAATTTTATTCAAAGTTTAAGATATATTAACAATCCTTTTTACTCATTTAGCTAAGATTAAAAAATATTTAGATTCTTTCCACGTGTTCATGTTCTAATTATTTAAGATTAATGGCGAGTCTGTGGAACTCGGGTCCAGGCGGTGCTAGTAGAAGGGGTATGCTAAACAAGCGGTGATCACACTCAACACGGAGAAGCCGCGGAGCGTCGAAAGCTCTGCGAAGGCCCCTCCTCACGCGGTTTGCAGGCAATTAAACGAGTCTGAGTTCTTTGATCCTTTCTCGTCATCTAATTCCGCTGCCTAACTGCTCACCGGAGTCTTCTTTGCCGTTACTGGCCTTCGATTCTTTAGACTAGTTGTTCTTCCTTAACTCCGGCTGACCGGCAGAACCGTTCGAGTTCATCGTATTTCGATGTAAGATTATTTCCCCGAATTTATCCTTGTTCTGAAAAGCTTTGATTGGTTCTGGAAAATTTTTAAAACTCGGCATCCTCTTTGGATGAATTTTGGAAATCGTTTGAGGATTTGAGCTGTTTAATTTTATTTGCTTGATGCAATCGCAGAATTGTTTGGTACCCTCTCTGTTCCACGTGAAAATTTAACTGAAACTCTTGATAATGTTTTAGAGTGATATCTTTGGGTTAATCTTTTATTATTATTATTATTTTTTTGGGAGAAGGTTAAAGGAAGATGAAAACCTGTTGTGCGATTTTTCATGGAACGTTAAGCTGCTTGATTTGAAAGCTCTCATAAATGTTCCCAATCACAATCCATATATAGCAGCTTTCTTAAACGTGAATTTGCCTAAATCTCATTTTCGATTCAAAGAGAAGCTTTATAACATGCTCATGCGATTCTGAAATGCGGAAAATTCAATTCGACACTAGAATCCTCATTAGCTTTCAGGGAAAAAAAAATACAAAGTTAGGGCAATTCTGTTCCCAAGAATAATTAACCTACGCCAGCTTACTGTCTATTTTCTCATTACACGGTTAAGGCCTGGGATGATAGTGACGTAAAGGGATCATACTAAACATTGTGGATTGACATCAAATGTGCTTTTAAGCCTCTCAATGAGGCCATGGCGAAATGACTGAGGAACCTGGAGTATTTTATTTTTATTTTTTTTATTATTATTATTATTATTATTGTTATTATTATTTTGAAAAAAAGAATGCAAGAGAGTGCTAATTTTGGTGAAAGTATAAGAATTGATCATTGGTTTATTTCTGTACTATTGTCATACTGATATTATGTGTGCTTCACTTGATTCTCCAATTGCAGAGATCTGTAAAAATGGAAGCTTTAAAGGCCATTTATCTACAACCCGGGTTTGGCTTTCATCCTACAGATGCAGAGCTTATATCTCACTATCTTAAGAGGAAAAATCAAGGCTTGAAAGTCGACTTAGAAGTGATTCCAGAGTTGGACATATATAAGCATGAGCCATGGGATTTACCAGGTAATTATGCTTCTTATTAGTCTTTTACTTTCAAAGAATGTTGCAAATGACTCAGTATTTATTTCAGCATGTTGTCAGATCCCAACAAGAGACAACAAGTGGCATTTCTTCGCCTCTCGTGATAGGAAGTATCCAAATGGTTTGCGCTCAAATAGAGCGACTGAAGCTGGCTATTGGAAGTCCACTGGTAAGGATCGAAACATCAAATCTCACAACCGGGTTATTGGGACCAAGAAGACACTAGTTTTTCATGAAGGTCGGCCGCCCTATGGGAAACGCACGGATTGGATCATGCATGAATACCATCTGGAAGAAAAAGAGAGCAAGACTAGCTCTGGAATGAAGGTACTCTTCACTGGTGGATTTCAACTTTTGGTTTCATTACCAACCAAAGAACAATGGCTTATTTGGCTCTTTTTTTGTTCTTAATAGTAAATTGACAGCATCGTTCTTTTAAATCTGAACTATTAATGCTTCAAAATTGCATCTGTAACCTTCTCATGCTTACTAAAAAGTTTCATATAGTACTAACAGTTGCATCTGATATATCATTTCTTCAACTATGGTGCTCTTTTATTTAATCTTCTGTTATGAGTTGCAGGCTACCTATGTCCTTTGTCGTGTTACGAAAAGGAATGGCTTTGTGGTTGAAGGAGAGCATGTCTCAGCCCAGGCTGAAGAGGCTGATGATTGCCAAAATACTGTGAAGAGTGTGATTCAGGAAGAATCAAGTCGGTCTGGGAGTACTGAAAACTTGGATGAATGGTTTGAGGAACTCTTTGATCCCGACTTTGATGGATCTATTTGCTTCAACGTTCCTTCCCTTCCTTCTACAGAATCAAGGAATGAACCACAGGTACGCCCAATTTCCCATTGCTGAATTCAAGCGATATATATAGTAATTATCATAACTCATCTTTTGTTCAGGTTTCACAGACTGGCTTTAGTACTCTGATTCCAAAGGATGAGTCCTTGGATTTTGATTTCCTGCCAGAAGAAATCATACACATCCTGCACGATGACCCTACTACTGTCATGCCTAAGATCAACGAATTACTGGCAGTTAATCACAATGCAACATCGTCACCGATCCAATTTAACAAATTTGGAGCTGAAGAATTCAATAAAGAAATGCTCGATCTCTCGAAAAGTACCAAATTCAATGGGATACAGATACAAGAGCATCGTGGGATACCTGCTATTGGAACTTTCCAACACAGTGTCAAGTTTCAAGTTCAAACCAACAAGATTGAATCAAGGAGCAGTGCGTCTGTGAGTCAGACCATCAAGTTTGCACATGTTGACCACCAAATCAGCACAAATTGTAGCAAGCCTCGGCGGCCATTAAACTTAAAAGTAGAGAAGAAGAGAGAATTAATACAGAATGGAATCAAGGAACTCTCAGCTATGGTTAAGAGATTCTTTTCCTGTGTCTGACAGATAGCTTGGACCGCTGTCTCCTGAGTGCTTGCGTAGTTGGGACTGCAGGTTTGCCTTAAAAGTTTTTAGAGAACTTCCCTTCTCTTGGCTTGTAAATAGTTATGGAACTCATAATTAGGTTTTTGAATTCCTGTCTATACCTCGTCTAGTTGTAATTAGGTTTATTGTTCATTTTATATGATAGGTTAACTTGTTTTTGTTAGTTGACAGTGCAGTTTTTGCACCAGTGTTGGAGTAGGATAGTCTCTACTTCCTCCCACTTCATTAGTAGGTGAGGGAATTGTAATTTTTGTAATTAATTTTGGTTAAAGAATAATATAAGTATGATTATGATGAATAGAGTTTTATAGATCTTTTATTTTACATGTGTTCATCTTTTCATTTTTAGTTCTTTTAAATATTTTTTGTGTGGGTTCTATTACGCTAATAATAAGATAGGAGTAAATATCATTCATGTCTCTTAAGATATAAAATGCATTTCAATATTCTGCATTTCTACAAATCTTCTATTTTCACGCGGTTCCATGCATATAATATTGTTTTTTAATGTTAAGAACATAACGTTAGGAGTAAAAGTATAATAATATTAAGTGTATGGATAAAGATTACTTAGTTATACTATCGTAATATCACATTACCATCAAATCATCATGGACATGTAAATCAACAAAGTGATTATCTAATTAATCAAATCTAAACTATTAAATAAGGGCATAGTCATCTTTATGTGGTTTGATACTCAATCAATACGCATACACGTTTAAGCACACCATTGATTAGATTTTGGTTTTTCAACGCTTACCGTCTCTTCAGTTGGTGGAAGCCGAACGGACCGCGTTCGATTCCGCGGTGCCTCTTGAGGATATCAAGGGAACCCGTTATGCGTGGGTGATGAATGTGACGTTGTAGGCTCCAAATGATTAGTCACAACAACATCCCCAACCACAAGATGGGTAGGGTGTTGGGTGGATACCCTTAAAAAATAAATAAATAAATAAAATAAAAAAAAAACTAAGCAAAGGAAACTTTGGAAACTACAATTGTTTAACTAATGCATGTTGAATTGCCCGTTGGAAGTATGTCTTCTAGTTCTAATAACTTTAAGCAAGCTTAAGGACATGCATAAGCCATCATCTTTATAGTTACTACTTTGATGATTAGCTTTTTTATCCAGTCATTAGATGACAAAAATATAAGATTTGCTAATTTCAAATCACTAATAAACCTATCTTAACACATTGGAGAGAATATAAAGGACCATCTGGTTATACTTATAAGCTTATAACACATTGAATAAATGAACTTACTTTCATACTGATCTAGATTTCATCTTAGGAAGCAATTTGAAATCATGGATAAGATATTAAAAATTAGATTGAAAGGTACATCATATGAGCTCTACATTAATTTGCAAATTTATGTCATCAATAAAAAGGTCATGTGCTAAAATAGCCATTCTCTTTGAGGTCAAGGTGGTGTTGAAATGTTATAAAGTTAACTATAATATTCAGCAAAGTTTCTTACTAATTATTTTATGTTCACCATCATATTATGATATTTTAGTGCAAAGTTACATATGTCCAAGATGCAGGTTATATGAGTATTGATAATTAGGGTTTTGCAAGCACATTATTTGCTACATGATTGTAAAGTTCATATTTAGGACATTGTATAAGGACATGTTATAGAATATGATGGGTGACTAATGAAAGTGCATGATTGGCTTTTTCAAAATTAGGGTTAGAATAGCTAAGAGTGTACTCAATGTAGTATCCTTTGAGAGATAAGGTATGGAAGTTAATGATGTGCCCCCATGATGGTATATAATGGAGCCTAAATTTGTTTAGAATATGACAATGTATTCCCTAATGATCTCAATCTCAAAACCATGCACATGTGAACAAACATATTCAAGTGCTTCCATGATCATATTATTATAAAATATGCAAATAAACCTAGAGAAACATGTGTAAGCACATTGAAGTATAATCAATAGTCCAAATTATTAGAATAATAGAATAATATCACACTCAAGGTCTATTAAGGGGAACAAGGGATATTAATGAATGCATGATTAATGCTAAAATGTGAGACATTAGTGCTCTATGAGATAATGAATATTCACCATGTTTGTTGTGAGGTCTTTGTGGGTGGACAAACATTTAAGATGTGGATAAGATAAAAATTGAAAATAAAAGAAAGAAGAGAAATTAGTATTAAACTAAATATAAGTTAAAGACACAAAGATTTGAGATGTGAAATGAAATTAAATGAAAGAGGGAGCCTTCTTGTTTCAATACTTAGACTACGAAATAAGTGATAGACAAAGTGGTATGGTTGTTATGAATAGAAAGTTTATTTATAGATAAAAAATTTATGAATTTTGTAATTTTGAAAAAATTAAAATAGGATATGGTTGGGCAATGGACAATAACTAGGGTAATAGTGACTTTGAATGCACTTTAAATGAACATGCTAGTGTAAAGAAAAGCATAGTAACAATATAATATATTTTTTATATAAAACATTTGGGGATTTTACATACATAGTTACCTAAATATTATATATATTTATAAATAAACCACATTTAACCTCGATTTTTTAAATTTACATTCAAATATTGAAATTCAAAATAATTGCCTAACCCATATTTTTTATTTTTATTAAATTCCCGATAATTGATCATAGCATGCACAAATACTTGAGTATTATAGTTCAAAGAAATAGGAAAAGTGGTTAAATTATATTTTCAAGTGTTAATTTGTGTTAGATCTCATTATTTTCTTAAGTTTTTCAAACTCTCAGTTTAATCTTAACTAGTCAGCCAAAGCAATTTTCTTGTGACTAATCCTAAGATAAAATTTCAAACTAAAAACGTAGACCCTATGAAACTTCATAGATCACATATAAACATCGATATCTATAATTGTCATTTTATTTCAAGTGATATTCAATTTTATAGTTGGAGTTCTAGTTGTTTGAAGTTGTACATCTAAATTTGTTTTTGTCATGTTTGGGGTGGCTGAACCTAAACACTTATGTAACTTGAACACCACTCTAAATTAAGCCCTACCATAGTCTTCCTCACTTTTCTAGGAATCTTAAGAGATCCTCCATCTACCAAATTGGTCATCCCAGTAACTCAGCCCCAGCCCACATCACATTAGTTATTAGAACATTTGGTTTTGGTGGATTGATTTGGAAGGTGATCACCAGGAGGATTGAGTACTTGCAAAGTTCATGCAAAGGGCAAAGTTGACTTCCTAATCTTCTTTGTACTTGAACTTGATAAATTCTCTTTTATGGCATTTTTATCTTCTATTGCAAAAACATGTGATGGATTGCATGTCTTAGTTAATTTTATAACCCATATATTAGTGTTAATTAGTTCACTCCACTTTCATTATCTTAATTATTATAGTGACATTTATTATAACATACTTTTACTAAAGAGGTTTGTTGACCTCACTTTTGGAGTGAGTTCTCAACTTCCTCATCATAGATCTAGGACTTTTATAGACACTAAGAGCTCCTTAGTCTTAAAACACTTCTAGTGATTAGGTGAACAATTAACCTAAGTCTGGAGACTTAGAACAGTTAGCCATGGGAAAATGTTTTGCTTTAGAGATTTAAGAAGACTTGCCTACTCTATAGCCTTAAACTCAATCCTTGCTTCCTTCTTCAAATGAAATTTCCAAATAAAATTTCAAATCAAATTCCAAATCAAATGATTGAAACCCATAATCAAATTTAAATTCCAAAATCCTTCCTAAGCCCTTTGATTTTATCTTATGGACTTAGCATTAACCAAATTCAAATCGACCCCAATCTAATTTATTTTCTCAAATATCAATTCAATCTCAAACCAAATCCAATTCCAAATGATTGAAACCCAAAATTAAATTCAAATTCCAAAATCTCTTCCTATGCTATATGAACTACCTTCATATGCTTAGCCAAAACTCCCTTTAAATCAAATCAAACTTAGTTGGTTTCTTTATAAATTAATCATTCCTTTATTTATATTCACAAATATAAATAAAATCCAAATTCAAATAGTCAAAACCAAATCAAAATAAATCAAACCAAATTAAGACCTTTCTTAAGCCATATGGACCTACCTCCATAAGCTTAATCAAATCTCAACCCAAACACAACTAATTTCATTATAAATCAATTATTCCTTCATTTATATTCACAAATATAAATGAAACCCACCCTCCAATGACCAAAAATAAATCCAACTAAATCAACTCCCTACTTAAGCCCTTTTGACATATATCCTTAAGCTTGGTCAAATTTGCTTCCAAATCATTCCAAACTATAGTGATTTTCTCCTGAATCATTTATATCTTCATTTATATTCATAAATATAAATGAAATATAAATTCAAATGGCCAAAATCAAACACAAATCAAATCAAGTTTCTAATTTTAACTTTTTTAGCCAATTTCTTGAACTTGGCTAAATGATACCCAAATCAACTCAAAATCCATGGATTTCTTCATGAATCAATTATTCCTTTAATCACTCACCCAAATTTAAACATAAACTACAATTATCAAACCAAATTCAAGTCAACTCAAGTCAAGCCCATGTTGACCCCTTCTGACTTGGAATTATCATATGAGCCAAAATCTATTTGACTCCAAACCAATTGCAATTGGATTTATATTTTCATCCTAAATTCATGTATGAGTTCAACTAAACTTGAACCAAGCTAAAACCAAACCAATTGACCCGTTTAAGTCCACTTGACCTAAAGTGACCTAAATACCCTTTTTGAGCCAAGTTCTAATCCAACCTAAATTAGATTAAGCTAAGCCCATCCAAACCTCATATCATGATCAACAATCATCTTAGGGTGATCAACTACCTTGAATTGGGTCAAACCAAGTCAACTTTAGCCCAAATGAAGTCTAAACTAGCCAAAACCCATCATATACCAAATTGATTAAAACCATTGATTCTAACCAATTCATAATGAATTATTGAATATGACCAAATCGTCAATTGAGCCAAACCAGGTCCAATTGGCCATTTGACCTAAGTTGACTCAAATTGGCCTAAAAAGCCAAAATGGGTCAATTCATGATTTGATCCAGTTGATTGCAACCAATGCCTCAAGTTGTTCCAAATAATTTATTCAACTTGACCAAAGCCATGATTGAACCCAATTTGACCAATTGGTCAATTTGACCCAACTTAGCCCAAATTGACATAAAAGGTTGAATTGGCCAAAATCCAAATTAAATCCAAATCAAACCAAATTAAAGCCTGCAATCATTTTCAATTAATCAATTGAACATGAACCAACACCTAACCTAACTAAATTTGGTCAAATTGGTCAACTTAGACCATTTGACCTATTTGAATCCAAATGAGCCAAAATCAAACCTAAGCCAAATTAATCAAAACCATTTGAACCAAAACTTGAAAATATCATTTGAACCTAACCCAAGCCTTGGTTTGACCCAATTTGATCAATTGGTCAACCCAACCCAACTTAACCCATTTAAACCTATTTGACCATATGAAGCCAAACCACCTTCGTTCAGTTTACGTATTGCTATGTCAAGAGGCCAAAATCCAAATCAGCCTTAGATCATTCCCAAACCAACCTAAATCTAAGTGGGACCCAACCCAAGGGAATTAACCATTGGACAAGCTCATTTGCAATGGATTCTTATCATAAGAAGCAAGGTCCACTCTCTCATCACCATGGTATCCCTCCCATTGCTAAATGGGGTATGCTTAGCCTCTGTAGCCCACCCTAGAACCACTAGGATCGGTCATGGACCAAAGGGAGGTGAACCAAGTCACCTCCCTTCATACCCGTGCACCCAAAGGACCAACCAAACTCAATCCTCTCATATCTTGCCTTGAGCTCCCTGTCATAGCTTCCTCCACTCCTGGAGAACCACGTGGAGCTGACGGTGATGCCTCGACTGTGGCGAATCAGTTAAAATTCAGGGGCGGATCACGCCCATCCATTACACTCAATTTCGGGGTATACTCCCTCAATTCGAGCGGCAAATATCACCATTGCAATATCTGAGTCCCTTGAGTGATTTTGAAATCTCTCAGAGCCTCCTAGAGCACCCCAAATCTCCCTTGATCGGCCATTGTTATCTGTGTGTGAAACTGAAATAGGACACCTCCATTTCGATTCATATTTCTTCTCCACTCCATCAAACTCAAATTCCTTGTGCGTGAACCTTCATTGCATCTAATCGAATCCAATCAAATCATCTCTTGAGTTCCAAAGCCACCGGAAGCCATACTTCGATTAAGATCGAACGCCAAATAGGGGGAGCTTGGTTCATAGAGTAAACCACCTCAAATCAAGGCTCGTGCGGCTCAACAAGGCTTCATTTCTATCAAACGAAGCTACCTCAACAAACCATCCCATTAGGGAAATTGATTGATTAAGCCTTAATCACTTCATTAGCTTAATTAGTGATAATTAATCAAATGAACATTGAATTGATCCATCACATTTGGTTCTTACTTAACATATCAAATTTGTTAAGTAAGAAGCCCCACTTTCAAATCAAATCAACATATATGACACACTTAATCAATCATCACAAGCAAATATTTTTCACAAAATTTTTAAACATATAATCACAATATTTCCTTAGCATACCTAAATTTGCTAAGTAAAGTTTTTTAAAAATCAAAATTTTCAAACAAGATAACAACACAAATATGTTCAAAGGTCTCTCCAAATATCTGAACCCCACATAACCTACTTAAATTTGTTGAGTATGAGATCTAAATCAAAATCATATGGCGAAGACTATCCTCATATCAAAATATTTCCATTGAGCCCCACTTAACATAACTAAATTTGTTGAGTGTGGGTTCAAATTTCCAAATCAAGTCTAGAAATTATTTTTGAAGGTGAATACCAAGGCGAGGACTGATTCAGTTATATTTTCAACAAATGCAGAGTTTCAAGTCAGTTAGTTTTTGTTCAGCTCAATTCAGTACAGATGGCTCCTAGCAAGTTTGTGTTCTCCTACTCGTCTGGTGTTGACTTGGCCCTAGATCAGGCCAAGCTCACCTTGCCCACCGTGTGTTTGATTTAGTTTGGTTGCATATTGTCATGCGAGTTACTTGTGAGGGGCATCACAACGATAGGGAGGAGGTGGCGGTACACCACTTATTCACCTTGACATGCCTTCTGACTCTAAGTTCCCTCCATTAAAGAGATAGGCAGTAGAGGTCCCCACAGTGAGGGCAACACCTTCAGCATGATCAGTTTAGTTTCAGTGGTAGTGCCAGCAGTGTTAGTAGTTCCCCTGTCTGTTTCATCAATTGTTCATCCTATTGCCCCGACGAGGGCTGCCACCTCCTCATTGGTCCCCTCAAAGGGGAAGGCTATCTTGGCCTCTGAGATAGTCTCCCCTACCTTCAAGGTAGGTTCTATCTCTTGCCCGCTCACCTTTTCGGCCTCAAATAAGAGTGAAGGTTAGCATCACAGTGAGCATTTGTAGAGGCGGTATCATCCCATGTTGTAGAGGAGGGTTCACCCCAGGAGGTCTTTCCCTTACTTAATGGAAATAAGTTCTATCCCCTCGCAACCTCAGATGGAGAGGAGGACTACAGGAGGATTGCAGCATCACCTCCACCACTAGCTTATTATGAGGTATCGGCTAGGGAGAGGAGGAGGCCCTATGTTGTATTATGTGCACTTATTCACTAGATAGGTAGAGCCCAAGGACGCTCACAGTCCAGTGCATTATTCAACTTGATGTCTTTGATCCCTAGGAGCGTCAGGGATCAGATACACAGAGCCAGATTGTTGACCTCATTTTTAGAATGAGCTCTCAACACCTCCATCTTCAATATAGGATTCCTCTTAGACTTTAAGAGTATCTTAGTCTTAAGACACATCTAGTGATTAGGTGGACACTCAACCTAGCCTAGAGACTTAGAAGGGTTAGCCATAGGACTAGGTCATGCCTTAGGGGTGTTAGAAATTTGCCTACCCTGAGCTTGCACCATTCCTCATCTTCTTTCTTTCAATTCAAACTCAAAATCAATCCTAATTGATTTTCTCCAAATCAATCAACTCCATCTAAATCAAATCCATATTTGAAATCCATGATTCAAACTTTTGATTGAAACCCATGATCAAAATCCGTAAAAAATTCCTAAGTCCAAATTTTGCCTAACTCCTTAATCCTTCCCTTAAGGACTTAACCAAAATCTTGATTCAAGCCAATTCAATACTTTGAGATTTTCTCATGATTCATTTATATTTTTATTTATATCCACATATATAAATGAAATATAAATTCAAACCCATAAAATTAAATTCAAAATTTCAAATCAATTCATGAAAATTCTCTTAAGTCCCTTTAATTTTCTATTATAGGACTTAGCCAAAATCAAACCTATTCAAAACCTTGGGATTTTCTCAAAACTTATTTATATTCTCATTTATATTCTTCTATATAAATGAAATATAAATATAAATAAATCAAATCTAAAGAAAAAATTAAATTCCAAATTTAAAATTCTTGAAATTCCCTTAAATCCTTTAAATTCCCTTTAATGGATTTAACCTAAAATTTGATCAAACCATTTCAAATTCATGAGATTTTCTCAAAACTTATTTTTATTCTCATATATAAATGAAATATAAATATAAATCAATTCAATCCAATTCAAAAATTAAATTTCAAATTAAAAATTCCCTTAAATCCTTTAAATTCCCTTTAATGGATTTATCCTTGAAATTTTCTTGTGATCAATTTATATCTTCATTTATATTCACATATATAAATGAAATATAAATTCAAACAATCAAAATCAATTCCAAAAATCAAACTCAAATCCATTCAAAATCAAATCTAAGCCTTTTAAGTCAAAATCTTGAACTTGGCCAAATCAATTATAAATCAAGTCAAATCCTTGATTTTCTCTCATGGTTCAATCAAACCTATAATCATGAGCTTTTATATAAATCCAAACTTCAATCACTCAATCAAAACCCAAGTCGAAAAAATCAAACCCAAAAACCTCTTCATATTTTTTCCTTTGAATATGAAATTTTCAAATGGATTAAAACCCATTTGACTTCAAACCACTTGTAAATGGATTTATATTTCAATCATGAGTCCATATACAAGATCAACCAACTTCAAATCAAGCTTTGATCAAGCCATTTGACCCACTTAGGCTCACTTGACCCAAAGTGACCTAAAGTACCCTTATGAGCCAACTTTTGATCCTAACCAAATTGGATTGAACCAAACTCATATATTCCTTTCACCATGATCAACAATCATCATGGGATGATCAATCAATCAAATTGGGTCAAACCAAGTCAAAACTTAACCAAAAATGAAACCTTACATAACCAAATTCGACCATAGGCCAAATTGATTGAAACCATTGATCTAAGTTCACTCATGACTTATGTTTGAACTTGACCAAGCCAAAATTTGAGCCTAACCTAGCCCAATTGGCTCACTTGACCCAAGTTGACCCAACTTGACTTAAAATGTCAAAATGGGTCAAAACTTGATCTAAGCTAAATTGATTGAAACCAATAGGTCAAGTCCATCCCAAATCACTTGTGGAACTTCACTAAAGGCTCATTGTCCAACTAGAACTAACCTAGCCCAATTGACCTTAGACCCAATATGACCTAAAGGGGTCATGTTGAGCCAAAATTGAACCTAACCCAAATTGATTGGAAACAAAGATATCAATCCATTCCATTTGACTAACCAAACCTAAACCTACCCTTGACCTACCCCAAATAGGTCAAATGGGTCAAATGGGTCAACTTGACCCATTTCAACTTAAATGGAGTCATATGAGCCAAAAACAAATCTAATCCAAATTGAACCAAACCAAAGGCACCAAAACATTTCAAATGGTCATATGACCTTGACCCAACCCTTAGTTTCACCCAATTTGACCTATTGGTCAACTTGACCCAAGTTGACCCATTTTGACCTAAATGGGTCAACATGAGCCAAACCCTATTAAATGGATTTCAAATCTAATGAAACTTAGCCAAACCCATTTTCTCAACATACCAAACATACCCAAATTGAAAAAAATAGCAAAATGACCATCCTAACCCTAGGTCATAGAACAAATTTTGGCCTAGCTTATGGGTATTTGGGTCATACACTCTTCACAATCACTTGAGGCTTTCCTAAAGCCCAAGGGGACCTAGTGATGAGTGGTGCACCCAACCCAATGGATTTGGGTCAGCCCATTTGGCCCATAGACCAAACCCGACCATATAGCCTAAAATTCAATTTTCAAACTTCCCCCTAAGCTCAATTTGAAGCACATGAGAAATTAGCATTCCACTCCTCTGGTCAAACCGACCATGTACAATGATCTAACAGCCTAAAGAACCTCCCTAATCTGGTCAATTGGATCAAAATGACAACTAATGGGTCGGCCATCTGATTTCCATAGGGGGAGATATACTCCCCCTAATTCACTTCTGTTTCAATTCACTCACACCCGATTGAGCACTAGGGAGTCAGAGGAGCCATTTTCAAGTGATCCTAAGCTTCTTAGAAAGGGATTCAATTTCCATCTTCTCGGTTTTCTCCACTTGAAAACAAGGGAGATCCATTATAGAGCCAATTTCTTCTACACTCCAAATCAATCCAATTGCTCTTGCACACTCCATCAAAGGGTCAAGTTGAGTTTTTCTAAGCTCTCTCTAAAGTTCTAAAGGTAAGGGGAGACCTAGCTTGATAAAAGCTGCAAAGAAATTGAGGAGAAGTTGGTCCATAGAGCTCTACACTCAACCTCAAGTGTTCAAAACTTTAGCAAGGCTTCATCTCAACTAGACGAAGCTCCTCCAAGGGAATCGAGCACCGGTGATCACCTCCGATGAGGGTAGTGATTTTTCGAGCTTAATTCTCATAGGTGTTGGTCCTTTGTGAAGTGAACTTTAATTTCATAGGAACTTAGCCATTGGATGTATTGGTTATTGCATGATGAAGGTGTGGGCTAAATTTTAGCCTAATCTGAGTTCATTCGAGCTTGGATCAAAGCCTAGAAGGTGGATAGATCTCATTCTTCTTGAGCTTTGGCAGGGATGAATCTCTGGTCATCCATCCGCATAGTTTGGATGGACGACCGAAATTATTCCCATGTTTATATATCCGCTATCCATTTTATAAACCACGGGGAGATCTCTGGTCATCTGATCTTTGATCGGACAACAGATATCAAAAGCATGTGCTTGCCACCTTTGATGTGGCTTAAGAGTGCTCACGCGGTGTGGCGTGTAAAGCGCACGCCCGCCGCATACGTGTGCTATGGAGTATTAATCAGGGATTAATTATTTACCTAATTAATCCATAGATCTTCTAAATTCATAATTCTTCATAGAAAAATCAAAAAAATAAAAAGAAAAATACTATGGATAGATAATTTCATCTAGAATATTTTTAAAATATTTTCAATGAATTTTGAATTACCCTTTTCTCTAAATTTGGGTTTCTTTAGGAATCTTAATTAGCTAATTATCATTTAATTAGATCATCAGTTAATCTCAAATTTCTAGGGTTCATTTTAGGGGATGTCCTCTGCCTCCGCTAATTTTCTTGAGATTTATTGATGACTTAATTGGAAAAATTGTTATTTCATTCCCTAATTACCCCTTTCATGTAATTAACGTGTGATTGGTGGATTTACCCTATGATTAGGTTTGATTAAGGTCAGATCCAGTGAGTAAGGGGTTTATGGAATAATTTTGGGGCATTTCCCCTATGGTATTCCCTAATCCCCCTTTTTTTCTCCTTAATCCCCTCTTAATTAAGGATTAACTCATTAATTATCCCTTTAATCAATTTTCAAAAATTCTAAGATATTCCAAAACTTTATTAATCTACCTTGGGTAGATGCTTAGGTGTTTAATAGCCTAAGTTCAATTAAGAAATTAAAACCCTTTTGTAAGTATGAAGGAGTGTTTTAAAAGTATTTAAGCTAAACCTCTTAGCTTAATTAACTTTTAATTGTGAGCCAAATTGCATTAGGCCTTTTCATTATTAGGTGCATTACAAATTTAAATACCTTGTGGGTTTTATGTCATCTTATTGGCTCATAATTACTTAGTTAATTTTTCTAAGGTGGTATAGGTAAGGGTTAATTAAACCACTTAATTCATACCTTAACCTAATCAATGCTTTAAAATGGATTTAATTATCTAAAAATTAAATAAAAATATAAAACACATGTGAGAATGGGTTAGGAATAGCAAACTCATCTCACCTATTTTTTAATAATTAAATCAAACTTTAAACTAAACAAAAATTATTTTGAAATTCACTTTGATTTGTTCTAAATTTTCTTATTCCTTAAGAATGTCTTTAGGATTTAAGTAAAGTGAGTTTGTTCATATGCTTTCATTGCTTTGGATCTTTCCAAACATGTTAAGTTGCATGTCATGTGATTCATGCATTCATAATTTTATGTTTCAAATTTTAAAAATAAAAATTATTTAGTTTATGTCAAATGTGCATGTATTGGCTAAAGTAAAATATGAGTGGCTATTATCACTACTAAATCCAAAATATTTTAAAAAATTATAAATGAAATATCAAATCTAAGAGTATGCAACTTATCTTTTAATTATAAACTTGCATGTGATAGATTATAAAGTCATGTTTAGTGTAGCCTTTCTTTCTTTCTTATATTAACATAGTTTTGAATAGGAGCTGGTAAGATGTAGGGTTCATTTGAAAATAACCCAACACTTACTTAATTCTATACCATATTCATCCCTATGTTATCATCTAAGAAGGATTGCTTACACTTGCATGAATAAATTGCATAAAGAAAACAAATCTATCAAACCTTTTTCATATTCCTTTTCCACTTCATTTCTTTTATATGCATATTTGTATTTAAGGAAAGTGGTATATTAGTCTGGACAACCCTGAGGTTGCGAGGCTTTAAGTAGCCCTAAGTTGGTATTGTACCATACATCTCTAGTTAACAATGATGTTGTACTCACTTATGCCTTTCTTACTTTCATGTATGTATGTGATATTTTGAATAAGGAAAACTTTTTCTACTTAAGAAAATCATACATGTTTAACTTCTAAATTTTTTTAAATTGATTACTTAGCATGCATCATAAAGTGTGTTAATTACTCTCATTTGCAATTATAGATATGCTTAGGGTCCATCCATATGCATGTTATATATATATATATATATATATATATATATTGGGAAAGAAGTGAAGTAATGTGTGTTATGTGAATTTTGATTCATTTTATTTAATCTTAAAAATACCTTTCTTTTTGAATAGGTTTGTTTAGAGCTCATCTAAACTTAGGATTAATTAAAAGATTTAGTCAAAAAATTCACCTAAATGAAACTAAAACATCAACTTAGGAAAGAGAAGTTCTCTT
The DNA here is from genome assembly GCA_021442155.1 of Cymbidium sinense. Classification (NCBI taxonomy): domain Eukaryota; kingdom Viridiplantae; phylum Streptophyta; class Magnoliopsida; order Asparagales; family Orchidaceae; genus Cymbidium; species Cymbidium sinense. The sequence continues at coordinate 47,257,933 of CM038226.1, forward strand.
CTTCTCTTCAAAGTAATTAATTAATTCACTTGAACTAAATGAAAACACAAAATAAAATTAATCCAAAACTTCTAAACAACTTAAATGTGGCCCTCCTCTAAGTTGAACATGTTCTACACACTTAGAAAATTTTAAACCTAAAGTCCTAAGCTAAGCATACCACACAAGCCTTCAAAGCACACACATTAGCCTAAGTCACCACTTCTAACCTTAGGTTAGGTTGATGCATGGTTCGATGTTATATTTTGTTTTGTGAAGAATGTTTTAGACTGGATGTTAGGGTGTATGCTCGTAGAATGAATGGTAGGATGTGCTTAATCTAACTATTCTTTTCTACAGGGGATTATGCTTAAGGGGCACTATCATAAATAAAAATATAAATGCTTCTTGCTTGCAAGTGCTTATATCCCTAAGCATAATCCATAGGTCAAGTGGACTTAGTCACCCATGTGTGAGGTGATAAGTCCAATATACATGCTTGGGATTTGTGTGGTGTTATTTACTAACCTTTATTTTGCAGGTGTTAGTTAGATTTCCACTTTCCCTTTTCATGTAAATATTTGAATATTTAGGATTTTGGAATGATTGTTATGGGGATTAGGATGAGCATTGGTCATAAGATCATATCTTATGCGCCATGTGAAGCCTTGGAGCATCCACCTTCCAACCATCCAAAAGGAAGAACCAAAAGAAGAAAGAAGAAAAGAAGAAGAAAGAAGAAAATAGAAGAAAGAAGAAAGAGAGCTTGAAGACCCCATAATAATGAATTCCTTTGCTTAAATTATAATTTAATTCATTTATAATCTGGGTTGTATAAGGGTAGAGCTCGGCTACCCAACTTGATATTTTAGGTTTATGTGGTGGTGCCCGACCATAACATCCTTTTATTCTTTTTATGCTTAGCTTTATAAATTGATTATTGATTTGTTTAGCTTGTGCATTAAGTGGCATGCTTTTCCTAGTTTCTTTTTCATTGCTTTATGTATGGCCTGGATGAGGATTAGGCTCTTTAGGGAAAAAATAAATATTTTACCCAACTTAACAACTCATAACCTCACCTAAAACTTAGGTTTAAATCAAGATAAAAGAATTAGCAACCCCTTAGCTGGATGAGCATTGCTTTATAATATCATGCACAAATGCATCTTATTTCACTCTTAATTGGAGGGCTTCCACCTTTTCCAGAGAACCCGGCTTGACCTTTGAGGGCCATGGTGGAAACTCACCTCCTACCTTCTCATTGATTTTGGCCAATAATCTTTAGTTCTCATACATTAAGCATAAAAATCCTATTAGCCTAAGTCAAAATAATTGTTCAAAATGAAAAATAAAAAATGAAATTTGAATTGCATTAGATTTAGGTCATTTGAAGCATACCTTTACATGATCTAGTCTCTTTAGGGAGTGAGTTTAAGGACTTAGCCTCTTTCTAAATAATAACATCAACTATTTTGCATTAAGCATAAAGACTTGCCTATATGAATTTAAAAATCATAGGAGGAGTTAGTTGGGGCCACTCCCAGGCAGTTGTAAGTCCAAGCTGTCGGGTAATTTATCCTCTCTTGTGAAGGAAAACCAATTACCCATTTTTTGCCTTAGATTTAGGTTATGCTTATGGCCCTCATCGAAGCTCCCTAGATTTAGGTTCTGAGGTTGCTTCTCTCCTTTGTGGGCCATAAGCATAATTCCTCACCTCTTAGGCATTTCCTTAATCTTGTGTTAAGGAATCATAAGTCCTAAATTTCTAATGAAAATGTAACTCAAATAAACTAAATCAATTTCAAAAACTTAAAGCCCAACTATAGGATAGTTTGAGAGGCTCGCTAGGTTTCTTAGCATCGTGAGCATCTCCTACTTTTTCCATTTTGGCTTTGATAATAAATATTTCTTTGATCAATCCCATTTTATCTTCAAAAATAAATCAATCGATTGGTAGTCCTTCCTATTGAAATCTTTAGAGATAATGATCATTTATCTTAATCAAGAGTTTTCCTGAGGAATCCCCATTCTTTAGGATGTAATTAACTATGGGGGCCTGCCCCTGTAGGAAACTTAATGAACTTGGTTTAAAATAAACCCTGCTTTACTTTTTCATGTAAATTAAGAGAATAATCTCTGGTACATATGCTGACCTATCGTTCTTAGGAGTCCTTATTAAAATGGTTGGTTCCATTAAAGGGTAGTGACTTCTGTCTTTCGAGATAGTACACTATTTCCTTGATGACGTATCCGATCACCTGAATAAGTAGATTTATGGATCTGTGTGGCGTCTTACCAAAATGAATTTCTATAAGGTGTCCTCTTTCTTTTCTCTCCATAGATTTGAAAGGCCAATCCTCTATAAGAATTTTCTCCACTGAGTTTTCTGGCGACTCTATTGGGGATGGTTCCTCTCTCCATCTTTGGTAAATGATGGTTGTCTCTGAGTATCGATAGTAGGTTTGTGCTTTTGTATGAATCCAAGACTATCCTTCTTTTCGTTGGCACTTAGCTCAATTCATTCTTGAGTTGAATTAGCCAACATCTTTAGGTTTTAGGATCCCATTCCTTGTTGGTCCTAAAACCCCTATTTGGTTCCCCAATGGGTAAAATGAAAGATCTAAAATAAAATGAAAATATTTTTAAGACTTCCTCCTTATCATGTTCATGATAAGGAAAGGTTCATTCTAAAATAATAAAGACTAAAAATAAATCTTCCATAAAAATTTAGTTTTTCAAAAAGCACATTTTCAAAATTGCACTTAATAAAATATTTTCCACTAAATTTTGTCACCTTAATTTAGCAATTCCCTTGATTGTTACATGTATGGATTTTCAAAAATAAATCTAAAATTTTTTTCTCCCAAAAGCACAAATGAACATCTTCTTTCAAATTACTTTGATGAAGATTTCATTTTCAAAATAAAATGAACAATCATCTTTCCAAAAATTAAAATTTTCAAAAAGCACACATGAACCTTTCCATTCAATATACCTACACTTATTAAATGGAAGTTTAATTTTCAAACAAAATTTAACTTTCAAAAAGCACAAATGAACATCTTTCCATTAATTCACTTTGATGAAGATTTCATTTTGAAAAATAAAATGAACAATCATCTTTCTAAAATCAAAAAAAAAAAAAAATCAAATCCAAAATTTTTTAGAAGCACAAATGAACATCTTTCCATCAATTCACTTTGATGAAGATTTCGTTTTTAAAAATAAAATGAACAATCATCTTTCTAAAATCAAAAAAAAAATCAAATCAAAAATTTTCCAAAAGCACAAATGAACATCTTTCATCAATTCACTTTGATGGAGATTTCATTTTCCAAAATAAAATGAACAATCATCTTTCTAAAATTAAAATCAAAATTTTCAAAAAAAGCACATATGAATCTTTTCATTCAATACCACCACTTATTGAATGGAAGTTTCATTTTCAAACAAAATTAAAAATTTCTAAGAACACAAATGAACATCTTCTTTTAAATTATTTTGATGAAGATTTCATTTTCAAAATAAAATAAACAATCATCTCCCCAAAAATCAAAATCAATCTTTTCAAAAAGCACACATGAATCTCTCCATTCAATACACTCACACAAATTTAATGGAAGTTTCATGTTCAAATAAAACCATCTTTTCTAAAAGTACAAATAAACATCTTCTTTCAAATTACTTTGATGAAGGTTTCATTTTCAAAATAAAATAAACAATCATCTTTCAAAAAATCAAAATCAATCTTTTCAAAAATCACACATGAATCTCTCCATTCAATACACTTACAAAAATTGAATGGAAGTTTCATGTTCATATAAAGCCATCTTTTCTAAAGGCACAAATGAACATCTTCTTTCAAATTATTTTGATGAAGAGTTCATTTCCAAAATAAAATGAACAATCATCTTTCTAAAATCAAAACCAAATTTTTCAAAAAGCATAATGAACCTTTCCATTTAATACACCCACTTATTTAATGGAAGTTTCATTTTCAAACAAAATTAAACTTTTCAAAAAGCACAAATGAACATCTTTCCATCAATTCACTTTGATGAAGATTTCATTTTCAATAATAAAATGAACAATCATCTTTCTAAAATAAAAAATCAAATTCAAATTTTTCAAAAGCTTAAATGAACATCTTCCATCAATTCACTTTGATGTAGATTTCACTTTCAAAAATAAAATGAACAATCATCTTTCTAAAATCAAAATAAAAAATTTTCAAAAGCACAGTGAATCCTTTCATTCAATATACTCACACTTATTGAATGAGAGTTTCATTTTCAAACAAAATTAAACTTTTCAAAAGCACATATGAACATCCTCATTCAACATACCCAAACTTATTGAATGATGATTTCATTCTCAAATAAAAATTAAATTGCTTAGGAAATCCCACTCGAACATATCTCACATATGTTTTAAGTTGGAATTCCTCTCTTTCAATAAAGCAACAATCACACACAAAAATTTTACATTTCAAAAATAAGATTGATCTCCATTCTACATACCTAAATTTGTTGAATGGAAGTTCCCTTTTCAAGATTAAAACTCCAACAATCATATTTCAAAAATTTTCAAAACACATTTGGAACTTCACCTAACATACTCAAAATTGTTAAGTGGAGTTTCCAAATCCAAAAAATCAAAAATGTTTCAAAACACATTTGGAACTTCACTTAGCATGCCCCAAAATTGTTAAGTGGAGTCTCCAAATCCAAAATTCAAAATTTCCAAACACATTTGAAACTTCATTTAGCATACTCAAATTTGCTAAATGAAGTTTCCAAATTTAAGACCAAAACAAAATTTTTCACTTTTTTTTGGAATTTCATTTAACATACCTAGATTTGTTAAGTGAAGTTTCCAAACTCAAAATCAAAAAAACAAAATCCAAAAATTTTCAAAACATATTTTGGAACCTCATTTAGCATACTCAAATTTGCTAAGTGAAGTTTCCAAATTCAAAATCAAAACAAAATTTCCAAACACATTTGGAATCTCATTTAGCATACTCAAATTTGCTAAGTGAAGTTTCCAAATCCAAAATCAAAATTTTCAAACACTTTTTGGAATTTCATTTAACATACACAAATTTGTTAAGTGAAGTCTCCAAATCCAAAATAAAAAAAATCAACAATCACATTTCAAAAATTTTCAAACAACCTTTTGGAATTTCATTTAATATACCCAAAATTGTTAAGTGAAGTTTCGAAATTCAAAATTCAAAAATTTTCAAAACACCATTTGGAACCTCACTTAACATACCCAAATTTGTTAAGTGAAGTTTCCAAATTCAAAATTCAAAAATTTTCAAAACACATTTTTGTAACCTCATTTAGCATACCCAAATTTGCTAAAGTGAAATTTCCAAATCCAAACAAAAATCTTCAAACACCTTTAGAACTTCTTTATTTAGCATACCAAATTTGCTAAGGAGAAGTTTCCAATTTCAAAACCAAAAAACAAATCAAAAATTTTGAACACACATTTTGGAATTTCATTTAGCATACTCAAATTTGTTAAGTGAATTTTCCATTTCACAACACCAAGTGGGATTTCATCTTTAGCATACCAAATATGCTAAAGTTAAATCTCCACTTTCAAAACATCAAAACAAAATGAAACACTTAGGATTTCCTTAGCATACCCAAATTTTCTAAGGGTCCTACCCTTTTCAAAAATTGAAACAAAACAAATGAAACACTTAGGATTTTCTTAGCATACTTAAATTTACTAAGGATCCTATTTTCAAAAATCAAGCAAAACACACTTGGATTTTTCACTGAACATACCTAAATTTGCTAAGTAAGAATTCCAAATTTTCAAAATTCAAACAACAATCAACAAAAAGAAACAAACACTTCACTTAACATACCTAAATTTGCTAACAAAATAATCAAACAAAAACAAAATCATTTGACCCTTACTTTAACATACCCAAATTTGTTAAAGGAAAGGGTCCCTCAAATCAAAAATTCAAATTCCAATTCAAATAATGAACCTATCGAAGCATCTTATCAAAAATTTTGAATCCACATTTCAACATACCAAAATTTGTTGAAGTTGGATTCATATTCAAATTCCTCTTTCAATCAATCTTCTTAAATCCATTTGAACCCCCACTTAACACTTCCAAGTAATTGGATGTGGGTTCAAATTTTCAAAATTCAAAAAAAAAATCTATGGAGACAGAAAACTGAAACAAGTTCATTGCTCATTGTAGATTCTTTTGATTGCCTGATTTAGTGTCATTACTATAAGACCGGTGGGTTCTCAGTTTTTCTTTACCTTCCCTCACATCATGGACCTTGCTTTAGATCAGGCTGATTTCCTCGTTTGGACCATACCCAATTGATCCACTTTGGCTAAGAATTTGAGGGGGTCAGGATCACTTGTGAGGGCATTCCCCTCACCACAGTCAGTAGGAAGAAGGTGATCGGGTAGAAGCCGGTCATCAGGATAGACCTACCATCTGACTTGGATGTAACCTCACTGAAGAGGAAAGTTGTGGCAGTACCATAGACTTCAGCAGTTACAGTACCAGCAGTACTGGTAGTTCTAGTTCCAATTGTAGTTTGTCCTAGAGTTGCACATGTTACCCTGGTGCATGCTAGCACCCTACCATCTGTACCTTCCAAGGGTAAGTCTCCCCTAGTCTCAGGGCTTGCCTTCCCAACATTTGAGTATGGGTCTAGCTCGCACTCCTCTTATCCTACTCACACTCAACGCAGGAACAAGAATCGTATGGACAAACGGTTCCATACTCAGATAGCTCGAGAGCTAGAGGCAGCAGTTAGGTCAGCCATGGATGAGTATCCCATGATCACTTCACCCTGGTTATGGAAAACCAGTTCCATCCTCTCTCTAGGTTAGACAGAGAGGATGCCAAGAGGATTCATTAATCTCCTCCTCCAGTGGTGCAGTTTCAACCAGCAATTTCTAAGAGTAGGAGGTCATATGCAAGCCTTCGCTCTCTACACTAGGTAGGCAGAGCATACAGATGCTCGGATTCTGGTACCCAGTTTGATCTTCGATCTATTATCCCTCACTATGTGGGGAGGCAGATTCATCAGGAGAGGGCACATGAGGCCCATACATCACACATTACTAGCATGGAGCGATGGAGGTTCAGCCATCAGTCGACCGCTTTTGCTTTAGTAGATTTTCCAGCTCGGAGCGCTACCCGCACCGACCATACTGATAGTATTCTCCTCACGGGGACCAGCCACCATAGGAGGGAAGCTCCTGTGCACAAAGTTTCAGTGGTGTCTCCACCCCACCGCTCTACCCCTCGTCTGCCATCGCCAGTACAGGTTTCATCATCTCCCATTCCATCTAAGGCAATGAAGGCCACATCTGAGGACAAATGCACCCCGTTGGTGATCCCGCTATGGCCAAGGGATCCTACCCCTCCTACACCACCCATTGTGGTAGGACCAAGCTCTCCTGCTCAACCTTCCACCCTAGTGGTGGTGCAGAAGGAGTGGCGACCTCGAAGTGATTGAAATCCATGATTGAAACTTTTGATTGAAACCCATGATCAAAATCCATCAAAAATTCCTAAGTCTAAATTTTGCCTAAGTCCTTAATCCTTCCCTTAAGGACTTAACCAAAATCTTGATTCAAGCAATTCAATCCTTTGAGATTTTCTCATGATTCATTTAGATTTTAATTTATATCCACATATATAAATGAAATATAAATTCAAACCCATCAAATCAAATTCAAAATTTCAAATAAATTCATGAAAATTCTCTTAAGTCTCTTTAATTTTCTATTAAAGGACTTAGCCAAAATCAAACATAAATCATGATCAAAACCTATTCAAAACCTTGGAATTTTCTCAAAACTTATTTATATTCTCATTTATATTCCTAAATATAAATAAAATATAAATATAAATCAATCAAATCCAAAGCAAAAATTAAATTCCAAATTTAAAATCCTTGAAATTCCCTTAAATCCTTTAAATTCTCTTTAATGGATTTAACCTAAACTTTGATCAAACCATTGCAAATTCATGGAATTTTCTCAAAACTTATTTTTATTCTCATTTATATTCTCATATATAAATGAAATATAAATATAAATCAATCCAATCCAATTCAAAAATTAAATATCAAATTAAAAATTCCCTTAAATCCTTTAAATTTTCTTTAATGGATTTATCCTAAATCATGATTATACCACTTCAAATTCTTAAAATTTTCTCGTGTTCAATTTATATCTCATTTATATTCACATATATAAATGAAATATAAATTCAAACAATCAAAATCAATTCCAAAAATCAAACTCAAATCCATTCAAAATCAAATCTAAGCCTTCCAAGTCAAAATCTTGAACTTGGCCAAATCAATTATAAATCAAGCCAAATCCTTCATTTTCTTTCATGGTTTAATCAAACCTACAATCATGAGCTCATATATAAATCCAAACTTCAATCACTCAATCAAAACCCAAGTCAAAAAATCAAACCCAAAAACCTCTTCATATTTTTCCTTTGAATATGAAATTTTCAAATGGATCAAAACCCATTTGACTTCAAACCACTTGTAAATGGATTTATATTTCAATCATGAGTCCATATACAAGATCAACCAACTTCAAATCAAGCTTTGACCAAGCCATTTGACCCACTTAGAATCACTTGACCCAAAGTGACCTAAAGTACCCTTATGAGCCAACTTTTGATCCTAACTAAATTGGGAATATATTCCTCTCATCATGATCAACAATCATCATGGGATGATCAATCAATCAAATTGGGTCAAACCTAAGGGTTGACCAAGTCAACACTTAACCAAAAATGAAACCTTGCAAAACAAAATTCTACCATAGGACAAATTGATTGAAATCATTAATTTAAGTTCACTCATGACTTATGTTTGAACTTGACCAAGCCAAAATTTGAGCCTAACCTAGCCCAATTTGCTCACTTGACCCAAGTTGACCCAACTTGACCTAAAACGTCAAAATGGGTCAAAACTTGATCTAAGCCAAATTGATTGAAACCAATGGGTCAAGTCCATCCCAAATCACTTGTGGAACTTGACCAAAGCCTCAATTGGCCAACTAGACCTAACCTAGCCCAATTGACCTTAGACCCAACAACTTAAAGGGGTTATGTTGAGACAAAATTGAACCTAACCCAAATTTATTGGAAACAAAGATACCAATCCATTCCATATGACTAGCCAAACCTAAACTTACCCTTGACCTACCCCAAATAGGTCAAATGGGTCAAATGGGTCAACTTGGCCCATTTGACTTAAATGGAGTCATATGAGCCAAAACCAAATCTAATCCAAATTGAACCAAACCAAAGGCACCAAAACATTTCAAATGGTCATATGACCTTGACCCAACCCTTGGTTTGACCTAATTTGACCTATTGGTCAACTTGACCCAAGTTGACCCATTTTGATCTCAATGGGTCAACATGAGCCAAACCCTATCAAATGGATTCCAAATCTAATGAAACTTGGCCAAACATTTTTTCTCAACATACCAAACATACCCAAATTGAAAATAATAGCAAAATGACCATCTTACTCCTAGGTCATAGAACAAATTTTGGCCTAGCCCATAGGTATTTTGGTCATACACTCTTCACAATCACTTGAAGCTTTCCTAAAAGCTCAAGGGGATCTAGTGAGTGGTGCACCCAACCCAATGGGTTTGGGTCATCCCATTTGGCCCATAGGCCAAACCCAACCATATAGCCTAAAATTCAATTTTCAAACTTACTTCTAAGCACAATTTGAAGCACATGGAAAGTTGGCATTCCACTCCTCTGGCCAAACCGACCATGTGCAATGATCTAACACCCTAAAAAACCTCCCTAATCTGGTCAATTGGATCAAAATGATAACTAATGGGTCAGAAGTCTGATTTCCATAGGGGAGATATACTCCCCCTAAATCACTTCTATTTCAATTCACTCACACTCAATTGAGCACTAGGGAGTCAGAAAAGCCATTTGCAAGTGATCCTAAGCTTCCTAGAGGGGGATTCAATTTCCATCTTCTCGATTTTCTCCACTTGAAAAAAGGGGAGGTCCATTGAAGAACCAATTTCTTCCACACTCCAAATCAATCCAATTGTTCTTCCCCACTCCATCAGAGGGTCAAGTCAAGTTTGTCTAAGATTTCTCTGAAGTTCTAAAGCAAGGGGAGACCTATCTTGATCAAAGCCACAAAGGAATTAAGGAGGAGTTAGTCCATAGAGCTCTACACTCAACCTTAAGTGCTCAAAAATTCAATAAGGCATCGCCTCAACAAGATGAAGCTCCTCCAAGGGAATCAAGCGTCGGTCACATCCGATGAGGTTAGTGATTTTCTAAGCTTAGTTCTCATAGGTGTTGGTCCTTTATGAAGTGAACTTTAATTTCAAAGGATCCTAGTAGTTGGATGTATTGGTTATTGCATGATGAAGGTGTGGGCAAAATTTTAACCTAATCTTAGTTCAATCGAGCTCGGATCAAACCCTAGAAGGTGGACGGATCTCAGTCTTCTTGAGCTTTGGCAGGGATGAATCTCTGGCCGTCCATCCCTACTATTTGGATGGATGACCAAGATTATTCCCATGTTTATCTTCCCATTATCCATTTTATAAATCTCAGGGAGATCTCTGGTCGTTCGATCTTTGATGGGGTGGTAGAGATCAAAAGCGCGTGTGCTGTTAGCTACCTTTTCGATGTGACGCTTAAGTGATTTGCTCACGGCACGATGCATGTAAAGCGCACTGACCATCGCCACCACGCATCACACCGTGGGCTGAGTATTAATCAAGGATTAGCTATTTACCTAATTAATTCCTAATTAATCCATAGATCTTCTAAAATTCCTAATTCTTCATAAGAAAATCAAAAAAATAAAAGGAAAAATGTTGTTGATAGATAATTTCATCTAGAATATTTTTAAAATGTTTCAATGGATTTTGAATTACCCTTTTCTCTGAATTTGGATTTCTTTTGGAATCTTAATTAGCTAATTATCATTTAATTAGGTCACCAGTTAATCTCAAATTTTTAGGGTTCATTTTATGGGATGACCTCTGCTCCCCTAATTTTCTTGAGATTTATTGAGAGCTTAATTGGGGAAATTGCTATTTCATTCCCTAATTATCCCTTTCATGTAATTAAGGGTAATTAAGGTGTGATTAGTGGATTTACCCAATGATTAGGTTTGTTTAAGTTCAGATCCATTGAGTAAGGGGTTTATGGAATAATTTTGGGACATTTCTCCTAAGTTATTCCCTAAACCCTCTTTTCTCTCCTTAATCCCTCTTAATTAAGGGTTAACTCATTAATTATCCCTTTAATCAATTTTAAAAAATTCTAAAATGTTCAAGAACTTAATTAATCTACCTTAGGTTGATGCTTAGGTGTTAAATATCATAAGTTCATTTAAGGAAATTAAAACCCCTTTCATAAGTTTGAAGGGGTGTTTTAAAAGTAATTAAGCTAAACTTTTTAGCTTAATTAACTTTTAATTGTGAGCCAAATTGCATTAGGCCTTTTTATTATTAGGTGCATTGCAAATTTAAATATCTTGTGGTTTTATGTCATCTCATTGGCTCATAATTACTTAGTAAAGTTTTCTAAGGTGGTGGAGGTAAGGGTTTATTAAGCTACTTAATTCATACCTTAACCTAATCAATGCTTAAAAATGGATTTAATTATTAAAAATTAAACAAAATACAAAACACATGTGGGAATGGGTAAGGAACAGCAAACTCATCTCACCTTTTTTTTAAATTAAGTCAAACTTCAAACTAAACAAAAATCATTTTGAAATTCACTTTAATTTGTTCTAAATTTTCTTATTCCTTAAGAATGTCTTTAGAATTTAAGTAAAGTGAGTTTATTCATATGCTTTCATTGCTTTAGATCTTTCCCATCATGTTAAGTTGTATGTCATGTGATTCATGCTTTCATAATTTTATGTTTCAAATTTTAAAAATGAAAATTGTTTACTTTATGTCAAATGTGCATGTGTTGGCTAAAGTAAAATATGAGTGGCTATTATCACTACTAAATCCAAAATATTTTCAAAACTTATAAATAAAATATCAAATTTGAAAGTATGCTACTTATGTTTTAATTATAAACTTGCATGTGATAGATTATAAAGTCATGTTTAGTGTATCCTACCTTTCTTTCTTATATTAACATAGTTTTGAATAGGAGTTGGTAAGATGTAGGGTTCATTTCAAAAGAACCCAACACTTACTTAATTCTATACCCTAGTCATCCCTATTCTATCATCTAAGAAGGATTACCTACACTTGCATGAATAAATTGCATAAAGAAAACAAATCTATTAAATAACTTTTGGATATTCCTTTTTCCACTTCATTTATTTTATATGTATGTTTGTATTTAAGGAAAGTGGTATATTAGTCTGGACAACCCTGAGAGTGTGAGTCTTTAAGTAGCCCTAAGTAGGTCTTGTACCTTACATCTCTGGTTAACAATGGCATTGTACTCACTTATGCCTTTCTTACTTTCATGTATGTATGTGAAATTTTGGATAAGAAAAACTTTTTCTACTTAAGAAAATCATACATGTTTAACTTCTAAATTTTCTTAAATGGATTACTTAGCATGCATCATAAAGTGTGTTAATTATCTCATTTGCATGTATAAATATGCTTATGGTCCATCCATATGCTTATGGTCCATATATATATATATATATATATATATATATATATATATATATATATATATATATATATATGTTGGGAAATGAAGTAATGTGTGTTATGTGAATTTTGATTCATTTTATTTAATCTTAAAAATGCCTTTCTTTTTGAATAGGTTTATTTAGAGATCATCTAAACCTAGGATTAATTAAAAGATTTAATCAAAACATTCACCTAAATGAAACTAAAACATTAACCTGCTTTAGAAAATTACTTAAGGTTAGGGAAGGAAAGAGAAGTTCTATTCTCTTTCCCTCTCTTCATAATTTAGTAATTAATTATAGGATTCACTTGACCAAAATGAAAACACAAAATAAAATTAATCCAAAACTTCTAAATAACTTAAATGAAACCCTCCTCTCAGTTGAACATGTTCTTCACACTTAGAAAATTTTAAACCTAAAGTCCTAAGCTAAGCATACCCCACAAGCCTTCAAAGCACACACATTAGCCTGTCACCACTTCTAGACTTAGGTTAGGCTGGTGCATGATTTGATGTTATATTTTATTTTGTGAAGAATGTTTTAGACTGAATGTTAGGGTGTATGCTCATAGAATGAATGGTAGGACGTGCTTAGTCTAACTATTCTTTTCTACAAGGGATTATGCTTAAGGGGCGCTATCATAAATAAAAATATAAATGCTTCTTGCTTGTAGGTTCTTATACCCCTAAGCATAATCCATAGGTCAGGTGGACTTAGTCACCCATGTGTGGGGTGATAAGTCCAATATACATGCTTGGGATATATGTGGTGTGATTTTCTAACCTTTGTTTTGCAGTGTTAGTTGGATTTCGACTTTCCCTTTTCATGTAATAATTTATATATTTAGGATTTTAGAATGATTATTATGGGGATTAGGATGAGCATTGGTCATAAGATCCTATCTTTTGTGCCATGTGAAGCCTTGGAGCATCCACCTTCCAACCATCCAAACGGAATAACCAAAACAAGAAAGAAGAAAGAAGAAGAAAGAAGAAAAGAAGACGAAAGAAGAAAAGAGAAGAAAGAAGAAATAGAGTTTGAAGACCCCCATAATAATGAATTCCTTTGCGTAAATTGTAATTTAATCCATTTGTAATCTGGGTTGTATAACGGTAGAGCTCGGCTACCCAATTTGATATTTTCAGGTTTGTGCGATGGTACCCAACCACAACAACCTTTTATTCTTTTTGTGGTTTGCTTTATAAATTGATTATTGATTTGTTTAGCTTGTGCATTAAGTGGCATGCTTTTCCTAGTTTCTTCCTTGCTTTATGTATGACCTGGATGAGGATTAGGCTCTTTAGGAAAAAAATAAATATTTTACCCAACTTAACAACCCAAAATAAAACTAAATAACTCATAACCTCACCTAAAGCTTAGGTTTAAATCAAGATAAAAGAATTAGAAACCCTTAGTTGGATGAGCATTTCTTTATAATATCATGCACAAATTTATCTTATTTCACTCTTGATTGGAGGGCTTCCACCTTTGCCATAGAATCCGGCTTGACCTTTGGGGGTCGTGGTGGAAACACACCTTTTACCTTCTCGTTGATTTTGGCCAATAATCTTTATTTCTCATACATTAGGCATAAAAATCCTATTAGCATGAGTCAAAATAATTGTTCAAAATGAAAAATAAAAAGTATAATTTGAATTGCATAAGATTTAGGTCATTTGAAGCATACCTTTACATGATCTAGTCTCTTTAGAGAGTGAGTTTAAGGACTTAACCTCTTTCTAAATAATAACAACCCAGCTATTTTGCATTAAGCATAAAGACTTGCCTACATGAATTTAAAAATCAAAGAAAGAGTTAGTTGGCAGCCACCCCTGGGTGGTTGTAAGTTTAAGCTATCGGGTGGTTTGTCCTCTCTTGTGGAGGCACACCAATTACCCATTTTTTGCCTTAGATTTAGGTTGTGCTTAAGGCCCTCGTCGAAGCTCCCTAGATTTAGGTTCTGAGGTTGATTCTCTCTTTTGTGGCTAGAGGCATAATTCCTCACCTCTTAGGCATTTCCTTAATCTTGTGTTAAGGAATCATATGTCCTAAATTTCTAATAAAAAATGTAACTCAAACAAACTAAATCAATTTCAAAAACTTAAAGCTAACTATAGGATAGTTTGATAATATCAATAGGTTTCCTAGCATCGTGAGCATCTCGTACATATTCTTATTTTAGCTTTGATAAATCTTTCTTTGATAAATCCCATTTGATCTTCAAAATAAACCAATCGATTGATAGTCTTTCCTATTGAAATCTTTAGAGACAACGATCATTTGCCTTAATCGAGAGTTTTCCTAAGAAATCCCCATTCCTTAGGATGTAATTAACTATGGCGGCTTGCCCCTGTAGAGAACTTAATGAACCCAATTTAAAATAAACCCTGCTTTACTTTTCATGTAAAATAGAGGAAGAATCTCTGGTATATATGCAGACCCATCATCCTTAGGAATCCTTATTGAGGTGATTGGTTCCATTAAAGGGTAGTGACTTTTGTATTTCAAGATATTACACTATTTCCTTGATTATGTATATGATCACCTGAATAAGTACATTTGTAGATCTGTGTGGCGTCTTACCAAGATGAATTTCTATAAAGTGTCCTCTTTCTTTTCTCACCACAGATTTGAAAGGCAACTCCTCTATAAGAATTTTTCTCCACACAGATACACAGAGGCATGAGTGATAGTGTAGGAAGATAGGAGAGAGAGGAGGAGGTATGCTCGACAGTCGAAAGCCTCCACTCTTGTGGATTTCCCAGGTCGGCAGGCTACTAAAGCCAACCATACTGATAGTATAGTGCTCACAAATGTAGTTAGTCATAGGAGGAGAGCTCCTGCAGAGAGGAAGCCAGTGTCTCCACCACACCACACCGCCCACCGTCTACCTTCGAGAGTACATGTTCCAGCATCCCCTGTGTCGGCCAAGGCACATAAGATAGCATCGTGGGAGAAGAAATTCCCATTGGTGATCCGGCTATGGTCTCAGGTTCCCATTCCATCTACTCCACTCATTGAGGTGAAGTCAAGCTCTCCTTCTCGACCTTCCACTTCAACTGTGGTGAAGAAGCAATGGCGACCCAAGAACTCCATAGTCATTCCACCACCTCCACCATAGTTGGCAGTAGCAGTAGTAGCAGAGGGGGAGGGGAACAATTTCATAGTTCCTATGGTAGTAGATCCCCCTAGAGACAACACTCCACCAGTAGTCAGTCATGAGCATGTATCTTCAATCAAGCATAGTCCTCCCAAAGATAGCACTCCAGTGGTAGGCGATTAATGCATTTTACATTTGACGCAGTCCTACTATCGGCTGAGTGTTTGTACCATCACAATTAGACCACTCCTTGGATGACATTCTAGCATAGTATTTTATAAAGAAGAGAGAAATCCTAGGAAGCTATCGGTCCGATAATGAGGAGGGAAAGGTCAATTTTGACCCCGATGAGGATGATTTGTTGGAGGACTCAGTCGAGGTCCACATGGTCGATACTAGGAGCTCCCTCCATAGAGACCAACAGAGTCAGGAAGGTATTGTGGTTGAAGGGGATGACGTCGTCCATTCAACTCAACACCTCCTCCATCAAGTTAGATAGAGAGATGATCACATTGATAAGATGGGGAAGAAAATTGAAGAGTTGATGGCAGTAGTTTTAGCATTGTCGAACTCAGCCCCAATTTCATAGCCTTCTCCCATAGTAGCTGATAGAGTAGAGTTGGCACATACCTCAGATCATCTTAGATTCATTCTTGTAGAGGAAGATAGTGGTAGCTTGCATAAGAAGGTGGTGGATTATACCTCCATGCATTAGAAATATATCAAACACATGGTGGAACAACAGGTGAGGGAAGCACTAACGCAAGCCCAAAGTGGCTCATATGTTCCAAAGGGTAGACCCTACCTGAAGGAATTTGATGCAGTCCAATATCCTAAGAGTTTCGTGCCTCCTTCTTTCAAAATCTTTGATGACAGTGGGAACCCTCACCAACATATTGCATATTTCAGTGTTGGCTATTGCAACACTAGAGGTAGCGACACCTAGGGCTACAAACGAACCAAACCAAACCGAGCAAATCCCTGTTCGAGTTCAAGCTCGTTTGCTAGTATTGAGCTCGAGCTCGGCTTGAGCTCGATTCGAGCTTTTAAGATGGTGTTAAAAAAATTGTGTTCGAGCTCAGCTCGAGTTTGTTCGTGATCTTGGTTCAGATTAGGCTTATCGAGCCTATTAACAAGCAGCTCATTTAATGAAATAAATGAGCCTTAATCGAGCCTTAATCAAGCCATTATTGAGCCTTAATCGAGCCTTATACAGTATCATTTATGAACAAGCCTTAATCGATCCTTAATCGAGCCATTATCAAGCCTTAATCGAGCCTTATACAGTATCATTTATGAACAAGCCTTAATCGAGCTATTATCGAGCTCCTTAATGAGCTTGTTCACGAGCTTTAAATGATACTGTTCATGAACATAACTGAACTGAACAATAACTTGTTCAAGCTTGTTCATTTAACAATCGAGTATTTACAAAAGTGTTCAAGCTCGTTCGATTAATTAAATGAATAAACATAAACGAGCTCTAATCGAGCCGAGTCATGAGTAGCTTGTTAAATGCTCGGTTCATTTGCACCCCTAGCGATACCCTTTTTTTCAGATTGTTCATTAGCAGTTTGGCAGGTGTTGCGTTTGATTGGTATGCAGAACTGCTCAACAGTTCGGTAAAGATATTTGCTTAGTTGGAGCACCTCTTCATCAAGAGGCTTGTTGGAACTCAATAAAAGATTACTATGGGCGACCTCATTGTAGCAAAGCAAAATCCCAATGAATCCCCTGTTGATTACATTCTCAGGTGGAGAAACCTGAGTATGAAATGCAAACCACAGTTGTCTAAATAGCA
Source organism: Cymbidium sinense (assembly GCA_021442155.1). Lineage (NCBI taxonomy): Eukaryota > Viridiplantae > Streptophyta > Magnoliopsida > Asparagales > Orchidaceae > Cymbidium > Cymbidium sinense. Next base: position 47,275,520 of record CM038226.1, read on the forward strand.
CGCTATAGAGATTCTCCTGAAGAACATCTATGACCCAATTTCTATCATGCTCAAGGGGTTTACAATCAAAACCTTTGTAAATCTAATCATCAAGTCAGCTAATCTACAAGAGGAAGCCAAACAGTTGCCTTTCCAGAACCAATCAGCCAATCCCAAACCTAAGAAGGCATTTGAGAAGAAGTCAGGGGTATCCATAGTAGTTGATAAGGGGATGCAGCCAGCTAGGGTTCAGTCAGATAGGCCTCAAGCTCAGCAGCCTCCTCTATCCCTCCTTTGCCACCACCTCGACCATCATATCGGCCACCTCAGTTGCCACAACAGCCACCACCGTCACCTCGTCATCAGCATCCTCAGCGGCAGTATTCCTACCCACCACTAAGTAGCTATTACTTACCTACTCTTGCTGATATATTGAATAAGCCTTATTCATTCAAGAGGGATGTAGTTAAGAGGATCTCTAAGAATCTTTAAAGAAGCTTGATTTCCATCTACCAGAGCCTAAGAGGCCAGAGGAAGTGGGCAAGAGTCATGATCCAAACTATTTCCCCTATCATTGTATGTTAGGCCATGTCTTAGAAGATTTCATTATCTTTAAGGACTGGCATGAGCATAACTAAAAGTCGAGTGCTATTATCATCCCTAAGGAATACCTATTAGAATAACCTTCTAGTTCTATTAGAGTAATCCTTGGGGATACATGTGATCCTCTTAAGACAAAGGAAGGTTAGGATATCTCCCTATCCCGAACCTCCAAGAAAATCATTTCTAAGATCAAGAAACTACCATTGTAGGTGTATGAGGTAGCTCAAACCTCCAACTCCAAGGAAGGTTTTCAAGTTGCTAAGGATAACTTGGGAGGTAGGAGCTAGTAGCAGTAGCGACAACCTCCACTTTCTTGGGATAGTACAATAGCGCAACCACCGACCGGTTCCAGCACTCTTTCCACAGTTACAGCTATAGTTCCTCCAGTCAGCTCTTTTTCTAGCAGTTGTATTGTATCAGTGGAGGGGGTGTCAAATCCCTCACTCTGCTTACTTTACTTAATTTCTACTTTGTACCTCCATCCAAATCTAAGAAATCATTGAAAAAAGTTGATTCTAATTACATTTGTGTTACCTCTGATGATCTTCCTGAGTTTATTTCTATAGAAAGCTCTTTGAGTCTAAATAATAATAACTCTAGTTCCAATCATTCCTCTTCTGATTTGGCAATGGATTATCCAATCCTAAATCACTCCGGTTCACCCATTGAGATTGATTTGGAGTCATCTGACTCGATAGGAGAAGGTGTATGTGAACTTGATGAGTAGGTAGAACTTTCCACTAAACCATCTCGTGAAGTCACTGAAGTCAACCTCTACAATGACAAAGTTCTACCTCCTAAGGTAGCACCTCAGGATAAGGGTAAGCAAGTCATTGGTTCAAGTGATCAAGTAGCCCCTCCTAGAATGCTCCACTAATGAATATGCTTGTGGAGGACTAGTCCAAAGTTGACTACAATAACCTTTCTCACTTGATAAAGTTTCCATCTAAGCTAAGCATATATGATGCTCTTGTCTTATCCAAAAAGATGAGGGAGTCATTGATCAAAGCCCTTCTCAATCCAGAAATATGCTTAGCTTAGCTGGCCGCTATTGGAGAGGAGGCATGCTAGTCAGTAGAAGCTCGTGGAGTTACATTCACTGATGAAGACCTTCTTTTTGGGACAATAGATCACAACCGTCCCCTCTACATCACACAGATATGGCGATTCAGACTCTCCAGGGTGTTAGTTGATCCAAGTGCATCAGTGAACATTATGAGTCTAAAGACCCTTGTCTACCTAAGGATTGACATCTTTGAACTCTGAGGAGATCAGATGATGTTGAGAGGATTCAATGAGCAAGACGAGAGGGCTTTAGGCTCCATAGTGTTACCATTGGAGATAGATGACTAAAAGATAGAAGCCAAGTTCTAAATAATTGATTCAAACACATCTTTCACTAATATGCTCGGTAGGCCTTGGATACATGAGAATAAGATAGTTCCATCCTCTCTATATTAGTGCATCAAATTTCAAAGAGGTGGAATCATATACTATGTCAAAGGAGATTTGAAGTCATTTTCAATTAGAGAGGTCGAGATATATGAGGATGACCTACTATCTTCCTCAAAATCATAAAGTCTATTCTTATAAACTTGGTCAAAGTTCAAAAACAAAAGAAAAAGAAAATGAAGAAAAAGAAAAGAAAAGAAAAATGAAAAAGAAAAAGAAAATAAAAATGCAAGTGAGAAGGAAATAGACTATGAGGAAGAAGTAGAGCCTGAAGTTAGATTCCATCCACATTTTGTTCCTCCATACGAACACATGGGTAGGATGACTCAACCCCCACCAAGTAGAGGAAGAGGCAGTTCCAAAGGTAGAAGACCTCCTTGTTGGTGGCCAGCCAGTAGGAGCTATGTTCCAGCTCATAAGAGTGCCCCTGCTATCCATATACTTGGAATCCAGTTTAGAGGATGAGTCTCATGTGGTTAGCATGCCAATCAACCCATCTCAGTGTGTTCCATTGGAGGTGACATTAGAGCCAGATAATGATGAAGACTAGTCCTCCAAGCAAAGCATGAATGTATCTAAGTCAGTATTATGTAGAATAGTCAGGCAGCAGATGGGAACCTTAGCTCTAACCAAACTTTCCTCTCAGAAAGTTGAGGGTTTGGTAGTTAAGGAGGCCCCAAGTCATCCGTAGATGTCAAGCCAAAGAGGTTTTTATTGCGAGCATCATCCTCAAGTCAAGAAGTTGATGTAGAACTTGAGGATAATTCATATAAATATCTAATATAATTTCCTTTTGATTGGTATTCACCTTGTGTTCTTAATTTTGCAAAGATGGATTAATCCCACATACCTAGTATAAACATAAGTCAGATTACTTTGAAAGGTTATAGAACAACCAAAGTAGATATTCTCAATCAAGACTAGGACTAAGATTCAGCATAGTGGGTCTAGTCGACGATGACAACCATTGCATATTCATCACAAATCATTTGGACTCTGATAGGTTCTTTTTAAATCATGATAACTCATATGAAGAGGTGTGTTTAGAAACTTCAGATGATTCAAATAAGTTTGAAGTCAAAGATGCACCACCAGAGTTTAAAGAAGAGATCAGATCAACCATCGACAAACTTAAAGAAATCAACTTAGGAATAAAAGAAGATCCACGCTCGACATACATCAGTTTCTTGCTGAATGAAGAAGAAACTAATGACTTAGTTAGGCTATTGACTGAGTTTAAGGACTGCTTTGCATGGAGTTATGAAGAATTGCCCGGCTTATCCCTTGACATAGTAGTCTACAAACTAGCAATAGATCCTAATGCTAACTTTATCAAGCAAGCTCCTAGACTCATGCGATTAGACATTAAGCAGCATGTCATTTCTGAAATCAAGAAATTGGTCGATGCTAGTTTTATCAAGGAAGAAAAATATCCTACCTGGTTGGTCAGTGTCATTTTAGTTAAGAAAAATAATGACCAAATTCACATATGCATCAATTTTAGGGACTAAATAAGGCATGTCCTAGAGATGAATTTCCACTACCATTCCCATAATAGATGGTGTACATTGCCTCATCTCATGCAGTATTCTTTTTCTTTGATGGGTCATCTAGCTACAACCAAATTAAGATGATCACGAGGATGAGAAAAATACTGCTTTTCGAACCCCGATCAAAATCTATTGTTATAAGGTCATGCCTTTTGGCCCTAAAAATGCGAGTGCCACATACCAGCGGGCCATGACTCGGATATTCAATGAACTTCTTCATCATCAGGTTGAATGTTATGTTGATGATCTTGTAGTCAAAAGTAAAGAAAAGGAATACCATCTCTTTGACTTGAGAGCAATTTTTGAACGGTTAAGACAACACAACCTCAAAATGAATCCTCTGAAGTGTGCATTCGGAGTAGCTTCAGGGAAATTCCTTGGGTTTGTTGTCCGACATCGTGGAATAAAAATCAATCCGGAGAAGATCAAGGCTATCTTAGAAATTCCACCCCTAAAAAGATTAACTCAACTCAGATCATTCCAAGGTCAGTTGGCATATCTAAGATGCTTCATTTCCAACATATCAAGGAGGTGTCAATCATTTGCAGCACTTGTAAAAAGAATGCCAAGTTCAAGTGGGATGACAAGTGCCGGTATACTTTTGAAGATATCAAACACTACCTAATGACGTTGCCAGTTCTAGCATCCTCTATCCCAAGCAAGCCATTGATACTATATACTGCTGCATTAGGCGACTCCCTTGGTGCTTTTTTTGCCCAAACCAATGATGAAGGGAAAGAGAATGTACTCTACTATCTTAGTCGTCGTTTAATCCCTGCTGAGGCAAACTACCCACTTATTGAAAAATACCTATCTTTAATCTTTGCATCCCAAAAGCTACGATATTACATGCTTTCTCATAAGGTGAATTTGATCTCTAGGATCAATCCACTGTAATATCTCATGACACGACTGATACTATCATAATAGTTGGCACATTAGTCTATAATTTTATCACAGTTTGACATCACTTTTATACCCCTCCGTGCGATGAAAGGATAGGCATTAGTGAATTTCTTAGAAGCACACCCACTTCCTATTGATTCTCCGCTTAGTGATGACCTCTCCGATGAACAAATCATGAACATAGGGGACACTAACATTCACCTCTGGGAGATGTATTTTGATGGTGTAGCTTCCTTTCAAACGGGAGAAGAACGACGATCTACTCTTCCAAGAAAGCAGATGTAGGAATAGTTCTCCTAACTCTGGACCACGATGTGATGAGATTTTCATATCAATCTCCAATATGCACCAAGAATTCAAATTTGCTCGATTGGGTTAGTTAGCCATTACTATGCATTTAGAGTATCTTCTCGATTCTCGATTGTCATCAATTGTTGGGTCGTCCACAAACCTAAGCTCCATCATTACCATAAGTATACCATGGAGTTGCTGGCCAAAATCCTTGAGGTTACCATCCACAAGATTCTTCGAGGAGAAAACATAGTAGCAAATGAATTGGCCAAGCTTGCTAAAGAGTTGGCATGTTTAGAAGATGAGTTCATACTAATAAGGGTTCAAAATAGACAAGTCTTATCCCTTATTGATGTTGAACTCATCGAAAGATTCTCTATTGAAGGGGAGGTTGCCGTTGCCAAAAAGGGTGAGGAGTTGGATTGGAGGCAACCATTCATGGATTATCTAAATATAGGTAAATTACCTCAAGAGAAGTCACTAGCACATCAGGTGAAATAGAGATCCCTTTCCTACGCTCTCATAGATAACACCTTATACCAGCAATCCTTTGATCATATGTGGTTACATTGTTTGGAATAAACACGAAGCTCGTAAGATCATGACTGAGGTACACTCAAGTTTATGCGGAGCTCATCAATCCAGTCTGAAGATGAAAGCCAAAACCAAGAGACTAGGATACTACTGGCCTTCATTGATCATAGAATGCATGGACATAGCTAGGAGATTTCACCAATGTCAGGTAAATGGCGTGGGCTTACACCAACCATCCAACATTCTACACCCTACATTGACCTCATGGCCATTTGAGTGTTGGGGTACCGACATAGTGGGTACGATCGATCCTCCTTCTTCTAAGGGCCATCGATTTATTCTAGTTTCCTTCGATTAATTTTCCAAGTGGGCAGAGGTAATCCCACTCAAAGAGGTCACATCTCAGCATATGCTCCAGTTTTTCAAGAATAATATCGTATATAGGTTCGGGGTGCCTCGATGAATTATATATGATAATGCTACTATATTTAAGAGCACTAAAATTAATAGCTTTGCCTGGAGACACAACATAGACTGGAGATATTCTATCATCTATTACTTGAGAGAAAACTGGCATAGCATAAGCCTTCAACAAAACACTCATCTAGATATTAAAGAAGATGCTCAATGACAACAAGCGGTAATGGCATGAGTAGTTAGTTGAAGCCTTGTGGACTTACCGCACCACATATAGGACTCCAACTCTATCTACCCTATATGTATGGGTGGTAGTTCTACCATTATAAGTCCAACTCCCATCATTAAGGATAGTTGTGGAATGCTAAGTTATGGTTAGAAGAGCTAAGGTTTGGAGGAGAGATGCCTTTGGGCCGCCGTAACCTCGAAGTGTACAAGGAAAATGATTCAAGCTCATAACAAGTTGGTCCGTCCTAGAGCTTTTCAAGTAGGAGAGCTTATTTTAGTTTAAGGAGACCAATTGGTGTCAGTCGAAAGATGGGAGGCAAGTTTGAACCCACTTGGGAAGGCCCTTTCGCCATGGTCAGCTCACGAGGTGCGGAGCAAAGAAAGTTTCTCTATTTTCAAACGTGCTACTATATAGAGAATCTATATATACCCACACCACCTCTCTCATTTGGAAGAAGGCTCCGAACTCACAGGGACGACAACTGGCTCAGGAATAGCATAGCTTGGAGAAGGCCTGGCACATTGGTATTTGCGATTTGAGCCCTGAGAGACTGAGGCCGGATATAGAAAACCTATTTCATAGTTCCGGGACCGGTGGGATTGCTACAAAATTGGGATTTCTTGCGAGAGGTCGAGAGATAGGAGCCCGAACTCAGAGAATAGAGCAAACTCGACGTCACACAAAACCAGGGATAGATCGCTCAAGGGAGCAACTCGAGATAGATGCAAGATTCTTTCTCCTGCCATTCCTGCCTATCTATCATTGGTCAACTAAGGAATCCGCTAGACCCGACTTTCTCTTTCAAATGAATTGAGGTTGCGGAGCCTTCCCGTTCTATCAAGCCTTCCCGCTTATCCTAAAGACAACCGATTAGGAGGGCTGCTGCCTAAACACCTCACCGCCAGCTAGCCTATGATTTGGAAGGGGCTCAAACCGTTGATCCTGAAGGGTTCTCACTCCATAGTGTATTTTTCATCGCCTTATTGATGAACCGGACAGCGTGCACCGCTTCTACCATCTTGCTTGGTTTTTTGAAAGCTTAGCGACAAGGAAGGCTAATGACTCTCAGAGTCAGTGTTGGAAAAAGAACCAAGGAGGATCTTATCAGCTCATAAATTATAAGGGAGAGCGCCCAATGCTTCCAATCAATAGGCTTTATCTAAAGAAATATTATCCATAAATCTTATTTGAAAACTATTATCAATGAAATTTTTTTCATCATAAACTCCATCTCTTCATATTAGTAAGAAATATCTTTGCTTGTGAATCCACCATGATGTGTTTAGGGTAGGTGTAAGGAACCCAAGAGGCATCATATCTTTAGCGATGCAGCACTAACATAAACTACACACAATCACATATAAAATAAAAATAGATCTTTTGTCTCAGGCTATTTTGATGTGGGATAAAACCCCCTATGGAACTCACTCATTAGATGCTCTAGGTCGGGTTGACATGCTACCTTGCTAGTGTGTTGCCCCAGTGGTAACTTGTATGACTGATGTAAGTCTACAAGCTTTCTTCCTAGCTTGACCATTATAAACTAGCAAGCGCCTTATTAGTTTGGTAGGCCTTACTGCGCAGCCGGTAAGCTACCCCATGTTGACTTTGTTTAAAAGAATGTAAGCCTACACGCTTTCTTCTTGAACTAGCCATCATGCACTAACTGGGTTGAGTATATTTGAGGCTTAGGATAAGTCCCCCAGTGGCTCCTTTTCTTTTGACTACTTCAAGTTTGGGTCTAGTCCTTACACGAGACTCCCCACTTGGTAGTCGCCCTAGGTCGGATAGCATCTATCTCATCGACGATAGACTATATTGATGATCATTTCCATCTGTGAAGATGTAAGTCTACAAGCCTTCTTCTAAGATTGATCATCGCAAACTAATGGGCACCATAAGTTGGTTGGTTATTTCCATGCTGACGATGACCTACTAGGTGGATACACCACTCATGGCAGATGTAAGTATATAAGCTTTCTCTCAGAGTTGGCCACCATATACTTATAGGCTTTCTTTTATAAGGTCCCGGATAAAGCCCCTAACGGTACCTCCCCTGTGGGCACTCTATTTGGATCACGTCTTTAGCAACCCCATTTAGACATTATCTTGGTTACTCTAGGATTGGACAGTCCCTCCTTTCCTAGTAGCCACCCCTGTGGTTGGAGAATTTGTCTTGCATATGTGAAGATTATCCCGTGGTCCAGTAAGTCTGAGATAGGACTAGGCTGATATAAGCTCCTTCTTAGTGTGGTCCCTCGCACACCAATAGGGTCCACACAAACATATAAATAAAATAATATATATTTTTGCTTATGGATTAGGAGCAAAACCCCCAACAGTACATTTTCCCTAGCAGGCATCCTATCTTTAGGGCTATGTCAGCAAAACTCTCTATTGGAATTGCCTAACTACTTTTGAGTTGAGATAAGTCCCATGGTCGGCACTCTCTCAGTAGTTGCCCTTAGGTCAGGTTTGACTTATTGTGCCACCAACATGTCACTCCGGCGATCATCCTTTTTTTGGAAGACGTAAGTCTATTATGCATTCTCTCCAGCATGACCATTGCACACTAACGGGCAGCCTTAGGTAGGGTTTGATTTATTGTGCTAGCAATCGATCACCCAGTGGTTCCTTATTTAGGAAGATATAAGTCTACAAGATTTCTTCATAACATTCCCATTGCACACCGAAAGGGACCCCTTTGGTTGGTTAGCTCTACCTCACGCTGGTAGACTATCCTTTGGATTTGTAAATCTAAGATAAGACTAGGCTGATATTAGCTCATTCTTAGTGGATCCATCACACACCAACAGGATCCATCTTAAAATTAAATTGATTCTGAATATTTTTGAGTCGATATGAGTCCATAGCAACATTTGCTCAATCATCTCCTTAGGTCTGGTTTGATTTGTTGTGCTATCAATCGATCACCCCAGTGGTTCCTTATTTAGGAAGTTATAAATCTACAAGCTTTCTTCTTGACTTGCCATTGCATACTGAAAGTCAACCCTTAGGTTAGATAGTCCTACCTGATGGCCGGTAGACTATCCCTTTGGATTTTTAAATCTAAGACAGGCTCAGGCTGATATAGCCCCTTCTTAGTGGATCTATGCTCTTTCCTCCACTTAAAATGTTGTATCCACCAATAGTCGCCGCCTCCTCACTAGAATTCGCTCAGTTTTGGTGTTTTTAGCTCAAAAGAAGTGAGGAAATGGGTGTTGGTTTCTTGGGAGAGTGAATTAATGCAGAATGGGAGTTTTTCAGGCTTCTACCTTCCTCCTCATAAAAGGTGGCCGAAAATCACCTTTCATGGTGATTTTTTGGCTCTTAGTGGGTGTCATATGGCTTGGGGAAATGGTGTTGGGAATGGAAAGGAATCATCCTAGGTGGCTTAATTTGGTCGGCTAAGAGGAATTAGTGGCTGCAAAGAGGGATTAGTGGATGTCCAATGGGGAAGGTGAGGTGAATTCACCTCTCCATGAGTCATGGCCAACTCAACCACATCTTGGGGTAGGTTGGTCAGTGTCCTTGGAGCCTAAGTGGACCAATGGATGAATGTCAACTGGCTAAGGAAGAGAAATGACCATTTACATGGGTGTTTTGTCATATGTTACACACTTAACCCAAGGGTAGAATGGTCATTTGGTATTATATTTGATTTGGGTAGATTTAAAATGAGTCAAAAGTGAGTTGGGCCAAATTTCAAGTCATTTGGGGTTCACTAGGTTAGGTTTGACTCAATTTAAACCATTTGGGTCAAAATGGGTCAAAATGGATTAGGTTGACTAATTGGTTAAATTAAGTCAAACTAATGGTTGGGTCAAGTTCATATGATCATTTGAAGTGTATTTGTATCATTGTTTTAGTTCAATTTGGTTTAGATTTGATTTTGGTTTATTTGAATTCATTTGGGTCAAATGGACCAATTTGACCAAATTGGCCAAATTGGCTTTGGTCATGGCTTGGTTTGGGTTTGGTTAATCGTTTGGAATATGTTGTGAGATTTGGTTGAATTTAATTTAGATTTTATTGGGTTTTAGGTTGATTTGACCCTTTAGGTCAAGTTGGGTTCAATAGGTCAATTGGGCTCAATTAAGGCTTTAGTCAAGTTCAATTAGTTGCACTCAATTTGGATTAGATTTTGATTTGACCCATTTTGATCATTTAGGTCAATTTGAGTCAACTTGGGTCAACAAGGCCAATTGGGTTTGGTTTGGTTCAATTGAAGTTCAAGTCATGTTCAAGTATTGATTTTAGGTTAGTATGAATCATGGGTTTTAATAGATTTGGCTTAGGTTATAATTTGGCTAGTTTGAGTTCATATGGGTTAAAGGGTTGACTTCGTCAAAGGGCTATATTGACTTAGTTTGACCTAATTAATCAATCTAAGTTTATCAACAATCATGACCATGAAGTTTGGATTACCTTAATACACTTTGATTTGGATTGAACTGGATTTTGATTCATGTAGGTCAAATTGATCACTTTTGGTCAAGTGAGTCAATTAGGCTTAGATAGCTTGATTTTGGGATACATTTGATTTAGTTGAGTTTATATATGGATTTGAGATTGATATATAAATCCAATTACAATTGATTTGGGTTCAAATGAGTTTTAGTTCATTTCAATATTTCAAGTCAAATGGGCTAAGTTGGATTTGACTTGGGTTGATTTTGATTTGGCTTGATGATTATAGCTTTCATTTATATTTGGAATGGTGATTGATATAATGATTGATTTGTGAGAAAATCAATTGAATTTGATTTGATTTAGATGAGATTTTGGCTAAGTTCATGAAATTGGCTTAAAGAGTTTAGATTTGGATTTTGATTTAGTTTGATTTATTTTTTTTTTAAGCTAAATGTATATTTTATTTATATTGGTGAAGATGATTGAAGATATGATTAATTCATGAGAAAATCAATTGAATTAGAAGTGATTTGGGCTAAGATTTGGCTAACCTCATGAAGGTTGACTCATGTGGCTTAGGAAGGGTTTTGATTTAAGTTGATTTAGTTTGATTTAGTTTTAATCATTTTAATGTAGATTTAATTTATATTTAAGAAGGTAATTGAAGATATAAATTGATTATGACTAAAATCAATTGATTTTGATTACTTTAGATGGAGTTTTGGCTAAGTTCATGATGGTTGATTCACATGAGTTAAGAAAGATTTCAAGTTTGGATTTGATCATAGCCTTCAATCATTTGTCTTGGAATTTCAATTTAGATTTGGATTTGGATTGAAATTGAGTTTGATTGCAGGTTTGATAGGGTGAATCTGAATTGAATTTGGGTTGTAGAGTAGGAGCGTCATCCTAATCCCTAAGGCGTAGCCTAATCCTATGGTTAATCCTTCTAAGTCTCTAGTTTAAGTTAAGTGTTCACCTAATAACTAGAAGTGTCTTGTGACTAAGGAAGTCTTAGTGTCTAGAAGACTCCTAAGTCTAAGATGAGGAGATGAAGAACTCACTTCCAAAAGTGAGGTCAATAGGCTTATATAAAATGTAAGTCCACTATCGATGCTTGGAGACAATAATGTCTACTAAAGATGGAGAGAGGAACCATCCCCTGGAGTTAAAAAAATTTATGGTTTTATTTTAGATGGGGGGGGGGGACACCAGCAGATCATAGGAGGTACTTATTGAAGTGATCGGGTACAATATTGAGGTATGATATACTATCTCAAAAGATAGAGACATCACCCTTCAATGGACCTAATTACCAAATAAGGACTCCTAAGGCATGATGAGTCTTCGAATGTGCTAGAATTTTTCCCCTACTTTACCTGGATGAATAAAATAGAGTTTATATTAAACCGAGTTCTAAAGTTTCCTATGGAACAAAGCCTCCATAGTTAATTATATCCTAAGGAAGGTGAATTCCTTTGGAATACTCTCGATTAAAGTAGGCAATTATTGTCTCCAAAAATTTCATGGCTAAACTACCAATAAATTTGTTATATTGGAAATTCAACTGGGAAAGATAGAGGATAAGACTTATTTTTGGTAGCCAAAGGGAATAGGTAGGGAATGCTCATGATACTAGGAAGCCTAGTGCCCATTTCAATCCATCTTATAATTAGGCTTTATATGTTTGAAATTGAAAATATTTATTTATTTGAGTTGAATTATTATTAGATTGCTAGGGTTTATAATCCATCAACACAGCTTAAGAGGTGAGAATTTATGCTTGTAGCCCAGCAGTCAGGTGGCATCCTCTCTTGTGGAGGTAAACCATATGCCCACTTTCGCAGGAGGGGGGGAGGGAGGGGACACCACGCAGATCATAGGGGATACTTATTGAAGTGATCGGGTATAATTTTGAGGTATGATATACTATCTCAAAAGATAGAGACATCACCCTTCAATGGACCTAATCACCAAATAAGGACTCCTAAGGCATGATGAGTCTTCGAATGTGCCAGAGATTTTTCTCCTACTTTACCTGGATGAATAAAACAGAGTTTATATTAAATCGAGTTCTAAAGTTTCTTATGGAACGAAGCCTCCATAGTTAATTATATCCTAAGGAAGGTGAATTCCTTTAGAATACTCTCGATTAAAGTAGGCAATTATTGTCTCCAAAAATTTCATGGCTAAACTACCAATAGATTTATTATATTGGAAATTAAAATGGGAAAGATCGAGGATAAGACTTATTTTTGGTAGCCAAAGGGAATAGGTAGGGAATGCTCATGATACTAGGAAGCCTAGTGCCCATTTCAATCCATCTTGTAATTAGGCTTTATATGTTTGAAATTGAAAAGATTTATTTATTTGAGTTGAATTATTATTAGATTGCTAAGATTTATAATCCATCATCATAACTTAAGAGGTGAGGATTTATGCTTGTAGTCTAAAGAAATCAGCTATCTCAGATCTTAAATCTAGGGAGCTTTAGAAAGAGCTAAAGCACGACCTAAATCTAATGAAAGTGGGCATATGGTTTACCTCCACAAGAGAGGATGTCACCTGACTGCTGGGCTTACAACCACCTAGAGTGGCCACCAGCTAACTCCTCCTATATTTTAAATCCATGTAGGGAAGTCTTATGAAATTACAAGATAGTTGGGTTTTTATTAATTTAGGAAGAGACTAAAGTCCTTAAATCGACTCCCTAAGAGACTAGAGCATGAGTAGTATGAGTAATGACTTAATCTACAAATGCAAATCTTTTCAAATTTTATTTAATTTTGGACACTTCATTTTGACAAAGGCTTTAGGAATTTGTATGCATGCATGGTGAAATTAGATTATTGGCTAAATCAACAAGAATGGGTGTTTTCCACCATAATGGATGCCCTCACAGGCCAAGCATTCTCCTATCGTGCAAGGATGGAAATCTCTATTTTCAAGAGATGAAATAAAATGCATGCATATTGTGAGACATTCAACCATTCAGCTAAGGAGTTTCTAAATCTTTTAATTATCTTATTTATATCCTAAGCTTTATGGTGAGGTTATGGGTCATAGAAAATTTTATTTACGAGTGATTAATTTGGTAGAAAATATATTTTTTTTCTAAGAGCCTAATCTCATCCAGGCCACACATTAAAGCATCAATCATAAAGAATTTATGAAAAGCATGCATTTTTCTATTGCGCAAGTTAAACAAAACATCAAATAATTTTTTATAACTAAGTACAAAAGAATAATAGGCTAGTGCCGTCGGGTGCCACTGTACAACCCGAAAAAGTAATGTTTGGTAGCTGAGCCCTACCCTTATACAACCTAAAAAATGAAAGAATAATTATAATTATAATGAATGAATGCTATGGTTGGTATTCATTCATCATTCTTCATGTCTTCATCTTCATGTCTCCATTTGATTTGATTTATTCCACTTTAAAGGCATCACATGGCCTCCCATGACAAAGCCTTCTAGCCAATGCTCATCCTAAACCCCATTGCATTAATTCTAATTACTAATTGTAAAATTACATTAAGAATAGAAAACATAAATTTAACTATACTTACAAAATAGAGGTTAGTTAAACATACATACAATCCCAAGCAATTATATTTATAATTTGGACTTAGCACCCTGCACATGGGTAACCAAGCCCACCTGTAATAACTTAGATTATGTTGATGGGGTTTAAGCAACCTACAAAAGAGAGCATTTATATTTATTTTTAAGCACCTCTTAAGCATAATCCCTGCAAAAAATATGCTTAGGTTAATCACGGCCTGTCATCCAGCCTAAGATGCATACACCTTAACATCTAGTCTAAAATATTACATCACAAAACAAAACATACACCAAACATAGATCATCTTAACTTAGGACTAGAAGTGGTGATTTAGCACTAATGTGTGTGTTAAAGCTTGTGTGGTATGTCTTACTAAGTATTAAGGTTGTGTTTTTCTAAGTTTGGAAATATTCAATTTAACATGAAAGGTTGGTTTCTCTTGAAGTTGTTTAATTAATTTGAGAATTTTAATTTGTGTTTTTTTTGTTTCATATCATTACACTTAGCAACTAAGTGTTATAAAGAGAAGAAAGAGGGTTGCCCTCTTTCATCCCTACCTTAAGCCACTTTCTAAAGCATGTTAATTTGATTTAGTTTGATTTAGTTTTGATCATTTGAATGTAGATTTGATTTATATTTAGAAAGATAATTGAAGATATAAATTGATTACGAGAAAATTAATTGATTTTGGATTGATTTAGATGGAATTTTGGCAAAGTTCATGAAATTGATTCAAAGGACTTAGGAAGGGTTTTGATTTAATTTTATTTAGTTTGATTTAGCTTTGATCATTTGAATGTAGATTTGATTTATATTTAAGAAGATGATTGAAGATAGAAATTTATTATAAAAAAATCAATTAATTTTGGATTGGTTTGGATGGGACTTTGGCTAAGTTCATGAAGGTTGATTCACATGACTTAGGAAAGATTTCAAGTTTGGATTTGATCATGAGTTTCCAATCATTTTTCTTGGAATTTGGATTTGGAGTTGGATTTGATATTCGAATTGAATTTGAGGTTTGGTAAATCGATTGAAGGATTGAATTGATCTTTGAGAAAATCAATTAAATTTGAATGAATTTGGATTTGATTAAGGCGAAGTCCATAGAATAAAGTCATAGGGCTTAGGAAGGTGAACATGGATTGGGTTTTGGCTATAGGGTAGGTGAATTTCTCTAAGTCCTAAGGCATAGCATAATCTTATGATTCACCCTTCTAAGTCTCTAGGATTAGGTTAAGTGTTTACCTATTTGCTAGAAGTGTCCTAGAACTAAGGAAGTCTTAGTGTCTAGAATACTCCTAAGTCTAAGAAGAGGGGATAAGAACTCACTCCAAAAGTGAGATAAATAGTAATTCAATAACTAAATAAAATTTTAAAACTTTCTTAAGTGTATGCATGTAGATAAGGCGTGGCCTTTAATGCCCTAACCAAATATTATCATTAGTGTTTTTAAAATAAAATAATTTTAAATTTTCATCTCATAAATTTTTTAAATCAATCAAATAAATATTTTTATGTCCATGACCAATAAGTGAATTTTATGTGTATGCCCTAACTAAATATTATATCTAATCCTCTGTCATATAATTTGCAAATAGATATTATACTATATTTTAAATCATCTATTAAAAAATTCGTATCTAAAGTAATAGAATTCTTATTGATAGATATAATAACAATAAATTTATATTTTGCATTAACCTTATATACAAGTTCATGAGATCATGATTGGGTTTATCTTCCCTAAGTCCATAAACTTATACATATGGGCTAGTCTCGCCATATTGCATCTTAAATCTAATCTCATCATCCCCCTCCAATGATTATGTATGCGCATCCCTCTTTTGTTCTCAATTTGGTGTTTTTGAGTTTATTTTCTTTAGTTGCAATTATTCCTCATACCTTCATATGTTAGTTTTCTATAGCCTAATTTACTTTGAGACTTATAAGATGTATTTTGATCTTATACTAACCAAATCTACTATAATCCAACTTATATAGTCTAACATATGCATTGGATATTTAATTAAAAGTGTTATTAAGTGTGTTAAGAATGGAATTAACCTTAGGAGCTTACTATTGCAACCTTGCATGCATCTTTTAAAACTCATAATTATCCCAACTATAATATTTTTAACACTATGACTGACTTAATCAGTCATCCTGCTAATAATATTTTTGACAAGATGGTCAACTTTCTTAGTCTCCTCTCTAATCTCTTCTTATACCCTTACCTAAAGACTTTGGCATTTTATGACTAAGGTCTTATAGTCACCATGGCCAACAACTCACATCTTCCCTTAAGAAACTCTCTACTTATATTCTTAATGACCTTTGGTTTGCCGATGTCTTGATAAGTCATCTGAAGTAGCTGACTTCAAATCACTTAGCATCTAAGGCTAACCATAACTCACCTTCATAGAATGCTAGACATCTTGCCAACACATCATTATTTAAGGTCAACTCCCTTCCTAGTTGACATTGTGGCTCATTAAATAGGCATGTTGATTATTTCCCTTTTTTTTGTGTGGTAAGGTGATGTGTTCTCATAAAATTTCTTTTAGCATCTCTCATAAGTCTCCTTTGATTAGCATTATGGTGGTCATCCTTCACCAATTTTGCTCCTTGAGCCACATGCCACTATCAACTTTTTTCTCTCTATAATCTTTCCCATTATATATAAGGTGTATAAATAGATCAAGAAAGCTTATTATTATTTCCTCCATTGGGCAATATGACAACAAAGGTTTTTGTTTTATTTGCATGCAACAATTGTTGGCATGACATTAGAGATTACCATCTTTTTGTTATTGAAATGCAAAGCAAATAAATAAATAAATGATAGATGAACTATTAAATAATAGTTCAACCATTAATAGCTTAACGTTGCTCTTTATTAGCCCCATGAGCTTTCACTTAATATTCTAAGTTTTGATGATCACAAAAATTTTTGGTTGAACAAATTACTTTTTCATTGATTAGTTGTGTATGCAGGCTATGTTAAAAATGTAATGCAGGAACTAAAATTAAGTAGTAAAATCAAGATTCACTATAAGAGTATGAGCTATAGCTGATTGTCAAAATGCTTGATCAAGGAATCATAAAGATAACAAATAATGAATGATTGCTGCTAAAAGATTCGAGTCGAGTTCAACATTTATATTGTCATGTCTAATACTTGTATTTTTTTTTCCTTGCCTGTGAATAATGAATGAAAATAAAATACACACACTTGAGAGAACAAAAAAATAAGTAAATAAAATTTTTAAAAATTAAAATTTTTTAAGAAAAGCATACTATTCAATATGTATTGTACTGTACGATCTATATTGCATTGTATGATGATCCTATTTTACTAAGTCGGCTAAATTTAAAATTTACCAAAATTATATTGATCATGTAGGATGATTTGAATCATACTATATGATTATCTATTTTTGTTAAACTTTCAGCCAACTCAATCAAGTCAGTTATGATCAAAATTTGTTATTTTAATCTGATCGTACAGGATGACTCAATTCATACTGTACGATTCATTTATGTTAAACATAATAGTCGCCATGATTAATTTAGATAATTATAAATCATGCCTAAATTGAGTAATCGTATAGTATGATTTTATTTGTATAGTAGAATCCTCATTTGCTAATTATCGAATTATTATCCTGAATTTGAGAGATTCAATTTTTGAGTATTTTTCTTAAATTGATTCATACTGTATGATTGGATCATACAGGATGAACAAATAAAGAGCTGATTTTTTGATTTGTACTATTCGTATATATGATCTATGATCGTACTATATGAATAGTTGAGTATGTTTTGGATGACCTGATCATCTAAGGCTATAATCTTAGCAATTTGAATTGATCGTATAATATGATTATAAATCATACAGTACAATTGAACTGACTTTTTCAAGAATAAATTTAATATTTTTTATTCATCCTCTTCTCTATAAATACCCCCTTTTGGATGACTTAACTCAATAATTCTGCACATAAAAAATTTCAAAGTGGCTTAGGGAAGTGTGCATAGGGGAAGAGTAGGGAGATCTCTCTCCTCTTTTCTTCAAGGAATTGTTATCGATAAGATTGCACTTCATTTATTTTTTATTTATTTACCTTGCCTTGAGTCTCGAATTTTTAAGTTGAGATTGTGCTCTTTAACGTGAGAACTTGTGTAAGCTTTATTTTCTTGAAAATATTTTACTTTGTACTTTTTGTGAGTGAGTGGCATCTTCTTACCTTAAAATAGAAAGAGAGTGGGTAAAAAATTTCTTCATTATCTATAAAGAAAAGAGAATTCTTCGACTTGGTAAGATGTGCTAAAAGTTTCATTAGAAGTCATATTTAATAATTTAATATAAATAACATATAAAAAAAACAGCAGGTAATTTATAATAAGAAATCATACGATTACACAAAAAAAATTCCCACTTAACAGAAATGTTATTTGGAGAATGAATATGTAACACGTAGGTTTTATAAATTTATATATCTAACTAAACGTCCATATTTAATTAGATAATACTTTAATATCATAATTATATCAAAATATATGCTTTAAAAAAGATATTTTATCAAAAAATTAATATTATTAATATCTTAATAAAAAAATTAAAAATTATATAAATAAACATTAAAATTTAAATATTAAATATATAAATACATTAAAATTGTATTATGTAAATAGTAAATTCTTTTTTTTATCCAAATATAATTCCAAGGAGAACCGGCGTTTTGGCACTACTCCGAGGCCTAAATAAGCCCCGGGATGCCTCAGGCTAAAATACATCCAAAAAAAAAAAAATCCCAAAATCTTAGAGGGGTTTCGAATTATGAGAAAGAAAAAATTATAACTTCTGAGACTTTAGTGCAGGTTTATCAGCACATTATAGAACAAAATGTTTTTTTTTATCATCCCATAGCGAAAAACTCTATTGTGGGAGGTGCATTATCCTAAACAATGGAGACAGATAATTTAAAAATGGCTGCAAGAAAGAATTCCTTTAGGAGTTTATTCAACCACAAAGATCGCAATCATGCTACAAAACTGTGTTAGTTATATAGTTAATGTTTCGGCCCAACGACAATGGCGACTAACATGTGTTTAAACCCACCAAGCAAAGCATGTAATGGCATCAGTTCTGACCTAAATCTCCTCTCTCCCAATCATTTAGTCTGCAAAAAACTGTGAATTACCAGAAAGAGGCCAATTCTAATCTGACCTACATCACTTTTTATAAAAATATGCATTGACCATAAGTTCTAAGAAATTTTATGAATTGACTAACAAGTAGGCTATGGCATCACGCCAAAAGCTAATGTAGAAGATCATACCATGTTAAGAATTTAACAGCTAAAGATGCCCAAGTTGTTCAAAAATATTGGTCATATTCAACCAAACCAACAAGCAAGAAGAAACAGAGCTGCTGGCTCACCTCTTCCATTTATGTGGCAGTGACCACACTCATTCCCTTCGGCATCTCGCCCAAAATCCTTTCTTTCTGCTTGTTTCACTTTCCGATGCCGAATGTACAGGCCTTGACCCCATGGAGAAGTGCCGCTTCAGAAATGGCTTACCAAAGGAGCTCTTCATACTGGAACTGGCTCCCATAATGGGTCTCTTGCCACTGCTCCTGCCATTGGGAATAGATTCTCTGGGAACATCAGCATCAGCAATTGCAATTCGCGAGATTTTATTTCTTCCCTTCTGCTCAAATTTTCCAAATTGTTTCAGCGCAGGCCTTTCGCCATTATTCGCACACACTGGGCAAGGTGGATCGTATATCTCGATCTCGGATGTCGAGCTCTCCAAGCATTCTGCATGGTATACATGGCTACAGACTAGAACTGAAACAATGGGAAGATCAATTGTTGAGACTATCTTACGGGTGCTCCATGGCGATTTCTCCTTCAGTGGCTTTGAGCATATACAGCATGTTTGTAGATCTGAAGAGTAGCTAGTTTTGGGCAGCAAACTGGGCCCAAATATCTTGTTGGTGAAGGAGACGAGATTTTCACTATCAAATGACCATCTTTCTCTCTGGGAAGAGGCCACGAGTTCTGAAAATGTGCGCACTGACCATCCATCAGAAGAACCACCATGAGAATCTCCTGCGGAGAGTTCATTGCTGAGTACAAAGGAGTGCCTGCCTATTTCAGGAGAACTGCCATCATTCAGGGACTTGAGAGATGGAATCCTGCTATCAGAGATCTGTCTACAGAGTTGATAACCAGGAGAACGGCGGGCCTTTCTTGAAGAAGCTGGGTCAGAGATAATAAAGCCGGACATTGAGGTGGAAGGATGGTCCACCTCGACTTCTGGAGGAGATAAAGAAGGAATTGAAACTGAGGACTTTATGTAAGACGCAGTGGGAAAACCTGATGATTTAAGCGACCCCTTTCCCTATTTAGAAGTAATTGCAGTCAAGTTAGAAATTGTTGGAGTCTCATAGCAGAAAAGTATAACTTCTTGGAATCTGAAACTAGTTCAGCTTACCTCTGGAGATGAATTGCTTGGTGTGGTTTGATCTGTGACAGCCACGTTAACAATATTTTAGCTTTTCCGTTAAAATAAATTTTATGTCGCAATGAATGGTGTAAATCAGTAAGTCAAACAGATTAAATATAAAAAAAAAACTACCATCAAGAAAAACATAGAATCACCGTTCATGAAGAAACCAAATTTTAGAGGGAAGTAAAATTTTAGAGGTTGAAAACGAGGTAAAGTCTGTCTGTTCGAAGTTACAAAAAATGCTGCAAGTGGACACACACATACAGGGAAAAAATTCTTTCAAATCAAAGCTTGTCGAGGAATAATAGTTCTAGCAGCACCTAAAAAGACATAAGATAACATGTATTTTACTTGACTAAGCTTTCCTTTAGGATAATGTCTTGCTTACTGCTGCTGCTTCCTTAAATAATAGTAGTTTAAGCAGTTCGGAAGAATAACAGTGAAAAAGTTTCAACTGTATGTTCAGGTGGCTTCACAGATATAAATTTATAGATTTTTGCTCTCTTATCTAATTAATTATTTACATGCTAATTACGATTAGAATATTTTTTATAATTATATAAAATTCATAATAATAACCTTTTTGGTCATTCAATCAACTTGGACAATGCTATACCCTCTTTTTTTTTACCAAACAACCACAACTCCGTCACTTTAGGCAACAATCTTGATATAATTTTATCCAACAGCCGCACACTTTGCTAGATAACATTGCATAGCACAAGCACTATACAACACAACAGAAGAAAGTAACGTCAAACGGAAACTAAAATATTAAAATGAAAAATTTTGCATCAATCAAAGAGTACTCCTTGCACTCTGTAAAATTTGTAATCCTAGTTCTATAGAATTGCAACAAGGAAGCTTTCATTTACTAGTGAGTGAAACAAAAAGAAAAAGACATTGGTTTTACCTAAAAGCACTAGGAGGAATGAAGCAGAGAAAAGGGCACTTTCTCCTAGCACACAGTGCTCTAATTGTGCAACCAGGTTTTAATCATATGTAGCTACATTTTTAGCATTTTTTATTTGTTCGATTTTCTTTGTTCTTGTAATTTCTTGTTATTATCAAGTTTTGATCTTACAATTGCTTCACACACATTCTGAATATTTTTATGTTTTAACCGCATCTTTTTTTTTTCTTTCAGTGTGACCAAAATGTACATAAAGATACAGGTTTCTCCATTCTTATAAGTTAAAATTGAAAGCATAGTTGGCGTAGTGTTCAAATAGTTTACTTTATCATTCCTAAATAAAAGATCTTTTCAATGCTTACTTAAAGACTTCCAAGTTCTCTTCTCTATTCAGTGTATCTCAGATAATCTTTAATGGTCACGCTTCACACATGAAGTATTAAACAGGGTAGATAAGTACCCTTGTCCAACCACAAACTCAAGCCAAAAGACACGCGGAGGGAGACACATTATGTATCCTCACTTTTAATGGTGCTCAGTCATATATGATTAAATCTAATTATTTAATCAAATACATATTTGTCAAGACTAAATAGCATACTAATGTAAACCCACTTAGAGTCAAAAGAACAATGAGGAGCAAGAGGTTGTGATGAGAATCAACCTTATATGATTTCCTTGGTTCATAGAATTATGGTTGATGACTCAAATTAATGAATCTTGTTGATCTAATATTAGCTTACAAACCTTAAAAGGGTCCTCTGAAGTAATTAATCCATCTTTAAATTTAATTAATCAAAGGTTAATGATATGAATCTTTATTCCCCTGGTAATATCAGAAGCAAAAGAGAAAGAAAAAGGCCAAATTGGCTAGGACTTCTTGGCATCCCAAAATATCATAACTTTCACTTACAATTGTTTACAATCAGAGAAAGAAGCAGAAGCAGAACTTCCCGAAACAATAATATTACAACCATCCATGTAAAACAAGCCGAAGTTTAATACAACCAAGAGAAAATAGAATACACGATCGATGAAGACAATAACGTATTACAACCAACAGATAATTTCTTGAACTAAAGAATGAACTATTTCCAGTTAAAATTAAATATCCATAATGAGCCAAAAGAAGAGACTTAAATTCAAGAAATCAAGAAAAAGAGGAAATAAACAAAATAAGCTCCCAAAGAACCGGTGAGAAAATACACACCGTGTGAAATTAGTTACAAGAGTCATAGAAGATAGCTATCTAAGAAGAACATTAGAAAAGTATAATAGAGATCGAAAGAGAGAGTCAAGAAATGTCGGAACTTATCTCCTTGCCTCCTCCTCGTCTCTTCCTGCTATCTTCTTCAGGTTTTACGGAAAAGCCTTCCATCGGAGAACTCGATCCATGACTCTAATTCCCGGAGCGTCGACTCGAACAAAACAAAACAAACAAAGAAAAGTATAAGGTTAGTTCTCTCAAGCGATTAATCCCACGGCCAAGAAGCCGCAAGAATCAAAAGTAACGGTTCGGATCAAGGATCAAGCGAAATCAACATCGTAATCCACTCATTCTGTAAGAATAAGAACCGCTTGATCAAAGATCAATCAAGGCGATCGAAACCGTTTAATCCACATTGTCATCAAGAAGACTCATCCAAGTGATTGATCCAACCGAGTAAAAGAGCGTGAATCCAACGGATCGAAGCACCATAACTCTTCCCCATTATCGAACTAGGGTTCCAATACTGAACCGAGTCAACTCACGTGAGAGAACTCAAGCCGGATCAGACGCAATTCAAGGAATTAGGTTCGTATCATTGGTGCTCTCGTTGATTATCCATAACTCAAACAATGGCGAAACGAAAACACATCAAAACACTAGAATGTGCAGATTAAACAAAACAGAAGAAGAAATGACCTCAATCACTATGGTATCGTGAAATATCAAAAGATTGACCGCCATAAAATGATTGGAAAAACAACTCAAATCTATATGTATGCATCCCTTGAATCCTATTCTCCAAAGACCACATACAAACACAACCATGTCAATACCTCTTAAAATAGATATGCAATTTAATGGAAGACAGAGGATGGCCCTTTAAAGCGAGCTTTTTTCAAGATATAACTCGGGATCAAATTTTAATATCCTCAATATACATATGGACCGCTTTGGTGTATCGGGATGCAAGTAAATAAACAATTAAATACATGGAATCAATTCAAAGAACAAGTAGAGGTTTGGACCTCCCTTTACGAGATTTAAGGGATGAATTGGCTAAAGCAATGTAAATCCCCGGAGTTTTACAATGAATTTGAAGAGCCAACCAACATTTGAATTCTCCTAAATTTTCTGAGTTGTTTTGAATGGTTTTAAAGCATTTACATTGAGATAGAGCTAAACTCACTACAACAAGCTTTTCAATTAAAGTTAAGAAGAGTACAAGATTTATATATCTACACATCTTCCAGATTTCATATACTGAATGAACAAGCATCATTACTACACCAAAGAATGGCACCTACTATCCACAATACCCAACATGCATACGATACCCATTCTAAATTAAGCTATAAGGAAGAAGAAGAAAGAAGGATGTTTTTTAATTGTGAGGAAAAATATCACAGCGACATATAGGCCAAATTATTTGAACAAATTGATGACCAAGAGTATCAACACGAAGATACTCAACCGTAAAATGCATGGATACAAGAAGAATTAAACAAGCAAATATATATTCAATGGGTTAAGACAAATGACATATAATTAATTATAAATAAAATATATAATTACCATTGAATTAGCTGAAGTATAATTCGATATACCAATTCTATAAAGCATCGTGACATAGCAAATAAGAAATGCACCTCCACCAAAGATCAGTGAGCTTCCCAATATCAAATAAATGGCCACAAAGAATTCGAGCAACACAGACATTACAAAGATAATAGAAATTCGGAAAGGATTGCTATAAAGTGAGGATCTTAAGATATGAATTCCGAAAAAAGGCGGCTTAATGGTGACCTTGAGGGCAAGTCGGTGAGAGGGGAGTAATGATATGAATCTTTATTCTCCGTAATATCGAAAGAAAAAGAGAAGCCAAATTAAAGGACTTCTTGGCATCCCAAAATATCATAACTTTCACTTACAATTGTTCCTTTACAATAGAGAGTAAGGAAAGAGATAGAACTTGCGAAACAATAATATTACAACCATCCATAAATGTAAAACAACGGCTTTAATACAACCAAAGTAAAACAATACACGATCAAGAATGAGTAGATGTGAATGTATACAACCAACATTCAAGTACTAACCAAAAAGCATGAACCATTTCCACCTTAAAAATTAAATATCCATAAAAATAAAGAAGAGACTTAAATTCAAGAAATCAAGAAAAAGAGGAAATAAACAAAATAAGCTCCCAAAGAAAGAGAAAATACGACCGGATATAAATTAATGAGTCATGTAAGATGTATCTAAGAAAATCAAAAGTATAAATAGATCGAAGCCAAACATGAGTGAGTAAGAAATGTCGAAAGAACTTATTCTCCTCCTTCGCTTTCCTCCTTATCTTCTTTAGGTTTTGCCGGAAATAACGCTTCCATGGAGAAAGCTCCGATCCTACTATATTAATCTCCTCTCAGCATCTCGACTCGAAAAATAAACAAAACAAACAAAGAAAGTATAAGGTTAGTTCTCTCAAACGATTAATCCCACGGCCAAGCGGCAAAATCAAAAGCAACGTCATCGATCGATCAAGCGCATCACAACATCTCAGAATCCACTCATTCTAGAATAAGAACCGCTGATCAAAGATCAAATCTGGCGAGAAAAGTTAATCACTTGGGATCATAAGACTCAATCCAAGTGACAGATCCAATGAGTAAAGAAATCAACGGATCAAAAGCACCCGATAACTCTTCCCCCATTATCAGAACTCAGCCGGGTTCCACACTAACGAGTCAACTCGCAAGAACTCAAGCCATCGCAATTCAAGGAATTAGGTTCTTATCAGTTAACTAGACTCAATCAAGCCTGTCCAATGTCAAAGGACACCATGTTCAATCTTGACCAACCCTATAGATCTAGTTAGTTCACTATAGAACCCAAAATGAGTTCAATAAATCTAATTATAGCTTAATTGAATAATTAAACTAGATGTGGCTTGATTTCTTGTCACTTTGGGTTTCAATAATAAGGTCACTAATCTTTGATTAGGTGTGATCGGAGCCTAATAAACCTAAGGGTGTGTTTAGGGCAATGATAATGGTGCGGTGCAGTGTGAAAACATACCACCGGTGTGTTTGAAATTTACATTTTGGCATTTTTTTTTTTTTGGAAATCTATGGTAAGAAATATATGTTTTCCAACTTGTCCTGTCAGAGTGTGATAGCTGTCAAAATGTTATGATTTGACTTTTTAAAATTTAAAAATAATTATAATACTCACCATAGCTTCTTCTGCAGTAGCTCCATCACTATTTTTTTAAATCCCTAAGGAGATTGATAGTTTCGGTTTTAAACTTTGGTATTCAGTAGAAGTCGAATTAGAAATGATGCAGATGTGATTATAGATAAAAATTTGAAGGATAATATTATAAATATTAATAGGATTAGAGATAGAACTATAACTTTAAAAATTATTATTGATATTAAGATTATCAATGTTATAAGTGTTTATGCTCCTCAAGTAGGTTTGGATAGAGACTAACATGAAATTTTTTTGAATGAATTAGAGAGATTAATACAAAATATGCCTCTTGAAGAAAATGTATTTATTGGAGGAGATTT
The DNA here is from genome assembly GCA_021442155.1 of Cymbidium sinense. NCBI lineage: Eukaryota > Viridiplantae > Streptophyta > Magnoliopsida > Asparagales > Orchidaceae > Cymbidium > Cymbidium sinense. The sequence goes on from CM038226.1 coordinate 47,301,677, forward strand.
AAGTGAACATATTGGTAGAGTGGTAGAAGATTTTAAAAGTATTCATGTTGCTATGGATGTGGAACGACTAATGATGAAGGTAGAACTATAATAGATTTTGCTTTAGCCTATGATTTTGTAGTTACTAATATTTTATTTAAGAAAAAAAGATGAACATATTATTACTTATAAAAATAGTTATAATAAAACATAGATTGATTATTTTCTAATAAGTAAAATAGATCGTTTAAATTGTAAAGATTGTAAGGTCATTCCGAGTGAAAGTTTAAGTACCCATCATCGACTATTAGTTTTAGATTTTAAGATGAAAATTGGAAGATGAAAAATAAATCAAATTATTATCTTAGGATTAGATAAAGGAACTTAAATAACACTAATAAAAATATTTTTAAGTGCAAGCTACAGAAACTTAGAGTTTGGAATGTTTAAAAAAAATTAATGTTATATGGGAAAAGATCAAAATTAAGTTAAAGAAAAATATATTTGGAGAACTAAAAGAAAAAATTTCTTTTAATAAAAATAATTGGAGTAAAAATGTGCAATAAAAAATAAAAAATAAGAAGCATTATTATAAAACTTAGTTTAAATGTAAAAACTCAGAGAATTAAGAAAAATACAAAGTGACCTATAGAGATTCTAAGAAAATAATATATGATACAAAAAATTTAGCTTTTAGTAATTTATACAATAGATTGGATATCAAAGAATGTGAAAGATGTATGTATAAGTTAGCCAACCATAAGATATAAAAGAAGTAAAGATTTAGTTTAAGTGAGGTGTATTATGAATGAAAATCATTAAGTACTTTTCTTAAAAAAGGATATTGAAAATAAATAGATGAGATAATTTGATAAACTTTTCAATGAATGATTTGAAAATACGATTGATTTTAACAACCTTAATACCCTAAAAAAAAATAAAAAATTTTATTTTTATAATCGTATTAGTAAATTTTAAGCTGGAGAAGCTACAAAGAAAATGAAGTGTGAAAAAATAATATGACCTGATGATATTCCAATAGAAGTGTAAAAATATTTAGGAGATCAAGAAATTTTTTTACTAACAAATCTTTTTAATATTATTTTAAAGACTAAAAAGATGTCAAATGAGTGGAGAAAGAATTTGTTGGTTCCTATAATTAAGAATAAAGGTGATGCACAAGAGTGTGCAAATTATAGAGGAATTAAATTAATGTGTCATACAGTAAAATAATGGGAGAGAGTAATTGAGCATAGGTTATGATGTGATACAAAAGTTTCTCAAATAGTTTGGTTTCATGCCGTAGATCTATTATGGATGCTATACATTTGTTAAGAGGTTTGATGGAGATAGAGAAAATAAGGAGGATCTACATAAGATATTTGTTGATTTAGAAAGCTTATGATAAAGTTTCAAGAGATGTTCTAAGAGAGTTCTAGAAAAGAAAGGAGTTAATATTGGTTATATTCAAGTCATTAGCGATATGTATATTAGAGCTATTACTTGTGTTACTTGTATCCTAACACAAGGAGAATTGAAAAAAAAAATTCCTATTTTAGTTGGATTACATCAAGGATCGGCTTTAAGCCCTTATCTTTTTGCGTTAGTTATGGATGTTCTTACTAGGCATTTACAGGAAGATGTACCTTGGTGTATGCTTTTTCGATGACATTCTTCTTGTTGACAAGACTAGAGAGGGAGTCCAAGAGAAACTTGAATTATGGAGGTCAACTTTAGAGTCTAAAGGTTTTATTTGAGCATATCTAAAATTGAATATATGGTGTATAATTTTAGTTGTAGAAGTTATAGTAGTGAGGTTGTGAGATTGGATGACCAAGTCATTAAAAAGAGTGAGCGATTCAGATATCTAGGCTCAATTGTTCAAAATGATGGTGAAATAAATGAAGATGTTATTAGTAGAATTCAAGTTGGATGGTTGAAGTGGAGGAATGCATTTGGCATGTATGCGATAAAAGTACCGCTAGACTTAAGGAAAAAATTTTATAAGAAGTAAGAATGATTTATAATATTGGCCAATAAAAGAAAGCATAAGACTAAGTTAAGTATTGAGAGATGGATGATCAGTGGATGAGTAGCTTTACTCTTAGAGATAAAATGCGAAATGAGTATGTTTAGGAAAAAGTTGGAGTAGCTCCAGGGCAAATAAGATTAGAGAGAGTCGTCTTAGATGGTTTGGTCACAAAGCATCAGCCGTCCGATGACCCGATTAAGAGAGTAGGTGTATTAGATTTTCTTTATGTTAAGAAAGGTAGGAGTAGACCTAAAAAAGAATTCGTTAAGATGTATAAAAAATGACCTTAGTTTACTTGAATTAAATGAGAACTTGACACATAATAGGACACAATGGAGAAGAAGGATTCATGTAGCCGACCTCACATCGTGGGATAAAGACTTGTTGTTCTCGTTGTTGTATTGGCTTATAAATAAATTTATGTTCATACAGAAAAATCAACTGAAAATCTAAAAACTCTCTTTAAATAATTTATTTCTTCTATTCCTACCCTTTGCCATGTTTCCTAGACGGGTCAGTAGTTAACAGAACAAAAGGCAAACAACAGTACGCAAACTCAACCAAACTACTAGCCAGCCCTTCTGCCCTTTATTACAGCCACAACAATCTCTCTGCAGCCCACCAATTTTCTGTTATTTGTCTTACAGCCAATTACAACAGAACAATAGTGAGTTTGAATTATTTTTTATTTGTTTGGATCATTTCTGTTAAAAATTAGATTCAAGATAAAATAATTCCAGTAGGAACTATTGTTTAAAATGAATTTATTTACTTTTTTTATTTGTAGATGGGATTTCTTTGTGAAGTTCATTTAGAAAAGCATAAAAACTTGTCCCTCTTGTATTGACCTATAAATTGTCTTCATTTCGTGAAGAAAATCAACTAAATACCTAACTCTTTAAAATATTTCCTATCTTTGTACTGTCTATTTTAACAAGCTTCCGGTTGAAAACTGTAGCAAAGGCACAACTACAATACCAAACTCATTATAAATATTGGTACTATCGATTACCACTACAAAGACCTCTCTAAAACCCTCCAATTCTATGTTGTGTCCTTAATGCTTAATACAACACCCTACCAGAATTTTTCGCTTTTGCTCCTGCTAGTCTCAGTGGCTAATTCTTGGGGTAGGGAAAAGTCTCTTAATGCTGTTTTCAGTGGAACAAAGACAAGAAAAAAACATATTATTATTGACCTCCATGCATGCGCCATAAGTCAAGTCGAGTTCACAAAGTGAATTCGACGAACTTCAACATGCAAATCGGAGCTAAAATACACTCGACGGCACCAAAAATTAGTCGAAACGATCTCCGATCGACCAATGGATCAAAATTAATCAATATGCAATTTGACGATCGACCGAGAAAGAAGTTCACGGCGCCTACGCACATCGAGTGAAGGCTGACGCGGCGTCAAACAACCTCCGCAGAAATTGATTGCGTCATTCATTAAACATCAAACCTATCAAATAGGACTATTCGTGCTCAATTCGAACGAGTATGCATGAATATCGAGCAATTGGATACAATAACACGCAAACCGGAGCTAAATGTACTAGGCATTGACAAAATCAATATAAATGACCTACGATCGACGAACGGACTATGTCATCGCGTTCAAAATATCAAAATTGATCAGAATATACATCTTGCACAATTCGACGGTCGATCGATCAAGAAGGGGGGGTCGTCGAAGCGCCTGCGCGCATATCGAAGTCGATAAGTCGCGACGATATCCAAATAACCTCCGTTCGCGAAATTGATCATGTCGTTAGCATCGAAACGTCGAAATCTATCAAATGAGATTATTTGTGCCCAATTCAGACGAGTCTGCACGAATATCGAGCGATCGAAAGCGACGACACGCAAATTTGAACTGAAATTGACCCTGATTCGACGCCGACTTGAACCAAACGGCCTCCGATCGCGAAATGGATTGTGCAATTACGCCCATAACATCAGAATATCCTAAGATCGACATATATATAACCTATATAATATTATTGGCAAAAACCCAAATTATGCCTAATTAAAACATAAAAAAATGAATCTTATAAATACCTCTCTTATCACCTTAACCCTAATTTTTTCTATTTTCTCCCTCTCCTCCCTCTGACGAGAACACAGTACTCTCGAGCTCCTCACGCAGAAACGAACCGCTGCCCATGCTACAGATCCCACGAAGTCTCCCACACGCACTGCGCAGAGAGTGCGCCCTTCCCACTCCGTCGTGATCTCTCTGCGACGCAGATCCGAGACTATGCAGGCACCGCATGCTAATGCCCGCGATGCCTCAGCCGAAGCTGTGTTGAATATAAGTACCAGACACGCCTTTCTTAAATGGCGAGAAAATCAGACTTGCCAGGAAGCATAAGTACTGCACACGCCTTTTCTTAAAGATAACGGAAAATCAGGTTTGTTTTGCAGTCCTGAGAGCTCCATACATGCATTTCGGCATGCGTGGAGAAATGATTCAACCGTTTTTATACCACCCATACATACCTTTCTTAGCGCAGTGCATACCCAACATACCGAAGATCCACACGCGGACGATGCGATGTCGAAATATCACAAATTCCACACCGCCAGGAGACCTAAACAACTTAAGATAAATTGAACCATAATTATAAAATTGTTGTTTAAACTGACATTGTAAGTGTATAAGTACAGACGCCTTTTCTTGACGGGAAAACATGTGTTTCACAGCGCACTCGTGAGCCCCATATATGTCTTTTCTTGGTATTATGGATGGATATTCGATCGGATTTATACCACCATACACGCCTTTCTAGGTGGCCCAAAGATACCCGCTTACACCTGGATGATCGACGTCAAAAATGCTAAACTTCTACATCAACAGGAGGCCTAAATAACTTAATATAAATACAACCACAAACTAAATTGATTTTTAACTTGACATTATAAGTATATAAATACTTATACACGCCTTTCTTGGCGTGAAAAATCTGGTTATACGTGCTTCAAAGACCCATACATTTTCGCAAATGGTGGGATGACGATTCTGGTCATAGTTACACCACCCATACACGCTTTCTTGTAAGGGACGTAACCAGAAATTTCTTATGGAGTCACATCTAAGAAAAATACTATCAAAATTTTATCTAAAATTATAAACTTGCAATAAAACTCAATCAAAATAAAAGAACACTATTCAAATCTCTAAAGTTAAATCAATATTGAATTAAATAACTCAAGATAGCTCGACACTATGTTGAATGCTTAAACTTAGTGTTTGATGTCTGCCGATTCGAGTCTGGACCGGATTCGTTAACAAAATCTAAAAATCTAATAATATTATTATAAATTTCAACTTAATAAAATATCCTAGTTTTACTGTCAGATGACAAGATATCCGATCATCATTATTAAATTAATAGTATGATCCAAACAGCAAAATAATATATTTATCCCAATGATGGCTGTGTTGAATGGAGATTTTAACCGGAGGGAATACCTTCATCAAAATGTGATTGTAATTTCAAATCAAATTAATATAAATTAAATATGAATCCAAATGAAAAATCTGATAAATTATTAAGCTCAAAATGACTAATGAAAATCATCAATTTAAAAAAAAAACTAAAACAAAATCCAATTCATCCACCTTCCACAAATGTTTGTTGAAAGTAAATTAAGAAAACTACAAAGCAATGCCAAATCTACACACCACTTTCACTCTTAATCAATCTCATGCCAGTAAGGACGTGTCATATCCTCCATCATGCTGACTTGATTAAGAGCTCACATATGCAAGCATGACCATACTTTGATTGGATCGCCAAATGACACCATTATATCATGGCCCCGATCAGAATATGATATTCCCAATTACCTTTTGAGATGTGAACCATGTAGATACTTGATAGGCAAAAAAGCCTATTAAAAGTGGACTTAAATTTGTCTCCCAGACAAATATCACCTCGCGTCTACAATGACTCCTGACGAACCGAGGCCGACAAGGATCCTTCTAGTTCGACTATCTCCTCTCATAAGTAGTAGACCACGACGGGATGATGGAACCAGGATGACGCAAGGCCATCATTCCCTCAACCATCCGCTTTAAATTAAAGTGATGAATTTCATAAATTCACAATTTTATACTTCATGCTACTACTATACGCTACGCATTTAGCAATATAACGACTAGCCTTAATCAAAAGTTCTCTCTCAACATTATGAGGGGTAATTAACTATAGGTGCTTGCGCCTATAAGAAACCTGAAACCAGATCTAAAGTCCTCATAAAATGAGGATGAAAGGTAGTGTTTTATCTACTATTCCATCTGCCTTCTGAAAATTTCACCGATGCATTTAATCTACTCTCTTAATTGAGAGGTTGGATTCGAATTTTCGGAGCCCACAATTATTTACTTTCTAGAGGATAGATCAAGATAAAATAGAGGAAATAGTTGTTGTCTAGTGCAAGTGCAAGGAAAAACCTGAGAGAAGTCATTTACAGCACGATCTAGTTATTTTCTTGATGTTGTCTGGAGCAAAACAGAAAAAGAAAACCCACTGAACTGCTGATTTCAGTAATTTGGCCATACAAACAGCAAAAGCTGCTTGTCCTGGGCACGATAAGACAAAAACAGCAAGTTTTACTGTTTTCCATAATGAGGACGACAAAATAAAGAAGAATAGACATCTGCAACAAGGTATATTTAACTCAATCCCTAGGTAATAAGGAACAAAAAAAATAAAAAGAGCATATAACCCTTTCTATACAGTCTCGCCACTCATTATGATCATACTCCATAACTTAGAGAGATTAGAATCAAATCAACTTAGTACCAAAGCATCGATTCTTAGTCCATGGCACAAACAAATAGGGAATATAAAGACAAAGGAGACCCAATTTCTTCTCTTGGAGAAGCATCAAAAGTCAATAAAGAGGTAAGAAGATGATGAAGAAGAAGAAAAAAAAGTAGTAGTAATAGAAGAAGAAAGCAACTAATAGCTAAAAACAATTCTCCACCGAATCAAGACCATCAAGTGGTTAGATTGATGGAGCAAATGGCCACCATGACGAAGTGCAAGCAACCACCACTATGAATGGTGAGTCCAAAGTCATAAATGATTGGAGAATATGAAGATAAGAATATGACTAAGGATATTAGTTTAGCTCGAAAATCGAAGATCGCTCAAAAATCAGATCGAATTTGGATCGGATCGAGGTTGAATCGAACTTATTGAGCCGAGCTATGAGCTAAGGACTCGAATCGAACTTTTTTTCTAGCTGATCTCGAGCCAGTTACAAATCGGATGGAACCAGCTCGAGATCAAATTGAATTTTTTTCTTATTAAAATAATTAAATATATATAATATTTGTAAGTTTCTAACAACAAAATTATCTCTAAAATTAAATGTATTGAATTGTAACTAGTAATCTTAAAAATAAATGTAATATATTTATAAGCATAAATGTTTTAATTTAAAAATTATATTTTCTTTTATTTTATGCACTCAATTAAATTTTTAAAATTTTAATAGTCATTTTTAATTAAATTCGAGTTAGCTTGATTAAAATGAGCCACCTCCATTCAATTTCGAGCCAAAAAAAGAGGAAAAAGTTCAATTCGAGCTTGCTCGAAATAGATCAAAAAATGAGCTAAGCCGATTCAAAATTGAACAATTCGAGCCATGATCTCGAAAATTTTTCGAGTAACTTGAAAATTTTTCGAGCCGATCTTGAGCCGGCCATGGATCGGCTCCTTAAGAACCCTAAATATGACTAACACTCATGAAAGATATGACTAACACTCATGAAAGTTATGACTATTTAAAATAGAAACCAAAATGAAGATTCCTACATGCAATGGGTTAGCTGATGGCAAAACGTTTGGCAAAGGATCAACTAATTGGAGGCTTACTTCACTTTGTATGGTAAACACCATAAAAATGTTCCCTTCACTTGCTTGAAGATAAGCCATCAAGCATTAGCATGGTAGAATTCCCACCTAAAGATGAATGGCAACCACTAGGTGAGTTGAGGGATGTTTAACTGATATGCTAAGAGTCCCACCTAATAAGTTGTATAAAAGATCAATAAAAAGTGACAGTTTGAGGTAACACCAAAGACAATTTACACGAGTACACCATCAAATTCTGACACCGCACTGGTTGCATTAGGAATACATCAAGAGGTACATACACTGATGAAATATACCTCAAGACTTTATTTTCAAATTGTAAATAAACTCTACATAGTCTCAATCACTAGTGTCAGCTAGGCCAATATGATGGTGATGGCCATAAGAACAAATACAAAAGGGAGAAGACTCAAGAACTACCTTAAAATGTCATAATTAAATTACACCTTGAACTCTTCCTTAAAAAAGAAGAGAAAGAAGGCAAAAAAAAAAAATGCTATTGAGGTTAGCAAAACTGTGCTAAGTCCACCAGATAAAGTGTGTCTATCGCTATTTTTAATGGAAATACTATAGAATATAACATGGTTTTCCTCCAATAAAGACACATAAGGGTATTTATCCATCATAAGAATACAAATCAAATAAGAGGTGATGATGCCATCATCAAAGTTGGTAACAAAAAAACCCTCTTTTTGTTGATATAATGCAGAGATTAGAATTGGACATTATATGAATCCCAATTCTTACAATTTGGGTTCAATTTAAAAGGCACTAGAGATGAAGATTGAATGCTTGTATCACTTAAAGTTTGAAATCACAAAGGATTACATTAATGAGATGGCAAGCAAGGAAAGCTCACTTGGCATCTATCAAGTAATCTTTCATAACCTACATCTTCTCAATAGATATACAATACTATCTCAACAACCTTGTTCTTGTTCTTGCCAACTCACAAAAGAAAGACATTTCTATTAAAAAAAGACATATCATATTGTTGGTCAAGGTGCACTTATGGCGCAATCCAAAAAATTCTGTCAAAGCTTGATTGCCTTATTAAGGAAAAAAGATAAATTATGATATCTCCACTATTAGCAAAATAAATGGCATGCAGAAAGAAAGATGATGAAGAAGTAAGATATAAATCCCATATACAACAATAATAATATTAAACCTAGTACTGTTCTGAATCGTGATCATCAAAATTGACTCCACCAAATTGAACAAGATCAACAAGTAATAAAGATTGTGAATAGTTATACAATGATGTACTTTTAACTATCCAAGGACATCTAAAACAAGAAAGAAAAGCTTACCTTTCAAAAAATGTGATCAAGTGCTATCATAATTTTATAAGCTTCCATTATTGAAAGAACTTGAAGAGTCACATTCCTACCAATTCAAGCAAGGATTCAATGTCTCGTTAGTTTTTGCAAGCTCAAATATTATTATAAAACTAAGTCAAACCAAGTAGAACATCCAAGATATCATTTTGGGCATTTATGGGCGACCCTAAAAATTCAATTATGAAGCAAATTCAAATAATACTCTAGGAAAGCTACTTAATAGGAGCTTTAAATTCAAAGGGGTGAAATCCTTCTAAATGAGGGGCCTATAATCTAGACATTAGAATTAACAAGATCACCTTGATTGCATGTTGGGCATCAGACCAAGAAAATATCAAAGATATGTGTAAGCTGCAGTTTAAATGATCTGATTTTTCAAACAATATCACCAATAATAATGATGATTCTCTAATCACACTACTGAGATTGAAGAGGTTGTCTAGAAATTCATAAACGAGGGGTATCCTGAAAGCGTTTGGACCTAAATATGCCTTTCTGATGAAGTTCCGAATTAGTATATTGCCAATCGAACATCTAATGAGGGATTAAAAGCTTTGGAAGAAAAGCCATTGGATTGATTTTCATATTAAATGATTAAATTTTATTTATTTTTTGGGATAAGTTGTATTTATATTTTAATTCAGATAAGGATAATTCATAAGGGTGTTATCATTTGCTTTGAAATTATCCATCTATTAGTTGTAGATAGGTTTCCTTGTGTTTGTTGAGCTTGTAAAGGATAAGAAATTAACCCTACTGCATTGACTTGTTAGCAATAGCAAATAAATTGTCAAAGAGATGAGCAGCAAGGAAATATGATGTCCATATAGTTATCATATATAGAGATCTGAAACAAGTTATTACTTGTTAGCAATAGAAATACTTTCCAAAGTATTTTTCATGTCAATAACTCGGCCACCTAAATTGCATATTTATTACATTTACTGCATTTAAAGATGTGATTAGCAGTTGAACAGATTCTACAGATTCTTACAATAAGTTATTGAAAGGTAAACTAAAGTTCTAGCGGTGACCCTTTATGACCCTTTAAATCTGTCAAACTGAGGAAAATATTCATAATAGGAGAATGGAAGGTTGTACCTAGATAATCTCCTTCCCTTCATCATTAAGAATATGCAAGGCATGATAAAACTGTTGCCAAATTCTAGATACCTACTTAATCATCATTCCAGAAGCCGCTCAGGAATATGGTAGAATATTTCATACTTGCGGAAGATTATAAATCAGTTATAAGAAGGAGCCCAAAAAATATGGCAGCTAGCAGATAAACGGCAAAATAAAATAAAATTTTACAGGAACACAAAGACGCCAGAATGCAAAAACAAAAGTAAAACAAAAACTTGCCTGCAGCAATGAATTTGGAGTTATCAGAGCCTCCACTTACAGAGGGCCTTTTCCACTGGGAAGATGGAAAAGTTTTTGGTGGACTTTCCCCATCTGAGAGGCCATCCGTTTCTGTATCTGCTGCACTCTTAACTTCAGAGGTGACATTTCCACTGTTATGATGAGGAAAATACACCATGTTTTCCACAATGTCCTCTATGTGAGTTCGGTTGTCCCACCGAAAGCTCCAAGAAGGGGAGTATCTAATGTTCCTGTAAGTAGATACCTCATGACCATTCCTGTTAGGCAAAGGTTTGTCCCTTGCGGCCACACAACAATTTGCACCCATCTTGGAACAGACAATGCACAATACCTCCAAAATTCTATTAGAAGCTTTCTGAAAATCGTATGGAAGACACTATTTACATCAAGAAGAAGTAATTTCTCTTAATCATGCTTCAAACGCCCAGTTGATCTGCAAAACAGTTTCAGTTGCACTCCTTAACTTACAGACAGGAGCAGCAAAGAAGAGCAACCTTGGTAAAGAAAATAAAAAAAGGACATCAATCAACATATTAAAACGCAGGAAGACCATTTCTCGGGGACAACTAATGGATTAAACTTTTGTTACTTAAAGAAAGAGGTTTGCAGTAAGAAAGCCTAAGGAAAAACCAATGATGCAGAAAAACAACATACTGCTAGAGTTCCCGAAATTTTGCAACGAACCTATTACTACAGAGAATACGAAAAAGTTGAAAATGAAAAAAACTTATTACGTTTGTCAAGACAAAACTACATTGCATAGAGTCTAAGCACCAAACCTGCACAGCCAAACAATAAGCAGAGAACAGAAGAGAGAGAAGGGAAAAGATAAATATAGTAGGAGATAGATAGATAGATAGATAGATAGATAGATAGATAGAGATAGATAGAGAAAGAGAGAGAGAGAGAGAGAGAGGAGACGGTCTTACAAGTAGCAAGCTATAAAAGGATATCATCGATCCACCCAATCCCCCAATCCAGGGTAAATTAGAGTATCCACATCTCCACTTACAGGAAACTAACAAAAGCCTGAGCAAAATTTAGTAAACAATGGCTCGCTTATGAAATTATCAGTTTCGCATTTATCATAAGCCAACAAAGTAACAAACTGAAAAAACAACTAAAAATGGATCACGTCCGATTTTTAAAACCAAAATCACAATAGTATGACCAATTTCCATGACACCCCAATGAGCTGCGAGTACAAACCATAAAACAAAATTTTTACACCTGAACAAATAGGCACCGTCACACAGTTCATGGATTAAAGAAAACCAACCTTATACAGGTATCGGGTGCACACACACACACACACACACACAGAGAGAGAGAGAGAGAGAGAGGATGCAAAACCAAGTGAGCTTCCAGGAAACAGAAGAGCTCACCTAGACAGGTTGGCGGCGATAACCAAAATCGCCGGCCTCGATAATATCAGGCCATTACACAACCAAGTATTCCGGATCTGAACTGGCCACCTCCAGTTGAAGCCAGCCCGAAGAAACCGTCGCAGGAGCCCAAAAGCCACAAGGCGATCCTTCTATCTTGTGTGCGATTCTAAACTTCTCTGAGGAGAAGTGTGGAAAGGGAGAAGGCACCACTACGAGTATACTTATGAGGATTGGACTCCGTTCCATTGCTTCTACCATTCGTCCGGTTCCGTCAATGCTTGACGGAGCTAGCCACGTTGAGCATTTGCAGTCTTCGGTCGCCTATCATACATAGGTCAACCTTTTCCGAAGCTCAATTTTTTTTTTTTTTTTGAAGCTCAATTTTTTTTTTCAATCGTATAGCCAATATTGTTCAAATATTTTTTTTGGGATTTACATACCAATCACTAAAAGTTTTAAGAGATTTATCATATAATTTTAATATATTTATATATTTAATATCTAAAATTTTAATATATATATATATAATATTTTAATTTTTAATATCATATCATAAGTATCATCATCATTCACTTTTTAAAAATAAAATATATCTTTTAAAACATAAAAAATATTAAATAAATAAATATCTAAATAAATCTTTCAAAATTTTAATATTTATCCACCTAATATCTTAAACTTTTTATTTACTATTATACCACCTGAAATTTTTCAATCCATCAAAAATATCATCTGTCAGCTCTGTTTCGACACTTAACGTCGAAACCCACTTTATTGTGATAGAAGTTTGTCCTCCTCAAACCCGTATCTCCTCCCGTTGCTTGTGCCAAGAAAAACCTAGTGAGATTTTTTCTCTTACTCGTAGATCGTGAGAGAGAACTCAGAGAGACGATGAAGCTCCCTGGAGGATCGACTTCTTCAAAGTTCTCCCTCTATTGCATCTTCTCCTCCCGGTCGTAGTAGCAACTCGGGTGGTTAGTCTTCATTATATTTCTTTAGTCGACTCTCTTCCTCCGGCTACTAGTTGTTGAGTTAATTTTAGGTACATAACTTCAAATCAAAAATCTTTTATTTTTGCAAGCACTGTGTTGACCTTCATATATGTGTCATAAGACGAAGTCACAAAGTTGACGACTTCTAAGCCGACAGCACAAATCATAGCTCAAAATACACTGAACATCACCGAAAATAGTCGAAAAGATATTCGATCGACGAACGGACTTCTCCATTGCGTTCAGAACATCGAAATTGGTCAAAATATAAATATTGCATAATCTGAATATCAATCGATTAAACGATCGAGCTATCAATGTGTCGACGCATATCGGAGTCGGAAAGCTACGACGATGTCCGAACGATCTCCGTTCATGAAATTAATCTCGTCATTAGCTTTGAAATATCGAAAACTATCAAATAAGACTGTCCACGCTCAGTTTCGGACGAGTCTGTACAAATGTCGAGTGATCGGAAGTGACAATGCACAAATCGAGGCTAAAATACACTGGACGTCGCCAAAATTAAACTGAAGGACCTCCGGTCGACAAAAGGACTTCGTCATCGCATTTAGCATGTCGAAACTGGTCAGAATATAAATATTACCCAACTTGATAATCAGTTGATCAAGCGATCGAGTCGTTAACGCGTCTGCACGCACATCGAGATCAAGAGGCACCAACGCAAGCCAAACAACCTCCATTTATGAAATTTATTGCGCCATTACATCGAAATCTATCAAGTATGACTCACACACAATACGAACAAGTCTGCGTGAAAATCGAGTGGTCGAAAGCGACGACACGTATTTTGAGCTGAAATTGACTCAATTTGACGCCGACTCAAACCAAACGTCCTCCGATTGCGAAATGGGCTACGCTGTTATGTTCGGAACATTGGAATAACCTTGATAAATATGAAGATAAATGTTAAATCAAAGAGAAATTGGGGGAGAGTATTTAAAGAAAATTTTGGAAAGAATAGAACACTTATTTAAAATGAAGTAAAATTTAGGGAGGCTAATATTAAACTCACAAGTTTTAATTATAATTCTCTATGGCTTAAATTGAAGCAGTAAAGTAAGTTCTCTCTTATTCAAATTCCTCATAATTAAACAAGCCTTAATTGAAACTTAGGGAGGTAAATGCCAAACTCATAAGAGACATATAATAAATTTGAAGTCTAGTTTTCAAATAAATATGGAACTTGATGTGAAGTTAAGGAAGAATCCAGATTAGGTTTAATAGTTCTTATATGAATATGAATGTGACTACAAAGCTAACCAATAAGCATGAATATGGCTAAGGTAATAAGCACTAAAGTTATTATAACTTATTCCAAGTGATTTAAAAATGATTTAAATTGAACACAGTCGAGCTTGGAGAATGACGATGAAGCTTGATAATTCATTTATATTATATAGCAAACTATAATGGTTAATTAGTTAAGAAGAACTAATACTGAATCTTGTTGTTAATATTCTATCATGTGTGAAAATGATTGAAATAAAATAAGTCAAATGCAAATATAATTTTGAATTCATGTTATACTTATGCGGAGGTTACATGAAGCTAGAATGTTAATTTTCAAATGAGATAGAGCTCAATTCAAACCCTAAAGTGAGATTTATAAAGAACAAGTCTTCTTATGTAATCCATATATTGGAATGTCTAATTTAAAATGGATTTCTAAAGAAGGCTTCCATTGAACATAAAATTGGCACATATGAAATTTGTTGAGTGCTATCTTCAAATTGAGGTGAAAATCAAATGAATTTCAAAAGAGATTTTCACTAAAGACGAGCAACTTGTTGGAAAGACTATAAGCCAAATGATATTTGAGAACTAGAAAATCCAATAAGTAAGCTAATTATGAGCAATATTTTAAATTACAATTTAAATTAAAATGCCACCAGATTCACAACACATCGTATAAGCAAACAGAAGACATTAATTAAGACATTCTCAACACATGAAGCCCCAACATTATAATGTTTAAATTTTTCTGGGAGCCGGTTACTTCGGTTAGTCTTTGACTGTTGTTAACAAAACCTAAAAATCTATTATAAAAATTTCAACTTATTGAAATATCTAAGAAGTTAATTCTGTCATGTGATAGTAGATTTGATTCTCTATTAGAAGTTAAACAGAGTTGATAGATCTAAAGTTCTCAAATATATTTGACTCAATCAATTAATTATCCCGATGACGGCTGTGTTAAATGGTGATTTCAACTAGAAGGATACTTCCATCAAAATGTGTTTCTATTTTCAAATCAAATCCAACTCAAATTATATATCAATCTAAAAACTATTTAAATGAAATTCTATCATTAAAAGCTTAAAGCAAAACATAATCTATCCACCTTGCAATTGTTTGTTAAAGATGACAAATTAAGAAAACTCTAGCTAACAAATGAGTCAATGTCAAATCAAGTGCTCTATTATGTTCACTCTCTCCTTGCCGCAGACGTGCCTGTCTTCTAGCTTGCGGTAGCTCCACGGATGATGTAGTTATAACTGAATCCTCGACGTGGTTGGTTAGTCGCTCTATTATATTACGCTCACGCATTATGCTTATAATGGCTTACCCTTTGAGTCGAATTGGTATACTTGATAAACAACCCTCACCAACCAAGGTAGACTTAAGCCTGTCTCCGTAAACAAACTCCACTCTAGATCTACAAGGATTTCTTAAATGACATAACCCATGCGATAAGAATCTTCGATCAGTTATTACCTCCTTTGACTAAGTAGACTGACCACGACGCTAGATGAGAACCATGAGATCTAGAGGGCACGCCATCATTCCCCAACCATTCGGTTTAGTGAAATGATGAATTTCATAATCTTAAATTCTAAAACTCATATGTTACTACTATGCCATGTATGAACAACCTTAATCAAAAGTTCTCTCTCAGCATTGAGAGGGGTAATTAACTATAGGTGCTTGCACCTATAGGAAACCTGAAACTAGATCTAAAGTCCTCACAAACTGAGGATAAAATCTCTGGGTAGTATCTTATCTACTATTCCATCTGCTTTCTGGAAATTACATCGACACTTAAACACTTTTTTCATCAAAGAAGACGGTGGCAAATTTTTGAAGCCCATAGATTTTTGGCAATTCCATTGGGAACACGATTCTCTTTCCATTTTTGACTAGATGAATTTGAGCTATAGTAACAGTGGAACATGATAAAAATTGAAATTTAAATTTAATTAATAATGAAATTAAATTTAAATTTAAGCTAATCATGTCCTTATGATTAATATGTTTGTTCTCTATATTAAATGGATCTTCAGAGCACAGAGTTCATCATGAAGCTAGGTCGCGGAGCCAAAATTCATCTAGCTAATGCTATTATCAATACTGGAGATGTTAGAGCAATTATTCAATTTAGTAGTGTATACTTTTTAGCCATTACTACTACAAATAATCCTCTACTTGAAGTACCTGCATATTGTACACACCAACCTATGCATGTGAGGACAACTGGACTGGCTGTGGGCTCCGAAAATTCACCACCGATCTCTCAACAATATTGAATTAAAGAGAGCATGATTTTAAGTATCGATTAGGGGAATGATGATGTGCCCGATCTAGATCCCATGGTTCCGTCATCCCGGGCTGTCGTGGTCCCTAGTCTACTTAGACAAAGGAGATAGTCGACCCAACTTGACCGAAGGATCTTTATCAGCAACTCATGGGTTACGTTATCCAAGAAATGTTTGTAGACTTGGGGTGGTGTTTGTCTAAGGAGACAAGTTTAAGTTTACATTAACTGACAGAGGGTTGTTTGCTCTATCAAGTATACCCTATAATTCACAACTCAAAGGGTAGAGCCATTAGGGAGCATACGGGTTATGGTCGTGATCATAATATAATGGAGCCTTACTGGCCAAGCCACCCATTCAGAGATCTATGGTTATAATCGATCTGTGGAGCCCATGCCAAGCCACGTAATGAGATACGTCACGTCCTTACTAGCAAGAGATTGATTGAGAGTGAACATAGTAGAACACTTGATTTTTCATTGACTCCTTTGTGAGCTAAAATTTTCTTAATTTGTCACCCTCGACAAACAATTGCAGAAGGTGGATATATTGAGTTTTGCTTTAAACTTTTAATGATAGAATTTCATTTGAGTATTTTTATATTGATATTTAATTTGAGTTAATTCACTTTGAGCTTATAAGCACATTTTGATGGTAAGTATCCCCTCTAGTTGAAATCATCATTTAACACAATTATCATCGGGGTATTTAATTGATTTGAATATATTCAAGAGCTTTAGATCTTATCAACCCTATTTAGCTCCTAACAGAGGATCATATCTACTATCACATGATAGAATTAGTTTCTCGGATATTTTAATAAGTTGAAATTCTTGTAATAAGTTTTTAGGTTTTATTAACTCGGACCCAGTCCTAATACTAAACTGAGAAATAACCCGCACAACATCCTCAGATACTTGAATTTAAGTATTCAGCATAGTGGCGGGACTCATGCATTGAGAATTCCTTAATTAATGCCTTCTGTTCACTTGTATGATGTGTTGCGAATTCGGTGGCATTTTTTACTTTGAATTTTTAAATGGTGTCTTCTGCCCGCTTGCATTTGAGTATTGCGGGTTCGGTGGCATAGAAGGCGTTTTAATTTAGATGTAATTTAAAATATTGCTTACACTTAGTTTACTCGTTGAAATTTTCAATCTTCCAAGTTTTCAAATTTGTTTATGAGCAGGTTTGAATTCTTTCATATTTTAGAATTTATTTTCCAATTAGTTTGAAATAAACTATTAACAGCCCTAGTATGAATCTTTCAATTATTCATTAAGGAGATTTAACTATACTTGCCAACATGTTATTTCACTTTTTCATAGCTCTTTCATAAATTTCATTTGACTTCCCCCTTTTATTATATATATAAGTATAACACTCAATAAATTTCTTATGATTTAGTTTTGTATTGAGATACAACTTCAAGTAGACTTGAAATATAGCATTCATGACTATCAGTAAGCCAACTAGTTATGCTTTTGAGTAAGCTATTGAATAATATCCTTGCACTTATGAGAATTATCTAGTCTTCATATAAAAGTGATCAAACCCGATTTGACTTTATTTTAAATTTCACATCAAGTTTTATGTTTATTTAAAAGTCAAACTTCAAACTTATTATAATTCTTTATGATATTGGAGTTTGCCTCCCCTAATTTCAATCAGAGTTTGTTTAATTTTGAGAAGTTTACAAGAGAAGAAAACTCACTTTACCGCTTCAATTTAAGCCATAGAGAATTGCAATTTAAAGCTTGTGAGTTTAATATTAGCCTCCCCAAGTTCCAATTAAAGCTTGTTTAATTTTGAGGAATTTACAAGAAAAGAGAACTCACTTTATTAAGCAGTTAATTTTAAATAAGAATGGGTTCCTCATTACTTCCTCAAATCCCTTTAAATAAGGCTAAGAGAGAGCACTTGCTTAACTTTAGAGTACTTGAGAAAGAGGGAGAAGGATTTTAGTTTGTACTTCGGGAAGGCTTTTAACTTGTTTAAATAAGTTTTGTAAGTGCTTTTCCATTTTTTTTTGGTTTGATATTTGTTTTAACATTTATCGTGTATCTTCTTATTTAATTTAAACTTAGACAATTTCAGTTTGAATTTGTTTAAGTTCTGAATTTAGTCAAAATTTTGGACCTCCGGCCATCTCCATGGGGTTGCATCGAGGCTTTCTCGATGCCTTAATGAGCGAATGAGTGGTGTCTTCACACTACAACGATTCATCTCCACTCTAATGAGGCGTGACGAGGTCTTTAAATCTGAAAAAAGACAAACACAAGGCTATATATATATATATATTCATTTCTTTTTTTTTAAGTCTAGAAACTTGACAAAATTTTGGCAGCATTATGGCTAGGGGGAGCGAAATTGGCTTACTCGATACGCCCTAATGAGCATAGCGAGCAGTGTCTAGTTTTTCATCTCATCGCTCCCTAATGAGCACAACGAGGCTTTCAAACCTGCAAAGAAACACAAGCATATATATTCACATCACACATTAATCTCACATATTCTGTCTCATTTTTCTACGCGTTGCAATGATCAGCAAAGAGACAGAATTGGCAATGGCGGAATCCAAGAGAGGAACCTGCCTAATGACGGTGTTCCTCTCCGGTTGTGGCGAAGGGAAAGGTCAGAAAGAGGATGAAAATAGGTAATGCCATAAGTCAAGAGAGGAGCTCTCCTAATGATGGTGTTCCTCTCTGGTTGCGACAAAATAGAATTGGAAAGGGTGGTGGAAAGGGGCGATGCCGGAAACTTGGAAGAAGAACCCGCTTAATGAAGGTGTTGCTCTCCGGTTGGGAAAAGAAAATTTTAGATTTTGACAAAGCGGAATTGGAAAGGCCGGTGGAAAGGGGCGATGCCAGAAACCGGAAGAAGAACCCACCTAATGGCGGTGTTCTTCTCCGATTTGGGAAAAACGAATTTGGAAATTCAGATTGGGGGAAAATCAGGGGATTTTCGGTTTTGGAAGGTTGGGATTTTTCAGTTTTGGGAAAGTGAGGGAAGTGGGAAAGATGGAAAGTGATTTTCGGTTAAAGAAAATTGAAGGAAATGGAGAGGGATTTTCGATTTTGGCTTTTGAGAAGAAAAGAAAGAAGTTGAAGATGAGAAGGAGGAAGAAAAAGAAGTTCGACCTACCCTGCTTGCGGTTTGAAGAGAGGAGGAAGAGTGGTTTCCTTGTGGTTTTTGATGAGGGAAATCGGAGAGGAAGAGAGTTGCCTTGCGGTTTGGAGAAGAAAAAAATGGAAGAAGCCCTCTTTTGCGTGCGGTTTGGAGTGTACCTTTGAGGAGACCGAGCAGGAGAGGGGGGAATCATTGGAGGAACCGTTCACGCTTGGAGGAGTCAAGAGCGAACTGATCGGAAGATGGGAGCCTTCCGTATCAAGAGGGAGTTCGTTTGATTCCTGCATGCGTGGTCGAGCGAAGGAGGGAGCTCGTTCAATCATGGGCTTCACGCGTGAAGAGGAGCGGGTCGAATTAGGGCAGAGGTCGGTCTCAATAGGAATAGGGTGATTTAGGTTAGATTTTATTTTTAAATTGATTTTTAAAGTTAATTAATCGACTTTTTATGCTGATAAAATCACATGGCCAATATATATCATTCTTAATTTTTTTCAATGTTCTTAATGCAACGGCACAGTCCGCTTCGCAATCGTAGGCCGTTTGGTTTGAGTTGGTGTCAAATTGAGTCAATTTCAACTCAAAATGTATGTCGCCACTTTCGACCACTCGATTTTCACACAGACTTGTCCGAATTGAGTGTGAACAGTCTTACTTGATAGGTTTCAATATTTTAAAGCTAACGACACAATCAATTTCATGAACGGAGGTCATTTGGATTGCGTTGGTGCCTCCTGACTTGATATGTGTGCAGGCTCGTTGATGACTCGATCGCTTGATCAGTTGATCATCAAGTTGTATAATATTTATATTCTGACCAGTTTCGACATTCTGAACGTAATGGTGAAGTTTTTTCGTCGATCGGAGGTCATTTGAATTGATTTTGGCGACGTCCTGTGTATTTCGGCCTCAATTTGCGCACTATCACTTCCACTCATCTGACATTTGCATAGACTTGTCCGAATTGAGCGTGGACAATCTCATTTGATAGCTTTCGATGTTTCGAAGCTAACGACATATTCAATTTCATGAACGGAGGTCATTCGGACATCGTCGCAGCTTCCTGACTCCAATATGCGCATTGACACATTAATAGCTCAATCGCTCGATCGGTTTCTCTTTAGATTATGCGACATTTATATCTTGAACAACTTCGATGTTCTAAACACGCTGGTGAAGTATGTTCGTCAGTCAATGATTTCGTTGACATTTAGTGCATTTTGAGCTCTGATTTGCACACTGTCACCTCCGAAGTCTGTCGAATTAGACTTGTCAGTTTGACTCAACTTATGACACATATGTGGAGGTTAACAAATGCCCCCTAATAAATGTGATTCGCGCATGGAGCGAGTCACATTTGTTGAAAATTGGTTGACCCTTTGGGCTGGCCATAAAATTTGGATCATTTTAACTTCGATTGCAATAGCTTACGAAACTTTGATAAGATTTGTCATTAGTATGATGCCTTATTTAGGACATGCTAAATGACGGGATTGATCGATTTGTCAAAATCAATTTGTCAGATAGATAAGAGTTCTTACACCATCTATTTTCTACTTCAATGGCTTTATTGAAGATCTCTTTTTTTATGTCATTGTAGATTTGAGTTTCCTCCAACCCTAGCTTTGTGCTTGATTGAGTTTGTTGGAGGAATTGATTTATTTGATTTGATGAAGGACTCCACTAGAGAGTTGGTTTATCCGTGCTTGGTCGGATTTGAAATTCTTCTGTCCTAGCTTTAAGCTTGACGGACTTGATGACGGACTGACCTGATTTGTCCATATTGACTTGTTAGGAAGTGTATGCATGCCATGAATCCTGTGTTTGCTGCATTGATAGATTCATTAAAGGGTGTATACATATAACCCAGCCTTCCAGGTTATATAGGGTCAATGTTGAGTTATTAGTCTAGTGATGTGTGTTTTAACTGACTGAATAATCACGAAATCTCTTTAGTTCGGCCATCGGCTTTGTAGAACTATGTAATTGTTTCCTTGGTCTTGTGCTTTCTACTTTAACGGACTTGATGAGGAGATTGACTTTGATATGTGCTTTGTGCTTGATCAGATCATTTGAGAATAAATTGAGATATCACCCTGCGGTCAATATATATAGATTTGAGACAGCCCTAAATTGAGAGTTTTCTCAGATTGTCTTGATCTATCGATCAAGTAGAAAGATTTTTTGGATCCTGGTTGCTTGTAATCACTAAGCTAGATCTGATTTGAGATTGAATAACAATCATCATTAGACTAACGAGCAAGGGCTCTTTCACTGCAGTCTTTTCTTGCGGCTTGTTGAGTGAGGAGAGCGTTAGTAACTCGGCCACATTTAGGCTTATCGAGTTTGACCTTTAGAACCTACTCGAATCTTTGACTTAAGCTGTAGTGGGTTGGTGGTTTTGTCCTTAGACTGACGAACATGGGCTCTTTCACTGTGGCCTTTTCATGTGGCGTGTTGAGTGAGGAGAGCGTCAACAACTCGGCCATTTGTAGGCTGGTTGAGTTCAACCTTTAGAGCCCATCAGTGTCATAGACTTCAGGATGTAGAGGTTGATATTTTTCCAACTCAGTTGATTGAAGCTTCCAAAATTGAGAGTTCTTCTGACTTGACCTTCAGACTTTGATAAATCTGGGAGATAAACTTTTGATATTTAGGATTGTCTTTTTCATGCATAGAAATAGATTCTTTTTGTTCCCGCAAGAACCTGCAACTTAACAGTAACAATTATGGGTATATTCAGAAATTTCAGTGTAAAGCTCGATGTCAACCTAAATTAGAATATATTTGAAGATCTTGTCTTATAACACGACGTTAACTGAAATAAACTTAACATAAACTAAAAATGCCCCTATCTTGCAGGGGAAATTCTAAAGCACATTTAAAAGAACTTTCAAGATGAAAATACACAAATATGTCAATATTTGAATTGATATGCTCTTAAGAGAGTTTCAATATATAACATTGCTTTCGTCTATGTATATAAATCTAAAATGCCCCTGTGTAACAGAGGAATTTTTACAAAAACATTTTTCATCTGGAGCGAGTATATTTATTTAGGGATCTCGGCATGAAGCACGATGTCGACCTAAATATATTTACTAAAAAAATACCCCTATCTTTCACGGGGATTTCTATTGTACCTCAAGAATGTGGTCGTCATATATAGTACTTTTTCAAGTATCGACCATTAATTGGCAGCACCGGTCTTTCACCATATAGGTCAATAAGTTGGTATGCCCCTTCTTGATACACTTTCTCAATGACAAAAGGGTCTTCCCGATTAGGCTCAAATTTGCCACCAAATTTTTGATTGAGAATAATTGGTCTTTTAGCACCAGGACCAACTCCCCTTTTTGGAATGTTTGAGGCCGCACCATATGGTCAAAAGCCATGAACATTTTTGCTCGATAAACTTCCTAATTTTGATGAGCTTGTAATCTAACTTCATCGAGCGCGTCGAGTTCTTCCATTCTCAATTGAGAATTTTGATCTTCAGTTAGATTGTATTAGATTGCTATTTGAAGTGATGTCAACTCTACGTCAAGCAGAAGAACTATTTCAGTTCTAAATACCAATGAATAAGGAGTGGCTGTAGTCGTCGTCTTGTAGGTGGTTCCATACGCCCATAATGCCTCTATCAGTTTGGTATGTCATTCTCTCTTATTTTTAGTAAGAATCTTCTTGAGTAGCTTGACTAATGTCTTGTTGAAGGCCTCCGCCAAATATTTGCTCTTGGATTGTATATTGAAGAGTATCGCCAATTAATTTTGTGTCGATCGATGAATCTATAAATCTTTATATTTTTGAAAGGTGTGCCATTATTAAAAATTATTCAGTGCGACACTCTAAATCTATAGACCATATTATGCGTGAAGAAGTTGATCACTCGATAAGCAGTAATATCTTTAAATGCGGTAGCTTCAACCCACTTAGAGAAATAATCAGTCGCTACTGGGATGAAGCGGTGTCCAACTGACGATGGTGGATCAATTGGTCAAATTACATATATACCCCAGCATTTGAATGGCCAAGATGCTATTGTGGGTGTAGTGGATTTGAAGGTTGATGGATTATATTCCCATGTACTTGACATTCATGACACTTCTTAGCATGATTGATACAGTCACTCACCATAGATGGCCAATAATAGCCCATCCTTTTTATCTTTACTGCCATCTTGGGACCTGACCGGTGTGCACCATAGAGTCCTTTATGAACTTTGACTATCACTTTGGTACCTTCATCTATATTTAGGCATCATAGCCATATTTGTTCAAAGGATCTATGATATAGAGTGTTGATAAGCATAGCTTTCTTTCTCTTTAATTTGCCGGTGATTTATTATTTGGTAATTTTCCCTCTTTAAAGTAGTCGATGAAGGGTTGCCTCCAATCATGTGGCTCTTTTACAATAAAGGCTTCACACTATTTTTCTGAAATAATGTCATTATTAGCTTCTGGGTATAACTTCTTGTTGATTTTGGAGAGTATGAGGAATAACTTGAGTCACATCTTGCTATGTCAAATTTGATAACCCCTCTACCTACGGAGATTGATACTTTACTGGCTCTAGGACTCATGAAGTAAATATCTCAATCATGACATAATCACCATTCATACTTGCCATTTTCTTAGCTAACTTTACTAAGCAATCGACTTTGCTATTCTCGAATCGAGAGACTCAAGTTAGTGTGATATTTGTTATCTACTTTATAAGCCTAAGAACTCGCTTATGATAGAAAGCTAACTCAAGCTTGTTGATTTTATAGATGCCAAGTACTTGATTTATAATAAGTTAAGAATCACCGAAAATATGCAAGTTTTGAATGCCTATGAAAATAGCTTCTTCAAGACCTACCACTATTGCTTCATACTCAGCTTCATTATTAGTTCTTTGCTCGGTCAACCCATATAATCATCTCATTATCCCTCCTTCTGGTGTTATAAAAATGATGCTGATTCCTGCTCTTGCCCTTGGAAAATTTAGAGGTTTGACTTGTTTGATCGATGAGGCTCCATCAAAGTATATTTCTCAAAATTGTGATTTTTTTTTCTTTTGTGAATGAGCATAATTTGCTCATCAGGAAAATCGTCGTTAAGAGAAGAGTCCACAGGGATAGAATGTGCAATAAAAAAATCTACTAAGACTTGTCTCTTCACTACTTTCTATGGAATGTATGTAATATTAACTTGTAGAAGCAATAATGCCTATCTTGCCAAGCGACCTGTCAACGTTGGTCTTGTCAAGTACTTTAGCAGATCAATCTTTGAGATGAGGGTAATCTTGTAAGATAACATGTAATGACGGAGCTTTTGGACTGCAAAGATCAATGCCAAGTAGTACTTCTCTATTGGAGAGTATCTCATTTCTGCTCCTATTAATCTTCGATTGATATAATAAAGAGCATTTTTTTTTGCTTTCTTCATTATGTTGCGCCAATAATGCTCCAAGAGACTCTTCTAATACAGCTGTGTATAAAATGAGGGGCTTCCTAGGATTAGGCATTGCAAGGATTGGTGGATTTAACATGTAGCTTTTATGCTATTGAAGGCTTCTTGGCACTCCTTGTTCCATTTGAATGGAGCATCCTTCTTCATCAACCTTGCAACTAGTTGACAGCGTCTTGATAGGTTTGATATAAATTGATGAATGAATGTGAGTTGTCCTTATAAAGAATGAAGCTAGCGTAAACTCTTCGGTGGAGGCATCTCCACAATTTCCTTGATTTTAGCAGGATCAATTTCAATACCTCTGTGACGTACAATGTACCCCAAGAATTTTTCGGAGGATACCCCGAATGCACATTTTAGAGGATTCATCTTGAAATCATATTTTTTGATTCTTTCCAATACAATTATCAAATCTTCAAAGTGATTTTCATAGTTTAAGCTCTTCACCACTAATTTGTCAACATAACATTCCACTTTCTGGTGAATCAACTCATCAAAAATACATGTCATGGCTCTTTGGTATGTAGCTCCAGCATTTTTCAAACCAAAGGGCATGACTGTATAACAATAGATGTGAATAGGTGTTCTGAATGACGTATGTCTTTCATCTTCAAGTGCCATTTTGATTTGATTGTATCCTGATGATCCATCCATGAATGAGAACATGTCATAGTTGGAAGTGTTGTCCACTAGTAGTTCTAATATTGGAAGCGGAAAGTCATCTTTTGGGCATACCTTATTTAGATTTCGGAAGTCAATGCAGAGATTAATTTGGCCATTCTTCTTCATAATTAGGGTAATGTTAGCTATCCAATCTACATACTTCTCATCCTGGATGAAGCCTGCTTCGATCAGCTTCTTAGTTTCTACAATTACATGTTCTTCAATCTCTAATCTCATTTGCCGAGGAGCTTGCTTAATAGGTGTCGCATCTAGTTTAATACCAAGTTTATGAACTGCTACATCAGGGGATAAGCCTAGCATTTCAAAAATATGTCTAGGGCAAAGCAATCCTTGAATTCACAAAGTATCATTTTTAGCCCTTCGACTTTCTCATCAGGTAGAAGGGCACTGATGAAAATTGGACGGGGATCATCCTCAGCTCCTAGGTTGATTTTCTTAAGTTCATCTACAGTAGCTATTTGTCCACCATCTTCTAGTTCTTCAGGGACAAGCTCAGCTTCTAATTCTTCATCATTTATAAGAAGGATTTTGTGGAGATCATCTTCTTCATCACTATTAGTTTTGATCTCAGCTTCTATTATATTATAACAGACTTTATTTTGATGAGATTTACAGATGAACCTAAGACCTTTGGTGATAAACTTATCACTTCTTCGCAATGCTTGAGGACTTCTTTGGCTCCACATCCTATTAAAGTTTTGAGTTCTATGCTTAGTAGTTTCAATATGAATTTCAAGCTTGTGCATCATTCTTCTCAATCTATGCGGATAATATATTGGTATTCTTGTTGGTACTATCTCATCAAAATTTTTATGTTGAGCAAGCTGCTCAAAATTGTGAGGTTGAGACTCTTCAGATTTGTAAAATAGAGTTCATATTTTGCCACCCTCGCTTAACAGTGGCACATAGAATATTATCAATTCTTCAATATTACAAACCTCCAGTGGAGTGATTTCTTTGAAGTACTGTTGAAGGATGTGTATAATTTTGAAGGAGTCCTCTGACACTGCCAAATGAGATATCCTTCTTGATGCGACCCTCTGAACTCTATTTCCATAAGTAGATTCAAAGTCATAGTTTGAATCTGAATCACTTATGTCATACTTTGCCTCTTTTGAAAGTTTATAAGTTCCCTTGGGTTTGATAGGAGTGTCTTCTTCTTCTTCTTCTGTGTCACTTCCCAACTGAGAAACTAATTTTCTTAATTTAGGTGCAGAATCAAGTGCTTTAGGGAGAGTCGACATTGCCTACTTTCTTCCTCTTTGCTTCTGCTCTTTCACTTTGTGAAGTTGCTTTTTAGTTCTTGAAATGGATGCTACCGCCTCAAGAGGCTCTATTGGCTTAGGCTCTTTAAGGATGAAATATTTTGCATCTTCATAGATCTTTGATTCATATATGGAGAATGGTTGTATATTGCTAGGAATTCTGAACTCTTCTCCATATCTTTGGTACTTTATACATTGATGCATAGTTGATGGGACCATGTCATACTCATGCAGCCACGGTCAGCCCAAGAGAGCTCTAAATGATGTATCAACATCGATTACATGAAACTTGACTTCTATATATAAATCCTGAAACTTGAGAGGGAGAATAAAAGAACCAAGGTTTTTCTATCCTTTCTCATTGAAATCATGAACCATCAACTTATTTGTTCCAGGATGTTGGATATCAAGTGATAATCTTCTTAATACCTTTAGACTCATAAGATTGCTAGAAGAACCTGGATCAATCAATATTCGGCTGATCAAGATGCCATCACTCTCTGCGATAACATATAGAGGACGGTTGTGATTTGTTATTCCCAACATAAGATCTTTTTTAGAAAATGTGATTACTGGGAGATCTTGAGTTTGCAATATTTTAGTTATGCATTTTTTTGCAAAGTATGCTTTATAACTCTCCAAATCCTTGAGAGCTTATATCAAAGTTTCTCGAAGGTCTTTTTGACATTAAGAGAGCCTCATACACACTCTGTTGTGCAGGGATCTTTCTCAAATGTGATATAATATTATAATCTATCTTTTTGCTTGATTTAAATTTAGTTTAGGATTTTTGGGATTGATATCTTCGTTGACTTCAATTTATTTGCCTTTATATTTATCTGCATTTCCCCTCTTTGATGAAGGTGGTAGCACTTTATCGCTTCTTAACAGAACTTGAATCACCTTATCTTTCTCAGATTCTTCTGAAGAGATAGTTTCTTCAAATTCCCTTCTTATTCTGGAGGATTAGCTAGAAGGGCTAGACTCATTTTTCAACTTCATACATTTCATGCGTGATGATATCGATGAGTCTAACTCTTCTCCATCAAGAAAATATAGATCTTCATCTGAACTATTATCGTCTTGTTGAGTCATTAAACAAAATTTAGATTTTAATTCCTCAGGCTCTTCTTGCTTTCGTGACAAGAATTATGATGGGTTGGTCGAGTCTGTTTGACTACCCTTGTCATTTCGGAGTAATTGATGTTGAAGAACATTTGATATCACATAAATGATTCGGCATGTCTCTACTGGACAAGATTCACCATTATCTTCTTCATTAGATTTATTAATGCGAAGTTTAGGCATAAAGTCTGCAAGCCTAAATGGTTGTCTTGTCGACTGGTGATACTCTTCTAAATTGTTAATGATCTTTTGAGTTATAGTTCTCTTCTTGATCTTCTTTTTCTTAGCCAGCTTCTTTGATTTATGAGGCCTGCATTTAGTAGACTGCTCCTCATGCTATGATGAAGTAACCTTATCAGAATATCGTTGAGAAGCCCAAATACTTGATTTAGGCATCTCTCTTAAGTCCAATATATGTTTAAGTAGTGATTTCTTAACCTTCATTTTGACATTTTATGGTCTTTTGAAGGCTATGTTTCCATTCTTCAATCACGATTTCTCATTCTTTTTATCTTTGATGGATGATATGGAAGATGATGTAATCATCCTTGTAGACTCTCCTTTTGGGTTGACTAGAACACTGTTGAATAATGTAAATTCACCTCGTCGATACTTCCTTTCTAGCTAATCTTTGAAGACATAACAATCTTCAATAGGATGGTTGATCATCCGATGATAGGGACAGTAATTTGGATTGTTGACTTGATGAGCTTCTTCTGGCCTTTTTATTTATGTAATTGTAGGCCAGCTTTGATTGCTTGCCAAAATAATTTGGCCACACTGTCTTTCTAAAGGAATAATCTTTATTCATCTTTTTCTTAAGAGATGGCCACATTCGCTCATCACCTCTTGTTGTTTATTTTGGACACTCTGCATCACTTCGAAAAGTCTGAGATTTGTCATTGCCTCTTAATACCAATTTTGGTTTGCCTCTTAATACCAATTTTGGTTATGGATTAGAATAGACAGGCTTCTTTCCCTTATCATCATTGTACATTGGCTGTTTTCCTTTATCCGTATTATATATCACTCGCTTTTCACCATTTGAGCTATAAAAAGCGGCATGAATTTCGTTTCTTCTTGAGTCTGAAGGTTTGTTCCTCTTTGCTTTATCTACATAGATTTCATACTTAGGGTGATTCAGCTTTTTAAATTTAGCCACCCTATCGAGCAAGTCTTGGAATGTTGCAATCAATAACATACATAAAAATGGTGCTATTTTATCATCCATATTGTCCATTAATAATTGGATCGCATGTTCTTCTTCCAATTGTTGCTCGCACTTCATACTTAGGTTATGCCAATGACTTATGAATTTTGTCACTGACTCATCTTTTCTCCTTTTCAGCAAGGCAATGTCAGCGATTATTATTTTCTCGGTTGCACTGAAGAACCTCTTCACAAATATAGTCTCTAATTCAATAAAGGTTTTAACCGAATCATTCGATAATTCTGCATACCACTTTCAGCGGTTGAGGTCGAATTTCTGAAAAAAAGCGTGCATCGTTCCCTCCTATGTTACCACAAGTAGCCTTAAATTGGGCTAGATGTTGCTTTGGGTTACCAAGCCCACTACAAGTATTAGATTTTGACATTAAGTAACCTTTCAGGTACGACACTTGATTATATTCAGCTGGGTAAGAGCGACCCTTACTCACCAGCTTTTCAGCTTGCTCTGAGGCTATGACTGCCTTTATCTTTTCATTGATTATTATTTCTAGCTGAGCAGCTGTTACCATTCCTAGTGGGCTAGCCATATTTTGAATTATTGACTAAAGAGGTAGTTGGTTAACTTCAATCCTCGCTTCAGGTGTAGCTTGTACTGTAGGAGCTTGAGGTTTTAAAGTGAATGGTGGTGTAGAAATTGCATTATTAGCTACCTGTTGATTAGTAGACAAGATAAGTTCTGCATTTGATGTGATATTCTTCTATAACATCTCCTTCATGATATTCATTTGTACCATCATGTCATTAATCTTGGTACCAAGCTGTGCAATTTCTTTGTCTTTGACTTTCATTTGATGCTGCATTTCTTTTTACTCTCTAGCTAGCGCCACGATGTTAACAAGTACAAGCTCTTCTTCTTCTTCTTCTTCTTCGATTTCTTATTGTTGTTCTGCTCCTTGCTCATCCTCAGGGGAAGAACTTGACAATTCTTCTCCTTGTGCATTTGTATAGACAGCTATTGTTGGGGCTGAACGACGACGCTGAGTATAA
This sequence comes from Cymbidium sinense, assembly GCA_021442155.1. Taxonomy (NCBI): domain Eukaryota; kingdom Viridiplantae; phylum Streptophyta; class Magnoliopsida; order Asparagales; family Orchidaceae; genus Cymbidium; species Cymbidium sinense. The sequence goes on from CM038226.1 coordinate 47,332,117, forward strand.
AAGTGGGTACTAGGCTGATCATTTTCTGGTTCAACCATATAGATAGCTTTGACACCCATGATTTCTTTCTCATTCTGATCTTCTTTTATTTTCTTCTATGAAGACTTTTCTTCATAAATGTTGAATTTAGGTTCAGGTTCCCTGCATTCATGTTGCTGCTGATGGTGCTGAGCGGACAGTTCATCTATATCTCTGACCATATAAATGACCTCCACTTCCATAGTGTCCTCTTCATCACATTCTTTTTGCACATGAATTTTTGATCGACGTTTTTAGTGGATCTCTGGTTCAATGTGTGGAACAAATACTTCTTCCATTAAAGGACTGCGATCAAAGTCAACCTTCTCTTGTGAGGGTGAATCTAATCTATGATGGGATCCCCTAGAGGATTCTCCAAAGTATCAACCATCATGTCTTTCATCAATAATATCCCTTCTTTTGAGTATCCACTTATGATGAGGTATTTTTGAGGAGGATTTTTGAGTATATGTATCAGATGTCACACCTCTTCCATTCTTCAAAGTTTCATTACGGGGCCTTGGCCTCCATATCTGCTTATCCTTTCGTCAGGACCTTTCGACAGGGGATTCTTGGACACGTGGTCCGAGTGTCACGCTCTGATGCTCATCATACGAAGCATACTTGGCTTGATGACTGGTTACCAGAAGAGATGAAAACCTTTTTGGTGGAGCTTCAGTATTCTCAATCACCACAGGCCTCTGAAATCTTCTTTTAATTAAGCCTCTATCTTTAGCTACTTTGAGAACTTTATGTATTCTGGCAAGTAGTGTTTCAAGCTGTCTCCTCTGTGGTGGTGGAGCTTGATGTGGTTGATTCCAGAAGGACTATTTTACTTCACCAGTAGAGCTATTCCTTTTTACCCACTTTAGATTGTCAAAGTTATTGTGGGTAGGAATACTCGCGATAATTATGTTCCTTAGGTCATTTGAAGGGAATCTGATGAGCTCTCAGCTCAATATTTCTTCTTCTTCTCTATCTTGGTTAATTTGCTTTCTGATGAGGAAGCTTCATGATCATGCTTTTCAGTATAAAAGGTTTAATCGACGAAGCAATTCTACCATGAGGCATTCAAAACACAGTTTTCCCATTAACATTTCTTTTCATCAAGGGGGCTTTAGATTGACCTAGCCTTTTGAAATTGAAGTTCTCTGTCAGGGGAACTCCTTAACTATGATTAGCAGCTGAACTGGTTGGCGAGCATGGCCAGTACGAGCTTCACAAAACTGTGGCCTTCCAGCATGGCCTCGGATGAGTGTACCACAGGTGGGTACTTTAGGAGTTGTGGCTACGATAGCTGGGAAATTCAAGCTACCCAATTGAATTGTAGCTCCAACGTCTCCAGTCTTGATGACGGTGTTGGCTAGGCAGAAGTTCGCACCACGCCCTAGTTGGACAGTGAAAGGAGTGCTCTGTAGATCCATTCTGCAAAAGTGAAAGATGGAGATTAGTAATTAGTAATTATTATTTTACCCCATACTTTCAAAATGTAGAGATACTACTAAATAAAATAAAAGTGTAATAAAGATATGCTTTACAGAATAATTCATTCGACATAGAATCTCATACAATAGTAGTTTGAATTTATTACACATTTAAATCACCATTTTTTTTGAATTTTTAAAAATTTTATTGCTATTATAGCACATATATGATTAGCCAAAGATGCAAAGAGAATCCTGTCCCCAACGGAGTCGCCAAAAATCTGTGGGCTCCAAAAATTTGCCATCGACCTCTCGACCATATTGAATTGAAGAGAGTATGATTTTAAGTGTCAGTGTAATTTTTAGAAGGCCGATAAGATAGTAGATAAGACACTACCCAAATATTTAGTCCTCATTTGGTGAGGACTTTAAAGTTGGTTCCAGGTTTCTTATAGACACAAGTACCTATAGTAAATTACCCCTCCCAATAAGTGAGAGCGAACTTTCGATTAAGGATAGTCATTAGATCGCTAAATACGTAGCGTATAGTAGCAGCATATGCGTTGGGGGAATGATGATGTGCCCTATCTAGATCCTATGGTTTCATCATCCTTGGCTGTCATGGTCCCTAGTCTACTTAATTAGAAGAGGTAGTCGACCCAACCTGACCGAAGGATCCTTATCAACAACACATGGGTTACATCGTCCAAGAAATTCTTGTAGACCTGGGGTGGTGTTTGTCTAAGGAGACAAGTTTAAGTCCACTTTAGTTAACTGAGGGCTATTTGTCCTATCAAGTATACCCTATAATTCATAACTCAAAGGGTAGAGCCATTAGAGAATATATGAGTTACGATAATTATCGTAATATAATGGAGCTTTATTGGCCAAGACACGATCAAAAAATTTTTGTGTACATCATCTGGAGCCTCGTGGCCCATGATGAGGACATAGACCACGTCCTTATTGGCAAGAGATTGACTGATAGTGAACATAGTAGAACACTTGATTTGACATTGACTCTTTTGTGAGCTAGAATTTTCTTAGTTTGTCACCTCTGACAAATAATTGTGAAAGGTGGATAGATCGAGTTTTCTTTAAGCTTTTAATGATAGAATTTCATTTGAGCATTGTTAGATTGATATTTAATTTGAGTTAAATCACTTTGAGCTTACAAGCACATTTTAATGATAAGTATCCCCTCGATTGAAATCACCATACAACCATCATCGGGGTAGTTAATTGATTTGAATATATTCAAAAGCTTTAGATCTTGTCAACTCTGTTTAGCTCCTCATAGAGAATTAGATCTACTATCACATGACATAATTAACTTCTCAGATATTTTAATAAGTTGAAATTCTTGTAATAGGTTTTAGGTTTTATTAACCCGGGTCAGACACTTGAATTGAAGCATTCAGCATAGTGTCGGGGCCTATGCAGGTGTATTTGAGAATGCCTTAATTAATGCCTTCTATTTGCTTGCACGATGTGTCACGAATCCGGTTGCATTTTTACTTTGAATTTTTAATTGGTGCCTTCTGCCCGCTTGCATTTGAGTATACTGGGTTCGATGACATAGAAGGCGTTTTGATTTAGATTATAATTTAAAATATTGCTCACACTTAGTTTACTTGTTGAATTTTTCAATTTTCAAAGTTTTCAAATTCGTTTGTGAGTAGGTTTGAATTCTTTCATATTTAAGAATTTATCTTCCAATTAGTTTGAAACAAACTATTAACAACCCTTATATGAATCTCTCAATTATTCATTAAGGTGCTTTAACTATGCTTGCCAACATGTTATTTCACTTCTTCATAGCTCTCTGATAAATTTCATTTAACTTCCCCCTTTTATTATATATATAAGCAAAACACTCAGCAAATTTCTCATGATTTAGTTTTGTATTGAGATGCAAATTCAAGTAGACTTGAAATATAGCATTCATGATTGTTAGCAAGCCAACAAGTTATGCTTTTAAGTAAGCTATCAAATAATATTCTTGCACTTATTAGAATTATCCATCCTTCATATAAAAGCTCATACCAGATTTTACTTTATTTTAAATTCCACATCAAGTTTTATGTTTATTTAAAAGTCAAACTTGAAACTTATTATAAGTCTTTATGAGCTTAGCATTTGCCTTCCCTAATTTCAATCAAAGTTTGTTTAATTTTGAGAAGTTTACAAGAGAAGAAAACTTACTTTACCGCTTTAATTTAAGCTATAGAGAATCACAATTTAAAGCTTGTGAGTTTAATATTAGCCTCCCAAAGTTCCAATTAAAGCTTGTTTAATTTTGAGGAATTTACAAAAAAAGAAAACTCACTTTATTAAGAAGTTAATTTTAAATAAGAATGAGTTCCATATTACTTCCTCAAATCTCTCTAAATAAGGTTAAGAGAGAGCACTTGCTTGAGTTTAGAGTACTTGAGAAAGAGGGGGAAGGATTTTAGTTCACAGTTTGGGAAGGCTTTCAACTTGCTCAAATAAGTTTTGTAAGTGCTTTTCCTTTTTTTTTGGTTTGATGTTCGTTTTAACATTTATCGTGTATCTTCTTATTTAATTTAAGCTGAGAAGATTTCAGTTTGAATTTGTTTAAGTTTTGAATTTTAGTCAAAATTTCGGCGGCCTCCCAGTGTCATCCCTATGTAGGGGGCTACATCGGGAGTGTTTTGGCTTTCTCGGAGTGCCCTAACGAGCATAGCGAGTATTGTATTGTGACACCACAGCAGATTTCCATCTCGTCATGCCCTAATGAGCGTGACGAGGCCTTTAAACCTGAAAGAAGACAAACACAAGGCAATATATATATATATATATATATATATATATATATATATATATATATATATATATATATATATATATATATATTCTAGTCTATTTGAGGCGGAGCAACTTCTAATGGATGTTACTTACTAATGAGTGGTGGTGTCTTGCACCGCATAATTATCTCGTCCAATGAGACCAATGAGAAATATAAGTATATATATCCACATCACACATTGATCCCATATGTTCTGACTTATTTTTCTGTGCATTTCAATGATCGACAAAGAGACAGAATTGGCGATGCTAGAATCCAAGAGAGGAACCCACCTAATGATGATATTCCTCTCCAGTTGCAGTGAAGGGAAAGGTTAGAAAGGGGATGAAAATTGGTAATGCTAGAAGCTAAGAGAGGAGCTCGCCTAATAATGATGTTCCTCTCTGGTTGTGGCAAAATGGAATTGGAAAGGGTGGTGGAAAAGGGTGATGCCAGAAACTGGAAGAAGAACCCACCTAATGGCATTGTTTCTCTCCGGTTGCAGCAAAGAAAATTTCAGATTTCGGCAAAGAGTAATTGGAAAGGGCGGTGGAAAGCGATGCAAAAGCGGAGAAGAACCGCTAATGACTCTTCATCGATTAAGCGGTTGGAATTTAGATTGGGGGAAAATGAGGGGATTTTCAGTTTTGAAAGGTTGGGATTTTCGGTTTTTGGAAAGTGAGGGAAGTGCAAAAACTGGAAAGTGATTTTCGGTTAAAGGAAATTGAGAAATAGGGAGGGATTTTTGGTTTTGGCTTTTAAGAGGAAAAAAAAGAAGATGAAGAAGAGAAGAAAGAGGAAGAAGAAGAAATTCGACCTACCCTGCTTGCGATTTGAAGAGAGGAGGAAGAGTGGTTTCCTTATGGTTTTGGATGAGGGAAACTGCAGAGGAAGAGAGTTGCCTCGTGGTTTGGAGAAGGAAAAATGGAAGAAGCCCTCTTTTGCATGCGGTTTGGAGCGTATCTTTGAGGAGACTGAATGGGGGGCACGGTTGGAGGAACCGTTCGAGTGTGGAGGAGGCGAGACCAAACCGGTCGGAAGAGGGAGTTCATTCTATTCCTGCGTGCATGGTCGAGCGAAGGAGGGAGCTCATTCGGTCGTGGGCTTCATGCATGAAAAGGAGCGGGTTGAGTTAAGGTAGAGGTCGGTCCGAATAGGGAATAGGGTGATTTAGGTTGGGTTTTATTTTTAAATTAATTTTTTAAGTTGATTAATCAACTTTTTATGCCGATAAAATCACATGGCCAATATATGTATCAATCTTAGCTTTTTTTTTCAATGTTTCGAATGCAACGGCGCAGTCCTCTTTGCAATCGGAGGCCGTTTGGTTCATGTTGACATCAAATTGAGTCAATTTTAGCTCAAAATGCGTGTCGCCGCTTTTGGACCACTCAATTTTTTGTGTAGATTTTTTTGAATTGAGCATGAACAGTATTACTTGATATATTTTGATATTTTTAAGCTAACGGTGCAATAAATTTCATGAATGGAGGTCGTTTAGTTTACAGTGACGCCTCCTGACCTCGATATACATGTAGATGGGTTGACGACTCGATCGCTTGATTGGTTGATCATCAAGTTATGCAATATTTATATTTTGACCAATTTTGACATTCTAAATGCGATGACAAAGTATGTTCATCGATCGGAGATCATTTGAATTGATTTTGATGACATTCTGTGTATTTTTACCTCGATTTACACACCGTCACTTTCACTCATTCGATATTTGCACAGACTTGTCCGAATTGAGCGTGGATAGTCTCATTTAATAGTTTTTGGCATTTGGAAGCTAATGTAGTAATCAATTTCACAAATGAAGGTCATTCGGACATCGTCGCAGCTTCCCGACTCTAATATGCGCGTCGACATATTAATAGCTTGATCACTCGATCGACTGCTCTTTAGATTATGCAATATTTATATCTTGACCAATTTCAACATTCTGAATGCAATGGTGAACTTTGTTTGTCGGTCAGAGGTCATTTCGATCATTTTCATTGACGTCCAGTGCATTTTGAGCCTCGATTTGTGCACTATCTCCTCCGAAGTCCATCGTATTAGACTTGTGGCTTTGACTATATTTATGACACATATGTGGAGGTCAACATTGACCACTACTACTACTGAGGTTTCTCGAAAGAGAACCTAAGTGTTTGAAAGATTAGGTCATTCTAAGGTGTCAGTCATGAAAAGAACGCCTTTGAAGTTTGATCCATCAATGTGACAACTCTGCTAGTTGAACCTTTTGCACTAGGAAGGCATGATACTAAAGCCTCCTCATATGGAGAAAACTAACCCAGAGGCAGCAGAGAAAGAATGAATGTTGAGTCGGAGCTCATCAGCTCTCACCTGGGTCATATATTACATAACCAGAAGCCTTTCTACCCGTAATAAATTTAATAATTTAAAATGGGTAAAAAGAGATAGCTCTATTGATGATGTTAAGCAATTTTTTTTGGGCTCAACAGTAGTCAGCTCCTACCCTTTAGAAGAAACAACTTGAAACACTATCTGTTCAAGTATATAAAGTCCTAAAGGTTGTAAAAGAAAATGTTTTATGAATAAAAGATGTCAAAAGGCCAATTACCAGAGGCTCAACTACAGAAGCTACCATCAGTGGTAGTAAGAGCTCAAGACCATCCTAAGTAATTCTTGCACGGTGAGCATCGGGGCATGACACCTGAACCTTATGTCCAGGAATCCGTCGCTGAAAGGTCTCAGCCAAAAGTAAAATAAATATGAAGGTCGAAGCCTCGAGAAAAGTAGCATCGTAAATGCTTCTTCATTTAGAAGCAAGCTAACCTAGAGGCAGTGGAGAAAGAGAAATATTGAACTGCATGCTCAACAACCATTGTTCAAACAAAAAATTGTACAACCAGCTGTGGAACTAGAAGCGAGTGTTCCAACCCATAACATGTTTGACAGCCTAAGATGGGTAAAGTGAAATAGCTCTACTGGTCAAATCAAACATTCCTTATAGACCCAATAATGTTAAGTTCCAGCTTCTCCAATGAGAGAACTCAAAACTATGTATGCAAGAGTGCATCAGATCCTCAAAGTTTCTAAGGAGAAATGACTGATAAAAAGAAAATATGAAGGTCCTGTCATCAGGGAGGCTAAAGTTGCTCCTCTAAGGAGACCTCCTCCTACAACCCTAATAAGATGTTAATCAATTCAAGTCCCACATGGTGAGGATCGAGATGTGACACTTAGACCACATGTCTAAGAATCTGCCATCAAAAGATCCTGATGAATAGGTAAGCAAATTGGAGGCCAAAACTTCGAAGTGAAACTACCTCAAAGAAAGATAACGGTGTGACATCTGGACTGTACTCCCACAAAATCCTCTCCTTATGCCAAAATGGAAGAGCTTGATGCACTTAACAAAATTAGGCTCCAAGCTCAGCAAAATTTAAAAGTTTATCAAACAAGAATGTCCATAGCATTCAACCATACAGTGCGGCCTCGAACTTTCCAGAAAGTAGAATTGGTCCTGGTGCTAAGAACACCAATTATTCCCAATCGAAAATTCGGTGATAAATTTGAGCCTAACTAAGAAGGCCCTTTTGTCATTAAGAATGTGTATCAAGGAGGGGCATACCAACTCATTGACCTAAAGGGTAAAAGACCAATACAGCTAATTAGTGATCAATACTTAAAAAAGTACTATACATGATGACCACATTCTCGAGGTACAATAGAAATCCCCCTGCAAGACAGGGGGCATTTATTTTAGTATATCTATTTAGGTCGATATCGTGCTTCATGCCAAAATCCCTAAATAAATATACTTACTCAAGATGAAAAAAACTTTTCTGTAAAAATTTCCCTATTACATAAGGGGCATTTTTAGATTTATGTATATAGATAAAATCAATATTACATATTAAAACACTCTTAAGAGCATATCAATTCAAATATTGATGTATCTGCATAATTTCACCTTGAAGGTTCTTCTAAATGTGCTTTAGAATTTCCCCTATAAGATAGGGGCATTTTTTTGTTTATATTAAGTTTATTTGAGTTGACGCCGTGTTATAAGACGAGATCCTTAAATATATTCTGATTCAGGTTGACATCGAGCACTATGCCGAAATATCTAAATATACCCATAATTATTACTATTAAGTGGCATGTTCTTATAGGAATAAAAAGAATCTATTTCTATGCATGAAAAGACAACTCTAAATGTCAAAATTTTATCTCATAGATTTACCAAATTTTGGATATCAAGTCAAAAGAACTCCCGATTTCAGAAACTTTAATTAATTAAGTTGGAAAAACATCAACCTCTACATCCTGAAGTCTAGAACACAAATGGGCTCTAAAGGTCAAACTCAACAAGCCTACAAATGATCGAGTTGCTGACAGTCTCCTCGCTCAATAAGCCAGAAGAGCCACAGTGAAAGAGCCCCCATTCGTTAGTCTGATGACCAAATCACCAACTCCTCACAGCTTAAGTCGAAGACTTAAGTAGGTTCTAAAAGTCAAACTAAATAAACCTATAAGTGACCAAGTTGCTGACGCTCTCCTCACTCAATAAGCCATAAGAAAAGGCAGTGAAAGAGCCCCTGCTTGTCAATCTAATGATGATAGTTGTTCAATCTCAAACTAGATCCAACTTAGTGATTACAAGCAACTAGGATCCAATATATCTTTCTACTTGATCAATAGATCAAGACAATCTGAGAAAACTCTCAATTCAAGGCTGCCTCAAATCAATATATATATTGCTCGCAGGGTGATATCTTAATTTTTTTCTCAAATGATCTGATCAAGCTCAAAGCACAGATCAAAGTCAATCTCCTCATCAAGTCCGTCAAAGAAGAAAGCACATAACCGAGGAAGAAATTCCATAGTTCATACAAAGCTGATGGCCAAACTAAAGGAATTTCATGGTTATTCAGTTTTTTAAAGCACACATTGCTAGACTGATAATCAACATCGACGTAGTATAAGCCGAAAGGCTGGGTCATCTATACACACCCTTCAATGAATTTATCAAAGTAGCAAGCACATGATTCATGGTGTACATACACTTTTGACAAGTTAATATGGACAAATCAAGTCAGTCCTTCATCAAGTTTGTCAAGCTTAAAGCTAGAATAGAAGGAATTTCAAATTCGACCAAGCACAGATAAACCAATTCTCCAGCGGAGTCCTTCATCAAAATATATAAACCAACTCTTCCAACAAACCCAATCAAGCACGAAGCTAGGATTGGAGGAAACTCAGGTCTGCAAGGACATAAAAGAAAGATATTTTTAGCAAAAGCTATTGAAGTAGAGAGTATATGATATAAAAGCTCTTATCTATTCGACAAGTAAATTCTGACAAATCGGTCAAGCTCGTCATTTAGCAGGTCCTAAATAAGGCATCATACTAATGACAAATCCTAGCAAAGCTCCATAAGCTATTGCAATCGAAGCTAAAATGATCCAACTTCTGTGGCCAGCACAAAGGGTCAAACAGTTTTCAACAAACGTGACTCACTCTATGCGTGAATCATATTTGTTGGGGGCATTTGTTGACCTCCATATATGTGTCATAAGGCGAGTCAAGCCCACAAGTAGAAATCGACGGACTACGGAAGTGATAGTGTGCAAATAGGGGTTCAAAATGCACTGGATGTCATAAAAAATGGTTAAAAAGCCATCCGATCAATGAAAGGACTTCTCCATAATGTTTAAAACATCAAAATTGGTCAAAATATAAATATTTCATGCTCTGAAGATTAATCGATTAAACGATTGAGCTATCAATGTGTCAAAACACATATTAGAGTCGGGAAGTTGTGATGATGTCCAAATGACCTCTGTTCATAAAATTGATCATGACGTTAGCTTCAAAATGCTAAAAACTACCAAATGAGACTGTCCACACTCAATTCGGATGAGTCTGTGCAAATGTCGAATGATCAGAAGAGACAGCACATAAATCAAGGCTGAAATACATTGGATGTCACCAAAATTAAACCAAATGACCTCTGATCGATAAACGACTTCACCATCGCATTCATAATGTCAAAACTGGTCAGAATATAAATATTGTATAACTTGATGATTAGCCGATCAAGCAATCGAGTCATCAATGCGCCTGCACACACATCAAGGTCAAGAGACACCGACGCACGCCAAACAATCTTTATTCGTGAAATTGATTGCTCCATTCACTTTTAAACATCAAAATCTATCAAGTAAGATTATTCACACTCAATTCAAATAAGTCTGCATGAAAGTTGAGTAGTCAAAGTGGAGACATGCATTTTGAGTTGAAATTGACCCAATTTGACGCCGACTGGAACCAAACGGCCTCTGATTACGAAATGGACTACGCCGTTGCGTTTGGAACATCAGAATAACTTTGAATTGATATATATTGATTATCTAATCATGTCAATGTAAAATTTGAATTAAAGCTAATTAAACACTTAGAAAACTAATTTAAAAGAAAATCAATTTAAAAGACCAAAGTCTAATCCTAGCCCTAAATGACCCGCTCGGCTCTTTCCGCACGCAGTTCGTCCCTCTTCCACGCAACCACATGAAGCTTCTCCATGGCTCAGATTTCCCTCCCTTCGTTCAAACGGCAATCGCTCCACGCTCCTCCAACCGTTCCCCCTCTTTCCCTTCTTCTTCTCAACCACAAGGCAAAAAGAGGCAAAGGGGCTCTTTTACATTTCTTCCTCCAAATCGAGCCCCTGCTCTGCCACTTCTTTCAATCCAAACCGCAAGCTCTCTTCATTTTTTTTCAACTTCAACCAATGGTTGGCAGCGATTCAGTTATTGTCCAGGATTCTTCCAATGGCCAAGAAGTTGAATGTTAGCTTCTTCCTATTTTTGTTGTTACCATGAGCTTAAGAAGTCCTTATGTCAAAGCATATCTATGCTTATCTCCCAGTGCCAATCCAAAATTTTGGCTTGTTTTTCTGGTTTCTGTCCCACCTCTTAGTTTTAGCACATATATTATATCCAGTTATACTATGACAGGCTCTGTTAATTCTTTGTCAACTTCACACTTATCAAAGGGAAGTAACAACGACAACATGGAGATTGGAGCAGGAGACTTGAAGCTCCTTTACAATGTTGATAAATAGGAGCTCTCGTATTATTCCAATAGAAGAAGCTTTGTTAAATCATCCTTAGGGCAATCATATAATTACTATGTTAGAATTGTTTGAGATAAAAGTGATCCACAGGCCTATGGAGCATATGTTTTTCGCCCAAATGGCACTTCATTGATCAAATCTAAATAGGTTCCATTGACTATTTTGCAAAGACCCCTAGTAGATGAAGTGCATGAACAAATCAATCCATGGATATATCAGATTATCAAAGTATACAAGACAAAGGAACATGTAGAGTTTGAGTTTACAGTTGGTCCAACACCCATTGATGATAGAAATGGGAAAGAAGTAGCCACCCAATTTACAACAAAAATGATAACCAATAAGATATTTTATACAGATTCAAACGGTCGAGATTTCATAAAGAGGATTCAAAACTATAGGTCAGACTGGGTACTACGTGTACACCAACCTATTGCTGGAAATTATTATCCTATTAATCTTGGAATTTACTTGCAAGATAATAGTACATAACCCTCTCTCTTGGTGGACTGATCTATGGGTCGCTCTAGCATACATGATAGACAAGTAGAATTGATGCTTCATAGGAGGTTGCTTCATGATGATGATCCCAAAGGAGTGCCAGAGGTGCTCAATGAAATATTTTGCGTGAATGATGAATGTATATGAATGTAAATATGGGGAATGGTACATATATGTTCTTGTGTCTTTCTTTGCAAGTTTCAAGACCCTACTAATGCCCATTAGGGCATAATGGATGCAAGGAGACAGCTGTGCTGTCGCAAGAAACCATTTTCTACACTAATTAGGGCATACTATGTAGGCCAACATCTGTTAGATGTCGTTCCACCTAGTTGAAATGTTATTAAAATTTTGTTAGACTTTGTTTTATTCTAATCCCTATATTTGGACACCAATGCAGGTTTGAATGCCCCGCTAATGCCCATTAGGGCATAGTGGGTGTGAAGATAGCTGTGGTCTTGCAATACACCACTCGCTTCACTCATTAGGGCGTACCAAAAAAGCCAAAACAGTTCGATGACCCCTATATGGAGGACGGCGTATCTAATCTTGCTAAAATTTAGACTAAATTTCTAGACTTAAATAAATTCAAATGAAAATCATCTAAACTTAAGTTAAACAAAAGGTTATATGATAAATATGAAGATGAATTTTAAATCAAAGAGAAATAGAGGGAGAGCACTTAAAAGATAATTTTGGAAAGAATAGAAGACTTATGCAAGTAAAATTTGGGGAGGCTAATATTAAACTCACAAGCTTTAATTATAATTATCTACAGCTTAAATTGAAGCGATAAAGTGAGTTCTCTCTTATTCAAATTTCTCAAAATTAAACAAGCTTTAATTGAAACTTGGGAGGCAAATGCCAAACTCATAAGAGACTTATAATAAATTTAAAGTCTAGTTTTCAAATAAATATGGAACTTGATGTGGAGTTAAGGATTAGGTTTAATAGCTCTTATATGAATATGAATGTGACTACGAAGCTAGCCAATATGCATGAATATGGCTAAGGTAATAAGCATTAAAGTTATTATAACATATTCCAAGTGAATTAAAAATTATTTAAATTGAACACAGTTGGGCTTGGAGAATGACGATGAAGCTTGATAATTCATTTACATTCAATAGAAAACTATAAGGGTTAATGGTTAATTAGTTAAGAAGGAGTAATATTGAATCTTGTGGCTTATGTTCTATCAAGTGTGAGAATGATTGAAATAGAAGAAGCTAAATGTAAATATAACTTTGAATTCATGTTATAATTATGAGGAGGTTACATGAAGCTAGAAGGTTAATTTTAAAATGAGATAGAGCTCAATTCAGACCCTTAAGTGAGATTCATAGAGAACAAGTCTTCTTATGTAATCCATATATTGGAATGTTTAATTTAAAGTGGATTTTTAAAGAAGGCTTTCATTGAGCATAAAATTAGCACATATGAAATTTGTTGAGCGCTATCTTCAAGTTGATGTGAAAATCAAATGAATTTCAAAATAGATTTTCACTAAAGACGAGAAACCTGGTGGAAATACTATAAGCCAAATGATATTTGAGAATTGGAAAATCCAATAAGTAAGCTAATTCCGAGCAATATTTTAAATTATAATCTAAATCAAAATGCCACCGGATTCACAATACTCATACAATCGAACAAAAGCATTAATTAAGACATTTTCAAATACACCCACATGGGCCCCGACACTATGTTGAATGTTTAAATTCAAGTGTCTAAGGATGTTGCGTGAGTTGCTTCTCGGTTTAGTCTTAGAATTGGGTCCGGGTTAACAAAACCTAAAAATCTATTATAAAAATTTCAACTTATTGAAATATCTGAGAAGTTAATTCTGTCATGTAACAGTAGATCCAATCCTCTATTAGGAGCTTAACAGAGTTGACAGGATCTAATGTTCTCAAACATATTCGAGTCAATCATGTAACTACTCCGATGATGGCTGTGTTGAATGGTGATTTCAACCAGAGGGGATACTTCCATCAAAATGTGATTCTATTTTCAAATCAAATCCAAGTCAAATTAAATATCAATCTAAAAATTATTTAAATAAAATTATATCATTAAAAGCTTAAAGCAAAATGCAATCTATCCACCTTCTGTAATTGTTTGTCAAAGGTGATAAATTAAGAAAATTTTAGCTCACAAAGGAGCCAATGTCAAATCAAGTGTTCTACTATGTTCATTCTCAACCAATCTCATGCTAGTAAGGAAGTGGCTCGTGTCCTCATTGATTTGGTCGAGGCTCCACGATGATGCGATTCGATCGAGTTCTCTCCGGTGGTTTGGTATATTATGATCACGACCATACCTCGTATGCTCCCTAATAGATCTGCCCTTTGAGTTGTGAATCATAAGGTATACTCGATAAGGAAAATAACCCTATGTTAGCTAAGGTAGACTTAAGCCTGTCTCCATAGGCAAACACCACCCTATGTCTATAAGGATTTCTTTGACGACATAACCTATGTGTTGCTGATAAGAATATTTCAGTCAGGTTGGGTCGTGTACCTCCTCTGACTAAGTAGACTAGGGACCACGACTACCCGGGATGACGAAATCATGAGATCTAGATCAGGCACATCATCATTCTCCCAACTATTTGGTTTAAGCTGAAATGATGAATCTCATAATCTTAAATTCTAAAACTCCATATGCTACTACTATACATTACACATTAAGTGACCTAACGACTAGCCTTAATTGAAAGTTTTCTCTCAACATTGAGAGGGGTAATTAACTATAGGTGCTTGCGCCTATAGGAAACCTAGAACCAGATCTAAAGTCCTCACAAAATGAGGGCGAAATCTCTAGGTAGTGTCTTATCTACTATTCCATCTACCTTCTGAAAATTACACCGACACTTAAACACTCTTTTCATCAAAGAGGATGATGATGAATTTCCGGAGTCCATAAGATGGTAGTCCAAAAACCTTTATTTAACATGGCTTTTTTATTACTATTAACTTGTTAAATCTGAAGTACGAAATAGTCTTTTTTAATGTCAGTCATCTAATAATTGTTAAGTTATTTTTATGTACAAAAGTTCAAATACAAACTTATTTATTTATTTTTTTGAGCATCTTATGAATATAAATTTCCTCCTCCATCACCTACATGATTGTGAGTCTAATTAGGGCTTTTATTATTGAAATACTAATGGCAATTTTCAAGCCTTATTTTAATTTAACCTTGTAATGAGGTGAAAGCATAAATCATTTTGAGCCATTTATGTAGTTATAATAAGCAAGGTTCAACAAAATACCAACCTCGTAATAGTTTGTGATAAAATTCCTCTTTCTTGTATGGATCTAAGAGTCTTTCAAATTAGAGACTATATTCTTTATGTTGCATTTTAGTTTGAAGTTCTTAGTATAATAAGAAACCAAATTTGTTTGTAAGTTTGCATTCCAATTTTACTAAATCATTCTTATTATATTAATGTGTTAAAGTGCTAGCAATTTTACTTTACATAACTTTGGTTAATGGGTATTGTATTGATTGAGATGAGCTCAAGTTAATCATCTTCGTCGATGGACTTCATGACAAAACATCAACTTATTTATCATTTCAAATCACAATGTGTCTTATACATATCTTATAAAGGAAGAAGTTATGGTCAAAATTTTGTAAGATGTTCATGTAATCGAACTAAAGAGGATTGTGGTTATTTCACTTGGCTAACTAATGATAACCACACAATACATGAAATGGAGAACCAATCACAAGCTTTTCATGAGAAGATGAGGAAATTAGAGACCATCTCATCACAGAATAAAGTTATAATGGCAATGGTCATTTTTGTTATTGCAATGATGTTTGTAATGATTAAGATAGTTATGCAATTAATGATCTCTTGAAGATCATTGCTAAAATATTTGTATCAGATAATGTACTTTGATACTTTTTAATTAGTGAATATAGTTTTTAAATGAATGCTTGTGTTATGATTCAATATAAGTCTTGTTGGCTATATCTTGTAGTTTCATTGAATTTTTGGTGGTTTTATGTTCAACACTTAAGTTATGTGTTGTTGAATTATGAGAAGCACGTTGGCCTGCTTTATGCTATGACCACCATCAGGAGGAGCTAACGGATGGCTATGGCCTAGTGCAAGAATTAATGTGTGGCCATTTCATGGTAGTTCAAGAACATAGCTTAGTTTCCATAGACCATTCTCTAGTTGTTGGGCATGAGTTCCTTGATGTTAAAACTTGCAGAAGGGCACTAAAAGATATCAAAATCACTAAAAGATTATGAAAGATCATTTAATATGTTATGTAATAAAATAAATTTTGTGTGAAATATATACTTGTGTAATCTTACCAATACTGCTTGTAAACTCGATTCTCATTGGTTTGTAACTTCTGCTTACCAAGCCCTTTAAACTTAATTCTTGTTGTTTTGTAACTTCTTGGAACTAAGCACTTTAATTAGTAAAAATTGTAATGAATGCTTATATACATTAAAGAAGTAGTTCTATATAGATCTTCCAATCTATATAACTATAACAATTATAAAGAACTATTCATAAGTAGGGTTTAAACCAGAAGAAAGATTAAAGCTTTACACCGGATTCAAACTTGTAGAAGTTTTGAAACTAGTTGCAGGATTATAAGCAGAAGCAGAATAATAGAATTTAAACTTTTGTAAGTCAACACCTAGAAATAGATATAGCTGATATATATATTAACTATATCTATTGTACCCCAAACTTGATGCAAAATCGAAAGCCATCACCAAAAAAATGGAGAGTATAGCAAATAAATCACTTGTGGTGTTTATTTTTTTGGATGTATGGGGGGATACCATGCATATCGTAGGGGGTATTTATTGAGGTGATCGGGTATGATATTAAGGTATGATTTACTATCTTGAAAGATAGAGGTGTCACCCTTTAATGGACTTAATCACTTAATAAGGACTCCTAAGGCATGATGGGTCTTTGAATATACTAGAGATTTTTCCCCTACTTTACATGGATGAATAAAATAGAATTTATATTAAACCAAGTTCTAAAGTTCCCTATGGAGGCAAGCCTCCATAGTTAATTACATCTTAGGGAATAAAATTCTCTAAGAATACTCTCGATTAAAGTAGCTAATTATCATCTCTAAAGATTTCAAAGTTAGATTATCAAAGGATTGGTTATGTTTGAAAAATCAATTTAGAAAGTTCAAGGAGAAGACTTATTTTTGGAATCTAAAGGGAGGAAGTAGAAAATGCTCATGATACTAAGAATCTTAGTGAGCATTCTAATCTATCATATAATTGGGCTTTATATATTTGAAAGTGAAGAGATTTATTTATTTGAGTTGAGTTTTTATTAGATTGCTAGGGCTTATAATTCACTAACACAAGGTTGCAAAAATTCCTAAGAGGTGAGAATTTATGCTCGTAGCCCGAAGAAATAGCTACTTCGGATCCTAAATCTAGGGAGCTTTAGTATGAGCTAAAGCACGACCTAAATTTAAGAGACATGTGGACATAATGGTTTATCTCCACAAGAGAGAATAAAATACTTGACTTTTGGACTTATAATCATCTTGAGTGGCCACCAGCTAACACCTCCTATGATTTTAAAATTATGTAGTCCAGTCTTATGAATTGCAAGATAGCTAGGGTAGTTGTTTAATTGGAAAGATATAAAAGTCCTAAACTTACTCCCTACAAGACTATAACATGAGTGGTATGAATATATGACTTAATCTACAAGTGCAAAATCTTTTCAAATTTTATTTCATTTTTGACACATCAATTTGACAAAGGCTTTGGGATTTTTATATGACTAAATGCATGATGAATTAGATTATTGGCCAAATCAAAAGAGAGAGGGTGAAGCTTCGTCAGTAGGGATTACTCTTATAGGTCAAGCGATCTCTATACGTGTAAGGACAGACGCCCTCATTTTGCAAGAGTGATTCAAGATGCATGCATGATGTGAGACATACAACCATACAACTAAGGGATTGCTAAATCTTTTAATTCTCTTATTTATGTCATAGGTTTTATGTTGAGGTTATGAGTTATTTAAAATTTAGTTATGACTGGTTAGTTGGGTAAAAAAATTATTATTATTTTTATTCTAAGAGCTTATCGCATCCAGGCCACACAGTAAAGCATCAATCATAAGAAACTATGAAAAAGCATGTCAATTTTAATGCCCAATTTTAAATAAATCATAAATCAATTTTATAACTATTGCAAAAGAATAAGAGGTCGGTGCGGTCAGATGCCACTGAACAACCCGAAATGTGAAAAAATAGGTAGCCGAGCTCTACCCTTATATAACCCAGAATATGAAAGAATAATTACAATTTGAATGAATACGTGCTATGGGGGTCTTCATTCTTTACTGTCCTTTTTTGATTTGGTTCCTTCTTTGATTTGGATGGCACTTGTTGCAAAGGCACAGGGCACCTCAAGACAAAGTCTGTTAGCCACTGCTCATCCTAATTCTTATTACAAAATTACATTCATATATAAGAAAAAGTAAATCTAACTACACCTACAAAATAGAGGTTAGCTAAATATACATATAATCCCAAGCAGTTGCATATATAATTTGGACTTAGCACCCTGCACATGGGTAACTAAGCCCACTTGTCCTAACTTGGATTATGCTTAGGGGGTTTAAGCAACCTACAAAGAGAGCATTTATATTTAATTTAAGCATCTCTTTAAGCACAATCTCCTACAGAAAATATGATTAGGCTAAGAGTGGCCTAACATTTAGTCTATGAAGCATATACCTTAACATCCATTCTAAAATATTATATCACAAAACAAAATATACATCACATCATACACCATCCTAACATAGAGCTAGAAGTGGTGACTTAATTCTAATGTGTGTGTTAAGACTTTGTGTGGTATGTCTTAACTAGGCATTTGAGTTATATTTTTCTAAGTTTGAAAAATATTCAAATAATCATGAATGTTGGTTTTACTTCAAATCATTTAATTGATTTATGAATTTTAATTTACATTTTATTTTGTTTCATATGATGTACACTTAAGAACTAAGTATTATCAAGAGAAGGAAGAAGGATCACCCTCTTCCATCCCTATCTTAAGCCATATCTAAAGCATATTAATTTGATTTAGTTTTTTTAATGAAAGACTTATTATACATTTTAAATTAATCCTAAATTTGGGTTGATTTTAAACAATACCATTCAATATGAAAGCATCTTAAGATTAATTTGATTGAACTACTATCACATGACACATATCAAATCATTCCTTTTCATCACTTGCAACATGCATATGATTGTAATCTTAAGTGTATCTATACATGTAATATATTTTAGCACACTTAAATGATGAATGTACATGTATGTTTAGGGTTTATATTTTTCATTTGATTGAATTATTTGATCATATCTATTTAAAGCTCTATCCAAATTCTTATACAAAAATACATATGGATGAAATTAAATAGGTACGTGCCATTGTTTGCTAGGGAAGTGAGGTAATTAAATGACCTCCTTGGGACTAGCTAAAGCCTCGTATTCCTAGAATGTCTAGACTATATACCTATTTGTATTCAAACATATGTAAATTTATATACATGAATGTAAGAAAGAAAGCTCCAAATCATATGATTAATTAATTCAATCACTTAGTTAATTATGGATGCATGTATTTTTAATAGAAAGAGGATTATCATTCCCTAATCAAATATACATATGCATGTATAAAAGACATAAACAAGTACATGCCTTTGTTAACCAGGAAGTGAGGTAATCAAATGACCTCCTAGAGGCTACTTAAAGCCTCGTATTCCTGGGATGTTCATATTATATACCCATTTTTCTTAAATACCTACACATGTATTCATAATTATGAGAATGAAAATCATGCAAAGATTATATTTTTCTTAATTGAATTATTTATGTATATGAATTAAAGTTCTATCCAAATTCTTATACAAATAAACATAAGAATGAAATCAAATGGGTACATGTCATTGTTAACTAAAGAAGTGAGTTAATCAAATGACCTCCTTGGGGCTACTTAAAGCCTCGTATTCATGGGATATCCAGACTATATACCCATTACCATTCAAATATATGTAAACTTCCATACATGAACATAAGAAAGAGAGTCTTTCATTCATATACTTGTATTATAAACACATGCAAGTTCTATATATTCATAACTATCATCACTCCACATGTTGTTATCAATTTATAAACCTTTGAAAATAAATTTGAATTTAATAGAATGATAATAGCCACACATATATTAAGATTAAATCAACACATGCAAGCTTACATAAAGGAAAGTGCATTTATTTCATTTTAATTTTGAAAAGATGAATGTATGAAGTCATATATCATATAACATTTAATGTGGTTGAAAAGAAATAATTAAATATAAACATGTAATTCATCTAATCCAACTAATCCCTAAGGACAATCACATTAAACAAAGTCATTTAAAGAAAACCAAAGTTCATTATTAATTTATGATTTTGAATTTTTATTAATTTTAAAGAGAGGAGAAGGAGCACTCATGTGATATGAATTCCCATTCCCAAGTTTCTGAATTGATTTGATTTAATGAAAAGGTAATTAAATGAATTTTATGATTTAATTAGGTTGTAGTATACATTACATAAATTAATTAATTCATTTCCTATGTTACCTTAATATAATTATTCAAATAATTATGAGCTAACATGATATGCATATGAATGGAAAGTAAACTTGCAATGATCCTAAGAAATGAAAGGGCCTAATGCAATTAGCTCATGATTAATAATTAATTAGATTAAAGAACTTAATTAAGTACTCTTATGATTTTTCCACACATGTGGGTTAATCATACTTTCCCTAACTACTTTTAGGCTATTAAACATCTAAAGATCTACCCATGATTTAATTAGTTAGTATCTGATGTGATTATGATTTGAATTTAGTTAATTAAACTATTTAATTAATTAATTAAACCTTTAATTGATTTAATTTTTAAAATGAAATAAACTTAGTGAAAGAGACTAGAAAAGAGGTCCCAACCCTATTCCATTAATCCATTCACTGTCCAACAGTGATTAACATGCTCAATTAATTAATTTGGTTGTTGATTAGGGGTTAATTAATCATTTATATAATTAAGAGAGTAATTAAGGCTAAAATGAGTAATTTCCCTAATTACCTAAGCAATAAATCCTAAGAAAAATATGGGAGGTGGAGATCATCCCATTAAATAATCTCAAAAAATTTACAATTAATTACTTCAGTAATTAAGGAGTAATTAAGCTAATTAATTTTCCAATTAAACTCAAATTAAGCCTTAATTATTATTCAATATATATTAGGATTAATTTTAAATGATTTTCCTTCAAAATACCTTTAAAACGAGTATTTATTTTCATTTTTATGATTTTTATATGATTTGTTATGAATATTAGAAGTTTCAGCCATTAAAAATAGATTATTAAACCTAATTAAAGCCTAATCCTATCAACGCCATGTGGCCTGTTGACGTGACGCACTTTTCACATGGTGTCGCAAAATTGGTTATTTAAAGCCATCCGACGTAGCACCTATGTCTCGACGGCGAACGCGCTTTCTCGTCTGCCTCCCATAGTTTATTATGGGCTTAATCAGATCAATCTGGTGGATCTAATCATGACCATCCATTTCGATCACGTGGAATGGACGGTGCATGATCAATCGTCCCCCGAGCGATGAGAGATGAAGGTCGTTTGCCATTCCTCGCTCGATCCGAGCTCAGTCGAGCTCAGATTGAATCAAAATGAATCCCACACCTTCATGACGACGATCAAAGGGGATCCAACGGTCAAGATTGCATGACATTCAACTTTCCTTCAAAAAGTTTCAGCCATTTTTTTTTCCAAAATCACTATATTGAAGAATTACCTCACTAGGGCTCAAGACCGACAACACAATCAATTGAGGAAGCTTTGTCTAGCAGAGATGAAGCCCTGTTGAGCAACACGCAAGCCAATTTCCTCTTGTTCGCTCGGTGGACCAAGATTCATCGATTTAGAGATCGATTTTGATCAAACTCCTACCTCCGATGGTCGAGAAGCAATTCGTTCCTGTTCGATGAGGTGTGGGGATGGTGTGTGTGAAGTTAATTTGGATTTGGTGAAGAAAGAAATGAGATTTGAATTGAAGGAATAGGTGTCCTATTTCAGCTTTGAGAAATCTAGCAATATGGGAGCTCTGCTTGCTTCTAAGAGGGCTCTAGGACTTTCGAAATGGTCTTTAGGGGCTTTCTAAGAGTGAGTGTGATGATTTTGGATCGAAATGAGGGGGGTATATCCCCCCTCCCTTAGATCGGATGGATGAGATCATCCCTTCGATGTGGGCTAGTGAGGTCAAGGCGTCAAAGTGGTCAATGTCACCTCCACGTGGCTTGATTGGGTTGGTGGAATGCATGGCAGGGGGCTCAAGGCAGCGGCCACCTTCTTTGGGTCCATTGGTTTCGGCCATGGTGGGGAGGTGGGTTAACTCACCTCCCTTTGGTCCAAGGTCCACCTAACCCACTTGGGTTCGGCTATGTGAGTAGCTTAGGCTCCATTCTTGGGTGTTTAAGGCTGCCACATGAAAAGGTGAAGGTGGACTTTGCCAATTTTGGCATAATCTCATGTGGGGAGGAGAATCCAAGGAGAATTTACCTTGGGTTGAGCTCAATTTAGGTTTGAGTTAGTTTTGTGCTGACCCAAGATGGGTTTGGGTCGGGTTGGATTAGATTCCAAGTGTTCATGGCTTGGTTCAAAGGAGTTTGGCTCAATTAGACCCTTATAGGTCAAATTGGGCTAGGTTGACCAATTAGTCAAATTGGGTCAAACCAAAGCTTGGGTCAAGTTCAAATGATGATTTGAAGTGTTTTGGTTCAATTGGTTTAAACCAATTTGGCTTAGGCTTGATTTTGGCTCATTTGGATTCATGTAGGTCAAATGGGTCAAATGGGCCAATTTGGTCAAATTGGCCAAATTGGCTTAGGTTGGGTGTTGGTTCATGTTCAATTCATCATTTGATGAAGATTGTAGGCTATGGTTTGTATTAGTTTGGATTTAGGCCAAAT
Source organism: Cymbidium sinense (assembly GCA_021442155.1). Taxonomy (NCBI): domain Eukaryota; kingdom Viridiplantae; phylum Streptophyta; class Magnoliopsida; order Asparagales; family Orchidaceae; genus Cymbidium; species Cymbidium sinense. Next base: position 47,355,056 of record CM038226.1, read on the forward strand.
TGACCCTTTAGGTCAATTTGGGCTAAGTAGGTCAATTGGGTCTAATTGGTCAATTTGGGTCCAATTGGTCAATTTGAGTTTAATTATGGCTTTGGTTATGTTCAATAATCAATTTGGAATGAGATTGAGCCATTGCTTGCAACCAATTTGGGTTAGATCATGATTTGACTTATTTTGGTCTTTTATGTCAAATTGGGTCAACTTGGGTTAAAGGGCCAATTAGGTTGGGTTTGGCTTAATTGGTGGTCAAGTCAAGTTCAATTGTTGATCATAGGTTAGTGTGAATCAATGGTTCCAATTGATTTTATTTAGGATGAATTTTGGCAGTTTGGGTTCATATGAGTTAAGAGGTTGACTTGGTCAAATGACCAAGTTGACTTAGTTTGACCTAATTTATGACAATTGATCATCCTAAGACGATCATCAATCATGATAGGAGATTTTGGTGGGCTTGGTTCAATCCAATTTGGGTTGGATTGAAGTTTGGCTCAAATGGGTTCTTTAGGTCACTTTAGGTCAAGTGAACCTAATTAGGTTTAGTTGGCTTGATTTGGATTTAGTTGAGTTTATATATGGATTTGGAATTAGTATATAAATTCAATTGCAATTGGTTTGGGTTTGGATGAGTTTTGGTTCATTTGAGAATTTCAAGTAAAATGGGCTAAGTTAGGTTTGATTGAATTGATTTTGGCTAGGCTTGATGATTATAGGTTTCATTTATATTTGTGAACATGATTGAAGGTATGATTGATTCATGAGAAAATCATTTGAATTTGAGGTTTGGATTGAATGAATTTGGCTAAGTCTATGGAGTTGGATCATGTGGCTTGGGAAAGGTTTTGATTTAGTTTGATTTAGTTTTGATGATTTAAATGTATATTTGATTTATATTTGTAGAGATGATTGAAGATATGATTGATTTATGAGAAAATTAAATAATTTTTGATTGAAATGGAGGGTAATTTGGCTAAGTCCATGGAGTAGGGTCATAGGACTTAGGAAGGATTTTAAGCTTGTGTTTGGTTTGGATTTGATATTTAGTTTTGGTATGATTGCTGATTTTGGCAAATTGATTTAATTGTAGAATTGATCTAGGAGAAAATCAATTGAGTTTGGATTGATTTGATTAAGGCTAAGTCCATGGAGGTGAAATCATAGAACTTAGGTTGGGTTGGTTTTGATTTAATTATAAGTTTTAATCTCTTGATTTGGATTTGGATTTGATGCTAGGTATGATGAGTTGAATTTGGTTATGATTTAAGAAGGTGAACATAGGTTGGGTTTGAGTCATGGGGTAGGTAGATTATCCTAATCCCTAAAGCATAACCTGATCCTATGGTTAACCCTTCTAAGTCTCTAGGCTTAGGTTAAGTATTCATCTAATTGCTAGAAGTTTCTTATGACTAAATAAGTCTTAGTATCTAGAAGACTCCTAAATCTAAGAGGTAGGGATTGAGTCCTCACTCCATAAGTGAGGTTAACATCACTTTAACAAAATATAACAAAATAACTTTAACCAAAAAAACATTTAGTTTAGATTTCAACGTTCATTTCCTTTTCAAAACAGAACAAAATCACTTTAACCAAAAAAACATTCCTTCTCTTTGTGTCCATTTATAGCAACATTCCCCAAAAAATAACCACTTCAAATAATGTAAATAAACTATTAGCTAACTCTCCATAACTATTTCTTCATTCATTTGTGAACTTTGACCTACATCTTGTGCATTCACAGATAATCCAATTAGTGGGTTTTTGCATGTGTTCTTATGATGTCCCCATAATTCGCACCAACTACACTTATGAACTCTTCACATTTTCTTATTCATCTCCTCCATGAAGCTCTTGAAATGACTTTTTCTTGGCCTACCCCTTGGCCTCATTGTCATTGGGACATCGACGTTCAACACATTCATATCAATGTTCTAATGATCTTTTCTAGGTAGAGTTGATATGACACTTTCATAAGTCAACCGACACCTGCAATAAATTCATCGATATTAGATGAATTCAATTGAATATAGTTATGGATATATGCACTCAAAATCTTACAACCTATCAACATAGTAAAACTCATCCACATATATGTGCCATAATTGCTGATCTCTAATGCCTATAAAAGTGACTGCATGAATGCTTGGTAAACCCATAATTTGCCAACTTTTGTAGCTACATTCTTTACTCCCAATGTAAACTTCAAATCTGCCTTGACGACCTTCATAAGTCAATGATACCTGCAATAAATTCACCGATATTAGAAAAATTCAATTGAATATAGTTATGAATATGTGCACTCAAAATCTTACAACCTATCAACATAATAAAACTCATCCACATATATGTGCCATAATTGGTGATCTCTAATGCCTATAAAAGTGACTACATGAATGCATCGTAAACCCATAATTTGCCAACTTTTGTAGCTACATTCTCTACTCCCAATGTCAACTTCAAATCTACCTTGATGACCTTCAACCTCAGGTTTATAGCTTGTAGATTGTGTGATAATGAAGTTGTCTTTCTTAGTGGTTTTTTCTCTAATATAGTCTTTAACAAAAGGAACAAATTCTCTACTCTATTTTGTTGAAATCAATTTTCTTTCTAGCCTTTGCTCCATCAACATGCCTCTAATCGTATCTATTAAATCAATCCCTGGCTGACTTCTAGCCTCATTTATCCATGAATTGAAGGACTTTGACATATTATTTGTTATGTAGTGATTCTTAATCTCTGGTAAGAATTGACTCTTAGACCACTTATATGGGAGCTTTCATATATAAGAATAGAGGAGAGGGGTAACACTATTAAGTTCATGCATTCTGGCTTCAAATTCATGAGTAGTGTATGCATTTGTAGCTTTCCATATAATACATTGAATCTTATCATTATCTATTGAATGGTGATATTTTTTAATATTCTTCCAGAGATGGCAAAAATAAACTCTGTGTTCTGCATTTGGGAAGACATTGCATATAGCTAGGCCCAACCCTTTCTCTATGTCATAAATAAAAGCTAATGGGAGAACCTCAACACTGAATGCCTCAACTAGATTTTTAAAAACCAATGCCATATTTTTTTGTATTCTCCTTCAATAATAGTAAAAGCTATCGTAAACAAACAGTTCTTTGCTTCAAAAGAATTTGCAGAAAGTAATACACCTAAGTACTTGGACTTCAAGTGATAGATGTCAAGACTTATAAGGTGCTTGCAACCACCAATAAACTCATCTACACATACCTTGAAGGAATTATCAATATCATCACAAGTGAACGTAACATGAGAGCCAGGATTTCTATTGAGCAACTCCAATCTTAATGCTGGTACCCACTTATAGTTATCATCAATTGCCCCAAAGATCCTACTACACGCCAATTCTCTAGAGCACCAAAGTTTTATATATTGTAGCGACCGGCATATAAAGTCTCCGAGACACTATTAATATACTTTGGTGTTATATTTGGTTGCCTCTTAATCATATTTTGAATCGTATTTTCCACCCAATTACATGTAGCTTATTCACTTAGGTAAAGATGAAAAGGCTCAAACTTCTTGACCTCAAATGTTTGTCCATCTTGGCATAATGATGCTCTGATTCGCTAAGACACCCTCTATGTGCACATGTAGCTATTACTCATTTAGGATGTTAGGTGTTATATATGTAAATCCCCCTTTTTTTCATAAATGCAAACCACCTTAGTTAGGGTTGTTTAGTTACTAGAAAAAAATGACAGTATAAAAGAAATAGTGTAAAATAAATGTAATGTATTTATATTATTTTAAGTTATTTGGTTCAAAATTCTATAAATATATGAGTTTTTTTTAACTAGAATAGATGTAATGTAAAGTAATTTTGAGGTTAAAGATAGTGATAGTGGCAGTGGGTAGTAGGGGTTATCTTCGCCTATAGTGGACGGCCAGTCGATGGCAGTGATGAGGATGGGCGGTTAGCGATGGCGATGATCAGTGGCTACCAATGGTGATGGCTGGTGGTGATCGATATTGGTCGACTATGGTTGCAACAGACAGCCGATAGTGGTAACAACGGCGGTGAGCGATCGGAGGAGGTGGTGACCGCCGGATGACTATTCTCACTTTACACCGATCAGCGTATTTGCAATTTGATCAATTTAGATGAATTTCAAATAAATCATAAGTCACCTTTCCAATGCATTTAAAATACACTAGAAATACCTTAAAATTTTACTTTATACCCTTGCATCCAACAAAATATCCCCTAGTAACAAATAACTTAAGTTTCAATCAAAATGCTTTAGTTTAAGATTTTATATATGCATTGATGTATGAGTTTATAATTCAATTCATTTAAATATTTTGAAAAAAAAATTTAAACTGAGTTCAACTACATTATCGATACAAATCTTTAAAATTTTAAAGTTTTATAAAATTTTTTCCTTAGTTTATAACAAGCATGAGAAGAATGAAAAAATTCATGCAATTAATGTAATAAAAAATTATTTTAAATATAGATTTATTAGAGAATATAATATATTATATATATATATATATATATATATATATATATATATATATATATATATATATATATATATATATATATATATATATATATTGAATAATAGATAATAGAATATATATGCACTTATATAATCAATTTGAATTCACCTCAATTTATGGGAGTTCAAAATTACTAAAGTTTGTAATAAAATAAATTATATTGCTTTTAAAAGCTCATTAAATAAAATAAGTTTAAACATAATCTAAAATTTTTTATTTATATTTGTGAATAATTTATTTATTATTTTACAAGTAATTTGTTAAAGGATTGATATTACATTTGATAGTTGTCTATTCAAGGTATGTCTTAAACCAAACAAATTCACCATGGTGCACCAGTAAACAGATGATTTGGTTGAGCCTGGCCAAAATGGAGTTTACCATGTACTTGCTCACCATTAACTCAATAACAAAATCCTAGGCCATTGTACAACTCCTAACAAGAGGCTTGCCACCTGTTTGGCTAGTCTGCCTTACTCGCTCGATAAAATTGCCCAACATATTAGCATACAAGTCATAAAGGGGAACTCACTAACTACTCCCCCATAGTTGGCTCAATAAGAACTCAGATGGTGATTTGGACCTACACTTGTAAATAAACCCATACAGAGTTCACATCATTTAAGGACCAAGCTCATACTACATTAGATCTCTGCATGTGTGTTAGTACTTAAGCAATCCTAGAGTCAATGCTTTTTATTTTACTTTCTTATGAATTTCTTGTAGCCATTTATCTAACCATCCAAACCTATAAATAAATAGTTTTGAGGTATATTTAGGACTTGGACTTTTTAGCCTTATTGAGTTCATATTTAAGATAATATCGTCTACCTTGACATCTCAAATTTTTTTTTGAGAACCTTTATATTTGAGCTATTAGGTTATTGTTATACTTTTTCTCCATTGATACAATGTAACCTGACTATATTTTCTACTCACCAATGCCTTCTTCTCTCTCTGTATACACCCTACTTCCAAAGCAAGTTTCACAAGTAAGGTCAACCCACTAATAGAATGGGATTTAATATTCTCTTTGATGTGGTAATTGTCTAGAAAGGTGACAAACCTAAATCCAAGCACTTTAGGAAGTAAGACAATCATCCAGAGATAATTCTACCAACATGGAGCATATAGCTCAATACCATGCAACCCATCATAATTTGAAGAATATGAAGGAGTACATCACTCATCTCATTCCAGGGGCCATGGAGTGAGCAAATAAGAAAAGTCATTGAGGGTGTGAACTTGATGGTCCCTCTAACTTATCCTTCCTCCGAGATAAGCATCACTAAATGGTGTTGACCTCAACATCAAGTTTAGATGATATATCATTCTACACCAGTGATGAAAAAGACACTACCTCCTAGGCGAGAGGTGGATACAACTTTGGTTAATGTTTTCTAGAGAGTTTATTAAAGCCAAACTAAAACCAAAAATTTAAGATCTCCTACTTGAAATCATATAGAAGTAGATTTGACTAGACAAATCATGTCACCTATTATAAGTTAACCACTTCGCCACTTGATTTTGATGGCACACTAAACTGCTATATTCTTTTTTCTACTTTTGAGAAGTCAGTTTGAGATGAATTTTATGCCTTTGAGTATGCCTAATTACTTCATTTGCTAAATTTAAGAGGATTTTTATTACGCTGCTCACCAGCACATAAAGGCCTCTTAAGAGTGCACAAACTCTATTGCAGATGCGACCAGAGCTTGGTGAATCTTTAATAAAGATCATAACTCACTATAAATGGGAAAAGTTGAAAATGCAAGATCTCAAGTGTACAATCGTGCAAGTTATGCTTATTCAAGGCTTGTAGCAAGAGCTATTTAGATATATTTGCAACTTATAATAGCTGAAGATAATGGCTAATTTATTGGAACTTTCTAATAATATTGAGGAATATAATGAGATCGCTCAATCTTTCCAAGGGGCTCACAAGAGAGTACTCCAAATGCAAGGTGGGTAACTCATCACTCTAACTACTAATTGTGAGTGTAGAGGAAGTAGAAGATGTCACATGTGTCTCGTGATCATCTTCATTATTTGTAGTAGACAATGCTTACCCCACCAAGGCTTGGTTATACAATCATTTTATAATAGTCACTCTACTCTTGGTATCCACAGTTAAGTTAGTTGAGGCCATCTAGAATAAGAAGTCCTTCAAGCACCTTACATTTATAAGGGTCAATGTATATGACCAATACTCATCAAGGTATTTTGTGTACCATAAATATCATAGTAATGACACTAAGGAATATCGACACCTCCAAAGATGGATCGAAGAAATTATCAAGGCCAACAAATTAATGGTGTTTTTGACAGCTAATCCCAAAAAATGATAATGAAAGGCATATGTAAAAGACTAAGGGAATAAACTCTTTATTGTTAGAGAAATCTAGATTATAGGAGTGGTGGTTGAAATTCTTGGAAGAGATAATGCTAAGATATTAAGGTAAGCTAATCTCAAGTAACTAGGATAAATAAACTTGATATTAATGACTCAAGTGCCTACAAAGTGGTGCCAATGGGCTTCATAAAGTGGGATAGACCCACAACTATAGCTCATTTAATTATGTAGTTATCTTTATGACATTAATTATTAACTACCAAATTGATAGCATATTGATAGACACTAGCAAATCTATTAATATAATCTTTAAGTTGGTGTTTTACATGATGAATCTGACGAGTTCAAAACTTGTGCCTACTATTAGGCTGCTTTATAAATTCTTTGAAGAGTCATGAGAAAGATAAGGAATGATTACTTTCCTAATTACCTGGAAAGAAGGGAAAATACAATTTATAATTATGGTCAATTTCATCATTGTGGATACCCCAACCACTTATAACACCATCTTTAAACTCCCATTGGTGAACACTTTTAGAGTAGTCTTTTCAACCTACTATATGCCAATAAAGTTTCTATTGGTACATAGAAACTAACTACAAGGGATGATCTCTTGTAATCAATGATATATTACCATAGAGTCATGGGTAACTCATAGTGTGTGACTAAGGAAGTTTTAAAATTTGAAGTGAAAAGAATAGGCTAGAGACTAAAAAAAACCATTAAAAAGGTGAAGAAATTAAAGGCGACTATGAGTGATTCATATGGATAAACTATGATAGTTCAAAGCATTGAGAAAAATATGTTTATGTTTCATGAGGTGATGGGTGTGGGTGTACTCACATGGACAACAATTGACATACCTGGGATAGAGATCAATGTTGCTTCTTATAGATTTAATGTGAAGTAGAACATAATGCCAATAAGGTAAAAGATGAGGAAGATGACCACCCTACTCATCGAAGTAATTAAGGAGAAAGTGAACAAGCTATTAAAAGATAACTTTATCAAAGAGGTCTAGTATTCTAAGTCAGCCTCAAATGTGACAATCATGTAAAAGGTGAATGGGAAATGACAAATGTGCTTCAACTTCACTAATATCAATTCAACATGCATGAAGGTTAGATACCCACATTGATGTGCTTGTCAACTTGACAATTGTGCATCTATTCATAAACTTCATGTAAGTATTTTTGGGCTATCATCAAATCATAATGCATCCCTCCAACTATGAGAAGAGCACCTTCATTATAGGACAAGGGTTATATTGCTATGAAGTAGTAACATTTAGTTTAAAGAAAGTCAATGTGACCAATAAGATGATAATGGATCAAATATTCAAAGATTAAAAGGAGATATATGAAAGTTCAAGTTAACAATTTGTTGGTGAAAAGTAAGTCACCTAAGTAGAATATACTTAACTTCAGAGATACTTTTGCCACCCTCAAGAAGTATAAAATGAGCCTCAATCCTCACTGCATTTAAGTGCAGATTCATTGTAGGGTATGTGATTTTTTTTTATTTGGAGTCGTAGGAACACTATATAGATTTTAGGAAAGTACTTATTGAAATGATTGAGTATGACATCTAAAGAATGGTGTACTATCTCAAAAGATAGAAATATCACTCTATAATGGACTCAATCACCTAATAAGAACTTATAAGGCAGATGGGTCTATGCATATACCAAAGATCTTTCTCCCATTTTACATGGATAAGTAAAGTGGGATTTATTTTATGCTGGGTTCTTTAGTTTCCTATGAAAGCAAGTTTCCATAGTTAATTACATCTTAGGAAATGAGAATTTTTAAGAACATTAAAGTAGTCAATTAATGTCTCCAACTATTTCAAAGGTAGATAATCAAAGAATTGATAATTTTAGAAATCAACCATGAAGAGCCTAGATAGGCAGAGTTCTAGCAGATTTTGAAGGAGAATAAGTAAGAAGAACACATGATACTAGAAAGCCTAGTGAGTACTCCAGTTTATCTTATAGTGAGGCTTTACATTTTTGTAATAGAGAAAATTATTTATTCGAGTTAAAATTTTATTAAAATACTAGTGCTTAGATTCCAAGAACACTAGATTATGAAAATGCCTAAGAGATGAGGACTTATATTCATAGCCCAAGGGAAACAAGCAACCTCTGAAACAATATTTAAGGCATTCTAACACAAGCTAAGAGCTCGATCTAATTCTACTCGAGAAAGTGAGATATATTGGTTCATCTCCACTAGGGAGAGTGAACCATCTCGACTTTTGTAGACTTACAACCACCTAGAGTAGCTGTCAGCTAACATCTTCTACGATTTCAAAACCATGTGGACTAGTCATATGTTAATGCAAGATAGCTAGGTTATTATTAATTAGAGATAAATCTAAAATTTTAAACTTACTCCCTAAGAGATTAGATCATGTTTTTCATGAAGACATGACTTAAGCTAATGCAATAAAATTTACATATTTTATTTCATTTTGACTCATTATTTTGGACTAAAGCTTGGGATAGTTTATGGCTAAATACATGATGAAAGTAGGTTATGGGCTTAATTAGAGGGAAGGGGTGTTCTCCACTACAAAGGACTACCCTCATAGGTCAAGTTTATCCTCTATCATGCTGGAATGGAGATCCCCTACTTTCAAGAGTGAAATAATATGATATGCATAATGTGATAACATACAACATCTAGCTAAGGGGTTACTAAGTATTTTATTTATCTTGATTCTAAATTTAGGCTTTAAAGTGAGGTTATGAGTTGATTAAGATTTTAATTAAGAGTTATTAATAAGGGTAGACAAATTAATTTTATTCTAAAGAGCCTACCACTTCCGAGACACATATTAAATCATCACACTTTAAGAAACTTATGAAAATCATGTTATTATAATTGCACAATCTAAATATAATATTCAAATATTTAAATTTTGTAAAATAATAAAAGGCCAGTGTGGTTGGGTACCGCCTTACACGTAAAAAAGAAAAGAAGTTGGGTAGCCGAGCTTTACCCTAATATAACCTAGATTATAATTAAATTACAACAAAAGAGAAGCTATGTGGGTCTTCATTCAATTTTTTTCTTTCTTTGGATTAGTATGCTCTAGGCTTTGTAGGGCCTCCTAGGTCTAGGCCTTATAGCTACTGCTCATCCTAAATCCCATAGCAGTAATACTAATCCTATTGCAAAATTACTTTTTTATAAAATAGAAAATCTAACTACACCTATAAAATAGATTTTAGCTCGACAAACATACATGCCAAGCAATTATATTTTATATATTTGGACTTAGTACCCTACACATAGGTAGCCAAGTCCACCTGTCCTGATTGTATTATGTTTAAGGACTTATGCAACACCTACAAACAAAAGCATTTATGTTTATTTATCATTACGACCATCCCTTAAGCACAATTCTTTGCATAAAATATCATTAGACTAATGATGACCTAACATTAAGTCTATGCATAAACAATCCTAACATTCAATCTAAAAATATTTTATCACAAAATGAAACACATCACAACAAAGAACAACCTAACCTAATACTAAGATCGGTGACTTAGTATTCTAAAGTGTGTTGATGCTAGAGTGTGGCATGTCCTAATTGGATTTTAGAGTTAGAATTTTCTAATGAGTGAGCATTCAAGTTATCCGTTAGGGGTGATTGCATTTAAATTTATTTATTATCCTTGATTAGATTTTAAATTATGCATATTTTTGTTTATTTCTTATTTAGGATTTGGTATTATAAAGAGAAGAAAGAGAGTTAACTCTCTTTAATCTCAAACCTAGGTTAATTTCTAAAGAATAGATTTTTGTGATTTTTGAACCTTCATAATGGAACATTCACAAATTTTAATTAATCATATATTTAGATTTAGCTTAATAAATTTTATTTAGACATGGAAGCACCTTAAAAAAAGCTAAATAAATCACCATCAAATGCATCAAGTTTTATCAGTTCAATTTCATTATCAATAACATTATCATTTCATTTTTTTATTTTTTTATTTTAATTTAATACTTATGCATGCATCATTTATATGCATATTATTTTATACACTCGATATATAAGCATGCATGAATTTGATAGCAAAAGGATTTCATTTCATTATAAGAAGCTATGCAAGTATGTGCCGTTGTTAAATAAGGAAAGTGAGATTATCTAAGATCTTCTTGTAACAACTTAAAGCCTCGAATTTTTGGGATGTTTAGACTATATACTTGCTAATTCAAGTACATATACACATATGTATAAATGCAAAGATAAAATCATGCAAAGTTGCAAGTTATTATCTTTTAATTACGAAAAGATAAGTTTGCTCCATGTTTATGTTTCTTCATTTATAACAAATGTTATAAGTACTAAGCTCGGATTCATATCACTTAATTAATAATTAGCATATAATTTTAAAATAATTTAGGATTTATTAATGATAATAGTTACATCATATATTTATACTTATCCAACTCATGCAATTAAATGCAACATATCCTTTTGAATTTAAAACATGTATATATGAAACATGTGGCATGCATATTTATGGTAATTGAAATAAAGTAATTAAACATTATCAAATGACATACTTAGCTTCATTAAGTCCTAAAGGGGAATCATACTAAATAAATGTTCCTTAAACCTAATCAAAGCTTCTTTATGATTTGATTTTGTGTTTTGGATTATTTAATCCTAAAGAGGATAAACAAGAAATAAGTTATAACCAACACTCATGTTAGTTAACTAATGAGTTCAAAGACAAGTTAAGTGAATTTTAGAGTTTGATTAAATTTGGTATATTAATAAATGACTTAATTACTCTCCTAAAATCTCTTAATTTAATTAATCATTAGGTAAGAGCTTATGAAATATGAGGTTGTAATCAAATAGAATAAATATTTGTACTGCTCTAAGGATTCTAATGTAATTAGGCTCAAGCTTAATGATGGATTAAATTAAGAAGATTAATTTAATTATTTTTATAAATTTTGAAACGAGTGAAAAATCATAATTTCGTTAAGAGCCTTATGCTAACTGAGAACATAAGGAGGATTACTTAAATTAATTTTTGCAGTTGTATTAATTATGATGATGATGTAATTCATTTTTTAAAGTTCTTTTTAATTTTATTTGACTATTTAATCATTTAGTTGTTTAATTAAAGGGGTTTAGGAATAATCTTGAGAAAATAATTAAGAGGGGAGGCTTTAATTATTTTTCTTGGTCATCCTTATTGTTATGATGATTAATTAACCTTTCCTAATTAATTTCACTATTTTTTATTTTAATAATTAGTAACTCTCTTAAAATAAGTAATTAGAGTTTGGAATTATGAAATTCATAATACACTCTGAAAATAAATCCAAGAAAACTATGGGAGCCAAGGGACATCCCATGCAATTGACATACCAAATTTTATATTAATTGGCCAACTAATTATGGCTTAATTAAAATAATTAATGAAAATTTAAAATTAGCCTTTATTCACTGGGAAAAACTTAAATATTTTATATTTTATAGATTCTCCTCTATTTAATCTTTCCAAAATAAGTTTATTTATATATTTTTTTTAAATTTTTCTATAATTAGTTTTGAATTTTTGAATTTTTGGCTAATTAATTATATTTTTAAGTCTTAATAAACCAATTTACATAGTCGGCATCATACGGACGGTAATGCGACAACGCTTTCTAAGTGGCACCATGGGATTGGCTATTTAAACTGTCCGACATGGCAGCTAACTCAGTGGCGGCGGATGCAATTTTGTCTCAGCTATTTGATCAGAGATCAAATGATCGAGATTAATCTCGTGATTCTAAAGGGATTAAATAAAAAAATATAAAGTGATTAATCATGGCCGTCCATTCTAATCACGTAGAACGGACGGTCAATGATCCGTTGTCCCATGAGCATCGAAAGATGGACACCATTTGCTTTCCGTCGCTCGATTTGAGATCCCTGGAGCTTGTTCAATGGCAAATTCGATTCTAAAATGATCAAGGAGGAAATCTAAGGGGATCTCACCATAGAATTCACACAATAATGAGATTTCTTTCAAAAAAGACCAACAATCCTACAATTTTTATGTAGTTTGCTAGATTTTACTGGCAGGAGCTCAAGACCAGTGGTCCAACGACTGAGGGGACTTAATCTTGAAGAGACAAAACCCTATTGAGAAGACTGAGAGCTGCCTCCCCACCGATCACTTTGTGGACCAAATGCCACCGCGAAGCTCACTGGAGTTGTTCTTGGAGTGGCATCTGATGCTCGAATTGACAAGGAATTGATTAATTTCACCTCACTGGAGTGTGGTGAAGGTGTGAGGAAGGTTAATTTGGCTTTGGTGGAGGTTTTGTGTATTGGACGGATGGAACTCTCGGGTGTGGGTGGAGCTTGGTCTCGCCGACGGTCGGATGCATGGGGAGCTCGGGAGAAGGCTTGGGACTATGCATAATATGTTATGGAAAGTCTCTATGAAGTTTGAATGGATGGGGAGGAGAATATTCTCATCTCCAACTGAAGTAAGGCTCAAGATTGGCTCAGCCTTTAACAGTCGTCCGGCTAGAGATGGTAGTCGACCGATGAGGTGGAGGTGTTTGAGTGGCCAAGAGAGTTTATTGGGCTGCCATGGAGTGTACACTCCTCTTTAGGTGGATTATTGACCGACCAAGGGTAAGGCTACCCTCTTTTGGCCAAGGACTGAACCCAATAGCTTTGGGTTAGGTTGGGTTAATGGTCCTCTATTTAAATAAGGCCAAAGGTCGATGCGAAGGATAGGAGGCATGGAGAGCCCTTCTAAATGAAAATTTTCTTCTATTTGGAGGGCTTGGTTTACTTGGACTAACCCAACCTAAGTTCACCATGGGTTGAATCCACTTGGGCGGGTCGATGAGCACCTTGGCTTAATTTGATCCATGTAGGTCAAATTGGGTTCATTTCGGATATGTTGACCATTTGACCAAATTGGGTCAAAATGAGACTTGGGTTATGTTCCATTGGTCATTTGGAATGAGTTGGTGCAATTGGTTTGGTCCAATTTGAATTGGATTTGGATTTAGTTCTCGTGAGTTCACTTGGGTCAAATGAGCTAAGTTGACCAATTTGGTCAAATTGGTTAATTTGGTTTAAGTGAGGGGTTTGTTCATATTGAATTGGTCTTTTGAGATTGGTTATAGGTGTTATTTTGAATTGATTTAGACTAGAATGTGATTTGGCTCAATTTGATCCTTTAGGTCAAATTGGCTCAATTTGATCCTTTAGGTCAAATTGACTCAAATGGATTACTTGGCATAGTTTGACCAAATTAGCTTCAATTGGTGATTGAATCATGCTCAATACTCAATTAGTAGGGGTGAGAAATTAGCTCGAAGATCGTGACTCGCTCGAAAGTCGACTCGAATCCGGGCTCGAATCGAGATCGGCTCGAAGCAAACGAGCCGATTTTCGAGCCAATTATCGAAAAAATTTGAGCCGACTTGAGCTGGCGTGCTCGCGAATGGCGGATCGCAAACGGCAGAGCGACGGCAGTCGTCGATTAATTGACGGCGTCTAAAAACTAAAATTCTATTCTAATTTTCGACTCAGTCTCGACCCCAGGCCCGACCTCTTCTCACTTCTCACCTTCTAGAGTTCTCGGTTCTCTTCTCCAGTTCTCCTCCCGTTCTCACTTGTCCGTCGTTCTAGCTTTTTGCGTGCGTCGCGGGATATCTCGTCGTCGATCGATTAGTGTTTGGTTTGCTTGATTTTGATCGGTGGTGGTCATATCCTTGTATTGTGCTTGGTTTGCTTCCTTGCTCCGGCTTTCGATTTTCTTTCATTTCGATTACAGTATTTCATGGAATCATTATGTTGGTTATTTCAATTGTTTCTTATTCCATTATTTGAGGTTCTATTGGATTTGGGGATGTTTTCGTTTGGTTCTTTAAGCATTCATGCCAATCATCGTATCTATGTTTTTTTGGTTGGGGGGTACACACAATTTGGGTTTGATTTTATGTAAGCATCATATGTTATTCGCCAGGGTTGTTTTGGTTCTGCCGTTCTGGCCCGTCTGGGTTTGTAAGCTTGTAACGATTATTGCGTTGCCTCACTTGACTGTTGGCTCATGGCTCTTGAATGTTGTGGCAGTTGCATCTGTATTTGTTTCATTTCCTAATTGTATTTGTTTCACTCTTGTAGATCTTTGCCTCTGTTGAATGTTCTCGGCCCTCTTAGTAGGAACTTGGCTAGTTGGCTTTTTCTTGATCTTGTTGCCTCATGCCTATTGGAGGTTATTTGTTGCTATGAAGGTTGTTTACTTGTTTTGGTCTTTGTGCATCCATGGGACATGTTATGATGTTCACATGCCTTTCCTTTAGTGACTTGGTTGTTGTTGATTGTTGCCTTGTTGGTAAATGTTGTCATGTTGATAGATGCGATTTCTTGGTTGTAAATATATGGGGATCTTTTATGTATAATCCAATCTTTAAGCGATTTCTTGGTTGTTTTAAGTGATTATATGCATTCTTTTGTTTCATTTCTTATAGACACAATGGCAAGTCCTCCTCAAAGTAAATCTATTAGTTTTTCAAGTGGCGCTTACTATTGATGATAATGCAACAACTCAAAATGAGAGTGTGGGTGAAATAGCGGCGTTAAGATCAAGGGTAAGACGACGAAGTTTGGCAACACTTGAAATTACATGAAAAGGGAAAAATGGTGCGGTTTAAATGTATTATTGTGTTAAATCATATGTGAAACAAAAAGCACATCATCTCAGTTAAGTAGACACTTCAAATCAAATCACTATAGCAAGGTTGATAACAAGGGAAAGAAGCAAAAACTATTTGATCCAGTAGCAGAGGATTTAGAGGAAACTGGTTCAATATCTAGTTTATGTGTTTCAATGATCATTCTAGAATAAAGAATATTGTGGCTAAGATGATTATTGTTCATGAATATCCATTTATGATAGTTGAACATCTATGGTTCAATATTACGATGAAATCGATGAATCCAAATTATCATAAAATTTCAAGATTTGGCATCAAAGAGGAGTGTATGAAAGTTTATGAAGGCGAAAAGATAAGTTGAAAAAGTTTGAAAGTTGTTGAGAGAGTTTTGATTACTAGTATGGACTTCAAATCAAACAATTGGTTATATGTGTCTTACGTGCATTACATTAGTTCGATTGGAAATTACAATCTAGGATAATTAGTTTCATTGATTTGGATCCTCCTCATAGGGGTTTGTGATTTACGAGGCAATTTCGAAGTTTGTTGCAATGGGGTCTCTAACAAAGTTAGTACCATAACTTTGGACAATGCATCATCTAATGATGTAGCAATCAAAGCTTTATTCATTAGAAGATCGGTTTTCTATTGATGGGTGATTTCTTCCATGTTGATGTGCCTCATATTTTAAACTTAATGGTGTAGGATGGATCGAAAGAAATCGTTCAATAAAAAGGGTAAGAGAGTCTATTTTATTTATAAAAAGATCTCCAGGTCGCTTACATAAATTTGGAGAGATAGCAAGACAGATTGGCTTATCCACATCAAAGGCACTTTGCATTGATGTGCCAACTCGCTGGAACTCCACATACAAGATGTTAGAGTCTGCTTTTTATTATAAGAATGTGTTTCCTGAATATGCTTTGCGTGATCTGAATTATATATGGTTGCCCTCGCAAGAAGATTGGGTTAATTTTGAGAAAGTAAGAGAGCTGCTTCAGATTTTTCATCGCATTACTGAAATTTTTTCAGGTTCATCCTATCTATGAATAGATTGCTTCCCAATCTAGTTCTAATCAAGAGAATATTGGATCGAGAATGCTCATCTAGTACTATTTTTATTTCAAACATGGCAAGTAGCATGAAGGCTAAATTTGATAAGTACTGGACAGAGTGTTCATTGTTATTTTCGATTGCTTGCATTTTAGATCCTAGAATGAAACTTTTTGCTATCAATTACTACTACCCACAAATTTATGATGTTCACATTGTGAATGAGAAGAAGAACCTTGTAAAACAAAAACTTTTGAGCTATACTCTTATTACTGTTGATATGCGACTACGAAGAAATTCGAAGCATCCACCTCTCAATCAAAGAAACACATTTGAAGGTGGTAATGCTTCACATGATGATTGGGTTTGTATGACTTCATAGATTCTACGGCCTCTTAGTACCAGTCGATCGGAGATATACCTTGATGAAGCATGTGTGAAATGCCCAGATTCAGAATTTGACATTTTGGAGTGGTGGAAAATGTCTGCTATGAAATATAAAACTCTCTCAAAGATGGCCAAAGATATTTTTACCATCCCAGTAACCACCGTTGCTTCTGAATCAGCTTTTAGTGCTGGTGGTCGTGTACTAAGCGATTATAGAAGTTCAATGGATGGCTTTGGCAACCTAGAGGTTGGAGCATTCAATTATTGAAGTAAAATATAAAAATTACAAATTTTCGCTAATTGCGAATGCTTGAAGATGGATATTACTTTCTCTGACTCTGAGTCCCACAAACAAATTTATATCAGTTTGAAACAGATTTTCTGGCTTAAAATGCAATATTATTTTGTCATTTGTCAATTGTCAATCCTTCTTTTGCAGTTTGCTATGACACAGGAATTGCAATCAATGAATGTGTTCCGTTTGGCGAGGGATGGAGGCAAACTTAATTACATGTAGTTATGTGAAACAACCGAGTTTTAATTTGTACAAAAAGAGCAATCATGTATTCATGTAAATGCCTTTATGCTTGATTGACACACTCTAAGAATTATAGAATCAAGTTCAATGCACGAGTAATTTTCTTTTCTTTTGTTGTATGTTGTTATGTCTTAATAAATTATAAAATGGCTAAGTAATTTTCGCTTGAATTGTTGTGGTATTAAATTATAGAATCAAGTTTGATAACTCCATTGCATTTGTGAGCTCAATTGTTTATAGTTAATGCTTTTACAAAAGAATATAGTGAAGAATATAGTGAATGAAATGCTTAGTTGTTGATTTTATAATTAACTTGCTATTATTATTTGTGATTTGTCAAGAAAAGATTTGTAAAATTTAAAATTAACTTGCTATTAATAAGAAAAGTTTTATTTATTCTTTGTTTGTTGGCTATTTTAATAATAATGTATATTGTCAGTGATTGGTGAAATTATCAAATTAATTAAGTTTATTATTATATTGTTATTTTATTTTCTTTTAGCAAATTATTTGTTAAAATGTTAATGGTTTACCGAATAATATTTGTTTGTTCTTGTCTTCTTGATCAAACTAATTTGAATATAGGTGTATATCAATTTTTTTTCCTTTATAAATCTAAAAAGAATGAAAAAATGTAAGTCATCTTAAGTGAAAAAATGAATGAAAAATTTTTTTTTTCCTTTTATAAATGGATTTTATTTTCGAAAGCCGCTCGTTTGTATTTCAGCGTTTGTATTTCAAGCGGTCGATTGGATTTCAAGCACGGCCGCGATCCGATTTTGAGCGGCTCGAATCACCGAGCTTCGAACTTCGATCCGACTCGGCTCGAACTGAAATTTTCGAGCCGACTCGAGCTTTGAATTTCCAATTTTTGAGCCGATTTTGAGCCGACTATGGCTCGGCTCGAAATCGGCTCGAACACACCCCTATCAATTAGTGATAGATGAAAACCATTGGTTACATCAATTTGGGGTTAGGATATGATTTGACCCAATTTGACTCTTTAGGTCAAACTGGGTTAGGTTAAGAGGCCAAATTGGCTTGGATTAGTCCAATGAATTGCAATTGAGTGATCAATGATGATCTACATTCATTAAAGAATGTATTGAACAACTTGATTTAGTCCAATTGATGTTTGATTGAAGTTTGATCCAATTGAGCTATATAGGTCAACCTAGGTCAAGTGAGTTGATTAAATGGATTTGGTTCAAATGAAGTTATATAATGGTTGGAATGTGTCCAATGATGAATTTAAAGTTGATTGATGATTTTATTACAATTGATTTGGGTTAGATTGGGTTTTGAATTATTTGAACACTATAGATCAAATGGGGTGACTTGGGTCAACTTGATTTAATTGGGTTAATTGATTTGATTGGGATAAGTTTTGATGTTCAATTGAGTGTTCAGAATGATCAAGAGGTTTAAGTTAGGTTTGATTGACTTGAATCAGGTTGAATAGAATTTTGGTTTTATGAAGTTAAAATAGGTTAACTTGAGTTAAAACTTAAGTTGGTTTGGCTCGGAGCTTGGATAAGATTAAATCAAGTTCAATTACATTCAAAAGAGTTTGGGTATATTAGGTTTCAAAAATGGTAGTTTGGTATTGGGTTTGGTCTTCTTAAGCTCAAAGAGGTTAGGTTGAATCACCTTACCCTCTTTAGCCAAGTTGAACCAAGATGGATCAAGTTGTGCCTAGATTGAATTGGTAATTTGCTTGGAGCTTGGATTGTAATCAATTAGTTTGGATTAGGTTAATTAGTTGACCATGAACTTTGGTTAAGTCTTAGGGTAGGTGAGGCTTCACTGCTCCTAAGGTAAGTTCTAGTCCTAGGGTTATACCCTATAAGTCTCCAAGCTTGGGTTTGGTGTTCCCATAATCACTAGAAGTGTCCTGATATTATGGAAGTCTTAGTGTCTAGAAGAATCCTAAGTCTAGGATGAGGGCAGTCAACCTCACTATAAAAATGAGGTCAATAAGATCAAGTAGGGTTTTATTATTATTTTTATTGATACCTCTTCAATCTCAAAAGAATAAAAATAAATTTAGATAGTAAGATTATACTTGACATGCCCTCACTGAAGATAACAAATGAAGGGCAACAACTCATTAGGTGAGTCACCAGTCTCAACCACTTCATCTCTAAGGTGGGTGAATGTTTCTTTCTCTTCTCCAAACTCTTTAAAAATTCCAAGAAATTATAGTGGAATAATGAGTGCAAAGCTGCATTGCAATAGCTAAGGTCCTTACTCACCACACCATCATTATTACAAACCTCATATGCATGAGAAAGCTTCTTCCTATACTTAGAAATATAAGAGGGTGGTGCAGTAATCTCAGTGCTCATCAAAGAAGGGAGTAAAAAGTAATGGTCATTCTATTACGTAAACAAGACTCTCTAAGGTGCTAATTTATTGTACCCTATAATAAAAAAAAACTCATACTTGTTCTCTTGCTCATATTATCTTAGCTCAAAGCTTTGCCACTTACTTATAACTCATTAGATTCAAGTCATTATCTTAAGGCTATTCTTGCAAAACTAGATCATTTGGAAATGTTGCTTAAGTGATTTGTTAAGTTGAGTGAGTTTAACATATCTTGCTTGCCTAGGATGACAATAAAGACATGGGCACTAGCTAACTTCTTAGTTGACTTCAGTGATCCAAAACTTAAGGAAGTTATAAGATCAAACTAATCATAGTCATTTTACATTAATGATGTATCAAGGTAGTGATACAGGGGCATCAAATTTATTTTGAAGAGTCTAGCTAGAATCACTATTACTTAAAAATAAAGATGAAATTCAAACTTACCAATAATCAAGTCAAGCATGAGGCATTACTTGCACAAGGGCAAAGAATAAAACACTTAATTATTTATTCTAACTTGCAAGTGATGGTGAATCCAATTAATGGCAACTATAAGGTAGGGACAAGATACTTCAAAGGTACTTGTTCAAGGTGAAAGCAAAAATGAGTAATTTAGAGTATTTTTAAATTGTATAAATGCCCCAAGAAGAAAACTAGCTCATAGACCTACTCTTAAGATTAATCTACCTATAAGACCAGCCACCTCTGAAACTTGCACAACCTAATATTAAAGAATGTGGATAGCTTTCCAAGCTTGGTATATCTATTCATAGAATATTTGAATACCATGCAACTCATTACAAGTTTCAATGATCTAAGGAAACTAAAAATTAAGGCAGGGTAGTAAATATTGCTTGAATGAAAATTATTTAGAAGATCAAAAACTTCATTCAACTTTATGTGCATAGTAGAGAATGAGCAACAGAATGCATAAATGTAGTATATTTTAACAAGTGCGAAGGCCATTATAAAGGGAGAACATTCACCCATTAAATCTTACGACATGGCTAATTTTGGATGACACTGAGGAAAGACTCAAAAAAATTTGAGAAGAAGTTAACAGTACTAGAAGTTTGCACTAATGTAGTTGTAGCCCTCATACCATCTATAATTGATCAATAATCATTGACCAAGCACTATGTGGAGCGTGGACCTAATTGGCCCTTTGCACTTGCTAGTAGTCAAATGAAGTTCATCTTAGTCATAGTTGACTACTTCTCTAAATGGAGAGAAGCTAAATCACTCACTAAAGTCATAGCTGAAGTTATCAAAAACTTTACATGATCTAACATCATTTGTTGGTAGTATTATCAATAATAATCATAACTAATAATAGGCATCAATTTTCTAATATCCTAAAGGAGTTTCATGTGTCTTAAAAAATTAACCACAAATTCACTTCTATTTATAATCCATAAACTAATGGCTTAGTCGAGGTTGGTACTAAAAAGATTCTTAAATTTTTATAGAAAAAATTTGAAGTGCACAAGATAAAGTTCATGGAGTCACTACTTTCAGTCCTTTAGGTGCTTATAAAAATCCACTCCTTAGTAGTAAGCCAAAACAATTCACTTTATCCTATAACAAAGATGCTTTGCTACCTATCAAGTATGGTCTACATAGCTAATGGTATCAATCACCTACTACGAACATCATCCTATTAAGTGGAATGAATGGAATAGAGAATGCATGGAGATGACATTAGACTTTTTTTTTAAAAAAAAAGCTTAAGATGGAAGCATATACACACACACACACATATGAAGAAAATATTAAGTGACATATGAGCTATTGACTTATTAAGATACAAGACAACCCAAGCACTTATGAGCTACTGACTTACTCAGGGAATGACATGCTAAGAATATGAAGTGCATATTACCTTATGAAATACTATTTCATAAGGGAAGTTACTTTTCCTTGATATTTATTTTTCATAACAAGATTGTATAATGAAATATAAACACACTATAAAGCTTTTTTTTTTACTATAAAGTTAATAAAATAAGCCCACTGAGCAATTGGGGAACTCACTCTATAAATTCAATAAGAATTGTGCCACTCAACTACTTCACATGAGAACTCATTTATACTTTGATACTCATAGAACTCCCACCATTCAAATAAGTTATTTAGAAAAAAAAATCATCCACAATCTAAATCCACCATCTAAATTGGATCAACTTTAGGTGGGAGGAGCGTATACTTATAATTTAAAAGAATTGATTTAATTAGAGGTTTTGAATTAACCAATTTGAGGGATGACCAACATTTGATCATCGATGTACTAAGAGGTGATGAGATTATTCACTGTAAGAGAGTCAAGGTCCCCAAGAAAAAATCTACAAGTGAGCCAAAGCCCAAAGAAGAAGAAACGTTAACAACTAGCACAATTATTTTCACCTTTGAGGCATTCTCGCTCTAAATTGTTGAGTATATTTAAATTTCAATTAACTAAACATGTGGACAACTACTCAAGTACTCATAATGACTTACTTTCATGAACTCACTTAAGAATATATATATATATATATATATATATATATATATATATATATATATATATATATATATATATATATATATATATATATATATATATATATATATATATATATATATATATATATATTTATTTATTTATTTATTTATAAGAAAAGGGAATATAGCCCATCTTTAGTAAGCTGACTCCCCCCTTCGCGATAAGATTCATAATGAGTAGTGTGAGAGTCCTTATTAATTGGTGAGTCTAGATGAGTGTCTCCAATGAAGAGTAGAAGTCTAGCATAAGGTGAGGCACACATACGATAATTACTCTGCAACTCATAACTCTAACTTGTTGACCCAAGTGAGTCCCCCATGATGACCAAAAGTTTGGCATAAGATGAGGTGCACCTTATGATGACTAATAAAATTTATGCAATAACACATCCCACAAATCCCTAATCAAGCTACAAGTATAATATTATTCTATAGTGGTTATGAATATCTCAACAAAAATTTTATGAATAAGTACAGATGAGTACACTTGAAACTAGTCAACACAACTACCCAAGTCTACATATCCAATGATTGTAGTGAGTACATAAAGATAAAAGACAAGTGCTAATGGTGTGCCTAAAACAAATAGTTTAAGTACTATATAATTTTATTACATATGACTACTATAAGAGTTAAGCACTTAGTATATAAAAAATGAAAGTATTAACCCTCCACTCTTATATGTACAAAAAGAAAACAAAAAAGAAGAAGCTGACTCAGCTAGTGATACTTACCCCATCACTCTTATTAGAGTCTAACAACACTTATACACTTTACATGTCAAACAATTTACCATCTAGATGGCCATAACGACATACCAACTTCTATAACCTAAATTGGATCCCCACTTAGAACTTGGCATGATGATTTAGATGATGATACATTTTTTAAATTTATCATATAAAATATTTTCTATCATAAGATTTTAGCAAAGTTGATTTAATAGTTTATATAGAACAACAATTTAAAGCAAAATCATAAAAATACACACAATTTGGATAAACTTGTTATAGCTCAATCTCAACCATTGAAATCTATTCAACTATCTTCAATCTCTAGCCAAGCCGGTGTAGAAAAATAGGTTGGGCTCAAATCAGTGCTACTTGAGCCTAATTGGTGTAGCACAAGAAGGTCCAATGATAAGAGCCCAAGCAAGAAGATCTGAAGATAAGCTTAGAGAGAAATAAAGATAAATTAGAGCTTAAATGGTTTTGTTTTTATATTTATGTTAATTTGCACATTATAAAATCTAATTAGTGGATATGTATTATTGTATTGTATGAGTTATGTCATGTTATGTGGAGATGATTGATTTATTGAATTATAATAATTTAGGAAAAAAAAGGGGTTGGTAGTTTGGAGGGAGACACTAAGTTTTGAATGGGGCCAATCCCCTCTTTAACTTATCCCTCTCTTTTTCATTTAAATTGATGTATGGATGGTGTGTCACTAAAGATATCAATTTGATAGATTATGGGCTCTCCTAAGATCCTTTTGAGAGTAAGAATATATGAGATGGGGATTAGTTTCAAGTAAAATTTAAAGGGAAAGTGGTCATCCAAATAATTCATAGAAAATAATCCCAAATTTGGAACTCCAACTTATTTCAATTAGATCTCTCTTACCAGAGATCCAAATCACATAAAATAAATTGAAACTTGTAGACATGGAAGTTTATATGTTATATAGAAAGTTTTATATCTTTTGGAGTTCTTTTGGTATTTGTTCCATTATTTATCTCCAAACTAGTCACAAAAAAGTTGGTTCTAACAACTGACTACTTTGGGAATTAAGTGAATTAAAATCTAGAAACTTTGAAGAATAGAAACAAACAAACATCAGGATAGTGTAGAAAATTAAGTGGAATTGAAAAAATTTGGGAACACTTAGTGGAGATTTGGTTGGCTAAATGCAAGAAAAATAAAGACCATCACTTATAAGACTCAAAATCTAGATATTTCTTTCAAATGACTTGTGAAATCAGACCAAATTTTAGGTTTATAATTTTATAAGCTGGAAAAAAACCATAAAAACATAAAACTATATAGAGTTATTTGAAATTAAATTCAAATATGTTAAGATACTACTATTGACCTCATTTTGGATGTGGTTAATTTGAACTATGAAAACAATAATTAGGATATCCTAATCTCAAATAGGAATTTTCTAATTCAGTGCTTAGGACACTATACTTAGTGACCTAAGGTATCATCTTTGGGTTTGAGCTAATCTAAATAGCTTAGGTGGAATCAACCAAAATTTCAAATTTGGATTAAATCAAATAAAATCCAAATAAATAAAAATAAAATAAAATAAAATTAAAGAAACCAAATAAAAGTCAAATCTAGTCAACTCATTTGCATATGTTTGACTCAGGTGGGTCCCACCAAGTCAAAGGTCAACCTACTAAAAATTTAACCAAATTAAATCATTATAAATATCTCAAATGATCAAATAAACATGTTTGATCATGAATCTAAAGAAATTCAATTTCATTTAGGCCTTAATTAGGTTAATTAGACCACTTAGTCTAAAATAACCCTAAATGGGTCCTATTGGGTTCAAACCCAAATCAAATTGAAATCAACTCAATTTGATTGCTCAAATCATTTAAAAATGATAATCAAACATAATCCAATCTACCATTAGGTCTAATTTGGTCAAATTGATCATTTGACCCAAAGGAAACTCAAGCTTAACCCATTAAGCCCACTTTGGGTTAAATGTGTTCAAATTGAAATTTAATGGAACTTCAATGAAATCAATCACTCCAAATCATCTCACACATGTGATCAAGAATGATTGGAGTCCAAACCCAATCAAATTGAGTCAAAATGCTCATTTGAGCTCAATTAGAACCAAACTTAACCCATTTAGGCCAAATGGGTTGAAATGAAATGAAATTCAAAATTAATTTTAAATTAAATGAATGAATTAAATAAAGACTCAATCAATCATCAATCAAAGATGATTAAACTTAAAATTAAAGAGAATTAAATTAAAATTAAACACTTTGAGTCAATACACTTAGTTTGGATTCAATTTTCCAATCAAAGTCAAATTAGATTTAAATTTGAACTCAAATTCATTTGAGTTTGATGTAGGCAGCCACATATTAATCTAAGGATTTTAATAAGTGATGCTTAAAGACAAAAGCAAAGAAAAAATTAAACCATGGGAGGGAGTGGAAATCTTTGACCAAAAGAAGATTCCTCCCCCTCTCCATCATAAAAATAACTTGGATTTATCCAAGTAACCTTGGACTTTGACCACCTCTTAAGAGCATGGTTCCAAGGGCTAAAGGTAAAGGGAGAAAATATCAAGCTAATGCAAAAGAAAATTTTACTTTTCACCTTCTCCAAGGGAAGAAGCCAAATGCAAAAAAAAAAGGAAGAAGAGGGGCTTGGTCAAGGAAGAAAAACAACCAAGAAGCCATCCTCCCTTCCATGTGACCATCCAATCTTGCTATCAAGGCCAGGGGGGATTAAATCCACCCCTTGGCCAGCCTTACCGCCACCGGTGGTCAGATTCCAGCCACCAAAAATCCCATAAATCAAGCTTTTGTCCAACTATAGAAAGAGGGAGGGGAGCCTATTCCCTCCCACTTTTCATTCCAAAACATCCACCAAGGTAAGAGATGAAGATCCGAACCCTTCCCCCAGCCTCTCGCCGCCGGCACGCCGATGAATGGATGGAAACCAAGCCCCTTTAATGGTGAAATCCAAATGAGAGGGTTTCTCATCCAATTGAAGCTTCCAAGATGTTCTAGAGGTCAGGACAACCTCAAACAAATCGCCACCTTGACCCCTCATTGCCGGCAAGCTGGAAATCAACCAAGACCGCCGAAAAATCAAACTAGTGTTGGTCTAGAGATCAATCCACAAGGAGACAAGTAGTCAAAATTCATTGAGGTGAAACAAAGCTAATGGAGTTGATCTCATCACCAGAATCAAGGTATGCTCCCTCGCCACATCCCTAGGCCACAATTTTAGACCTTTTTAAAGGGAATTTGATCCCCAATTGGATCCAACCATCTAAATGGGTCCTAAGTCAATCACTGATAGATTGGAATTGAAATCGCGATGCAATTTGCCGGTAATCACCAACAATTAAGTCAAAATAATAGAGGACATTCATCTTTCACCGGTGGATTGTGAGATTTAATTCCCACCATCCGATCCTTCTATTAGGATCATACGGCCTTGATTTAGGCAAACATTTTGATTAAACTCCTTAAAGAATCATGAAATCTATCTAAGCCATCCGATCTTCGATTGGACGGTCAAGGATCATCCCGCATGGCACCGCTTTTGATGCGGATGCCACACGGGATCCGCGTGGCCCACTCATGGCACTCCATGTAGGAGAGCACCATGATAGTTTCCACGTCAGCTCACCGTTACAAAATGGCTAATCCCCTTTAAAAATTGATTAAAAATTAATTAGAAATCACATAAAATTCAAAAATTCATATATCAATAAATATAAATCCAAAAAGTGCAAACTTGGGCTATATGAATTTATCTTGATGAGAGGAATCCATAAAAAATAAAATCCCCAATTAATTTAGCATAATTAAGCCTTTATTTAAGTTTAATTAATATTGATTAAACCTTAATTAATCTCAAAACAGTAATCCAACTGACATGAAATTTTGGGGAACTAAAATTGCTATTAAAACTCACCTTTTGAAAATTTTTCATGAATTATTACAATGTAATTCATGAGAAATGAAATTTCAAATCTTAATCCTCAATTTTAATTAAATAAATTAATATAAAATAAAATAATTAATGAAAATGAATCAAATAACCTTAATCAACTTAATGAAAATTAATGAACATTAAAACACTAATGAAGCTCATCCAAACTTAATATATCACAAATTATCTTAATTAAATAATTAATTGAATTAAATAAATCAAATAATTAACGTGAAATTAAATAAATCAACCAAATGTCCAAAAATTATGAATGAATTTATTTGAAAACATCTTTTAGAGAGGAATCAATGAAAAATGAAACCCTCAAATAATTTTCATCAAATTAGGCATAATTTGGGTTTTAATAAATTAATTTAAGCTTTAATTACACCCTAATTATGAATTTAATCAAGATGAAATTTTGAAAACATGAAATTGGCATGTAACTCGGGTTGCCATAAAAATTTCAAGCTCAATTGATCTTTAGATTGGGAATTGTTAAATTTCCAAATTCCTAGGTCAATATTAATCAAATAATGAATAAATTAAATTCATAATTAAACAACCATAATCAAATCAAATGAAATCAATACTTAACCTAAATGCTTTAAGTTAATATTAATCAAACTAAATAAAATCAACATATCTTAATCCAAAACATGGATACAAATGAAACAAACCAAAGTCAAAACACTAAATCAAACTAAATAAAATAAAATAAATGAAATAAATTAAATGAAATGAACCAAATCAAAATAAAATCAACGTGGGCTCCAAAAATTTGCCACCGACCACAACAATATGAAGAGAGTTTGATTTAAATGTGTCAGTGTAATTTTCAGAGGGCAGATGGAATAGTAGATAAGACACTACCTAGAGATTTTGCCCTCATTTAGTGAGGACTTTAGATCTGGTTCCAGGTTTTCTATAGGCGCAAGCACCTATAGTTAATTACCCCTCCCAATAAGTGAGAGAGAGCTTTCAATTAAAGCTAATCATTAAATTGCTAAATGCATTGTGTATAGTAGCAACACTTGGAGTTTAGAATTTTGGGTTTAGAGTTTATGAAATTCACCATTATTTAACTTAAAGCATATGGTTGCTGGAATGATGACATGCTTGATATAGATCCCATGGTTCCATCATCCCGGGCTATTCTAGTCCCTAGTCTACTTAGTCAGAGGATGTAGTCGACCCAACCTAACCGAAGGATCATTATCAGCAACACATGGGTTACATTATCCAAGAAATCCTTGTAGACTTGGGGTGGTGTTTGCCTAAGGAGACAGACTTAAGTCTACCTTAGCTGACAAAAAGGCTATGTGCCTATCAAACATATCCTATGATTCATAACTCAAAGGGCTGAGCCATTGGGGAACATATGGGCTACAGTCATGACCGTAATATGATGCTACCATTTGGTGGCAACCACTCGATGAGAGGACTCTAGTCGTAACCGCATCATATGTGGAGCCTACTGGAAAAATCACATGGATAGAGGTCATGGGCCACGTTCTTACTAGTATGAGGTTATTTGAGTTTGAATATAATGATTTATTTGACTTGACATTAACTCCTTTGTCAGCTAGAGTTTTCTAAATCAATCATCCCCAATAAACGATGGTGGATGGGTGGGTGAGTTGTTTGCTTTAAGTATTTAAATGATAAATTTCAAGTTCAGATGTTTTCTTAGTTGAAATTTAGTTTTAAGATGAATTAATTTAGAGCTCAAGCATCTTTTGATGATAATATTCCCTTCAGTTGAGATTTTCAGTCGATGCCTCCATCATCGGGGTACACCTTGTCAACTCTGCTATTTTGTTAGTAGAGGATCAGGTCTACAACTTGTATTTATAAATTTGAATTTGAGATGCAATAATTAAAAAAAATCTAAATAATAGTAATCCTCTCCGATTGAGATTTTCAGTTAACATGGCCATCATTAGGGTAGACCTTGTCAACTATACTTATTTGCTAGTAGAGGATCAGGTCTATGGCTTATGTGTAATTTAAATGCTTTAAAAAATTAATATCAGAATAGACCTTGTCAACTCTATTACAAATATAGAGGATTAGGTCTTATGATATAATGTGATTTAAATTCATTTAGAAGTTGATTATTTCGTATACCATATCAACGCTATTTCAAACATAGAGGATTAGGCCTACTATGATCATATTCTATGGAGCCGAATACTTATATATTTCATTGACTTGAATTAACATTTACCTTGCATGCATATAATCATAAATGATTGTATTGATTTCATCATTTTTCTCCCCTCTTTCTTTTTAAATCCGCACAGCATCCTCAAACTCTAAGTTTAAGTACTCAGTATAAGTGTCGGGGCCCATACAGGTGTTTAATAATTTAGGTAATTTTATTTCTAAATTATGAGATTAATTTCAGGTTTATCTAATCTCAACTTAGCCCACGTAGCCTTTTCAGACATTA
Source organism: Cymbidium sinense (assembly GCA_021442155.1). Lineage (NCBI taxonomy): Eukaryota > Viridiplantae > Streptophyta > Magnoliopsida > Asparagales > Orchidaceae > Cymbidium > Cymbidium sinense. The sequence goes on from CM038226.1 coordinate 47,384,700, forward strand.
AAATTTGTACTTTAAATCTCTATGTTCGAGCACATGCAGATATTTTTAGCTTAGAAAATTTTATCTAATTAATGAAATCATTGATTTTGAAAATCATAATTAGAATAAAATTTCTTTTATTTTTGGATTGAAAGAACCACCATAATTTAGTGTGGCATGGAAGATGTTTAAATTATTATAATATCTTGTTAGATTCCTTGGAATAACATATATTGAAGTGTCAATTTTATATTTACTGCCAAAATATTCAATTCGCTTCAAGTTCATAAATCTATTTGAATTCAATCCATCTTTCTTTACTTGAAATATAATCTTCAAATTCATTTCAAATTCATTCTCATTTATAATTCAAAATTCAATTTGATATTAATTTTATTTTAGCGATTTGGGCAGCGCTATTTGTTTAGTTTCAATTTTTTTTGCATGAATTTTGAATAAAATTTTGGTAGCATTTTAGTAGTATTTCAGCATCATCCCCGCGTAAGGGGCTACATCAAAACTATTTTGGCTTAACCATTACTGTTGAGCGAATGCGGTGTCTTGACACCATAAATAAGTCATACCCGCTAAGCCCTATTGAGCATTAGTGGGGTCTTCGATCACCTACATAAAAGAAAATATATATACAATTTTAGATCATTCAAATTTTATTTTAGATTATTTATTTTCAATGTGCTTAATTTCTTTTTAAATAAATCTTGATTCTTCCCCCTTTTTTAAGTCCAAAATTTAATCAAAATTTTGACAGCATTTCAGCAGTATTCTGGCATCATCCCTGCATGGGGGCTACATCAAAACTATTTTGGCCTACCCGGTATGCCCTATTGAGCATAGCAGACGGTGTGTTGTGATACTACAGTTGAGTCTTCATACTCACTAAGCCCTATTGAGCATTAGTGGGGTCTTCAATCACCTACATAAAAGTAAATATATATGCAATTATTCTTCTCCCCCTTCTTTTTTTAAGTCTCAAATTTAGCCAAAATTTCGGCAGCATTTCGGCATAGGTTGGAGCAACATCTAATGATTTTGGCTTACTCGGTATGCCTTGATGAGCATACCAAGCGGTGTCTTGCGGAAATCATTGCTAGATTTTATCTCATCACACCCTGATAAGCATGACGAGACCTTTAAACCTGCATAAAGAAATACATATATATGCATATATTTTTCACATATTTCCATACATCCATAATCAACAACACTAATGATTTTGCATGAGTTCGGCTAGCAGGGATTCAATAGTAGGTATTGGAGTGTTGATTATTTGGATTGAATAGGTGAGAAAATGCCAAAAACCTAGAGAAGAACCCGCCTAATGATGTTGTTCTTCCTCGGTTTCCATCATTTGCAAAAAAGGAAAGAGGGGTTGTTTAGCTGCAGGAATAATGGAAATGCCAAAAACCTAGAGGAGAACCCTCCTGATGATGGCGTTGCTTCTTAGTTTCTGTCACTTGCAAGGAAAGAAAGAGGGATTGTTTGGCTACAGGAATAATAGAAACATCAAAAATCTAGAGGAGAACCCACCTGATGAAGGTGTTGCTTCTCGATTTTCATCGCTTGCAAGGAAAGAATTTAGCTGCAGGAATAATAAAAATGCCAAAAACCTAGAGAAGAACCTGCCTGATGATGGTGTTGCTTCTTAGTTTTTATTACTTACAAGGAAAGAAAGAGGGGCTATTTGGCTACAGGAATAATGGAAATGCCAAAAACCTAGAGGAGAACCTACTTGATGATGGTATTGCTTCTCAGTTTTCGTCGCTTACATGGAAAGAAAGAGGGGCTGTTTGGCTGCAGGAATAATGGAAATGCCGAAAACCTAGAGGAGAACCCAGCTGATGATGGTGTTGCCTCTTGGCTACGAAAAAGGGATGATTGGGGTAGGAAATTGGGAAATGTATGCAGATTGGAAGGGAAAGGAGGGGGAAGATGCTAGAAATCGAGAGGAGCCCGCCTGATGAAGGAGTTCCTTCTTGACTGCGACAAAGAGAATTGAACTCCAATCAAAGAGGCTCATAATGTCATCCTTCAAATTATCCTTGGACTTCTACTCACTAGCAATTTTGATCACTGATGATGAATTTTTAAGTAAGTCTTTGAAGTCCAATACAGATTGAGGCTCAGTCTCCAGAACACCTTTGGTAGCATCTTCATTGACAGCAGCATTTGCTTCTATTTCCTTCAGAGCATCTATATTTTCTCCAGCATTTGCATCTACAGACTGGAAATCTGCCCATCCATCATCTTCAATAGAAGATGAATTACTTCTATTATTACTTCATTTCTCCACAGAAAGAATATCAAAATGATCAAGTTGAGGTTTTGAAGGTGAAGAGGCATATACAATAATTGTTGTTGTAGAATTTTAGGATTCATCCCCTATGATTGACTTAGCTTTTACTTTCATTTTAGAAATTGAGGCTAGTAACTTGGGGATCCCAATTGTAACTAGCTTTAAATGCTCTGGCTCAGGCTCTTCAGATTGTTGGAAGATTCTACATTGTTAGTGATTTCATGACCACCTGTCTGAGTTGAATTCAAGTGAGAGTCCCTCATCCTTGGTTCTACTTCCTTTGAAGAAGCTTTTGACTTTTCCTTTTTGGGTACCCATCTCCTGTCTTCATATTTTGCATGGATGAAGTTTACAATTCCAACTCTATCATAGTTAGTCAAGATCATTCATTTGCATTTTGGTTTCCCATTGATTGGATAAATGCAACTTACTATCGAAGCCATGTGTCCAAAGTAGCTGATCTTACCTTTGATATGTGTACTCCCAAGCATCTATGAACTTTAGAGCACTGCATGCAAATGAATATTCCCACATTCACACTTGCCCATCGTGGCCCTTTGGATTTACAATCAACACATTCCCTGTTCTCTGGCAATCTAAGAAGGCCCTTGTTGACCTCATTTTTAGGATGAGCTCTCAACACCTCCATCTTAGGCTTAGGACTTCTATTAAACTTTAAGAGTTTCTTAGTCTTAAGACACATCTAGTGATTAGGTGGACACTCCCCTAGCCCTAGAATACTTAGAAGAGTTAGCCATAAGAATATGTCATGCTTTCGGGGTGTTACGAAAACCTCCTACCCTTAGCTTGAACCTTTCCCCACTTTCCTTCTTTCAAGTCAAACTCCAAATCAATCCTATTTGATTTTCTCCAAACTCAAATTAATTCCATGATTGAACCCCAATATTGAAATCCTTGATTGAAATCTATGATTGAAAGCCATGACCAAAATCCATCAAAAATTCTTAAGTTCAATTTCCTAAGTCCTTAACCATTTCTTAAGGACTTAGCCAAAATTATGATCAAAACCCATTCAAATCTTTGAGATTTTCTCATGACTAATTTATATTCTCATTTATATTCATATTTATAAATGTGATATAAATTCAAACCCATCAAATCAAATTCAAAATTCAAAATCAACTCATAAAAATTTTCTTAAGTCCCTTTAATTTTTCATTAAAGGAGAGCCAAAATCAACTCTAAATCTTGATCAAACCTATGCAAATCCATGAGATTCTCTCAAAAATTATTTATATTCTCATTTATATTATTATATATAAATGAAATCTAAATATAAATCAATCAAATCAAAGGCAAAAAATTAAATTCCAAATTTAAAATGCTTGAAATTCCCTTAAATCCCTTAATTTTTCATTATTGGATTTAACCTAAACTTTGATCAATCCTTTTCAAACTCATGAGATTTTCTCAAAATATATTTGTATTCTCATTTATATTCACATATATAAATCAAATATAAATATAAATAAAATATAAATATAAATAAATCAAATCCTATCCAAAAATTAAATTTCAAATTAAAAATTCAATTAAATCCTTTAAATTGCCTTTAATGGATTTAACCCAAATCATGATTAAACTCTTTCAAATCCCAGAAATTTTCTCATGATCAATTTATATTCTCATTTATATTCACATATATAAATGAAATATAAATTCAAATAATCAAAATCAATTCCAAAAATCAAACTCAAATCCATTCAAAATCAAATCTAAGCATTTCAAGCCAAAATCTTGAACATAGCCAAATCACTTTCAAATCAAGGCAAACTCTTGATTTTCTCTCATGGTTCAATCAATCCTACAATCATGAGCTCATATATAAATCCAAACTTCAATCAAACAATCAAAACCTAAATCAAAAATCAAACCCAAGACCCCTTCATATTCTTCCTTTGAATATGAAATTTTCAAATGGATCAAAATCCATTTGACTTCAAACCACTTGTAAATGGATTTATATTTCAATCATAAATTCATATACAAGATCAATCAACTTCAAATCAAGATTTGACCAAGCCATTTGACTAACCTAGGCTTACTTGACCCAAAGTGACCTAAAGTACCCTTATGAGCTAACTTTTGATCCTAACCAAATTGGATTGAACCATACTCGTATTTGCTCTCATCATGATCAACAATCATCATGGAATGATCAATCAATCAAATTGAGTCAAACCAAGTCAAACCTAAGGCTTGACCAAGTCAACACTTTACCTAAAATGAAATCCAATGTAGCCAAAATTCACCATAGGCCAAATTGATTGAAACCATTGATATAAGTTCACTCATGACCTATGTTTGAACTTGATCAAGTGAACATTTGAGCCTAACCTAGCTTAATTGGCCCACTTGACCGAAGTTGACCCATTTTGACCTAAATGGCTAAAATATGTCAAAACTTGATCTAAGCTAAATTGATTGAAACCAATGGGTCAAGTCCATTCCAAATCACTTGTGGAACTTGACCAAAGCCTCAATTAGTCAACTAGACCTAACCTAACCCAATTGACCTTAGACCCAACATGACCTAAAGGGGTCATGTTGAGCCAAAATTTAACTTAACCCAAATTGATTGGAAACAAAGATACCAATCCACTCCATATGACTAACCTAACCTAAACTTACCCTTGACCGACCTCAAATAGGTCAAATGGGTTGACCCATTTGACCTAATGAAGTCATATGAGCCAAAACCAAATATATACCAAATTGAATCAAATCAAAGCAACCAAAACATTCAAATCGTCATATGAACTTGTCCCAACCCTTGGTTTGACCCAATTTGACCAATTGGTCAACTTGACCAAGTTGACTCATTTTGACCTAAATGGGTCAACATGAGCCAAACCCTATCAAATGGATTCCAAATCCATTGAAACTTGGCCAAACCTATTTTCTCAACATACCGAACATACCCAAATTGAAAAATAGAAAAATGACCATTTTTACCCTTAGGCCATTGAACAAATTTTGGCCCAGCCCATGAGTATTTTGGTCATACACTCATCACAATCACTTGAGGCTCTTGTAAAAGCTCAAAGGGACTTAGTGATGAGTGGTGCACCCAACCTAATGGGTTTGGGTCAACCCATTGACCCATGGACCAAACTCGACCCTTAGCCTTGAAATTGAATTTCAAACTCCCCCTCAAGCTTAATTTGATGCACATGGAAGTTAACATTCCACTCCTCTGGCCAAACTGACCATGTGCATTGATCTAACAACCTAAACAGCTCACTCCATGGGGTCAATTGGATCAAAAAGGCAAGCTCATTGTCGGTCATCCGATTGCCATAGAGGGAGATATACACTCCCTAATTCATTATAATTTTCATTCACTCATACTCGATTAGAGCCTTGAAACTCTTAATAACCACCTCAGAGCTTTCCCAAGGTCCCTAGAGAGGATTTGAATCTTGCTTTTCTCGGTTTTGCACAGTGCAAAATAGGGGAGCTCGATCCAATAGTAAATTTTCTCCACACATATCTCCTTCCAAATCCTCTTGCACACTTGATCTAAGAGCTAAGTTGAATTGGCCCAAGCTTTCTCTGAAGTTCTAGAGGCAAGGGAGAGTTCAATTCAATAAAAGCTGTAAAGGGAGTGAAGAGGAGTTGGTCCATAGAGCTCTAAACTCAACCTCAAGTACTCAAAACTTTATCAAAGCTTCATCTCAACTAGACGAAGCTCCTTCAAGAGAATCGAGTGCCGGTGATCACCTCCGATGAGGTTAGTGATTTTTTGAGCTTAATTCTCATAGGTGTTGGTCCTTTGTGAAGTGAACTTTAATCTCATAGGATCTTAGTCATTGGAAGTGTTGGTAAGTGCATGATGAAGGTGTGGGATAAGTTTTATCCTAATCCGAGCTCAATCGAGCTCAGATCAAAACATAGAAGGTGGACGGATCTCATTCTTCCTAAGCTTTGGCAGGGATGAATCTCTGGTTGTCCATCCGCACCATTTGGATGGACAACCGTGATTATTCCCACATTTATATATCCATTATCCATTTTATAAATTGCGGGTGTATCATTGCGCTGTGAGCCAGAGATTAATTAGGGATTAATAAAATGCCTAATTAATTCCTAATTTACTTAGAGAACTTCAAAAAATCATAACTCCTTCAAGAAAAATTAGAAAAATATAATAAAAAATGCAATGGGTAGATAATTCATCTAGAATATTTTAAAAATATTTTCAATGGATTTTGGATTCCCCTTTTCTTCGAAGTTGGATTTCTTTAGGAATGTTAATTAGTTAATTATTCCCTAATTAAGTGACCAATTGATCTCAAATTTATAGAGTTCATTTTAGGGGATGACCTCTACCTCCCCTAATTTTCTTGAGATTTATTGACACTTTAGTTAGGGAAATTGCTAGCTCATTCCCTAATTACCCCTTTCATGTAATTAAGAGTAATTAGGGTGTGATTAGTGGATTTACCTTATGATTAAGTCTGATTAAGGTTAGATCGAGTGAATAGGGGTTTTATGGAATAATTTTGGGGTATTTCCCCTAAGCTATTTCTTAAACCGCATTTTCTTTCTTTAATCTCCTCTTAATTAAGGGTTAATTCATTAATTATACCTTTAAATAATTTTCAAAAATTCTAAAAATTTTCAAAACTTAATTAATCTACCTTGGGTAGATGCTTAGGTGTTTAATAGCCTAAGTGTAATTAAGGAAATTAAAACCCCTTTCATAAGTGTGAAGGGGTGTTTTAAAAGTACTTAAGGTAAAACCTCTTAAATTAATTAACTTTTAATTGTGAGTCAAATTGCATTAGGCCTTTTCATTATTAGGTGCATTGCAAATTTAAATACCTTGTGGGTTTTATCTTATCTCATTGGCTCATAATTACTTAGTTAATTTTTCTAAGGTCGTGTAGGTAAGGGTTAATTAAGCCACTTAATTCATACCTTAACCTAATCAATTCTTAAAATAGATTTAATTATCTAAAATTAAAAAAATACAAAACACATGTGGGAATGGGTTAGGAATAGCAAACTCATCTCACCTTTTCAAAATTAAATCAAACTTCAAACTAAACAAAAATCATTTTGAAATTCACTTTGATTTATTCTAAATTTTCTTATTCTTTAATAATGTCTTTAGGATTTAAGTAATGTGAGTTTTTTTACATGCTTTCATTGCTTTATATCTTTCCCAACATGTTAAGTTGTGTGTCATGTGATTCATGCATTCATAAGTTCTTGTTTCAAAATTTTAAAATGAAATTGTTTACTTTATGTCAAATGTGCATGTGTTGGCTAAAATAAAATATGAGTGGCTATTATCACTACTAAATCCAAAATATTTTTAAAACTTATAAATGAAATATCAAATCTGAAAGTGTACTATTCTTATACTTTAATTATAAGCTTGCATGTGATAGATTATAAAGTAATATTTAGTATTATTATGTTAGCATAGTTTTGAATAGGAGTTTGTAAGATGTAGGGTTCATTTGAAAAGAACCCAACACTTACTTAATTCTATACTCTATTCATCCCTATGCCATCATCTAAGAAGGATTGCCTACACTTGCATGAATAAATTGCATAAACAAAAATGAAACTACTAAATAACTTTTGCATATTCCTTCTCCATCTCATTTCTTTTATATGCATGTTAGTACTTAAGGAAAGTGGTATATTAGTCTGGACAATCCGAGGTTATGAGGCTTTAAGTAGCCATAAGTAGGTCTTGTACCTTACATCTTTGGTTAACAATGGCATTGTACTCACTTATGCCTTTCTTACTTTCATGCATGGATGTGAAATTTTGGATAAGGAAAACCTTTTCTACTTAAGAAAAATCATGCATGCTTAACTTCTAAATTTTCTTAAATGGATTACTTAGCATGCATCATAAGGTGTGTTAACTATTCTCATTGCATGTATAGATATGCTTAGGGTCCATCCATATGCATGTTACATATGTTGGGAAATAATTGAAGTAATGTGTGTTATGTGAATTTTGATTCATTTTATTTAATCTTAAAATTCCTTTCTTTTTGAATAGGTTTGTTTAGAATTTGTCTAAACTTAGGATTAATTAAAAGATGTAATCAAAACATTCACCTAAATGAAATTAAAATGTGAACCTACTTTAGAAATTACTTAAGGATTATGGAAGGAAAGAGAAGTTTTCTTCTCTTTCCCTCTCTTCATAACTTAGTAATTAATTGTAGGTTTCACTTAAACCAGATTAAAACATAAAATAAATATAACCCAAAACACCTAAATAACTTAAATGAAACCATCCTCTAAGTTGAACAATTCCTTCACATTTAGAAAACTTGAACCTAAAGTCCTAAGCAAAGCATGCCACACAAACCTTCAAGCATACACATTAGCCTAAGTCATCACTTCTAACCTTAGGTTAGGTCAGTGTATGGTTTGATATTATGTTTTTTTTGTGATGAATGTTTTAAACTGGATGTTAGGGTGCATGCTCATTGAATGAATGGTAGAACGTGCTTAGTCTAACTATTGTTTTGTGCAGGGGATTGTGCTAAAGGGGCACTATCATAAATAAAAATATAAATGCTTCTTGCTTGCAGGTGCTTATACCCATTTGCATAATCCATAGGCCAGGTGGGCTTAGTCACCCATGTGGGGTGATAAGTCTAATATACATGCTTGGGATTTGTGTGGCGTGATTTAACTAACCCTTATTTTGTAGGTGTTAGCTAGATTTCCCTTTTCCTTTTCATGTAAAAATTTGTATATTTAGGATTTTGGAATGATTTATCATGGGAGATTAGGATGAGCATTGGTCATAAGATCCCATCTTATGCACCATGTGAAGTCTTGGAGCATCCACCTTCCAACCATCCAAAGGAGGAACCAAAAGAACCAAAGAAGAAAAGAAGAAAAGAAGAAAAGAAAGAAAGAAGAAAGAAGAATAAAGCTTGAATACCCCCATAACAATGAATTCCTTTGCTTAAATTATAATTTAATTCATTTGTAATCTAGGTTGTATAAGGGTAGAGCTCGACTACCCACATTTGATATTTTTAAGTTTGTGCGGTGGTGCCCGACCACAAACGATCATTTATTCTTTTTGTGATTAGCTTTATAAATTATTTGATGGTTTGTTTAGTTTTCACATTAAGTGGCATGATTTTCCTAGTTTTTTCCTTGCTTTATGTATGGCCTGGATGTGGATTAGGCTCTTTAGGAAAAAATAAATCTTTTATCCAACTTAATAATTCAAATTAAAACTAAACAACTTGTAAACTCACCTAAAGCTTAGGATTAAAATCAAGATAAAATAATTAGCAACCCCTTAGTTGGATGAGTATTTCATTATAATATCATGCACAAATGCATCTTATTTCATTCTTAATTGGAGGGCTTCCACCTTTGCCAAAGGACCCGGCTTGACCTTTGAGGGTCACGGTGGAAACTCACCTCCTACTTTCTCACTGATTTTGGCCAATAATCTACTTTCTCATGTATTAGTCATAAAACTCCTATTAGCCTGAGTCAAAGTGATTGTCCAAAAATGAAAATAAAATGAAATTTAAAATGCATTAGATTTAGGTCATTTGAAGCATACCCTTTATATGATCTAGTCTCTTTAGGGAGTATGTTTAAGGACTTAGTCTCTTTCTAAATAAAAATAGCCCAGCTATCTTGCATAAGTATAAAGACTTGCCTATATGTATTTAAAATCATAGGAGGAGTTAGTTGGCGGTCACCCCTAGGCAGTTATAAGTCCAAGCTATTGGGTGATTTGTCCTCTCTCATGGAGGCAAACTAATTTCCCTTTTTTCGCCTTAGATTTAGGTTGTGCTTCCGGCCTTCACCAAAGCTCCCTAGATTTAGGTTCCGAGGTTGCTTTTCTCCTTTGTGAGCCATAAAAATAATTGCTCACATCTTAGGCATTTCATTAATCTTGTGTTAAGGAATCTTATGTCCTAAAATTCTAATAAAAAATGCAACTCAAAAAAATTAATTCAATTTCTAAAAATACAAATCCCAAGTATAGGATAGTTTGCGATGCTCGCTAGGTTTCCTAGCATCACGGGCATCTCCTACTTATCTTCCATTTTGGCTTCGATAATAACTCCCTCTTTCGATCAATGTCATTTGATCTTCAAATACAAACCAATCGATTGATATTCCTTCCTATTAAAATCTTCATAGACAATGATCATTTACCTTAATCGAGAGTTTTCCTAAGGGATCCTGTCCCTTAGGATGTAATTAACTATGGGGGCTTTTCCCTATAGGGAACTTAATGAACTCAGTTTAAAATAAATCATGCATTACTTTTCTATGTAAAGTAGAGGAAGAATCTCTCGTACATGTGCAGACCCATCATCTTTAGAGTATTTATTGAGGTGATTGGTTCCATTAAAGCATAGTGACTTCTATCTTTCGAGATAGTACATTATACCTTGATGACGTATCCGATCACGTGAATAAGTACATCCACGGATCTATGTAGCATCTTACCAAGCTGAATTTTTTGTAAGGGTTCCTCTTTCTTATCTCCCCACAGATTTGAAAGGCGACTCCCTTATAGGAATTTTTCTCCACAGCACTCAAGGATCTTCTTATGTTTGGGGTTGAGCTCCTTGGAAATGGAGGCTTTCTCATTCATGGCCATAATCGATGACCTGAGGAGAGAGAATTATTGGGAGAATGTGAGGACTGACGAGCTGGACAGATTTCTTGGTTGGCAGGCTCAGGATATGGCTAGCCGACTAGAAAATTGAGATGGCTAGGAGGATTGTCGAATGGGTAGGAATGAGATTCCAAGAGGAGGAACAGTGACGAGTTTTCAGTTTGTGCATATATGTTCAACTGGGAGAGAATTTCATGGGATGAAGTTCAGCTAGGAGGCTGAGAAACGAGAGGGAAGGGTTGTTGGTTTCGGTTGAGATAGGGAAGAACTAGTTGAGAAGGCTGATCGGCTAGGCGATCTCTTGGACGGGATGTTGTGATATTCAATTTTGTGGGAAGAATGGGATTTGGAGTTGTTTGGCTCGCCTTTGGAATTGATGAGAGAAAGAATAGAGAGAAGAGAAAGAGAGTCCCAATACATGCGGCGGATGCAAGATAGATGAAAGAGGGGGGAAGAGCAGAGACTTGAAGGAGAGAGCAAGACCAAGAGAGTGAGAGATTTTGGTGTGTGTGCAAAAATTTTTATGCTGACCCCTTATCTTAGGAGGGAAAAATAGGGGATTAGGAGCCCTAATTGCTCATTAATTAGTTTCCTTATGTATTTAGGCAGGATTTTCAAAATTTGAGCACAATTTTGAATGAAACTAAGGAGTATTTATGAGAAGAGTATAATCTAATCACTAATCCATATTCATGCAAAAATTTTGATTTAATAATTTAATAATTAAAATTAAATTAAACTTTGTTTAATTAATTGGATGTTTGATTTCCACAATATCACATCAAACTTTTTGTGAATCTTGTCGAAATCAAACCCACATAATATGAGAGGTAAATTCAATATTTTGGATTCAATGGCATAATCCATTTCATGATCAGAGGTTGTTTGATTAAAGTCGATGCCGAATCGAGTCAATTTTGATTCAAAGTTGTGCATCGTCGCTTTCGACCGCTCGATATTCACACAGACTCATCCGAATTGGGCATGGATAGTCTCATTTGATAGGTTTCGACATTTTGATGCTAATGACATGATCAATTTTATGAATGGAGGTCATTTGGGATATCATCATAGCTTCCCAATCTCGGTATGCGCATAGGTTCATCAACAGATTTCCTTCTTGATTGTCGAATTATATAATATGTATATTTTGATCAATTTCAACATTCAGAACATGATGGTAAAGTCCGTTCATTTATCGGAGATCATTTCGACTAGCTTTGGTGATGTCAAGTGTATTTCAGCTTCGATTTGCACGTCATCGTGTCTGAAGTTCATCAAATTCGGCTTGTAAGCTCGACTTGACTAATGGAGCATACATGTAGATCAACAAATTCCCCCTAACAAATATGGTGTGCATATGAAGCATATCATGTTTGTTGCAAACTAGTTGCCCATACAAGATTTGACCTGGTTTGTCTTTATTGACTCATCAGGTAGGGAGAGAGATACTTCTGGCCTTATGCTTAATGCTTTGATGGGCTTGAAGATGGTCTCATCTTAGTGGTTTGTATCTTTAATCCTCCTTTTGTCTTAGCTTCATGCTTAGTAGGCTTGGTGAAGGAAGAATTTATTTATTTTGTGATTTAGGTTCCTTCTGCCCTAACTTCGAGCTTGATGAACTTTATGAAGGATAGACCTAATTTGTCTAACTTGACTTGTCAAGGAGGATGTGCATACCTTTAGTTCTTTGCTTATTGCTTTGGTGGACTTGTTGAAGGATTAACCTGATTTGTCAGAATTGACTTATCAGGAGAATGTGCATACCTTTGATCCTTTGCTTGTTGCTTTAGCAAACTTATTGAAGGATTAACCTGATTTGTTAGAATTGACTTATTAGGGGAATTTGTATACATTCGGTCATTTGCTTGTTGCTTTAGCAGACTTGTTGAATGATTAACCTGATTGGTTGGAATTGACTTGTCAAGAGAATGTGCATACCTTCGGTCCTTTGCTTGTTACTTTAGCGGACTTGTTGAAGGATTAACCTTCGGCCTCTTACTTGTTGCTTTAGCAGGCTTGTTGAAGGATGTGAGCTGGCAACCTATTCTTCAAGACGAGCATTAGGTCTATGGCAAGAAGTCATCAGTCCAACACTTGGTGTTTTAGTGGACTGGTTGACTATAAAGTTCTCTTATTTCAACTGTGAGCTTTTTACGAACTCCAAAATAGCTTCTTCAGCCCTGTGCTTCCTGCTTTGCCAAACTTGTTGAAGAAGTTATATATATTTATGATTTATGGTTATTTAGACCTCTCCTCAGATCCTCTCTTGATTTGCCAATCAATAAAAAAAATTCTCCAGATCTGGATCACTTAAATTCATTAAGTTGGATCAGCTTTGGAGGATAAACAACTCTAGCCTTTGAAGTTGTCTTCTACATATCCTAAGTGAATGTGATATTTCTTATTATTCGCATAGCCACCTGTGACCTAAACAAATATAATTGTAAATGTTATTTGGGTATTTCAACATGAGTTGTGATGTCAACTCAAAATAGACACAAGCTCTATTCTAATATAAAAATTTTAAAATACCCCCTGTCTGACAGGGGATTTTTGAGTTAAGATGAAGAGGTACTTATATCTCTTTTTATATCAATTATAAGTGTAGATGAGACTTATTTCCAATCAACATATATGTATACTTTCAGCTTGGGATATTGGCAGAAGGCACGATATCAACCTAAATAAATATATAAAAATGCCCCTATCTTGCAAGGGAAATTTCATCGTAACTTCGAAAAATGCATTCTGGAAATTCTATATATATATATATATATATATATATGAGGAGTCATGAATATAATGTTTATCCAATCATGCAATCATGTGCACTCAGACATGATACTTCTTGAGATAATGACCATTGATGGGTGACATAGGTCATCGACCACTCGAATCAATAAACTGGCAGGCTCCTCTTTCGTATACCTTCTCTATGATGGAAGGGTCTTCCAAATTAGCTTCAAATTTACCACCGATTCTTTTATGAGGATTATCAATCTTCTCAGCACTAAGACCAACTCTCCTCTTTGAAAAGTTTGAGGACGCACTGTTCCATCGAAGGCTTTAGACATTCTTGCTCGATAGATTTCTAAACTTTGTTAGGCTTGAAGTCTAATTTTTTCAAGCATGTCAAGCTCTTCCATCCGTAAATGTGTGTTCTCCTCTTGAGTGAGATTATATTGGATTGCTACTAGAAGTGAGGGTAGTTCAACTTCTAGTGGCAAAACTGCTTTGACTCAAAAAGTTAGAGTATGAGGAGTGACTTTAGTTGGCATCTTGTAAGTAGTTCTATATGCCCATAGCGCCTCGAGCATTTTGATATGTCACTCTCTTTTATTCCTCATGGGGATCTTTTTGAGTAGCTTGATCAGTGGTTTATTAAAAGCTTATGCCAAACCATTGATACTTAGATTATAAATTGATGAAAATCACTAATCAATTTTGTACCAATCAATGAATTTATAGATATTTGAACTTTAAATGCTTGGCCATTGTCTAAGATAGCTCTTCGTGGTATACACAAATCTATATACAACATTATGAGTGAAGAAGTCGATGACTCGATCAGCAGTAACCTCTTTAAACGGAGATGCCTAAGCCCACTTGGAAAAATAGTCAGTTGCTAAGATAAAGCGATGACCTGCTGACGATGGTGAATCAATAAGTCCGATTATATCTATTTCCCAACACTCAAACTACCAAGATACGATTGTTGGATGCAGTAGGTTCGGAGGTTGATGAATGAGATTCCCGTGGACTTGGCATTCATGGCACCTTTTGGTATGATCAACATAATCTTTCACCATTGATAGCCAATAATATCCCATTCTCTTGATTTTTATTGCCATTTTAGGACCTGATTGATGTGCCCCATAAAGTCTTTCATGAATTTTAGACATAACTTTGTCAGCTTCATTCGTCCCTAAACATCGCAGCCACATTTATTCAAAGGATCTACGTTATAATGTATCATCAACATAGGCATATCGTAGGATCCTTTTAGTAATCTGCATGGCTAGTGATTTATTGCTCGATAATTTACTTTCCTTGAAATAATCGATGAAGGGTTGTCTCCAATCAGCAGGCTCTTCTACTATGAAAGCTTCACATGGTTTCTTTGTAGTACTTTTGAGCTTTTCTATATCTTGTACTTGTTCTTTGGGAGAATGAGGAGCAATTTGAATTTCTTCCTACTGGCTTGAGTTTGATGTCCCCTCTATCTATGGAGAATATGGATTTACTGGCTATAGAACTCGACTGGTGAAGACTTCTATCAACACGTGCTCGTCGTTCATGCTTGCCATCTCTTTGGCTAGTTTAGCTAAGAAGTCTGTTTTGCTATTTTTGGATCGAGAGACTTGAGTCAATGTAACATTTGAAATTTGTGTCATTAGCTCGAGAACTCTCTTATGATAATAAGCTAACTCAAGCTTAGTGATCTTATAAATTTCCAAAACTTGATTGATGATTAACTGAGAGTCTCCAAAAACCTACAAATTTTGGATACCTATGGAAATAGTTTCTTCAAGACCCACTATCAAAGCCTCATATTTGGCTTCATTATTGGTTTGAGGTTCAGTCAAGCCATATGAATGTCTTATGATTCCTCTTTTTGGTATTATGAATACGAAGCCAATACCGGCTCATGCCTTGGGTAGGTTCGGAGGTTGCGCTGGCTTGATCGATGTTGCTCCATCAAAATATATCTCCTAGATCTGCAGCTTTTCTCTTTCATTAATAGATAGAATCTGTTCATCAGGAAAGTCATCATTAAGTGGTGAGTCAGCTGGGATAGGATGCACAACAAGGAAATCTGCCAAGATCTGTAGCTTTATTGCTTTCTAGGGTACGTACGTAATATCAAATTGTAATAAGAGTACTGCCCATCGAGCTAAACGACCTGTCAATGTTGGTCTCATCATCAAGAACTTCAGTGGATCAACCTTTGAGATTAGTGTAATTCTATAAGAAAGCATGTAGTGGCGATGCTTTTGAACTACGAATATCACTGCCAGACAAGGCCTCTTTATTGGAGAGTAGTGTACTTCATCTTTTACTAATCTTTGATTGATGTAATATAGCACATTTTCTTTATTTTCTTCATTATGTTGCACAAGTAAAACCCCGAGGGAATCCTCTAAGGATGTAGTGTATAAAATAAGGGGTTTCCCTGGGATAGGAGCTGCTAGAATCGACGGATTGAGTAGATACTTTTAAATTATTTCAAATGCTTCTTGGCATTCTTTGTCTCATTTGAATGGAGCATTCTTTTTCATTAGCTTCACAAAAGGTTAGCATCTTCCTGATAGGTTTGATATGAAACATCGAATGAATTGAGTTGTCCTTGTAAAGAGCAAAGCTGGCGAAGGTTCTTCGGTGGGGGCATCTCCTCAATCGCCTTGATTTTATTGGGGTCAATCTCAATTCCTCTATGTATTACAACATATCCAAGAAATTTTTTTGAGGAAACCTCAAAAGCACACTTGAGAGGATTCATATTGAGATCATACTTTCTGGTCCTTTCAAAGACAATCCTTAAATCTTCAAGGTGATCTTTATGATCAATGCTTTTAATGACGAGATCATCAACATAGTATTCTACCTTCTGATGAATAAACTCATCGAAGATGCATGTCATGGCCCTCTGATATGTAGCTTCGGCATTCATCAATCCAAATGACATGACTATGTAATAATAAATACCAATTGGTGTTCTGAATGATGTGTGTTTCTCATCTTCAGGAGCCATTTAGATCTGATTATACCCTGATGATCCATCCATAAAGGAGAACATGTCATAGTTGGAGGTGTTATCCACAAGCAATTCTAACACATGGAGTGGGATATCATCTTTTGGGCATGCCTTGTTTAAATCTCAAAAGTTGATGCAGACTCGAATCTGACCATTCTTCTTCTTTACAGGGACGATATTGGCTATCCAATTTGCATACTTATCTCACAAATGAAACTTACTTCAATTAGCTTTTTCGTTTCTGCTGCCACTTGTTCTTCAAAATCTAGCCTCATTCTTCTCGGAGCTTGTTTGATTGGTATTGAATCAGAATTGATAGCTAGCTTATGAACTACCACATCAGGGGATAAGCCAGGCATCTCAGAATATGTCCAAGCAAAGCAGTCCCTAAATTCACAAAGCAATGCTTTTATTCCTTCAACCTTACCATCAGGCAAAAGGGCACTAGTGAAGGTTGGATGGGGTTCTTCTTCAATCCCCAAATTAATTTCTTTCAACTCATCCATGGTAGACTTCTGCCCACCATCTTCAAGTTCTTCAGGTGTTAGTTCGGCTTTTACTTCCCTATCAATTGTGAGAATGACTTCATAAAAGTCATCTTCATTTTCAATTTCAGTTTCAATCTCACTTTTGATTACTATATAGCAAGTGTTCCTTTGATGATACTTTTGTTGGATGTATCCAAGACCCTTAGTGGTATACTTATCACTTCTTTGAGAGGTCTGTGGACTCTTCAAACTCCATAAGTTATCAAAGAAGAGAGGTCACCATCTATCAGTTCCAACATCGATTCCAAGTTTGTGCATCATCCTTCAAATTTTGGAGGATAGTATCTCGGCATTCTGGTGGGTACCATCTCTTCAGACACTAAGTACTGAATAAGCCATTCAGAATCATAGTGATAACATTCCTCATATCTATATAATGAAGTTCCCAATCTCTTGCTCCCAGGTAGTGGAGGTACATAAAAGATTTTTAGTTCCTCAATGTTGTGAACATCACGTGATGTGACTTTTTTGAAATATCAGGGAGGAATTGGTGTAACTACGAATGAATTATTTAACACTAATAGGTTTACAACCCTTCTAGAAGAGACACATTGAACATCACTTACATAGATGGACTCAAAATCATAATCAAATCAGAGTAATTTATCTCATTTGTTTTTATTGAAGGCTCACATTTCTCCTTGAGTTCAACTAGAATATCTTCTTCTTCTTCTTCTTCTGTATCACTACCCAAATTAAGAACATGCCTCTTCAGCTTTGGTGATATTCATAAGTTTTAGAGAGATTTAGTGCAGCCTTCTTTCCTCCTTTTTGCTCCTTCTTCTTTAGGTTGCTTCATAGTTCTTGAAGTTGGAGCTGTAGATTGTTGAGGCTTGCTTTCTTTTGAAAGAAAATACTTTGCATCTTCAAAAATTTTTGCCTCATGAACTGTAAATGGTTGAATAGTGCCAAGAATCTTGTGTTCTTCTTCGTTTCTTATGTAATTCATACATTGATTTAGAGTTGATAGAACCATACCATATTCATGGAGCCAAGGACGGCCTAATAGAGCTTTGAAAGAGGTGTCAACATCTATCACATGAAATTTAGCTTGGGTTTAGAGTTCTCCAAACCTAAGCGATAGAATGAAAGATCTGAGAGTCCTCTGCCCTATTTCATTGAAACCAAGGACCATCAATTTATCTTATCCAAGGTTCTAAATGCCTAGGGATAACCCCTAAGTCTTCGTAGACTCATGAGCTTTATTGATAAACCTAGGTCAATTAGAATTTGATTAGTCATAATTCCATCAATTTTTGCAGCTACATATAATGGGCGATTGTGTTCCATTGTTTTAAGCATAAGATCTTCTTCAGAGAAAGTGATCATCGGTAGATCTTGAGCTTGCAAAACTTGAGTCATGCATCATTCAGTAAAATAAGCTTAATATCTTTCTGGATATTTAAGAGCTTGAATAAGCATTTCTTGAAAGTCCTTTGACATCAAGAGAGCCTTGTAGACTCTCAGTTATACAAGAATCTTTCTCTGATGCGATACGATATTATAATCGATTCCTCCACTTGAATTTGCTTTCTTCTTGGGTCTTTAGGGATGATATCTTCATTAACTTCAATATTTTTTTCTTCATTTCTAATTTTGTGCTTATTTGATGGTCCTTTCCTTAATGGAGGTGGTAGTATCTTACCACTCCTTAGTTGCACTTATACTGCTTTATTCGGCTTAGACTCTTCAGATGAGATATCTCCTCAGAGTCACCATCTACCCCGGAGGATTGTGCAAATGCTTTAGAGTCACTACCAAGCTTTAAGCATCTCATTTAGGATGTCTTTGAAGGCTCAGACTCATCTTCATTAGGAAAACATAAGTCTTCTTCTGAGCTGTCTTCTGTTTGCGCACCATCAAGCACGACTTTGATGTTATAGGCTTAGGAGTTCTCCTGCTTGGCAGGACAAACTTCTTGAATTCATTTTTTTATATTACATTTTTCAAAGCTGCTTTATTCCTAATTATCCATGCATGGATCACATTCGGGGCTGTTTGACACCACAGAAATAACTCGACACATTTCTCTAAGAAGCACGTCTTCATTACTATTTCCTTCTTCATTTAACTCAATGATCCAAAGTCCTGACATGTAATCAACAAGTCTAATAGTCTGTCTCATCAATTGATGATACTCTTCTAGATTATTGATGATCTTTTGAGTTATTGTTCTCTTCTTAATCTTCTTTTTCTTAGCTGACTTCTTTGATTTATGAGGTCTACATTTAGCTGACTGCTCCTTGTGCTGTGATGAAGTAGCCTTATCAAAATACCATTGAGAAGCCAAAATGCTTGGTTTAGGCATTTCTTTTAAGTTCGATATAGGTTCAAGTGGTGATTTCCACTTCACATTAAGTACATCTTTTAGATGCTTCAACATTTTTACAATCTTCTTAGAGACTAATATCTCCCATTGCTCTTCTTGTATTACTTTTTCTTTTACTTTCTGTTTCATCAATGGTACTGAGGTTGATGTAACCACTCTGGTAGATTCTCTTTTAGGATGAATGAGGACACTATCAGACAGTGTGAATTCAACCTTTCTATATTTTCTCTCCAGCTAATCCTTAAAGACATAGCAATCTTCAATCGAGTGGCTAATCACCCAGTGATATGGACAATATTTTGGATTATCAGTTTGACCTGACTCTTTGGGTCTTTTGGATTCTGGCAATTCTAATCCTACTTTAAGCACTTGGTGGAATAACTTAGCCACACTTTTCCTCTTGAAAGAGTATTCCTTATTCATCTTATCTTTTAGAGATGAGAGCACTCACTCATCATCTCTCATTGATTGCCTTGATTGGGGTTAACTGATTGTTTTCCTCCTTCATCCACATAAGTGTTTCCTTTATCAACATTATAAGTTGTTCACTTTCCACTGCTTGAGCTGTAGGAGGTTGTATGAGACTCATTCCTCCTTGAGTCTGATAATTTATTCTTCTTTAACTTTTCTGAGTGACCCTCACATTTTGAACGATTCAACTTTTCAAACTTTGCCACTTGGTCCAATAACTCTTTAAATGTTGAGATAGAAGCCATATATAGATCTATCTTATCATCGATGTTACCCATCAACAATTGGATGGAATGTTTCTCTTCTAGCTGTTGTTCACATTTCATGCTCATGTTCCTCCAACGTAAAATATATTTAGTCACTGACTCATCTTTCCTTCTTCATTCTAAGGCAAGGTCAGCAATTGTAATCATTTCAGTTGCACTGGCGAATCTCTTGATGAACATCATCTCTAATTCAATAAAAGTCTTGACCGAGTCATTAGGCAATTCAGTGTTCCATTCAAAAGTAGTTAAGGTTAAACTATTAACGAACTGGCGGAATAGTAGTGCATCATTGCCCCATGTATTTTCACATGTTACTTTGAATTATGCCAAGTGTTGTCTGGGGTTCCTAGTGCCATTGAATGTATTGAATTTAGGCATTGAATAACCCTCAGGGTATGCCACTTGATCGTACTCTACCAGGCATGGACAACCTTTGCTTACCAATTTTTCTACCTGGTCAACATCGATGATAGTTTTGATCTTTTCATTTATAATTATTTCCAATTGAGTTGTTATCACGGGCTCAGATATGTTAGTCACATCTTGAGGGATGGGTTGAGAAGCTAGCTGATTGACTTCATTTGTCCCCTCGAGTGCATTATGTGCTCCGGAAGCTTGAGGCACTGAGTCAACTGGTGGATCAGCAAATATAGCATTAGCTATCAAATGATTGGCAGGTGGAGTAGATCTTGGCACTGCTGTCGCATTTCTCTGCATCATCTATAGCATCACATTCATTTATGCCATCATTTGGGTCATCTTCACATTTAATTGGATGTTCTCACTATCCTTTGCCTTCATCTATCATTGCATTCATTTTTTTGCATTTAGGCTAATGTGATAGTGTCGACAAAGAGAGAGTTATCATCTTCTCTTTCGAGTTCTTCCTCCTCTTCATCACCTGAGGACATGCTTGAAGCTCCTCCTTCTGTTTGCTCAAAAGCTAGTTCTTCAATATAAATAGGAGGTGCGGCTCCATCCCATCTATGTTGGTGTTATCGTGCACTAGATGGTTCTCCAACAAGCTGTACCACATACACTACTTCCATATCCATAATATCTTCATCATATTCTTCATCTTCTTATCATTTGACTTCAAAACATCTCCTCCAGTGAATTTTTGGCTCTAAATTCGAGACAAAGCTCTCTTCAATCGGTGGGCTACAATCAAAGTCAACTTTCTTTCATGAAGATTCAGTTGATCGAAGATGGGATTCCCTGGAATGTTCACCTGGGTTTCGACCACCCTGTGATTCATCATCATAAGATTTCTTCTTTTGAACCCATTTTTGTCGGTTCATATCATTAGTGGATTTTCGGGATTGCAAACCAGATGTAATGCCTCTTTCTTTATTTTCAATAGTTTCTCTTTGGGGCCTTGTGCTCCAAGCTTGCTTTCCCTTCTATCGGGATCTTTTGAAAGTGGATTCCCTCACATATGGTCTGGGTGTCACGCTTCCATGCTCACTATATGGGATTTGCTAGAATTGATCATGAGCTCTCACAACAGTGGGTAGTCTACCAGATGAAACATTATCAGCTTCAATCATCACAGGCCTTTAGACTCTTCTTTTCATTAGGCCTATTTCCTTGGCAACTTTCAGCACTCGATGCATTCTAGCAGATAAAGTTTTAGGAATTTACTTTTAGGGCAGCGGAGCTTGACACAGTGGTGGATCCCGAAAAGATTATTTCAACTCATCATTAGAGCTATTCTTCTTTACTATTTCAGGTTCTCAAATTTATTCTAGGTGGGAATATTCACTTCTGGTTCTAAGATTAACTGTATAACAGGTTGTCTAGATAGCAATTATTGAGCTCTTAGTTTGGCATTCATCCTTCTTCTCTACCATCTCGTTAATTTTTCTCAAGATGAGGAAGCTTCATGATCATGCTTTCTTAGTATGAAAGGTTCAATTGGCAAAGTGGTGTTTACAGGAATGATTGAGTCTTTTGCCCAACAACAGTTCTCTTCATAGTCAGAGTGTCAAAATATCCCAATCTTTGAAACACAGAAACTCTCTTTTGGGGAGCTTGACAGTAACTACTTCAGTAAACTTTCTCTATTGCATGGGCTGATGTGCACGACATGTAAATATATCCTGGATTAATGTGACATGAGCTTTAGCTACAATTGCTGGAAAGTCCATACTACCAAATTGAATGATAGCTCCAGCATCTCCAGTGTTGATGATAGCATTAGCCAGATGAATGTTAGACCCACAGCTCAGCTTCATAACAAATGGAGTGTTCTGAAGATCCATCTACGCAAATGAAAGATGGGGATCAATAATCAGAAATAAATATTCTACCCCATACTTTTAAAATGCAAAGGTATAGTATAATAGAAATAAAATAACATATTCAAAATAAAATTTCAAGCAAATAAAATCATACTCAACAAACTATCATGTTCATTAAAGATTATATTTTATGACCAAATTTCAATTTAATTACTTTTACTCCACTGCAACTATACTCCAAATTTGACTAGCCAAAGATGGAAATAGAATCCAGTCCCCAATGGAGTCGCTAGAAATCTATGGGCTCCAAAAATTCACTACCGATCTCTCGATAATATAAAGAGAGTTTGATTTAAATGTGTCGGTGTAATTTTCAGAAGGCAGATGGAATAGTAGATAAGACACTACCCAGAGATTTCGCCCTCATTTTTTGAGGACTTTAGATTTGGTTCCAGGTTTCTTATAGGCGCAAGCACCTATAGTTAATTACCCCTCCCAATAAGTGAGAAAGAACTTTCAATTAAGGCTAGTCGTTAGATCGCTAAATGCTTAGTGTATAGTAGCAGCACATGGAGTTAAGAATTTGGGGTTTAAAGTTTATGAAATTCACCATTATTTAACTTAAAGCATATGGTTGGTGGAATGATGGCATGCCCAATTTAGATCCCATGGTTCAGTCATCCTGGGCTATCATGGTCCCTAGTCTACTTAGTCAGAGGAGATAGTCGACCCAACCTGATCAAAGGATCCTTATCAATAACGCATAAGTTACATCATCCAAGAAATCCTTGTAGACCTAGGTGGTGTTTGCTAAGGAGATAGACTTAAGTCTACTTTAACTAACAAAAAGGCTTTATGCTTATCAAATATACCCTATGATTCATAACTCAAAAGGCTAAGCCATTGGGGAACATACGGGCTACAGTCATGATCATAATATAATAGTGTCATTTTGTGGCAACCACCCGATCAGAGGACTCTAGTTGTAACTGCATCATATGTGGAGCTTACTGGCCAAACCATGCGAACAGAGGACACGAACCATGTCCTTACTGGCATGAGGTTATTTAAGTTTAAATATAGTGATTTATTTGACTTGCCAATAATTTTTTTGTGAGCTAGAGTTTTCTTAATCTATCATCCCCAACAAACGATGGTGGATGAGTGGGTGAGTTATTTGCTTTAAGTATTTAAATGATAAATTTCATTTAGTTCAGATATTTTCTTAGTTGAAATTTAGTTTTAAGATGAATTAATTTAGAGCTCAAGCATCTTTTGATGATAATATCCCCTCCGATTGGGAATTTCGGTCGACGCGGCCATCATCGGGGTAGACCATGATAACTCTGCTATTTTGTTAGTAGAGGATCGGGTCTACAACTTGCATTTATAAATTTGAATTTGGATACAATAATTTAAAAAATATAAATAATAGTGATCCCCTCCGGTTGAGATTTTCAATCAGCACGGCCATAATCGGGGTAGACCCTGTCAACTATACTTATTTGCTAGTAGAGGATCGGGTCTATGACTTATGTGTAATGTAAATTCTTTAAGAAATTGATATCATAACATACCTTGTCAACTCCAATACAAATATAGAGGATTATGTCTTATGATATAATGTGATTTAAATTCATTTAAAAGTTGATTATTTAGTAGACTGTATCAACTCTATTTCAAACATAGAGGATTATGCCTACTATGATCATATTTTATGGAGCTGAATACTTATATCTTTCATTGACTTGAATTAACATTGATGACATTCATTAGCTTGCATGCGTATAATCATAAATGATTGTATTGATTTCATCATTTTCTCTCCTCTTTCTTTTTAAACCCGTGCAGCATTCTCAGACACTAAGTTTAAATACTTAGTATAAGTGTCGGGGCCCATGCGAGTGTTTAGTAATTTAAGTAATTTTATTTCTAAATTATGAGATTAATTTCATGTTTATTTAATCTCAACTTAGTGTCTGCAGGTTTTTCAAACATTCAAATTTATACTTTGAATCTCTATGTCCGAGCACATGCAGATCTTTTTAGCTTAAACAATTTCATCTAATTAATGAAATCATTGATTTTGAAAGTCATAATTGGAATAAAATTTCTTTTATTTTTGGATTGAAAGAACCTCCATAATTAGTGTAGCATTTAATGTAGTATCGCTTTCTATGTACTTATATGAAGAATTGCAGATCCGGTGGTGAGGAAGACATTTTAAATTATTCTAATATCTTGTTAGATCCATTGGAATAACATATATTGAAGTGCCAAATTTATATTTACTACCAAAATATTCAATTCTCTTCAAGTTCATATATCTATTTGAGTTCAATCCATCTTTCTTTATTTGAAATATAATCTTCAAATTAATTTCAAATTCATTCTCATTTATAATTCAAAATTCAATTCAATATCAATTTTATTTTAGCGAGCTTAGGCAGTGCTATTTGTTTAGCTTGAATTTTGTTTGCAAGTATGAATTTTGGATAAAATTTTGGCAATATTTCGGTAGTATTCCGGCGTCATCCCCGCATAAGTGGCTACATCAAAACTATTTTTGCTTAATCGGTGCGCCTATTGAGCATAACGGATGGTGTCTTGCGACACCACAGTTGAGTCTTCATACCCACTAAGCCATATTGAGCATTAGTGGGGTCTTCGATCACTTGGATGAAGGAAAATATATATGCAATTTCAGATCATTCAAATTTTATTTTAGATTATTTATTTTTGATATGCCTGATTTCCTTTTAAATGAATCTTGATTCTTCCCCCTTTTTTTAAGTCCAAAATTTAATCAAAATTTTGGCAGCATTTTGATAGTATTCCGGTGTCATCCCCGCATAGGGGCTACATCAGAATAATTTTGGCCTACCTAGTACGCTCTATTGAGCATAGCGGATGGGGTCTTGTGACACCATACCGAGTCTTCATACCCACTAAGCCCTACTAAGCATTAGTGGGGTCTTGATCACCTACATAAAAGAAAATATACATGCAATTATTCTTCTCCCCCTTCTTTTTTTAAGTCCCAGATTTAGCCAAAATTTTGGTAGCATTTTTGCATATGGGGAGCAACATCTAACAATTTTGGCTTACTCGATATGCCCTGATGAGCGTAGCGAGCAGTGTCTTGCGACACCACAATCGAATTTCATCTCATCAAGCCCTAATAAGCATGATGAGGCCTTTAAACTTGCATAAAGAAACACATATATATGCATACATTGTTCACATATTTCCATACATCCATAATCAACAACACTAATGGTTTTGCATGATTTCGACTAGCAGGGATTAAATAGGAGGTATTGGCGTGTTTATTATTTGGATTGAATAGGTGAGAAAATGCCATAAACCTAGAGAAGAACTTACCTGATGACGGTGTTCTTCCTCGATTTTCATCATTTGCAAGGAAGGAAAGAGGGGGTTGTTTGGCTGCAGGAATAATGGAAATGCCATTAACCTAGAGGATAACTCGCTTGATGACGGTGTTGCTTCTTGGTTTCTATCACTTGTAAGGAAATAAAGAGGGGCTGTTTGGCTGCAGGAATAATGGAAATGCCAGAAACCAAGAGGAGAACCCCCCTGATGATGGTGTTGCTTCTCAGTTTTTGTCACTTGCAAGGAAAGAAAGAGGGATATTTGGCTACAAAAATAATGGAAACGTCGAAAACCTAGAGGAGAACCCACCTGATGACGGTGTTGATTCTCAGTTTTTGTCTCTGGCAAGGAAAGAAAGAGGGGCTATTTGGCTGCAGGAATAAGGAAAATGCTAGAAACCTAGAGGAGAACCCACCTGATGATGGTAATACTTCTCGATTTCGGTCGCTTGCAAAGAAAGAAAGAGGGTTGTTTGGCTGCAGGAATAATGAAAATGCTAGAAACTTAGAGGAGAACTCGCCTGATGATGGTGTTGCCTCTTGGCCGTGGCAAAGGGATGATCGGGGCAGGAAATTGTGAAATGTATGCCAAGAGGAAGGAAAGGAGGGGGGAAGATGCCAGAAAATGAGAGGAACCCACCTGATGATGGAGTTTCTTCTTGGCTGTGACAAAGGGAATTGAACTCCAATCAAAAAGGCTCATAATGTCATCCCTCAAATTATCCTTGGACTTTTTCTTTCCAGCAATTTCGATCACTGATGATGAATCCTTAAATAGGTCTTCGAAGTCCAATGCAAACTGAGGCTTAGTCTCCAGAACTCTTTTGGTAGCATATTCATTGATAATAGCATTTGCTTCTGTTTCCTTCAGAGCATCATTATTTGCTCCAGAATTTGCATCTAGAGACTGGAAATCTGCCCATCCATCATCTTCAATAGTAGATGAATTACTTCCATTATTACTTCGTTTCTCCACAGAAAGAATATCAAAATGATCAAGTTGAGGTTTTGAAGGTGAAGAGGCAAGGGCATTAATTGTTATTGCAGAATTTTGGGACTCATCCCCTATGACTGACTTAGCTTTTACTTTCGTTTTAAAAACCAGGGCTGGTAACTTGGGGATCCCAATTGTAATTAGCTTTAAATGCTTTAGCTACAGGATCTTCAGATTGTTGGAAGATTCTGCATTGTTAGTGATTTCTTGGCCACTAGTCTCAGTTGAATTCAAATGAGAGTCCCTCATCCTTGGTTCTACTTCCTTTGGAGAAGATTTTGACTTTTCCTTTTTGGGTACCCATTTCCTATCTTCATATTTTGCATGGATGAAGTTTACAATTCCAATTCTGTCATAGTTAGGAGGCATCTCAGCTTCCGAGTAGTCATTTGCCTTTTGGTTTCCCATTGATTGGATAAATGCAACTTGCTCTAGAAGCCATGTGTCCAAAGTAGCTTATCTTACCTTTGATATTTGTACTCCCAAGCTTCTATGAATTTCATAGCACTGTATGCAAATAAATATTCCTAGATTCACACTTTCTGATCATGGGCCTTTGGATTTACAATCAGCACAATCTTTGTTCTCTGGCAATCTAAGAAGGCCTCAAGGATCTTCTTATGTTTGGCGTCAAGCTCCTTTGAAACGGAGGCTTTCTCAATCATGGCTTGAATCGATCGACCCGAGGAGAGAGAATTGCTCGGAGAATGTGAGGACTGACGAGCTGGATGAATTTCTTGATCGACAAGCTTAGGATATGGCCAGTCGACTGGAAATTCGAGAAGTCTAGGAGGATTGTGGGATGGGTAAGAATGAGATTCCGGAAGGAGGAATAGTGAGGAGTTTTTGATTTGTTCAGATATGTTCAGCTGGGAGAGAATGGGATGAAGTTTGACTAGGAGGCATAGAAATGAGAGGGAAGGGTTGCTGGTTTTAGATTGAGGAAGGGAAGAACTAGTTGAGAAGGCCGATCGACTAGGCGATCTCTTGAATGTATTATGAATTTATGAAGTTGAGTTATTATTATGGCGACTGGAGAAAAGAAAGAAGAGAAAGAGAGAGTCCCAATACTTGCAGCGGATGGAAGAAGAATGAAAGACATGGGAAGAACAGAGGCTTGAAGGAGTGAGTGAGACCAAGAGAGCGAGAGGTTTTGGTGTGTATGCAAAAATTTTCAGGGTGCTCCCTTATCTTGGGAGGGAAAAATAGGGGATTAGGAGCCCTAATTGCTGATTAATTAGTTTCCTTATGTATTTAGGCGAGATTTTCAAAATTTGATCGCAATTTTGAATGAGATTAAGGAGTATTTATGGAAAGAGTATAATCTGATCGCTAATCCCTATTCATGCAAAAATTCTAATTTAATCATTTAATAATTAAAATTAAATCGAACTTTGTTTAATTAAATTAGATGTTTGATTTCCATAATATCATGTCAAAATTTTTGTAAATCTTGCCGAAATCAAACCTACATAATATGGATATCATTTCTAGGTAAATTCAACATTTTAGATTCAATGGAATAACCCGTTTCATGATTGGAGGCCGTTTGATTAAAATCGGCACCGAATCGAATCAATTTTGGTTCAAAGTTGCGTGTCGTCGCTTCTGACT
The DNA here is from genome assembly GCA_021442155.1 of Cymbidium sinense. Classification (NCBI taxonomy): domain Eukaryota; kingdom Viridiplantae; phylum Streptophyta; class Magnoliopsida; order Asparagales; family Orchidaceae; genus Cymbidium; species Cymbidium sinense. Next base: position 47,413,273 of record CM038226.1, read on the forward strand.
GCTCGACATTCATGTAGACTCATATGAATAGGACACAGATAGTCTCATTTGATAGGGTTCGACATTTCAATGCTAATGGCATGATCAATTTTATGAACAGAGGTCGTTTGGGCATCATTACAGCTTCCTGACCTCGATATGTGCATAGGCCCATCGACATAATTCCTTCTTGATCGATTGACCATCGAATTATGCAATATGTATATTCTGATCAATTTTGATGTTCTAAATGTGATGGCAAAGTCCGTTATTCGATTGGAGATCATTTCAACAAGTTTCAATAATGTAGAGTGTATTTCAGCTTTGATTTGCGCATTGTCACATCCAAAGTTTATCGAATTTGACTTGTGAGCTCGACTTGACTAATGGAGCATACATGTAAGTCAACAATCAAATTAAATGATTCAAACCAAACTAAACTGAAAATTAAACCAAGAATAAAAATCAAATTAAATTTCCAAAGAAGTTAAAAGAATAAATCCAAATTTAAACAAAATAAATGAAATCAAAAGGATTACTTATAACACTTAAGGATCTTAGTTAGACTTTTGGGATGGATTTTCATCTTAGGATGAAGATTTCATTTCATTAAGAGTTAGAATGTAGAATAGGGTGAGTTCCATCCAAAAATGGAATCTATACAACTCTTCATTTTTGAAAACCTAAACATCACTTTAATGAAATAAAAGTGAAATAAAAATGGAAACTAAATCATTAAATCAATTGAATTGAAACAATCCAAAGGTAAAATTCAAAAAAATTCAAACTCCAAATTGAAACTTAAACTAAAGAGGCCTAGCAAAGTCTTACTACACAAGCCTATTTACTTCACACACTAGATCATTAGGTCACAGACCATAGATTTAGGATAGGCCATTTTGTGATTCTTTATTATTCCTTGTGATGTGATGTGATATGATGTGCTTCATATGTCATTGTGGTGTACTATTTTAGACTACATGTCTAAGATTGTTTGCCCGTTAGATTGGATGGTAGGACATTTTTTCTAGATCTAACATTATCTTTTGTAGGGGCTATGCTAGAAAGGATTGTTATCATAAATAAAATTAAAAATACTATTTCTTAGAGGCATGCTTAAATCCTTAAGCATAGCCCATAAGATAAGTGGGCTTGGCAAGCAACTAATGCTAAGCCTGTATGTTTTTGAAATATAACCACTGTGTGCTGTTTGTATTTCCTAACATTTGTTTTGCAGGGCTTAGGAATTAATTTTGAAATCAAAATGTAAATTTGAGCTTAGAATTAGGTTAGGATTCATGGGGTCTAGGATTAGTAAGTTGATCTTACTAGAAGATAGGTGTAGTGGTCCCCTGTAAAGCCCAATGAATGTCTTTAAAGAAGGAGACTATCTTGGAAAGAAGACCCATAGATCTAGACTTGTAGTTCTAGGCTGGGCAGTATAAGGGCATAGCTCGGCTACCTATTTGCCTTTTCTTCTAGGGTGTACAATGGTATCCAACCACTTTGGACTTTTTCTTAAATTAAATTGGATTGATTTATTTTAGACGCGCAGTAGAATTAATCTACTTTTCTAAGTTTTTGTCTGTGTTGTGCTTTCCTGTGAATGAATGCCTTGACGATTAGGCTCATAGGAAAAACTAAAATTTATACCCAACTTAAATCTAAAAAATTGAAATAAAACTAAAGAAAACTTGAAGCCTCACATAAATTAAAGCTTTAGGCCAGAACATAAAATCAATAAGAAATAATTAGGTTTTGTAACCATAAAATCATATTGGTATGATCCTTGAATTAGGCAACTTCTCCCATTACACATAAGGGGCATCTGACTTGTGAGGATGACCACCTTCTTGGAGAAACCTATCTTCTATATTGATTTGGATCATAACCACTTCTAATTGCATGGAGTTAGGCATAAAAATGCATACCCAAGATCTCAAATAATTCTTGAATCAAAATATTTTAAAATCTAAAAAATGTGCATTTGTTAGATGCATTTCATACCCTACATGATTCTTGGGATTAAGGAGTGAGTCTAAGTTTATAGATTCATTTCCTAAAAATGCAACAACCCATCCATCTTACATTCATGTCATGAATTTAAAATGCGCTTAGGTGGTGTTAATTGGTAGCCCTCTCCAAGCGGTTTGTAAGTCTAGAAGAGTCAGGGATAGGTTTCCCTCAAGTGAGAGGAATGTTCGATAATTCCCAAAATAGAACTAGGTCGAGCATCTGATATGTGTCAGAAGCACCTATAGACTAGGTTCTGAACCATCCTTTTTAAGAATAAGTCTTCAACCCTAGGCGTTTCTACAGTCTTATGCTGCTAGAATTTAAGTCTTAGACTTCTAATAAAATGTCAACTTAAAATTTAAATTAAATTCCAAATTTAAAGCCCAATTACAGGATAGTTGAAATGCCTATTGGGCATCATAGTATCAATATGAATTTTCTACTTCATCCCATTTAGCCTCCAAAATAACTTTCTCCAATTTGAACCAATTCCAATTGAAATTCCAAAAATTAATCCTTTGAAAACCACCTTAGAAATCTATAGAAATAACAACTCGTTTCTTTAATTGAGAGTATTCTTAGGAAGAGACCCTTCTTAAGATGTAATTAATTATAGGAGCTTGCCTCTATAGGAAACCATGAACCCAGTTTTAATTAAATCTTGTTCTACCTTTCATATAGTTCAGGGGAAAAATCTCTGGTACACGAAAGACCCATTAGCCTTAGGAGTCTTTTATTAAATGATCAAATCCATTATAGGAAGACATGTTTATCTTCCAAGATAATATGTTTATTCCATAATAATGCATTTGATCATCCAAATAAAAAAAATCATAAACTCTATGTGGTGTCACAAATTTCTTCACAACTACTCACGAAAGTAATATTGGAAGTAATATCATCAAACCCTCTTTTCCTTGGCTGGCCACCAAGCTCCAATTACAATGAGTTTCTTCACACAAATTCTTCACAAGCACCATAAAATCACTTCTTTTCACTTTAATAAGTGTTTAAATACAAGTACCAACGTTCAAAGGCTGTGTCCTCTTGAAAATAACTTTCTAAAGTGACCTAAAACTAATTAAAAATTGGGCTAATTGGGCCGTAGCACATAGGCACTACATGGAAGCATCAAGAGATTGTTTTCTCTATCCATAGGCTTAAAATCTCAAAATAGTAGTGCTTTGATGCTATAACTATAGCACTTAGGTGCTATATTGACACTTATATATAATAATACATGAAAATTACATAATTTCAACCACAACATAAGCACAACACTTATATATAATAAAGACATCACATAACATAAATTACTACACATAATACGCATATAAAAATCTCTTAAATGGTCTTCATGCATGAAACATCAAGTCCTCTTACTTTACTAATAGGACATCCAAGAGTGATCTTCATCCCCTTTGTCTTAACTCTAGCTAAAGGGCCTTGATGTAGTTCTTGTGCACATTATTTCTCTTAGATCCCAAAGAACTCTTCTTTAAAGAGTTGATGTCCAAGTAATTAGATGCATGTTCTAGTGCTAGCTTCTCCAAATACTTTTTAGTAAGCCAATTATATTTTATGTGCAGCTTATGTCTTCATTTAATAAGAAATCTTTGATCTCTAATGGGGTTCTCCTCATTTCTGATGATGTGGTCCACATCAAAGAATAAGTACTGGTTTGGCCTTTATAAAGAGTGATTTCGTGGTCCTATAAAAGATCATTATGTACATTTAGAGGTTGGATAACTCCATCATTTGATATAAGATCTTTCACATTAAAAATAAATTAAATAAACATGTATTAAAGCAATTCAATATCATATACAATCATGTTATGTCCTAATTATCTTAAATGGCTCACATGCCTATAATTTTCTAAATGATGTGGAAAGATATCTCTTAGGATGAATTCTTATTAACACTTGATCTCGTACTTTAATTTCTTTAAAAGTTTTATCTTAATTTTTAATTTCAACACATTATGCATTAGTGACTTCTAATTATTTCTAATCATCTTCATGAAACTTTTGAAAATTTATCCAATTGTAAATGCAGAATAAAAAAATGGCCTGTGAGGAGATGGTAGCAAGATTAATTGGTTTCTTAGGGTTATATCCACAAATTATCTGAAATGGTGTTTTGTCAGTTGCTGTAGAAATTGAAGTATTGTAGAAAAACTTAATTGTTGGAAGGTGAAGATCCCAATTTTCTACTAAGAAGATTCCTAAAGTTTTATTGATAATCTTAGTTTGGCTATTATTTTGTGGGTGAAGGCTAAAAGAAATTTAAGTGTTGTACCCATTAATTTTCACAATATTTTTAAAAGTATGATACAAATTTGGCATTAATTTTTGAAGCTATAATAGAAGGAAGTTCATGAAGTCTGATTATTTACTTGAATATTAACCTTTGTTTGTGAGATGCATCATTAAGAGAAGAAAAGAGCCATTTTGGAGAATCTATCAACCACTACAAAAATACTATCATGATAGTTCTATGTATACCTAATACAAAAATATGTAAAAATGTCCTCCCAAGTTCAAAAAAGAGAAGGTAAGGCAAAATATTTTTCAAATTTATTGCTTTGTGCTTTAGCTTTCCTACATGTGTAACACTAAAGGCTACTCTTCTATATCTCTTTTTAATGATGGCCAATAAAATCTTAATTCTAGTCGTGTATAGTTTTTCATCTTTGCAAAATTTTGTACTCTGAATGAAGCTCTATGATAAGGGATGTCCTTAATGAAGTTATAGGAATTCAAAGCTTCTTTCATTTATAAAGATATCCCTCAATAATAGAAAATCCATTACTTAAACAAGTAAAAGATAGTTTTTGTTTATGTTATAGATAAATCATATGAAAATCAAGATATACTTAATAATCATCTTTTTTTTCTCAAATTTACAAATTTAAAATTTTGAAGATGATATATGACCAAAGTAAACACTATATAGTTCATTGTTAATCATGAGTTTATGCTTTGAAATAAATGTAAAGTCTTGAAGGTACTCTATCTATTTTACATTTCTATAATTTAACTTTCTTCATGTATTTATGAATTTTAGATCATGATGGTTACTATTAAAACTGATTTTTTTTATGAAGCAAGTAATGTTTCCAATATTTTAAAGTTAAAACAATTGCATAGAATTCAATATCACAAGTAGAATATGTTTAGTTTGCATCATTCAACTTTCAGTATAAAATGTTACATAATGAGTTTTTTGACTAAGAACTCCCCCTATACCAACACCAAAGTCATCACATGTAACCTAAAATATTTTATTAAAATTTAGAAGTTTAAAAATTGGTGTTGAGGTCATAAGGATTTTTAAGTTGATGTAGTCTAAGGAAATTTATCTTTCTTGAGAATGTTATGTTAATAATTAGAGCTACAATTATCATAAAATTTATTATAAATCTTTTGTAAAAGGTACCTATGCCATGGAAATTATAAACTTCAATAAAATTCTTAGGAATTGTTCAATCTAAATTGCTTTAATTATGGTTGGGTTTATTTTAAGACATTAACAATAACAATGAATCCTACCTAGGAAAGTAACTTTAGATTGAAAAAAGAAACATTCCTCAACATCGATATAGAGTTTTTTTTCTTCTTTAAGCTTGATAAAGACTAATTTTAAGTGGTCTAAGTGCTCCTTTTCACTAGTGATAATATCAAAATGTTGTCAAAATAAACCACTACAATTTTTTCCTATGAAAGGTTTTAGAATAGTGTTCATCAATCTTATGAATGGTGCATTAGAAAATCTAAAAGGTATGACTAGCCATTCATATAATCTATCAAGTGTCTTAGCTATCTTTCACTCATCCCCTTGTCTAATTTTGATGTAATTATACACACTTTTGAGATCAATTTTGGAGAAATGTGTTGCATTTCTAATAAGATCTAATATGTCATCCAACCTAGAAATTAGAAATCTGTACTTATTAGTAATCTTGTTGATGGCTCTACTATCGATACACATTATTCATGTATTATTCTTCTTAGAGGCATAATATTGGAACTACACAAAAACTTAAGTCTTCTTGGATGAATCTTTCCTCAGTAGTTCATCTACATGTCTTGTAACTTCTGCATATTCAGTAGGGTTTTTTCTTTAATGTGGGAAATTTAGAATTTGTGATCTAGGTATGAAATCAATAGTATATTATATGTTTCTCATTGGCAGTATACCATCAAGTAGGTCATTTGGATATAAATACTTAAACTCAAATAAAAGAGAAGTTACAACGTAAGGAATTTGAGTTTTAGGTGGTCCTCTGCCACTTCCTTTATTGAAGGAGATAACAAGATGAAAAATCAGAGAATTCCATGAGCAAGGTTTTGAATCTTACATTTTTCTACTTTAATGTCCATAGATAAGAGTGATAGTGTAGGATTATCTAGATTTATGTTAGAAGACATCTCTGTAATAGTAGGGGTTGAAAATATTATTAATTGAAGTTTTGTAATTTTCTTCTAACTAGGCATTGGTTGAAGATTAGAACTTGGTCTATGAGGAGGTGTGGGGATGGAGGGGTGACAGTTCTCTTTTCAATTGGCCTCACAGAGAATAATTTTATGGTCTTATCATTATATTAAAACATAAAAGTGTTCTCCTGACAACAATGAATAACATTTAAGTCATAAAGCCACAACCTTCCTAACAAGATATGCATGATTTTCATGGGGATGAAATCACATCTAATGTGATTATCATGATGTTGACCTCATTTTTAGGATGAGCTCTCAACCCCTCCATCTTAGACATAGGACTCCTCTAAATGAGATATAAATTCAAATCAATCAAACTAAATTCAAAATTCAAAGCCAAATCAAAAATCTTTCCTAAGTCCTTTAATCCCCTCTTATGGACTTAGCCCAAATCTAATCCAAATCACTTCAAATTCTAAAATTTTCTCACAACCCATTTATATTCTCATTTATATTCACATATATAAATAAAATATAAATTCAAATCAATCAAACTAAATCCAAATCAAAAATATTTTCTAAGTGACTTTGATTCCCTCTTAAGGACTTAGCCTAAATCAAGTTGACCCATTTTGTCCTAAATGGGTCAAGATGAGCCAAATCATATCAAACCAATTGCAAATTCAATGTAACTTGGCCTAACCTATTTTTTAAACATACCCAAACTAAAACCAAGGTCAAAAGACCATTTTACCCCTAGGTCATGGGGTAAATTTTGGCCAAATTCACTTGGAATTTGGTCAAATCCTCTTCATGACCACTTGACACCCTCCCAGTGGACCAAGTGGACACTAGTGAGTGTGGTGCACCTAATCCAATGGGTTTGGGTCAGCCCAACCTAGCCTAAGATCAAAACCGACCACTTGTTTAAAAATGGCCACATGGAATCCCTCCTCCACTTGATTTAATCACATGGGAGCTCCACTACTACACTCCTCAGGCCAAACCAAATGCAAGGACACCTCTAAGAGCCTAACAAATCCACTCAAGGAGCTCAATTGGATTAAAACGGCAAGAGAAGGCTCGACCATCCGATTTCTCTAGGGGGAGATATACACCCCCTAATTTCACTTGAATTCCACACTCTTCAATTCGATTGAATAAAGGGAAGCCAGAGAAGCCATTTCGAAGCCACCCCAAGCTCTCTCAAGTGATTTCAACTTCTCCATTCTTGATTTTCATAGACTGAAAATAAGGGAGCTCCACTTGAAATCCAACTTACTCCACACTCAATACCAATCCAATTCACTTTAAAAGCTTCATCGGGGAGCCCAATCGAATTCACCCAAGCTTTTTCCCAAGATCCAAAGGTAAGGGAGGTGCTACTTCAACCAATACTGAGCTCAAGTGAAGGTGGAGTTGGCCTCTAGAAGGATCTACCTAATATCAACACCTCAAAACTTAGAAAGCTTGTCCACTGGCGAAGCTTGATGATAACCTCCGTGAGGTAAGCCATTAAACTGAGCTTAATCTAGCCATAGTGTAGATCTCTTTGAAAGAAAGTCTCATCCCATGAGAAATAAATCGTTGGATGTATCCCCCTTTAACCTTAAATGGTGTGGGTTGAGTTTGGATCCAGTCCGAGCTCAATCTAGCTCGAATCTTCCCTTGGAAGATGGACAGTGGCCATCTCCCACAGGGAAGATCAGAGGAGAATCATGGGTCATCCATCCATGCATTTTGGATGCATGGCCATGATTAAATCCATGTAGATGCCACATTTTATCCTTTTAGAACCGCAAATTTAACCTTAGCCGTCCGATCCTTGATCGGATGGATGAAGAGAAAGCGCGTAGTGCCACCGCTAATATGGTGCTATGATGTGATAACTTAAATAGTGAATCCCATCACACCATGTGGAAAGCACGTGGCACATCAACCTCCATGTGGCGCCGACGGGATTAGCTATATAATTAGGGATTTAAATTACCTAATTAAGCTTGGAAACTTTAAAAATTCATATCTAAGTGAAGAAAAATAAAAAAAATGTGAAATAAATTGCATATGAAAGGTATTTGAATCTAGAATATTATAAAATTAATTTCAATGAATTTTAAATAGTGTTATTTTATAGATTTGGGTTTTATTGGGAATTTGATTTTGCTAATTACTCTCTAATTATCCAACTAATTAATTCCAAACTTCTTGTGTATGATTAGTGGGATGACTTCTTGCTCCCCTAATTTTCTTGTGATTTATTCATGGTTTAATTAGAGGAATTGCTAGATCAATTTCTAATTACCCTCTTAATATAATTAAGCCTAACTAAGTGTGTACTATGTGGATTAATCCCCTGATTGAGTTAATTAAAATTTGTTTAAATGAAAAGGAGGTTTAGGGAATAATTTTGGGATATTTTCCTCAATCTATTATTTAAACCCCCCCCCTCTTTCTTCCTTAATTTAAACTTAATTAAGGATTAATTCACTAATTACCTACCTAATCAATTTGATAAAATTTTAAAACTTTCTAGAACTTAACTAATCCATCTTGGGTAGATGCTTAGGTGTTTAATAACTTAAGTACATTAAGGAAATTAAAATCTAACTCACATGTGTGAGAGGGGTTATGAAAGTACTTAACTTAAACCCCTTAGTTTAATTAATCATTAATCATGAGCCAAATGCATTAGGCCTTTTATTCTTAGGTGCATTGCTGATTTAAATTTCTTGTGTGATTTCATGTCATATCATTGGCTCATAATTATTTGATTAAGTATGCTAAGGTGGTATAGGTAAGGGGTAATTAACACACTTAATGCATACCTTAATCTAATCAAAATATAAAAATCATCTAAAGATTAAACTAAAATGCCATACATGAGGGAAATGGATTAGGACCAGCAAACAGTCTTTCACATTTCCTAAATCAAACATAAAACAAATTCAAAATAAAAATCACATTAAACAAACTTTGATGCACTTTGAACTTTCTTATTTTATAAGATTATATTTAGGAATTAATTAGGGTGAATGAATTTACATTGCTTCCATCACTTTGTTTCTTTCCTAGCATGTTAAATGTGTATGTCATATGAAATTCATGCATTCATACCTTTTTAAAATCAAATTTAAAATGAAATTTTTTTTATGTCAAATTGCATGTTTTGGCTAAAGTAAAAATATGAATGGTTATTATCACTACTAAATCCATAATTATTTTCAAAATCTATAAATCAAACAAATAAAATTGAAAGTGAGCTACTTATAATTATCTATAAGTTTGCATGTGGATATAAATATGAAGATGTGCATAGTGTGGCTTTCCTTCGCTTTTCTTTTAGCACAGTTTTGAATAGGATTTGGTAAATTGTATAGTTACTTTGAAAATAACACAACACTTGCCTAACCCCATTCCTATCCATTTCTATGCTATTACCTAGGAAGGACATCTACACTTGTACATATAAATTGCATAAACAAAATAAACAAACAAATACAAACTTTTTACATCTTTCTTTTTCCATTCATTTCTTTTGTACATGTGTTTGTATTTAAAGAAAGTGATATATTAGTCTCGACAATCCCGGGTTGTGAGGCTTTAAGTAGCCCTAGTAGGTATTGTACCTTATGCCCCTGGTGCAAATAATGGCTCCGTACTAACTTATGCCTTTCATATATACACATGTGCATGTGAATAATGGATAAAAGAGACCCCTCTTTTCTACTTAATGAAAATCATGCATCATAAAGCATTCCAATTTTCTTAAGTAACACTTCTTAGCATTCACCATAAAGTGTGCTAAACATTTCCATTTGTATGTATAGATATGCTTAGAATTCATTCATATGGATGTTATACATGTTGGGAAAGAAATGAAGTGCTGTGTTTTGTGATATTAATGCACATTACTTAATCTTAAAATTTCTTTCCTTTTGAATGGTTTTGTTTAGGGAAAATATAAACTTAGGATTAATTAAAACACATAATAAAATATTCACTAAATAAAATCAAACATGAATATGTTTTAGAAGTTACCTAGGGTAGGGAAGGAAAGAGAAGTTCTCGTCTCTTTTCCCTCTCTTTATAACCTTTAGTAATTAAGTAGGTTCATTTAAACCAAACAAAAATTATCAAATAAAATCACCTCAAATCAACTAAACACTTAAATTAAACCACCCATTTAATTTGAACATTTTTCATACTTAGGAAATCTAAAATTTAGAGGCATAGCTAAGCATACCACACAAACCTTAAATAGCACACATATTAGGCTAAGTCACCACTTCTAAGTTTAGGTTAGGGCGATGCATGGCTTGATGTTTGGTTTTATTTTGTGATGTATTATTTCTAGTCTAGATGTTATGGTGAATGTGCATAGAATGAATGGTAGGATGATTTAGTCTAATCATTATTTTTCTGCAGGGGATTGTGCTTAAAGGGCACTGTAATAAAAATATAAATGTTTTTGCTGTGCAAGTGCTTATACCCCTGTGGTGAAAATATTTTTATACATTTCTGCCTTCATCTATTCTCCCCTTTTGAAAAAGGAGGATAAATGAAAATAGGAATATATAAAAATATGCCATGTTGGGATGCCATGCAGATCCGCAAAAGTTCTTATTAAGGTGATCAGGTACGACATTGAGGAGAGGTGTACTATCTCGAGAGATAGAAGTCACCACCCTATAATAGACCTAATCAACCGAACAAGGACTCCTAAGGATGATGGGTCTACATATGTACCGGAGATTCTTCCCCTATTTTATATAGAAAAGTAAAGCAGGGTTTATTTTAAACTGGGTTCATTAAGTTCTCTACAAGGGCAAACCCCAATAGATAATTACACCCTAAGCAAAGGGATTCCTTAGAAATACTCTTGATTAAGGTAAATGATTATTGTCTCTAAAGATTTTAATAAGTATGACTATCAATCGATTAATTTATTTTAGAAGATCGGATGTGATTTATCAAAGAGAGAGTTATTACTGAAACTAAATAAAGATAAGTAGGAGATGATCATGATACTAGGAAACCTAGTGAGCATCTCAAACTATCTTATGGTTAGGCTTTATATTTCTGAAATTGATTTAATTTATTTGAGTTGAATTTTTTATTAGAAATTTAGGGTTTATGATTCCATAACACAAGATTATGGAAATACTTAAAAGGTGAGGATTTATACTTATGACCCACAAAGGGGAGAAGTAACCTTAGAACCTAAATCTAGAGAGCTTTGGCGAGGGCCAAAAGCACAACCTAAATCTAAGGTAAAAAATGGGTATTTGGTTTGCCTCTATAAGAGAGGACAAACCACCCGACTACTTGGACTTACAACCACCTGGGAGTGGCCGCCAACTAACTTCTTCTATGATTTTAAATTCATGTAGGTTATGCAAGATAACTAGGTTGTTATTTATTTAAAAAGAGACTAAGTCCTTAAACTCACTCCCTAAGAGATGAGATCATGTATGGGCATGAGTAATGACCTAAATCTAATACAAATCACATTACATTTTTATTTTCATTTTTGGACAATCATTTTGACTCAAGCTTATAGGATTCATATGCCTAATACATGAAAAGAAAGATTATTAGCAAAAATCAGCGAGAAGGGAGGAGGTGTGTTTTCACCATGGATCTCACAGGTCAAGCCAAGTTTCTCTGGCAATGGTGGAAGCCCTCCAATCAAGAGTGAAATAAGATGCTTTTATGCATGATATTATAAAAGAAATACTCATCTAGCTAAGGGGTTGCTAATTCTTTTATCTTGATTTTTTAGCCTAAGCTTTAGGTGAGGTTATGAGTTCTTTATTTTAATTTTGAATTGTTAAATTTGGTAGAAGATTTATTTTTTCCTAAGAGCCTAATCATTATCCAGGCCATACATCAAGCAAGGAAGAAATTAGGAAAATAATACAATCTTAATGCACAAGCTAAACAAATCATCAATCAATTTATAAAGCTAACGCAAAAGAATAAAATGGAATTTTTGCTGCACCAAACCGAAAATAAATTGGGTGTAGCTCGCCTTATATACAAGAATTACAAATGAATTAAATACAATTAAGCAAGGAAATTGTTATGGGGGTATTCAAGTTTCATTTCTTCTTATTTTCTTCTTTCTTCTTTGGTTCCTTCTTTTGGATGGTTGGAAGGTGATGCTCCAAAGGCTTCATATGGTACGTAAGATAAGATCTTATGACCAATGCTCATCCTAATTCCCATAACAATCATTCCAAAATCCTAATTACAAAAATTACATGAAAAGGGAAAATAGAAATTTAACTAACACCTGCAAAATAAAGATTAGCTAAAACAAACCATACAATCCAAAGCATGTATATTGGACTTAACACCCCACACCTTGGTGACTAAGTCCACCTAGCCTATTGGATTATGCTTAAGGGTATAAGCACCTGCACAACAAAAGTATTTATATTTTAATTTATTACAGCGTCCCTTAAGCATGATCCCCTAGAGAAGACAATGGTTAGAATAAATTGTCCTACCATTCAATCTACGCATATGCACCCTAATATTCAGTCTAAAATATTACATCATAAAACTAAAGCAAATATCAAACCATACACCATCCTAACCTAAAGCTAGAAGTGGTGACTTAGCTTAATGTATTTTCTTTTAAGGTTTGCGTGGTATGCCTTAGGGTTTAAGAAATTTACCTATCCCATAGCCTAAACCTAATCTAGATACACTTTCTCAAATCAAACCCAAACTCAATTCTCAAATAAAATCTCAAATTCAAATTCCAATCTAATTTCAAAATTTGACTCCAAATGATTGAAACCCAAAATCAAATTCAAATCTTAAAATCCTTTCTAAGCCATTTGAACCATATTCATAAGCTTAGCCAAAACTTCCCTTAAATCAAATCAAACTCAATTGATCTCTTTATAAATTAATTTTTTTTTCTTTTTCTTTCATTTATATTCATAAATATAAATGAAATCGAAATTCAAATGACCGAAGCTATGTCGAAAATCAAATCCAAACTCAATCTAAGTCCTTTAAGCCAATTCTTTGAACTTAGCTAAATTCTATCCAAATCAAGTCAAAACCAATGAATTTTCTCTTGAATCAATCATTCATTCAATTATCTACCCAAATATAAATGAAACGTACAACCATCAAATCAAATCGAAACCAACCCAAGTCAAACCCAACTTAGCCCTTTTGACTTGAAAATTTCAAATGAGCCAAAATCCCTTAGACTCCAAATTGATTGCCGTTAAACTTATATTTCAATCTAGGGCTCATATATAAGTTCAACTAAATTTTAATCAAACCAAAACCAAACTAATTGACTCACTTAGGTGCACTTGACCTAAAGTGACCTAAAGGACCCATTTGAGCCAACTTCAATCCAAATTGGATTGAACCAAGCTACCAAAATCTTACACCATGATTGCTGATCACCCTAGAATGATCAATTGCAATCAATTGGGCCAAACCAAGCCCAATTGGCCATTTGATCCAAATTGACCCAAATTGGCCTGAAGAACCAAATCGGGTCAAATCATTATCTAACCCAAATTGATTGCAACCAATGGCTCAAGTTCATTCCAAATTGATTAGTGAACTTAACCAAATCCATAATTAAACCCAATTTGATCAATCGAGCCTAATTGGGTCAACTTGACTCAACCTAGCCCAAATTGGCCTAAATCAAAATTAAATCCAAATTAATTCAAACCAAAGCCACATTCATCTTCAATTAGTCAATTGAATATGAATCAACCCATAACCCAAGCTAATTTGGCCAATTTTGGTCAAATGGGTCAATTTAAAATGACTGTATGACACAAATTGGGACAAATCCCTTGAAACTAAGCAAAACCCATGGGTGATCAAATCGACCCAAACCCATTTGGGATCAGCCCAAAATAAACCCAACCCATTTTAAATCTCTCATGAATCCTCCACATAGGATTCCACCTAACCTCATTTAATTCCCCATCACATGCACTTAACCCCCCATCACATGTCCCCAATATTTCAATTGAATAAATTTGATCATATGGCAGCAAGAGAGGACTTTGGAGCAAAAATCCAAAGTTCTCAATCAATCTTGCATCCATCCCAACCACCCCAACTAGATGACAATCAATTTAGAGCCAAAAAATTCAAAAATATTTTGAATTTTCGGCCATTATAAAAAGAGGGAGAGATGAGGCTTGAGATCTCTTCCTTCCACCACTATTCAGCTCCCAAAAACTCTCCAAAGCAAAAGGGAACCCATCCCCTACGTCATTTAGCCACTTTGAGCTCAAATAATACAAGAATTTGCTCTTCCGGCAAGACGATGGTACACATCATAGAAGGAGGCATTCAAGAGAGAAGCATATTACTCAAAGCTTCCTCTAGGATCTCCCTGATCTTCACGTCAAATCATCCCCTGAGGTAACTTTCATCAAAGTTTTAAGATTTTGCATATTTTGTATTAAATTTTCCATGATTCTAGGAATTTTCTTTAGAAAATCCAGCACTTTTATTTCAAATCATCCCAAATAGGAAATAAAATTTTTTCGGTGTGAATCGGCGCAAAGACGGGTCCATTTGGACAAATTTTGGCTTAGAAACTTTCATTTTTTCAAAATACCCGAAAATCTTCACACGGCGGCTCACACATCGTCAATCCTGCGGTTCGGATCGGATGCTCGGATCGTGCGGTTCACGCGATCGGATGGCTCGGATCTCGCGGTTTATGACGGGCGGCTCCGATCCGTGATCGAGCTTGTGCCGATGATCCGGACGTCATCATGGTTCGCATCGGACGGCTCCAATCGTCGCCGATCACGCGCGATTGGATGCTTCGCCGCGATCGCCTCGTCGCTGATCGATCACCGTCCGTCTGTGATCGGATGGTCAGAAAGCGGGTTCTCTTTCCGCAAACAGCGTATATATATATATATATATATATATATATATATATATATATATATATATATATATATATATATATATATATATATATATATATATATATATTTAAAAATAAAATAATAATAATAATTTAAATCATCGCAACCTTCAAAAATTCATAGAAACTAACATACTTAACCAAAAATTGCAAGCAAAGTCTCGTTGGATCCGTCTATCCAAGAGGAATCCAACAAACCCAAAATATTCAAAATTTACTAAGTATTATGAGCGTAATTTAGTTTTAATGAAAATCATATTTTATTAATTAAGCCAAAAATATAAGTCACGTTAAGTTGAGATTTTCAGATATTGAAATAAATTTTAAAATACACCTACAATTAAAATTTTAAATTAAAACAACTTCTGGATTGGGAGAAATTAAAATTTTAAATTTAGATTATCAATTTTAATAAAATAAATTAAATAAAAATTCAGAAATTTACAAAAATCTTCAAGATGACCTAAATAACTTCAATTGAAATCTAGGACTCTTAAGAAAAATGATTTGATCTTCTGAATCTTAAGAAACCCAAATAAACATATAAGATTAGAGTTTAAACAATTAAAAAGTTAATTAAAATATAATCTAAAAATAACTCAAATATTAAATCAAAAATCAGAAATTGAATAGCATTCATTAAATCATTAATCAAACTTTAAATAAGAAAAATATCATCTTTAAAGGAGATTAAATTAATTATGATTAAATCTATTTAAGTTAATAAAACTCAATTAAATGATTAAATCTTAAATCAAACTCAAAATCCAACAAACTTAGAAAACTTTAATAATTTGATACTAATCGAATTAAACTAAATAAAATTAAAGCAAACTTAATTAATCTATGATTAAATCACATCCATTTGGAATGAGATAATTAAATAACCATTGAATATTTCAACCTAATAACTAAATTGAACATGTTAATGAAATCAAACAAACATAATAAATAAATCAAATCTAGTAAAACCCTAATCATAAATAATCAAACTCAATTAGTCAAACATTTAATTAATAAAAATTTAATAAATTAATCCATCATCTTAATTAATTAAATTAATTTAAATAAGTTACATTAAAGCTAACTCTAAGATTAAGCTTAAATCAAACCCCTAATTAAATTTAATAATCACACCCCTCGAATAAACTAATTAAGTTAATTAAATTAATCATATGAAACCTAAACTTAATCAAACATAATTAAGATGCAATTAAACACTAATCAAAACTTAAATTAAACCTAAATCATTAAGTCATTAATCTCTAATCAAACAAACCTTTAATTAATCTAATAATTTTAATTGAATCAAACTTAATTAATCAAACATCTAATTAATGCAAACTTAATAAATTAATCCATTATCTTAATAAACCAAATTTAACTTTCTAAATTAGATTAAAGTTAATTCAAATTAAATACTTAATTAATATACTAATTAATTTAATCACACCTATTAAATAAATTAATTAAGTAAATTACATTAATCATATTAAACTTAAGCTTAATCAAACATAAAAATGCAATCAAACTCTCATTTAAACTTCAATCATTAATTCATCAATTACATCATTAACTCAAATAAACATGAAATCAAATTAAAAGTTAAACAAATCTTTATTTAATTTAATCATACCTCTTAAACAAACTAATTAAGTTAATCAAATTAATTACATTAAACTTAATTAATCAAAATGCAATTAAATATTAATCAAAACATAAATTAAACCTAAACCATTAAGTCATTAATCACATCATTTGTCTAAACAAATATGAAACTAAATTAAAAAATTAAACAAACATTTATAATTAACATATATACACTTATTGATTAAACAAATCACATAATCACATTGAACCTAAGCAAACCCATAGACCAATAAAGCAAACTAAATTAAATTGAATCAAATTAAGTTAAATCAAGAAAGATTCTCATCAATTTAATATAGAATCAAATCTCATTCAACCTACATAAATAAAATAAACTAATTAACTATCCAATATATGAAATCAAAATGCAAACCAAACATGACAAATGGATGTGATTACAAATAAAATCCCAATTACAAAGAATCAAACGCAATTAGAATCAAAAATAAAGTCTTAATTAATCTAATCCGATCAAACTACAAATAAATGAACCACAATCGAATTAAATAAACATAAAGTTAAATCACATAACCATGATTAAAGAAAAGAATTAAATATCTAAAAGGATATTTAATTATCAAGATTTAATTAAATCAAAACACCTAATCTAAAATTAATCAACCAAAACACACGAACTTAAACAAACTTAAATTCCATTAGACATTAAGGATATTGAATTATCAAGATGCAATTAAACTAAAACATCTAATCTAAAATCAATCAATCAAATACTTAAACAAACTCGAATTCTAAATTCTAAATCAAATCAAATAAATCGAATCAAATGAATTACATAAATTTAAATGGGCTAATCAAGATACTTAAGTACTTTAGTTAGATTCCTTTGGAATTAGGATGTAGAATAGGGTGAGTCCTATCTACAGATGGAATTCATCCTACTCTTCATTCTTGAGAACCTAAATATCATTTCAACCAAATAAAACTGAAATAAAAATGAAAAAAAATCATTAAGTCATTTAAATTGAGATCACCCAAAGGTAAAATTTAAATTCAAACTTCAAATTGGAACTTAAACTAAAGAAGCCTAGTAAAGTCTTGCTACACAAGCCCACACACATTAGAATACTAAGTCACTACTAGTGCTAAGTTAGGCATTGTATGTATGATGTTGTATTTTGTTTTGTGATGTAATATTTTAGGCGGATGTTAGGTGTATGTTTCAGACTGGATGTTAGTCGTTATTCTAATCATATTTCTGGGGTTGTGCTTAAGAGGCCGCTATAATAAAAAAATATAAATGCTTTTGTTTATGGTTGCTTAGCTAAGTGTAACCCATGTTAGGGGAGGGCTTGGTTACCCATGTGTGGTGCTAAGTTCAAATTATTCACATAACTTAGGTTGTATGGTGTGTTTAGCTAACATTTGTTTTAGTGCTAGATTTACTTTTCTATTTTGATGTAATTTTGCATTAGGAATTAGGATTAGTGCTATGGGAGATTAGGATGAGCAGTGGCCAGAAGGCTTAGTCCCTGGGGTGCCCTGTGATGCCTTTGGAACAAATCAAATCAAAAGAAAGAGAATGAAGAAATGAAGAAAAGAAAACCCCCCATGACATATATTATTTTTGTAATCTAGGTTGTATAAGGGTAGAGCTCAGCTACCCATCTTTTCTTTTCTCTTTTCGTGGTGTACTGGGAAACAAGGCCTTTTATTCTTTTATGGTAGTCTATAAAATTGTTTGATGTTGTGTTTAGATTATGCATTAGAATAACATGCTTTTCATATTTTATTTATGATTGATGCTTGAATGTGTGGCCTGGATGTGATAGACTCTTAGGATAAAAATTATTTTTTCTACCCCATTTAACAACTCATAACTAAAATTTTAAAACAACTCATAACCTCACATAAAAGCCTAAGAATTAAATCAAGATAATAAAATTTTTTTAACCCCTCAGTTAGATGGATGAATGTATAATATCATGCATATCATATTACTCTTGTTAAGAGGGAGCTTCCATCTTTGCCAGAGAATCAAGGCTTAACCTATGAGAGCCTTTGGTGGAAGTCACCCTTTCTCTCTTGATTTGGCCTATAATCAAATTTCATGCATTTAGGCATACAAAATCCCATAGCCTGTGTTAAAATAAAAAGTCCAAAAGAATCAAATAAATTTGAAAAAATTTGCATTAGATTAAGTCATGGATTCATACCACTCATGCTCTAGTCTCTTAGGGAGTGAGTCTAAGGATTAGTTTCTTTCCTAAATGAACAATAAGCTAGCCATCTTGCAAAGCATAAGACTTTTCTACATGAATTTAAAGCGTAGGAGGAGTTAGCTGGCTGCCACTCTAGGCAGTAATAAGTCCAGCAGTTGGGTGATTTATTCTCTCTTGTGGAGTTAAACTATATACCCATTTTTGCCTTAGATTTAGGTCATGCCTTTGTTTTGTACCAAGCCTCCTTAGTTTAGGAATCCGAGGTAGCTGTTTCCTTCGAGCTACAAGCATAAATCCTCACCTCTTAGGCATTTCCACAATCTTATGTTGTGGATTATAAGCCCTAGCAATCTAATAAAAATGTCAACTCAAATAATTAACTTTCTTCAATTTCAAAAATATAAGGCCCAACTATAGGTTAGATTGGAATGCTCACTAGGCTTCCTAGTATCATGAGCATTTCCTACTTTCTCCCTTTCGATTCCAAAAATATGTCTTCTCCTTGATCTATCCTATATGATTTCCTAAAATAGCCAATCCATTGATAGTCTTAACCTTGAAATATTTGGAGATCCTAATTATCTACTTTAATCGAGAATATTTTTAAGGAATTCCCATTCCTTAGGATGTAATTAACTATGGGGGCTTGCCTCCATAGGAAACTTAACGAACCCGATTTAAAATAAACCCTACTTTACTTTTCCATGTAAAGTAGGGGAAAGATCTCTGGTATATTCGAAGACCCATCATGCCTTAGGAGTCCTTATTAGGTGATTAGGTCCATTATAGGGCGGTGATTCCTATCTTTCAAGATAGTACATCATTCCTTAATGTCAAACGATAGTACCACCTAAGATCTGCGTAGTGTCCCACACCCCAAAAATAAACACCACACATACTTAGGGCTACTTAAAGCCTCATAATTCCTGGGTTATCCAGACTAATATACCACTTTCCTTAAATACAAGCATATGTATAAAAGAAATGAATGGAAAAGAAAGGATGCAAAAAGTTTGTATTTGTATTTTTGAATTTGTTTGTGCAATTTATATGTGTAAATATAAGGATCCTACATAATTTATAACATGGAAAAGGATAAGAGTAAATTTAAGCAAGTGTTATGTTCTTTTAAAAGAACTATACACTCTGCACATCTTATCCAAGTCTATGTAAAGGAAAGAAAAGAAGCAAACATAAGACACATTTTTATATTCACATGTAAACTTATAAATAAACTATAAGTAGCACACTTTCAGTTTTAGTATTTGATTCATATATTTTGAAAATAATTTCGGATTTAATAGTGATAATAGCCACTCGTATTTCTATTTTAGCCAAAACATGAAATTTGACATAAAGAAAATATTTTCCATTTTAATTTTGTTTTTGAAAAGCATGAATGTATGAAATCCATATGACATACAAATCTAGCATGCTAGGAAATAAATCAAGTGATGAAAGCATGTAAACACATTCACCCTAATTAATTCCTAAAGATAATCTTATAAAATAAGAAACCTTAAAGTTAATCAATTTATTTTATAAGGAAGGCTTGATTTTGTTTTGAGTTTGATTTAATTTGAGAAATACGACGTGAGCATGTTGTTCCTAACCCATTCCCACATATGTTGGTTTTCTTAATTCAATTTTTGGGTGATTAGATGATTTTTATATGTTGCTTAGGTTAAGGTATGAATTAAGAATGTTTATTATCCCTTACCTTTACCACCTTAGTATAACTAATCAAATAATTATGAGCCAATGAGATGACATAAAATCTCACAAGGAATTTAAATTTGTAATGCACCTAGGAAGAAAGAGGCTTAATGCAATTTGGCTCATGATTAATGATTAATTAAACTAAGGGGTTTAATCTTAAGTAATTTCATAACCCCCTCTACATGTGAGTTGAGTTTTGATTTCCTTAATGAACTTAGGTTCTTGAACACCTAAACATCTACCCAAGATAGATTAATTAAGTTCTGAAAAATTTTAGAATTTTATGAAATTAATTAAGAGGATAATTAGTGAGTTAACACTTAACTAAGGATGGATTAAAAAAAGAAAAGGGGGGTTTAGGGAATATCTTAAGGAAAGTATCCCAAAAGTATTCCCTAAACCTCACATTCACTTAATCAAAACTTAATTGACTCAATTAGAGGGTTAAACCACTAATTATACCTTTAATTAAGTTTAATTACATAAAGGGGGTAATTAGGAATTAATCAAGCAATTCTTATAATTAAGCCACCAATTAAGGGAAGCAGAAGTCATCCCTCTAATCAAGCACAAAAAGATTAGGATTAATCAATTGAGTAATTAAAAAGTAATTAACAAATTAACATTCCCAATAAAACCTAAATTCAGAGAAAAATACTATTCAAAATTAATTTTATAATATTCTATATTCAATTATCTTTCATATGCAATTTATTACATATTTTTTTTGATTTTTTCCTACACTTAGATATAATTTTTATAAGATTTGGTGATTAATTAAACTTAAATAATCCCTAATTATATTATTAATCCCATTGGTGCCACGTGTACCATTGACGCGGCATGCACTTTATACATGGCGTGACGGGATTCGGTACTTAACCCATCACATCATAGCATCGTGTGGCGGCGATGCTATGTGTTTTCTCCTCAGCCATTCGATCAAGGATCCAACGACTAAGATTAAAGCTACGGATCTGAGGAAGGAAATTATGGGTGCTATGTGTTATAATCTCAGCCATCCATCCAAAATTCATAGATGGATAACCAAAGATTCATCCCTGCTGCTCTCTGTGAGCCATGGAGACAGTCCATGTTTGAAGCCATGATCCGAGCTCAGATTGGGATGAAAATCAACCCACACCATCTAAGCATGAATACAAGAACATCTAATGGCTAGATCCTGATTGAAGTTCACTTCACAAATGACCTACATACATTGAACTTAAGCTTAAAAAATGGCATACCTCATTGGAGCTGATTGCCGGCTCTTGAATCCCTTGGAGAAGCTTCGTCTGTTTGATACGAAGCTTTGCTGAAAGTTTGAGCTCTTGAAATTGAGTGGATGCTTCTATGGGTCAACTCCTCCTTGCCTTGAGCTCGGCCTTGATCGAATTGGATGTTCCCTTGCCTTTGAAGCTTGGAAAAGAGCTTGGACAAGTTTGACTTGGTCCTTTGATGGAGCTTGAAGAAGGAATTGGGTTGGTTTTGAGTGTGGAGTAAATTCAAACTTCAGTCAAGCTCCCCTATTTTCAAGTGAAGAAAACTGAGAATGGAGATCTCAAATCCTCTCTAGAAAGCTTGGGAAGACTCTCTAAGGCTTACTTTGAGTTCCTATGCTTCAATCGATTGAGGGAGAGAGAAAATTTTATTGAATTAGGGGGAGTATGTCTTCCCCTTTGGAAATCGGATGACCGAACAAGTGCTTACCATTTTTGCTCAATTGCCTTGATTTAGTGGGTTTGTTAGGTTGTTAAATGAGTCATTGAATTTGGTTTTGGCTAGGGAGTGGAATGGTGAACTCCCCATGTGCTCAAAATAAGTGGAGGCATGATTCCCATGTGGCCATTTCAAGGCATGTGGTCGATTTGGCCATTGGGCTAGGTTAGGCTGACCCAAACCCATTAGGTTGGGTGCACCACACTCCTTAGTGTTCAGTTGATCCACTAAGAGAGTGCCAAAGGGAGAAAGAGCTTATATTAGCCTAGACCTATCTCAGATTTATTGAACTAAAGGGAGTAGCTTCCCGGTCGATGGGAGAACTATCTGACCAAAGGAGTGTCATTCGGTTTGTAATGATCAATCCAAGGGAAGAAAGCCTGGGGACTCACATCTTCCACTACAAAAGACCACTGGGGTGATCGGTTACTTTGGGCAACAAATTGAACCCGACCTAGGGCTGCTCGTTAGTTTGCGACATTCATGCTAGAAAGAATGTGTCATAGTCTTACATCTTCCAAATAAATGTCTGTCGGGGTAACTGCTTGTGGCAAAATAGATTGAACCTGACCTAAGGGTGACTACAGAGTGAGTACCGACCCAGGGATTTATCTCAACTCAGGTAGTCAGGAAATTCCTATAGGGAGTTCTGCTAACACCACCCTAAAGATAGGATGCCTGCTTAGGAAATGGGTCCTTTTGGGGGCTTGAATTCCTAATCCATAAGCAAATTAAATTTATTTATTTTGTTTAGTTTATTTATCATGGACCCTGTTAGTTTACGAGGGATCAAACTGAGAAAGAGCTTATATCAGCATAGATGTATCTCAAATTTACTAAACCAAGGGAGAATCTACGCATTCGTTGAATAAATTCTCCAACCATAGGGGTGGCTACTAAGAAAGGGGGATTGTCCAATCCAAGAGTAACCCAGGTAGTGTCTAAATGGGGTCGCAAAGGATGTGATCTAAATAGAATGCCCATAGGGGATGGGGCAGCTAAAGAGTTTAATCCAACACCCTGGAGAAGATGACATGGCTAGTCATATATCGAATAGGTATCCAGTGTCCAACTCAAGGAGAAAGCTCAGGGACTCACATCTGCCAAGAGTAGTGTACTCACCGGGTGAGTCACTGTCAGCATAGTGAACATCAACCAACCTAAGGTGCCTGCCAGGTTGCAATAATCAATCTAGAAGAAAGCTGGGACTCACATCCTCCGAATGATTGGATAGTCTTTCTTCTTCCTAACAGTGTCATCTAACCTAGGGAGACTACTAAGTGAATGTAGTTGGAGGACTTATATCAACTCAAATGTAGTCAAGAGGAAAGGAGCATCTAGGGGACTTATCCTAAACCTCAAATATTCTTAACCTAGTTAGTGAATGATGGCTAGTTCAAGAAGAAAGTATGGGGACTCACATCTTCTTAAGCAAAGTCAACATTAGGTAGCTCACTGGTTGGGCAGATAAATGTACCGTACTAACAAGGCACTCATTGGTTTGTAATGATCAAATTAGGAAGAAAGAGTGGGGACTCACATCTTCTAACAAGTGACCACTGGGATGAAATACTAGCATGGTAGTATGTAGACCCGACCTAGACCAACTAATGAGTGAGTGCCACAGGGGGCTTGCTCCCACATCAAAGTAACATGAGACAAAAGATTTATGTTTATTTTTGTGCATGTGTTAACAGGAATAGAATGCCTCTTGGGTTCTCTCGCACCTACCCTAAACAAACTGGGGAGTTTGATGGAATGGTGTCATAGATGGATGCTGGGAATTCCTACTAAGAAATGATATCGCTCAAGTTCTCTTACACTTAACTTAGTTGTGCTAATCAAAATAGGATGTCTCTCTCACACCTATTCTAATAGTGAAATTGTGTTTGTGTGAAAGAGGATGATGATGGGGGGACTCTTATACTACCCTAAACATGTCATATTCGCAAGACAAGCAAACAATGCTCAAGAAGAGAAGATTTTGATGAAATGGAATCGATTTTATTCTTTTTTATTAATAATTATTTTCAAACATGTTTTTTTTCATGGTAATATTTAGATAGAGCCCATTAATTGGAAGCATCGGTGTTCCCCTTTACAATCATGAGGATAAGATCCTTTTGGTAGCCTCTATGACATGGGGCCTTCCCAAGTGGGTTCAAACTTGCCTCCCATCTTCGACGGCTCTCCGTAGGACTAACACAAGTTCTCCTACTTGGAATGACCTAGAGGACCAGCTTGTTGTGAGCTTGAATCATTTTGGCCTTGTACAACTCAAGATTTTGGCACGCCCATAGGCGACTCTCCTCCAAGCCTTCAAGCACTTCTAACCACAACTTTGCATTCTACCCTAAAGTGATCTTGCTACCCAATGCTATCCTTAGTGATGGGAGTTGAACTTCTAAAGGTAGAACGGCTTCAGACCCATACACTAAAGAAAATAGTGTAGACTGCTCATGTGAGTTCGAAATGTGGTGAGTAGGCCCACAAGGCTTTAACCAACTACTCATGCCACTGTCATTTGTTGTCATCAAGAGTCTTCTTCAATATCTGGATGAGAGTTTTGTTAAATTCTTTCGTTAAGCCATTTGCTTTGTGGTAGTATATAGTAGAGTATCTCTAATCTTTATTGTATCTTCTGGCGAAGCTGTTGATCTTCATGCTTTTGAATGCAGTACCATTATCAGATATAATTCATCGAGGCACCCCAAACTTATATATGATATGATTCCTGCAAAATTGAAGCACATGTTGAGCTATCACCTCTTTGAGTGAGATTACCTCCACCACTTGGAAAAGTAGGGTGCCTAAATGAAAATGGCCCTTGGAAGAAGAAGGATTGATCGGACCCATAATATCGATACACTAACACTCAAATGGCTATGAGGCCAATGTAGGATGTAGAACGTTGGGTGGTTGGTGGAGGACCACACCGTACATCTAATATTGATGGCATCTCCTAGCTATATCCATGTAATCTGTAATCATTGAAGGCTAGTAGTATCCAAGTAGCTTGATCTTCATCTTCATCTTTAGACCGAATTACTATGCTCTGCATAGGCCTAAATGTACCTCAGTTATAATTCCACAAGCTTCATGTTTGTCTAAATAGTGTAACCACATTTGGTCAAAGGACAGGTGGTACAGGGTGCCATTAATGAGAGCGTAAGAGAGAGCTCTCTATTTCACCTGATGAGCTTGTGACTTTTCTCGAGGTAGTTTGCTAGTGTTCAAATAATCTATGAACAGTTACCTCCAATCTAGCTCCTCATCCTTTTTGGCAATGACAACCTCCCTTTCAAAAGAGTCTCTCGATGAGTTCAACATCAATAAGAGACAGGACTTGTCTATTTTGGACCCCTATTGAAATGGACTCATCTTCCAGACATGCCAATTCCTTTGAAAGTTTGTCCAAAGAATCTGCTATTGTGTTCTCTACTCAGAGAATCTTATAGATGGTGACTTCAGGAATCTGGGCCAACAACTTCATGGTATACTCATGGTAGTGATGAAGTTTGGGTTTGAGAATCTTGTAAGATTCGACAATCTGATTGATGACCAACTGAGAATCTCCGTAGATGTTGATGCTCTTAACATTGATTATGATGGCTAACTCCATACTGATAATCAAAGCTTCATACTCAGCTTCTTTGTTGGTGCAAGTGTTGGAAAGATAGTATGAGAATCTCATCACATCACAGTTTGGAGTTAGAAGAATTATTATTACCCCTACCTTTCTTGGGAGAGTAGATCATGGTGTTTCCCCTTTGTGAAAAGAAGCCACACCATCAAAATACATCTCCCATCGGTGGTTGTCGGCCTCCCCTAAGTTCATGATTTGTTCATGAGGGAGATCGTCACTAAGCGGAGAATCAACAGGAAGTGGGTGTGCTACTAAGAAATTTGCTAGTGCTTGTCCTTTTACCGCACAGAGCGGTATGAATGTAATGTCAAACTATGAAAGTATCATGGACCATGCGCCAAATGTTCAGATAGTATTGGCTGTGTCATGAGATACTGTAGTGGGTTGGTTCTGGAGATCAAGTTCACCTTATGAGAAAGCATATAATGCCATAGCTTTTGGGAAGCAAAAATCAAAGCTAGGCAATGTTTCTCAATAGGTGGGTAATTCACTTTAGCAGGAATCAGATGACAACTGAGTTAGTAGAGAGCGCTTCCTTCCTTGGCTATTAGGCCAACAGAACAAGAGAGTCATCCAATGTGAGTGTAGGATGAGTGGCCTACCCGGGATAGCGGCTGCTAGAACTGGCGACTTCACCAAATACTGCTTGATGTCTTCAAAGGCATGCTGGCACTTGTCATCCCACTTGAACTTGGCATCCTTTTTTATAAGTGCTGAAAATGGCTTGCATCTCCCCAATAGGTTGGAGATAAAGCATCTCAGATACATCAACCATCCATGGAACGATCTGAGTTGTGTTAAGCTTTTAGGAGGCGGCATTCCTAAGATAGCTTTGAACTTTTTAGAATCTATCTCTATTCCCCAGTGTCAGACAACAAACCTAAGGAATTTTCTTGGAGCTACTCCGAATGCACACTTCAGGGGATTCATTTGGAGGTTATATTATCTTAACCGTTCGAAAACTACTCTCAAGCCAAAGAGGTGGTCTTTCTTTTCTCTACTCTTGACTACTAGATCATCAACATAGCACTCAACCTGATGATGGATGAGTTCATTGAAGAACTAAGTCGTGGCCCATTAGTATGTAGCACCAGCATTTTTAAGGCCAAAAGGCATGACCTTATAACCAAAAGATTCTAATTGGGGTTCAAAAAGTGGTGTTTCTTTCATCTTTAGGAAACATCTTAATTTGGTTGTAGACAGATGACCCATCCATCAAAAAGAATATTGCATGAGATGAGGCGATGTCCACCATTAATTCTAGCATAGGAAGAGGAATCATCCTTAGGACATTCCTTATTTAAGTCCCTGAAATTGACATAAATGCAAATTTGGTCATTCTTCTTCTTAAATGACACTAACCGTAGGATATTTTTCTTCCTGATAAAACCATATTGATTTCTTGACTTCAGAAATGACCTGTTGTTCGATTTCTAATTGCATGTGTCTAGGAGCTTGCTTGATAGGGGTAGCATTAGGATCTATTGCTACCCTGTGGACTTCTACGTCAAAAAATAATCCAGGCATCTCTTCATAACTCCATGTGAAGCAGTCTTTAAACTTAGTCAATATCCTAACTAAGTCATTAGTTTCTTCTTCATTTAGCAACGAACTGATGCACGTCGGGCATGGATTTTCTTCATTCATGAGGTTGATTTCTTTAAGCTTGTCTATTGTTGAATGAATCTCCTCTTCAAATTATGGAGGTGCATCCTTGATTTGAAGATCATCTAGATCATCTGAGATTTCTAAACACACATTCTCATAAGAGTTGGTGTTGTGTGAAAAGAACCTATCAAACTCCAAATGATTGGTAACAACTAAGCAGTAATCATCGTCATTGAATGGACCCAATGTATCGAATCCTAATCGTGCTCTTGATTGTGATTCCCTGCCTATATTGTTCCATTATTTTTCAAAATACTCTGACCTGTGCCTGGACAATGTATGAGGAACCAAACTTTTCTGTATAAGATTATAAACACAAGGCAAGTAAAAGTCAAGTGGTAATTCCATTAATTCTCTAAATGAATCCTCCTCAAGTTCTACATCAACTTCAGGACTTGAGGATGATGATCCCAAAAAGAATCACTTCAACTTCATATCATTGGAAGACTTAGGAGCTTCCTTAACTACTAAACCTTCAACTTTTTGAGATAAAAGTGAAGTTAGAGCTAAGGTTCCCAGCTGTTGCCTAATAGTCTCACATAAACCAGATTCGAATACTTTGTTTTGTCTGGAGGCCTAGTCTTTCTCACTATCTGGATCGAAAGTCACCTCCAATGGAACTCGTTGAGAGGGGTTGGCTGGTATGCTAATTACATTAGACTCATCCTCTAAATTGGATTCCAAATCTATATGAATAGTATAAGTACTCCTACGAACTTGAACATAACCCCTGTTGGTTGATGGCCAACCAGGGGGTCTTTCACCTCTAGAACTACCTCTATTTTTGTCTCTGCCTCTTCCTAGTGGAGGTTGAGTCAATCTACATACACGTCCATATGATGGAATGAACTATGGGTGGAAGGTGATATGCGGCTCTATTTCTTCTTCAATTCCCCTTTCTTGTTTACTTGGATTTTCATTTTTCTTTTCTTTTTCTTTTGCTCTTTCTTTTTCTTCATTTTTTTTCCTTTATGTCTGAATTTTGTCCAAGTTTATGAGAAAGGAGTATGTTGAGAAAGATAGTAGGTCGCATCCTCATAAATCTCAACCTCTTTAATTAAAAATGGCTTTTCATCTCCGTTGACACGGTATTCAATCCCATCCTTTTTGAACTTATTGCACTGATGGAGGGAGGATGAAATCATCTTATTCTGATGTATCCAAGGCCTATCAAGCAAAGCAGTGAATGAAGTATTTGAATCAATTATGTAAAACTTGGATTTAGTCTTACAGTCACCTATCTCCAAGGGTAACACTGTGGAACCTAAAGCTCTCTCGCCCTATTCATTGAATCCTCTCAACATCATCTGATCTCCCCGAAGTGTGGAGATGTCGATCCTCAAATAGGCAAAAGTATTCAGACTCATAATGTTCACCGATACACCTGGATCGATGAGAACTCTGGCAAGTCTAATCTGCCCATATCAACTGTGATGTGGAGGGGACGGTTGTGCTCCAAGTCCCCCAGAAGATGGTCTTCATCCGTGAAAGTGATCCCCCGAGCCTCTTTTGCATAATGTGCCTCTTCACCAATAGTGGTCGACTGAGCTAATCATATCTCAAAATTAAGGAGAGCCTTGATTAATGACTCACTCGTCTCTTTGGATAAGACATGGGCATCATATATGCTTAGCTTAGATGGCAACTTTCTTAGATGAGAGTGAACATTGTAGTTCCACCTTGGGATGATCCTCCATAAGCATATCCAAGGGTGGAGCATCCTGTGGAGGGGCTTCTCGATCCTCTGTACCAATGAGTTGTTTCCTTCTATCTTGAGGTGCTGCCCTAGGAGGTAGAACCTTGCCACTACAAAGGTTGACTTTGGTGATCTCTTGTGGTAAGGTAATGGAAGATTCTACCTACATGTTAGTCTCACCTACAACTTCTCCTATGGGACCCTCAGAATCGGATGATTCCAAGTCTATCTCAAGAGGCAAACCCATAGTATTTAGAGTAAGAAAGTCCAACTCTGAATTAGAAAGAAGGAGATCAGAATTATTATAGTTATTTTTTACTTGAAGAGTTAGAAAACCCATTAACAGTGACAGAGATGTAATTTAAGCTAGCTTTATTCTTCAATTTCTTGGATGTAACATGAGGTACAAAGTAGAAATCAAGTAAAGTAAGAGGGGTAAGAGATTTGATGCCCTTATCTGCCGATACAAGAGTTCTGCTAGTAGAAGAAGAAGAGCTATTTGAAGTAGGAGAAGTCTCTAATGTGGTAGCTGCAATGGTGGACTGGAGGATAGACTGGTGGCGCACTTGGGCTATCCCGGCCGACACACATTCTTGGCCGGAGTTCCCCTTTCCCTGAGTTGGCACTGGAAACTTGCAAACCTTCCTTGATGTTGGAGGTTTGAGCTGACTCAGGTACTTACAAGGAAAGTTTCTTGATCTTCTGAATGATCTTTTTAGAGGTTTTGAATAAGGAGATATCCCAACATTCTTTGGTTTTGGAAAGATCACAAGTATCCCCAAGGGTTACCCTAATGGAACTGGATGGTCATGCCACAAGGTATTCCTTCGGGATAACTATAGCATCGGTCTTGAAGCTATGTTCAAGCCAGTCCTTGAAGGTGAAGCAATCTTCCAAAATATGTCCTAGCATATGGTGGTAGGGGCAAAAGTTAGGATCATGGCTTTTGTCTACTTCCTCCAGTCTCCTAAGTTCGGGTAGCTGAAAATCAAGCTTCTTTAAGAGATTCTTAAAGATCTTCCTGATTACCTCTCTTTTAAATGAATAAGGCTTGTTAAGCTTATCTAAAAGAGTAGGTGGACGATAGCAACCTAGCGGGGATATGTATGCCGCTGCTACTAGTGATGGTGGTGAGGAGCGTCGATGGAGGCTACTATGGAGTGAGGTGCCTGGTGGTGTGGGGAAGAGGTGGAAGGCAGAGGTCGTGGTCTCTCGGACTGATCTCTAGCTGGTTGCTTCCCCTTATCTATCACTGTCACTATTTTTGACTTTTTCTCACAGACCTTCTGCGGCTTGGGCTTAGGCAACTGATCTTGAAAAGGTAACTGTTTGATCTCTCCTTGTAGACTAGCTTCCTTGTTGATTAGCCTTTCAAAAGTTTTGATAGTGAATCCCTTAAGCATGAAGGTGACCAGGCCATGGATATTCTTTAAAAGAATCTTAATGGCTGTTCAGACAGTTGCAGTTGACATTTCATACCTAGGTTACACAATCTGAGAATATAGTCAATAAGGGACTCACCTGGGTGTTGTTGTGCTACAATGAGATCGCCTACAGTAACCCTTTGTTGAGCTCCAACAAACCTTTTGATGAAGAGTCACTATAACTCAGCAAATGTCTTTACTGAACTATTGGAAAGTTCAGATACCAAAAGCTATCCGCAATTACAGATGAAGAGGCAAAGCATGCCGCCATCATGTTGTAGCAATTGGCTCTGAAATGGGCAATGTGCTACCTCGGGTTTCCACTGCCATCAAAACTCTTGAAGGAAGGTGGCACAAAATCCTTGGGATATTGGATTGTATCAAATTCCTCCAGGTAGGGTCTACCATTTAGAACTATTGATCATCCCCGGGCTTAAGCCAACGCTTCCTTCACTTGCTGCTCAACCATGGACTTTATGTCTTTTTCTTGTATGGAGGTACATTCCACTACCTTCCTATATATGCTAGTGCTACCTTGCTTGACAGGAAGTAAGGTCTTGGTTTGGTCCAAGTGGCACTAACTTAGGTTGACTGGTCTCAGTTGTGGTAGGATGAATTGCTGGGGCTTGTTTCTGAGGTACTGAGACTGCTGCTAACAAATCCTCAAGCTGCTTCACCATCCTATCTATCTTTTTATCTTCCTATTTTAATTGTGCTAAGAGGTGTTGGTGTGAGTGGGATGTGTCTTCCTACTTAGCATCATCACCTTCCATAGCCTACTGCTCTCTAAGGAGGGATCCTTTGGTATCTACCATGCACACCCATACTGAATCTTCCAACAAATCATCTTTGTTGGGATCAAAGCTGATCTTCTTCTCATCAAACTAATCATACCCTAAAATTTCATTCTTTTCCATAAGATAATGTGCCACTATATCCTCCCAAGAATGATCAATCTGAATAGGCACAAATGTCTTTAGTTGACCGCTGTGATCACTATCATGTACTGAGAGGAACTGGACCTCCCGTGCTGCTGGAGAATCAATCCTATGAGGACTATACTCGCTGGAAGAGACACACTCCTGATTGTTACTGACTCTAAAAGGGGTGACACTCCTAGGAGGCTCTACTATCATGGGTGCAATAGGGCTATCATCTACTCCCTCTACAACAGCTGCAACCATCTCTATGTCCTGTTGAACTGGTGGTGTTGGTGAAGAGATGACCACTATGTTTCGGGGTCACCATTCCTTCCACACCACCACTAGTGCAGAAGGTCGAGCAGGAGAGCTCAGCCTCACCACAGTAGGTGGTGTAGATGGAGTAGGATCCCTCGGCCGTAGCTAGATAACCAACGGGGTACGCTTCTCCCCGGATGTGGCCTTCATGGCCTTCGGTAGAACTGGAGATGCTGCGACATGAATGGGTGACGGTGGACGAGGTGTAGAGCGGTGTGGAGGAGACACCAATGACTCTCTTGGAACAGAGGCCCTCCTCTTATGATGGGTCATCCCAGTAAGCAAAATGTTGTATGTATGATCACATGCGAAGCCTGGAAAATCAATCAATGAGCGACTAACTACCTCCCTCGGCTAGTGATCTGAAGTGACCTACCTGGCCCTCTCCTGCCATAGATGTTTCCCCATGATGCGGGGGATAATAGATCTCAAATCAAATTAAGCTCCGGACTCAGAACATCCGTAGCTTAATGTGATTTAGCTCATGTTGACCCATTTAGGTCAAATGGGTCAACTTGGGTCAAGTTGACAAATTGGTCAAATTGGGTCAAAACAAGGGTTGGGTCAAGTTCATATGACCATTTGAAATGTTTTAGTGGCTTTGGTTTGATTCAATTTGGTGTAGGTTTGAATTTGGTCCATTTAAGTTCATTTAGGTCAAATGGGTCAAGTTGACCAAATTGACCCATTTGACCTATTTGTGTCAGGTCAAGGGTTGGTTGATGTTTGGTTGGTCATATGGAATAGATTGGTATCTTTATTTCCAAA
This sequence comes from Cymbidium sinense, assembly GCA_021442155.1. Lineage (NCBI taxonomy): Eukaryota > Viridiplantae > Streptophyta > Magnoliopsida > Asparagales > Orchidaceae > Cymbidium > Cymbidium sinense. The sequence goes on from CM038226.1 coordinate 47,446,359, forward strand.
TCAATTTTGGTTAAGTTTGAATTTGGCTCAATTTGACCCTTTAGGTCAAGTTGAGTTCATGGTCAATTAGGCTAGGTTGGGTCTAGTTGGCCAATTGGGGCTTTGGTCAAGTTCTATAAGTGATTTAGAATGAACTTGGCCAATTTGGGCTTTGGTCAAGTTCAACAAATGATTTAGAATGAACTTGACCCATTGGTTTCAATCCATTTGGCTTAGATCAAGTTTTGACACATTTTGACTTTTTAGGTCAAGTTTGGTCAACTTGCTTCAAGTGGTCAATTGGGCTAGGTTAGGCTCAAATGTTGACTTGGTCAAGTTTAAACATTGGTCATGAATGAACTTATATCAATGGTTTCAATCAATTTGTCCTATGGTGGATTTTGGCTATGTTAGGTTTCATTTTGGCTAAGTGTTGACTTGGCCAACCCTTAAGTCTGACTTGGTTTGACCCAATTTGATTGATTGATCATGACGAGAGGTTTAGATGGGCTTAATTCAATCCAATTTGATTAGGATTAGAATTTGGCTCATAAGGGTAATTTAGGTCACTTTGGGTCAAGTGAGCCTAAGTAGGTTAAATGGCTTGGTCAAAGCTTGATTTGAGTTTCATTGAACTCACATATGGACTCATGATTGAAATATAAATCCATTTGCAAGTGGTTTGAAGTTAAATGGGTTTTGATTCATTTGACAATTTCAAGTTTAAGGGGTAAACATGAGTTTAACTTGGGCTTGATTTTTGAATTGAGTTTTGGTTAAGTGATTGAAGTTTATAATTATATTTGGATTCATGATTGTATGATTGATTAAATTATGAAGAAAAATCAAGGGTTTGGCTTGATTTGAAATTGATTTGGCTAAGTTCAAGATTTTGACTTCAAAGGCTTTGGTTAGATTTTGAATGAATTTGGGTTTGATCTTTGGATTTTGTTTTGGTTGTTTGAGTTTATATTTCATTTATATATGTGAATATAAATTAGAATATAAGTGGGTTATGAGAAAATTTCAAGGATTTGAAGTGATTTTGGCTAAGTCCATAAGAGGGAAATCAAAGTGACTTAAGGAGATATTTGGAATTTGATCATGGATTTTGGATTTGATTTTTGAGTTTGATTGATTTAAATTTATATTTCATTTATATATGTGAATATAAATGAGAATATAAATGAGTTATGAGAAAATTTTTTGAATTTGAATTGATTTGAAGATGATTTAGGCTAAGTCCTTAAGAGAGAATTAATGACTTAGGCAAGATTTGTAATTTGGAATTTCAACTTGGAATTTGATTTGATTGATTTAAATATTATATATATATATATATATATATATATATATATATATATATATATATATATATATATATATGAATATAATGCGAATATAAATGAGTTATGAGAAAATTTCATGAATTTGAATTGATTTAGATTTGATTTAAGCTAAGTCCATGAGAGGGGGTCAAAGGACTTAAAAATGATTTTGAACTTGGAATTTCAATCATGGGTTGCAATCATGGATTTCAATCATGTAGAATTGATTTGAGTTTGGATAAAAATCAAATAAGATTGATTTGGAGTTTGAGAAAATCTATTAGGATTGATTTAAAGTTTGACTTGAAGGGAAATGTGTGTGTATAGGGTAGAAAAATTTTCCTAACACCCCTAAGGCATGACCTATTCCTATGGCTAATTCTTCTAAGTCTCTAGGGCTAGGTTGAGTGTCCACCTAATAACTAGATGTATCTTAAGACTAAGGAAGTCTTAAAATCTAAGAGAAATCCTATGTCTAAGATGGAGGGGTTGAGAGCTCATCCTAAAAATGAGGTCAACAACCTAAGCATAATCCAATAGGTCAGGTGGACTTGGTTACTCATGTGTGGGGTGCTAAGTCCAATATACATGCTTAGAATTTGTGTGGTTTATTTAGCTAATCTCTATTTTGCAGGTGTTAGTTAGATTTACTTTTCCTCTTCATGTAATTTTGTAATTAGGATTTTTGGAATGAATGTTATGTGGGATTAAGATGAGCATTAGTCATAATATTACATCTTATGTACCATGTGAAGCCTTTGTAGCAACCACCTTCCAACCATCCAAAAGAAGGAACTAAAAGAAGAAAGAAGAAAGAAGAAAGAAGAAAAGAAGAAATAAAGACCCCACATAACATGAATTTCCTTACTTGATTGTCAATTAATTCATTTGTAATATGAGTTGTATAAGGGTAGAGCTCGGCTACCCAATTTATTTTTGGGTTTGTGCGGTGGTGCCCGACCACAAATGGCCTTTTATTCTTTTGCGTTAGCTTTATAAAATGTTTGATATTTTGTTTAGCTTGTGCATTAAGATGGCATGTTTTCCTAGTTTCTTTCTTGCTTGATGTATAGCCTGGATGACGATTAAGCTCTTAGGAAAAAATAAATCTTCTACCAAATTAATCAACTCAAAATTAAAAATAAACAACTCATAACCTCACCTAAAGCTTAGGTTAAAAATCAAGATAAAAGAATTAGCAACCCCTTAGCTAAATGAGTATTTCTTTTCTAACATCATGCATAAAAGCATATTGTTTCACTCTTGATTGGAGGGTTTCACCTTTGCCAGAGAACTTGGCTTGACCGTTGAGAGCCATGGTGGAAACACACCTCCCCTTCTTGCTGATTTTGGCCCATAATCTTATTTCTCATGCATTAGGCATATGAATCCTATGAGCCTGAGTCAAATGATTGTCCAAAAATTAAAGTAAAATATAATATGTTTTTGCATTAGATCTAGGTCATTTTTCATGCCCTTACATGATCTAGTCTCTTAGGGAGTGAGTTTAAGGACTTAGTCTCTTTCTAAAATAAATAACAACCTAGCTATCTTGCATAAAGCATATAAGTTGCATACATGAATTTAAGATCATAGGAGGAGTTAGTTGGCGGCCACCCCCAGGAGGTTGTAAGTCCAAGAAGTCGGGTGATTTGTCCTCTCTTATGGAGGTAAACCAAATACGCTTTTTTTGCCTTAGATTTAGGTCGTGCTTTTGTCCCTTGCCAAAGCTCCCTAGATTTAGGTTCTGAGATTGCTTCTCCCTTCTATGGGCCATAAGCATAAATCCTCACATCTTAGGCATTTTCATGGCCTTGTACTATGGAATTATAAGCCCTAGCATTCTAATAAAAATTAAACTCAAATAAATCAATTCAATTTCAAAAATGTAAAGCCCAATCATAAGGTAGTTTGGGATGCCTACTAGGCTTCCTAGTATCCTAATCATCTCCTACTTATTTTCATTTGGCTTTGATAAGAACTCCCTCCTCTTGATCGATCCCACTTGACTTTCTAAAAATAAACCAATCGATTGATAGTCCCACCTATTGAAATCTTTGGAGATAATGATCATTTACTTTAATCGAGAGTATTCCTAAGGAATCCCATTCTTTAGGATGTAATTAACTATGGAGGCTTGCCTCCATAGGGAACTTAATGAACCTGATTTAAAATAAACCCTACTTTACTTTTTCATGTAAAGTAGGGGAAGAATCTTTGGTACATATGCAGACCCATTGTCCTTAGGAGTCCTTGTTAAGGTGATTAAGTCCATTGTAGGGTGGTGACTTCTATCTTTCGAGATAGTACACCTCTCTTTAATGTTGTACTCGATCACCCTAATAAGAACATCTGCAGATCTACGTGGTGTTCAAATGCATTAAGAGTATATTTCTATCTTCATTTTATCCCACATAGATTGAAGATGGAAGTATACATATTAGAAATGAAATGAAAATCATTTCACCACACATGACTTTATATCATGATTGGGATAAAGCATCTAGATGAAATAGACAATGATGTGTGGTTTACTCAACTTACATGGAAAGGTTTAGGGTAAGGTTTAGCTTTGAGATTCACCCTAGTAATGACATGGGTGGAAATGATTCTCATTGCACTACATCAATCACCATTGTACACCTTTTTTTTGTATAAAGCATACATGGTGAAAATATTTCCCCTTCTTTAAAGATGTAATCATACATCATTACACTTAAAATTAAGATCTCCTAGATGATCTTACTCTTCATATTACAAAGTGGTGTTAACATGAATTTTTTAATTTGATTCTCAATATTTTCTTTTTCTATGTCCACTTTATTCTTATCCAAAAACATAATTTTGGCCTTCCATTGACACTCCATGTGGCTCTTCTTATGACAGTTAAAGCATACTATCTCTCATATTAAATGATGATTTAGGGGCAATTTTTGTTGGGCTGAGAACTAGATGATGAAAATCATAGTTTAATGAAATCATCTTCAAGAGTCTATGGATTTTGTAGCTCAACCTCATATATAATGTTCAAAATTACTAAACTAATTTTAAGATAAAATTCTAAATTGTTCAAAGTAGGTTTTCTAATGGTAATAGGAAAAATGGATGATTTTAATTGACTTTGTGGGCACTCCCTCACTAATTTATGATAGAATCAAGTTAATTTAATTTAATTTGGTTAGGTTCAAGGATAATGGATAGGTTATTTTTGTGGAGGCAACTAATTGGAAATATAGTAATGGTCAATAGAATTACATCAAACATGTATTCAACCACAAGAATTTGCAATGAAAAAAAAATACTATTAAAATGTAGTAAATAAGTCCAAAAATTAAGATTACTTTTATGAGAGGTCAACTACACACTTTGCAAAAGCCTCTCTAAGCTTCTGACTCCTTTGGTACCACTTTTAATACTATCCACGAACAAAACCTTTGCTCTAATACTACATGGTGTGAATACTGGGGTTAAATCACTGAAGTAATTAGGTTGGTGGATTGGGGTCTCTCCTAAGAGGCTTATGAGAGTAGACTCTATGAGGTAGGGCTTAATTTCAATTAAAATTATGAAATTTAATGGGAAAGTGGTTGACCAAGCAATAGGTGAAAGATAGTTCTAACTATTGAACCCCAACTTATTTCAATTAGATTTCTTTCACTAGATATTCAAATACCATGAAATAAAATGAAATTATAAGGATATAAGTGCATATGTGATTTAGAAAGTTTCATAAATTTAAAGTTGTTTTGAAATTTTTTCTAGAATTTATCTCCAAATTGGTCACATAAAAAACTAGTTCTAACAGTAGGCTATTTTGGGCTTTTACTTGATTAAACTCAAGAAACTTTTAAAGAACTTGACCAAAAAAACATAGGTATAGTAAAAGGATTACGTGGACTAAAGATCTAGAGAATTTGGGAACATTTAGTGGAGGTTTGGTAAGCAAACTGCAAGAAAAATAGAGACAAGGTCCAATAAGACCTAAAGTCTAGATTACTCTTGGAAGTGACTTATGGAATGGATTTTAAGATATAATTTTAAGTTTATAATATTTATAAGTGGGACACAATAATAAAAATGCAATAATATAGCGAATTTCTTGAAATTAAAGTTAAATAAGTTAAGACACTACTCACCAAAGTAGTGTTTGAAGTAGAATCACCAAACTCTCTTCCTTGACCGGACATCAAGCTCCAATCACAATGAGTTTCTTCACTCAAAATGTTTACAAAAACCATCACATCACTTCATTTCACTATAATAAAAGTTTAAAAATAAGCACTAATGTTCAAAGGGTGTGCCCCCTTGAAAATAACTCCCTAAAGTGACCTAAAACTAATTAAAAACTAAACTAGTCAGGTCGTAGCACCTAAGTTGTAAATGGAAGCACCAAGATGCTGTTGTTGGCATCATTTTTGGTGCAACATTTATTTGGACATTGTCTTGATCATGATTGATTATTTAGTTGTGATATCAAGTACACGCCTTAAATATCTCACATGAATACCCATAGCTTCATGTTGTTTCGAATTTCGTATTTGAGTTCCGTTAGTATCATCATCTTCTACATCAATTATAACTATATATATGCAATGAATATAGGGCTCAAATTATGATGATTTTACATGAAATTTATGAGAGCAAGCTTTCATGCATGAAATTGTCATCCACATAAAAATGTAAGATCCGAGCTTTGTATCACGAAACAGACTGCACCACTAAGAAGCATCATTTCACAAAATGGATTGCCCACTGAGTTTGCATTGTCGAGACCAATCAAATAGGCAACATTTTTAAATTAGGCTTAATGCTAATCTTAATTAGCAATTTAGGCACGAAAAAAAATATTAACATAATAGGCCTAGTCATCCGTACAATAGACGATTGGCGTCAACGTGGATGCCACATTGGCGCCAGTCGTCCGTTCAATGGACGACTGGTTCAGGAGAAGCCAGTCATTCATTAAACGGACAATTGGAGCAAATGTGACATCCACGTTGACACCAGTCGTCCGTTCAACGGACGACTGGCTGTAATTTAATTTTTTTTTAAAAAGATATGGCGGCAGTTTTCATATTTTGCGCGTATCGGAGTCAAACAATGTCAGAAAACTTGGTATCATTAGAATTATACCAAAATTTTCTACAACTTTTATGTTGATCAAAATTTACGATTGCAACCCGATACGCAGCAGATTTTGCAAATGTGCGCAAAAACTGCAGCGCGGAACTGAAATTTTGAAGCAGCTGTCGTATTTTGTGCATATCGGAGTCATACGGCATCAGAATCAAGCGAACTTCATATAGTTGGAATCATAACAAAATTTTCTACAACTTTTATGTTGGTCAAAATTTACGATTACTTCCTGATACATAGCAGATTTTGGAATGCGCGCAAAAACTGCGCCGCCGAGTTGAAAATTCGGAGCAGCTGTAATATTTTGCTCGTATCGTAGTCATATGGTGTTGGAATGGAGAAAAATTTTTATTGTTGGAATCATAACAAAAGTTTATACAACTTTGATGTTGGTCAAAATTTATGATTGTGGTCCAATAAGCAGATTTTATGCGCGCGCAAAACTGCCACCGAGCTGAAAGTTCGAGCGAATCGTATTTTATGCGATCGAGATCACGGTCGGAATTGAGCGAACTTTATATCGTTGGAATTGTAACAAAATTTTCTATAACTTTCATGTTGTTTAAAATTTATTTTTGCGGTCCTATACGCAGCAGATTTTGCGATTGCGAGCGGAAATTGCGGCGCAAAGCTGAAAGTTCAGAGTAGCAATAGTATTTTGCGTGTATCGGAGTCATACATTGTTAGAATTGAGAAAACTTTATATCGTTGGAATCATAACAAAATTTTCTACAACTTTCATGTTGGTCAAAATTTACAATTGCGGCCCGATACGCAGCAGATTTTGCGAATGCTCGCAAAAACTGCGGCGCAGAGCTGAAAGTTCGGAGCAGCAATCGTATTTTGCGCATATCGGAGTCATACGGTGTTGGAATTGAGCGAACTTCTTATCGTTGGAATCATAACAAAATTTTATACAATTTTTATGTTGGTCAAAATTTGTGATTGCAGCCCGATGCATAACAGATTTTGAGAAATGAACAATGATGAAATGCACAAATAACTCAAGTTAAACGAACACTCTTAATGAAGTGCAATTAATAACTTTTTAAGAGTCATGACATATAAACAGGTGTTGCTAGTGCATTAGTCTTATTATTTGGAGAGAATTATTCATATTGATTACATTCATATAATAGAAGTGAATGTGCTAGTATTAGAAATACAACCATTTTCAAACAAAGATAAGAAGCTAACTCAAACTAAGTTTACAACACAAACTAACTACCTCTCTACTGTTACTACCAAAGGGAATATTCTCACTAAAAAACATACATCAATATACAACTTCTTCTAAACACTTAAAGTTGTATAAATAAAGTAGCACAAAAAAGATATGAATATTTATAAATTAAGGTAACCAAAACAAGAAAATAGTTCCTGACGATGCCTGGGAGACAGAATACAATAAGATAGGTACAAATACAACAAAATGTAATCCTATATAGACAGAAGATAATAGTGCAGATGACTATCTCCGACGATGCCTGCGATGCGGTATCGCATCACTGGGCGGTACTGGTGGTCGCCTCTCGTAGATGATGTTCCGATTCGGTCCTCCTTCAACCTCGCCGGAGGGTTGTTGCGAGTAACCTGTGTATGTAGCACTAGGTACATCGATCAAGACTAGGAAGAAAACCATGATACAGTCCATACATGGGTGTCATATGGAATGACGGAGGCCCATATGTAGGAGAGACTGGTTGCTATCACGGGTGCATCTGTGACCACATAGCTTCCTGGTATGAATATTGTGGTAGCTATGGGAATGTATATGTAGATGGTCCGACCACTGGTGGAGATGGTGGACCAATATCCATTGCCGGCCCATCCGGATGCATTGATGATGAAGTACTTGGAATGCTAGTGTCCTCATTCCGGCTATCAGAAATATGCATGTTGCACCACAGCTCCCTGCACAACCCCTCATACTCGTTGACTGATTGCTGAAAATCTATGTTCCCATCCCTCCCAAAATATCACTGGAATATGTTCTCGGTATTCAATATGTGCTCACGCTGCATTGACAAAACTCTAATTATGATGGAATTAGTAAAAATTATTATTGCAGTGATGAAATACGGGCTTACCATGAGTCAGTCTCCAGGAGCTCGAGGGTAATAAGTTTCTGGGGGTATTGTAGGTGCCTTCAGCATATATAGTGATCGATACCATCTCATGTATCGATTAATGGCTCCCCCCCTGCTGGGAAGAGTCTACCACCACAACTAAATCACATCTGCTCTCCCACTGCGCAATATACGTCTAGTGATAATCGACCTAGTCCACATCGGCTTTCCCTCGACCATCCACTCGCACGAAAACAGAATCTATCAATGCAACCTCAGTCATAGGTGGAAGGCTGAATTGCCTGAGCACACGATCGAGCAAGTGCCACTCAACTCATTTCCAGCTAATCAAGGGTACTCTAGCCAGCCATATGTCATCCCCACGTAAGCATATCTCTATGACACGTGCACGGATCTGAACTCCGTATAGCTCCCAGATCACCTGTGTTATTTGAAATGAATATTAGCTATGCTATCTACATGCAATAATGGGGGCCCAAAAAATAAACTTACAACGTAATATACCTGACTCTACAGTAGGCCATCTAGCTCGTCTCTCTAAACTCTGATATGGGCTGGCATCATCTCTCGGATATACCCTTCATTCCAGTGACAATCCACACTCAGTCTATCTATATCTGTCGGGTATGGAACATGCAATGTTGGTGTGGCTACATGATCATGCTTCCATGTCCATACCTGTAGTAAATGTAGGCAACCAGCCATATTCGTGCGCTTCGACTTCATTGCCTCATGGAGCTCCCTGTACAAATGAGCATGCACAACTGATCCTAATGAGAACTCCCCCAAGATCCTCCAAAGAGGAAGATCGTAGGTGAATCTCAACAAGATGTGTCCGCACAGAAATGACCAATAGTAAAGAGTATGTAAGCTCGACATGCATACTAAATCAAGCCCCAGAAATCTAAGTAAGAATCCTATAATACGCCCAAGAGAAGGAAAAGCTCTGCATGCTTGCCCCATTCTGAACTCTGCTGTGATATGAGGTTGGATCGGATCGTGGTAGATAGTGTGTGGCTCTGGATGTGTTCCTATCAACTCATCACAGCAATCTTGCCAAGATACCCACCGCCTGCCCCCACCAACAACATTCCTCCCAATAATAGGCGGGCCATCTATCTAAACACTAAGGATCATAGCAACATCCTGCAATGTGATCGTCATCTCCCCAATGGGCAAATGGAATGAATTTGTCTGCGAAGAGCAATGTTCCACGAATGCTGTGAGAAGGTGGTGATCTAAGCGAATGTACTGTATCTGAGACACATAATCCAATCTAGCTGCTTGTAAAGCGATCGTTAATCTAGGACAGTTTACTGGTCAATTTTTGAATATAAGTAAATGAGATGCGATCCGAATAAACCCGCAGATAGAATTATAGTTGAGACAAAACTATAAGGACAATCCATATACATAGTTTGACTTAAAAAAACTTACCAAATTAGGATGTGCCGCTCGGCGACAATGTAGTGTCTGCATAGGTGAGCTTTAGCCTGAGAGGGTCAGTAGTCCACTACGCCTCCTCTGACGCCTTCGCGGCGAACACCTTTTTCGGCAGACATCCTACCTACAACAAAGGCAACATTTATTTACAAGCTATAATTAGCAAAGCAATTGATTTCGACATGTTAGATATAAATATATGATGTATAAAAGAGATACAATAGAGGAGAAGTCTAGTTATGACCTTGCGTCAACATTTCGGTTGATTGCAACATCTTGAAGTTAACAATAATAAGTTATGTCAAATAAGCCAGAATTCACAGTTCTATTAATAAGATTTGAATAACATGAAACCATACCAAACATATTATTAATGCACATTATTCACTATAACAACAAATAGATAAACAACCTCCACAGTGGCATATTGATGACCTTAAAGTAGAAAAAATTTATTTTATTAAACAAATGTACTAAAAAGCAACCATTTAGTTCAGATATTTTGAGTTAAGACATGATATTTTGCAACAATTTGCTTTGTTGGAGTCTTCTTAATGACTGGAAGATTTATCAAGTTATCCTCTCAATACAAGTACTGCTTCCTTATTTGTATTCCTTAGTCACATAATTCAGAAAACTGAATGTTTGGACAAGCATTCATATTTTGCATGTATCGGAGTCATAAGATGTCAGAATTGAGCAAACTTCATCATTGGAATCTTAACAAAATTTTTTACAACTATCATGTTAGACAAAATTTGTGATTGTGGCCCGATGCGCATCAGATTTTGTGAATATGCGCAAAAACTGCTGCGCTGTGGTGAAAGTTCGGAGCAGTAATCGTACTTTGCACGTATCAGAGTCATACAATATCAGAATTTAGCGAAGTTTATATCGTTGGAATTGTATTAAAATTTTATACAACTTTCCTGTTGGGCAAAATTTGTGATTGTGACCCGAAGCACAGAAGTTTTTCCGAATGCGTCCAAAAACTACTGCTGTGTTGAAAGTTCAGAGCAATAATTGTATTTTACACATATCAAAGTCATACGGTGTCAGAATTGAGCAAACTTTGTATTATTAGAATAGTAACAAAATTTTCTACAACTATCATGTTGGACAAAATTTGTGATTATGCGACGGCAGATTTTGCAAAAAATGCCGCTACAGGGAAAGTTCAGAAAGAATCGCATACAATACATGTATCAGAGCCATACGGTGTCAGAATTGAGATACATTTATATAGTTGGAATCAAAACAAAATTTTCTACAACTTTTCTGTTGGCCAAAATTTGAGATTGTGACCTGAAGCACATCAGTTTTTACGAATGCACGCAAAAACTGCTATGTTGTGCTGAAAGTTCGGAGCAACAATCATATTTTGTGCGTATCGGAGTCATACGGTGTCAGAATTGAGCAAACTTTATATCCTTGGAATCATAAAAAATTTTCTACAACATTTTAGTTGGAAAAAAGTTTTGATTGTGACCCAAAGTGAAGCAGATTTTGTGAATGTGCGCAAAAACTGCTGCACTATGCTGAAAGTTTGGAGCATCAATCGTATTTTGCACGAATCAGAGTCATACAGTATCGGAATTGAGCAAAATTTATATCGTTGGAATCATAACAAATTTTCTACAACTTTTCTATTGGGAAAATTTTCTAATTGTGACCCAAAGCATTGCAGATTTTGCGAATGTGCGCAAAAACTGCTGTGTTGCGCTAAAAGTTTGGAGTAGCAATCGTACTTTGCACGTATCAGAGTCATACAGTGTTAGAATTGAGTAAAATTTTAATCGTTGGAATCATAACGAAATTTTCTACAACTTTTATGTTGAGAAAAATTTGTGATTCAGTCCTGATGCACAGCAGTTTCTATTTTTATACCCTAAACACAAGCAAAAATAATCCAATAACATTTACTCCATATACTAACAGTCCATGCAACAACATTACTGCACTATACTTGGATTTCCACAGCATTCCAAAGATAATGTCAGATGTATGACAAGCAAACATGATAAATATCCAAAAATAAAACAAAATTATTGAGGAACAGGATTCTGTTCTTGAACAACATAATAGAGTAGTCAATCTTGATCATGAAGCTATTATGATGAACACAAGAGAAAGCCACAAAAGAAGATAAAAAGAAACATTCTATCACCAAATCTTCAAGAATAAAACAAATACATTCCATTTCCTATTTTAAAATCCCAAACTATAATGCCCTTGAGAAACCATTGAACAACTCCTTTGGCACACAATTTCCCTATTGGTCGGAGGACATGCAGATCTGACTTTGTAAATGAGAAGAAAAAGGAACTACAATGAATCCTCTCCCATGATTTCCTGCAATGTCCCTCAAAAGCCACTTGGTTCCCAATTTGCAAGATAAAGAACCCTTCATTTCATTCATGTACAAGAGTACATGGGGGGAATATGATATAAGGCTTTAAGAGTAATTACCAAATGTTCTTATTAACATTTGATATAATATCACCAGACTTTTATGATGGGTAGCATAGAACTGGAAATATAAAAAAAAGCAAAGTATTATGGTTAAATTAAAAGAAGAGAAAATAGCAACTGCTCCAATAATATCATTGATAAATGAAATTAGACAAATAATTAAAAGGCCACATTTCATATACAATTATGTTCACTCATTGGCATGTACCTTTGAGTTATAATGCGTTGAATTTCTTTTTCTAGGTTCAGCAATTCAAGTAATGGTGGTTTTGAAATCATAGATTCTCTAAAAGAAACTTCTTTATGCCAAACAAACGAGGAGAGTGTGATTAGAGTACTCATTTCTCAATTGTTACATTGTTGCATAGCTGAAGCCCTACCCTTGTAATCCCAACACAATGGTACAAAAATATCTAAGACAACTTACAGTACAAACCCCTAAAAGTCATACAATGAAGTATGCGCTGCTTTAATAAAGGTTGGGATGCTGTACGATTAGATCCCACATCGCTGAGCTTGCGGGCACATTGTTCTATTATGACCAACATTTTTGCATACACTAAAAATCCTATTACTTCTTGTAGTATTTTCATTCATAGTATTTCTGAATCTATTTGAATGTGGTTGACCTGACTTCCTCTTGATATTTGGTGGATAGTACTCTGGGAAGTTCCTAATAGTTATGTGTTATGGCCACTCATCATGATCAGGGATGACATGAAACGCTTCCTGGTAGGTTTTACAGTAATAGTCCAAAGTGTAGTAGGTCGATATGTACTGAACGTGACTTATATATCGCTGCCCTAACACAGAAATGACGTGAGGATATGGCATGTGATAAGCTTGTGGTTGTCTGCATGTACACCTACAAATATGATTTTCATACAACTCAACCTTGTAGGTTCTGCTGGTGCTATCGAACACTTGGTACTCATTATTGTTTATTCATACTAGCTCAGGAAATTTTCTTGCCTCATGTTTACTATCCTGCAAAGTTGCCTTAGCCCGGGGAGAGAACATGGAGTCGCGTTGGTTGGCTACTGATGTTGCTAAATCTAGGCGTTTCATGAACGTGGCGACTATATTATAATATATTACAGAGACTAGTGCCTGAATTGGCAAGCCACGTGTCCGCTTAAGTACACTGTTGAAGCATTCAACTATATTTGTGGTCATAGTTCCATACCTATACCCATCATCATGGGTTAGAGACCACTGATGTACATCCCTTGATACAAGCTAATCGTAGTCCTCCTATTTGATATTCATGATATCAATCATACACCTTTTAAAAATGTGGATATCATCAGTATTACCCGCGACATACATTTTCTGGCATATGAAATCAACGTCTCTGACTCCAAGTTGTCTAACTGCTTTTTTAAAATTCTCGTTAAAATATTTCATGCAAAAGCGATGTGCAGCCCACGTAATATTTCCCTGCAGCCATGTACCAAACCCGCGTGCTTGTCAGAAATGATGCACAAATCACCTCTACTACAGATAAATGGAATTAAGTCTTGGAGTGTCCATAAAAACCAACACCATGACTCAATACTCTCTGATTCTACTACTGCGAAGGCCAGTGGAAATAAATCATTGTTGACATCAATTTCAACTGTGCTGAGTAGTGTCCCCCTGTACTTACCTAGGAGGATAGTCCCATCAAGTCATAAAACCGGGAGACAGTATTGCCAACCAGTAATTGAAGGGTTGACTGACCAGAATAATCGTTAGAATCTATTTGACTCTGACGATTGCACTCTGTAGACTAATCCTGGCATAGTTGAGCATATAACACACATGAATCTCTCTAACGATCGGTAAGATTCCTCCCAACTATCGAAAATAACCTTCAGTGCCTTATGTCGCATATCTCAGGCTATCATGTAGGACACTCGAATGTTAAATTTGAACTAAATACGACTTATAATCTCTCTGGGCTTTAAATCTAGTTGATGCCTAATTACAGGTTGAATGAAATAGCGATAAATCAGGTTGTTGTACTATGTCCAAAGACCGAGGACTTAATGACTACATGTATGTGGTGAGCCTTTACTGCCAATTCTCCATGCACCTCCAAATCTCTTACTTGAACTTGCATGTAAGCGCCACATGCAAGGTGTAGCTTGGTTCGCATGTTGGGTGCACAATATGGTGAACTTGGCTTTGTTTGAAGCGTAGATCACATAATCGACATTATTGATGATAGACCAACCCTGAACAGTAAACTACAGCTGCTTCTAATCATGAAAGCACATACATTCTAACGGTTCATCTAGAATGCAACTTTCAAGTTCAAAAGTTAACTCATCTGAAGGCCCATCAAATGTAAGCTCTTCATCCCATTCTCTAGTTGTTTGAGCATGACACATGTACTTATTGTTAGATAGCAAGTGCTCTTCTGTTTGGCTTGTTCTAACTGAGTAGTCCCTAATAAGCTCTCTGACCCTATTAGATGGATCTGTGCCCCTTAAAGAAGGCTCCTCTGCATTACTATCATCCCCCTCATCATCATCAATACTTGTTACAGAAGGCATAGTTTCTTACCCATCACCACCATCACCTTCAGCATCACCCACAAAATCAGAACTTATCCTAGCTACATTAGTAGCTTCTGTTGGTACAGACCTGTATGGTTCCACTTGAGTAGTTAGTTAAGAATCAAGTGTGATGTATTCAGTGATGATTGAAGCTCTCTGACACTCCTCAGTACTGTCAACCTCTCTTTCCTCGCAATGCAATTTCTCAACTTCAACATAAATTACTACAGGCTGCACAGATGCTACGTTGACTACAGATTCACACACTTCGTCATCACTAATATGAATAGTGATGAATCCAGCACCAATAGGGAAACAGCCTATAAGATTAACACATGACTTTGCTTGGTCTAACTTCAATGACCTCATAATTTGCTTTTGTAACCCTATCAGGTTAATCCGTCGTGGGATCTGGATTGGTCAATTTTTCCCACCAATGTAGGTCGAAAAGAAATCGTCACTAACATTCAGTTCACTGTCATAATAAAAAATAATGCAGATAGTTTCTGAATTCATTTTCAACTAACAACAACTCTAAACAGTAAGAATCCTTTCTCTCCCCTTGTTAAAGAAAAAAAGCAATTCAAGATATAATACAATTTTTTCAATTGGAACTATTTCTGAACTCAAAACCTTTAATTTTCAAACCCCTTTGCAATATCTTCTCACGATTAAACTGACATAAACAATAACAACAATAGAATGTCATGAAAAGAAAGTTTGCTATTTACAAAAGGAGGGAAATCAGATGGCATATCAATACCAACAATAGAATCATATGATTTTAGAGTATAAAAGGAGCTTAAACTTGAAGAGATCGGAGTTGGCCTGATTAAGATCAACCAGGAACTCAGCCTTAAGAAAGTAAGCGTAGTCATTGGGTAGTCATCCAAACCAGAACGAAGCCTCAAAGGGACTAAACTTTTTTAAAATATTGTGAGCATAGAGGGTATGGAGGATACTAACACCAAGGGATGTCTATGCCCAAAGCTTTATTCGAAAAACCTTTTCCAATAAGATGAATATGATATATAGAGTGACCCATGGTGGACATCACGATGTCAGATATGTAGAGGTTGCTAGGGAAAAGCTAGAGGTATGAGTGTGAGATTTCACTTATTAGTTAGATTATGAAAAAGATATAAATTAGGTGCATTCAAATGGGAGAAACCTAGATTTATGGAGAGTTAGAAGGAATTTTATTTTCATAAAGGACTAGGTGGAGTAGGTGAATCTTATTTATAGTGAGAGGCCACATTCCTTATTAAAAATGATATTTTAAATGGTGGCCTCAAATTAGCATCACAATGATTTCTACTAAAACACCTACAACTACAACAAGACTCATCAAAAACCACCAACAACAACAATAATCTTTAGCAAAACTCGCAAGCACATACCCAAAAGCTATAAACATCACAATAACAAAGCAAAAAATTGAGCGGTCTCGGCATATACAAATCTAGCCTAACTTCACATTAAAATTTACAAAATATACAAAACATACAAATCTAGCTAAACAAAATAAGGAAATAAGTAAATCATACAACACAAAGTAATATATAACGAGATCTATCATAAATTAAGCATTTAGGGAAGAAAATACTTTAACCGGAGGACGAACGACGAAAATAGCGGTCTCCGCTGGTGGCGATTCCTTGGCCGTGACCTCCCTTTGGCCGGCATGCTTGCGGTGGAATTCGCGGAATGGGATTCACGAAGCAGCCGAGCAATTTTAGGAGGAAAAAAATAGATCTACGACCTCCCCCTCATAATTTTTCGTCCGAAATAGACGAGCCGTCTCAACGACGACCGCCTAACGCGGGAAGCCACATTGGTCGGGCCCCATTGAACTGACGACCGGCTCGTCTCTAATTTTCAGACGAACCGCCGTCGTTCAACGGACGATCGGCGCAACGTGGCCCATGTTAGCGCCCGTGTGTAACGACGGTCTATGTTGATTTTTTTTTGCCTAAATTGCTAATTATGATTAGCATTAAGCATTATTTAAAAATTTCGCCAATCAAATAAGCCTTTTCGCACTAAAATTGGACATGATTTTGAGTAAGTAGTGGGATTATATATTTTAGCAAATTATATATTAATAATATTATTAAATCAATTAAATTTTTATTAACTAATAAAATCCACGTCTCGTGCATTCCACCAACTCAACTAACCAGCCAGTCTTCCAATACCGTTTTCCACTGTTTGGTCCCTCTAATCAGGTGTTTTGATAAAAAAAAAAGAATTTCTCTTAGATATAGTTCTGCCAAGAGGAGCAGAAAAAGGGACATGGAGGGCACGAGCATTTTTCCATCTCCAAACTCCATGTTCTTTACGAACTCCCTCGCCGTCTCCTTCCCAAGGACGTCGATTGGCCCTCTCCCGTCTCACAATCTCTAGCACTCTCCCTCTCCTCGCGTGTGCTTACCCCAGGCCGCACCTCCTCACGCCGACGGCCATCTTTCTGGCTGCTCTCCATGCCGAGCAGCCCACTTCGGACTCCCCGGCTCTCTCGTTTTCTACCGCGACAGAGAGCAGCATGCACTGAATCATTCCTATCAACCGACGCTGCATTTTTCCTATAATCGAGTCAAGTCATCTCTTCCTCTTTCTGCGTTTGCTGCGCTCCTCATCCTGTTCCTAGAAGAAGCCGCCCTACTCCGGCCTTTACACTTGGCCGTCCCCAACCTCTTCCATTCAGCCGTCTGTGACGTCAAGCCGTTGTCAAGCGAGGTGAATCGTTGTATATTATCTACAACAGCCCCTCGGAGGTATAATTTTGCCTCTCTCCCGCTTTGTCTTCTTGATTAGAGCCTCTTAGATTGCTGTAGAGAAATGTATAGGTCAGGTTATGTGTTTGTGAGCTTATTGTAGAAATTTCATGGAAGGAAATGCGCCGATGCGCATCACCCATAACCCAAGCCGTCGCTCATGCACGTCCCTCGTCCTGTAGTATTTAGAAGTTAAAGTCAAGTAATTGTGCTTGTAAAACTCTTGAGATTAGATAGTTATTATAAATTTATGGAGTTAATTGATATGCTATTAAACTATATTTTATAAAATACTTGTATATTTACATGTATATAATAAGTATGTTCTAATAAATTATATATTTACATTTATTTTAAATGATAATTGTTGCAGTGTTAAAATTTGATATTACATATTTGCATGATGTAACTAATTTAATGATTATATTAAATGCTTCAATTTGTTAAATAATAATACATCTTGATTGAAATATTATTGCATTCAATTGAGGTTATCTAAATAGGTGTTTGAAATTAAGTGAAATTATATGATGGTTCAATTGGCATATGTTTGAAATCCATGTTGATTTCATATATCTTATCTTACAATATAGATATTCATCATGGACTAACGTTAATGTTTAAACATTTGTGTAATTTATCCAGAATTAAAACCACGTTTCTAAAAAATGAATATCGTTTATGTGCATACTTGTTCATATAAGATGAACATGCTGAAATGAATTGTATATCACACTAATATTTTTTTTTGAATGGTTATCATTTTAGTGTTGAAATTTATTATTAAAAAACTATCATGATAAAATTAGTTCAGTAGTTGTATTATGTATTTAATTTATCAAAATTATTTTAATCAAGTTAATAATGTGTTCTAATTAAGTTATTTTCATTAGAATCTATATGTAATCTTAATATCAAATAAAAAAATAAGTGTAAAACGACTCATTTCAAATGCATTCGATACTTTTATATTAATTCCATATATTTTATCTTGCATTATAAGAATCTATGGTGCATCACCATTCAATTTGAACTTTCATGTAATTCATTTGATATTAAATTTAATTCATAAATATAAATATTTGTTTATATTGAAAGGGATTAATTTAGATACAATCTATCATTGTGATTAAAATATATGCGTTTGTTAGCTTATATAATTTTATATGTCTACGAATTATTAATCATATTAAATTATTTTATATATCTTATAAACATTTATCATCTAAAGATATCTTGTATATATTTTTTTTATCATTTTTGCATCATTATAAATTAGATATTTCACTATTTTTTCATATCATGTATAAAAGTATATATAATTCTATAATAAGAGGAAATATTGATCCAAATATAAAATAAATATTGACTCAAAGATACATATTTATATATCTTATAATTATATTCTTAGCACATACTATTATATTATTTTGTGTATCAATCTTAAGAAGGTGCAACCTATGTTTATTAGCATGATTTCTAAATCTTGCTGGTTTGAGACGTGCATGAGCGTTGGGCTATAGAGCCTTAGGTTCCCCAAATAACTTTTCTATTAGTTTATTTAGAGTTAAGTAGGAGTCTTTGGGGAACTAGCACACTCATATTTTGATTCTCTCTGATTCGCTCCAGATGGTCTACTGGGTTAGCTTGGCGATATTTGAATCTACATTAGGCTAGATTTCATCTCTCCTTGATCATGGCATACATACATACTTGCATAGTCTTATGCTAAATCATTAGGATCATAGTTCATATTCACTACATTCGGCTTGTTCACTTCGTTTAGTGTGTCATAGTTTAATCCTTATAGATTGAATCTTCTACTTAGACATTAATACAGCCATATCCTATTATTGTCTTAATAATCCTCTCAACATGTAGGATAGTTTATATCATTTTCATGAAGAGATTTGCTTTTTATTGACCTTAGAGTCACTTAAAATTCCTTTTGTAAACTATGGCATCAAACATTGATGTATTCATTTCATTTCATTTGAATTGGTCATTCCCATATTAATTATTTCAACTAGATCTGATTATATGATTGGTGAAGTTACTTCTTCACTCAATCACTCGACCTTTCATAATGATAAGGATGCATTTACATTAGTGAGCATGAGTCAGCACATAAACTAGCTAAGGGGAAGGTTATTAGATTAGGACTTAACTCATGATTATGATATATTTAATTTTCATTATCAATGAATATTTTTCATTAGATAATAGAAGTTAATATATCATAATAGAATCTCATATGATCATGCTAAAAATATAAATAGTATATGATATGTCATATTAAATATTTAAATCATATATAAGGTCACCTTTTTTGAATGCTATTTTTGCATTTTATAAATTGATGTATATATACTTATTTTCAAATCTATTTTAAAATTATCAAACTAAGATGACATATCGTATTCTAATTGAATTCTTAGGATAATACCAGATTTGGTGATCTTATCAAGATCATATGAGAATCCTACAGTCACACTGACTCGCACACATTATAAGTTATGATAGGCACACATGTAGATGTTTGTTTAATCTAGATAGGTGTAGTAAGGATATTTCATCAGCGACCATTGTGATTTTTTTTGTCAATGCTAGCTATGCATTTTATGTTTGTCTTTTATGTGATATTTACTGGGTGTGAGACATGCGCATTAGATTAGGAATATCTACAATCTTCTGTAGGAGGCCTTGTCCAAAAGTGGACGAAATGTAATAATAAAATTTATAATAACACTTTTCTGTAGATGCTTGCTAGCTTACTCCTCCCGCCAGACAATGGCCTATTCACGTTGCATGTATTATACTTCTGAACATTAGCATTTGTTTTCTCTTATAGGGAATTGAGTATGCAATTTTATGATTTTTATATACTTTTTAGAGTTTAGGATGGGTATGTATTGAAGCTATGCTATGAGCATGAGTCCCCAAGGACTACAATTGGGACCATGTGGAGAAAAGGACAAGGAGCAGTTTGCTCATACCTCATACCTTATGTTCAAATATTCATTTTTATATAGATTTAGGATTGGGCATGTATAGTGCAATGAACTTGACTACTTTTTTTTTTCTTTTTTACTTGGATGTATTACATAACCTAGTTGTAATCGGCCTTTCATATTTATTCTTTTCATTTTGTGTGTTAATTTTACCTTCATACATGTGATTTGTCTACTTTCCTTTTGTATTATGATTGTATTGGTTCACACTTGCACTAGGTTCTTAGAATAAAACACTTTCTATAAAAATTTAATAATCTAAAAAATAATTCTAAAATATTGGGTAAAATATTCTAGATTTTCATAATAAAAAATTATTTTGATGCATGGTCTATGACCACTCTTTAAAATGATTGCATGTCACAACCTCCCCTGCATAATCAATAGAGCCTCCATATTTGGGATAGATAATATTGCATCATTGCATGTCCCTTGGGGAGCTTGCTTCCACCCAGTTGAT
This sequence comes from Cymbidium sinense, assembly GCA_021442155.1. NCBI lineage: Eukaryota > Viridiplantae > Streptophyta > Magnoliopsida > Asparagales > Orchidaceae > Cymbidium > Cymbidium sinense. Next base: position 47,467,598 of record CM038226.1, read on the forward strand.
TGGACCCATGATTTATATTCACTTAGGTGGCTATCTAGAGCACTTTAAGGTGTTAGTGGCTGTCCTAACCCAAACATGATTGTAAGTCCATGTCGAGTAGTCTAACTCTAGCAATTGGGCTACTCTTTCTATTTCTTTTTCTATAAGTATCTCCTCCACTTTAAGAAGAATAAGTCCTATTCTCATATTTTCCATCTGGATGGAGTCATAAGATTCTAGGTTGGTCTCTTTCTTCTGCTTTAAGTATATGGAATTCCCCTGGACGATGCAATTCATGGATTGCTAACATGGGATTCCTAGATATGTTGGGTCAACTACCTTCATGGCTAAATAGATTTAAGGTTTGATAACTCAGGATGATGGATCCATGTAATCTTGATTGGGTTATGTTTATCGATCTTAGAAATTCCTTACCTATCTTTTGAAACCTGCTTTAAGCCCACTCATTCTTTGAGGTATCTCTTGATGTTGTTTTGTATGCCCTCATTATTGAGAGGCAGCTGCCCTTTGGGATACGATGATTCACCCTCTACCCAATGACCTAGTTTAGCCTTAATAACATGAGGTATCCCCTATTGAAATAATAATAATCTCTTTGGCTGACCATATGAAGATCAATAGAACAAAAGGAAGATTCCTTTAATCGAGAATATTCTTAGGTATCTCCAAAGATGCTATTAACCAGGTTGAACATGTCCTCTTGGAAGTTGCTCTTAAACCTAGAACAAAAATAAATTTGATTCTTTGGTTATATGTGGTGACTCTTCATAGGTTCTTTTTATAGATATGCTTGGACTAGGTTAGTTTGATTTTCTTCAAACTTTCATTCCCAACTTATCTCATAAAATTATCCTATGAAGACACTCACATTCCTTTTGTTTATTTGTCATTTTCTATTTTCTATTTTCATTTTTCTTTTGCTCTTCTCATTCTCATCCTCACCCTTCTATCTTTAGATGGGGGTGATGTGATGATATTGATGAAGAGGTCGTATGAGAAAAGGGAACACTTAAAATAAAAGTTATGAATGCAAAAAAAGGAGGTGAACAACTATTTTCTCTATCCCTAGGCTTAAAATCTCTAAATCCTAGTTCCTTGGCGCTGAAACAGTAGTGCTTAGGTGCCAGATAGACTCCTACATATAATAATACATGAAAATTACATGATTTTAACTATAACAAAATCATAATATTTCAATATGCTAATACATAAATTACAACATATAAAATACACAAATAAAAGTCTCTTAAGTGATATTCATCCAATAAACTACAAAGTCCTTTTACACATAGTAATAAGACCTCTAAAAGTGGTCTTCATCTCGTTTGCCTTAGCTTTTGCAAAAGGCCATATCGATAGATGTTTAAAAACACTTTGGTGCTAAGAAGGAAGGTTTTGGAAGCTTTGAATGCAAGAGAATTTGGAACAAAATTTAAAGTCTTGGGGGATTCGTTGCAAGCCAAATTGAGGAAGTGATTTGGTGATCCTACTAGTATTGGGCACTTTAGTGAGTGATCGAAAATTGTTTTGTGATTTTTATTTGTATTTTTTGTAGTGTTTCATTCAGACTAATATAAATCTTATTTAATTAGTCATGTCTCTCATAAAAGAACATCAAATCCTTTGCTTGTAGTACTCAGATAAATCTAAGTCAAATCAGATCTAGTCTAGTTCCAAGTAGGGTTTGGTGGCTCTAAACTTCTCAATAATTTTTAAAAAACTCCCAAATAATGCTATAAATACTAAACTATCAATTACAAGTGCTTTCTTAAATTTTTCCTAAACTTTAAATCTAGTGTTTAACAACCCTAGTCACCACCTAGCTTATCAGCTAGAAAGGGTTTCATTAGACCAATCTTGACAAACTTCTAAAAAATATACTTAAATTTTATAAAAAATTTTAAGAATTTCTAGATTAAAATTATAGTTCATTCTCTATAATTTAAATCTTATTTCAAGTTATTTATAGTTCTTTAGAGGGAGTACTAAATTTGGGATTTTGGTGCATTATGCTTTGGGTGATTTGTATGGTCGACCATAATTGAGTCTCCATCTTCAATTTCACTTCAAAATTAATCTAATTATATCTTCCTCACTTTTCTAGACATCTTAAAATGGCCTCAATCTACTAATTAGGTCATCTCAACTAACTTGACCAAAATTCAAGCACTAAACCACTTAAAGTTTCTCCCATATGAATCCATCCCAAAGGAATTCCTTGACTAGAAAGTTCAATGGAATTTAAAAAATAAAAAACAAACTTATTGAGCCTTATAATGACCAAGGATACTAAAAAGACCAAAGCTAAGGAGTGGGAAGAGAGAGTTTGAAATTAGTACCTTATAAGTGGTTAGAAATAGGATTTCTTAATTAAATAAACTTTTGGTAGCTGAAATGCAAGAGAAACGACTTTAAATTAGTCAATAGTTGATTATACCAATAGGTCAATCAAGCTTCTGCCATCTTTAAGTTTCCTATGGTGGATAAACTTTTTTAAGGGGATTGGATGGGTAGGAAATAGCTTGAACCCCCTTCCCATAGCTTAAAGAAGGTGATTTTGAGCTCTATCCTCATAGAAGGAGTTATGCTATTTAATGGCCTTTTTTAGCCTCTCCATGGTTAAATGGTTAATCTAAGGATAAACATAACTTACTACTGGCTAGAGCTCTAAAAACTCATGTAGACAATCATGGAATAGAAATCCAAGTGTTAGGTTAGATGAAAATGACTACATTCTATTGGCCAATGCACAAGGCCTTTAACTCCCCATTAATGGTGCTCGATCCCTGTTAGACTAGCTAAGGGCTTAGGTTATTACGAATAGAGATTTGCTAGGATTATAAATAATCATCAAAAAATTGGATTTTTAAAAATTTTTAATTAATTTTATGAGATGAGATTATTTCATCACATTTGGCTCATATGGTGTACCATGGCCTATGAGTCAATTTGACCCATTTAAAGTGGTCAATCCAACTTACATTAAACTAAAGAATTTTAGTTAAGGCCAATGGATAAAATCATTCTCAAAGGTTTGAAGTGATATAACCATTTGATACACATAATTCATCGTAATCATAGGTATTATCATTTTGTTCATAAGGATATCATATTGGCCAATTTAGTGAAATTGATCAACCTATAGGGGTCAAATCAATGTGAATTTAATTAAGCATTTGCTAATGCCTTGGCTACAATCACTCTCAAGTGTGATTGAATATCATGATTACTTTCGTTTAATCAATTACCAAAGATCCTTGATAGGTATAAATACATTATTTGGTCAATTAAGCTTGGGCCAAGTGGCAATTTCTTACCCATCACCACCATCACCTTCAGCATCACCCACAAAATCAGAACTTGTCCTAGCTACATTAGTAGCTTCTGTTGGTACAGACCTGTATGGTTCCACTTGAGTAGTTAGTTGAGAATCAAGTGTGATGTATTCGATCGATTGAAGCTCTCGACCTCGATCTGTCAACCTCTCTTTCCTCGCAATGCAATTTCTCAACTTCAACATAAATTACTACAGGCTGCACGGATGCTGCGTTGACTACAGATTCACACACTTCGTCATCACTAATATGAGTATCGATGAATCCAGCACCAATAGGGAAACAACCTATAAGATTAACACATGACTTTGCTTGGTCTAACTTCAATGACCTCATAATTTGCTTTTATAACCCTATCAGGTTAATCCGACGTGGGATCTGGATTGGTCGATTTTTCCCACCAATGTAGGTCGAAAAGAAATCATCACTAACATTCAGTTCACTGTTATAATAAAAAACTATGCAGATAGTTTATGAATTCATTTTCAACTAACAACAACTCTAAACAGTAAGAATCCTTTCTCTCCCCTTGTTAAAGAAAAAAAGCAATTCAAGATATAATACAATTTTGCATTTCAATTGGAACTATTTCGCGAACTCAAAACCTTTAATTTTCAAACCCCATTGCAATATCTTCTCACGATTAAACTGACATATACAATAACAACAATAGAATGTCATGAAAAAAAAGTTTGTTATTTACAAAAGGAGGGAAATCAGATGGCATATCAATACCAACAATAGAATCATATGATTTTAGAGTATAAAAGGAGCTTAAACTTGAAGAGATCGGAGTTGATGATTAAGGTCAACCAGGAACTCGGCCTTAAGAAAGTAAGCATAGTCATTGGGTAGTCATCTAAACTAGAACGAAGCCTCAAAGGGACTAAACTTTTTTAAAATATTGTGAGCATAGAGGGTATGGAGAATACTAACACCAAGGGGTATCTATGCCCAAAGGTTTATTCGAAAAACCTTTTCCAATAAGATGAATATGATATATAGGGTGATCCATGGTGGACATCAGGATGTGAGATATGTAGAGGTTGCTAGGGAAAAGCTAGAGGTATGAGTGTGAGATTTTACTTATTAGTTAGATTATGAAAAAGATATAAATTAGGTGCATTCAAATGGGAGAAACCTAGATTTATGGAGAGTTAGAAGGAATTTTCATTTTCATAAAGGACGAAGGTGGAGTAGGTGAATCTTATTTATAGTGAGAGGCCACATTCCTTATTAAAAATGATATTTTTAAATGGTGGCCTCAAATTAGCATCACAATGATTTCTACTAAAACACCTACAACTACAACAAGACTCATATCGAAAACACCACCACCAACAACAATAATCTTTAGCAAAACTCGGCAAGCTCATACCCAAAAGCTATAAACATCACAATAACAAAGCAAAAAATTGAGCGGTCTCCGGCGGGCATATACAAATCTAGCCTAACTTCACATTAAAATTTACAAAATATACAAAACATACAAATCTAGCTAAACAAAATAAGAAAATAAGTAAATCATACAACACAAAGTAATATATAACAAGATCTATCACAAATTAAGCATTTAGGGAAGAAAATACTTTAACCGGCGGACGAACGACGAAAAAAGCGGTCTCCGGTGGTGGCGCATTCCTTGGCCGGTGGCGACCTCCCCTTTGGCCGGCGGCATGCTTGGGCGGTGGAATTCCGGTGGTGGAATGGGATTTACGAAGCAGCCGAGCAATTTTAGGAGGAAAAAAATAGATCTACGACCTCCCCCTCATAATTTTTCGTCCGAAATAAGGACGAGCCAGTCGTCCGTTCAACGGACGACCTAACGTGGAAGCCACATTGTCGGTCGATTGACGACGGCCCGCTAATTTCAGACGAGCATTCGTCACGTTACGACGGCCCACGCCGTTGCGTCATGTGGCGTCGTCCGTGACAACCAAATTATTATGTTGATTTTTTTTTTGCCTAAATTGCTAATTATGTTTAGCATTAAGCATTATTTAAAAATTTCGCCAATCAAATAAGCCTTTTCGCACTAAAATTGGACATGATTTTGAGTAAGTAGTGGGATTATATATTTTAGCAAATTATATATTAATAATATTATTAAATCAACTAAATTTTTATTAACTAATCAAATCCACGTCTCGTGCATTCCACCAACTCAACTAACCAGCCAGTCTTCCAATACCGTTTTCCACTGTTTGGTCCCTCTAATCAGGTGTTTTAATAAAAAAAAAAAAGAATTTCTCTTAGATATAGTTCTGCCAAGAGGAGCAGAAAAAGGGACATGGAGGGCACGAGCATTTTTCCATCTCCAAACTCCATGTTCTTTACGAACTCCCTCGCCGTCTCCTTCCCAAGGACGTCGATTGGCCCTCTCCCGTCTCACAATCTCTAGCACTCTCCCTCTCCTCGCGTGTGCTTACCCCAGGCCGCACCTCCTCACGCCGACGGCCATCTTTCTGGCTGCTCTCCATGCCGAGCAGCCCACTTCGGACTCCCCGGCTCTCTCGTTTTCTCTACCGCGACAGAGAGCAGCATGCACTGAATCATTCCTATCAACCGACGCTGCATTTTTCCTATAATCGAGTCAAGTCATCTCTTCCTCTTTCTGCGTTTGCTGCACTCCTCATCCTGTTCCTAGAAGAAGCAATCGCCCTACTCCGGCCTTTACACTTGGCCGTCCCCAACCTCTTCCATTCAGCCGCCGTCTGTGACGTCAAGCCGTTGTCAAGCGAGGTGAATTGTTGTATATTATCTACAACAGCCCCTCGGAGGTATAATTTTGCCTCTCTCCCGCTTTGTCTTCTTGATTAGAGCCTCTTAGATTGCTGTAGAGAAATGTATAGGTCAGGTTATGTGTTTGTGAGCTTATTGTAGAAATTTCATGGTAGGAATGCGCCGATGCGCATCACCCATAACCCAAGCCGTCGCTCATGCACGTCCCTCGTCCTGTAGTATTTAGAAGTTAAAGGGCAAAATTTTTAAACTAAGCATAATTAAAACGTTAATTAGCGAAATAAGCAGATTTTTACAAAAATTTAAAAATAGCGGTCATAGTTTAAGCAGGCGAGGAAACACGATGTGTTTCCCACAGCTTTTTTAAAATGAGCTAAAATGTGAATTTATTAAATCAAAAAAATTTAAGACATATTTTAATTTCGACTTTGTTGTCGGATCGACTTATAGTAATCGTCGAAATCAAGTAATTCGATCCTCATAATAGTTTAAATATTTTAAATAATCTTTCTTTAACATTAAAGCATGATACCTTAGATTTAAGATCATCATTGTGTCAATGCCATTTAGATTTAAATTTAATTTTTAAAATAAATTTCTGAATTTTCTTTAATAAGATAAATATTATTACTAATGCGATTTAAAATATTTTTATTATATTTGAAAATAAATATTTATTTTTCATTCATTAAAATTAAATAATTAACTATTTCAATAAATTTATAAATATTTATAATTATATCTATATTTTAAAACTATTATTATTTAAAACTATTATATACTGGATTATTTTTATAATATCACCCAAAGATTTATTTTTATTAATTTTTTTACTTAATATAATTATTTAAAATATTTAAAATATATAATTTAAAATATTTTATAAAATATTTAATAACTAAATATTTATATATTTAGTTATTAATTAATTTATTTATATATATATAATTAAATATATAATTTAAAAATATTTTAATTATATATATAAATTTATAAATTTATTTAAATATTTTTTTTATTAATTAATATAATTATTTAAAAATATAATTTTTATTAATTTTGTTAATATATAATATAAAAATATTTAAAATATATGAATAAATAATTTTAATAAATAAATAAATAAAGGAATAAATTATATAAATATTTTATAAATTATATAAATAAAGTAATTATATATATATATTTATAAATTTATTTAGTTATTTATCTATTTAAATTATATAAATATTTTTAAGTTATATATTTATTTTCAAATATAATAAAAATATTTTAAATCACATTCAAGTAATAATATTTATCTTATTAAAGGAAATTAAATTTATTTTCAAAAAAATAAAATTTAAATGCGTGGCATGATTGACAGCTGACGATCTTAAATCTAATAATCTGCCAACTGAGCTATCATGCTTTAATGTTAAAGAAAGATTTTTTAAAATATTTAAACTATTATTAGATGAGTCGATTAATTAGGCTTACTCCTTCACGCGTCTTATCGATGTACTAAGTCGCTAATTAGGCATTACCTGTCTTAAATTTTTTTGGCCATACTTAATTAGCTAATTCACATTTTAACCGCATGTTTTTGCTAAGAGCGTGGCTGTTGTGTAATCATTAGTCCGCATATAAACGGCATGAATTTATTAAATAAAAATTTTTTTTGACACACTGCACTGTTTTGATCATATCATGTCGTTTGTTATAATTCAAAACTTAGTATCGTTTGAATCGGTAATATGTCTTTCATGTTAACCCGAATTGAGATTGTGACGCCTTACATAAAAAAATTTTGATGTATCTAGTTGCATTTATGATTTAAATTTATATCATATATGACATGCACAAAAGGAGCCTATATATATATATTTGTAAAATAAAAGAAAACTCAACTTAAAGGATAATTTATGATTCTCTCGAATTTTACATAATACTATATTAATTTTAATAGTATTTTCGATGTCATATAAATTATTTGTTTGATTAGTAGACTTTGATCATATTAAAAATAGAAAAATAAATGTGTTGAATGCATTTTTAATTTTTTTTTTTTTTTATTTTTTATATAAATGAATTATTGAATTTTGAATGTTTAGCGGTTTATTGGAGAATTTTGATGTGCGTGTTCGTTATCTTAATGATATTTAAATATTTTTTAAAAAATAAAAAAAAATGTAAAAAAATTAAAATCACATATAAGATACTATTGATCCCATAAATTTATTAAATAAAGAAATGTGACTAGAAATACATCAAGGTACATGTCTACGAGTATATTAGAGTCTACGTAGAATGCGTAATACTGCGTGGTGGAAGTGCGTCACTTCACGCATGCGTGATAGGGGCGGTCAGCCATGATCCGTCGCCTCGATGGTCATATACCTCGGTGTCATCCCAGAGGTGTAACATCCGATATCTCTGCGATGGCTAAAAGTGCTATGTACCTGGATGCATGGCATGTATACGGATGGGTGAGGATACATGGAAGAGCACCATGCCCATGAAATGAACATGCCTTCACGGAGTGGGTCGCTATAAGGGTAAGTGTATGACCGATGCGCATGGACGATGGACTGCGTGAATCACAAGCATGTGGTAGAAGGCTACGTGCATAGAACTACTTAACCGTCGCATCTATACTAATATCGATATGTGCATGTCCTTATTAAGTTTCACGCATAATTCCGTAAGTATTGATCGAATCGGAAATCAAATCCATATCTCTCCCAAAATAAGGCGAGAATATATCCCGTGTCCAAGATATGTTCCTCTGTAGAAAAAAAATTATGTTGTATATTAAACATATAAATTTATGAATAACATAAATTTCTTTTAACACTTACTCTCTCTCCGAGAACACGAGGGTAGTAGGTGGTCGGCGGTAGAACGAGCATGTATAAGGAGGCCGAGCGATACCACCTCATATACCGATTCTTCAGTCAAGCGTAGGTGGAGCGCACCCACATCAACAATGGCATGTGTCGGCCTCCCGTAATATGTAAAGTGGTGGTAAGCAGGGATCAACATCGACCTTTCCCGTCCATCGACTTCGGCGAAATGAAGGATCAATAGGATCGGCATCAACGGGTGATAGCGCGTATAGAAACGCGATCGGGGAGATACCACTCGATCGCTTCCAGCGGATCAATGGAACCCGGTAGCCATATCTCACGACCAAACATACATCGCCACTCTAGTGCGGATCTGGCATAAGGTTCCCATATCACCTACAGTAGTCATTTAATAAATTTTAGGTCATGTATGAAATTAAAAAAAATAATAATAACCAGTAGTGCAAATGGTCATACCTGGCTCTGAAGCAAACCATCAAGCTCATCCCTGTACACTCTGACATGAGAAGGTTTCATCTCCCTGCGGTAAGTCTCATTCCATCTACAACCAACACTCAAACCCTCCAACTCAACTGGGTAGGGTACTGAATGGGTCGACCAGCGTGTAAATGCTCCCGACCATACTGCGGTAGGTGCAAACGGCGCCATGTTAGGTAAAGCGGTCTTGTTGCCTCATTCAGCTCTCTATATAAGTGTGCCAATACGGCTGATCCAATGCTGAACTTGGTAAATAATGTTAGATCCTCTAGTAATGGCAAGTACTGGAGATGTACCTCTGACCCGGACGTATCTGGCATGAGGAAGCATCCTATAGTGAATAGTATGCCTCGACATGCCTCCAAAACTCAACATCCGGAATGTCCAAATAAGAATCACGAAGAATGTCCAGCCAGCAGCGGCATGCGGGTCCGTGTGCCCCGACGTAGATGTCGGATGTGGTGAAAGGGATCATGATATACTACATCTCGGGATGTCTATCGGCTCGTCGCGGCAATATGCGCCATGTACCAACTCAACCGGTAGCCGAACCTATAGCGGAGGTCCATCAATCTAAACACCTAGGATCATGGCTACATCCTGCAATGTGACATCATCTCACTAGATGAAATGTGTTCGATGCTGGTGACCATCGCTCCACCAAAGCTGTAAGTAAGTGGTGATCTAGTCTGAGGTACTGCAACTGTGAAACACAGTGTAATCCAACCTCTCTTAGTCCATCCATGAACCGGGCTTAAGCGTACCGAGGATCGACAATCATAAGCGCAAACGATCGACTCTTCCCAACTACCAAATATACTTTGTATGGCCTTCCTGCGTGCATCCCATGCTTTCATATATGAAACTCTAATCTCAAACTTTGATTCCATTCAATGATTTCCGAGGTTTCAAGTCCAATCGATAAGTGGATATAGTAACTAATAAATTGGGAGGTGCATTGCTATGTGTGCTCGGCATTGAATGTGAACATGTGTGTGGCCACAAGGTTGAAATTACCAGCACCACCAAGCCTCTTGCTTGCCCGAGCATGCGCCACAAACATGGTGCTTAGGATTATTCGTGAATGCGTCTGAACCTCGACTTATTAGAATCACATGTCACATATTCCACGCTATTTATGATTGACCATCCCTGCACTGTAAATTTGAGGTGTCCCTTGTCATGGAAACACATTCCCTCAAGTAGGTCTGCTGGAATAAAGTTATCTTCCAGGAAAATAGAATTTGATTGGAGACCATCAAAGTTTAGTTCTTCATCCCATTGTTGAGTTGATTGACAAGCTTGGACGTATTCGTTGTTAGTAAACATGTGTTCCTCACAGGCCGCTATTTTGTTAGAATATTCTCTTAATATCTGACTGGTTGCAGCATTTGGAAAATTTTCTTCACCTATCTCACCCTCACTATCATCTGTGTCTGAACTCGTTACGCTGGGCATTGTTTCGTATCCCTCATCCCCAGTTTCTGGAGGAGCCACCTCATCAGAATGGTACTCATCCATGTTTACTGAAGTTGAAGCAATATGAGTAGCCCGGATAGGAGGTGCTGGTATGTCTACATCTTCATGCGTATAAATATATAGCGTTCTAGGTTAATGTGAATGTTTGAAGATAAACAAGCAGTTCAAACAAATTACCTATGATGTGGTCCTCGTGGCTGTAAGTGGTGTTCAGAAGTTTCAATTGCCTGAAATTCATCTACAGCATAATCATGCGCTTCGGTATCGATAATTTGTTTGATTTCACTTTCAACATATACGACAACAGTGCTTCTTTGCATTGATATGACTTCAGACCGTCATCAGCTAATGTTGTAGCAATGAAAGCGCTCACAGAAACACATCAGATTGATCACGAAGCGGGTGAATCAATGTTCAATGACGCATGATTGATTGTTAAAATTAGCGTGAGAAATTAATATGGGGACGATTTTCCCCTCCGATATCGTGGGAAAAATCATCACGGCGCTAAGTTCACCGCCATAATACTGACATATGCTTGAACTCATTTTGAATCAAATATTTGTACCTGAAGTGGAAATGTTGAATAGCAGACTTGTTCTAGTTAGCTAAATTAATGGTTATCTTGTAAAATACAAATGACATCGAACCCAAATAATTAAGATGCCATCGAACCCAAATGCTTAATTGTACCAACTCCATGTTCTCTATTACGGTGAATTACATGAAGAAACTATAAATGAAAAGGAGAATGGATATATCTCTTCATCAAGACTATTTTGATACACAATTTAGTTGAATGGATCAAAAAATTGCACAAAAAAATAAAATTTACATACATAACACAATTCGTTCATTTGTCACAAATCTACACGCATTTCCTAAAATTTCGACATGGACATGTATATATATAATCTAGAGTGTGATTCAAAGCAAGGGATGATTATAAATAAGTGCTTTCCCACATTTGTAGTCCCACTCCTAGAAACTCAAGTGCATCACAAGCCTTGTAGGCTTATCTTTGTTTACTGAAAAGTTCTTTCTCTTTGAAGTATTTCACTTGCTTTATTAAAAGTTCTTGTGTTAAAGCCTAGTGCTGCCATGTTTAAGGTTTACTTAATAAATTGATCCAAAATGATTCCTCGTTTAGAAATAACGATGCAAAATTGATCTAATTTGGCCTCTCAACTATATAAAATTGATCCTAGTTTAGTCTTTGAGGGACTATATTGGATCAATTTTATATAATTAGAGTTAAAATAGAGTAGTGTCATAGTCTAGGACTAAATTGATCACATGCAAATATTTGAGAGACCATTCATGCATTAATTTTCTTTTACATATGCTTATGCAGTACAAGATTTTATTTTGTAATATATATATTGCTTTATAATAAAATATGAAATTTTGGGAGAATGTATGCCTGGATATGATAACTTCAATGTGTGGTGATTTCAGGCTGACAACCCAAGGCTGGAAACACTTCACCGTCTCTGTGAAATATTAACAGCACGCCAAAGTGCAAAGTACTTCTTGGCCATCTCTGAATATTTCCACCGTCTCCGAGCTCTAAGTTCTCTTTTGGCTTTCACGCCCAAGGCATGAGTAATGGTTATACAGAATGTGAAAGAAACAGATTTTAAGGAGAGTTATCACCATACAATCAGTAAAAAAAAATCGAAAAGGAAAAGTAACATAAACAAATTGGACAATAAAATTAAATGACAGCCATAACCTAAACAACAACAAAAAATAAAAAATAACAACTGAAACAAGAACAAACACCCATTACCCTAAACGAGATACACAAAATTAGTTAGATCCACAATATATATACCTAAATATACTAAAATACATATCACAAATGTATATTATATCACTCGTTTATTTTGAAAAAAACCAAAAAACAAAAAAAAAACCTTTTCCGGCCAAACTTCACGGATCCACCGGTGGCGGGATCAGCGGAGGCGGATCGGCGGGTTATGGCGGCGAGCGAACGTGAGCGTCGATCGGGTTCTGAGCGGGCGTGACCTAGAAACTATCGAGATCGGGATCCCGATCTCTCGGGTTTTAAAAAAATTGATTCGCCGTCGCCATTTAAAAGGCGTACTAATGATCGGTCGCCGACGCTTAAACGGCGATCCGTTTAAGCGTCTATTTTAAATTTTGTAAAATCACTTATTTCGCTAATTAACGTTTTAATGATGCTTAGTTTAAAAAAATTGCCAAGTTAAAGTCAAGTAATTGTGCTTGTAAAACTCTTGAGATTAGATAGTTATTATAAATTTATGGAGTTAATTGATATGCTATTAAACTATATTTTATAAAATACTTGTATATTTACATGTATATAATAAGTATGTTCTAATAAATTATATATTTACATTTATTTTAAATGATAATTGTTGCAGTGTTAAAATTTGATATTACATATTTGCATGATGTAACTAATTTAATGATTATATTAAATGCTTCAATTTGTTAAATAATAATACATCTTGATTGAAATATTATTGCATTCAATTGAGGTTATCTAAATAGGTGTTTGAAATTAAGTGAAATTATATGATGGTTCAATTGGCATATGTTTGAAATCCATGTTGATTTCATATATCTTATCTTACAATATAGATATTCATCATGGACTAACGTTAATGTTTAAACATTTGTGTAATTTATCCAGAATTAAAACCACGTTTCTAAAAAATGAATATCGTTTATGTGCATACTTGTTCATATAAGATGAACATGCTGAAATGAATTGTATATCACACTAATATTTTTTTTTGAATGGTTATCATTTTAGTGTTGAAATTTATTATTAAAAACTATCATGATAAAATTAGTTCAGTAGTTGTATTATGTATTTAATTTATCAAAATTATTTTAATCAAGTTAATAATGTGTTCTAATTAAGTTATTTTCATTAGAATCTATATGTAATCTTAATATCAAATAAAAAAAATAAGTGTAAAACGACTCATTTCAAATGCATTCGATACTTTTATATTAATTCCATATATTTTATCTTGCATTATAAGAATCTATGGTGCATCACCATTCAATTTGAACTTTCATGTAATTCATTTGATATTAAATTTAATTCATAAATATAAATATTTGTTTATATTGAAAGGGATTAATTTAGATACAATCTATCATTGTGATTAAAATATATGCGTTTGTTAGCTTATATAATTTTATATGTCTACGAATTATTAATCATATTAAATTATTTTATATATCTTATAAACATTTATCATCTAAAGATATCTTGTATATATTTTTTTTATCATTTTTGCATCATTATAAATTAGATATTTCACTATTTTTTCATATCATGTATAAAAGTATACATAATTCTATAATAAGAGGAAATATTGATCCAAATATAAAATAAATATTGACTCAAAGATACATATTTATATATCTTATAATTATATTCTTAGCACATACTATTATATTATTTTGTGTATCAATCTTAAGAAGGTGCAACCTATGTTTATTAGCATGATTTCTAAATCTTGCTGGTTTGAGACGTGCATGAGCGTTGGGCTATAGAGCCTTAGGTTCCCCAAATAACTTTTTCTATTAGTCAGTTTATTTAGAGTTAAGTAGGAGTCTTTAGGGGAACTAGCACACTCATATTTTGATTCTCTCTGATTCGCTCAAGATGGTCTACTGGGTTAGCTTGGCGATATTTGAATCTACATTAGGCTAGATTTCATCTCTCCTTGATCATGGCATACATACATACTTGCATAGTCTTATGCTAAATCATTAGGATCATAGTTCATATTCACTACATTCGGCTTGTTCACTTCATTTAGTGTGTCATAGTTTAATCCTTATAGATTGAATCTTCTACTTAGACATTAATACAATCATATCCTATTATTGTCTTAATAATCCTCTCAACATGTAGGATAGTTTATATCATTTTCATGAAGAGATTTGCTTTTTATTGACCTTAGAGTCACTTAAAATTCCTTTTGTAAACTATGGCATCAAACATTGATGTATTCATTTCATTTGATTTGAATTGGTCATTCCCATATTAATTATTTAGGTCATGCCATCACCTAGATCTGATTATATGATTGGTGAAGGTACTTCTTCACTCAATCACTCGACCTTTCATAATGATAAGGATGCATTTACGTTAGTGAGCATGAATCAGCACATAAACTAGCTAAGGGGAAGGTTATTAGATTAGGACTTAACTCATGATTATGATATATTTAATTTTCATTATCAATGAATATTTTTCATTAGATAATAGAAGTTAATATATCATAATAGAATCTCAGATGATCATGCTAAAAATATAAATAGTATATGATATGTTATATTAAATATTTAAATCATATATAAGGTCACCTTTTTTGAATGCTATTTTTGCATTTTATAAATTGATGTATATATACTTATTTTCAAATCTATTTTAAAATTATCAAACTAAGATGACATATCATATTCTAATTGAATTCTTAGGATAATACCATATTTGGTGATCTTATCAAGATCATATGAGAATCCTACAGTCACACTGACTCGCACACATTATAAGTTATGATAGGCACACATGTAGATGTTTGTTTAATCTAGGATAGGGTGTAGTAAGGATATTTCATTGTGCGACCATTGTGATTTTTTTTGTCTATGCTAGCTATGCATTTTATGTTTGTCTTTTATGTGATATTTACTGGGTGTGAGACATGCACATTAGATTATTTGAATACATTCAAACCCTTGGATTGACCTAATGTGACCAATTAGTCAACCTAACCTAATTGAACCCAATTTGACCTATATGGGTCCAATTGAGCCAAGCCAATTGAAACCAAGTCCAAACCCAACCAAACTTGGCATGACCCATCCTTGGATCAACCCAAATGAACCCAATGCATGGTTGGCCTAGATTAGGCCAAAACCCAATGGATAAACCCATCCAAATGAGACAAAAAATCCTCATTTGGATTGTCATACCTACCCATCAATCCTTGGCAGCCACCCTTAGCCCATTTTAGACACATGGACCACTGACCCACCAAACCCAAAGCTAATTAGGTTCAGCCATGGGTAAAGAGAGGGTGAGTTAACCCATATCTTCCCATTGACACACTTGGGGTAGGAGGTACACACCACTTCAGCCCATGCCATGCCATCAACCACTCAAGACCCTCCACCTCAGTCCATCATTGACACCTCCGACCGCCTGCGACGGTCGGATGATTGTCAAAAGCCGAATTGATTCTAGCCATTGGATCAATTAGAAAGGCGGGTATACTTCTCTCCATCCAATTCAAATGAGAGAGAGAGAGAGAGAGAGAGAGAGAGAGAGAAAGATAGAGAGAGAGAGAGAGAGAGCTTCTTTGAGAGTTTGTGAGCATCCTTGAACCCTCTCGTGCTCCCTATCACCGATGAGACCAAAGCCAAAAGAAAACGAGCCCTATATCAGTCCAACCCACTCAAACTTCACCAAACTTCAATTAACTTCTCCCACACCTTCCCCAAGCTCGTTGAGTTGAAATGAATTGATTCTCGATTGATTCAAGCACCGGAGACCACTCCTAGACCAACTCTGATGACTGTTGTAGTGGCATTTTGTCCACAGAGCTATCAACGGGAAGACAACTCATGATCTTCTCAAAAAGGCTTTGTCTCTTCAAGACGAAGTTACCTCAGTCATTGGACCGCTGATCTTGAGCTCCAGTGAGGTAAATTCTGACAAACCATAAAAAATTCAATAGGAGTTGATCTTTTATGAAAGATTTTGTGATTTCACACAATTTTCACCATAGGATCTCCTTAGATCTCTTCCCCAAATATTTTGGAGTTGATCTCGATACCTCACGAGCTTCGACAAGCTATGATTGAGCTACAGAAGGTGGACGGTGTCTGTATTTCGATGCTCAGAGGATGAAGGATCACCGGTCGTCCGTTCCACGTGATTACAACATACAGTCGTGATTTAATTTGCTAAAAATCTTGATTTAATCCTTTAGAATTACTTGACCAATTATTCTCAAATTGGATGTGTTGATTCCTTAAGATGTCCTCTTCCTACCATAATTTTCTTGAGATTTATTGGCTAGGTAATTAGGAGAATTTAAAGTTCAAATATTAATTACCCTCTCTAAGTAATTTAATAAATATTAAAAATTCTAAATAATACAAAATTAACTAGTTAAACTTGATTAATCACTATTAAGAGTGAATTGATGAAGGGGAATGATTAGGATCTCTATCCTAATCATTTCCCCAAATCCATTTCATTGAAGAATGGTAATTAACTTAGAGATAATTAAATGAATTAATGATGAAATTAAATCAAATTGAAATGATAATTAGATTAGATAATCTAAATTGAATCTATGGGTTCCTCTTTATGTGTTCAATAACGTAAATACTCCTAAGAGAATTATGGTTAACCCATAGGTGTGGGAAAATCTTATAAATACTTAATTAGATCCTTCTTTAATTTAATTAATATTTAATTATGAGCCTTATGGTATTAGGTCCCTAAGTGCATTGCAGTTTTAATTTATCATTTTCATATCATTGGAGGCTCATAATTAAATGAGTAAATGAATTAAAGAAATTTAGGAAAGGGAAAATAAATTATTTGCTTAAAGATTTAAACTTAATCAATCCATAAAATTCATTTAAATACCTTTCCTTAAACACATTAAATCACTCACATGGGATGGGACAAAACCATAAATGTTATTTCTCCTCTTTAAGTTTAATAATTCAAACATAAACATCAAATTACATAAGAAGCATTAGTTTATTTTAAATGATTTTATTTAATATGATTATTCTTAAGAGTTAATGTAGTTGAATGGATTAAATTTTGCATGTCATTTGATATCACCCATTCATGTTTTCAAATAAAAGAATTAATTTAATTTAATTATGTGTAAGTTGTATGTGTTGGATTAATCCTATTATATGTGTGGCTATTATCACTAATAAATTCCAAAACTATTTTCAAAATTATAAATGAAGGTTTAAGTTGATGTTAGTTATGAATATTGTACACGATCTACATTTCCTTATAGCTTAAAATATGTTAATGTATTATTTTATTTTCATGATTCATGTGCATGTTTACATTTGTTTGAATGATAGTAAGTATGTAGTCTAAGCATCCCAGGAACACAAGGCTTTAAGTAGCCCCAAGGAGGTCTTAGATTACCTTACATCCCTGGTTAATAATGGCACATACTTACTTAATTTCATTATTATGTGTATGTGTACTAGAATTTGAAAACAACTTTACTTTACATGAATAAATAAATTTATTAACATACAATATTTTGCATGATTCTCATTCTCATGGTTGTGTATACATTCAAGTGTATTTAAGATAGCAAGTATATAGTATGGACATCCCAGGAATATGAGGCTTTAAGTAGCCCCAAGGAGCTCTTATATTATCTCACTTCCCTAGTTTAAACAATGACACATACTTGCTTAAATCTTTAATACATGTGTATATGTATTTAGCTAAAGAATGAAATCACTCTCTTACACTAAAAGTATATGCATTCATAATCATTTAAGTGTGCCAAAATATATTGCATGTATAGATACTCTAATTACAAAATCATATGCATGTTATTAATGATGAAGAGAAATACTACAACATTATCCATGTGATAGAAATTCAATCCCATTAATATTAGGATGCCTTTCATGTTTGAATGGAACTCTTTAAGATTAACCTAAACTTAGGATTAATAAAATATTTAATAAGTCATTCACTAAAAGAAACCAAATCATAATAATATGCCTTTAGAAAATAACTTAGGATAGGAATAAGGAGGGTCAAACCTCTTTCCTCTCTTTACAACAATCAGATGCTAAATAAATATAAAATGAAACAAAAGAAAGTACAAACTAAAATCCATAAATTTTCTAAATAACTTGAAATGATACCACCCTCATGTTTAACTTAAACAACTCCAAACCTTAGCCAAATGTAATTCTAAAGCTTAGCTACGATATACCACACTAAGCCAATGTGCACACATTAGTATACTTAGTCACCACTTCTAGCTTTAAGTTAGGATGATGTATGCTATGATGTTGTGTTTTGTTTTGTGATGAAATATTTTAGATTGGATGCTAGAACTAATATGCGTAGACTGTATGTTAGGCTATTGTTAGCCTAATATTATTTTCTGCTAAGTATTATTATAAAGGGGCTGATAAAATAATAAATATAATTACTTCTACTTGTAGGTTACTTATCCCCCTTTGCATAATCAACATTAAGACAAGCGGACTTGGTTACCCATGTGCAGGGCGCTAAGTCCAAATTATATAATATAACTACTTGAGTTTTTATTGTCGATTTAGCTAACATCTATTTTGTGAGTGTAGTTAGATTTTATTCTTCCAAATATATACTTTTATAATAGAAATTAGGAATAATGCTATGGGGTTTAGGCTGAGCAGTGGCTAGAAGGCAAAGTCCTAGGAGGCCCTGTGAAGCCTTGAAGCAAAAAATCAAATCAAAGAGAAAGATGAAGAAGATGAAGAATGAAGACCCCCATAGCATTTAATTCAATTATAATTGTAAAAGTTTATTATAATCTGGGTTGTATAGAGGCGTGTACCCAATTCTTTCTTTTCTTTTGGGGTGTAATGAGGTTAGCACCAAACTGACCTCTTATTATTTCATGAAAATCTATAAATATTTTATTGTTATGTTTAAATTGTGCAATAGAAATTACATGTTCTTCATAATTTTCTTAAGTTTGATGTTTGAATATGTGGTCTGGATGTGGTAGGCTCTTTAGGACAAAATTAATTTTTCTACTCCCACTAATAACTTACAACCAAATTGTAAAATAACTCATAACCTCACTTTAAAACTTAGGCTATAATCAAGATAATTAAAAGATTTAGTAACCCTTTAGCTGAATGATGTATATTCTAATATCATGCATAACATATTATCTCGTTCTTGAATAGGGGTGGGTGGGGGGGGGGGGGGGGGGGTCTCCCACACGATGGGGAATACTTGACTCATGAGGACATCCCTTGTAGTAGAGAACACCTCCTCTTGCTAATTTAGCCAATAATCTAAATTCATCATGCATTTAGGCATAATTTTCCTAAGCCTTTGTCTTAAATTTATGTGTCAAAATGAGATAAAGAATTTGTAAAATTTTACATTTAGTCTAAGTCATGTCTTCATGCTAGTCATGATCTAGTCTCTTTGGCAGTGAGTTTAAGACTCTAATTTTCCTTCTTAATTAAATAATAGCTTAGCTATCTTGCAATTTCATAAGACCAACATACATGGTTTTGAACCGTAGGAGGTGTTAGCTAGCAGTCACTCCAGGCGGTTGTAAGTTTAGAAGAGTTGGGATGGGTTGCCCTCTCTTGTCGAGGTAAACCATAATGTCCCATTTTCCATTTAAATTTAGGTCGAGCTCTTAGCTTGTGCAAAAGAACCCTAGATTTAGGATTTAAGGCTACTTATTTCCTTTAGGCTACTAGTATAAGTCATCACCTCTGAGGAATTTTCATAATCTTATGTTGGTGGATTGTGACCCTAGTATTCTATTAATATTTTAATTCAAATCAAAATAAATTATCTATTTCAAACATATAAAGACTCACTATATGATAGATTGGAGTGCTCACTAGGCTTCCTAGTATCACGAGTGCTCCCTACTTATCTTCCTTTGGTTTCCAAAAATAAGTTTTTCCCAATTGAACATTCCTACTTGATATTCTAAAAATACCCAATTCATTGATAGTCTAACCTTGAAATCCTTGGAGATGTTGATTGACTACTTTAATCGAAAATTTTCTTAAGAAATCCCCATTTCCTATGATGTAATTAAATATGAAAGCTGATTGCATAGGGAACAAGAGAACTAGGCATAAAATAAACCATGCTATACTTTTCCATATAAAGTAGGGGAAAGATCTCTGGTATATATGAAGACCCATCTACCATAGGAGTCTTTATTAGGTGATTAGGTCTATTGTAGAGTGATGTTTCCATCTTTCGAGATGGTACGACATGCCTCAATGTCGTACCTAATCACTTCAAAAAGTATCCCTTAAGATCTACGTGCTGTCCACCAGAGTGGGCAAATCCATATTTAAAAGAGTCTAGTAATTCTACTTCTAATGAGGAGGAAAATCTATATCTTATGATAGATAAAGATATTACCATTGAGGTATGTGATGAAATTTCATAAGAGAAATTAGATGATGCATTAATGAATTAGTCATTAAATATATAGTGCTAAAAATAAAATATAATGCTTTGGAAAAAGAATAAAAATCTTTGGATTTGCATGTTTTTTTCTCTAAAAGATGAATATAATAAATTGAAAGATAAAATAATCTTTGATTGATCAATCTTTGCATATTAACAAATTAGAGAGAGAAAATGTTTTGTTAAATGCAAGATAAAAGTTATGCTTAAATTCACATACCTATTGTTCATCTAGTAGATATAGATCTTTTCACTATCTCAATCACCCAAATATAGACATTATGTACACATAATTGTTTGGTACAATTTTTGTAGCATATATTATTTGATTGTCATGCTCATAGATCACAAGAATTTAAAAATTTGCATTTATTTGGATACCAAAATATGCAAATAAGGCACACACTACACAACAAAAATCATATAGTTATTTTATAGAAACTTTGGGTTATAAAAGTTAATCTGTGAGTTTTTTTTTTGTAAGAATTCCTTCAATGAAAAACCAAAGAAAGCATGTGGTACTTGGACAACAGGTATTCAAGGTATATGACTAGTGATAAGAACAAGTTTGCTACTTTAGAGCCAAGTGAAGATGAATTTTTATTTTATGGGAATAATGTTAAAGACAAATTCATCAGCATTGGATCCACGAGTAAAAATTCCATAACTTAAAAAAAAGTATTCTTGTAGAAGGATTGAAATATAATTTAATTTCTATTAGCCAATTGTGTGATTGAGGATTAAATGTTGCATTTCATACATCATATTTTGGTTTAACAATGGCACACACTTGCTTAAATTTCTAATACACATGTTTGCATATGTTTAGCTAAGAGATGGAATATTTCTCTTGTTTTAAATTCATGCATTAATGATCATTAAGTTTGTAAAATATGAGTATACATTGCATGTACAAGTATATATTAAATTACATATTAAAAAATGAGAAATGAAAGCGTGTGTATGCTATTGATAATGAGAAGAGGTAGTGGAATGTTATTCATATGATGGTGACTTAATTTCATTGATCTTAAGACGCCTTTCATGTTTGAATAAGAGTTTTATTAATAAAATATTCATAACTAAGGAAACCAAAGCTATGACAATATACCTTTAGAAAAATAACTTACAATAGGGATAAAGGGGGTCAAACCTCTTTCTTCTTATTATGATAATTAGATGTTAAGTAATTATTAAATAAAATAAAAAAGTGTAAACTAAAATCAATCAATTTATTAAAAGATTTGAAGTGAAACCATCCCTAATGATTAATTTAAACAATTCTAAAACTTTAAACAATCATACTTTTAAAGCTTAATCAAGAAACACCACACTAAGCCCTAGCACATACATTAGAATGATAAGTAACCAATTATAGTGTTAAGTTAGGTTGATGTATGTTATGGTGATGTATTTTATTTCATGATGTAATGTTTTAGACTGGATGTTAAGATTATTTGTGCGTAGACTAGATGTTAGGTCATTAATTGTTTAATGATATTTTGTTCAGGGAATTGTGCTATAGGGGCCATTACATAAATAAATAAACATAAATGTTCTTGCTTGCAGGTGCACCTTATGCCCCTAAGCATAATCCAATTAGGACATACAGGCTTGGCTACTCAAGTGCAAGGTACCAAGTTTAAATATGTAAAATATAATTGCTTAACTTGTATGCTTATTTAGCTAACATTTATGTTGCAAGTATAGTTAGATTTTATTTTTCATAAATATGTAATTTGTAATAGGATTAGGATTAGTGCTATGGGGTTTATGATGAGTAGTGGCTAGAAGGTAATGACCTAGGAGGCCCTCTGAAGCATGGAGTAAATATATCTAGGGAAGGAAAGAAGAACAGAGATTGAAGATCCCTATAACATTTATTTTAATTATAATATTTAATAGTAATCCGGGTTGTATAACAGTAGAGCTCGGCAATAGAACCTTTTTCTTTTTTAGGGTGTATTGTGTCTTACTCGGCCGCACCAGCCTCTTATTCTTTTTTACAAAATTCAAATGTTGGATTGTTGTGTTTAGTTTGAATAATAGAAATGATATGGTTCCATAGGTTTCTTAAAATATGATGATTTGATGTGTGGCTTGGATGCGATAGGCTTTTTAGGAGAAAATTAAAATTTTCACCCTCACTAAATAACTCATGACTAAATTTTAGTACAACTCATACCTGATTTTAAGGCTTAGGTTCTTAATCATGATAATAAAAGATTTAGTAACCTTTTAGCTAAATGATTGTATGCTCCAAAAACATGTATATAATATTGTGTAACTCTTAGATAGAGAGGGTCTCCACTCTTACACGATAGAGGATATGCTTGACCTTTGAGAGCAATCCCTTATAGTAGAGAACACCTCTTCTAATTGATTTAGCCCATGAATTAATTTTATCATGTATATAGGCATAATTATCCCAAGCCTTGGTCCAAAAATAAATGTGTCAAATGATTCTAAAAAACTTGTAATTTTCAACATTAGTCTAAGTCATGTTTGCATACCAAACATTATCTAATCTTTTAGGGAGTGAGTTTAGGACTCTAGCTTCCTTCCTAATTGAATAACAGTCTAACTATCTTGCATTTACATAAGACCGGCCTATATGATTATAAAGAGTAGGAGGTGTTAGCTGGCAGCCACTCTAGGGAGTTGTAAGTCCAGAAGAGTCAGGATGTGTTTATTTTCTCTTGTAGAGGTAAACCATTGTATCCCATTTTCCCGATTATACTTAGGTCATGCTTCTAGCTTGTGCTAAAGTATTTTAGATTTAGGTTTTAAGGCTAAAATTTCCTTTGGGCTACGAGTTTAAGTCCTTACCTCTTAGGCATTTTCATAATCTTATGTTATTAGATTATAAACCTTAGCATTCTAATAAGATTCTAACTTAAACAAAAGTAAATTTTTTCTTTCAAAAATACAATGCCTCATTATAGTGTAGATTGGAGCACCCACTAGGTTTCCTAGTATCTTGGGTGCTCCCTACTTATCTTCCTATATAATATGTAAATAAGTCTTTCTATTTGAACTTTCCAACTTGATTCCTAAAAAGTAACTAATCCTTTGATTCTCTAATTTTGAAATCTTTGGATATACTTATTGACTACTTTAATCGAGAGTGTTCTTAGAAAATTCCTATTCCCTAAGATATAATTAACTATGGGAGCTTGCTTCCATGGGGAATTAAAGAGCCAAACATAAAATAAACCCTACTTTACTTATCCATATAAAGTAGGGGAAAGATCTCTAGTATATATATGTAGACCCATCTACCTTAGGAGTCTTTATTAGGTGAATAGGTCCATTGTAGGGTGATGTTTCTATCTTTTGAAATAGTACTTCATACCTTAATGTCCCAACTGATCATTTCAATAAGTACCCCCTAAGATCTGTGTGGTGTCTCTACGACTCCAAATTAAAACACCACAGATTTTTCTGGAGAATTCGCTGGGGAGTTTTCTTCTCTCCATCTTTAGTAGTCAGTTATTATCTCCAAATATAGGCATCATACTTATGTTTTTTTTATATAAGTCCAAGAGTATCATTCCTTTTATTAGGCACCTTATCTATTTCATCCTTAGATAAATGTGGCCAACATTCTTTAGGTTTTAGGACCTCGTTCAAGTAGTAACTAAAACCCCTATCAGAACTCCAATAGGCAAGAACAATTGATCAAGAAGTTGCCCAAAATAAATTAAATAAACTCAATCTAAAATTTTAAGAATATCTTGCCACTAGCATGACAAAGTAAGGTTCATCCAACATCTTCAAAATTCATTTGAGCTCACTTTCAGTGAAGTTCAAACTAAATGAAACATTCCTCCTCAAATGTACAAACTCTCCAATACATATATAAACCCCATCTAACATAACCAAATTTGTTAAATGAAGGTTTCAATTCAAAATCAAGTCAAAAGAATAATTGCTAAAACAAAGTCTAATCTTATGCCTTTCTTTTCCAATAGTAAAGAGGAAAGCCCCAACCCTCTTCCTTTCGAGCAATCATTCATCATATATTCTAGAAAGCTCATTTTCTTATTCGCTTTGGGAGTGGATTTGCCTATGGATTAGGCCATACTCACCTCTTCCCTAGTCATTAAGTTTGGCTTTGGGTTTGAGCACTTCAAAGTTACTTGTGATGGTCCTACCCTCAGTACAGTGAGTATAGAGAAGGTGGCCGATAGGAAACCACTTTTACAATTTGATCTCCAGTTAGAAATTGAGTCCCCATCATTGAAAAGGATAGCCTTAGAGGTTTCCATGCCACGAGTACCACTTGTGCCTACCACAGTTTCTACTAGGATAAGTATCACCTTTGCCATAACCCCAGTCCTTAAAGGGAAGTCAGTCTTAGCATATGAGATTATTTCTCCCATCTTTGAGGTTGATATTAGTTCCCATTGTATACCATTAACCAAGATTGAGTGCCACAATAAGAATAGAAAGATTAAGTGGAACAATGAGTGCATAGCTAAGAAGCTTGAGGAAGCCTCCCATGTAGCTGAAGAGGGATCCATTCGTGGGACCTCTCCCCTTCTTGGTGGTAGTAAGTTTCACCCCCTCTCAGCTATAGAGGGAGAGAAGGATGTGAAGAAATTAGTAGCATCACCCCCATGACCTATAGAGTATAAGACACTAGATAGGGAGAGGAGGAAGCCCTATGCTAGTCTGAGGTTTGGACATAGGAGGGTAAGGAGAGTCCATGGACAATGTGAGTCTGCCACCATTCACATTCCAAGATGAGTGAGCCCTAAGAGTTTGAGGGATCAAATTTATAGAGAGAAGGCCACAGAGGCCATGGTTGCTTCCCAAGCCAGCATAAGAGATAGGAGGTGGTTTTCCAGGCAGTCGGTGACTCAACATTGATTGACCACCCTGATCAGCAAGCTGACAGAGATGATCATTCATACCATATAATCCTTATTGGTTCTAGCCGCAGGTGGAGACCTTCCACAGAGAGGCAGCTGGTGTCATCTCCATCTCACCTCTCCACTCATAGGCCACCATCTCTTGTTCAAATCCCATAATCTAAAGTACCTACCAAGTACCATAAGTCAACATCTAGAGAAAAATCATCCCATTGGTGAAATGACTACATCCCAAGGACCACATTCCATCCACTTTATCAGTTCATGTGAGGCAGAGCTCTCCCATTCAACCTCCCACCCTAATGGTAAAGAAGGAGGAGTGGCATCCCAAGAGCAACGTAGTCACTCCACTGCCACCATTAGAGGAGGAGGAAGAAAGGAATGTTGGGTTAACTTCTATGATTGTCAAACTGGTCATAGCTAACACTCCTCCTATCCAAAACATATAGTTCATCACCTCTTTAGGACACAGTCCAGTAGTGAGTCATCACCCAACCTATGTCCCAGTAGTCTCGGGTAGAGTGGATGATCGATCATTGGAAGAGATATTAGAGGATTATCTTGCTATAGTGAGGCAGATAGTTGGGGATGATAATTTTGACCAAAAGAAGGCTATGAAAGACTTCAATATCGATGAGGATGGCCTCTTAGATGATACCACTAAAGTTCACATGGTTGATACCCTCAAGATCCTTGCATAGAGAATAGCCTAGCCAAAAAGCTTAGTGCATTATAGTTGAGAAAGGTGAGGCATTGGACTCAACTCAATGCCTTCTCCAACAAATCAAACTCAAGGATGATCAGATTAATAGAATGGAGAGGAGAGTAGGGGAGTTGATGGTAGTGGTGTTGGCATTGTAGAATCAAGTACTTGACCCTCAATCCACTCCTATGGAGGCCGATAGACCTGAGTTGGTGCATATCCTAGATCGTCCTAAGAGCATTACTCTGATGGATGAGGATACTGGTAGCTTGCATAGGAAGATAGTTGATAGCACCTCTATGCATGAGAAATATATCAAGTAGATGGTAGAATAGCAAGTGAAGAAAGCACTAGCTCAGGCTCAAGGGAGCTCATTGATTTTAAAGGGTAGACCTTACTTGGAGGAGTTCAATGTAGTTCAATACCCTAAGGGTTTTATGCCACCATCGTTCAAGGAATTCGATAGCAGTGGGAAACCCTTTGCAGCATATAACACACTTCAGAGCTAATTATTATACTACCGATGATAGTGATGCCTTACTCTTCAGGCAGTTTGTCAGTAACCTTTATGGAGTTTCCATTGACTGGTACACCAAACTACTTAACTGTTCAGTGAAGTATTTTATGGAGTTAGAGCAGCTTTTTATTAAAAGATTCACATGAGCTTAGTAGAGAGTGACTATTGGGGACCTCATTGTAGAAAAACAAAAACTCAATGAGTCTCTTGTTGATTATATTCTCAGGTGGCAAAACTTGAGTATGAAATGAGAACTACAATTGCAAAAGCAGCCTGTCATTAAAATTCTTCTAAAAAATATTCATGGCCTAGTCGCCTTCATGCTCAAGGGATTTACTATTAAGACATTTGAGAAGTTAATCAATAAGGCAACTAACCTACAAGAGGAAGCCAAATAGTTACCCTTCTAGTCATTCAAGCCTAAGTCTCAGAAAGTGCTTGAGAAGAAGCTAAGGATGGTAGTAACAGTGGACAAAGAGAAGCAACTAGTAAGAGCATAGTTTGTGAGGCTCAGAGTTCAACAATCTCTACTCCCATATCCTCTTCCACTATCTCAGACACCACAAAGGCCTACAGTGGCTGCAACAACATAATAGTCCGGTAACTATTTATCCACCTACTCTTATCGATAAACTCAACAAGCTATATTCATTCAAAAGGGTGGTAGTCAGGAAAATCTTTAAGAACCTCTTTAGGAAGCCTGATTTTTAGCTACCCTAGCCTAGAAAGCTGGACAAAGTGGGTAGGAGTGATGATCCTAACTACTATCTCTACCACCGCATGCTAGACCATGTCTTAGAGGATTGCTTTACATTCAAGGATTGACTTGAGCATAGCTACAAGTCAGGGGCCATAGTGATCCCTAAAGAATACCTAGTGGAACAACCTTCTTTTTTCCATTAAAATAGTCTTTAGGGAAACATATGATCCTCTTAAGACAAAAAAAGGTTGGGTTATTTTTTTATCCCATACCTCTAAAATGATCATCTCTAAAATCAAGAAACTTTCTCTACAGGTGCCTAATTCAGCTCAGACATCCAACACGTGCCTAGGATAGTTCCATAGTGCCATCACTATCCGAGTTCAGCATTCTCTCTCCCATTGTTGCAGCTACCACATCTACTAGCTCCATCGCCATTAGCAGGAGTGTTATATCTGAGGATGAAGGCACCAAGCCACTCATACTGCTTACTTTGCTTGAATTTTGTTGTGTACCTCCAAAATTGAGGAAATCAATGAAGAAGAATAATTCCACTTACATCCTATCTACTTTTGAAGATCTTAGTAATTTCATTCCTATTGCTTTCTCTCTAAGTAATAATAGTAATAATTTAAATAAATACATTCAATTCTATTTTGATTTAGAAATAGATTGGCCTTTTCTGAATCTCTAGGGTTCACCACTTGAGATAGATTTGGAGTCATCCAACTTCGATGATCCTTTTGGAGAACCTATAGGTATACCTGATGAACAGTTTGAACTCTTCACAAGCTACTCATCAAAGGAAATCATTGAAGTTAACCTTCATAATGGCAAAGTTCTACCACCTAGGGTTGCACCTTAAGATAAGAGTAAATAGGTCATTGGTTCCAATAAGCCGATATCCCCTCCACAAGATGATCTGACCTTGGATATACTTATGGAGAACCAACCTAAAGTTGACTACAACATCTTGGCACATCTTAGAAAGTTTCTAGCTAAGCTAAGTATATGACCACCTCATTTTATCCAAAGAAATGAGGGAGTCACTAATCAAAGCATTGCTTAACCTTGAAATATTTTTAGTTCAATTGACCACTACTAATGTAGCTGGAGAGGAGGCATGTTTTTAAAAAAAAGTTCTAGGAGTCACATTCTTAGATGAAGACCTACTACTAGGGATAATAGAGCACAACCTCCCCCTCTATATCAAGGTAGATGTTGGCAAGTTCAGGCTATCCAGAGATTTGGTTGATCTAGGCACATCAGTGAACATTATGATTCTAAGAACCCTTGCCTACTTGTGGATCGACATCTTTAAACTTCAATCTGAGAGGATGATGTTGAAATAATTCAATGAGCAAGGTGAGAGGGCCTTATGCTCCATAATGTTGCCTTTGGAGAGAGATGATTGGAAGACTGAAGGCAAGTTTCACATAATAGATTTTGATCATCTTTCAATGCTTTGCTAGGGTGACCCTGAATTTGTGAGCACAACATGGTTCCATCCTCCTTGCATCTGTGCATCAAGTTAATCAGGGATAGGATTGAATATTGTGTCAAAGGAGATCTTAAACCATTTGTAGTACATAAGGTCAGGATTTATGAGGATGTGGCCTATTACCTTTTTAAGAAATAAAATGTCTTCTCTCATGAGATTAATCAAAATGAAAAATAAAAAGAAAGAAAAGAAAAATAAAAAGAAAAAGAGAATGAAAGAGAAAAGAAAAGGGAGTGAGAAGAAGACATTAAGGATGAAATAGAGCTCGAGATTAGATTCCATCCACAGTTCATCACTTTATTCGAACAAGTGGGGAGGATGACCCGACCCCCACCAGAGCGAGGATGAGGCAAGTCTAGAGGGAGTCCCAAAGGTGGTAGACCTTCATACTAACCACCTACCAGGAGGTTCATTCCAGCATCCAAGAGTACACCTACCATCTACATTGACTTAGAATCTAGTTTAGAGGATGAGTCCCATGTAGTGAACACACCAGCAACCTCTCTACATTAGCAGATTCTGCTGGAGGTGACACTTGAGCCAGACAATGAGGAAGATTAGGTCCCCAAGCAAAGAAAAAGTGTAACTGAGTCTTCTTTATGTGAAACTATTAGATAATATGTGATCACTTTAGCTCTAATCCCACTTTCCTCATATACAAATGCTAAACTCAAAGGTTTTATCCAGGAGTGACATCCTCAAGCCGAGAAGTTGATGTATAGCTTGAGGATGAATCATTCAAAGAATTAATAAAATTATCATTTGATTGGTGCTCGCATTGTAACTTTAATCTAGAAAAGAAACATTTAATTCCTCATACATGGTTTAAGCACAGGTCAAAATACTTTGAAAAATTATGTGATAAGAAATGCAAAAGCTCTCAATCAAGACCCAGATTAGGTTTTGGTATAGTAGGCTCAATGGATGATGATGATTACTGCTTAGCCATCACTAATCATTTGGAATATGATAGGTTCTTTTCAAATCAAAGTAACTTATATGAGGAAGTGTGTTTAGAAACTTTAGATGATCTAGATGATCACCAAGTCAAAGATGCACCCCCAAAATTTAAAGAAGAAATCAAATCAACCAACGATGAACTTAAAGAAATCAACTTGGGTATTGAAGACAATCTACGCCCAACATGTTATTTTCTTGTTGAATGAATCTGAAACTAATGACTTAATTAGGCTACTCACTAAGTTTAGGGATTGTTTCACGTGGAGTTATGAAGAAATGTCTAGATTAGTACCCAAAGTAGCAGTTCATAAGCTAGTGATACAGCCTAATGATAACCTCATCAAGCAATCTCCTAGACGCATGATATTAGATATTGAACAACAGATCATTTCTAAAGTCAAGAAACTAATCGATGATGGTTTCATCCAGGAGAGAGTTATTCCACTGGTTGGCCAGCATCATTCTGGTTAAGAAGAAAAATGGCCAGATTCGCATATATGTCGACTATATGTATCTTAACAAGGCATGTCCAAAATATAAATTTTAAGTACCAATATCGTAACTTATGGTGGGTATTGCCTCATCTCATGTAGTCTTCTCTTTCATGGATGGTTTGTCTGGATATAACCAAATAAAGATGTCACCTGAAGATGAAAGAAATACTACTTTTAAAACCCCGATCAACATTTATTATTATAAGGTCACACCTTTCGGCCTCTAAAATGCTGGCGCCACGTACTAGCAAGCCATGACTTAGATTTTTGATGAACTCATTCACCACCAAGTCGAATGTTATGTCAATCATCTCGTGGTCAAAGTAAAGAAAAGGAAGGCCATATCTTTGACTTGAGAGTACTTTTTAAGTGGTTAAGATAATATAACCTTAAAATGAACCCTTTGAAGTGTGCATTCGGGATAACTTCAAGAAAGTTTCTAGGGTTCGTTGTCCAACACCGTGGGATTGAGATCAATCTAAAGAAGATCAAAGTGATATTGGAAATGCCACCCACTAAACGTCTAACCCAACTCAAAGCATTCCAAGAAAGGTTGGCATATTTAAGATGATTTATATCTAATCTATCAGGTAGATGTCAACCACTCTCAACACTAGTCAAGAAAGATGTCAAGTTCAAGTGGGATGATAAAAGCTAACATGCATTTGAAAGTATTAAGCAGTATCTTATGATGCCACCAGTCCTAGCCGCCCCTATCCTAGGCAAACCCCTCATACTCTACACTGCTGCATTAGATGACTCCCTCGGTGCTTTGTTGGCCTAAGCCAATGATGAGGGGAAAGAGAATGCACTCTACTATGTCAGCCATCATCTATACCTACTGAGCAAACTATCCACCCATTGAGAAGCATTGCCTAGCTTTGATCTTTGTAATTTAGAAGCTAGGATATTATATGCTCTCTTATAAAGTGAACTTGATTTTTAAAGTCAATTCACTGTAATATCTCGTGACACAGCTGATACTATCCAGATGGTTGGCACACTGGTCCATGATTTTATCATAGTTCAAGGTCACATTTGTACCCCTTCATGCAATGAAAGGACATGCATTTGCAAACTTCCTAGCAGCACATCCACTTCTTGCAAATTCCCTGCTTAGTGATGATCTTTTTGATAAATAAAACATGAACTTAGGGGATGCAAATGTTCACCATTGGGAGATGTACTTTGATGGTGCAACTTTCTCTCAAAGAGGAGAAGAACCATAATCTACTCTCCCAACTAAGACATGGGGTAGGGATAGTATTCCTAACACTATACCACAATATGATGAGATTCTCATATCATTTGTCTGAACCCTACACCAACAACAAAGCCAAATATGAGGCTCTAATCACTGGTATACAGTTAACTATCTCATTAGTCATCCAAAGTATTAGTATCTTTAGGGATTCATAGCTAGTTGTCAACCAGATCGCTAGGACATATAAGGTTTTAAAGCCCAAACTCCATCACTATGACAAGTACACCACAGAGTTACTGGCTCAAGTTCCACAGGTCACAACCTATAAAATCTCTTGAGGAGAAAATGTCATAGCTTGCTTTAGCCAAACTCGCCAAAGATTTGGCATGTCAGGAAGATGAATCCATATCAATAGAGGTTCATAATAGACGAGTCCTACCTCTTATTGATGTTGAACTCATCAAAAAATATGCTCTTAAAGGGGAGGTTACTATTGTCAAAAAGGATGAAGAGCTAGGTTGGAGGCAAACCTTCATTGGTTTTATAAATAAAGGCAAACTACCTCAAGAGAAATCTTAGGCCCATCAAGTCAAGCTGAGGGAAGTCTCTTATGCCCTTGTTGATGATGTCTTATATTAATGGTCCTTCAATCATATGTGGTTATCCTGTTTAGACAAACTTGAAACCCGTAAGATTATAACTGGGGTACACCGAGGACTATGTGGAGCTCATCAATCTGGTCTGAAGATAAAAGCCAAAATCAAGAGACTTGAGTATTATTGGCAGACGAAGATCATAGATTGAATAGATGTAGTGAAGCATTGCCACCAATACCAAGTGCATGGAGTAGTTCTACACTAACCACCCAACATTCTAAATCTAACTTTAGCCTTATGGACATTCAAGTATTTGGGTACCAACATTGTGGGTCTAATTGATCCTTCATCGACCAAGGGTCACAGTCATTCTAGCAGCTACAAACTATTTCTCTAAGTGGGTGGAGACAATTTTTCTCAAAGAAGTCATAGCTCGGCATGTGCTCCAGTCTGTTGGGAACCATATCGTGTATAAATTTGGAGTGCCCCACCGAATCATATCTAATAATGGTACCGCTTTCAAAAGCACCAAGATCAATAACTTCACCCAAATATGCAACACAGATTGGAGGTACTCTACCATCTATTATCCAGAGGAAAATCATTTAATAGAAGCCTTCAACAAATATCTTATCCAAATACTCAAGAAAATGCTCAATGATAATAAACAATAGTGACACGAGCAATTAATTGAAGCTTTATGGGCTTACAACACTACTTATAAAACTCCAACACAATCTACCTCATTTTCCTTAATGTATGGGTCTGAAGCCATTCTGCCCTTAGAGGTTCAACTCTTATCATTAAGAATAGTTGTTGGTGGTAAAATGACAACTGTACAAAATATTAAACTACAGTTGGAAGAATTTGAAGGTTTGGAGGAGAGGCGCTTGCGAGCATGTCAAAACCTCAAGTTGTATAAAGCTATAATGGTTCAAGCTCATAACAAGTTGGTCCACCCTATATCTTTTTGAGTTGGAGAGCTTATTTTAGTTCTAAGAAGACCAATTTTGGCTCATTGCAAGATGGGAGACAAGTTTGAACCTCCTTGGGAAGGTCCTTTTGCCATAGAAAAGGCCAACCAAGGTGGTTCCTATCAACTGATCAACAATAAAGGTGAACGCCCAATGCTTATGATCAGTGAGATTTACCTAAAAAAATATTATGCATAAACAATGTCTAAAATAATTTATCCATCAATAAAAATTTTATTTTAACTGAATTGTTCTCTAAGTCAGAATGTTTTCAATTACCAAATATTCGATGTGTTTAGGGTAGGTGTAAGAGAACCCGAGCGGCTTGCTAACTCTTACTTGCACAATAAAAACAAAATTGCATAGAAATAAATCAAACACAAACTCCATTACTTTAGACTTCTTTAAGTTGAGATAAGACTCCCAGCGGTCCTCACTTAGTAGCCACACTAGGTCAGGTTCAATTCACTACTTGGCTAGTGGGCTCCCTAGTAGTCAATTATGCTTTAGAGGATGTGAGTCCCTATGCTTTCTTCCTAGCTTGACTACTCCAAATAGATGGGCACCTTGTTAGTTCGGTATGTCTTATTACATTCCCAATAAGCTACTCCAATGGTTGGCTTTGCTTAAGAAGATGTGACTCCCTGAGCTTTCTTTTTAAGCTAGCCTTCATGCACTGATCGGGTCCACAAATATATCCAAGGATTAGGGTAATACCCCAAGTGGCTCCTCTTTTTCTTGGCTACTTCAAGCTTAGATTCAATCATCTTTTATGACTCCCCACTTTGTAGTCACCCTATGTCAGATAGTAGCTATCTAGCCGATGGCATACTATGATGACATACTATCCCGATGATCAATTTGCTTAGGAAGATGAGAGTCCCCAATACTTTATTACTAGATTGATCATCGTAAACTGACGGGCACCTTAGGTTGGCTTGCGTTTTCCTTGCAAATGGCAATCCACCTGGTGGATAACACAACCCAGGTAGATGTGAGTCCCCATGCTTTCTCCCTAAGTCGATCACCATATACCTACAAGCTTTATGTATATTTTTTAGGGATTAGGATAAGAACCCCAGAGGCACCTTCCCTATGGGCATTTTATTTGGATCACATCTTCATGACCCATCTAGACATGACCCAGGTTATGACCAAATTGGACAATTCTCCTTTCCTAGCAGCCACCCCTTTGGTTGGAAGCCCCGTACTACAGATGTATAATAAATATAAGATAGGCCAAAATCCTAGTGGCTCCTTCTTAGTGTGGCCCATTGCAAACCAATAGGATCCATGCTAAACAAATAAAACAACATCTCTTGTGGATTAGAATAAGACCCTTAGTGACACCTCTTCTCAAGTAGGCATCCTATTTTCTCGAGTAGTGCCAGCAAAACTCTTTATAGGATTGACCTTCATTACTTCAAGAGGTAAGATACCAAGAGGTTTTCACTTAGTAGTTGCCTTAGGTCAGGTTTGGCTTGCTACATGATCAGAAGGTTACCCTGGTGGTTAATTCTACTTTGGAAGATGTGAGTCCCCTAGCTTTCTTTATAGTTCAGCCATCACAAACTGATAGACAACCCTTAGGTTGGATAGCCTATACTATATGACCGGTAGACTATCCTTTTGAGTCTGTAAGTTTAAGATAAGTCCAGGATTTTATAGTCTTTCCTTAGTGCGATTCATTACAAATTGACTGGGTCCATTTTCATATGTTTAGGGTTATGACCTTGAGGCCCCTTTCCTTAGTGACTATTTTAGGATTGGATCAAGCCGTTACAGCCCCTCTCCTGGTAGTTACCCATTTAGGTTGAGTGGTATAATGATGTGGATGAGTGGACTGCTCCTTTGGGCTAGTAAATCTAAGGTAGATCTAGGCTTCAATAGCCTCTCCTTAGTGTGGCCCATTGCAAACAATATGGTCCATATCTCTTTGGTAATTAAATATAAATTAAAATTAATATGAATTACCAGAGTTAAATAAAATTTATTAGCAAAATCAATTAACCAAATTAAGTCAATCAAACTACACCAACTCTAATCCAAATCTCACTCATCTTTAACAAGATCCTCATTCATTCCCTTCACATGATTCAATCCCCAACAAATTCATCTTTGCAAATTTAGCTCAAAGACAAACTTCAAAGAATCATTCTTAGCAAATCTTCATTCATGCCCTTGGCATGACTCGATCCCTGGCGGGATCCTTTTTTGTGTCCTTGACACAAAACTAAATTACAGATAGATTGAACCAAATGCCAACAAGCCTCCTACCATGCCCTTGGCATGAAATGAAATGAACATAATTACATTAAGATTTAAGTTTCTTTCACCCCCTCCATTTAGGTATGAACAGTATAATTGATGTTCATGACCTTATCAGATGCTTTTAATCACCTTGGTTAATGCTAATGTGTGTGGTGTGCCTCATCAGTTACACCTCACCTATTGGGTCATTTTGTAGACCTCACTTTTGGAGTGAGGATTGATCCCTCCCATCTTTGATCTAAGAGCCTTCTAGTCACTTAGAGTTCTTTAGTACTAGGACACTTCTAGTAATTAAGAGAACACTAAACTTAAGCTTAGAGGCTTATAGGGCATAACCCTAAGCCTAAAATTTACCTTAGGACAAATAGGTTTCACCTACCCTAAGACCTGAACCAAGACTCATACCCATCCACTCTTCCAAACTTAAGCTCATGTGGTTGGAGCTAAAATAACTCAAACCTATTCAATTAATCTTAATTGAATTTGTTTCTATAATCCATGATCCAAGCCAAATTAACTTGGATCTTAACCCAAGTTAACCCACCATAATCCTATAACTCCATTCAAACCCATTCAAGCAAACTAAATCCAATTTGATTTTCTTAACCACTCTAAGTATTCAAAAGATCATTTCAAATTACTCCAACATTTACAATCAAGCTCATTAAACCAAGTGAATTTGATCAACCCAAAAGGTTCAAATGAGCTAAAATCTAATCAAGCCCAAATCAATTGTAGTCAAAGTCACCAATTACTCTTAAATTTATTGAATACATCCCAACCATCCATAACTCCAATTGGTCCAAGTTGACTTGACCAAGCCACTTGACCTAAAGTGAACTAAAAGGGGTAATTAAGCAAAACTCCAATCATACTCCCATTAGATCAAATCAAGCTATCCAATCCCTTCATTGATGATTGTATGTCACTAATGAATACTCGACTACAGTCAATTGAACCTAATCAAGAAAATTTGGCCCTTTGACCTAAGTTGACCCAATTTGACCCAAAGCATCAAATTAAACCAAATCAAATCTTAGACCAAATTAGTTGAAACCAATGCTTCTAACCAATCACCAAATCAATATTAAATATGACCCAACCTTCAATTAGGCCTAATTTGATCAATTCAACCCATTAGCCTACTTAGCCCAATTTGACCTAAAGGATAAAATTAAACCAAATCACTCCATAATTTAAATCAACTCTTCCAATCAATTACAAATGACCAATTGAACATAGACCTAACACATGCTCAAGCCAATTTGGCCAATTTGGTCAAATTGGTCAACATGACACATTTGACCCAAACTGAACCATATGAACCAAATCCAAATCTAACTCAAATTGAATCAAACCAATTGTACTCATTCACTTCAAATGACCAATTGAACTTACCTAAGTCATCGCTTTGACCCAATTTGGTCAAAATTATCAACTCATAAAAACTTGACCCATTTGACCTATATGGATCAAATTGAGCCAAATTCAACCAAACATGACTCATCCTTGGGTCACCATGGGCCTTCCCAAGTGGCCCAACACATGGTGAACTAGATTTGGATCAAACCTATTGAACCAAGCCACCCAAATGGGACAAAATTCTCATTTGGGTGGGTTCTCCAACACCCCTGGTTTAGGTCAAACCCATTGAACCAAGCCACCAAAATGGGATAAAATCTCCATTTGGGTGGGTTCTCCAACCCCTTACCCCATGAAAGCCACCTTTGGCTCTTCTTGGACAAAGGACCACTGATCCAACCTAACCCAAAGTTGTTAGGCTCAACCTTTGGCCAAGAGAGGGTTGAGTTCACCCATAGGAAACCATTGGTCCACCTAAAGGTGAGTGTACACCTCATGACAGCCCACTACACTCCCTCAGCCTCTCATCCTCCTCCACCTCAGCAGTCTCCTACCATCTTCAACCACCTACTCTAGCCGGACGGTTGCCAAAGGCTGAACTAATCCCAACCCTTGGTTCAATTAGGGAGGAGAGTATACTTCTGTTCATCCATTCAAACTCAATAGAGAGCTTCCCTAATGCACTTTTCATAGTCTCATACCCTCTCCCGAGCTCCTCGTGCACTCCACCACTAGCGATACCAGCTTTCGATTGGACCCAAGAGCTTCGTCCGTCCAAACTTCTTAAATTTTCACTAAACTCAAATTAACTTTTTGCACACCTTCACCTCACTCTAGTAAGATAAATTGAATAATTTCTTGAGCCATTTGACCACCGGAAGAAGTCACTAGACCATCTCTAGAAAGCTTTGCAATGGCATTTGGTCCACAAATCGATTGGTGGGGAGGAAGCTCGAGAGATTCTCAGCAATGCTTCATCTCCTCAAGATGTAGCTACATCTATCGATGAACTATTGGTCTATAGCTCTGACGAGGTAAAAATCTAGCAACCATAGTCTTAGCCTATACGTGTTCATCTTTTTTGAAGTGAATCATATTTTTGTGCGATCTCTACTGTAGTATCTACATAGATTCATTCCTTGATCATTTTGGAGTCAATTTCATCATCTAACGAGCTCTAACGAGCTCAGATCAAGTGATAGAAGGTGAACGATGTCTGTCTTCTAGTGCTCCCTGCATGATGAATCACCAGCCTTCCATTTTGCCTAATTAGAATATACATCATGACTAATCATGTTAGAAATCTCGATTTAATCTCTTTAAAATTATGAGATTAATCTCGACCATCCGATTCAAGATTGGAAGGTCGAGATGAAACTACGTCTGCCATCGTTGAGTCAGCTATCACGTCAGATGATTTTAGTGGCTAATACCATGGTGACATATGGAAAGCACTACTGCGTTAGCATTTGCATGGCACCGGTTTAAAGAATTAATTAAGACTTGAAAATGTAATTAAATGACTAGAACTCCAAAAAATCATAACTAATTATAGAAAAATCCAAAAAATTAATAATAAATAAACCCATTTTAGAAAGGTTATATATAGAGTAAAATTTAATGAAAATAAATCCCTAATTAACATTTAATGAACATTCCCTAATTAATGTTTGAAGCTCAACGTAATTACATTAATTAAGGCCAAATTACTTAGTTAATTAATTCTAAATTCAATGGAATGATTCTATGGGATGTCCTCTGCCTCCCATAATTTTCTTGGAATTATTTTCCATGTAGTTTAAAGATTTTATAATTTCAACCCTAATTACCCTCTTTAATTAATTAAATAATTTTTAAAATTAGTGAAAGGTAAAAAATAAATAATCAGTGTTAAATAAATAATTTAAATAGTGGGTATAACCAAAAAAATAATTAGGACCCCTTTCCTAATTATTTTTCCAAATATACTTTCTTAAGAGAGCTAATTAATATGTTTAATAATTAAAGAATAATTAAGAAAAATAAATGATAAAAATAAAAACAATAAAATTAGAAATTTATTTAGATGATTCAAATATAATCCATTAACCCCTTTATATGTTTAATAGCATAAAGTCATTAAATAAATTATGATTTGGTGTGGGAAAACCACAAGAGTATTTAACTTAAGAAATTTTCTCCTTTAGTTTAATTAACTCCTAAGCATGAGCCTAATTGCATTAGACTCCTTTAGGTTTATTGCTTATTTTATTTTTCAAAGCATATCATTGAAGGATCATGATCAAGTAGTTAATTAAATTAAAGAAGCTAGGGGAATGGTAATTAAGTTGATGTGCTTAATGGCTTAAACCTAATCAACTCATAAAATCTATTGAATTTCCTTCTTTAAATATGTCAAATCATGAACATGAGGATTGGGTAAATCCTAAATATCATTCCCCCTCTTTAGGTTTTAACAACTTAAACATCAAAATTAAACTTTAGAAAAACTTTACTTAGCATTAAGGAATGTTTATTTGGCTTGATTGTCCTTAGGATTCAATATAATTGAGTAAGTTATGTGGCAACATTTAATTACTTCCTTTGAATTGAAATAAATGTTTATGCCATTTGTTTCATATGTTTATGTTTTCAAAAAAACAAAAGAAAGAAAATTAAAAGAATATGATTACATTTATGTTACATGTGTTGGATAAGTGTTATTATATGGTGTAGCTATTATCATAATTAAATCTCAAGTTATTTTTAAAATTATAAGTTAATAATGAATAAAAAGTGTGTAGTTTTGGTTAATGTTTGTCATAAATACTTGATGAAGTTTCCATTTAGTTATAATTTAAAGATAATAAAGGATTATTTTATTTTTATGTTTTATGTATATATTTACATGTATTTTGGTTAGCAAATATATAGTCTGGACATCTGAGAAATACGAGGCTTTAAGTAGCCCCAAGGAGATCTTTTATAATCTCACTTCCCTAGTTTAACAATGGCATGTACTTGCTTAATTTCATTTATGTGTATACATGTGCTAGAATTTCGGATAAAATTGTACTTTTCATGTCATTAAACTTTATATGAACAAAAGATTTTTTTATAATCTTTGCATTATTTTATTTCTATGCTTATGGATATATTTACATATATTTAATTTGGAAAGTATATAGTTTGGATATCCCGAGAGTACGAGGCTTTAAGTAGCCCCAAGGTCTCAGATAATCTCAATTCTCTAGTTTAACAATGACATGTACTTGCTTAAATTTCTAATACATGTTTGCATATGTTTAGCTGAGAGATGAAATCTTTCTCTTCTATTAAATTACTGCATTTATGATCATTAAGTGTGAAAAATATGAGTATACATTGCATGTAGAAGTATATATTAAATCAAATATTAAAAAAAAATTAAAAATGAATGAGTGTGCATGCTATTGAAAATGAGAAGAGGTAGTGCAATGTTATTCATCTGATGGTGACTTAACTTTATTGATTCTAAGATGCCTTTCATGTTTGAATGTTATTCTTT
Organism: Cymbidium sinense; assembly: GCA_021442155.1. NCBI lineage: Eukaryota > Viridiplantae > Streptophyta > Magnoliopsida > Asparagales > Orchidaceae > Cymbidium > Cymbidium sinense. The sequence goes on from CM038226.1 coordinate 47,508,417, forward strand.
AAAACTATTCTAAACTTAGGCTTAATAAAATATTCATAAGTGGTTCACTAAGGAAACCAAAGCCATGATAATATACCTTTAGAAAAATAATGTATGATAGGGATAAAGGGGGTCAAACCTCTTTCTTCGCTTTATAATAATTTGATGATAAGTAAGCACTAAGTAAAGTAAGAAAGTGTAAATTAAAATAAATAAATTTATTAAAATATTTGAAGTGATACCATCGCTAATGGTTAATTTAAATAATTCTAAAACTTTAGGTAGTTATACTTCTAAAGCTTAATCAAGACATACAACACTAAGCACTAGCATACATTTTAGAATGTTTAAGTCACTAATTCTAGTATTAAGTTTGGCTAGTGTATGTTATAATGATGTATTTTGTTTCATGATGTAATATTTTAAACTCGATGTTAGGATTGTTAGTGCATAGACTGGATGTTAGGTCGTTGGTAGCCTAATGATGTTTTGTTTAGGGTATTGTGCTAAAGGGGATGATATAATAATAAATAAACATAAATATTCTTGCTTGCAAGTGCTGATGCCCTTAAGCATAATCCAATTTGGACAATCATGCTTGGCTACCCAAGTGGAGGGTGCTAAGTCCCAAATATGTGAAATATAATTGCTTGGCTTGTATGCTTATTTAGCTAACATTTATTTTGCAGGTGTAGTTAGATTTTATTTTCATAAATATATAATGCTTGTAATAAGATTAGGATTACTACTATGGGGTTTAGGATGAGTTGTGACTAAAAGGCAAAAACTTGGGATGCCCTGCGAAGCCTAGAATAAATATATCCAAGGAAAGATTGAAATCGAGTGTATAAGGGTATAGCTCAGCTGCCTAACATTTTCTCTTTTCTAGGATGTACGAAGGTATCCAGTCACACCAACCTCTTATTCTTTTTATGAAATTTAAATGTTGGATTGTTGTGTTTGGTTTGTGCAATAAAAATGGCATGCTTTTCACAAGTTTCTTAAAATGTGATGATTTGATATGTGGTCTGGATGCGGTAGGCTCTTTAGGAGAAAATTAAATTTTCTATCTTTCCTAAATAACTCATAACTAAATTCATAACCTCATTTTAAAGCCTAGGCTATTAATTAAGATAATAAAAATTTTAATAATTCCTTAGCTGAATGATTGTATGCTCCAACAACATGCATATCATATCATGTCACTCTTGGATAGAGGGGCTTCACTCTTGCATATTATGGGATATGCTTGATCTTTGAGAGAAATCCCTTATAGTGAAGAATACCTCTTCTAATTGATTTAGTCCATGACTTAATTTCATCATGCATATAGGCTTAATTATCCCAAACTTTGGTCCAAAAATAAATGTGTCAAATGATTCTAAAAAACTTGTAAATTCTCAACATTAATGTAGTCATGTTTGCATACCAAATATTATCTAGCCTTTTAGGGAGTGAGTTTAGAACTCTAGCTTCCTTCCTAATTGAATAACAACCTAACTATCTTGCATTTACATAAGATCGGGCTACATGATTTTAAAGCATAGGAGGTGTTAGCTAGCAGCCACTCTAGGTAGTTATATGCCTAGAAGAGTTGGGATGTGTCTATTCTCTCTTGTAGAGGTAAACCATTATACCTCATTTTCCTGATTAGACTTAGGTCATGCTTCTAGCTTATGCTAAAGCATTTTAGATTTAGATTCTAAGACTACTTATTTCATTTGGGCTATGAGTATAAGTCTTTACTTCTTAGGCATTTATATAATCTTGTGTTGTTGGACTATAAGTCCTAGCATTCTAAGAAGATTCCAACTTAAACAAAAGGTAATTCTTTTATTTCAAAATATAAAGCCTCATCATAAAGTAGATCAGAGCACCCGCTAGGATTCCTAGTATCTTGGGTGCTCCCTACTTATCTTACTATGAAATCTATAAATAAGTCTATCTATTTGAACTTTCTAAATTGATTGCCAAAAAGTACCTTATCCTTTGATAATCTAACTTTGAAATCTTTGGAGATACTTATTGACAAGTTTAATCGAGTGTGTTCTTAGGAAATTCCTATTCTCTAAGATGTAATTAACTATGGGAGCTTACTTTCATAGGAAACTAAAGAGCCTAGCATAAAATAAATCTTACTTAACCATGTAAAGTTGGAGAAAGATCTCTGGTCTATATATGTTGACCCATCTGCCTTAAGAGTCCTTATTAGGTGATTAGTTCTATCGTAGGGTAATTTTTTTATCTTTCAAGGTAGTACATCATGCCTTAATGTCACACATGATCACTTCAATAAGTACCCCATAAGATTTATGTGGTGTCCCTATGACTCCAAATTAAAACACCACACATGATCATCACTTTAATAAGCCCAATAGGTGCTAGGAAGTAGGGCACAACCTCAAATATTTTTTGCCTTATTGTGACCATTTGGGGCAACTCACCTAAAAAAGTAAGGGCTTCAATGTTGATGGGACAAGCATCAGAGATGTCAACATTTGCAAAGAAAGTGAAGCATCAACCAAAAAAAATTTCAAAATAAAGAAAGTAAGATAGCTAGTACTTATAATATCTAATTTTGTAGATTTGGACAACCTTCAAGATGTGATTAATGTTGATGGTTCTCCTCTTTAATTTATTGAGAGTCTCCACTTTTGATAGGGTTAGCTCCATGAGGACCACTATCTCATTACAAAAAGAACCGACTAGGTTGGTAATCACTTACCGATTGAACAATTAATGAATAGAAACTTGGCCCTCCAATTTCTTACCTTATTTGCCAAACAAAACTCCCTCAACTAGACCACCAAGAACTACACAGTGCCATCTTCTTAGCATTGAGTACTAAGTGAAATGGGTTTAAGCTCTAAGGGATCTATTCCCTCAAGAATAAAAATAAGGTCATCAAACTCACTATCGAATTAAGTAGGACTTTAACTGACAAATCTCCAAAAAAACTTAAGTTCTTTATTAACTTGACACAGAGCGAGAATCATAGACCAAGTCAAAGATTATCAAATAAATGCATAGCCATCATCAAGATGGAGTTAAATCACTTAACCTTAAATGGAACTCACAATGAAAAATTTGTTTTACCATAACAATACTCGATGATTAACATATCAACACCTTATTAGTTGTAGTAGATGATTCACAATACTTAGGCTTGAGAAAAGTTTCAAACACAATTTTTCTTTGCTACCATGACCATACTCATAGAAAAAAGAAATCACAAAATTAAGAACCTTGAATTTGTGAATTGAAGCACACTTGTTAAAAAAGATTAATATAATTAATGACTTTACATGCCATAAAGAGCTTTAGAGGTAGAGTAATTCCCTAGTTTATGAAGTAGTAACACATCAACATTTATTGGTAAAATCTCATACTATCATCACCAAATCATGCTAAATCTCTACATGATAATTTGGGACAAGATAACAAGTAATACTGTCTATGAAAGGACAAAAATAGCTCACTTGATAAAAATAATAAAATAGTATGCATATTTAGAATAAATTTTGTCAACAAATCAAGAATTTTATCTTAATCAATACTTACAATACACTCATCATTATATACATTATGAAAAATGGCATGCCAACCCAGATGGCATACTTGATGTATTTTATTCATTACAAAAAGAGTCCAATCTTCAAGATTGTGCACTCATCATTACATTATTCAACATTAAGAAAAATATACTTTCTAAATTGCTTAAGTATAGAATCTAGTTGCCACTTGTAAGAGGTAACTCTTTTATTCACTAAAGAAAGTGGTGAACTCAGCTCACGACTCAATCAACTTGCCTTCCTCCAACTCACGGCCATCACACTCACTTAGTGGATTTAACTTGTTCTTCTTTAACTCACTACCTACCAGAGATGGTCAAGTTAACCCCAACTCTTTTAATTCCTTTAAATATGGGGAGTTTGCCACCTCTATATGACCAAGGGGATGGTCTGCCCCCTCTTTACCTGAGAAAGTTGGGTCCTCTCTTAAAGATTCACTAGATACCTGGAGGGTAAAAATCACTTCATGAGGATGCATTATTTTAATTTGGAGTCATAAGGACACCACAAAGATTTTAAGGAGATATTTTTTAAAATGATTGAGTATGACATTTAAGGAATGATGTACTATCTTGGAAGATAGAAATACCATCCTAGAATAGACTCAATTACCTAAGAAGGACTCCTAAGGAAGAGGGGTCTATAAATATACTAAAGATCTTTCCAAAGAAAAATAAGTAGGAAGCATAGATGATACTAAGAAGCCTAGTGAGTATTTCAATCTACCCTAAGGTAAGAATTTACATTTTTGAGAGAGAGAAAATTGCTTATTTTAGTTGAAACTTTATTAGAATGTTAGGACTTAGATTCTGACAACATAAGATTGTGGAAGTGCATAAGAGGTGAGGACTTACACTCATAACAAAAAAGAAATGAGAAGGCTTTGAACTTATATCTAGAGTGCTTTAGCACTAGCTAAGAGCTCGACTTAAATCTACTCAAGGGAATGAGATATATTTGTTCACTTCCACTAGGGAGAGTGGATTGATCTCGACTCTTCTAGACTCAGAATTGCCTGGAGTGGCTACCATCTAACACCTCCTATAAATTTAAAACCATGTGGGCTTGTCATATGTAAATTCAAGATAAGTAGGTTGTTAATAATTAAGAAGGAATCTAAAGTCTTAAACTCACTCTCTAAGAGACTAGATCATGATTGGTGTGCAAGTTATGACCTAAACTAATGCAATAAAATTTGCATATATTTATTTTATTTTTGACTCATCATTTTGGACTCAGGCTTGAGAGAGTTTATGACTAAATGCATGATGAAATTTGGTTATGGACTAAACTAGAGAGAAATGATGTTCCCCTTCTACAAGGAACTACTCTTATAAGTCAAGCCTATCTCCTATTGTAGAAGAATGGAGATCCCTTATTCTCAAAATTGAAACAATATGCATATACGATGTTATAACATACAAACATTCAACTAAGGGGTTACTAAATTTTTATTTCTTCATTAATATCCTGGGTTTTAAAATGAGGTTATGAATTACTTAAATTTTAGTTAAAATTGTTAAGGTTGGATAAAATATTAATTTTTCCTAAAGAGCCTACCGCATCCAAGCCACACATCAAATAATTAAACTCTTAAGAAACCTATGAAAAGCATGCCATTTCTATTGCACAATCAAAGTAAACACAATAATAAAAAAATCAATTTCGTAAAAGAATGAAAGGCCAGCTATGACCGGGTACCATCATACACCTCAAAAAAAGAGAAGAAATTAAGTAGCCGAGCTCTACCCTTATACAACTTAGATTACAATTAAATTATAATAAAAGAAAGTTATGGGGTTCTTCAATTCTTTATCTTCATATCTTCTTCTTAGATTGAAATACTTTAGGCTTCACAGGGCCTCTCAAGTCTATGCCTTCTAACCACTGCTCATCCTAAACCCTATAGCTCTAATCCTAGTCCTATTGTAAAAATTACATTTTTATGAAAATTTAAATCTAACTACACCTACAAGATAGAGATTAGTATAACATACATTCAAGCCAAGCAATTATATTTCACATATTTGGACTTAGAACCCTACCTTAGGGAACCAAGCCCACTTGTCCTATTAGATCATGCTTAAGGACTTAACAACACCTGCAAGTAAGAAGCATTTCTATTATTATTACTATTATTATTACTATTATTATTATAGCAATCTCTAAAGAACGATCCCCAATAAAAAATATCATTAGTTTAATGTCGTTCTAACATCCAAACTATCACAATTAATCCTAACATCCAGTCTAAAATATTACATCATAAAATAAAACATCACACCATCATAATAAACATCGACCTAACTTAAGACTAGAGTCAGTGATTTACCATTCTAAAGTGTGTTTAAGGCTTAGTGAGGTATGTCTTTGCTGGCATTATATTTTAATTTTTTTAGTGCTGGATCTTCAAATTACCCATTAAGGATGGTTATCTTTTACATGATTATTATCTTAGGATGAGTTTTAGATGCAAATTTTATTTCATTGTATTGAATAAGAATTACAAAATTTTATAGAGGATAGAGGAAGGAGAAACTTCCTCTCATCCCTACCCTTAGGTTTGATCTAAGGGGTGAGATTTATAGCTTTTTGACTTTGTGATTTTTTTGTGTTTAAAATCAGCAATGACCTAAGGTTCTAATGCAATTAGGCCCCATGACTAATGATTAATTAAATTAAGAAGAAAATTCAAATTAATTAATTATTTTCAAAATTCTCCACAACAATGGAGAATCTAGATTTCATTAAGGAATCCTTATGTTAGCTATGCACATAAGGAGGTTTACTTAGGAATTTTAATCAACCAAATTAATCACAAAGGTTATTTATTCAGCAATTTAACTAAACTATTTAATTAATTCATTAAATACCCTTAAGGGTGACTTTGGAATAATAAATGGGATAAGAAGTCTCAATTATTATTTTTAGCTACCCTTACTACTTTTATAGTTAATTAAACATCCCTAATTAATCTTATAATGTTTTCAATTTTTAATAATTATTACATGCTTAAAATAGATGATTAGAATTTATAAAAAATAAGTTCTCTTAATCCACTTGGCAAATTGACCTAAGAAAATTATGTGAGGTAGAGGTCATCCCAAGGAATAATTAGACAAAATCTTAGGCCAATTAACCAATTAATTAAGGCTTGATTAAGTTAATTATTAAAAACTTCAAAGCTTAATTAAACACTATTCACTAACAAGATTAAAGGATTTTTTTTTCTAGATTCTAATTTTTTAGGCTTTCCAAAATAGGTTTATTTATCATTTTCTGATTTTTCTATAATTAGTTATATTTTTTTTTGAAGTTTTGGTTAATTAAATAACATTTTTTACCCTAATTAATCCATTTAAACAGTTGGTGCCACACGATAGCAAACATGGCAGCGCTTTTCACGTGGCACCATAGGATTGATTATTTAAATCATTCGATATGGCTGATGACTCAGCAGTGAGAGATGTGCTTTCATCTCAGTCGTCCGATTATGGATTAGATGGCAAAGAGTGATCCTATGATTTTAATGAGAAAATCAAGAAAATTTAGCGTGATAAATCAAGGCCGCCATCCATTTTAATCATGCAAAATGGACGGTTGATGATCTGTCATCTTCTCACAATGGAAGTTGGACATCATCCACCTTTCTTCACTAGATTCAAGCTTACTGGAGCTTTTGTGATGGCAGATTTGACTCCAAAATGATCAAGGGATGATTCTAGGTGGATCTTATGATGGAATTTGTGTGAAATGCAAATTTTCTGTAGAAAGGACCAACACCTAATGGTCAAACTATAGTTTGTCCAAAAATTACCTCATTGGAGCTAAAGACTGGTGGTCCACCAACTGATGTACCTTTGTCTTGAAGAGACGAAGCTCTGTTGAGAAGACCACGAGTTGCCTCCCCGCTGATTATTCTCTGGACCAAGCACCGTCATGAATCTCACTAGAGTTGGTCTTGGGATGTCTTTCGATGCTCAAATCAATTTGGAATTAATTTTTTTGGTTCATTAAAGTTAGAGGAAGGTGTGGAAAGAACTAATTAGGATTTTGTGGAGTTTTGGTGAGGTTGGATGGAATGGTGGCTCAGTTTGGCCGTGGAGTTGGTCTCACCAGTGATAGGGTGTGCAGGGAGCTCTGTGGAAGCTTGGGGACTGCTCGGAATGCTCTGGTGAATGTGTGTGTTCATTTTGGATGGGATAGGAGGCGTATTCCCTCCTCCTCATGTGAACCAACCAAAGAGGTTGGTTTATGTCATGGTAGCTCATAGGCAAAGGGGTGGCCAGAAATGGCATAGAACTGATGAGGTGGAGGTCCCCTAATAGCTGTGAGAGTTTAGTGGGTAGTGGTGAGATGGAAAAGTTCCTTGGGTTAAACCAAGGGTTAGCCAATGTGAGAGGGACCTCACCTTGGTCAATGGTTAAGCCCAATAGCTTTGGGTCAAGCCTAGTCAGCATAGGGGAGATCAAGACATGCTAAGGTGATTACTTAACCCAAAGGGAGGGGTTGAACCTTCCTATTTTAGAATTTTGTTTTATTTGGAATCCTTAATTCACTTAATTTGGGCTAAATTGGGTTCACATTGGGTCCACTTGGGCTAGTCAATGGAGACTTAAGGACAATTCATGCCAAGTTTGGACTTGATTTAGTTGGGTTTGGCTCAATTTAACCTATATAGGTCAGTTTGGGATCAGTTGGGTGAGGTTGACCAATTGACCAATTTGGGTCAAGATGGCACTTGGCTTATATTTAATTATTCATTTGGATAGCATTAGTGCAATTAGTTTGACTCAGTTTAGAGTGGATTTGGGTTTGGTTCATATAGGTCAAATTGAGTTGAACGAAGGGTTGATCTCTATTTGATTGATCATTTGGGAATGATTGTAACTATTGGTTTGAATTGATTTGGAGTTTTGGTTCAATTTGGGATAAGTAGGTCAATTGGGTTGGCTTAGTGTGATGAAATTTTCATTTTCATTCTATATTTGAAAGATAAATGAAAATAAAAATAATGCTTTGGTTGGGGCACCACATAGATCCATAGATGTTCTTATTAGGGTGATCAGGTATGACATTGAGGAATGATGTACAATCTCGAGAGATAGAAGTCACCATCCTACAATGGACCTAATCACCTTAATAAGGACTCCTAAGGACTATGGGTCTTCGTATGTACTAGAGATTCTTCCCTACTTTACATGGAAAAGTAAAGTAGGGTTTATTTTAAATCGGGTTTGTTACGTTCCCTATGGAGGTAAGCCCCTATAGTAATGACATCATAAAGAATGGGATTCCTTAGGAATACTCTCGATTAAGATAAATAATCATTGTCTCCAAAGATTCCAAAGATAGGACTATTAATCAATTGGTTTAATTTTAAAAGATCAAGTGAGATTGATCAAGAAGAAGGAGTTATTATCAAAATTAAAGGAAGATAAATATGGGATGCTTATGATACTAAGAAGCCTAGTAATCATCCCAAACTATCCTATGGTTGGGCTTTATCCTTTTGAAATTGAAGTGATTTATTTATTTGAGTTGAATTTTTATTAGAAATCTAGTGCTTACAATTCCATGATAAAAGATCATGGAAATGCCTAAGAGGTGAGGATTTATGCTTGTAGCCCGCAAAAGGATGTAGCAACCTCTGAACCTAAATCTAGGGAACTTTGGAGAGGGACAAAGCATGACCTAAATCTAAGGCGAAAAATGGGCATACGGTTTACCTCCACAAGAGAGGATAAACCACCCGACTGTTTGGACTTACAATCCCCTAAGGGTGGCTGCCAACTAACTCCTCCTATGATTTTAAAAACATGTAGGCAAGTCATATGCTTTTGCAAGATAGCTAAGTTGGTATTTATTTAGAAAGAGACAAAGTCCTTAAACACACTCCCTAAGAGACTAGATCATGTAGAGCATGATTTAATGACTTAAATCTAATACAAATTTTGTTATATTTTATTTTTATTTTTGGACAATGGATTTGACACAGGCTATAGGATTCATATGCCTAATGCATGAGAAATTGGTTATGGGCCAAAATCAACAAGAATGGTATGTGTTTCCACCATGGCTCTCAAAGGTCAAGCCAAGTTCCCTGGCAAAGGTGGAAGCCCTCCATAAGTAAGAGTGCAGCAAGATGATTTTATATGCATGATGTAAAAACAAACAACATCCAACTAAGGGGTTGCTAAATCTTTTATCTTGTTTTATAACCTAGGCTTTAGGTGAGGTTATGAGTTATGAATTTTTAATTTTGAGTTGATTAATTAGATAGAAATTTTATTTTTTCCTAGGATCCTAATCGCATCCAGGCCATTTATCAAAGCTAAAAGAAACTAGGAAAATATGTCATCTTAATGAACAAGCTAAACAAACATCAAATAATTTATAAAGCTAGTGCAAAAGAATAAGATGTCTTATATGGTCAGGCTCCACCGCACAAACCTAAAAAGAAATTAGGTAGCTAACCTCTACCCTTATACAAGCTAGATAACAAATGAATTAATTACAATCAATAAAGGAATTTATGTTATGGTGGGGTGTCTTCATTCTTCATTTCTTTATTTCTTCATTTCTTCTTTTCTTTCTTCTTTCTTCTTCCTTCTTTTGGTTCGTTGGAATATGGTTTCTCCAAAGGCTTCACATGGTGCATAAGATATAATCTTATGATCAATGTTCATCCTAATCCCCCATAACATTCATTCCAAACCTTAATTGCAAAATTACATGAAAATGGGAAAAGTAAATCTGACTAAAACCTGCAAAATAGAGATTAGCTAAACACACCACACAATCCCAAGCATGCATATGAATAAATTGGACTTAGCAGCCCACACATAAGTAACCAAGTCCACCTAGCCTATTTTTAGATTATGCTTAGAGGTATAAGCAACCTACACAGTAAAAGCATTTATATTTTTATTACATTGCCCCTTAAGCACAATCCCTTACAGAAAATAATGGTTAGACTAAGATCGCCCTGTCATTCAGTCTATGCACATACATGCTAACATCCACACTAAAACATCACATCATAAAATAAAATCAAGCATCAAACCATGCACTGCCCTAACATAAAGCTAGAAATGGTGACTTAACCTAATGTGTGTGTCATTTAAGGCTTGTGTGGTGTGTCTTATTTAGGCTTTAAGGTTAGAGTTTTATAAATGTGGAAGGATTCAACTTAGAGGGTGGTTTCATTTAAGTGATTTAGTTATTTTGTTAATTTTATTTTGTGATTTGATTTGGTTTGAATGAACATACTCTTAATTATTATGTTGTAAAGAGAGAAAAAGAGAATATAACTTCTCTTTCCTCTCTACCTTAAGTAATTTTTAAGGCAGATTCATTAGTGATTTTTCTTTACTAAATATTTTATTATGTGTTTTAATTAATCCTAAATTTATATTTGCTCTAAATCAACCTATTCAATAAGAAAGGCATTTTAAGATTAATTAAAGTGAATTACTATCATAAAAAACACAACTCTTTATTTCTTTCTGACATGTGTATCATGCATATGAATGTACCCTGAGCATAGCTATACATACAAATGTAAATATTTAACACACCTTAATGATGAATCCTAAGGGATGTTGCTTAAGAAAATTTAGATGCTTCATGATCCATGATTTTGTTAAGTAGGAAAGATAGGGATTCCTTTATCCATTAATCAAATTCACATTTACATGTATGAAAGATATAAGTGAGTATGGCGCCATTATTTTTTACACCAGGGGTGTAAGGTACAAGACCTACTTGGGGCTACTTAAAGCCTTGCAACCCTGCGGTGTCTATACTAATATACCATTTTTCTTAAATACATGTGCATGTACAAAAGCAAATGAATGGATGAAGAATCATGCAAAAGATTTATCTTTGTTTGTTTGTTTGATTTGTTGATTGTTTAATTTATATGTGTAGATGTGGAGATCCTTCTTAAAGGTTAACATAGGAATGGATTTAAGCAAGTGTTGTATTCCTTTCAAAAGAACTATACACTTTGCAAATCCTATTCAAAACTATGTTAAAAGAGAAGAGAAGGAAAAGCCACATAATGCACATCTTATGTTGTACTCACATGCAAACTTATAAGTAATTATAAGTAGCAAACTTTTCATTTATCATTTTTGATTTATAGTTTTTTTTGAAATGGCCTAATGCAATTGTCTCACCAAAGAAAGAAATGGCCTAATGCAATTGGCTCACAATTATTGATTAATTAAGCTAAAGGGTTTAATTAAGTACTTTCATAACCTTCCCACACATGTGAGTTAGAAATGATTTCCTTAAGCTTATTTAGGTAATTAAACACCTAAGTATCTACCCAGCAAAGGATTGATTAAGTTCACATTGATTTTGAAAATTTGATTAAGTAATTAAGAAGATTATTATGGATTAATCCTTAATTAGGTTTGGATAAAGAATGAAAGGGGGTTTAGGGAATAGCTTAAGAAAATATCCCAAAATTATTGCATAAACCTCCTAACCACCTAAACAAAGTTTAATTATCTTAAATAAGTCATTAAACCATTGTTCACATGCTTAATTATCCTTAATTATATTAAGAGAGTGATTAAGGATTCATTAATTGATTTCCCTAATTAACTCATTAATAAATTCCAAGAAAATTAGGGGAGGCGGAAGTCATCCTCCTAAATATGCCTGAGAAGTTTGGAATTAATTAATAAAATGATTAGGGAGTAATTAGGGTTATTGATATTTTAAATAAACCCTAATTAAAGAAAATTCACTTTTCAAAATCAACTAGAAATAATTTTATATTATTTCTCACTGAATTTTCTTTAAAATGAGCCTTCATTCATATTTTTTTGATTTTCCTACATTTAGTTATGTATTTTTGAAGTTTCAGTGATTAAGGATAATTAAATAACCCTAATTATATAACTAATCCCATCGACATCACGTGGACTGCTGACGTGGTGTGCCCTTTCCATGTGGTGTGACTAGATTAGTTATTTAAGTTATCAAATCAGCTACATAGTTAGCTGGTGGCACTACGCATTTTTCCTTGGACCGTTCGATTAAAGATTGGATGGTCCAGATTAAACCTACAGTTTCTAAAGGGTTAAACAATAGATCTGGATCATATTAATCAAAACATTCCATCTAAAACATGTAGGATAGATGATCCATGATTCATCTCTGTCCTTGCCTGCAAGATACGACAACCATTCATACTCTAAGGCTTGATCTGAGCTCACTTGAGCTCGGATTGAGTAGGGATTGAACACACACTATCTAAGAGCAAAGAGAAAGACATCTAATGATGGAATTCACTTGGGATTAAAGTTCTCTTCACAAAGGACCAAAGAATTCTATACTTAAGCTTGATTTTGATGCATACCTCATCGGAGGCTATCACCGACACTCCCAACCATCGAGGTAGCTTCATCTAGTGGACACGAAGCCCTATTGAAGGTTTAAAGGCTTGAGGTGAAGTGGATCTTCCTATTGGCCATAGCTCCTTTCAATGGCTTGAGGCTTTGGTCTAGCTCCTCCTTCCCATGGCTTGATTGCTTGGGATTTGATTTGGCTGAGCTCGATTGGGTCCTCTGATGGTGCTTGCAAAAGGAATTGAACTTCTATGGAGAATTGGCTAAGTTGGAGATCTCCTTAGCCTCCCTTATTTTTAGTTTAAGCAAAATCAAAATGGAGAATTGGAAAGAGGTTGAAGATGCTTGGAGAAGGTTGGAGAGGCTTGCTCTAGGTTCCTATGGCTCAATCGACAATAAGCAGTGTGAATTGGAATAAAAGTAGGAGGAGTATATCTCCCCCTACATGGATCGGACGGTCGTGAGTTCCTTTGCCATTTTGATCAAATTGATCCTATTGAATGGGTTTGTTAGGCTATTAGAAGCTTCACATGGTTGAATTTTGACAGAGAAGAGTAGTGGAGGAGTTTTCCATGTGTTAAATGAGGGCATGAGGTGATTTCATATGCTCATTTTCCATTGGGTGGTCAATTTTGCCTTGGGTTGGGTTTGGCTAACCCAAACCCATTGGGTCATGTGCACCACACTCATTAGTGTCCATTTAGTCCACTTAGAGGGTGCCAAGTTTCCATGAAAAGTATTTGACCAAATTCTAAGTGGAATTGGCCATAGGTTACCCCATAGTAGGGGTAAAATGGTCATTTGGATTTGATTTCAATTTGGGCAGATTTGGAATAGTTTGAAATTGGGTTGTGCCAATTTTCAATGAATTTGGTGTTAATTTGATATCATTTGGCTCATGTTAACTCATTTAGGTCAAAATGGATCAACTTAGGTCAAGTTGATATGACCATTTGAAATGTTTTGGTATCGTTGATTTAGTTCAATTTGATTTGTACTTGGTTTTGGTTCATTTGAGTTCACTTGGGTTAGGTCAGGGTTTGTTTAGGTTTGGTTGGTTATTTGAAATATTTTGCAAGCTTTGGTTTCAATCAATTTTGGTTTGATTTGATTTTTGGCTTGATTTGACTTTTTAGGTCAATTAGATTTATGGTCAATTGGGCTAGATTGGGACTAGTTGGCCAATTGAGGCTTTGGTCAAGTTCATCATGTGGTTTAGAATGAATTCGACCCATTGGTTGCAATCAATTTAGCATAGATCAAGATTTGACATATTTTGACTTTGAAGGTCAAATTGGGTCAAGTTGGGTCAAGTGGCCAATTGGGCTAGGTTAGGCTCAAATGGTGACTTGGTTAAGTTCAAACATTGATCATGAACTGGTTTAGATTAATGGTTTCAATCAATTTGGCCTATGGTAGATTTTGATTAGTTTAGGGTTCATTTGGGTTAAGTGTTGACTTGGTCAACACTTAGGCTTGACTTAGTTTGACCTAATTTGAGTGATTGATCATCCTATGATGATTGTTTCCCACAATGTGAGGCTTAGGTGGGCTTAGTAAAATCCAATTTGGGTATGATTATAATTTAGCTCAAAAAGGTACTTTAGCTCACTTTGGGTCAGGTGAGCCTAAGTGGGTCAATCGACTTGATCAAGCTTTGATTCAAGTTTGGTTGTACTCACATATGGACTTATGATCAAAATATAAATCCATTTGCATGTGAGTTGGAGTAAAATGGGTTTTCATTCATTTGATAATTTCAAGTTCAAATGGTGAACATAGGTTCGATTTGGGTTTGAATTGTGAATTTAGTTTTGGTTCGATGATTAAAGTTTGTGTTTATATTTGGATTTATGATTCAAGGATTGATTGAATCATGAAGAAAATCCAAGGGTTTGGATTGATTTGTGTTTGGTTTGGCTAAGTTCAAGAATTTGACTTGAAAGGGTATAGGTTGGTTTTAGGTTATATTTGGGTTAAGTTTTGAATTTAGTTTTGGTTATTTAAATTTATGTTTCATTTATATTTGTGAATATAAATGGAAATATAAATGGTTTATGAGAAAATCTCTTTAATTTGAATTGATTTGGATTTGATTTGAGCTAAGTCCATAAGATGGAATCAAAGTGACTTAGGAAAGATTTTAGATTTGGACTTGAGTTTTGCATTTGGTTTTGGTTATTTGAATTTATATTTTATTTATATTTGTGAATATAAATGAAAATATAAATGGTTATGAGAAAATCTCTTGAATTTGAATTGGTTTGGATTTGATTTGAGCTAAGTCCGTAAGATGAAATCAAAGGGACTTAGGAAAGATTTTTTAATTTGAAATTCAATCATAAGTTTCAAACATTTGGAATTGATTCATGATTTGAGAAAATCCCTTGGAATTGATTTAAGGTTTATTTTGGAATTGAAGTTGGTTTAAGTGGATTTGAATATGGAGTTTGACTTGAAAGAATGAAGTAAGGATTTGGTTCAAGCTATAGGGTAGGCATGTTTTCCTAGCACCCCTAAGGCATGACCTATTCCTTTAGCTAACTCTTCTAAGTCTCTAGGGTTCGATTAAGTGTTCACCTAATCACTATAAGTGTATTAAGACTAAAGAATTCTTAGTGTTTAAGAGGAGTCCTATGTCTAAGATGGAGGGGTTGAGAGCTCATTCTAAAAATGAGGTAAACACTTAGTCAAATTGGCTTTAATTAATGATTGTAGGGTGTTCAATAATCAATCTATGATTAATTAGAAACATTGGTTGCAATCAATTTGGATTGAAATGAGATTTGTCCCAATTTGGCCCTTTGGGTCAAATTGGGTCAACTTGGGTTAAGTGGCCGAATTAGCTTGGTTTGACCCAATTGATTGCAATTAGGTAATCAAAGATGATCAACAATTATTATTGAAGAGATTGGATGAGTTGATTTAATCCAATTTGGGTTGGATTGAAGTTTGAATCAAATTGGTCATTTAAGACCAATTGAGTCAAGTGAACCAATTGGGTTAAATTGAGAGTGTGAAGGTTGAAAAATTTTCAATGGTGAATTTGGAGTTAATTGATGACTTTGATCAAAATCAATTTGGGTTAGACTTAGTTATAACCCATTTTACCTCTTTAGGTCAAATGAGTTAAGTTAGGTCAATTGCTTTGGTATAATGGGTTAAAATGAATTGAAATGGTTAGTTAGATGCTTCAGAGAAATCATGAGGTTTATATCAATTAAATTTGGTTTGAATCATGTTGAATCAATTTTTGACCCTATGGAGTTCAAATGACCTAATTTGGGTCAAGGCCAAGTCAATTTGGTTTTGGTCTAATTGGATTGAAGTGAAAGCTTTCTCAAGATCAATTAGGATTCATTTGAATTCAGGTGAATGAGGTTTTAGTTGGAGTTGAATTGATCTTGGGTTTAGCCTTCTTGAATCCAAAGGAGCTAAGTTAATTTAGGTTGGTTACTTAACTCAATTGAACTATAATAAATCATGTTGAGCTAAAGTCAAATTAGTTCTAATTTGAGGTTTTGATTAACAATCATTTGATTTAGTTTGGGTCCATTGGTTTAATCTAGGATGTGGTTGGGTTCAAAGAAGGTAGTGTTCTACCTATCCTAAGTTGGGGTGTAGCCCAAGAGTTAAACCTTCTAAGTCTCTAGTCATGGGGTGAGCATTCTCTTAACTACTAAGAGTGTCTTAGTTCCTAGATGGATCCTAGGTTTAAGAAGAAGGTATTCAACCTCACTCCAAAAGTGAGGTCAACGTAGGAGAAGTAGCTTAAATTTTTATTGTAGGTGTAATGACCATCAAGGAAGTTAGCCTTATAGAATGAAATGCTATGAAGTTAGCTATCAATCTCAAAATCACTATAATATGTACTATCATGAAGTGATTGGTCATAGGCCTCACCCTTATATTTAGAAGCCTTTGGAAGATCAAGTATCCTATTTACTCATTTAGAACCCCCCCTCCCCAAAAAAAAAATAAAAATAAAATTGCTCATTTAAAGATTATAACTAGGCTAAAAAATAGTAGATTATCAATCTACAAGCTAATCTACTAGTTAAAAAGGCTTCAAACATAAATTCACATTCCAAGGAAATCTGCAACTAGCTACACATCTTGGATGAGTCCATGAATCTCATTAAATCAACTTACAAGTAACACAACTTACATATTTCCTCTTAAAATAACCATCTTAAAAATCACTGCCCTTTTTCTTTTCTCTTTATGAAGCTCAACCACATCTTAACATCAATGATGTTACTTGCCAACTTCTTGGATGCCATCTTACTTTAAAAGGAACTTATTAATGGCTCTACTAGTCAAGTTAGTAATTAAGGTGATGTGACATGATTTTTTAATTATTTTAATCATCTAATCAAACTCTTTACTTCTTGGTATTTATTATAGTTGCTATGGCTACTTACTTATCAAATTTTCTAGTCCTTTTGTAAATCACCTCTATAAGGACAAGAGAATCACAGAATTAAGTGCATACTTAAGGTATACCTCAGATAAGATAGACTTGTCCAAGGAGTGGAGGCTCAAATTAGACTCAATCCTTCTACACATTTGTTATTCACCAACTTACTAGCTCATCCTTGGGCAGTTTAATAGCCAATCGCCAACACGGCAAAAGATGGACTCACCTCCAATCTAATGTTAGGGAAGTTGCCACTCACCTAGATGCCCATTATATTATCTTTTAAACTTGCATAATGCACCAAATTGGAAAACACTATAAACGACTCCCTACCTACTTGCCACTCAACAAGGACTCAAGATAGCTAACTAACTCACCACATAGAAAGGACAAGTTGGCCCATAAAAGGACACATGACTCTTAGGGGCCACATCTCAGCTACATCGCACTATAATACACATCTTAATATTTTCTTTTTCCTTATAATTTGTATTTTATTTATTTATTTTATGAGTTTCCTATAACATTGTATGTAGCCTTATGATCTTTTAAATGACAGGTCAACTGGCATTCTTGAGGACTTCTCTTTGGACTTTGAATTTTTATTTTATATATATTCTTAGGGTATACCTCTCATAGGTCGAGCTTATCCAATAAAGTCATACTCATATCACTCAAATTTTCCCAAGGGTGATGGACTCGAAATCTCTTACTCGATCCATCTAGATGCTAGCCATCCAAACATTTAAAATTCCCCTACTTGAACAACAAACCTGATAACCACTCTTCAAACGAATTAGATGGTAGATTCCCTTCGAGCATCATAATAGGGAACTCATTGCATGACTAGAGGAACACCCTTGGACAATTCTCAAACTCATTAAATACCACTAACAAACAACCTTTACTAAATGCTCGCCAGGGACTCATAGCTCATTATGGAGATACTATACTCACCCCTTTACCTAGGCATAAGAGAGTGGTCATAGACAAAGGCCCATGCCACTAAATGATCACACTTTAACTACATGATATAGACATGTGCACATGTCATTAGCTTCTAAACTTTAAACATTTGTTTACTTACTTTTGAGTCTCCTATAGTCATGCACGTAGCCCACTGATCTTAAAATATTAGGTCAAGAGTTTCCTAAAGACTTTTCTTAAGACATTTAGTTGGATTTATTATGATATATCAATATTATTTATTATATTTACTATTTTAGAGTGCTTTTTGGGTTACTATGAATCTTATTGGTATTCTAATACTTCACTAGATTTCTTAAAGACTTTAAAATCTACATTCCATTATTTTGTTGTACTCTCCTTGCTTTGGCTCGCATGCTACTTTTCTTGGCCCCCTCTTACATTTCATTATAAGACACACCAATAAGGTTTGGCATCATTTCACCCAAAAAAAATGGATTCAACATCCTCTTTGGTGTAGTATGCATAGATTGATACCATAATAAGAAGCTAAACTCTTCAAGAAGTAGGCCAACCCACCTAAAACAACTCAATCAATATGGAAAAAAACTATCTAACACTTTATCACACAACACAATTTAAAAATAAATGGAAGATCACATCACTCACCTAGTTCAAAGCACCATTAAAAGAACATAATGAGAATCCATTAGGATGCATGAGTTAGAGGGTTGTTTGAATTTGGTCCTTCTACACATTAAGCACCATAGATAAGCAATAATCTCAATCCTAAGCATTCATGATAAGCCTTAACATATAAGTGGACCCCTAATATGTGTAGTGTACTATCCAAAGTACACTGCCCATATTGGTGTTGACTGAACTAATCGACACTACAAGCATAAAGTTGTAGAGGTCTAACTTTGGTTTTGAGTTTAAGTTTATATTTTGATTTGATTGTGAAATATATGCATAAATATGCCTAAGTTTGTTTTAGTTTAAAATGATTCATTCCTAGATATTCAGGTTTACTAAATTCTAAGAAGAATAAATATGCCCTTAAGAGTAGATCTAAAGGAAGAACTAATCGTAATATAGTTATTATAACCAAAGAAAGAATCTTGAAGAGACTTTCACTTGACTATTAGAGATTTGAATCCTATAGGTTTTCAATGGCTATACTAAGAAGAAAACTTAAGGACTTATATCTTCTTACATAAACTAGCCAAGGGGATAGTTGTAATGACTAACCAACCTAAAGAAGGATCCATAGTATATCTTGAAAATTTTATCTTTTAGACTAGATGCCTATTATGGGACTTAATTCATCTAGTTATCTATTAAGAGGAAGCCTTCAATGGCTTTATGTGTTCTTAAATAGGTATAATTAGGAAGAGGGGTTTAATTGACTTATTCCTACACCTCAAGATTTTGGCTTTTAAGGAAGGGGTCTTCATGATTTGTTCCTAACCTAAATAGCCTATAGGGATGGGGTATTTAATGATTTATTTCATTCCTACAATTTTTTTCACTAGAAACTAGAATAGGGGTCATAATGAATTAAATCCTAATATAGTACAATTTAGCTAATAAGAAGGATCTTTCAATAGCTTAATTCTAACATGAGTAGCTTAAATAAGGGAAAGGGGTCTTAGTGATTTAATCCTATTCCTCAGATTTTGGACTAATAGAGTAAGGGCCTTAATGACTTTGTCCTAATTTAAATATTCTATATGATAGAGAAAGGGGTCTTAAAGACTTTATCCTAAATTTATCATTTAATAAGATGCCTACTATGGGTGTTACACCTATGTAAATAGCTATTAAGATGAGGCATTCAATGGCTTAATCCAACTTAGCTAGATATGAAAGAGGAAAGGGTACTTAATGACTTGTTCCAATCCTTAATATTTTTGGCTAATAGAAGAGGAGTATTCATGACTTAATCCTAATCTAATTAATCAATTTGATAGGGAAGGCATGTTTAATGACTTTATCCTAACCTATGAATACTGGAGTGGTGCAAAAAATGGCTTGCTCCAAACCTATGGAAGACATGAGGAGGATGCCATGAAAGGCTTTATTCCAGCTCAAAGTAAGTGTGGGAAAGGTGTCCTAAAGAGGCTAATTCTATCCTAAAGAAATTGAATTTTCTATTTCCACATAGGGTAAATATGACTTCAAGTCATTGCACAGAATTTAAGAAAGATAACATTCAAATTTGAACAAAGTTACAAAAGAAATAAAGAGAAACAAAATTTTATTATATTAATCATCATTCTTTTGAAACTGAATACACGTTCCACATAGTATTTCTTTAAGTAATGCCCATTGATTGGTGGCATTGGATGTTTTCCATTACAAGTAATAAGTTTGTAAGAACCTCCTTCATGGACTTTTTTCACTACGAATGGTCCTTCCCAAGTTGGCTCGAACATGTTGCCGATCCTGTGATGAGCTAAAATTGGATTTTATGATTTTGATCTATGGTAATATTATTATTGACTACTATTCTTAATGAAGGAAACTGTACTTATAATGGAAGAACTACTTCAGTTCCAT
This sequence comes from Cymbidium sinense, assembly GCA_021442155.1. Taxonomy (NCBI): domain Eukaryota; kingdom Viridiplantae; phylum Streptophyta; class Magnoliopsida; order Asparagales; family Orchidaceae; genus Cymbidium; species Cymbidium sinense. The sequence goes on from CM038226.1 coordinate 47,529,242, forward strand.
AAAGCAAAGCATAATGTGTAGAATAAGTTGGTGTCTTGTATGTGGTCCGGTAGGCTCATAAGGCTTCAACCAACTTTTTATGCCATTGATGTTTATTTTCATCAAGTACTTTTTTCAAAATTCTTACTAAAGTTTTGTTGAATGCTTCGGCCAATCCATTTGGCCTAGGGTAATAAATGGTCAAATATCTCTAATTAATCTTATGTTTAGCCATAAAATGATTTAATTTTGTGGACTTGAATGATGGGCCATTATCGTATATGATTTGGTGAGGAACACCAAATCGATATACAATATTTTCTAAAAGAATTTTAACACATGATATGTCTTTACTTCTTTCAGTGGTATCATTTTAACCCATTTAGAGAAGTAATCTATTGTAGCTAATATAAAATGATACCCTTTTGGTGAAGGAGGGTCAATAGGCCCTATGTTGTCAGTACCCCAAATCTCGAAGGGCTAAGAGGCAATCGTAGGATTTAGTACATTAGGAGGCTAATGTAAGAGTACACCATGTATTTGACATTGAAGGAAATGATGTACACTTTCCATGTAATAATTTAACATATATGGATGATAATAACTAAGTCTTTTGATTTTCAATTTCATCTTGGGTCTAGATTGGTGAGTACCACATAATCTAGAGTATACCTTTGTCATAATCTTATGGGCTTCCTGCTTGTTTAAATAGTAGAGCCACATTTGATCAAATGATCTATGGTATAATACATCATTAATTAATGCATAAAATAAGGCACATTTCTTTATTTGATTTGCCAGTGACTTATCTTCAAGAAGCCTTCCCTTACTCAGGTAGTCAATGAATGGCTTCCTCTAGTCACATTCTACTTGACTTTCAACAAGAGTGGTTATCCTTTGCATTTCTTCATTCCTATTCATGTCATCCAAATCTATAAAAGATAAGACTTCTTAATTTTAAACATCTATAGAAATAAATTCATTTTTAAGGCATATGATTTTTTTGGCAAGCTTAGCCAAAGAATCTGCTATAGAATTATCTTTATGAGATATTCTATATAGAGTTACATATGGGATTTTCTCAAGTAGTTTCATCATGTATTGATAATAACTAAAGAGCTTTGGATGAAAAACTTTATAGGCTCCACTCACTTGGTTAATAACCAGTTGAGAGTCTCCAAAGATGTTTATATTTTTGATATCCATAAGGATTGCTAGCTCTAATTTAGTGATAAGAGCCTCATATTCAGCTTCATTATTTGTGCAAGGCTCGACTAAATGATTGAATTTACAAATCATTCTTTTATCTAGGGTTATAAAATTTAACCCAATTCCTACCTTCCCTCGGACATGAATTTAATTTTTTTATTTTTCTTAGATGATGATGCACCATCAAAATACAACTCTAAGTGGCATTAGGTTTCCTTCTAACATCATGATCTACTCATTTAGAAGATCATCATTTAAAGGAGAACTCTCGAGTATGGGGTGTGCTTCTAAGAAGTCAGCTACTACTTATCCTTTTACATCACCAATAGAAATGTAAGTGATCTCAAATTAGAATACATCTAATGGCTAAGGTATTTTAATGGATATCATAATTTTTGAGTAGCAAAGATTAAGGCTAAACAATGCCTTTCAATAGATAGATAATTCATCTCTGCTGGGATGAGTCTATGACTTAAATAGTAAAGGAAATTTTCATTTCCTTCTTCATTTACTTGGGTTAATAAAGCCCCAAGTGATTCATCTAAAGCTGTAATGTATAAAATCAATGGCTTTCCCAGAGTTCGAGTAGCCAAAATATGAGGTTCATTAAGTATTTTTTTAGGCTTTCAAATGCATTTTGGCATATTTCATCCCAAATGAATTTGTAATCTTTCTTTATCAATGCTGCAAATGGTTGACACATTCCTGATAAGTTCAATATGAACCTCCTTAAATATACAAGCCTTCCCTCAAATGATCTTCATTGTGTAAGACTTCTAGGTGGCAGAATTTCTATAATAGCTTATATTTTTTTTTCTGGATCAATTTCTATCTCATGGTGTCGCACTACAAACCCTAAGAATTTTTTTGAAGTCACTTCAAAAGTACACTTCAATGGGTTCATTTTTAGGTTACATCAGCATAATCGTTCAAAAATTATCCATAAATCATACAAATGATAATCATTTTTTTTACTTTTGATGCCTAGATCATCGATATAGCATTCGACTTGATTATGAATCTAGTCATCAAATATCTCGATATAGCATTCTCTGGTATGTTGTCCCAGCATTTTTGAGACTGAATAACATGACTATGTAACAAAAAATTCCTATAGAAGTTCTAAATGTCATATGCTTTTCATCCTCTATAGACTTCTTAATCTGGTTTTACCCAAATGATCCATCCATGAATGAAAACATCTCACACAAAGAGGCTATGTCAACCATAAGTTGTGGTATTGGCAACGTGAACTCATCTTTGGGACAAGCCTTATTCAAGTCTCTAAATTCAATGCAAATGTTCATTTGAGCATTATTTTTCTTCATATGGACTACACTGGCTAGCTAATCAAGATATTGTTCTTCTCTCATAAAGCTAGCTTCAATTAATTTCTTCACTTTAGCAATTACTTGCTATTCAATTTCTAGGAACATTTTCCTAGGAGCTTGCTTTACTGGAATGACATCAGGTTTAATCTCAAATTTGTGCACAATAACATCTAGAGATAAACTTGACATTTCATCATAACTACAAGCAAAATATTCTTTATATTCAGGAGTAAAGTGATTAACTCTTCAGAATCTTCTGAACCCAACAAAGTACTAATTAAGTTAGCTTTAAGTCTTCAATAATTCCTAGGTTAACCTCCTTTAACTCATTGATAGTAGATTTAATTTCTCCCTCAAACTTAAGAGGAGCATTTTGAGCAAGCAATCATCGAATTTAGTTTTATTTCTATGCATAATTCCTCTAAAGAGTTAAATGGAATTTCATATAATTGATCTGATTCTAGGAAACTGCTTATCATTAAACAATGTACTGTAACATCTAGTGGCTCATTGACACCAAACCCAATACCAGCTTTGGAATGTGAATTTTTATGTTTAGTATTCCATAAACTTTCCATGTGTTGAGCTATATCTCTATGCCAAGTATTTGTAATAAAACTACATTTCATAGAGTTTTTAACACAATCAGAGTACCAGTCAAAAGTAAGCTCTATTATTTCATTTGAAAGTGGGTTAGGGGCCACTTTGACTTCTAATTGAGATATTTTACTTTGAACAAAAGGTGTCAAAGTCAAAGTGTCCACATATTTCTTTAACTTTTCAAATGTGGAAAGCTCTGACTCATCCTTTAATATTGTAATTTGTTCTTCATCACATCTGATTCTAAAGTAATCTCAAACCTTCTTGAGGAATCTTTTTTGATTGGAAACCTCATCAGAACTAGACTCTAAAACAAAATGTATCATTGGAGGTTCTTTTTCTATTTCTGTTTCTTTTTCCTCCTTTTCTTTATTTTTCTCCTTTTCATTTGTTGCATTATTTGGTGCCTCAATAATGTTGGATTCTATAGAATCATGTTTTGACTTCTTAGGCATGTAATAAGCTGTGCCTTCATAGAGTTCAATTTCATGAACATAGAATGGTTGTATTGTGGGCTCCAAAAATTCACCATTGACTTCTTAATGAAGAGAGCTTGATTTATGTCAGTCAAATCTTTAGAAGGCAGATGAAATAGTAGATAAGACACTACCCAGAGATTTGACCATTATTTTGTGAGTACTTTAGATCTAGTTCTAGGTTTCCTATAGGCACAAGCACCTATAGTTAATTTCCCCTCCCAATATTGAGAGAGAGCTTTCGATTAATGCTAATTGTTAGATCATTGAATGTGTAGCCTATAATAGCAGGATGTGGAGTTTCAAAATTTAGATTTATGAAATTTATTATCCTTTACATGAAGTGGATGGTTGGGGGAATGATGACACGCCCGATCAAGATCACATGGTTCCATCATCCCAAGTTGGCATGGTCCCTAGTCTACTTAGTAAGAGGAGGTTATCGACCTAACCTCATCGAAGGATCCTTTTTAGCAGCCATGGGTTGCGTCATCCAAGGGAACCTTGTAGACCTGGGGTGGCATTTGCCTAAGGAAACAAGCTTAAGTCTACTTTAACTGACAGAGGGCTTCTTTCCCTATCAGGTACACCCTATGATTCACATCTCAAGGGGCAGAACTATTGGGGAACATACGAGCTACATTTGTGACCATAATATAATGGTGTCATTTGATGGTAATCACATGATCAGAGGACTCTAGTCTTAACCGCATCATATGTAGAGCCTACTGGCCAAACCACACGGACAGAGGACACAGGCCACATCCTTACTGGCATGAGATTATTTGAGTGTGAATATAGATGTATACTTGAAATTACATTGGCTCTTATGTGAGCTAGAGTTTCTTAATTTATCACTTTCAATAAACAAGTACAGAAGGTGGGTTGAGTTTTAGCTTTAAGTTTTGGATTGATGATTTTTATTTAAGCATTTAAATTAAACTTCTTTTATAATTTTTATATTTGTATAAAATTTGAATTTATTTTATTTAACATTGAAGAATAAATATAACTTGATGGTGATATCCCCTATAGTTGAAATCTCCATTCAACACAGCCATCATTGGGGTATATAAGTCTGCATGATCATTTAGTTTATTCTTTGAGATCCTGTCGACTCTATTAATTTAATAATAGAGGATCAAATCTATATTTATATTCTGAGAATTTTGAATTTGAGGTTATTGAATATAAAAATCTTGGACATTTTGGTAATAATGATCCCTTTAGTTGATATCTTCAATCAACTTAGCCATCATTAGAGCATTATGAGATAGTCGTCATAATGTCATATGATAGAATTAGCTTTTCAGATATTTTCTCAAGTTGAGGAAGTAATAACAATCATCATTAGGTTTTGTTAACCTTGACCTAATCCACAGACCCAATCAATAATTTGCCCAAACATCATCCTTAGACACTAGATTCAAGTATTCAACATAGTGTCAGGGCTCATGCGGGTTCTTCAATTCAAGTGTAAAACTCTTAAAACATTTACTGTACTTTGATACTAATGATTTGATATAAATTTCAAAGCACATGAGTTCAACTAGAAGTTTATCTTATGATACACGCATATCAAATTAAATTCATTTAAACATTTATATGAGTTTTAAAAATATCCAAGTTGAATATAGTAAATACCTATGAAGCATGGAGGTTTAATTAAAACTAAAATTAACATCTTCTATCTGCTTCTAATTTTGTGTTGTAGATTCGGTGGCGTAAGGCATCATTTAATACTTGATTTTATGTCTAAACCCATGTGGGATCATTTTCACTTGATTCTTCATTGATCAAGTTCTGAAACCTTTAATGAAGAATTTTATTCATCTTCATAGATATAAGAACTTTCATTTATGCTCATAGATATATTCCATGCATATGGCAAATACCACCTCTTACTTTTTTAAAAAAAATTGTTTAATGAATCACCAAATGATCTAATTATTCATGCTTACTAATAAGTCTTCTAATTAAGCTCTCATTTTCAAATCAACTTATAGAGCTTAATGAAATTTATTTGTAAGTTGTTTCTATTTAGTCTCCATTCAACACAACCATCATTGGAGTATATAGGTCTGCATGATCATTTAGTTTATTCTTTGAGATCCTGTCTACTCTATTAATTTAATAATAAAGGATCAAATCTATATTTGTATTCTGAGAATTTTGAATTTGAGGTTATTGAATATAAAAATCTTGGACATTTTAGTAATAATGATCCCTTTAGTTGATATCTTCAATCAACTTAGCCATCATTAGAGCATTCTGAGATAGTCGTCATAATGTCATATGATAGAATTAGCTTTTCAGATATTTTCTCAAGTTGAGGAAGTAATAACAATCATCATTAGGTTTTGTTAACCTTGACCTAATCCGCAGACCCAATCGATAATATGCCCGCACAACATCCTTAGACACTAGATTCAAGTATTCAACATAGTGTCAGGGCTCATGCGGGTTCTTCAATTCAAGTGTAAAACTCTTAAAACATTTACTGTACTTTGATACTAATGATTTGATATAAATTTTAAAGAACATGAGTTCAACTAGAAGTTTATCTTATGATACACGCATATCAAATTAAATTCATTTAAATATTTATATGAGTTTTAAAAATATCCAAGTTGAATATAGTAAATACCTATGAAGCATGTGAGGATTAATTAAAACTAAAATTAACATCTTCTATCTGCTTCTAATTTTTTTGTTTGGTTTAAGGCATCATTTAATACTTGATTTTATGTCTAAACCCATGTGGGATCATTTTCACTTGATTCTTCATTGATCAAGTTCTGAAACCTTCAATGAAGAATTTTATTCATCTTCATAGATATAAGAAGTTTCATTTATGCTCATAGATATATTCCAAGCATATGGAAAATACCACCTCTTACTTTTAAAAAAAAATTGTTTAATGAATCACCAAATGATCTAATTATTCATGCTTACTAATAAGTCTTCTAATTAAGCTCTCATTTTCAAATCAACTTATAGAGCTTAATGAAATTTATTTGTAAGTTGTTTCTATTTAGTCTTTTGCTTGAGGTCAAACTTTTAGATTCAATTGAATTTTACTATGATCACTTAAAATTCCATGCTTGAAGTCTATGTTTCAATTTATTATAAGTTTTCTGCAATTATATCAAATTCTCTCTAAAATCATGTCAGGCATAACATCAAAAGGTTTATTTACATATATATATATATATATATATATATATATATATATATATATATATATATATATATATATATATATATATATATATATATATATATATATATATATATATATATATATATATATATATATATCAATGAAATTCAAATTTCATTCCAAATCTAATGGATCTATTTGAGTTCAATCATTTTTTCTTTATTTAAAGTATAACATTCAAATTTACTTCAAATTCATTCTCATTTATAATTCAAAATTTAATTTGATGTCAATTTTATTTAAGCAAATTTAGGCAGCATTATTTGTTTAGCTTGAATTTTATTTCAAGTATAAATTTTAGATAAAATTTTGGCAGCATTTCGATAGTATCCTGGCATTGACCCTGTATAGGAGGCTACATCGAGTATGCTGGCCACCATGCCAAGAAAGGCATGTATGGGTGGTGTAAACACCATGGCCGAATGTGCTATCTCACCATATCAAGAAAGCTATGTATAGGTCTCTGAAGCATTGCATAAAATACAGATTTTCCTACCACGCCAAGAAAGGTGTGCATGAGTACTTATATACCTGCAATATCAATTTAAATATCAATTTTATATTTATAGTTGATTTTATATCAAGCTATTTAGGCCTCTCATTAGTGTGGAATTTGGCAGCATTTTGATAGCATCCTGGCATCATCCCGGTATAAGGGGCTACTTCGGGTATGCTGGGCCTACCCACCATTCCAAGAAAGGTATGTATGGGTGGTTTAAACCAAGGCCGAATGCATCATCTCACCATGCCAAGAAAGGCATGCATGAGTCTTTGAACCTGAAAGGAGAACACATATTTCCCCACCATGCCAAGAAAGGCATGTACTCATACTTATGTACTTGCAAGAAAACACAACTTTCCTCACCACGTCAAGAAAGGCGTGTATGAGTACTTATTTTGGTGGCCGAAAGTCTTCTTCCCCACCATGCTAAGAAATGCGTGTAAGGAGTTATTACCTATATGAAGACAAGAAATCATAGGATTTCCCCATTGCACCACGAAAGGCATATACGAGTACTTAAAACTTTAAGGGATTTTACTATTTCCTTTTTTTACCAATGACATGAAAATCAAAGCAACATCACTAATAGCCCAAATATTGAGGAGGATCAAAATTTTGAGGTGGAAAAAAATAACTTCTATTGCTACAGTATTCTTGCTATAGTACATGTGTTATAGTGTTTTCGCTGCAGTATCGTGCTACAGTAGACCGCTACAGTACTTAGCTACAATATTGCAGATTCTGGACAGAGAAAACATGAAGATTTATAGTGGCAAATTTCTTGTATGGATTGAGAGCAAGCTGATAGGATTATGGCTTTGGAGATCAAGAAACCTTCCTTGAGGTTCAATTCTTGCATTAGAAAACATGAGAGAGAGAGAGAGAGAGAGAGAGAGAGAGAGATCACCTAGATTGGCTATCAGCGAGTACTGTAGCACAGTGATGGGAGGAGGAGGCTTAGTGTGGGAATGAGAGTGGATGGGGTGTTCGACTGAGCAAGGGAGATGTGTGGCAGGTGGGGTAGGAGTCGAGGCTATTGGGGAGTGTTATAAGAATTAGGGTTGGGTAATAGGAGTATTTATAAAGAAGTCTTTTTATTTAACTGATTAAATCAACCATAATTTAGATTTTTATGGTGACATAATCATATAGTTAATATATATATATATATGTAAATTTTATGGTATTTTGATGTTCTAGACAAAATGGCATAGTCCGTTTCATGATTGGAGTTTGTTTGGTTAAATTCAGTGCCAAATCGGGTCAATTTTAGTTCAAAATTATGCATGATCACTTCCGATAGCTCAATATTCATGTAAAATCATCTGAATTGAGCAACAGTCTCATTTGATAGGTTTCAATATTTAAATGTAAATGACATGATCAATTTTGTAAACAGAGATCATTTGGTCATCATCGTAACTTTTTGACTCTGATATGCATGTAGTCATGCTAACAGCTCAATCTCCTGATCAATCAACCATCAGATTGTGCAAGATGTATATTCTAATCAATTTTGATATTATGAACGTGATGCCAAAGTTTATTCATTGATCGAAGATCATCTCAACCATTTTTGGTGACTTATAGTATTTTTGGCTTCAATTTACATGATATTGCATCTGAAGCTCATCGAATTTGTCTTGTGAGCTCGACTCGACTTATGTAGCATGCATGGAGGTCAATATTTATATCACCTTTTATAATATATTACACTTCATCTTTAATGTACTTAATATGCTAGTGGAGTGAAGAGGGAACCATTCTATACTCATGAATCCATGGTTTGCCTAAGAGAGCATTGAAGGATGTATTTGAGGAACTTAGCTTCAGCTTTCAATCCTTCTATTTCCAACAAAAGAGTGATTGAACCTAAAGATTTTTCACCAATTTCATTAAAACTTCTTAATAGCATTTTATCTGAACTGAGCCTTCTGGTATCTATCTTCAAAAATGGCAATGTTCTGGAGTTCATAATGTTGACTGATGTGCTAGGGTCTACCAGAACTCTTGATAACCTGATGTTTTTTTATTTTTATAGAAATGTAGAGGGGACAGTTATGATCAGTAGTCCTCCAAAGTAGATCCTCATTAGAGAAAGTAACTCATAGGATCTCTTTGAAGTAGCAAGCCTCATTTGAGGAAGTTGCTGCTAGTTGGGTTAGGCATATTTCAGAGTCAAGTAATGCATGTTCTAATGACTCTCTTATTTCTTTTGAAAGAACAAGATCATCATAAATACTCAACCTAGCTGAAAGTTTCTTGAGATGGGCTAAAATGTTGTAGTCGACCTTAGGAGCATTTGGCTCGACTACTATTTCTTTTGGGAAAGGTTATGGATTTGAACTTTGATTCATAATTTGGTTTCCTTCATCTTTAGGAGGAGAAAGTAGGCGAGGTGGCAAGACTCTTCCACTATGGAGATTTACTTTAGTAATATCTCCAAGGGTAGTGTCAACTTGATCCTCATCTCCAATATCCTTCTCTAAGGATTGATCAGAATCTGGTACTTCTATGTCTATGATAAGATGATTGCATTGTAGGTCTTCCATATGGCTATTAGTATCTGATCTTGATTCATAAAATACATCATTAGAATCTTCTTTTTATTACTTTCTTTTTCATCATTTTCAATAATATGCTTATCAGAAATAACAAGAATATATGAAACACATTTAGAGGCAGACTTTTTTATTTATCTTTTCAAAATGAGTACAAAAGAATAAAGGCATATAAGGTTTTATCTTTCCATCTTTATTATATAATATTCTACCATATACAACAGATTTCCCTCCTTCACCACACTCTCAAGTCTTTCACATAAGCTAAAGATGTCGAATCAGGTGGAGGTGGAACTCACTCTCTAGACTCTAGTGGATCAATCTGGATGTTCTTCCTCCAGGTCTTCATCTGATCCTACATAGCATTTTAAAAATTTTTCATTATATACTTTATAGAAGAACGGGATAGAGCTACATCCCATTCATCTATAGAAGAAGCACTGGAAGAAATAGAGTCACCTGTGATAACCTTGATGGACCCATGTCTAGGATCCATGTTGACCTCACTTTTGGAGTGAGTTCTCAACTTTCTTATCATAGATCTAGGACTCTTGTAGAAACTAAGAGCTCCTTAGTCTTAAGAAACTTCTAGTGATTATGTAAACACTTAACTTAAACCTAGAGACTTAGAAGGGTTAGCCATAGGAATAGGTTATGCCTTAGGGACTTAGGAAAACTTGCCTACCCTATAGCTTAAACCCAATCCATGCTTTTCTTCTCAAACCAAACCTCAAATTCATACCAAACCAAAACCAAATTTCCAAGATTCATAATCAATCCCATGATTAAATTCAAGCTCAAGACATCTCCATAAATCCCCATGTTTAAATTCAGAACCCTTCTTAAGCCATTTGATTTCATCTTATGGACTTAGACTTAACCAAATTGAAATCAATCCTGATTCAATTGATTTTCTCAAATATCAATTCAATCCATCAATCATTTACCAAATCCCAATTTAAACTCGATTCCAAATGATCCAATCCTCAAATCAAATTCAAGTCCAAAATACCTTCTTAAGCCTTATGACCCACTCTCATAAGCTTAGCCAAATATCCACCTAAATTATACCAAACTTGATTGATTTCTTTATAAATTAATTATTCATTCATTTATATTCAAAAATATAAATGAAATCCATACCCAAATAGCCAAAACCAAATCTAACTAAATCAAACCAAGCCAAATCCCCCCTTAAGCCCTATGGACTTATCTCCATAAGCTTAATCAAATCTTAACCCAAACAAACCCAAAATCAGTTGATTTCTTTATAAACAAATTACTCCTTCATTTATATTCATCAATATAAATGAAACCCATCCTCCAATGACCAAAAATAAATCAAACCAAACCAATTCCTATTTAAGCCCTTTTGACCTACACCCTTAAGCTTGGTCAAATTTGCTTCCAAATCATTCTAAACTCAAGTGATTTTCTCATGAATCATTTATATCTACATTTATTCCAACAAATATAAATGAAATATTAATTCACATGACTAAAACCAAGTCCAAAATCAAACCAAACCCCAATTCAAGCCTTTTTAACCAATTTCTTGAACATGGCCAAATCCGATCCAAATCAAGCCAAAACTAATGGATTTTCTCATGAATCAATCTTTCCTTCAATCATTTAGCCAAATATAAACATAAACTATAATTATCAAACCAAACACAAGTCAACCCAAGTCAAGCCCAAGTTAGCATTTTTTGAATTGAAAACTTCAAATAAGCCAAAATCTATTATACACTAAATTGATTGTAATTGGATTTATATTTCAATCCTAGGCTCATATAAGAGTTCAACTAAACTTGAATCAAGCCAAAACCAAACCAATTGGCCAATTTAGGTCCACTTGACCCAAAGTGACCTAAAGGACCCTTTTTGAGCCAAGTTTTAATCCAACCCAAATTGGATTGAACTAAGCCCATCCAAACCTCATATCATTATTAGTAATCACCCTAAGATGATCAACCACCCTCAATTAAGTCAAACCAAGTCATCTTGATCTTTTGATCAAGTCAACCTTTATCCCAAATGAAACATAAAATAGTCAAAACCATATACCAAATTGATTAAAACCATTAATCCAAACCAACTCATGATCAATGATTGAACATGACCAAACTCTCAATTGAGCCACACCAAGTCCAATTGGCTATTTGACCTAAGTTGACCCAAATTAGCCTAAAAAAGCCAAAATAGGACAAATCATAATTTAACCCAAATTGATTACAACCAATGGATCAGGTTCATTCCAAATCAATTATTGAACTTGACCAAAGCCACAATTTAGCCCAATTTGACCAATTGGTCAACTTGACCCAACCTAGCACAAATTGACCTAAAAGGTCAAATTAGCCAAAATTCAAATCAAATCAAACCAAATCCTATAATCATTTTTAATTGACCAATTGAACATGAACCAACACCTAACCCAACCAAATTTGGTCAAATTGGTCAAATTGGTCAAATTGGTCAACTTAGACCATTTGACATATTTTAAGCCAAGTGAGCCCAAATCAAACCTAAGCCAAATTGATTGAAACCACTTGAACTAAAACACTTCAAATCATCATTTGAACTTAACCCAAGCCTTAGTTTGACATAATTTGACCAATTGGTCAACCCAACCCAACATGAACCCATATGAACCCATTTGACCATATGAAGCCAAGACCCGTAAAACCAACCAATGGGACTTTGATGGTTGACCAAACCCAACCAAAAATGACCCTAGGTTAGCCCAAAGTATGCCCATAAGTAAAGTGGACCCCACCCAAGGGGATTAGCCATTGGACAAACCTTTTTGCATGGGATTCCTTCCCCATTTGGTAAAGTCCAATCTCCCATCACTTGGGTAGCCATCCAGTTGCCAAATGAAGCATGCCTAACCTCCCTTGCCCACCCTAAGCACACCAAGGCTTACCATGGACCAAGGGGAGGTGAGTTAACTCACCTCCCATGCAAATTGAGTACCGTATGGACAAAATAAGCAAATCTCCCCCATATCATACCTTGAGCCACCTCCCAAGCCTTCCCTCACTCTTGGCAAGCCACGTGGACCTGATGGAGAAAACTCTGGCGGTCTCATAGTGGCTGGCCGGCAAGAAAATGGGACTAAATCCCATCTGTCCAGCTCAACAATTGAGAGGATATACCCCCCTCAATTCAAATGGGAATTGATTCATTCAACTTCGTTTGAGCCAGAAAGAGTGAAGGAAAGTCTCCCACAGCCATTCTCTAAGATCCCAGGCTCCCCCCATTTCTCCCTCTCCTGGTTTTACATTAAGCCAAAATAGGGGAGGCCAATTCCAAATCTCATTTCTCAATCCTCCAAAAACTTAAATCAAACTTGAACACACCTTCCTTGGACCTAGAAGAGTGAGAATGAATCATTTCCCAAGCTCTAAAGCCATTGAAAGTTGGGAGTTCAATCAAGACCAAATGCCAAATAGGAGGATCTTGGTCTCCAAGGAAATCTATCCTAAATCAAGGCCCAAGCTCCTCAACAGAGCTTCCTCTTTACTAGATGAATCTACCTCCATCGATCCCACCGCTAGTCTTGAGCTCCAGCGAGGTAATTCCTAAAAACTATAGCCTATGTGATTTTAGGTTTGGTCTTTTATGAAAGAAAATTCCATTATATGTGATCTTAGCCATTGTATGTGTTCCTCTCCTTCCCTTAATGGTGTGAGATCATTTTGGAATCAATCCAAGCATTTGGTGAGCTCAGATCAAACAGAGAAAGATGGATGGCATCCATCTTTCGTTGCTCACGAAGGAGAAATATCACGGGTCATCCATTCCACGTTATCAGAATGGATGATCCTGATTAGATCATGCTTAGATCCCTAATTATTCTCGCTAAATTATGGGATTTATCATGGCGATTCGATCTTAGATCAGACGATCCATGAGAAAGCACATCCGCATGATGTGACAACTTAAATAACCAATCTTCATGCCGCTTGGAAAGTGTGTCGCATTAGTAGCCATGTTGTGTCGAAGGGATTATGGCTTTCATTAGGGTTAATTAATCTATTTTTAGGTTGAATGTTCTATAATTCATAACTAATTGTATAAAAATCCAAAAAAATATAACTGAGGGCTTATTTTAAAGATATTTCACTGAATAATTTAATAAAAATATTTGCAATGGATTTGAATAGTGAACAAATCTTAATTAAGGTTTAATTAAAATTTTGATTAGCTTAATTACTTCTTAGCTAATCATCCAATTGAATTTAAACTTTTTGAGGATGTTTAGGGGGTTGACCTCTACCTCCTCTATTTTTCTTAGAATTTATTGGTTGTTTAATTTAGTAAATTAATTGATTAAGCCCTAATTACTCTCTTAACTTTATTAAGGGGTGATTAAGCATATGAATAGTTATTAATTAATTATTTGGACTTCCTAACCACTGTTAAATAATAAGGAGACTTAGGGAAGTGGATTGGAGCCTACCTCCTAATCCTTTTTCTAATTTTCCCTCTCTTTTCAACTAAAATCCTAATTATTAATTAATTAACTAATTAGAAACTTAATTAGTTATACTGGCATTCAAAGCATATTAAATCTTACTTAATCCAATGGATGGCTTATGGTATTAGGTGGGGACCTCTTTTCCAACCTTTCTCCCTTAAGTCCATTTCATTTTCAAGAGATAATCAAATTTGATAATTAAGAAAAAAATGAATTAATGGAGTAACCCTTTGAACAATTAAACTAAAAATTTAACTAAATCAACTTTCCCTAATCAATCCTCAACTAGTTCTTTGGGTGTTCAATAACCTGAATAGAGCTAATGAAATTATGGTTAACTTACATGTGTGAGAAAATGATAAAAGTAATTAAAATAGTTCCTTATGCTTAATTGTTAAATGATTATGAGTTAATTGTATTAGGCTCCTTTCATTTAATAGGAGCATTGTTATTTACTTTTCAACTTATTTGTATACCATATTAGCTCATAATTGTTTAATTAATTACCTAAAGGTAACATAGTTAAGAGTTAATTAATTGATTTAATCCATGCTTAACTTAACCAATTCATAAAATTAACCTAATTTCTTTTCCTTAAATCAAATTAATTTACACATATGGGGAATGGAATTAAGATTAGAAAACACATCTTTCTCATTTCTCTTAAATCATGTTAAACATAAAATCAAAAATGACTTTAAGAAACTTTGGTTTGTCTTAAATAAGTTTATTTAATGTGATTGTCCTTAGGAATTAGTTGGATTGAATGAAATTACATGCTTGTGTTTCTTTATTTCTTTCCAATCATATTAAAATATTGCATGCCACTTAATTCATGCATTCATTTCTTTCAAAAGTTTATTAAAAATAAATGATTTCCTTTATGTCAAATTTGCATGTGTTGACTTAATTAAAAATATGTGTGGCTATTATCACTATTAAATCTCAAATGTATTTTCAGAAGCTTCTTAATGAATAATAATACATGTTGTGACATTAGTTATGCATACATAGGAGGTGCATGTGAATATAAGTTTAATGTATGAAGTAGAGTTCCTTTCTTTCATTCATATGTTGATTTGCATAAGTACGAATGTTAGTGGGTATATTAGTCTGGACAATCTGGTGGCGCACGACCTTAAGTAGCCTCAAGGAGGTTCCTACCTCACTCCCCTGGTGCAAAACAATAACGATGCACCAATTTGATTTCATTCTTATGCATTTTTACATTAAAATTTGGATAGAGCTTTAATTCATTCACACAAAAAATCAATTAAATTAAATACAATTTTTGCATGATTTCCATTCTTATGGTTGTTTGTACACTCATATGTATTTAAGAATAGCAGGTATATCTAGTCTGGACATTCTAGGGATGCACAACTTTAAGTACCCCTAAGGAGGTTCCTACCTCACTCCCCTAGTGCAAAATAATGGCGTAGTACTTGCTTAGAACTTTCAT
The DNA here is from genome assembly GCA_021442155.1 of Cymbidium sinense. Classification (NCBI taxonomy): domain Eukaryota; kingdom Viridiplantae; phylum Streptophyta; class Magnoliopsida; order Asparagales; family Orchidaceae; genus Cymbidium; species Cymbidium sinense. Next base: position 47,545,071 of record CM038226.1, read on the forward strand.
ACATTTAAATGTGTATTTAGCTAATGAATGAGAATTCTCTTTTTCTATAAAAATCATTTATGCATCCTGCATTTAAGTGTGTCAAAAACATATTATCTTCATAGATATGTTTAGGGCTTAATTATATGCATGCTATATATGATGGAAAGAAAAAAATAAATATGTGTTCTGTGATAATAATTAACTCCAATTAATATTAAGATGCTTTTCTTATTGAATAAGTCTATCTAAATGAACTTAAACTTAAGATTAATTTAAAATATATAATAATCCATTCACTCAAGAGAATTGATCAATTAACTTGCTTTTGATGTGGCTTAAGGTAGGGATAAAAGAGAGTGATCCTCTCTTTTCTTCTCTTTATAACACTTAGTTGTTAAGTGTAAATCAAGTGAAAAAAATAAAACATTAAGTAGAACTCACAAATCAATTAAGCCACTTAAAGTAAAACCATCCTTCAAATTAAACCCTTTCTTACTTATAAAATTATAATAAATCCTAGTTAAGGTAATCCACACAAACCTTAATACAAACACCTTAGATTAAGTCACCACTTTTAGCCTAATGTTAGGTGCATGATTTGATGTATGTTTGGTTTTATGATGTAATGTTGTAAACTGAATGTTAGGGTGTATACTTCATAGACTAGATATTAGGTGTCAAGTTTTCTATAGAAGATTTTTCTTAAGGGGTGCTTAAAAAATAAATATAAATGCTCTCTTTTGTAGGTTGCTTAACCCCTAAGCATAATCTAAGTTAGGATAGGTGGACTTGGTTACTCATGTATAGGGTGCTAACTTCAAATTATACATATAATTGCTTGAGTTGTATGGTGTGTTTAGCTAACATTTGTTTTCTAGGTGTAGTTAGATTTACTTTTACTATTTTTAATGTAATTTTGCATTAGGAATTTATATTAGTGATATGGGGGATTAGGATGAGCGGTGGGTTGAAGGCTTTGTCCTAGGAGACCCCCGTGGTGCCTTTGAAGCAAGCAAATCCAAACAAAGAAGAAAAGAAGAGGTGACATGAAGATAAACCATATATCCATCTTCACTTAGATTTAGGACATGTTTTAGCCCATTCTAAAGCTCCCTAGACTTAAGATCTTAGGTTGTTATTTCCTTCAGGCTATAAGCATAAATTCTCACATCTTAGTCAATTCTATAATCTTGTATTATGAGATTATAAGTCCTAGTTTTCTAATAAAATTTCAACTCACATATATAATTCTCTTCAATTTCAAACATATAAATCCCAACCATAGGTTGGGGTGCTCACTAGGCTTCCTAGTATCATGAGCATTCCGTACTCATCTCCCTTTGGCTTCGATAATAAGTCTCCCCTTTTTTATCTATCCCGATTAATTTTCAAACATAACTAATTTATTGATTGTCTTATCTTTGAAATCTTTGGAGATAAAAATTGCCTACTTTAATCGAGAGAATTCCTATGGAATTCATCTTCTTTAGGATGTAATTAACTATGGGGGCTTGCTCCCATAGGGAAATTTAGAACCCAGTCTAAATAGACCCTGCTTTATTCATCTATATAAATTAGGGAAAAAATCTCTCATATATTTGAAGACCCATCATTGTTTAGGAGTCCTTATTAGGTGATTTGGTCTATTGTAGGGTAGTGATTTCTATCTTTTAAGATAGTGCACTATTCCTTATTATTGTACTTGATCACCTCAATAAGTACACCCTAAGATCTGTGTGGTGTCCCCCATATACATACATAATCAAAAATAAATACCACAGAATTTTTTGGTTGGATTTGTAAATCTAAGATAGGACTAGGCTGATATTAGTCCCTTCTTAGTGGATCCATCACAGACCGACAGGGTCCATCTAAAATGAAATTAATTTTGACTATTTTTGAGTTAATATGAATCCACAGTGATATTCGTTCAATAGTCGGCTACCAACAGATCACCCAGTGGTTCCTTGTTTAGGAGGATGTAAGTCTACAAGCTTTCTTCCTGACTTGACCATTGCACACCGAAAGGCAACCCTTAGGTTGGTTAGTTCTACCTAATGGCCAGTAGACTATCCCTTTTGTTCAAACTTTTTTTTAGCAGGCTAGTAGGGGTTTCATTTGATTGGTATGTCATACTGCACAATGGTTTGGTAGGGACTTTTATTAAGTTGGAGCACCTCTTCATCAAGAGGTTTGTTGGAGCTCATCAAAGAGTGATTGCAGGTGACCTCGTTGTAGTGACACGAGTTCTCAGTGAGTTCCTTATTAATTATATTCTCAGGTGGTGCAACCTGAGCATGAAATGTGAACCACAGCTGTCTGAACAACACACCATTGAGATTCTTCTCAAGAATTTTCATGGCCTGGTCGCCTTCATGTTTAAGGGCTTTACCATTCGGACATTTGAGAAACTAATTAACAAGGCACCTAGCCTATAAGAGGAAGCCAAACAATCACCCTTTCCTGATAAATCATCTCGGCTGAAGCCATAGAAGGTGTTTGAGCAGAAGTTAGGGACAGTTATGCCAGTCGATAGAGGAAAGCAGCCAGCCAGAGTCTAGTATAAGAGACCTTAAGCTCAGCAGCCTCCTTTGCCACCTCCTCTACCACCACCTTGGCCATTATATTAGCTACCACAGCCTCCACAATAGCCATTCCTATCACATCAGTAGCCTACCCAACAACGATATTCATATTCCTCACTAGGTAGCTATTACCCACCTACTCTTTCTAATAGATTGAATATGCCATATTCATTCAAGAGGGAGGTAGTTGGGAAAATCTTTAAGAATCTCTAAAAGAAATCTAACTTTCAATTACAAGAGCCTAAGAGGCTGGAGGAAGTGTGCAAGAGTAATGATCCTAACTATTACCTCTACCACCACATGGTTAGTCATGTCTTAGAGGATTGTATTACTTTTAAGGACTGGCTTGAGCATAGCTACAAGTTAGATGTAGTTATCCCAAAGGAATACTTATTAGAACAGCCTTCCAATTCTATTAAGGTAATTCTTGGAAAAACTTAGGATCCTCAAAAGAAGGTTGGAATATCGCTTTATCCTGAACCTCTAAAAAGTAGTTTCTAAATTTAAAAAACTCACTCTACAGGTGTTTGAGGCAGCTCAAACCTCCAACATCAAGGAAGGATTGTAAGTTTCCAAAGATAACTTCAAGAATGTGACAGCCTAGCAACAGTAGCAGCAGTCCACCTTACTTGCCTGGAATAGTTCAGTAGTGCAATCACCATCCGAGTTCAGCACTCCATCCACATTTGCAGCTACTACTTCTTCCTCCACTAGCTCCTCTTCTGTTAGCAGGAGCATTGTATCAATGGATAAGGGTATTAAATCCCTTACCCCGCTTATTTATTAGATTTCTATCATGTACCTCCACCCAAAAAGAAATCAATGAAGAAAGCTTTCACTTACATCTTATCCACTTCTGATGCTCTAAAATTTATTCCTCTTAAAACTCTCCAAGCCTATAAAATAATAATCATAGCTCTAATCATTCTGATCCACTTTGATTTAGAATCAGGCTTTTCTTTTCTAAATCAATCAGGTTTACCTCTTGAGATTGACTTAGAGTCAACTAACTACGAGGATCTCATAGAAGAAGCTATAGGTATATCTGATGAGAAGGTAGAACTTTTTACAAGTTCATCATTCCATGAAGTCACTGAAGTTAACCTATGTAGTGGCAAAGTTCTACCTCCTAGGGTAGCACCTCTTAATAAGGGTAAACAAGTTATTGGTTCTAGTGAGCAGATAATCCCTCCATAGGATGCTCCACCCATGGATATGCTTATGGAGGACCAATTCAATGTTGATTACAACATCCTAGTGTATCTTAGAAAGTTGCCAACTAAGTTAAGCATATATGACACCCTTGTCTTATACAAAGAGATGAGGGAATCTCTAGTCAAGGCTTTTCTTGATCTAGAGATATGCTTAGCTCAGCTGACACCTACTGAAGAGGAGGCACAATGCTCAAAGGACATCTTAGGAGTTACATTCAGTGATGAAGACTTACTTCTAGGAACGACCAAGCACAACCACCCTCTTTACATTACAGTGGACGTTGGTAGATACAGGTTATCAAGAGTTCTGGTTGACCAAGGTACATCAATCAACATTATGAGTTTAAGAACCCTTGCCTACTTGAGGATTGACATCTCTAAACTCTAAAAGGAGAGTATGATGTTGAGAGGATTCAATGAAGAAGGAGAGAGGGCCTAGGCTCCATAGTGTTGCCATTAGAGATAGATGATTGGAAGACTGAAGCCAAGTTTCATATCATATGCTCGGATACATCTTTTACTGCTTTGCTTGGGAGACCATGGATACATGAGAACAACACAGTTCCATCCTCTCTACATTAGTGCATGAAGTTCATGAGAGGTGGAATTGAGTACTGCATCAAAAAATATCTCAAGCGCTTCACAATTCATGAGGTCGGGATATATGAGGATGCAGTCTATTTTCTTCCCCAAAAACAACAAGTCCAATCTCACAAATCTAGTCAAGATCCCCAAGAAGGAAAAAAAGAAAGAAAATAAAAAGAAAAAACAAAAAAGAGAAAGATAAAGAAAATAAAAGAAAGCGAGACATGGACTTAGAGGAAGATATAAAGCCTGACATTAGATTCCACCCATAGTTTGTTACACCATTTCAACATATGGGTAGGATGACTCGACTTCCACTAGGCAGAGGCAGAGGATAGTTTAAAGGTAGTCCCCGAGGTGGAAAGCCTCCCTATTTATCACCCAATAGGAAGTATTTCCACTCCATCAAGAGTACACCTGCTATACACATAGACTTAGAATCTAGTTCAGAGGATGAGTCTTATGTGGTTAGCACACCAGCCAGCTCTTCTCAACAGTAGATCCCTTTTGAGGTGATGTTGGAGCATGTTAGTGATGAAGATCGAGGTCCAAAATAAAGCATAAATGTTTCAAAATGTGCATATGAGACAATCAGGAGTCAATTGGGAACCTTAGCTCTAACCTCACTTTCTTCCCAGAAAGTTGAGGGTTTGATAGTTAAGGAAGCCCCTAAGTCATCCATAGGTGGGAAAACTCAAAGGTTCTTTTTTGGATCATCAACCTCAAGTCTAGAAGCTAATGTAGAACTTGAGGATGATTCATATAAATATTTAATATAATTTCCTTTTGATTAGTATTCGTCTTGTGTTCTTGATTTTATAAAGAAGGGATTAATCTCACATACTTGGCCTAAACACAGGTCAGACTACTTTGAATGGTTATGGGACAACCAAAGTAGACATCCTCAATCAAGACCAAGACTAGAATTCGATATTATGGGTCCAGTCAATGGTGATAACATCACCAATCATTTAGAATATGATAGGTTCATTTCAAATCATGCTAACTCATATGATGAGGTATGTTTAGAAACTTTAGATGATTCAAATGACCTTGAAGTCAAGGATGCACCACCAAAGTTTGAAGAGGAGATCAGGTCAACCATCGACGAGCTCAAAAAAATCAACTTAAGAATTGAAGATAATCTACGTCTGACATACATCAAATTTTTGTTGAATGATACTGAAATGGATGATTTACTTAAGCTATTACCTGAGTTTAAGGACTACTTCACATGGAGTTATGAAGAGATGCTCAGTTTATCTCTTAACATAGTAGTCCATAAACTAGTAATAGAGCTTAGTGCTAACCTTGTCAAGCAAGCACCTAGATGCATGAGATTATACATTGAATAATAGGTCATTTTTGAAGTTAAGAAATTGATCAATGCTGGTTTTATTAGGAAGAAAAATATATACTTAGTTAGCCGGTGTCATCCTAGTTAAGAAAAAGAATGACCAAATTCACATATGTGTCAATTTTATGGATCTGAATAAGGCATGTCCAGAAGATGAATTTCACTACCAATACTAAAACTGATGGTGGATATTGCCTCATCTCATGCAGTCTTATTCTTCATGGACAGCTCATCAAGTTATAACCAAATAAAGATGGCCACTGAAGATGAAAAAAATACTACATTTTGAACCCCGATCAAAATCTTTTGCCCTAGGGTCATGCCTTTCAGCCTTAAAAATATCGGTGCTACATACTAGCGGGCCATGACTTGGATCTTCAATGAACTTATTCATCATCAAGTTGAATGTTACGTCGATGATCTTGTAGTCAAAAGTAAATAAAAGGAAGACCATCTCTTTGACTTGAGAGAAGTTTTTGAATGATTAAGATAATTTAACCTTAAAATGAATCCCCTAAAGTGTGCATTCAGAGTAGCTTCAAGGAAATTCCTTGTGTTTGTTGTCCCATACCATGAAATAGAAATCGATCCAAAGAAGATCAAGGCGATATTAAAAATGACACCCCCTAAAAGTCTAACTTAACTTAGATCATTTCAAGGTCAGTTGGCGTATCTAAGATGCTTCATTTCCAACCTATCAGAAAGATGCCAAATATTTTTGACATATGTCAAAAAGAATGCTAAGTTCAAGTGGGATGACAAGTGTCAACATGCCTTCGAAGACATCAATCACTACTTGATGACATAGTCAGTTCTAGTAGCCCCTATCCCAGGAAAGCCATTGATACTATATACTTCCACATTAGATGACTCCCTTGGCACTTTGTTTCGCCCAAACTAATGATGAAGGGAAAGAGAATGCACTCTACTATCTTAGTCATCATCTAATCCCTGCTGAGGCAAAATATTCACCTTTTGAAAAGAACTGCCTAGTTTTAATCTTCACATCCCAAAAGCTATGACATTACATGCTTTCTCATAAGGTAAATATGATCTCTAGGATCAATCCACTATAATATCTCATGACACGGCCGACGATATTTGAACAGTTGGCATGTTCATCCATGAATTTACCGTAGTTTGACATCACTTTTGTGCCCCTCCGTGCGATGAAAGGACATACACTAGCAGATTTCTTAACAGCACAACCACTTCCTGCTGACTCCCTGCTTAGTGATGACCTCCCTGATGAACAAATCATGAACTTAGGGGACACTAGCATTCACCGTTGGGAGATGTATTTTGATGGTGTAGCTTTCTTTCAAAAGGAAGAAGAATCACGATCTACTCTTCTAGGAAAGGCAAGGGTAAGAATAGTTATCCTAACTCCGGACCGTGATGTGATGAGATTCTCATATCATCTATCTAATCCATGCACTGACAACAAAGCTAAATATGAGGCTCTGATTGTCAGTCTGGAGTTATCCATTATACTATGCATCCATAGTATCAACATCTTCGGGGATTATCAATTAATTATCAACCAAATTGTTGGGTCTTACAAGGTTTTGAATCCTAAGCACCATCACTACCATAAGTACACCATGGAGTTGTTTGCCCAAATTCTAGAGGTTACTATTTATAAGATTCCTCGATGAGAGAACATCGTAGCAAATACATTAGCCATGCTGGCCAAGAGTTAGCATGTCTGGAAGATGGGTCCATACCAATAAGGTCCAAAATAGACAAGTCTTATCCCTTATTGATGTTGAACTCATCGAGAGACTCTCTCTTGAAGGGGAGGTTGCTGTTGCCAAAAAAGATGAGGAGTTAGATTGGAGGCAACCATTCATGTGAAGTAGAGAGCCTTTCCTATGCTCTCGTAATTGACACCTTGTATTGGCGGTCCTTCTATCATATGTGGTTACATTGTTTGGACAAACATGAAGCCCGTAAGATCGTGATCGAGGTATACTCAAGTTTATGCTGAGTACACCAATCCAGTCCAAAGATGAATGCCAAGATCAAGAGAATAGGATACTATTGCCCTTTGATGATCATAGACTGCATGAACATAGCTAAGAGATGCCACCAATGTCAATTTTCTTTGCATCATCAACATTCACATCTCCTACATTGACCTCATGGCCATTTGAGTGTTGGGTACTAAGATAGTGGGCTCGATCGATCCTCCTTCTTTCAAGGGACACCGATTCATTCTAACTGCCACTGACTACTTTTCCAAGTGGGCAGAGGTAACCCACTTAGAGAGGTCACAACTCAGTATATGCTCCAATTTTTTAGGAGTCATATCGTATATAGCTTCGGGGTGCCTCGATAAATTATATCGATAATGGTACTACATTCAAGAACACTAAAATCAACAGCTTTGCCCAAAGATATGACATAGATTGGAAATACTCTACTATCTACTACCCAAGGGAAAATGGCTTAGAAGAAGCCTTCAATAAAACTCTCATCCAGAAATTAAAGAAGACACTCGATGACAACAAGAGACAATGGCATGAGCAGTTATTTGAATCCTTGTGGGCTTACCGTACCACATACAAAACTCTAAATCAATCTACCTCATTCTTCTTAGTGTACGGGTCTGAAGTAGTTCTACCATTAGAAGTCCAACCCCCATCATTAAGGATAGCTATGGATAGTAAAATCACAATGGAGCAGAACACTAAGTTGTAGTTAGAAGAGCTCAAAGGTTTGAAGGAGAGATGCCTGGGCATGCTAGAACCTCGAGTTGTACAAAGCCAAAATGATTCGAGATCATAACAAGTTGGTCTATCTTAGAGCTTTTCAAGTAGGACAACTTATTTTAGTTCTAAGGAGATCAATTGTTGCCCATCGAAAGATGGGAGACAAGTTTGAACCCACTTGGGAAGGCCCTTTTCCATAGAGAAGGCCTACCAAGGAGGAACTTATCAGCTCATAAATTGTAAGAGAAAGCGCACAATGCTTCCAATCAACCAACTCTACCTAAAAAAATATTATCCATAAATCTTGTTTCAAAATAATTATCAATAAAACTTTTTTCACCTAAAATTCCATCTCTTCATATTGCAGAGAAATATCTTTGCTTGTGAATTTGCTTCGATGTGTTTAGGGCAGGTGCAAGGAACCCAACCGGTGTCCTATCCTTTAGTAACATAGCAACAACACAAAATTCACACAATCACATAAAAATGGACATATATCTTTTATCTCAGGCTATTTTGATGGGGGATAAAGCCCTCAGTGGCACTCTCTCATTAACTACTCTAGGTCAGGCTGACATGCTACCTTGCTAGTGTGTCGCCCTAGTGGTTACTTGTTTAAGAGGGCTGACATGCTACCTTGCTAGTGTGTCACCCTAGTGGTTCCTAACTTGACCATTACAAACTAATGAGTGCCTTAATAGTTTGATAGGCCTTATTATACAGCCAGTAAGCTACCCCATGTTGACTTTGTTTAATAGGATGTAAGCCTATGCGCATTCTTCTTGAACTAGACATCATGCACTAACTAGGTCAGGTATATTTGAGGTTTAGGATAAGTCCTCTACTGGCTCCTTTCCTTTGGACTACTTCAAGTCTAGGTCCAGTCCTTACGCGGGACTCCCCACTTGGTAGTCGCCTTAGGTCAGATAGTATATATCCTGTTGATGATAGACTATCCCAATGATCATTTTCATGTAAGAAGATGTAAGTTTACAAGGCTTCTCCTCAGATTGATCTCGCAAATCAACGGACACCTTAGGTTGGTTGGTTATCACTATGCTGACAGCGACCCACCCGATGGATACACCACTCATAGTAGATGTAAGTCTACAAGCTTTCACCCAAAATTGGCCACCATATACCTATAGGCCTTCTTTTACAGGGTCTTGGATAAAGCCCCTAATAGCACATCGCTTATGGGCACTCTATTTGGATCACATCCTTAGAGACCCCATTTAGACACTACTCAGGTTACTCTTGGATTGGACAATCCCCCTTTCCTAGTAGCCACCCCTGTGTTCAGAGAATCCATTTTGCAGATATGTAAATTCTCCATTGGTCTGGTAAGTCTGAGATAGGACAAGATTAATATAAGCCCCTTCTCAGTGTGGTCCCTCGCACACCAACAGGATCCACATAAACATATAAATAGTATGCATATTTTTTTCACTTGTGGATTAGGAGGAAACCCCTAGTAGTACCTTTTCCCAAGCAGGCATCCTATCTTTAGGGTAGCATCAGCAAAACTCTCTATAAGAATTTCACTACTTTTGAGTTGATAAGTCTCAATTACTCTCTCAGGCCCTAGGGGGTTTGACTTGTTGTGCCACCAATAGGTCACCCTGGTCATCCACAGATATATAAGTCTATCACATTCTCTCTAGCATGATCATTGCACATTGATGAATAGCAGGTCGTTTGATTTATTGTCTCACAACTTGGGGTGTGTCTACAAGCTTTCTTCCTGACTTGATCATTACACACCGAAAGGTACCCCTCAAGTTGGTTAGCTCTACCCTGCGATCGATAGACTATCCCTTTGGATTTGTAAATCTAAGATAAGACTAGGCTCATATTAGCCCATTCTTAGTGAATCCATCACACACTGATAGGGTCCATCTAAAATAAAATTAATTTTGACTATTTTTAAGTCAATATGAGTCCACAGTGACATTCGATCAATAGTCACCTTATGTGGGTTTTGTTTGTTACCAAGATCTAGTGGTTCCTTATTTTGGAAGATGTAAGTCTACAAGCTTTCTTCCTTGACTTACTGCAAAGGCACCCCAGATTGGTTAGTTCTACTTGATGGTCGGTAGACTATCCCTTTAGATTTGTAAATCTAAGATAGGACAAGGCTGATATAGCCCCTTCTTAGTTGATCCATTGCATGCTGACAGGGTCCATTTTTATTAAGTCTACCATCCTTCCCTAGTGGAGTTCGAATTAAATCCATCCACTCTTATTCCAAGTGGATGCTTCCCTAAAATAAATCAAAGAAATTCATAAATCAAATTCACCTTATCCCCAGCAGATCTGAGTTCTTATCTTCAACAAATGTGCCCTCAAAATAAAATCAAATTTCTCCCCAGTGAGGCATGAATCATATCCTCTCCCCAGTGGAGCCCCATAAAATCAAAGCAAATCAAATTCCTATTCGTAGTGGATAATTTGAACTTGCTTCCCTAGTGTAAGGTTCATGCACTCATCCCTGGTGGGATACAAATCCTAATTCCCCATGGATCTCTCTCTCCCCATCTAAATCATGTTTATGATCAAACTCAAACCCTTATCCTCTTTATGGATAATTTGAACCTGCTTCCCTAGCGGAAGGTTCACAATACCTTGATCCCTTAGTGGATCCTTTCTTCCTCTCCTATGCCCTTGGCATGAGTTGAGTTTTATTGCACTAAGATCTTGATTGTCTACATCTCAGGTTTAGGGGTAGTTCATTTCTATTAGTTCTTACGATCCTTTGGACATTGTTGATCGACTCGGTCAATGCCAATACGTGCGGTGTGCCTTGTCAGTTACACCACTCCTATTGGGGGTCCTTTTGTTAACCTCACTTTTGGAGTGAGTTCTCAACTTTCTCATCATAGATCTAGAACTCTTGTAGACACTAAGAGCTCCTTAGTCTTAAAACACTTCGAGTGATTAGGTGAACACTTAACCAAAACCTAGAAACTTAGAAGGGTTAGCCATAAGAATATGTATGCTTAGGGACTTAAGAAAACTTGCCTAACCTATAGCCCAAACCCAATCCATGCTTTCCTTCTCAAACTAAATCTAAAATTCATACCAAACCCAAACCAAATTTCCAAGATTCATAATCAATCGCATGATCAAATTCAAGCTCAAGATTTCTCCATAAAACCCCATGATTAAATTCAGAACCCTTCTTAAGCCCTTTGATTTCATCTTATGGACTTAGCCTTAACCAAATTCAAAACAATCATGGTTCAATTGATTTTCTCAAATATAAATTCAATCCTTCAATCATTTATAAAATCCCAATTCAAACCCAATTCCAAATGATCCAATCCTCAAATCAAATTCAAGTCCAAAATTCCTTCTTAAGCCTTATGACCCACTATCATAAGCTTAGCCAAATATCCAACTAAATTATCCCAAACTTGATTTACTTTTTTATAAATCAATTAGTCATTCATTTTTATTCATAAATATAAATGAAATCCATACCCAAATAGCCAAAACCAAATCAAACTAAATCAAACGAAGCGAAATCCCCCTTAAGCCCTATGGACTTATCTCCATAAGCTTAATCAAATCTTAACACAAACCAAGCCAAAATCAATTGATTTCTTTATAAACCAATTACTCCTTCATTTATATTCATAAATATAAATAAAACCCCACCCTCCAATGACCAAAAATAAATCAAACCAAACTAATTTCCTACTTAAACCCTTTTGACCTACACCCTTAAGCTTGGTCAAATTTGCTTCCAAATCACTCCAAACTCAAGTGATTTTCTCATGAATCATTTATATCTTCATTTATTCCCACAAATATAAATGAAATATTAATTCACATGACTAAAACCAAGTCCAAAATCAAACCAAACCCCAATTCAAGCTTTTTTTAACCAATTTCTTGAACATGGCCAAATCCTATCCAAATCAAGCCAAAACTAATGGATTTTCTCATGAATCAATCATTCCTTCAATCATTTAGTCAAATATAAACATAAACTACAATTATCAAATCAAACTCAAGTGAACCCAAGTTAGCCTTTTTTGACTTGAAAACTTCAAATGAGCCAAAATCCATTAGACTCCAAATTGATTGTAGTTGAATTTATATTTCAATCCTAGGGTCATATATGATTTCAACTAAATTTGAATCAAACCAAAACCAAACCAATTGACCCATTTAGGTCCACTTGACCCAAAGTGACCTAAAGGACCCTATTTTAGCCAAGTTTTAATCCAACCCGAATTGGATTGAACTAAGCCCATCCAAATCTCATATTATGATCAACAATCACCTTAGGATGATCAACCACCCTCAATTGGGTCAAACCAAGTCAACTTGGTACTTTGACAAAGTCAACCTTTAGCCAAAATAAAACCTAAACTAGTAAAAACCCACTATATACCAAATTGATTGAAACTATTAATCTAAACCAACTCATCATCAATGATTGAACATGACCAAACCCTCGATTGAGCCAAACCAAGTCCAATTGGCTATTTGACCTAAGTTGACCCAAATTGACCTAAAAAAGCTAAAATGGCTCAAATCACAATCTAACCCAAATTGATTACAACCAATTACTCAAGTTCATTCTCAATTAATTATTGAACTTGACCAAAGCCACAATTGAGCCCAATTTGACCAACTGGTCAACTTGACCCAACCTATCCCAAATTGACCTAAAAGGTCAAATTAGCCAAATTTTAAATCAAATCCAAATCAAATCAAACCAAAGCCTACAATCATTTTCAATTGACCAATTGAACACGAACCTACACCTAACCGAACCCAATTTGGTCAAATTGGTCAACTTAGCCCATTTGACCTATTTCAATCTAAGTGAGGCAAAATCAGATCGAAGCCAAATTGATTGAAACCACTTGAATAAAACACTTCAAATCATCATTTGAACCTAACCTAAGCCTTAGTTTAACTCAATTGGACCAATTGGTCAACTCAAACTAACATGAACCCATTTGACCATATGAAGCCAAGACCCATAAAACCAACCCATGAGACTTTAATGGCTAACCAAACCCTACCCAAATTGACCCTAGGTCAGCCTAAAGTCTACCCATAAGCTAAGTGGACCCCACCCAAGGGGATTAGCCATTGGGCAAACCTATTTGCATTGTATTTCTTCCCCATTTGATAAAGTGGACTCTCCCATCACTTGGGCAGCCATCCAAATTGCATAATGAAGCATGCCTAACCTCCCTAGCCCACCCTAAGCACACTAGGGCTTGCCATGGACCAAGGGGAGGTGAGTTACCTCACCTCCCATGCAAACTGAGCACCCTATGGACAAAGGAAAAAAATCTTCCCCATATCAGATCTTGAACCACCTCTCAAGCCTTCCCCCACTCCTGGTGAGCCACGTAAACCCGATGGAGATAACTCTGGCAGTCTGATGGTGGATGGTTGGTGAGAAAATGGGATTGAATCTTGTTCTTCCACCTCAGCAATTGAGGGGATATACCCCATCAATTCAAATAGGAATGGATTGATTCAACTTCATTTGAGCCAGAGAGAGTGAAGGAGAGTCTCCCATAGCCATTCTCTAAACTCCTAAGCTCCCCTATTTCTCCCTCTCTCAGTTTTACATCAAGCTAAAATAGGGAGGCCAATTCCAAATCTCATTTGCTCAATCCTCTACTAAACTTCAATCAAACTTTCACACACCATCCTTGGAACTAAACAAGTAAGAATGAATCATTTCCCAAGCTCCAAAGCCATCAAAAGTGGTAGTTGGATCAAGACTAAATGCCAAATAGGATGACCTTGATCTCCAAGGAAATCTACCCCAAATCAAGGCCCAAGCTCCTGAATAGGGCTTCATCTCTACTAGATGAAGCTACCTCCATCGATCCTACCGCTAGTCTTGTGCTCCAGCGAGGTAATTCCTCAAAACTGTAGCCTAGGTGATTTCAGGTTTGGTCTTTTGTGAAAGCAATTTCCATTACATGTGATCTTAGCCATTGGATGTGTTCCTCTCCTTCTTTTGATGGTGTGAGATCAGTTTGGAATCAATCCAAGCTTTGGTGAGCTCAGATCAAATGGAGAAATATGGATGACATCCGTCTTTTATCACTCGCAAAGGAGAAAGATCACGGCCTATCCATTCTGCATGATCAAAATGGACGACCATGATTAGATCATGCTTAGATCCCTGATTATTCCCCCTAAATTATGGGATTAATCATGGTGATCAGATGGTCCACGAGAAGGCACATCCATCACCGACTGACTCAACTGCTCAATGTGATAACTTAAATAACCAACCCCATCGCGCCACATGAAAAGCACGTCACGTTAGCAGCCACATAACGTTGATAGGATTAAGGCTTTAATTAGGGTTAATTAATCTATTTTTAGGCTAAATATTTTATAATTTATAATTAATTAAAGAAAAATCCAAAAAAATACAAATGAATGCTTATTTTAAAGATATTTCAGTGAAGAATTTAATAAAAAAATTCCAATATATTTTGAATAGTGAAAAGAGATTAATTACGGTTTAATTAGAAATTTAATTAGCTTTATTACTTCTTAATTAATCATCCAATTCATTTCAAACTTTTTGAGGATGTTTAGGGGGATGACCTCTACCTCCCCTATTTTTCTTGGAATTTATTGGTTGCTTAATTAGGGAAATTAATTAATTATGCCCTAAATACCCTCTTAACTTCATTAAAGGGTGATTAAGCATATGAATAGTGATTAATTAATTATTTGGACTCCCTAACCACTGTTGAATAGTAAGAAGACTTAGAGAATTGGATTGGAGCCTCTCTCCTAATCCTTTCTCTAATTTTCCCTTTATTTCTAACTAAAGTCCTAATTATTAATTAATTAACTAATTAGAAACTTAATTAGCTAAATTGGAATTCAAATCATATTAAATCATGCTTAATCCAATAGATAGCTTATGGAATTAGGTGGGGACATCTTTTCCAACCTTTTTCCCTTAAGTCCATTTCATTTTCATGAGATAGTCAAATTTGATAATTAAGAAACAAAATGAATTAATGGAGTAATCCTTTGATCAATTAAACTAAAAATTTAACTAAATCTAGTTTCTCTAATTAATCCTTGGGGAGTTCATTGGGTGTTTAATAACCTAAAGAGAGCTAATAAAATTATGGTTAACTTACATGTGTGAGAAAACTATAAAAGTAATTAAAATGGTTCCTTAAGCTTCATTGTTAAAAGATTATGAGTTAACTTCATCAGTTTCATAGGAGCATTACTATTTACTTTTTTAACTTATTTGCATATCATATTAGCTCATAATTGTTTATTTAATTACCTTAAGATAACATAAGTAAGGTTTAATTAATTGATTTAATCCATGTTTAACTTAACCAATTCATAAAATCAACCTAATTGCTTTTCCTTAAATCAAACTAATTTATGCATATGGGGAATTGGATTAGATTAACAAACACCTCTTTCTCATTTCTCTTAAATCAAGTTAAACATAAAATCAAAAATCACTCTAAGAAACTTTGTTTCATCTTAAATAAGCTTCTTTAATGTGATTGTCCTTAGGAATTAGTTAGATTAAATGAAATTACATGCTTATGTTTCTTTATTTCTTTCTAATAATATTAAAATGTTACGAGCCACTTGATTCATGCATTAATTTCTTTCAAAATTTAATTAAAAATAAATGATTTCCTTTATGTCAAATTTGCATGTGTTGACTTAATTAAAAATATGTGTGGCTATTATCACTATTAAATCTCAAATATATTTTCAGAAGCTTCTTAATGAATAATAATACATGTTGTGACATTAGTTATGCATACATAGGAGGTGCATGTGAATATAAGTTTAATGTATGAAGTGGAGTTCCTTTCTTTCATTCATATGTTGATTTGCATAAATAAATGTTAGGTATATTAGTATTCTGACACGACCTTAAGTAGCCTCAAGGAGGTTCCTACCTCACTCCCCTGGTGCAAAACAATAATGATGCACCCATTTGATTTCATTCTTATGCATTTTTACATTAAAATTTGGATAGAGCTTTAATTCATTCACACAAAAAAATCAATTAAATTAAATACAATTTTTGCATGATTTCCATTCTTATGGTTGTTTGTACACTCATATGTATTTAAGAATAACAGGTATATCTAGTCTGGACATTCTGGGGATGCACAGCTTTAAGTACCCCTAAGGAGGTTCCTACCTCACTCCCTTGGTGCAAAACAATGGCGTAGTACTTGCTTAGAAATTTCATACATTTAAATGTGTATTTAGCTAATGAATGAGAATTCTCTTTTTCTATAAAAATCATTTATGCATCTTGCATTTAAGTGTGTCAAAAACATATTGTCTTCATAGATATGTTTAGGGCTTAATTATATGCATGCTATATATGATGGAAAGAAAAAAATATGTGTTGTGTGATAATAATTAACTCCAATTAATATTAAGATGCCTTTCTTGTTAAATAAGTCTATCTAAATGAACTTAAACTTAGGATTAATTTAAAATATATAATAAGCCATTCACTCAAGAGAATTGATCAATTAACTTGCTTTTGATGCGGCTTAAGGTAGGGATAAAAGAGAGTGATCCTCTCTTTTCTTCTCTTTATAACACTTAGTTGTTAAGTGTAAATCAAGTGAAAAAAAATAAAACATTAAGTAGAACTCACAAATTAATTAAGCCACTTAAAGTAAAACCATCCCTCAAATTAAACTCTTTCTTACTTATAAAATTATAATAAATCCTAGTTAAGGCATACAACACAAACCTTAATACAGACCCCTTAGATTAAGTCACCACTTTTAGCCTAATGTTAGGGCAGTGCATGATTTGATGTATGTTTGGTTTTATGATGTAATTTTGTAAACTGAATGTTATGGTGTATACTTCGTAGACTAGATGTTAGGTGTCATGTTTTCTGTAGAAGATTGTGCTTAAGGGGTGCTCAAAAAATAAATATAAATGCTCTCTTTTGCAGGTTGCTTAACCCCTAAGCACAATCTAAGTTAGGATAGGTGGACTTGGTTACTCATGTGCAGGGTGCTAACTTCAAATTATACATATAATTGCTTGAGTTGTACGGTGTGTTTAACTAACACTTGTTTTCTAGGTGTAGTTAGATTTACTTTTACTATGTTTAATGTAATTTTGCATTAGGAATTTAGATTAGTGATATGGAACATTAGGATGAGCGGTGGCTTGAAGGCTTTGTCGTAGGAGACCCCCATGGTGCTTTTGAAGCAACAAATCCAAACAAAGAAGAAAAGAAGAGGTGACATGAAGATAAACCATATACCCATCTTCACTTAGATTTAGGACATGTTTTGGCCCTTGCTAAAGCTCCCTAGACTTAAGATCTTAGGTTGTTATTTCCTTCGGGCTATAAGCATAAATTCTCACATCTTAGGCAATTCCATAATCTTGTATTGTGGGATTATAAGTCCTAGTTTTCTAATAAAATTTCAACTCACATATATAATTCTCTTCAATTTCAAACATATAAATCCCAACCATAGGATAAGTTGGAGTGCTCACTAGGCTTCCTAGTATCATGAGCATTCTTTTCATCTCCCTTTGGCTTCGATAATAAGTCTCTCCTTTTTTATCTATCCCGATTAATTTTCTAAACTTAACTAATTTATTGATAGTCTTATCTTTGAAATCTTTGGAGATAAAAATTGCATACTTTAATCGAGAGTATTCCTATAGAATTCATCTTCTTTAGGATGCAATTAATTATGGGGGCTTGCTCCCATAGGGAAATTTAGAACACAGTTTAAATAGACCTTTATTCATCTATGTAAATTAGGGAAAAAATCTCTCGTATATTTGAAGACCCATCATTGCTTAGGAGTCCTTATTAGGTGATTTGGTCTATTGTAGGGTAGTGATTTCTATCTTTTAAGATAGTGCACTATTCCTTATTATTGTACTTGATCACCTCAATAAGTACACCCTAAGATCTGTGTGGTGTCCCCCATATACATACATAATCAAAAATAAATACCACGGAATTTTTTGGTTGGATTTGTAAATCTAAGATAGGACTAGGCTGATATTAGTCCCTTCTTAGTGGATCCACATTAAGTAAAACTCACAAATCAATTAAGCCACTTAAACCAACCTTCAAATTAAATCCTTTCTTACTTAGAAAATTACAATAAAGTCTAGTTAAGCCAAATCACACAAGCCTTAATACACACACCTTAGATTAAGTCATCACTTTTAGCCTTATGTTAGGGCGGTGCATGGTATGATGTATATTTGGTTTTATGATGTACTATTGTAGATTGGATGTTAGGGTGTATGCTTCATAGATTGGATATTAGGGTATGATTAGCCTAATCATATTTTCTGCAGGAGATTATGCTTAAGGGGTGCTTAAAAAATAAATATAAATACTTTCTTTTACAGGTTACTTAACCCCTAAGCACAATCTAAGTTAGGATAGGTGGACTTGGTTACCCATATACAGGGTGCAAAGTCCAAATTATGCATATAACTGCTTGGGTTGTATGGTGTATTTTGCTAACATTTATTTTGTAGGTGTAGTTAGATTAAATTTTTTAATTTTAATGTAATTTTGTATTAAGAATTTGGATTAGTGTTATGGGGGATTAGGAAGAGCGATGGCTAGGAGGCTTTGTCCTGGGCCCCATGATGCCTTTGAAGCAAGTAAATCCAACCAAAGAAGCAAAGAAGAGGAGACATGAAGAAATAAGATAAGAAGACCCCCCCCTCCTAATAGTATTTATTCATTTATAATTGTAATTATTCTTTCATATATTAGGTTGTCTAATGGTAGCTCTCGGCTACCCATTTCTCTTTTCAGGTTGTACAACGGTACCTGACTGCACTGGCTTGATATTCTTTCATGTTGGGTTTATAAATTGGTTGATGTTTTATTTATAATTATGTAATAGAAATGGCATGTCTCTTCCTAGTTTCTTCATATATGGTGATTTAATGTGTGGCCTGGATCTGATTAGGCTCTTAGAAAAAAAAAAATTTTCTACCCCAACTATAACTCATAACTAAATTTTATAAATAACTCATAACCTCGCATAAAGCCTAGGCATTAAATCAAGATAATTAAAAGATTTAGTAACCCCTTAGTTGGATGTTGTATGCTTAATATCATGCATGTCATCTTGTTTCACTTTTGCTAAGAGAGGGTTTCCATCCTTGCATGATAGGGGAAGACTTGATCTTTAAGGGTCTCCTCTAAGGTAGAAAATACCTCTTTCTTTATGATTTAACCAATAACCCTATTTCATCATGCATTTAGACATATAAAAAATCCTATGGCATTTGTCAAAATGCTGAGTCAAAAATTAAATAAAAATTAAAAATATTTACATTAGATTAAGTTATTGTTCATACCACTCATACTCCAGTCTATTAGAGAGTGGGTTTAAGGACTTTAGTCTCTTTCTAAATAAAAATAACCTAACCATCTTACAAAATCAAATGATGACCACATAGTTTTAAAACGTAAGAAGATTTAGCTAGCTGCCACTCCAGGCGATTATAAGTCTAGCAGTTGGGTGGTTTACCCTCTCTTATGGAGTTAAACCATATACCCATATTCTCTTAGATTTATGACATGTTTTGGCCCTCACTAAAGCTCCCTATACTTAGGATCTGAGGTTGTTATTTCTTCGGGCTACAAGCATAAATCCTCACCTCTTGGGCATTTTCACAACCTTGTATTGTGGGATTATAAGTCCTAGTTTCCTTCGATTTCAAACATATAAAGTCTAACCATAAGAAAGGTTGGAATGCTTACTAGGCTTCCTAGTATCATCAGCATTCCCTACTCATCTCCCTTTGGCTTCAATAATAAGTCTCTCCTTTTTTATCTATCCCGATTGATTTTCCAAACATAGCCAATTTATTGATAGTCCTATATTTGAAATATTTGGAGATAATAATTGCCTACTTTAATTGAGAGTATTCCTAAAGAATTCATCTTCCTTAGGATGTAATTAACTATGGGGGCTTGCCCCCATTGGAAACTTTAGAACTTGGTTTAAATAAACCCTACTTTATTCATCCATGTAAAGTTCAGAAAAAATCTCTGGTAGATTCGAAGACCCATCATGCCTTATGAGTCCTTATTAGGTAATTTGGTCCATTGCAGGGTAGTGATTTCTATCTTTCAAGATAGTGCACTATTCCTTGATGTCGTACTCAATCACCTCAATAAGTACAATCGCAGATCTATATGGTGTCCCCTATATACATACATAATCAAAAATAAATACCACAGTCCACAAGGTATTCCTTCGGTATGATCACCAACCCCTTCTTGTAGTTTCTTTCAAGTTAGTCTTTAAATGTAAAGAAATCTTCAATGGTATGCACTAACATCTGGTGGTATGGACAGTAGTTAGGGTCATTTATTTTTCCAACTTTCTTAGGTCTTTTCAGGTCAGGTAGTTTGAAATCTGGCATCTTTTTCAAAATTCTAAAAAATTTTCTCACCACCTCTTTTTTGAAAGAATATGTCTGGTTCATTCTTTCAGAAAAATGGTTTGTTGTAACTTTCTTAGTGGATAATGTGGTTGACTGAAAGATAAAGGTTGCTCTGACTATATTTGCATGGGAGATTTTTCGCTGTCCATTATAGAGGCATTACCTGCTTCTTTTCTAGAAGCTTCTTAGATTTGGATTGTTCTACAAAAGAATGATTTGTTAGGAAGGTCATCCTAGGAGCTTCTTTCTATAGGCTGGAGGCTTTATTTAGAAGTTTTTCAAAAATTTTAATTGTAAAACCTTTTAATAAGAAGACAACAGGACCATGGATATTCCTAAGGATAATCTTAATAGTGTGTTGCTCCTACAATTGGTGCTCGCACATGAGACTGAAGATTCTCCATCTCAAGATATAGTCCACTAGCGATTCACCAAGCTTTTATTTTTCCACCACCAGATCACCTATAGTGATTTGGTGTTGAGTGCCTATGAATCTCTTTATGTCCTCTAGTTTGGTGAAAGTGTGCACCGAATAATTGGGTAGTCCTACATACCATTCTAAAGTAACTCCACTCAAGATGGTAACAAACTATCTGAAGAATAAAGCATCACTCACTCGGGCATTGCAACAACTTGTACGAAAGTGAGCTAAATCCTATTTTGGGTTCCCATTCCCATCAAATACTTTAAAGGAGGGAAACATAAATCCTTTGGGGTAGGGAACAAAATCATATTCCTCAAGGTAGGGTCTACCCTGTGGAACCAATGTCATGCCTCATGACTATGCAAGGGCTTCTTTTACTTGTTGTTCCATTAATGATTTTAGTTTAGTTGTAGAGGGCATGTCATCAACTGGCTTTGGCTCCTACCGATACTCTTACAAACCAAACCTCAAATCATTGGTGGGACATGGTAATTTGGGCTGCTCAATCTAATGATGTCATGAAGAGGAGGGGATCACACTCTAAAGTGATTGCATAGTAGTAATCATCTCCTTCATCTTCTTTTCCATTGAAGCAATATGATCATCCATCTTTCAAATTTGAAGGATGAGTTTCTAAGTGAGATATAACGTAGAATTTCTTGGTGATTCATCCTACTCTTTCTTTGATGATCTAGTGTCTACCATGTAGATATGAGCTATAGGTAGTCCTAAATCATTATCTAGCAGATCATCCTGCTCTAAATCATAGTGTTCATGCTTTATTTTTATTTTTTATTTTTATTCATCCTCTTTGACAATAGTTTTCATTTTTTTTAGATAGATGAAATGGAGTACCACTGTTGTCGAGAATGATTTTAGAGTCATCATCCATATCCATGAGTCTTATTTCAAATTCTTCACCTTTTGTGTCCTCTTAGAAAGCAATAACTTCCTTAAGGGTGGCTCCCAAGCTATGGTGACACTCATCAGTAGTCTCTCCAACATAAAGAGATGGATGAGGAGACTTCATTTCCTTAGTAAAAATGTAAAATGATTAGGGCCCTTCAGCTTGAGGCTCAGGTGAAGATGATAGAGGCCTATCTAGAGTAGGCCTAGAGATAGGTCTCTTTAGAGATTAAGGTGGCAAAAGTGGTGAAGGCACCTTAGGCTCAGGAGTTAGTGGAACCTTCCTGACATAAACTCTCTTATTTTATTTTTTAGGAAGGACTCTATCTCTCCCTATAATAATAGACTAATATCTATGTCATGTCAAAGATTGTCTAGGGCAATGGCATCATTTTGGTGCTATAGGCACAAGATAAGAAAACTTCCTTTTACAAAAATAACCGTCTTCCCCTTACCTTTGTAATGGGAAGTGGCAGGTCTACCTAAGAGTTTTTTTCTTAGGCTTCTCAATGCATTATCTTTCATAGCCCTTAATAACTCCTCTTTAGTGTATGAGGAAGATCCAAGGATCCTATGAAGGATCTAATGCAGCCTACCATGAGATTCTTATTTAATAGTTTGGAACTTTTTTCTCTTCATGCACAAAGGGGTAAAGTGGAGAACTCGCAATTTTGGACATGTCCTCCTCTCCCTGAGCAGAAGATAGAGGATGATATGTGCTTCCACCTAAGAGAGGGAAAGTATCTCGGAGGGTATAACCATCATTACCCTAGTTAATAATTCTATATCTAGCATTTCCTTCTATTTTCTTTCCCTAAGGGCTACCCTCCTAAGCCTTCTACCCTTATTTTTCTTTTGATTCCTAGTCATCTTTGGGGGCTTAGAGGTGGAGCCTATCTCAAAGGTGCTAGATGGAAAAGGAGTAGGCAATATCTCTGAAGTATGCAGCTTAATTTTCTTCTGAGCATGACCTAGTTGGATCCTCTCAATAACCTGGTCAGTAACCCTCCTTCCTTCAGCACGAGCAGAAGGAGGTGTACTAGAAAATTTTAAGATGGGCTGTTTATTTTTAAATGTTGTGACAGGAGCAAGTGTCACTCCATTTACAGTGATATTCAACTTTTCAAAACCAACTCCAAACTTAATGATGTAGCCATCAGCCAGTCAACTACTATCTACTGAGAAGTTTATCACAGATTTAGCGACAAAGATTAGTTGTCAAACCATTTTTATTTATAAAAATAATAAATTTTAAAAGAGAATTAATGAATAATAACCAAAATATAGTAAAAAAAACTTTTGACCCATTAGAAAAGTTTAGCCAATTTTATGGCTAGGATTTTTTTATTTTATTTCAAAAGATATTTTTCTTGAAAATAGAGGAATTCTAAAATTGTCCCACTTAATTTCCATGAATGGGATAGTTCGATACTCTCTCTTTTGTTATGTTAAATATGCTCTACTAAGGATGAAACAGAGAGATATTTATCGAGAAGAAAGACAATCTTGACCCATGCTAACACAAGTACATTGCTAATTATAAAAATAATAACTTATTTCTAAAGATGGAGAGAGGAACCATTCCCTAGGAGAGGCGCCCAAAAATATGCTCTAAAGAGTAAAAATTTGTTTGAGACCACATAGAGTTTAGAAATTTCTTATTTGGATGATCAAATGCATCATTAAGGGATAAACATATTATTTTGGAATATAAACATGTTATCCTATAATGGATTCGATCATTTAATAAAAGACTCCTAAGACTAATGGGTCTTTCGTGTACCTGGGATTTTTTTTCTTAAACTACATAGAAAATATAACAGAGATTATTTTAAACTGGGTTCATGGTTCCCTATAAGGTCAAGCCCTTATAGTTAATTACATCTTAAGAGGGGTATTTTCCTAAGATTACTCTCAATTAAGAAAATAAGTTATTATTTCTAAAGATTTCTAAGTTAGTTTTCAAAGGATTAATATTTGGGATTTTTAATCGGGAACGGTCCAAAGTGGAGATAGTTATTTTTGGAACCCAAATGGGATGAAATAGAAAATGCATGTTGATACTAGGATGCCTAGTAGGCATTTCATCTATCCTATCATTGGGCTTTAAATTTTGGAATTTTATTTAGATTTTGAGTTGATATTTTCTTAGAAATCTAAGACTTAGATTCTAATAGCACAAGACTATAGAAATGCCTAGAGATAAAGACTTACTCTAAGGAGGATGCTTCAGAACCTAAGTCTAAATGTGCTTCTAACACAAGTCATATGCTCGACCTAGTTTCATTTTGGAAATTATCGATCATTCCTCTCACTTGAGGGAACTAACCTATCCCTAACTCTTATGGACTTATAACCCGCTTAGGGGGGATGCCAGCTAACACCACTTAAGTGCATTATAAATTCATGATGCCAAGTCTTATGAATGCAAGATGACTGTGTTGTTGTCTTTTTGAGAAAGGAATCTAAGAATCCTAGACTCACTCTATAATATTTAAGATAATGTAGGGTATGAAATGCACTAACTAATGCACATTTTTTAATTTTTAACATTTTGACTTGATGAACATTTTAGGCCATGGGTATGTAATTTATGCCTACATGGTATGTAATTAGAAGGAAGTCATGGGTCAAATCAAAAATAGAATGCAGGCTTTCCCAAGAAGGCAGTCATTCTCACAGGTTAGATGCCCCTTATGTGTAATGGAAAATGTTGCCCAAGTCAAGGATTGAAGCAATATGATTACATAATTTTCAAGAGCTAATTGGTTACTAATTGATTTTAAATTATTATCTAGGGCTTTAATTTATTTGAGGTTTTGAATCACATTATTTTATGTTTGAATTAATTAAATTTAATTAAGTAGAAAATTTATTTATTTTTTCTATGAGCATACATCCAAACATTCATCACAAAAATAAACCTAGAGAAGCAGATTGATTCTATTGTAGACCAAAAATAAATCAAACTAATTTAAGTTTATAAAATAGGCCAATGCAGTTAGGTACCACTATACACCTTGAAAGAAAGGAAAAATGGGTAGCCGAGCTCTGCCTTTATACAGCCTAGCTTAGAACTACACGTCTAGATCTATATGTTTTCTTTCCAAGATCATCTCCTTCTTCAAAGACCTCTATTGGGCTTCACAAGGGACATGTACACCATCTCCTAGTAGGGTTAGCTCCTGCTAAGCTTAGACCACAAAGATCCTAACCTAATTTTAAGCTCAAAGATACATTTTTAAATTCAAAAATAAATCTTAAGCCCTACAAA
The DNA here is from genome assembly GCA_021442155.1 of Cymbidium sinense. NCBI lineage: Eukaryota > Viridiplantae > Streptophyta > Magnoliopsida > Asparagales > Orchidaceae > Cymbidium > Cymbidium sinense. Next base: position 47,570,589 of record CM038226.1, read on the forward strand.
ATAAATGTCACAAAAATACAAATAACACACAACACTTATATTTTACAAACAATTGGGCTTAGCATTAGTTGCTTGCCAAGCCCACCTATCCTATGGACTATGCTAAGGGATTATTCAACACCTACAATCAAACATAAATTTTATAATTTTTATTTATGACGATGGTCCCTTTAACACAGCCCCTTACAGAAGAAAATGTTAATTCTAGAAATAATATCCTATCATCCAGACTAATGGCAATCAATCCTTGCATGCAGTCTAAAATAGCATAGTACAAAATAATAAAAATAATTTTCATCATAACATCATACAAAATTATAGAAAATCATAGATTGACCTAACCTAAGTCTAGGGTCCATGACTTATAATTTTATTGTGTAGAGAAAAAGGGTTGTGTTGCAAGACATTACTAGGCTTTTAGGTTTCAATTTTTTGGTTTTGAGTATTTATTTATTTACCTTTGGATGATTTTATTTCAGATGATTTAATGATTATGTTAAAATTATATTAGGTTTTTAAGAATGAAGAATACAATAGGTTCCATTTTAGGTGAAGTTCATTCCATTCAACATCCTAAGTCGTAGTAGGATGATACCTTTATCTAAGGTAAAGAATCATTTTAAAAGTCTAACTAAAATCCTAGGTATTTTAATTGAACTTTTCTTTAAATTTAGAGGGTTTGAATTAGTTTAATTTATTCATTTTGTTTTAAATTTCTTTATTCTTTTTCATTTAATGTTTTATATTTTGATTTCTTTATCAATAATGTAGTGATTTAGTTTGAATTAATTTTAACTTGAGATTTTAATTAATTTGTTATTATGATTCAATTTAATTTTATCTTTAAGTAAATTCACTTATTATTATGATTTTAGTTTCATTTTAATTTATTTGGCTTGATATTGAAATTTATCAAATATTCTCTTAATTTGATTTATTTTTATTTGTACATATGGGCTTTAATGATTATGATGATTTATATCTTTTTAAGTTTTAAGTTTACTTTACTTCTCTATTAAATTTATTTTACTTGTATAACTTTAGATTTATTAGGTTCTTAAAATTTATATTCTTTGATTTAATATTCATCTTTGTTTATTTGTTTCATTAATTTTGATTTAGGATAAAGCTTTTTGTATAATTTCATTTTATTTATTTAATTTTAAGATGCATATAGTTTATTCATTACATTTAGGTGTAAGTATTTCATTCATTCAATTCAAGTTAATTTCATTTGTTCATTTTCATTAATGTTCATTACAACAACAACAACAAGAAGCCTTAATCCCATTATGTGGAGTCATCTACATGAATCCTTCGTCTCCATTGTGTCCTATTATGTCTCAAATTCTCATTTAAATCAAGTATACTAAGATCATTTTTTATACATCTTAACCAAGTCATTTTAGGTCTACCTCTACCTTTCTTGACATAAGGCAAATAATGCATCTACTCTCCTAATCAGATCATCGGACGGTCGACGCTTTATGTGGCCAAACCATCTAAGGCGACTCTCCCTAATCTTATCTACCACTAGAGCTACTCCAACATTTTCTCGAATATACTCATTTTGCATTCTATCTCTAAGAGTAAAGCCACTCATCCACCTAAGAATCCTCATATCTATAACACTTAACTTAGTCTTATGCTTCTCTTTTATTGGCCAATATTCTGCACCATAAGTCATTGCAGGTCTTACCACCATCTTATAAAATTTTCCCTTAAGTTTAAGTGGAACTTTTCTATCACATAATAGGTTAGATGCATTCTTCCACTTCAACCATCCAACTTGAATTCTACTAATAACATCTCCATCTATTTCACCATCATTTTGAACAATAGAGCCTAAATATCTGAAATGCTCACTCTTATTAATGACTTGTTCACCTAATGTCACAACACTACTACTAGAACTTCTACAACTAAAATTACACTCCATATATTCAGTTCTAGATCTACTTAAAAGAAAACCTTTAGACTCTAGAGTTGGCCTTCATAATTCAAGTTTCTGTTGGACTCCCTCTCTGGTCTGATCAACAAGAAGAATGTCATCAGCAAAAAGCATAACCAAGGTACATGTTCTTGTAAATGCCTAGTAAGAACATCCATAACTAAAGTAAAAAAGATAAGGGCTTAAAGTTGATCCTTGATGTAATCCAATTGAAATAGAAAAATATTTTGTCAATCCTCCTGTGTTTGGACACAAGTAACAGCTCTAGTATACATATCCTTAATGACTTCAATATAACCAATATTAACTCCTTTCTATTCTAGAACTCTCCAAAGAACATCTCTTAAAACTTTATCATAAGCTTTATCTAAATCAATAAATATCATATGTAGATCCTCCTTACTTTCTCTATGCTTCTCCATTAAACCCCTTAACAAATGTATAGCATCCATAGTAGATCTACCTGGCATGAAACCAAACTGATTGTGAGAAACTTCTGTATCACATCGTAACCTATGCTCAATTACTCTCTCCCATAATTTTAATGTATGGCACATTAACTTAATTACTCTATAATTTGTACACTCTTGTGCATCACCTTTATTCTTAAATATAGGAACCAACAAACTCTTTCTCCACTCATCTGACATCTTTTTAGTCTTTAAAATGACATTAAAAAGATTTGTAAGCTATGAAATTCCTTGATCTCCTAAACATTTCCACACTTCTATTGGAATATTATCTGGTCCTACTGCTTTTCCACATTTCATTTTATTTAAAGCATCACTAACTTCAAATTTACTAATAATGATGATAAAATAAAATTCTATTTTTTGTTTAGGTATTAAGGTTGCTAAAATTAATCATCTTTTAGATCCTTCATTGAAAAGTTTATCAAAATACCTCATCCACCTATTTTCAATATCCTTTTCTAAAAAAAGCATTTTATTATTTTCTTCCTTAATACAACTCACTTGAACTATGTCTTTACTTCTCCTATCTCTTTGGTTGGCTAACTTATACATACATCTTTCACCTTTTTTGCTATCTAATCTATTGTATAATTCACTAAAAGTTAAATTTTTTGCGTCATATATTGCTTTCTTAGAAACTCTACAGGCCACTTTATATCTTTTCCAATTCTCTGAGTTTTTACATCTAAACCAAGTTTTATAACAATACATCTTATTTTTTATGTTTTCTTGCACACTCTTACTCCACCACCAACTATTCATATTAAAAGAAGCTTTTCCTTTTGATTCTCCAAGCACATCTTTAGCAACTTGCTTAATTTCACTTGCTATTTTTTTCACATTATGTTAGCTTCCTCATGAACATCCCAAATTCTAATCTCTTGTAGGTTACTCTTAAAAATATTTTTATTTGTGTTCTTTAAGTGTCCCCATCTAATTCTAGGACAATAATTTGGTTTATTTTTCTATTACAACCTTTCATCTTAAAATCTAAAACTAACAATCGATGTTGGGTACTTAGATTTTCACTTGGAATGATCTTACAATCTTTACAATCTAAACGATCTATTTTTCTTATCAGAAAATAATCAATATGTGTTTTACTAGATCCATTTTTATAGGTAATAATATGTTCATCTCTTTTCTTAAATAATGTGTTAGCAACTACAAAATCATAAGCTAAAGCAAAATCTAATATAGTCCTACCTTCTTCATTAGTCACTCCAAATCCATAACCACCATGAATACTTTTAAAATATTCTACCACTCTACCAACATGTCCATTTAAATCTCCTCCAATAAATACTTTTTATTCAAGAGGTATCTTTTGTATTAATCCCTCTAATTCATTCCAAAAAATTTTATTTTGTGCTTACCTCTAAACCTACTTGAGGAGCATAGACACATAGAACATTGATAATCTTAGTATCAACAATATTCTTTAAAGCTATAATTCTATCTGCACATCTATTAATATTTATAACATTATCCTTCAAACTTTTATCTATAATCACACCTACACCATTTCTAGTTTGACTTTTACTTGAATACCAAAGTTTAAAACCTAAACTATCAATCTCTTTGGACGTCTCCCCAATCCATTTAGTTTCTTGAACACATAAAATATTTGTCTTCCTATGAACCATAATATCTATTAATTCTATTAATTTACCTGCAAGAGTACCTATATTCTAAGATCCTAATCTAATTCTAGTTTCATTAATTTTCATTAACCTAAGTAAATTTATATTAAATTTTTTATGTTTAAGATTATTCAATTTATTATTCTTAAATTCTTTAACTAACTCACATTAATGATTTTTCTTGTTTTAATTTATTTATTTCATGAAGTTCTTTAAGTTTTGTTAATGAATTTAGACTTAAATGATTAATTCCAAATTGTGTATTTCATATATTATGGAATGGTTGAATTTATTTTAATCAATTTGAAGGCAATGATCATTATGTCATTTTGAAAGAACACTTAGCCTAATGTAATTTTCCATTTTTTTTTACTTAAAGAGTTTAAAGAAAGGTTATTCCTTTGTGTATTAAATTTGCGTTATTTTACTTTGTCATTTTAAGTTCAATTCAACTTAGCTTAATGTTTAATTACACTTAACCATTCATATTTGCATTTATACCATTTCATTCCTTAGTCTAAATGGTTCTAATGTATTTATATATTGATAACTTATAAATATCATAGATTAACGAACATTATATTTTAATTTATAAATGGAATTATTATGGTTAAATATGATTAAATTTCATATTTTCATTTAGTCATGATCTTTAACTTAGGATTATTTAGGTTCTATTCCTTTCAATTGGCTTGAGTATTTTAATTAATTGTTCTAATGTCACTTATAATGTCTTAAATTTATATTAAAGATTTTATAATTTTTGTGATTTTTGTGATTTAATGTTTTTCTTAAATTGACTAAGAGACTTCGAAATTCAAATTCTCCCAATCCAGAGGTCAAATTGGTTTATCATTTTTATGGCAAGTGGGATTCCTTTCCAATTTGATTTACTAAGATTTTACTTTGATTAGATGTGTAATTAAGGTGTAATTAAAGTTTTAATTATTTCATTAAAACCTAAATTAGGCTGAACTTAGTGAAAATTATTTAGGAATTTTAATTTTCCTTGATTCCCCTATATAATATGCATCCAAATAGGGTTCATTCATGATTTTTGGGGTTTTGAATGATTTATTGTGATTTATTTAAATTCAAGATGATTAATTGAATTAATTAATTCAATTAATGGCCTAATTAATCCATTTTGTGATTTAGTTTGTTCCCATGGGTTTCAATGGCTTAGTTATAGTCATTTGGGTATATTATGATATTTTTGAATTGATTTGATGAATTTCCATCATTTATTTAATTTGTTATTAATTTATTTCATGAAAATGAGGATTTAGGATTTGAAATTTTCAATATTAAGATTTATTGCCCAATAAATTATGAAAAATTTACCTAATGTGTGTCCAAACATCAATTTCAATTCCCCAAAGTATCATTTCAATTTGATTAATGGTTTGGGATTATTTAAGGTTTGAAAATTTTCATTAAACCTAAATTAAGGCCAAAATATCCAAAAATTAATTTAAGGATTTTAATTTTAATAGATTCCTTTCATCAAGAAGAATCCATAGAGCTTAAGTTTGCATTTTTTTTATTTAGATTTAATTTTTTATACTTTTTCCTAAATTTTTTTGTATTTTTAATAATTTTTTAATTCAAAAAACTTAAAATTTTCATTTAGGCACCTCAAATCCACGTGGATCTAACATGGCACCGCTTTCCATGTGGCACCTAATCATCACACTATATGGGATCCACATGAATCTGTGTTAAAAAGGTGGCACACATGGGTTAATTATTGACCATCCAATTAGAGATCAGATGATCGTGATTCAACTTACGGTTCCTTTTATTGGTTTAAATCAAAGATCTGACTAAATCTAGCTATCCAATCCTTTTAAAAGGAATGGATGGAGAAGACTATGTCTCCTACGGTAATGGTGGAGGTTGAGAGCTGTCAATCATTTTTTCATAATTTTCAGTCATCCGACTGTCAAATTTAAATAATTTTAATGCCAAATTCATCAGTGGATGAAAATATGGAGATCTAAATGGTTTGATCCCACTTGAGATCAAATTCCCTTCAAAAAGTATAAAACTTAAAAGCTTAAAGGAGGTCATTAATGGCATACCTCGGTCCCGGTGATCTCTAGCGGTACTCCAATAGTTGCATAATGATGTGGGATGCTTGTGTGCCAAAGGAATTGAGTTGCCTCTCTCTAGATCACCTCCTAGACCAACATCGTCTTGTATTCCATCAGTCTTGGTTGTTCTCTGACCTCCTGACAGTGTGGGGATCGGGGAAAGATGGGTTTCAACTTTGTGAGAGGTAGGGAAGGTGATGAGATGGTCTGTTTCACTTGGGAATAGCTCTAGGTAAAGATTCCATTGAAGCAGAGCCTATTAAGCTTGGTTTTCCCCCCTCTTAGTTAGCCATAGGTGATTGAAGTCCTTGGAGGTTAGCTACATGGATCTCTAGTCCTCCCACATCTATCCTAAGCTAAAGACTTGGAGTAGGGAATGAGGCTATAGGCTTAGATTTGGATTTTCGTGACTTTGACTTGCCATGGCATCTTCTTTTGTTTTGGATTTATTTGAAGTTGATTAAGTGGCTTAATGTTGGTTGGGAATCAAAATTATTTAAGTTTGGGAAAGTTTGGTTGCATTCTAAGAGAATTAATTGAATATTGGGTTGAGATCCTTTTACATTATGCCATTTAATGAGTTCTTTTATTAGTTTGATCTAAGTTGCCTCACTTGATGAATTAGCCTTAGATCAATGCTTGTATTTTGTCCATTTAAGCATTAATGATCTTATTAATCAAAGGGTTTTAAGGATTTGAAAATTTATGGAGTGCTTACTTTAGGTTTAGTCCATTTTAACGTAATTAGATTTTGGTTAATTTTAATTAAGTCAAATAGTTTATTTGGTTCAATTATAATGTGTTTAATTTTTAATTGGGTTAATCCAAGCAATTTGAAATGCATTGGATCAAACAATTCTAATTTTATTTTATTTTGAACCCATTTAACCCAATTGGGCAAATTGGACTCAATAATGGGTTTTTTTATGTTCAATAATCATTTTTAAATGATTTAGGACAATTTATTTGAGTTTATTTAAGTTTTATTTAGGTTTGAACCCAATAAGACCCACTCAGGCCCATTTAGGTCAAATGTCTTAATTAGCTCAATTAAGGCCACATTAGACTTATATTCTTTTAAATTCATGTTTACATATGTTCATATCATCGTCTTAACCATTTGGAAAATTTTATTTGGTCAAATTTTTGTGAGTTGACCATTGACTTGGTGCAACCCACATAAGTCAAACCCATGTAAAAAGGGTTGACCAATCTTTGACCTTTGATTTTGATTTGGATTTATTTAATTTGATATCATGATTTTATGCTCTAATTTCATTTTATTTATGTTTGTATTTAATTTGAATTTCTTTAGGTTAATATGGTCATTATCTTAATTAAGGTAATTAGGTTTAGTTCCCAAATTAAACCATAATCTAGGCTTAACCAATTTCAAATTTAGAGTGTTGAATGTTTAGGTTAAAGATTGGGTTGAATCTAATTAAACCCATTAAGTTAGATTAATCCAAGGAGGGTGCACTAGATCACTAAGTGTGATGACCTAGGTGTTTAGTCAAGAGACTTCTAAAAATTAGAAGTCAACACTACAAGCTTAGTGATTGTCTTTGGAAGAAATGTTAACCTCATCGAAAAATGAGGTAAAAAGCAAGTAATGAAGAAATCATTCTTGAGAGGAGAGAAGTGGATAATGTATTGACAAATGTCTTTTCTAGGGAGATTGTGGAAGCCTAGACACCGCCTAGGTTTAAAATACCCCATTTGGAGTCTAATAGAGAATGAATTGATCTTGCTAACCATGTTCTTAATTTTGAATTCAACACATCTTTGTTAGACCTTGATGAAGAGCTTAAGTTTATCTCTTTCTTAAAACATTAAAATATGCTTAGAGAGGATTCACATGCTTGTCTATAAATCATCAGGTCATTCTCTAAGTTTAAGAGGACGTTTATTAATTAATTTACTAGTACACAAAATCTCTTAAGGAGCTTATAAGTTATATTATAGATGTGACATAAATTTAGAGAGTCATTAAGAAAGTTTATTACTCACTTTTAGAAGAAACTATTGGAAGTAAATAATCTAAAGCACATATTTGCATAAGATGTACTTACTCAAGGCTTTAGAGAGGGACCATATAGATACACCCTTAGCCTACAACAACCAAAAACATTAGTGTAGTTGAAACTCACCGATAGTCATGTAATTGCTAAAGAGTATAATAAAGTCACCCAATCCTCTCATATGACTCACAAAGAGATCCTTATGGAGAGATCGCCATTTTCCACCATTTTAAAGAAAGGTCATAGAAAAGAAAGATGGAGAGGTAACTGAGTGTACAATGTACCCATCAGCCCCCATGCTGACTTACGCAAAAACTTTTGCACAGAATAACTCTACCATCCCACTAAGAGAATCCACAATCCCCTCACTAGTACTTAAGGAAATGCCAACCATATCATCCACCCACTATTATTTTGTTGAGAGTAACAATGGTAGAGTTAATGGAGACCATTCAAAATAAAGAGTACTTCAAGAGCCCAAGACCAATGAGGGTTAGTGGGATATCATGCAACTCAGTGCGGTACAATGCATATCATATAGATCATGGAAACAACATGGAGTATTGACACTTAAAAAGCTTTGTTGAAGAATTATTAATTTGGGAAGTTGAAGGAATTTATGAGAAGACCAAAAAAAGATCTTGCAAAGGACTAAGGGAATGAATCCATACCAACTAGGGGTACACACATCACAAGAGTCATTCTAGTAATGCTAGGTGGAGAAAGTGAGTCCATGCGATGAGCAACTCTCAAGAAATTTAGGTTTAGAGAGTTGAACTTAATAGCCATAGTACAAGTACCCAATACAAAGATAGTCTAGCTTCACATCAAAGGATTGACCTAAAGTTGATAATTATTGAAAGATGTGATAATTGTTACAGCTTTAATTGTTAACTACTAGATAAAGAGCATATTAATAGACACAAATAACTCTATCAATATCTTTTATATATTTGTCTTTGAGAAATGAACCTACTAAGTTCAAAACTCACACCTAATAACAGACCTTTTATGGTTTTGTATGACAAAAGTGAGAAACAAATGGAATGATCACTTTGACTATGACTTAAGGAAAAGATGAGAAGCAATTCATGACTATGCTGAAATTTCATCATTAAGGATGCACTAGCCACCTATAACACTATCTTTGTTTGTTCAATGTTGAATACTCTTAAAGTAGTGGTCTCAACTTATCATGTGATAGTGAAGTTTTCTTCAAATGGATAGGACATCATAGCTTAAGGTGATCATAACTAGTAAAAACATGCTACTTAAAGGTAATTAGTGACATAAGGAAGAATGATGAGCTGTTACAATTAGAAGTTGCTCAAATAGGACTAGAAACTATTAAAGTGGTAGAAGAGATACAGACAACTGAGGGCAACCTAGAGTGAGTACTCAAAATTATCTTGACATATTCTAGAGAGCATAAAGGGGCATTAGTCAAAGTGTTATGAGAAGACCTTAATATATTCACTGTGGATGACAACCAAAAAGCTAGGAAATAACATCAATGTTTCCTTCCCTCGCCTCAATATTAGGAAAAATGTACACTCCATCAACCATAAGATGAAAAATACAATGACTCTATTGGCCAAGCTGATCAGGGAAGAAGTCACCAAGTTACTTGAGGTAGACTTCATTAAGGAGGTCCAGTATCCAAAATGGATCTCTAATATGGCAATGGTATAGAAAGCTGATAAGAAATGGTGAATGTGTGTAGAGTTTACAAATCTAAATTTAATATAATCAAAGGATGGTTACTCAATACTACGAATATATTCCCTTGTCAAGTTGATAATAAAATACCCAATAATGAGTTTCTTAGATGCCTTCTCTCATTACCACCAAATCAAATCCACTCATCTGACTCTGATAAAATGACCTTTATCACCAAAATAATTATATTTCTATAAATTTATGCTCTTTAGTTTACAGAATGTAGGTGCAACTAACCAGAGAATGAAAATCAAAGTGTTTAAAGAATACAAGGTGAGAAATGTGGAAGTGTAGCGAATGACCTACTAATAAAGAGTAAGTCTGTGATGCAATGTATTCTAGACTTGAATGAGACTATTACAACTTTGAAGAAATACAACATGCACCTTAACCTCTTTAAGTATACATTTGGTGTAAGCTTAGAAAAGTTTTTAGAGTATGTCCTTAGCTTAAAAGTAATAAAGATAAATCTTAACAAAGTCAAGGCTACTCTTAACATGTTTTTCTCAAAGATGACTAAGGAAGTGGAGACACTTATGAGGTCAATCACCTGATTAAACTGCTTTATCTCATTGCTTACCTTTTTTAGAATTCTCTAGAGTGCTAAAAAGTTTGAATGGGCACCGCATAAAGTCTTTCTAGAAGTCACACTCACTTTGTATCCCTTGATACAAAGTTGAAGGCATAGAGAGGCATTATCATTATACTTGGGAGTTGAAAAAGTTTCTAAAAGTTTTGTGTTATTTAGAGAAGGAAAAAAAAAGAAATTAACAACTAATCTACTTTGTCATCAAATCACTGAGAGATGCCAAGTTATGCTACTCTATAATAGAGAAACTAGCACTCACCCTCTTCTTCTCAACAAAGTGGTGATTACCCTACTTCTAAGCCCACTGCATAGAATTTTTCATTGATCATGATGTAGTGTGAGGTGAACCATATATGTAAGAGTACATAGTCATGCCAAGTAATAAAAAGTGAGTATAATATCATTCCTACGAAGATTGAACTCCAAGTACAAAAATTAGGATGATTTTCTATTATTTAATGATTAATGTTAAATTATTGAAGAAAAATTTATAGCTATTCCTAAATCTACCAAAAAAACTAACTAATAAGAGGAAGAATTAATTGCTGAGTTTTCCCAATGTTGATTTATGCATTAATATTTTAATAGGTTCATAGTTGTTTTTTTACCAAAGTCTAATCAAAGTGGTTGCTACCTTTCTCTCGAAAAATTATGACACAACCTACCTAACTCTTGGTAATAAATTCCATACATAAAAATTTAATTATAGCTTTTTGGATATCAAAAAGAACTACATGACTTCATTATAATTATCTATAACCTCTAACCTATCACCAATGGTATTTTTTCCATGATGAGTCCATTTCAACCTCCCTCTTTTAAAAAGCATCTCTTAATATATTGAAAATGATGATAAGTTAATTTAATAGACATTAAATCTCAAACCAAATGATGTAATAATAAAGAAAAATTAAACTCCAACCTTTTATTAAAATCAAAGTAAACACAAATATAGCATGGTCACAATCAACCACTAAAAAAAGGAGTTTAGTTTATAATGAAAGAAAAAACAAATGAAAGCTTGATCCATGAGTGAGATTATAACAAATAAAAATAGGAAAGTAAGCAAAAAGCATAGGCCAAGCACATCAAGATTGTCTTCCTCATTGTTAATCTCCTTGCTCACAAACTTTTTGTAATGACTTTTACAAAAAACTTGAAGAAGTCTTCACATGTTCTCCTCTTGGACCCCCTAAAAACTTGGAAAAAAACCCTAGAATATTAGCCTGAGAAGTCCTCAAATTTTTCCTAGTGATTTGTTTAATTATGGCTGCATCAAATTTCCCAAAAAATGTAAGAAATTTATGAAGATTTAAGATAATTTATAGCAGCCACCAAGCTGGTGCCTAAGCATCATGCTCTTTTTCTTACACATCCTAGATTTTTCAAGTCTTACACCTAGAGGACAAGATTAGGCATCTAGGTATCAAGCTCTCTATCTTGTATTACACTTATGCACTAGGGACTTTATCTAGATACTGTTGTTGGATGACTGGACATCTAGTGTGTGTGCCTAGCTCAATTCTAAGGGTTAATTGAGTCCTAAAATAAGTCCACCACTTCTAAATTTGTTCTGAATATTTCTTCATGTGATTTTGTGTATTAATGATGATTTTTATTTATTTTGAAATTACAAAAATTTAAAATTAAAATAATAAGTGTTATAAAATTCTTAAAATTAAGCAAATACACATGATAAATTCATAATGTACCGTAAAAGAAATCATGTAAACATCACAGTTATCAAACTTCACAATTAAATTTTTGGTCATCCTCAGGAAAACCCAAAAACATAACAAAAAGATAATAATTAAATTTTAGAAAGGTAATGATGATGTGTTTTGAAAACATGTTGTTTATTCGTTTGAACTGCGCTATCTATTAACATCAACTTACTAATACAATGTTCTTTATATCACTATTATTTAACATAATATAATGAACGATACACTACATATTAACTTATCTAGACTTATTAGAAACTAATTCATGTTTCTTGTACACTTATATAGATTATTAAAATTCAAGTTTATCAATAAGAAGATAACATTTCAACATGACTAACTCTATACTCATATCCTTTTCTTGAAAAACTTATTGTTTGGGGTATACAGTTAAATAATTTTTTTACAAATGACAAAGAGATATAAATGCTTTGTTATAAAGAGATACATAAGGTCCTATTTCAACCTTTTGCAAACATAGATTTACATCCTTTTTTTCACTTTTAAAATGTAGATTCACAATCATTTCTTTATTTATTTTTAAGTTGAAGACAACCAACTCATTTTGTTGTTTTTCTCTATCTATTCCTTAATGCATCTAATTTTTTAGGTGAATAATGATTTAAGAAAAAAATTAATTAATGTTATGAGTTCTAAAGTTTATCCGCTACTAAGTCCCTACTTTTCTTAGCTTATTCTTATATGTTATATAGATAGTTATAAGCAAACATGACCAATAATACTATAGCTAACATAGTTAAGTATGCCACATACAACTCTAACAGACTATTTTACATAAGTAATTAAACCAATACCAACTATAACATCAATTTCAATCTCAAGACTCCACATTTGTTCAAAAATAAATAATCATTTTTCTAACATAAATCAAAAAGCAAAAGAAACATTACACAACCTTTACCTCATCCTCCTCCTAAGAATAATAAAATTGATAATTGCAACTTAATAGGAATAATTAAAAAGATTAAGTAAGAAATAGATTGATTTGAGATAAATAAGTACAATACACCAAAATAGAAATAGTCACAAAAATAACAAACTAAATTGAAAGTGTAATGCAATAATAACAAACTAAAATTAAAGGTATCTACAAGTATAATCAGAACTAAAAAAAAAAGACATTTAAGCTTCCCCCGCACTTGAATTATGCATTGTACTCAATGTATCAAATTAAAAACAAAGTTAAACAAGTAATGCAAACTAAAAATAGGGGACAAAAGCATTCTAATGAGGTGGAGCTACTCATCATCATCCTCGTACTCCTCTTCTTCTTCCCCATGTTCCACGCATCTACATTCTTGCTATCTCACTTGACAAAAATAAACCATAATTAAAGCTAACAAAAATAATAAAAATAAAATAGTCATTACTAAGGTCTGAAGGTTAGGTTACCTTCAAATAAGTGCCTGAATTAACCACCTTTCACTTCTAATCTGGATGTTTGAGATTTCTTATGACTTTCCTTTCAAAATGTGGCTTCAAATTTTAACCATTGACCTTTTGGTCATTCTAAATATCCACATCTCCATAGGAGTACATCTTTGTCACTTTGAATAGTTCACACCATCTCAAACTCAAATTTCCTACAATAGAGCTTCTATTGAGTTGTTAAGTAGAACTTCCTGCCCTAATGTGAACTCCTTCTTAACAATATTCTTATCAAGCCAAGAATTGCATTTTTCTTGAATTTATTCATCTCTTTTAGTTGCAAAATTCTCTTTTCTCCTGCAATTTTAAATAAAATTTTAGCTTATTTATTTCACAAAATGCCTTATGCTTAAGTTAAATTGTAGGTGCACAGCTTCTAATCACCATATGATATGGTGACATGCTAATGGGAGTTTCATGTACTTTCTTATAAACCCATACTGCATCATCCAACTTTTATGGCCAATATTTTTTTGTTGTTGCTAACTATCTTATCAAGTATCCACTTCAACTCTTTAGTGGAAATCTCCACCTACTAATTAGTTTGAAGATGATATATTATAGATATTTTGTGCCTTATCAAATACCTATTCATCATAATATTCAACTCTTTATTGTAAAATTATTTTCATTCATTTCTCATTATCAATAATGTGTGTTAAACCTTGTGAATATGTTCTTGTTTAAAAATTTGATTATAACTCTAGCATCATTCACATGTATGGTAGAAGATTTCTCCCACTTTGATACATAGTCCACTACCACTAATATATATAGATTGTTTAGTGGTGGTGGAAATGGTTTTATAATGTTAATCCTCCAAACATCAAATAACTCCACCTCTAGGAGGTTTCTGAGTGGCATTCCATTCCTTCAATTAATATTACATGTTCTTTGACATTGATCATATTTGGCCATAAACTAATAAGCATCCTTAAATAAGGTAGCTAGTAAAAGCTAGAATAAAGAACTTTTGTTGTAATGCGATCTGACTGAAAATGCTTTCCATATTAAGAAGTATGGTAGTTGTGTAACACACTCAACATCTCTTCCTTTAGTATAAACCTTCCAAAGATTTGATGAACACATAGGTTACATAGATATGGATCATACCATAGATAGTGCTTTACTTCTAAAAGAAATTTCTTCTATTGGTGTGATAAGTCAAGAGGCATAAACTTCTTAATTAATTATTTATATTGAGTTTAATTGGACTTATTAAAGAGGATTAGACATCCTAAAATTGTTATACAGTCCTCTCTATTCATTATGTGATTTAAAAATTAAGGAAATCATTTTTCTTATTTAATTAATGTTTAGTAATTTTTTTAAGTCAATTAAGTCTAAAGAGCCCCAAAAATTTAATTAGACATTAAACATAAGCCCAAAAATTATGAAAAAAATTATTAAATATGTATAATAATTAATAAAACGCATCCTAATAATTATAATACCATTGGGATTATATTTTATGACTTATTAAATAAATTAAAAAAATAAAAATCATCAATTACACTTATAATAGCCAAAACCAATTAGAGCTTTGATTTCATTAAAAACCTCTCTGTCAGCTAAGCACAAAAGAAGGGTTGATCACAATTTTTGGAGCTTAAGATAATTAGTTATGAATTTTCTAAGTTCTAGGGCCATTAAATAAAGTATTTAATTAATTAAAGCCCTTAATGATGATTTTGAAAAATTATTAAGACTAGAGATCTTAGAAATTTTCTATGGTTACCATTAACTTCTTCAACATATTTAATCATTTAATAATTTTTATAATTCACCAAACTACTAAATAGCCAAAAATAGTCAATTAAGGTTTGAAAATACCCATATCCTAATGCACTCACCCAATTGACATAAAATAATTATGGGAGTTAGAGGTCATCCCAAGAAATGTTCACCTAAAATTTTAGACCATTTGGGTGAGTAATTAGAGATTAATTACAACATTAATGGAAATATTCAAATCTTAATTAACCTCTATCTACTTAATAAAATTTGGCGATTTTATTTTTTCTATTTGCATTTTCTAAAGAGTTTTAATTTGTATATTATATATTTTTCTATAATTAGTTATAATTTTTCAAAGTTATGGCTAAATAATGCTAATTTAAACCTTATTTAAGTGACTTAGATAATCAACAATCTAATCAGCTTCACTTTATGCATAGTGCCATGGAAATTAGTCATTAAATTAATCCCATGTGGCTGTTGATGTGAATGGTGGTGGATGAAGTTTTGTCAAAGTCATTTGATCGAAGATAGAATGACTTTGATTAATCTCATGGTTCAAAGAATTAAATAAAGAAAAATTTAATGTGAGATGAACACCATTCACCTTTCACCATTCGATCTAACCCCATTAGGCTCAAATTTTAGGGCAAAAGAAATTCAAAACATTCAAGGGGTGATGTTCTAAGGACCCCTTCAATTTTATTGAAGTCAAATGCACATTTCCTTCACAAAGGCCAACACCTAAATTGCTTTCTATATCTTGGGAGAACATACCTCTTAGGAGCTAAAGATCAATAGTGAAATTGATTGAGGTAGATTTTCCTTGAAGAGACCAAGCTATGATGTTAAAGTCTCAAGTTGCCTCTCCTCCAATTATCATTTAGACCAACACGCTGTCACATCTCACCAAAGCTTAGTCTAGCTTTGTCTTTTCATGCTTGAATCAAGTGTTTCTTGATTCATTTTCACATGTGGTGATGAAGGGAATGTGTGAGGAAGGTAATTGTAGCTTGGAAGAAGTTTGGTGACCAGCAGTTTTTGGTGCATTTGGGCTGAAAAAAAGCTTGGTCTTGCTAGAGATGGGATGCATGAGAAGCTCTAGAGAACTCAAGGACTCTCTTTAGGATTGCTCTAAAGATGTGTGTGTGAAATGAGAGCTTGAATTCAAGTGTATACCATTTCCATGTGAACCACCATTTTTGGTAGGTTTAGGCATGGGCAGGCAACTAGGTAGTAAGCAAAGCTCACTTTAGGTTTGGACTGATGAGTGGAGTCTTTTCAGTGGCTACCCAACTTTAATGGGATGAGGTGAAAGAGATAGCCATGGTTGATAAACTAAGGGCTGTCCAAGGTAAAGGGGACTTCATCTTGGTCAAGGGTTGAGCAAACCAACCTTAGGTCATGCTTGGTTAAGCTCAAGGCATGCTACCCTGTCCAAAGGGAGGGTTTCAACATAGTTATTTTGAGATTTTATTTTATTTAGAATCCTCAGTTGACTTGGTTTGTGCTGAATCAAGTTGAACTTAAGTTGGGTTCATATAGGTATGTGTGTAGGGGTCCAAGGATGAGTCATGTCATGTTTGACTCGGTTTAACTTATATTAACTTATATAGATCAATTTGAGTTTAATTGAGTTAGGTTGACCAATTGACTAAATTGGCCTCAAGGGGTTATTGGGATAGGTTCATATGATAATCTCATACATATTAGTGCAATTGGTTTGACAAAATTTTAATTAGGTTGAGGTTTGGCTCATATGAGTTCATATAAGTCAAATAGTTTAAGTGACCAAATTTGATCAATTTGATTAAAATAGAATCAATTGAGGCTTGAGTCATATTTGATAATTAATTTGAGGTTCATCATGGATATTAGTTTGACCCAATTTGGGTTAGATTGTGTTTTGACTCAGTTTAATCATTTAGGTCAAATTGGACTAAGTTAGGTTAACTGGCTTGAATTGATTAAATTAGTTCCAATTTATTATTAAATGGTGTTCAAAAATCAATTTGGAAATGATTATAAGTGTTGATTGGGTCTGATTTAGAGTTTGCTTCCATGTGATTCATATTGAATGGGATAAGTTGGGACAATTCGCAAAATTAGCTAAATTGGGTCCAAATAAGTGTTGGGTTAGGTTTAATGATCACTTTTGGGATGTTTTAAAATAATTAATTTAGTTCAATTTGGTTTAATTTAGTCTTGATTCAATTTGGCTCATGTGAGTCACTTGGGTCAAGATGACCACTTGATCAAATTAAAATTCAATAAGGTATGAAGATTGTCCAATCATGTATCTAGGACAATTATAAGGCTTTAAATTGGCTTGATTTCACTTAGATTTGATTGAAAATAATTTTGGACCTATAGGATTCAATTAGGTTGACTTGAGATAGGTGAGGCAATTAGTCAAATTGAGGTTGAATTAGGCTTCAATCAAGTTCAATTATGGTTTTAAATGGTTTGGATAAGTTTAATTTGAATTTTGTTTGGATCAATTTTGGATTTAGCCCTTTAGGCTCATATGGATCAAGTTGGGTTAATCAGGTCAATTGACTAAATTGAGGACCAATTGGGTGTGATTTAGGTATGGTTAGTATTTTGGATATCACATGATTGGTTGATTGAAATTAGTTTAGATTTGATCAAGGTTTGTGTCAATGTGGCCTAAATGAGTCAAATAGATCAATTCGGGTTAAGTGAACCCATTGAGAAAATTTGGCCAATTGTACATGGCTTGTGTTTGATTAGATCATGTTTACAATCAACATTGGTTTGAAATCAATTTGTTTTGGTATATATGAGGATTTGAGTTGGTTAGGCCAACTAGGGTCCACTAGTTTGATTGGGTCTAGCCCTTAAGGTTAAGCCCTATGAGTCTTGGGTTTGAGGTTTGAGTATTCCTCTAATCACTAGAAGTGTCTTAACTCTAGATGAGAAAACCTTAATGCCAATATTGAAGTCCTAAGTCTAAGGATTATTTGATGTAAACCTCACTAAAAGTGAGGTCAATGCTCAAAATTTGGTAAATTAACTTCCAACATTGTCATAAGCAGCTTCCCAATTCTCTGGACGACCACCCCTAGACAACTCTCAAACTCAACTAATACCACCAATCAGCAACCTCTACCAAATAACTAGCTAGGGACTTTACTCAAACCCAAGATGCCCTACTTCTCCTTTAATCTAAGCATGGCAAGGGGTTATAGATGAAGGGGCACATCACTTAATGGTCACACTTTAGCTATATGATGTACATATGTCAATATGTCATTAGTCTCTATAGTTTATACTGTTTATTTACTTTTGACTTTTCTTTTACTATATATGTAGCCTCCTCATACCCTATATATATCAGGTCAAGAAGTGTTGTTATGGATTTTTTTTTTCAAAGCATTTAGTTGGACATATTCTAATCTTTAAATCTTTAGTCTTTTATTAGATCTACTATTTAGTGTACATTTTGGGTTACAAATTATCTTATTACTATTATGATGATTTACTAAATTTCTTAAAGACTTTAAATTCTACATTCCATTCTTATACCATGCTCTCCTTTCTTCGGCCTGCACACTACTCTTCTTAGTCCCCTCCTACTTTCCATTGTGAGACGAACTAATAATGCTTGATGTTGTTTCAAAGAGAAATGTTGATCCAAGATGCTACTTTTGGGATATTTCAGTTTATTAATAATCTTCACTGAGTTCTTGCATTGTTTGACCCCCCTAATGAGAAAGTTTTTATTTTAATTACTATTACATCCTTCATATGTAAAAGCTAGTAGATATCATTCTCTCTCTCTCTCTCTCTCACACACACACACACACACACATACACATACACACATAGACACACACAACCACCTCATACTCTCATAGAAAAACTTTTCAGTAAGGTTTGGTGTCATTCAGTGAACAAATATATATCTGATTTGGCTCATTAGTAATGTATCCCAATTACACAACTACTCAAAACTAAATTGATTGATATATTCGGTTTTGAATAAGTGAGATGGCTTAACTTCTAGGTGAGTTCATTAGAAGAATTCTTGAGCAAAACTAATTAATAAATTCAATTTTCCTAGCATCAACATGAGGGTTTATTTGATGTTATGGTATTCTTAAAATAAGTGATATTAGCAAGCAAATCTTTGAACTTCATGACCAAGATAATAGCCCTATATTCAAATATTGGAGAAATTGGTGCATACTTGCTCAAAATAGAACTATCATAATCTGTCATAGTGTTTGTAGTCCTGATTTGAATTTAACTATCATTTTGCCAACATTCAGAGTCATAAACAATAGGCTTCTATTGTCATTTTTCTTATTTAAAATATCTAAATACAACTTGTTTACGGTATCTTCACTTTTCTCAATAAAATCCTTTGTTCTAAAATATCCATATCTTTAACTTCATTCGTTAATCAAGTCATCCAAAAAAAATAATGATGAACTAAAAGTACAAGAGCATGAACTTTTCACATATTTAAGGAGGTTTCTCTTTAATGCGAACTTATTTAGTACCTAGAGTTCACTTATAATGAAATTGATAAGAATGCTCAAAAATTCTGAAAAATAAAGAGAATGTTCGATGATTCTTAACTCTCCATTTTGATTGACTCATCTCAATAAAAGGTGATTCTAAACTTGATAAATAAAATCATCAATTACCTAAAACTAATCTCCGCTCATTATAAATAAACTAATCTAAAAATTTGCTGCTGATCTACTCTAGAAAGCATACTAACAAAAATCACAAAAAAAAAAAATTGTTAAAAGAAAGTCAACCTTCATTAAAATCATGTACTAAACAATTATAAATCAAACCAGCTTAGACATTTTTACGCTAAGCAATTAAATGTTATTATGCGACTCATTTAAATCACTTAGCTCCCGATGTTTTACCAACTTTTTATAGGTCACCTACTACGGGCAGGAACGAGATAAACGCTGAAATAGCATTTGCTTGATGAAATTCCGTCCAAAATAGCCATTTAATATTTGATTTATTGTAATAACGGGCTTTTCAAACTATTGGATCGGCCCATTCAAACCCATTTATTTTTATCTTAGGACACTGATATGTCAATCGAATTTAATGAATCAATCAAAATTGAATAGAGAGCTAAAACGAATAATATATTAAATATTAAAAATATTTAAATATAAACTAAATAATTTGATGTAATAATATTGTTGCGTGCTAGAGAATTTTATTCCGGTAGATGCGAGATCTTCGTCAGCAAAAATTATCCAACACACGTTATGACGAACACGGTTATACGAAAACCCAAGGGAAAACCACGCGGTCCTAGAACTTTCACTATGTGTTCAAAGATACGCGCCCTTTCTCGTTAGTTCGGAGAAGAAGGTGTGAAACAATATTCCGAAAAAATACATCTCAACCCAACCAGGAGAAGTTTCAAAAGCGGCAAGAACGGATCTTCTGGGAGCAACCTCTTGATCTTCGGGAGAAAGGAGCGGCAACTGGTCTTTTCTAGTCCTCGATCTAAGGCGACTCCGATCTTCGTGCACCACTTGGTGGCAGGTGGTGATAGATCGTCGGCCAAGGTCGATCTCGAGCTCGGTCTTCCAATCGATTGGCCCCTGGAATGAAGCTCTATTTATAGATTTTGGGAGTGGCGTGCCTTGTAAATTATGGAAAACTCCAACCACTCCCATAACCACTGACGGACCCGCGATCCTCGATCGATGGTGTATTTTGATGATGCGCCTTAATGATGTCTAATTGGGTGATCTTGGATTCGTTGGATTCGCCTTTGACGAGCCGACCGACTATAAATATGTCGCTTTGGTGACCATTTGGCGGATCAGATCTATTTTCATGCTCCGAGAGCTTGAAGTCGATTCGAGCTCGGATCGACTATGCTTGATGTTTGCTATGTTCGCTCATCGAGACGGCCGCTTGATGTAAGCTTCAAATCGGTGATTGATCAAGCGAAAATGCCTTAAGATTCGTGCTTGATCGAATTTTCCGAGGATGTATCGTTGCCCCTATTTTGGATGATTATCTCAATCATCAAAAATATGTGCAAAGTACTTCAAAATAGTAAATTCTTCAACGAAATCTGCAGGTCCATTAACCACACATTTTGAGAGAACAGATCTTCATAACAGACAATATTATAACCGCGAAGCGATGCGGCCGCAAATATGTAAGTATCGCTGCGCCAGATTTCGATTACGATCGATCCGGAAACAGAGCTCATGGAGAACCGGGCTGGTGCAGTGGCGCATATGGCTATACAGATACGGGCATTACAAGACGCTACAGCCAACGTCAGCTCGGGTTCGGCGTGGTGATCTGACGCTTGAACGGCCGATGCGCTGGTCATGTGGTGGTCAAGACCGCTGGTCGAGGGTCATGGTCACCTGGCTGCTCAGCGAAGCGGACCGCGGTCGGCGATGGCGGCTGCACCACGAAATGGCGCTGCTGGGCAAACCCATGCTGGCATGGCGTCGGCATTATGCATGGGAGTGGAGCCAAAGCGTGGTCATACCAGGACCTGGCTGACCGCGGACTGAGCGGACCGAGGGCTGAGGGAAGGGCCAAGCCGGGATGGCCGCTGCCAGCTGAAGGCACATGGTGATGCTGCTGCAAGAGATGGCTGGCGGGAAAGGAACTGTCCACGCGGTTTTGATGGTTTGAGCGATTGAGCGGTTACGCTTTGCCTAGAGGGTCTATAAAACCCCTGGCTAAGAGGGGAGCACATTTTTCTCATCTCCTCTTCTCCTCTTAGAGTGCATAGCCCCCAGAGTTTGGGCACTCTTTTGGATCTCCTCTTCTCCTTGAGTGCATGCCCTCCCGGGGAGTTTGGGCACTCTTTTGGATCTCCCTTCTCCTCTTAGAGTGCATAGCCCTCCCCTGGGGAGTTTGGGCAATCTTTTGGATCTCCTCTTCTCCTCTTAGAGTGCATAGCCCTCCCCGGTGGGAGTTTGGGCACTCTTTTGGATCTCCTCTTCTCCTCTTAGAGTGCATAGCCCTCCCCAGGTGGGAGTTTGGGCACGGAATAATTTTCATCTCGAAAGAGGCCCAACTGGCCGGGCCGTCCGGGAGGCGATGAAGGAGATAACCGAGACGGTCGACGATGACGACGACGATGGTGGCAACCATAGTGGTCACACGCAGTCGATGATGGTGACCGCGTTAGTGCAGGATGACCAGCGATGATGGTGGTGACCGGAAGATTGCCGACGAGGGTCGGCCATGTGACCGGGACGTAGGGTGACAATGGTTGACGGCCGACGGGTGGTCGCAAGCAGAATCGGAGACTGAAATGCGCATCACAAGCGCCGATAGTGAAGATTGCCAGATGGTCACGGCAGCGGACCAGACGATTCGACGCGGCGACCGGGCGTCGATAATGGCGCGGATGACCGGCGATAATGGTGATGACCGCTAAGATGCAGACGGCGGTAAAGGACCGGCGACGGTAGGTGGGCGGTGTTACGCCGACGGGATCTTTGACCTATCCGAGCTGTCGAGTGTGACTTCGATGACGCGTTAACTCAGTATGGAAGGGTCGAATTGAATTGGAGATCTTTGACCCGTTGTTTTGTCAAAGTGTTTGCTCGACGTAGCGGAGGTATAAAGTTTTGACCTATCCGAGGTTGTTTGTCAGGGTGTTGCCCGATGACGTTAACCTGTTATGGAGAAAGTTGTAGGCCGTCTATAGAGGATTGCCAACTTATCCAAGGTTGTTTATCAGAACGTTACTCGACGATGGCGCCACGCGGTGGCTCAGGTTGTGGTCAGCGACAACCGGGCGACGGTAGTGACGTGTGGCGATGACCGGTGAAGGTTGCCGGAGATAACCCGGAGATTGTGCGATGGCCGGCGCGGATGATGGCACTCGGCGACGGTTACGCCGAAGGGGATCTTTGACCTATCCGAGGCTGTTTGTCAGAGTGTGTGCTCGATGACGTTAGCTGGAAGAGGTTGAATTGAATCCGCTGAAGATTTTTGACCTATCCGAGGTTGTTTGTCAGAGCGTGACTCGATGACGTTAACCTGTATGGAAGAGGTCGAGTAGAATCCGCTAAGGATTTTTGACCTATCCGTTGTTTGTCAGAGCGTGACTCGATGACGCTAACTGCATGGAAGAGGTCGAGTTGAATCCGCTAAGATTTTGACCTATCCGAGGTTGTTTATCTGAGCGTCGATGATGTTAACCGTTATGGAGAAAGTTGTAGCGTCTATGAGGATTGCCAACTTATCCAAGGTTGTTTATCGAGCATCGACAAACAAACTTGCACGAATATATTTATGAGGTTCTCTTAACCTCGATCTATCTAGGTTGTGTATCTGAGCGTTACGATGATGTTAACCGCTTTATGGAGAAAGTTGGCCTATAGAGGATTGCCACCTTATCCAAGGTTGTTTATCAGAGCGTTACTCGACGATGTTAACCTGCATAGAAGATCTCGAATTGAATCCGCTGAGGATTTTTGACCTATCCGAGGTTGTGTATCGGAGCATTTACTCGATGATGTTAACCTGTTATGGAGAAAGTTGTGCGTATAGAGGATTGCCAACTTATTTGTTTATCGAGTTACTCGGCATGTTAACCTCAGTATGGAAGAAGTCGTGGGAAGTCCCAAGGACCTTTGACCATCCCGGTTGTGTATCTGAGCTTACTGATGATGTTAACTGTTATGGAGAAAGTCTATAGGGATTGCCAACTTATCCAAGGTTGTTTATCGAGCGCTACTCGATGTTAACTCAGATAGAAGATCTCGAATTGAATCCCGAGGATTTTGACCTATCCGAGGTTGTGTATCGAGCTTACTGATGATGTTAACTGTATGGAGTTGTAGGAGAGGATTGCCAACTTATCCAAGGTTGTTTATCGAGAGTTACACGATGTTAACCTGTATGGAAGAGGTCGGGAAGTCCACTGGACCTTTAACCTATCCCGGTTGTGATTGTAGCCAGAATAGGCATCCATGAAGCTTCGCATCTGATGTCCTGATGTCGCATCAACTAGTTGGTCGATATGACGAAGGGGGAAGATATCTTTTGGGCATGCACGATCAAGGTCTGTAGTCGATGCACATTCTCCGAACTGGCCTTTATGACTAACACTACGTTAGCCAACCAGGTGGGGTAGTAGACTTCTCGAATGAACTTGACTTCCAGAAGTTTGGTGATTTCTTGTTCTATGACCTGCAATCGTTCAGAAGCGAAGGTTCTTTTTTTTGTATCACCGGCTTGTAGGTTGAGTCAACTTTGAGGGAGTGCGTAATGACTTCCGGGTCAATGCCCAGAATATCAGATGCGCTCCAGGCAAAGATATCTTGATTTTTACGCAAAATCACGATTACGATCTAGACAAAGAACGATCCCACCTTCACCTTCGCGATGGATCAACTTCGAGATAGGAAGACAAATTACATCTTCAACCGGAGAAGCTCGAGGCATCCTCATCTCGTAGGTCAAGTTCTCGATGTTGAGGGTTACCGAAAATGGTCTTTGCGAAAGACGCCAGGTGTTATCTGTTGATTCCACTTACCATGCCGATGCCACCGGTGTCGGAATTTCATCTTGAGGTGAGGTGATGTGATTACCAATATGGAGGAAAGGTCTCCCAAATATTGCATTGTACACGGACTCAGACTTGACTACAATAAATTGTATCAAGTGGGTTGCATGTCGGGGAAATTCTCCAAGAGTTACGAGAAGACTGATTGTCCCTTCCACTAATACCGGTCGATTATCAAATCCATAGGACCGCCACGGGTTGAAGCTTCTCTTCTATACCCATGCTAAAAGTGGAGTAAAAAAGAACATCAACCGAACTCCCATTGTCGATCAATATATTTTAATATTGAAGCATGGATCACACGATCGAATGACAGGGGATCTTGATGTGGGATCTAAGCCCTCTAGATCTAAATCATCAAAGGTGATAGAATGTCAACCCGAGACTCTTCTGGCTCGCTCTTGAAGGGCAATGAATATTTTGGCTGATAACACCGCCCTCCCCGCAATTGTTTATTCTCCACCGCTTGGCGGTTCTGGGTGCCCAAAGATTTCTGACGACCGGGTTGGTTTTGTATAAAACGCTAGATACCGACATATCGTCTTTCTCCTCCTTCTGGCACTCTTTGCGGTGAAAGTGGCGAATTTCTCTTGATTTCCAATTCCGTGCTTTAAAGGTCGCGCCACTGACGCTATCCTCTTCCAATAAATAGGATGTTCGCATGACGCGTGTTGAGAGTCAGATATTTCCTCTCCGATTAAGTCATCCGAGGTCGCCGAGGAGGTTTTGGGGAGGTTGTCGCCTCTCTTCTTTTCTAAGATGTTTGAACATCACCTTGGGAACCTTCTTCCGCTTGTCGCTTATGGTTCAAACTTTGAGCACCGATAGCCGGAGATTTGTGCCTCTATTCGGGACCAGTCGATAGGAATGGACTGCTCTCGCATTAATGATGAATAAGTATCCCGTCGAGTCCTCCGAAGCACGCCTCAAAAGTTCGGATCTACTCAGACTGTATGAGGAGAACCTCTGGAAGTATTCTTTGAGGGACTCTCCATCGCTCGCGATTCGGAGATGTGATGAATCCGATGATTCTCTTGTTAGAACTGCTCTACAAAAAATCTAGCGAAGCTTTCCAAATGATCGGACGGACTTAGCGGCGAATAGAACCGCACAGCCCGTCCTTTGAGAGTCGCCGGAATACCGACATAAGACGAGTCGTTTTAAAATGTGCATGATCGTTCGAAAGTGATCGATATGCTCGTACGGATCGGTTGTGCCATCGTAGGGTCCATGCCGGAAGCTTGAATCTCGGAATCGGGTATGAGATGATCTCGCCGAGGACGAAGTTTTGGAAGAGGCGGAGAATGGATCATTCGATTGTCCGGAACTCTTCCCCGCACTGCCGTCGTAATTCATCGCAGTAAGATGACGTGGAGTTTCACCGTCGAGGCCGAGCCATACGGGGTGAGTAGAATCGGTATCCGGAGGTTAAGATCCGGATGTGGTGCCAAGGGTTCTTACTTGTTGATCCGATTCCTGCAATCATTCTGGGAAGAAAATCTGGATTATGCCGAGGCCGTATGAACCCGTGGGCTCTTCCAGCGCGTGTTGGAACGCTTTTGCCGCCCTCTCAGAGTCGAAGAATTTCGCTCGGGAATCCTCCATCCTTTGAACGATCTTCCAAAGAGGGGCACGGACCCTCACCCGGGACGTAAGTCTATGTAGAGAAGTGTTGGAGACTTGCCCTTGATCGAGAATGAGGAGCGTTGGAGCAAAACCCCGCTTACCAACCATATTGGAGATATAGCAATGGGGAACTGTTCCCACAGACGGCGCTAAACTGCTGCGCTAGAGAATTTTATTCAGATAGATCTTCCGTAGCCCAAAAAATTATCCAACACACAAGCGGGATATGAACAGGGGTTATAATGGAAAACCCGTATGGAAAACCACGGCCTTGCCCACCAGAACTTTCACTATGTGTTCAAAAGATACGTCCTGCTTCTCGTTAGTTGAGAAGAAGGTGACAATGAAACAATAGAGTGTAGAAAATACAATATCGCCAACTCCAACCCGGGAGAAGTTTCCCAAAAGCGGCAGAACGGATCTTCTGGGAGCAACCTCTGATCTTCGTGAGAAAAGAGGCAACCGGTCTTTTCTAGTCCTCTGGCGATCTCCTGGCGAAGCTCGATCTTCGCACTACTTGGTGGCATGGGGTGATAGATGGCCAAGGTCGACCGTGGTTCTCGAGCTCGGTCTTCCAATCGATTCGGCCCCTAAGGTGAGAATGAAGCTCATTTATAGATTTTGGGAGTGGCCTTGTAAATGTGGAAAACTCCAACCACTCCCATAATCATCCGACGGATGGCCCAAGCGATCCCTCGATCGATGGTGTATTTTGATGATCCGGTGCCTTAATGATGTCTAATTGGGTGATCTTGGATTCGTGGATTTCTTGACGAGCCGCCGACCGACTATAAATATGTCGCGACCATTTGGATCGATCTATTTTCATGCTCGATAGCTGATTCGAAGTCGCTCTGACGACTATGCTTGATTTGCTATGTTCGTCTCATAGACGGCCGCTTTGATGTAAGTTTAAATCGGTGATTAGATCAAGATTAAAATGCCTTAAGATTCGTGCTTGATCAGATTAATTTTCTGAGGATGTATCAAATATAAATATATTATAAACCTAAAAATACTTTATTCAAAAATAATATTTGAATTTAAATAAGATATGAACAACAGAAAATTTCCATCATACAACTAAATATTAATTCATAAAAACAGTACTATTTAAGATGTGCAACTAATTAAACAGTCACACAACAGTATTATATGAAATGAAATTCCAAAAGAATCAGCCTAACATTCTCAATGCCACAGCCAATGTGAGTATGAATGAATATAAAACATTACAAAGTACCAAACTACCGTATAGTTTTGGGCCTTGCAGTTTTACCAGTTAGGTGATTTTTCTCTTTTTTTTTTTCGGAATATTTGAGCGAATTTAATTACAAATTCATACACATAATATATACGAGAACTCCTTTCCCTTGGTTGAAAGTCAAACTCTCAACCACTAAACTAAGGTGCCTTCAACTACAGTTAGGTGTTTAGGGTTAATAAAGATTTAATTTTAGTAATTCAAAATATGAAAAAAAAATCAGATCCATTGATTTAAAAATTAACGGTGATTAAAGGGCAACAATTCAAATCGGGTAGTTTTTTCAAACTGGTTGGTTCGAAGAGCAGATCCACTCAGATCGAAACGGTTCAATGCAGGAGTTTCAAACTGGTTGGTTCGACTGAGTCATGATTGAGTCAATCGAACTGGCTAGTCTAAGATTAATTGAATGAATTTAATTTATTTTAAATTGAGATGGTTCATGTTCCACTTTATTTATTCATAGCTTTGGAGCTATGAGAAGAAGAACCACAATGAGCTAAATACCATTGATTGGAGTCAAAAAATTTGTATTATATAAAGGAAAAGTTAAACTCAAAATGTGACGTATTTATGTAAAAGAAGATGAATAAAATAAAAAATTAATATAAATATGTTTTTAAATATAAAATTTTAATAATTTTTATCGATTAAATAATTCAATACTGTTTGTGGCTTGATTTTGTATTGAAAATATTTGTTTAATAGTTAATATCATGATTGATTATTATCATCTTTAGAATAATTGGATTGTCATTTGTCTTCGTTGCCCTACAATCAATAATTGTAGGAAGCAGGTATTAGTTACGTATAATAATTATAAACTTAATATATATATATTATATTCCTATTTAATAGTCTAAGCTTTCAATCAATAACATAAAAATAATTTTTAATTAATAATATTATATATTACATCCCACATTAAACGTTAATCATGCTTAACACAAGATTTGTATCATAACTTAACTAGTAAGGTTCTCATGTTAGAGCTCTTCATTATATATATATATATATATATATATATATATATATATATATATATATATATATATATATATATATATAGCTAACTTGGTTGAACAAAGAAAAAAAAACCATATTTTTTATGAACTCACCATAATTATGATGAACATGCCAGAATTATGGTGAATTAATTGAAGCGAGAATGGTCTAAAAACATCATAATTAACACGTTAGGCCGAGGTGAAACTTGCCTAGCTCATCATGAATTTGCAACTAATTAAAAGTTCACTTAATTTAATATGAGTTTATTAGAATTGATATTTTTTTAAAATAAGTATCATTATAAACTTAATTAAGAAATTAAGTGTCAATAAAAAAAATTAAAAATAGGTATGGTCGCCTACTAAGTATATAGGTATACCGCCATCTCCGACGCATGGCGGAATCCGAAGTATAAGACGGTCGCCTAATTAGTGGGCTTACAGTCTGAACGTCGCTAGTCAAGAACCCCAAGAACTTCAGAGCATCTGCAGTTGCCCGAAGTGCGACTAGCTTGGTGTAAATTTTTTCTAACATGGGATTGGATATTATATCAAGGATTGGTTTTAAGCTCTTATATTTTTGCTTTAAGTTTGGATGTTTCATTTGTGAGCTTTAAGCCCTTATCGTCAATTATGGAGGTCAACCTTAGAGTCTGCAAGTTTTCATTTAAGTAGATCTAAAACTAAGTATATGGATGATTCATTACAAAAATGAATATAAGTTCTACAAGTCATTCCAAAAAGTGAGTACAAGTATTTATATAAATGGATGATCCAAAAAATAAAATAAAATAGATAATGTTATACAGACACACAAATAGACTATCTTAAACAGCTAACGCCTCTGTCGTCTGTGTAGAATTGCACCACTCTCAGGTGTATACTGGTCAGGTGCACGTGATGGACGATCACGCAGCTAATAGTGGCCCTCCAATGCAAGATCTTTGGAAGTTTGCGTAAGATAGTCCTATGACTGGAAGATAGGCGGCTGTGACTCATACATAGGTTGGTATGTAGAAGGACCCGGATTAGCATATGTAGATGGACCTGGATCAGTATATGTAGATGATCCGGCTCCCCAATCATGTTGTGGGACATCCTCCATAGGCTCTGGTCCGTAATGTGGGTCACCGATATGTACACTCAACCGCAAGTCTCTGCATAACACCTCATACCTATCTACAGCTCCCTGTAGCTCACACTCATCTGCACGGCCGAAGTATAGCTGGAAGTTTTCCTAAGTCACCAAGATGTGCTTCAACTGCATGAAAAATTAGTGTGTGAAATTAGCCTCAAGTAATATATTGAATTAAACTAAATACTTATGTTAACGCTTACATATATATGCTGTACAAGTGCTCTGGGATAGTAAGTGGTCGGAGGATCTATCGGGGCAGCCATAAGTAGACAGAAGCCCAAGATCTGAACTAGCACATGTACTGATTGATAGCCGTCAGCCTGTCCTCATCTTCATCCAAACCCTTGACTAGGTAATCCCTCTGCCTCTCCCAAGCGGCAATGTGCACCTGGTGATAATCAACTCAGTTTACATCCGCTTTGCCTCGACCATTGACCCTTTTGAAACTAGGGTGAATTGGTGCCACATCTACTCTGGGTATAGTCCAAACTATCATAGCACTCGATCAAGTAAATGCCACTTCACCCTCTTCCAGCTGATCAGCGGGACTCATGCCAACCATATATCAGAGCCTGCTAAGCATGTACGTGATAAAGTGGATCTCAAGGTAATGCTCCCAAATCACCTGCACATATTAAAATTATTTTAAAGTAGAATATGCATTATAGAAATTAGAATTAAAATGTACTCTACAAGTCCAACCACATACCTGAAGCCATCCACCATTCCTATATAACGCAACATTCCCCATTGGCATCTGGAAAACATATCCCTCGTTCCACCTATGCACACAATACATTTAAAAAAAAAACATATACGCTAAAAATTTGAAAGTGCAGAAGTTAAAATATAGCTAAAACCAATACTAAGACAGTCAAAATTAGTCAGATATGGCACATGCAGGGTCGGCCTCCCCACATGAAGATGCTCCCAAGACCATATTTGCAGGAGGTGTGGACAGCCATCCATATTGGCTCTGGTGGGCCTAGTAGACTCATAGAGCTCTCTATAGAGGTGGGCCAAAACTGCTCCTCCTATAGACAGTGAATTGAATGAATCTATGTCCTCTAGAAGTGGAAGATACTGCACGTGGACCTTAGAACCTGATATATCCGACAGTAAGAAGCACCCAATAAGAAACATAATGTAGGCACGCAGGTGCCTGAAGTACTCCTCAATGCTCAGATGCACATATGACTCTCTGTAAAAAGTCCACTTAAGCCACCTCAATGGCATGCATGTTTACGCTTATGCCTGACCCATCCTGAAGGTTGATCTGATATGTGGACTGATCGGGTCATGGTACACCACATATGGTATAGGGTGTCGTCCTAACAACTCGTCACAGTTGTCGAGCTAGCTAGCCCATCTCTTCCCCCTCACTGATCATAATTGGGCCAATAATAGGTGGCCCATCAACACGTAATCCCAGGATCATCACCATATCTTATAGCGTCACTATCATCTCACCAACAGCTAGGTGAAAGGTATTGGTCTGTGAAAATCATCTCTCAACTAGGGCAGTATGCAGATGATGATCTAGGCGGATGAAACGAAGCCGACTAGCACACTGTAGCCTACTGCCTCTAGGCCACTAATGACTCTTCTGCAAGTGATGGGCCACTCCTTAAGCATAAGCAAGTGTGAAGCAGGCTCTAGAATAGTGCTCTGCAAAAAATAACATGATCACTCATTCATTAACCTAAATGAATGTTGTGTAGATGTAACGTAGAAATAAAAATTAAATATTACTTACAATATTAGAGTGACCGGCTCTATGCTGTCCACATAGGGAGGCTATGCTAGGGTGACCTCAGTAGGTGGCTGCTCTAACTGTACGGTGTCCTCCATAACATGGCCCCTCACGACATGTCTAACTGGTGCTTACCATCGATCTGTGAAAAAAACAAATGCAGAGTCGAGTAGCCTAAATTATAAAAGGAAAAATAGTAACATAAAGTAAGCCAAAAAAGAGTACAACAACTTATATGGAAAGTCTTAAAAAATGCACTAAACTTATACATTATCTGCTAATGTATCTATGACATACCTTCTGCTATTATCATTGTGTGGGCACGATGACCTGTACTGGCCAACTGTCTTGCATAGATTGCAGGTTCTAATACTGCTAGCTTTGTTTTCATCCATTGTATTTCTAAACCTAGTGTTACGAGGTCTACCTGACCTTCTCCAAAAATTGGGTGGCTGTAATGGTATTAATCCATGCTCTGCACTGTAAGATGGTGAATCATAATTGTCAAGAAAAGTGTGAAACTCAGTTGAGTACGTGAGCTTATCTGCATAGGTACCGCGGTGACACACACGTTAGGTGGTTTAATCTTCTAAATCCCAACGCAGCAATAACATGCGGGCATGACCAATGATATGTGACTAGTTTGTTGCAACTGCAGCTACACTAGCCATTATCAAGGAAATCAACTCTATATGATCGGCTTGACCTGTCAAACACCTTCCTCGCTCACTTTTTTGTGTCTTATATACAATTAGTAAAGTTCTTGTATTGTCCACGAATAAATTTTAATTAAATCTTTTCAAAATGTGTTGAGAGTGTGTATTGATTTCAAGGACAAAAAAATTAAGAACAATGAGTAAAAAAATAAAAAAAAATGCCAAGAAGCAACAATTATCATTAGACAATCAAGACTTCATGACAAGTAGGTAACTTTTAGAAATGAAGAAAAAATTATAAATGTAATTCAAAGTGCATTAAAATGGGTTGCTAGAATCACTTCAATAGTAGAAATTCTATAACTTGTAATGATACAAACTATAATCAATTATGCATCATCATTTTTGAGTGGTGAATTGAATGCAAGAACTTGTTATATTGCCTATAATTACTAGAAATATCACTCATGCCTCTTTATGAGTATCTTACATTAAGTTAGTGAATGCAATTTAAGATTAAAAAAACATTTTCATTGACAACATTTACTAAATACTTAGCCACATACTTACGATTTGATAAAATATTATGTTGTCTATAAGGACCATAGTCATGATACAATAGTTAAAACCAAAATTAAGCATACTCTTTGTCTTGTGCTAGCCGACCCTAATCACTTCATTCCAAATCAAACCCTACTTGAGCCTTCCCTACATCCACCAATTAGGTCATCTCAAATGGCCTCTCCACATCCCACATCATTAGAAAACTTTTTTATATGACTATTTGCATAATAAAAATTTGATTGCAATTACTTAGTTACCCCTCATTAAAAGCCATTTAGAACTCAATGATTACTCAGAGCAAAACTAATTATGGTATTAAAATTATTGATACTCAAATAATTAAAATTTGACATTACATTTTGTTGTTCACACCTCATTACTAAAAGAGCATGGCATTCAATGAAATTATAATTATTTCAAATATTAAAAAACCTCAATACTCATTTCAAGATTTAATGATTGAGTTTTGAAAAGTATGCATTGACATTCTAGTCTTAGCATATTTCTCATAAATATAATACTAAAAAACTAGTGTGAGATGGTATATATATATATATATATATATATTGCATTGCTTAGAAATTAAAAAAAATAAAAAAAACTTAAAAAATATGTTAAATAAAAAGAATATTTAAAATAATATAAAAATAAAAAATAAAAAATAAAATTGATCCCAAATAGGCACTAAGTGTTTTCACAGATATACAAAAAAATTATGATTGGACGAGGATTAAAATGCCATCAAGCATATGTTCTTTTGTGCCCTCAGGGAATCAAGGACAACTTGTTCTTTTGTATACCAACAAAAAGCTAACAAATCCTTCATTATTGTACCTCCACTTCAGTTGCCCCACAAGCTGCAATGAACAATCTTTTATTTTCCTTTATCTGCATTCCTTGGCTTTACAGGTAATTTCTCATGAGAAATCTCTCTATTTGTTATAACCAAAATGTTTAGTTCTCTCTTAAATATTATCGAAAACAATTGACCTCTTCTTAACCGAGCTCAGCTGGAACTGACTTGACAGTAGGAATTCCACAAACTGAGTATCAATCGCTCATTCATTTTATTGATTTATCAGAAAAAAATCTTCTTTGATCCTTCTGTTTTTATTTTTAAAACCCTAAACTTTTATATACTTAGAGACACTGACACTATAATCATTAAGTTTTGACAATAAACATCAATCAAAACGATTAATATTCATTTAATTCATTATTCTCATATGCAGACAATGAATGCAATAACATAGGCAAAAAACCTGGGAATGAAACCATAGTATTTAAGGATGTTTGGCACCTCAGGAAAAAAGGCAAGTCATATTCTAAGGAGAATC
Organism: Cymbidium sinense; assembly: GCA_021442155.1. Lineage (NCBI taxonomy): Eukaryota > Viridiplantae > Streptophyta > Magnoliopsida > Asparagales > Orchidaceae > Cymbidium > Cymbidium sinense. Next base: position 47,604,904 of record CM038226.1, read on the forward strand.
AAGTCACAACATAAAAAGTTTGTCATCCATCGATGAATTCAGGAACTCATCCTCCTCTAAAGTTTGAACTGTACAGTCATTCCAAAAATTAAACTCTCTTTGTAATGACTTGAAATGATAATATGTAACCCATGAAGAGAGCTTCAAATCCACCTTCATGAAGTGCTGAATACAACTTAAGAGAACCTTTCGCATTGCCCTTATTAGGAGCGAAATTATGAAGAAGTAAAGGAGGGAGTAAAAAGATAAAATTGATTCAATATTGTACTTTAATATGATTTAGAACTCATTGGAGACAAGACGTCACATAATCAACTCAAGTAGACAAATCACATGAAGCCATTCAAATATATGTAAATTCAAAATGACATTAAAGTCAAATTAACAAAAAAGAATAAATAAATGAATAAATATAAGAATATTTTTATTATATTAAACCTCTTATGCATTGAGTTCTTATTTTCATTACTAGGAATGCTTTACTAAGAAGGGTGAGTATGACTATTAGTTGCAGACACATTCTTAAACTTGATGGCAAAGAAATCTTGACTATAGAAAATAAAATGCTAAAGAATATAAGTAATATATACTTTAGAGTATTTCAATGAAAGATTAGCAGATATTTATAAGAAATTAATCATATAGATAATAAATTTTGTTTAAAAAAACAAATTAATGTTGGCTTAATGAGCCTTATGTTCAATCCGATCAATTTTGATGATAACAAACGAATGCTTGGATGTTCTAATGTATGTTTTATGTGTTTCATATATATTAATTGCTAATTATATATCCAATACATCTCACATGTTTGAGAAAATTGCAAGAATAGAAGAATGAAAGATAGATCAAAATAGAAAATGTAAAGCTCAAGATGTAGTATTTTAGGTTATATGCATTTTAGAAATTCATATGAGTTCATTGGCATGAATCAATTTGCTCACAACTTAACATATTATTTTTATTTATTTTAAATAATGATAATGAGGTTAATTTATATAAATCTCTATCTAATTAATATTCAATTATATGTTTCATACATATCATTTGAATTGTCAAAATAATAAATGATAATAAATTATGACTATTAAGTATAATTAGTTTATATACTTAATATAATTAAATATTTTAATTTAATTTTAAGGTTATATGATAACTAACATATGTATGATTATATATAAATTATATCATAATATTTAAATGTCATATTTCAAAATTAACAAAAATATGTGAAAATTTGTAATTTAGCCAAAGTCATTTTATAATCGAATTTATATCTCGATTTCATCTCCAACAGATTCCTTGGATTTTTTTCCCTTTAATTTGATAGGTTACATGACCCACGTTTGATTAAAATTGAATTTAATATGACTTTTCAAATATTAGCTGATTTTAATAATGAAGGCATGCTACATGATTTAAATATATTAAGAGCCATATTTGATTATTTTTGACTTGTCCATATGAATAGTCAAATTTTGGCTATTTGAATTTGATATTTATTTAATATAAATTATATTTTTATTAAATATTAAATTATTATATGATAAAATGATGTTAGAATAATAAATTTTTTTTGAAATAATTCAAAATGACATTCTTGCTTATAAATAGCCCCCATTCTCTTCATGAAAGCATTCCTCATTCAAATTCAAAATTCCTCCAGCAAATCTAAGAGTAAATTTCCTAGATTTTCTTTCCATGTATTTTTCAAATATTGCAAGATCAAATCCTAGGTTTAGAAGCCTCAACATGTTCAACTAAGCAAACTTTCTCAAATTACTTGAGTTTTTTTTCTTAATCTTAATCTCTTCTTAATTGTTCATACTATTTTCACCATCTACTTATTCTTTCCAATTTATACTTTTTGGTGAATTAGTCTTTGGACATCAAAGTCTAAGTTTTTCACATCAAAGTTTCTTTAATCTTTTTTTTTTTTTTGAAAAACTCTTATGATAGTTTGTAGGATTTACTTCAATTTGTTGAAATTTTTATCTTCCTATAAATTTCTTTTGGTTTCTTGAAATATTTCTTTATTAGTCTTATTTGAAAGACCATTTATTTTTAGATCTATTTTAGAAGTATATTTTAAGCATTTTGAATTAATTTATTGTGCTAAAATTATTTTCATATTTGATAAATCTCTCTTTTTAATTAAAAGCTTACTCGCCTACTTAGATCTATCATATACTAATTTTATTTAAGTATTTTATGATCATTTGCATTAATTGAAAGCATCTTTTTGATTAAAATAAAATAAATTATTCCTTGTTGAAATTTATTTTATTGTGCAAAAGAATATTATGAATTTATTTTGAAATCATTTTTATATTAGTCTATAAATTGTAATAACATAAACATCTAAGTAAGATCACTTTAAGATATTTATTTTATTATTTCTTATCAATATTAAGTGAGCATTTTATCTTTCCAAATTTTTAAGTTATAAAGTAATCATTTATAAGTTGTGAGCTCACTTTTTGAATTGGATAGCTTGGTATATTTGTGAGAGATTTATTTTATCAAAATTTATTATTTTATATTTTTCTTTTTGTGCTGTAAAATATATATTGGGGTTGTACTCGCCCCTTTGTAGGAGAGTACATATTATTGTAGGGGTTGTACTCGCTCTGTTATAGGAGAGTATTATTTGTAAGCTATTTTTCATTTAGTGGATTTCTAGCCACGGGTGGCTAAGCATGGACGTAGGCCAGTTTTGGGGTTTGGCCGAACCACGTAAAAATTGTGAGCCTATTGTCTCTCTTTACTTTACTGTACTTTTAGTTTTGCTATATTAAGAATTGTATCTTGTCATTATAAAATCAAAATATTAATTTTCTACTAAAACTTAAAATTTAAGATTTAGCTTTAAAAATTTCTAATATCTCCCATTTCAAACCCCTGTTTGAGCCTCACAATTGTCCTACATCTACCTATCTTCTCCTTTAGGGATTTGTACTAATCTTCACTAACCAAAGGTGACAGCAAGTCTCTTCTAGTTAATGGTAATGAAGTTGCCCTACTATTGACATCATAAATGTTAATAGGACTTCAAACTAATACCCACCCACTGTACCAAGACTTCAACTTAATCACTTATTAGTTTGGACTTACTAAGACCATGTATGGGACCATTATAGGAGGTCCATTTACACATATTTTATATCTTATAAGCTCTTTCCAACTCTAGGCTAGACCTCTTTCATTAACTTAGTTCAATTATTCCATAGTGGATATAAGCATTAAATCCAATAATCAATCTATCTCACTAATTCACATATTGGCGTAATTGATCATGAGATTTTAAGTACTAGCTTGACCATCGTCAAAATTAATATGGGAAAGTTTAATTGTTGGCTAAGTCAATGAGTACTCATTAGTTCTTAGCTAATTTATTATGTCTTTCACTAGTTGACTACTTAATTAACCAAACTAGCCAACTTTCCTAAGCATTCAAGCATTGGATCCTATTAGTGTAGGCATATGCAAAATAACTTATAAAATCCCTAGATAGATCCTTGATCAACTCTAAGATCAAGAAAATTAATTGAGTTTAATTTGAGTCATTTCAAAACTCAAATTGAAGCTAAGCCATGTGAACCCTAAAGATCATTTAAATTGATGAATTAATGAGTTCTAAAACTATTCATCTATGTGCATTTGGCCCATCAATTGTGCTAGTTATACTTAAGACAACCTAATTGACTTAAATTATCCTAATTGAATTAAATTGATCAAATTAGCATTAACCATTGAATTAAATAGACCAATTTGATATGTAAACTCTTTTAGATGTCTTAAATATAATATAATATAATCCATAAGAATGGAATTTACTCCATGGACTAAGCACAATTGGACAAATAATTTATTTATACTAACTTAGGCCACCCATCTTTGATGGTTGATTAAGCTAAGTTAATCATGAAATTTAATTAAATTATTAAGAGTGATTGTATTAAAGCAGCTATTGATAAATGTTTAACTAAAGTCATAAATGACTTGACCTCTCTATGGAGTTCTTCGGTCAACATGGTCCCTTTTAGGCTTAAATGAGGACATTCAGTTTCATGAATGAATTAAATCCATAAAATGGCTAAATAAGCCAAAATTTTGGGATTAATATTATTCATGGATGTTAGGGACATATCCTTCATTCAATCCATACCCATTTGACCGCTCTAAGTTGGTAAAATTTAGCAAATAGGTTAACATGTCACATTTAGGTTACATGGAGTTAAATGAGAATAAAGCTGATTTAATTTCTAAAAACTTTAGATAAAATATGTCAAATAAATTTAATAAAAGGGATAGGAGGTCCATAGGCTCTTAGGCTTGGTCCTTTATAGAAATTTTAATGGATAAAAATATTTAAAAGAGAATTAAAGGATATTAAATACAAATAAATGAAACATGCCATCCTCCCTTTATGCATAGCTCCCATGCATGCTCCATATCAGCCTATATCAATAACTCTCCATTTTAGGTGGGTAAGAGGATTTAACATGCATATAACCATGTTAATTCATGATGGCCCTTAGCCACTAAAGCTGTAAATTGTTTGATTTAAAATAGATACTTAAATCATCTTGGAGCTAGGAGCAACCTAAACATAATCTTCTATCACTCTGGTTTTGTTTAACCATCACATCTATCCTAAAAGCAGAGTTATTTTGGTTGACTCATCTATCTAACCTAAGTTAAGCTAATGTAAGAAAGGGTTTCATTATTCTCACACCAGTGAAGGTGAGAGGATCCATTCCTTTAGCTCATGTAAGTGCAATTTTTAAATTTTACTTTTCCTTCTTCAATTTTGGCCATCCGACAATCAGGTCACAACAGCTAGAGTTTGACCCATAAGCTTGTATCCCTTGGTCTTCTAAAGCTATCCCAATTGAGATTGCCTTAATTGGTGCACAATGAAGGGAGAAATGACCTTTGATTTGTATGGAATCTTATATGGTTCTAGATGAAGAAGATGAAATCAGAGCTAATTATTTCAAATCGAAGGCTTTGAATGCATCAAATTGCAAGTTGGTCCAACACCCTTAATTTTCAGCTATTTTCCTAAGATTTTTGCTGTAATGTAAATATTAAGTTTAATTTCAAGAAAAATTAAACTAAAGTATTTTATAAGATAAAAAATTTGAAAAAATATCATATTTCTAATATCCATTTATGTTCTATTTTAAAAATACTAATGACTATTTTACAACAAGCCTTTATCCTACTATGTGGGGTCGGCTACATGAAACCTTTTTTCTCCATTGTGTCCTATTAAGAGTCAAATTCTCATTTAATTATAAAAAGTTAAGGTCATTTTTATACATCCTAATCAAGTGTTTTTTAGGTCTTCCTCTACCTTTCTTAAAATAAGGCGCATCTAATACATCTTCTCTCCTAACTAGGTCATCGGACAACAAACCTTTTATATGATCAAACCATCTAAGGAGACTCTTTCTAATCTTATCTATCACTAGAGTTACTCAAACCTTATCACGTATACATTCATTTCATATTTTATCTATAGGAATAAAGCTACTCATCCATCTGAACATCCTCATCTCTACACCATCTAACTTAATTTTATGCCTCTCATCTAAAAATTAATGAATATTTTAATTAGTTTAAAAATCAAATGGAATTAAAACATTCATAAACTTTAAAGGAAGTTAATTAGATCATTTTTGATCTCCAATATAATTTTTATTTTTATTGGAATTGTAGCATGCATGTTATAAGTTTTAAAATGGATAATATCACTATTGAAAAATCTTAATAATAATAAATTCTAAAAATATCAAGGAATGTTTGTTGCATGGTTTTACACTTTTGTAACTTTTATAGTAATTTTTAGAGATCATTTAATGTGTGAGATTAATTGAAAAAATAAATAAATTTCATTATTTTCAATTTTTAAGATATATTTTAATAATTCAAAAAACAATAGTAATAAATTTTGTTTAAATATTAAATACATTAATAACATAATATTTACAATTTTAAGTGAAAATAGCCATATAATTTAAAATTGTAAATTTTCCTATGGTGGGCCCACTATTATGAAAAATTACTTAGTGGTGTATTTTGTTGTTTATAGCATAGTCCAAATTATTAGAATTTATTGATATCTTTTTCTATTTTTGATAATTAAAGACCTTAATTTTATTTATTTATTTTAAAAAGATATTTTAAATATTTTAAAAAATTTTAAAGTTTCTTAAGCATTTCATTCCATGCACTTAAGTGTTTCCATGCAAAAAAATCATTAATAAATTTAAATTATCTAACATTTTCCAATTATAAAAGGCCTAATTTCAAAATTTAAGAGAATATGTTATTTAAAGGATAATTTCAAATATTAATATTTTGGATTTAACTTCAATATCTTATTTAAATTTGATAATCCCCATAGATCTTCAGTTAATACTTCATCTAATTAGGATTATGGTTACCATCAATAAAGAATTTATTAGAACACTATAGTACAACCATGGGTTTGCACCTCTTGTCTATATCCATATGTGCATTAGATTGTGAACATGTGGTCTAGGACACTATCACAATTATTTCTATCTTGATAAATTTTATTTCATCTTGATTTAGTGTAGGTTTGATTACACTAATTAACCCCATCGATACTTATATTTACACATACAAGTTCATTGCCTAGTAGATAGCTAAGTTGGTGGAGAACATATATAATACCCTAGAATCAATTCATATAGCGTCTTAGTATCTTGATTTCCTTTTGAACTATATTAACGGAATACATTATAAATCTCATGCATATTACTTTATTTCATTTTGTTAGTTCTATAAATTAGTTTTTTTCCCTCTAACTAGTAGTTTTTTTACCTCTGAAATTATGGTCGCTTGGCTTAGAAAATCTTATAGACTAATCATACTAGTATAACTTAGTCTATTCGTAGTATATTTATGATCTTTTGATTACACTAATATCATGTTACAAACTTAATTTCCTTTTAGATAAAATTTAGTTTGAGTTTGGTCAATACTATCTTTGGTTAAATTGTTGCTCAATTAAGTGACATCATTTTGAAGGAGTCATAATATAGTTGAGTCATACCTCATAATTAATTTTGATGCAATCATGCTAGATAATAATTGTTGACCTTATTTTTGGAGTGAGGTTGATCATCCCCTCCTTAGACCTAGGATCTATCTAAGCACTAAGGTCCTCTTAGGACTATAACACATATAGTGGTTAGGAGAATACTAACCTTAAGCGTAGAGACATATGGGGTCTAATCCTAAGGTTAGATTATGGCTTAGGATAGGTAGGGCCCACCTACCCTATGCCCAATTGAGCTATATACAAAACCAATTTCTCAAATCCAAACCATTTGATTACAAACACAACCTCAACCAACACAAATTGATTCCAAGTCCAATTTGATTCATTAAAGTTCAATTTGGGCTAATAGCTAGGTTGACCCAACATGACCCATTTGGCTTTAAAGGGATAAATCCTAAATTAAACCAATCCAATTAAAATTGAGCTAACCCAAACTCGCTTGAACTTGATTGCGATTCAACTAAACCCAATTAAACCAAATTGGCCCTTGACCAAGTTGGCCTATTTAAACCTTATAGGGCCAAAATTGAACTCAATGTAATTTAAGACAAATTGAATCAATCCAATCCTCATGACCATTCTAAACACTCAATTAAACATTCCAATTCATCCCAATTAATCCAATTCCACCAATCAATTCAATTAACCCAACTTGACCCATTTGATCTAAAGTGGTTAAATGAGCCAAATTCCAATCTAACCTAAATTGATTGTAACAAAAGTCATCAATCAATTCTAAATTCATCATTAAAATCATTTAAACACTCAATTGATCCCAATTGGACCCAATCAAGCCAATTGACTTACTTGATCCATTTTGGTTTAAAAGACCAAATTGAGTCAAACCATAATTCAATCCAAATTGGACTAAACCAACTCATCCAATCTACTCTAGAATGATTGTTGATCATGATGAATCACTTTATTGCAATCAACTACATCCAAATAAACCAATTTAGCCATTTGACCTAATTTGACCAAACCTGACCTAAAGGGTCAAATTGGGCCAAAACTCATTTTCAATCAAATTAAATTAAACTAATTCTTCTAATAAATCTCAAATTGATTAATGATCACTCTTCCATCACCTATTAAAGTAAAGTTGATCAAACCAACCCGATTGACCCATTTAGCATAATTTGACCTAAATTATCAAATTGACTAAAACTTATTCTAATCTAAATAAATTCAAATTAAAGCCTCCAATCATTCTCAAATGATAAATCAAATACATCTCAACCCCCATCCAATCTAATTTGGAAAATTTGACCAAATTGGTCAACTTAGCTCATTTAACCCAAATGAACCCATATAAGCCATATTCAAATCTGCTTCAAATTAAAACCATATGCACCAATACATTCCAAATGATCATTTGAACCTAACATAATAGCCCTCTTGACCCAATTTGGTCAATTGGTTAACCTAACCTAATTAGATCCAAATTGACCTATATGGGTCAAATTGAGCCAAACCCAACCAAACTTGACATGACTCACTCTTAGGTCCTCCTTGACTTGCCCAAGTGGATCCAACCTATGGTGAACCTGGTTTAGCAAAAACCAAATGAACCAAGGGTTATAAATAAGAAAAAAAATCCCTATTTGGAAGGCCTACCCACTCCTTTAGCCCATGCTAGCTCCCCTTAGCTCTCTTTGGATGTAGGATCACCAACCTAACCTGACCCAAGGTTGTTGGGCTCAGCCCTTGACCGAAGGGAGGACCTCCTCCCCTTGGCTTGCCATTGGTTCAGTCCATAGGAGCTGTACACCCCATGGCATGCCACCAAACTCCCTCAACCACTAAGATATCCCTACCTCATCGGTCCCCTACTATCTCTGACCACCTACGCCAGCCGAAAAATTGCAAAAGGCTGATCCAATCCAATAGCTTGCTTCACTTAGGGAGGAGAGTGTACTCCTCCTCTAGCATTCAAACATCACACACTATCACCAAAGTCTTCTGCTTAATCCCCAATCTTCTCAGAGCCTCTCGAGCATCTCATCACAGGTGAGACCAACACCACCTCAAACCCGAGCCTCCCTTCTAACCAACCTCATCAAAACTCTACAAAATCTAAATTAATTCTTCCTACACCTTCCTTACACTTTGTCTAATTGAAATGAATCGATCCCCATTCGATTCGATCACCAAAGCACCGAGTTCGATCAAACTTTGGCAAGTGGTGACAGAGCTTGGTCTCAAGATCATTTGGTGAGGAGGTAAGGGAGGATCTTCTAAGCAAGGATTTGTCTCTTCAAGGTGAAGCTACTTCAGTTGATGGACTGCCAATCTTTAGCTTTGGTGAGGTAATCCCTTCAAATCATAGATCCAACCTCCTAAGTGTTGGTCTTTTATGAAAGAAATGTGCATATGATGCAAATCAACCTGTAGAATCTCTTTAGAATCACCCCTCGATTGATTTGGATTTGAGAATTGGTAAGATTATTCCTTGGGATGACCTCCACTTCCAATGATTTTGTCAAGATAATATACTAAGTAATTTTGGAAATCTTGGTTTTTAAACCCTAACTAGTTAATTATACATTTAATAATTATTTAAAATTAAGAAAATTAGGAAATTAATTATGAAAACTTAATTATTTATTAAAATAGTAAGGATGACTGGAAAAATTAATTAAGACTTATGGTTCTAATTATTTTTAAAATCTTTATAATATTGCTTTTATTTAATTAATTAAATCATTAATTAACATAAAACTTAGAAAAATAATAGTAATTAGCATGGAACATTAAAAATTTTGATCAAACCCTTTTTGTGCTCAACAAATAACAAAGTTTTCAATGAAATTAAAATTCTTAATTGATTTTGGGTATTTTGAGTGCATTTGGTGATTTTAGGATTTCCATATTTATTTAATTAACCTTTAATTATAAGCCTAATTGCATTAGTGTTTGTAGGGCATGTTTACTTTATATTCATGTATCTATAATAGTTTTATCATAATTATTGGACTTATATTCAATGGTTAATTAAATTTAAGGGCCTCTTTGGGCTTAATTTGATTAAATATTTAATTAACCATAATTAAATCATAAAAATCACCTAAAATATTTTTAAATCACTTAAGGAATAGAGATGGGCAAATGGATAACTTTAATTATTTCTTCTCTTCTTTAAGATTTAATGATTTAAATTTTAAGTATTAATCCTTAATGAATTTGATTAGACTTAAGGGTGTTATTTAATGTGAATGTCCTAAGAAATTTATGAAGAAAAACAAATTATTTAATAATGTTTAATTTCTTTGCTTCAATGGTTTAAAATTTTATATTTTATTTAATTCATGCACTCATTTTTTAAAAATAAAACTATAATATTGCACTTGATTGTATGGCTTGACTTAAATAGTTGGCTATTATCACTAGTAAAAATCTCAAATTATTTTCTTAATTAATTTAAATATATCTATTAATCTGAATATAAACTAATATAAATAATCAAAAGCTAAAATTTAATTTTTATATATATATATATATATATATATATATATATATATATATATACACACCTTAATTTGAAAGGCATATAGCTTGGAAAATTGAGGTCTCAAGGCTATGTATATTGATACCTTATACTTTTGATATAATATGACACATATATTGAAATTTATGGTGAAATGCATACTAAGGTTAAATTATTTTCACTCATATGTATTTAAAACATCTTGAAAATTTCATAACTTTGTTCTTATTTCCACATATGTATGCATATGTATATGAATTAATAAGTATATAGCCTAGACCTCCCTAGAGTGCGAGACATTAAATGGTCCTAATGGGGTCTTTGATTATCTCACTTCACTGGTTCAACAATAGCACGTACTTGTATAAATTCAATATACTCATGTATATGTATATGTATGAGGTATGGTTAAATTAAATTCTTTTATAAGAATTCATGCATCATATTTCATATGCAGGCTAATGTAAATTATATGCATAAATTTATTCATATATTAAGTGTGGGGTAATTAAAATGTGATATACTTATTAAATCTAATTATTTAATTAAGCATACTTATCTAATTAAGTGAATATTAAAGAATAATGAAGCAAAATCAAGAGAGCATTATTTAATTAATCATAGCTTGACTTCATTAAACTTAAGATGCCACTTCATGTTTGAATAAAATCTCTTAAGTCAAATCCAAACATGTGACTTAATAAAATTTATAATATTTTATTAAGTGGATTAAAAATTATAAGAATTTATTTATTAGAATCAATCTAAGGATAGGGATTCAGAAGGATTTATTTCTTCTTCTTCTCTTTATAACCCCAAATAAATAAAAATAAAACTTACAATGAAATTAAAGCTTAAGTCTAAAAGTCATTTCAAACTATTAATCACATAAATGTGTAATCATCTTTAATAAAGAACTTAAACATCTATCACTAGAAAATTCAAATATTAAAGCTTAATCATGACATACCATACTAAGCCTAGCAAAGACGTTAGCAGGCCAAGCATTGATCCTAGTCTTAGGTTAGGTTAGTGCTTATAGTGATGTGATATTTTATGATGTAAAGTTTTAGACTGAATGTTAGGGTTAATTATGCATAATGTGGGTGTTAGGGTGATACTAGGCTAATGATATTTTTTGTAAAGGATTGTGCTTAAGGGACCGCTGTAATAAAAAAAAAATATAAATGCTTCTTTCTTGCAGGTGATACTTAAGTCCATAACCATAATTCATTATGGCAAGTGGGCTTGGTGATCCAAGGCATAATGATAAGCTCATATGTATGAAATATAACTATTTCATTTGAATGTGTGTGAAGCCAACTTTTATTTTATAAATATAGTTAGAATTATATTTCATAAAATATAATTTTTGTAACAGGCTTAAGATTAGAGCTATGGGATTTAGGATGAGCAATGGATAAAAGGTCAAGACTTGGGAGGCCCTGTGATGCATAGAGTGCTCAAATCTAAGAAGTGGAGATGAAGAAGAAGAATTGAAATTTTCCATAACTTTATTTTCATTTTTAATTTAATTGTAATCTAGGTTGTATAAGGGTAGGACTTAGCTACCCATATCTTTTCTTTTTTGGGGTGTACCGTGGTATGCGGTCGCATCAGCTTCTTATTCTTTCAATCAATTGATATTTAATTATTATGTTTATATTGATAGTATAAAAGAAATGGCATGCTTTTCATAAGTTTCTTAAAGTTTGAATGTTGTTTGGCCTGGATGCAGTAGGTTCTTTAGGAAACTTAATTTTCTTACTATAATAAATCAATTTCAATGAAATTTAATAAACTCATATCCTCACTCTAAAGCCTAGGTATCTTAATCAAGAAATAAAATATTTAGCAACCCCTTAGTTATATGATTGTATGTTATAACATCATGTATGTATATTATCTCACTCTTGAAAATATGGGATCTCTACTCTTGCATGATAAGGGATAATGCTTGACTTGTGAGAGCAATCTCTTGTAGTGGAGAATAACTGTTCTTACTGATTTAGCTTATAATATAATTTATCATGCATTTATGCTTAAACTCATGAAATAAAATTTGTAAATTTATTATATTATGCTAAGTCATGAATTTTTATAATAGTCATGATTTAGTCTCTTAAAGAGTGAGTTTAGGACACTGGATTCTTCCTTGATAAATAACAACCTAGCTATCTTGCATTTATATAAGGTTGGCCTACATGATTTTTAATTATAGGAGGTGTTAGTTGGTACCCACTTTAGAATGTTATATGTTTAGAAGAGTCATGGTTGGTTCACTCTCTTTAATAGAAGTGAACAAACATATCCCACATTCCTTCAATGGATTTAGGTCGAGCTCATACCTTATGCTAAAAGCATTCTAGATGTAGGTTTATAGGCTACTTGTTTCTCTTATAATATGGGTGTAAGTCCTCACAGCTTAGGTATTTCACAATCTTGTGTTCTTTAAATCTATGGCCTAACATTCTAATGAATATATCAACTCAAATAAGAATAATTTTTTACTTTCAAAATATAAAGCCTTCCTATAGGATAGATTCAAAAATATAAAGGCTTTCAAAAATATATCATGAGTGCTTCCTACTCATTCTTCTTTGGAATCTATTAAGAACTCTTTCTATTTAGACTTTCTCATTTGATTTTCCAATAATTATCAATCCTTTGATATCCAATCTTTGAAATCTTTGGAGATATTATTTGACTATATTAATCAAGAATATTCTTAAAAAATTTCTATTTCTTATAATGTAATTAACTATAGGGCCTTGCCTCCATATGGGACTAAAGAACTCGACTTAAAATAAATCTTTCTTTACCTCATCCAAGTAAAGTGGGGAAGAGATCTCTGGTACATGTAGGCTAATCTATCTTAAGAGTCTTTATTAGATAATTAAGTCCATTGAAGGGTGATATTTCTACCTCTCTAGATAATATATCATTCCTTAGATGTTGCACTCGATCATTTCAATAAGTATCTCATAAGATCAGCATTGTATCTTTACGAACACTCCAAATAAAAATACCACAATCCCCATTGACCTGCCCAAGTAGACTCAACCTATGATAAACCTGATTTAACCTAAACTAAGTGAGCCAAGTGTTCCAAATAAGATAAAATCCCATTTGGAAGCTCGACCAACCCCCTTTGACCATGATTGTCTTCATTCTCAGCCCTTTTGACCATGAATGTCCTCATTCTAACCCCTTTTGACCATGACAGTCCTCTTTAACACTCTTTGAGCAAAGATCGACTGACCCAACCTGACCTAAAGCTGTTAGGCTTAGCCATGGACCATGATGAGGTCCCTCTCATCTTGGCCGGCCCTTAGTTCACACCACATGGGATGTCCACTTCATGGTAGGCCACCAAACTCCATGAACCACTAAGGGACCTCGACTTCATCAATCCCTTGCCATTTTTGGCCACCCTCCCTGGCTGGCCGATTGACATGACTTGAACCAACCTCTTTGGTTAGTTAACATAGGGAGGAGGTGCATACCTCCTCCCCCATTCAAACTGAGTAGAGGCCTTCACCAGAGCATGCTCCTTAGTCCTCAAGCTTTCCTAGAGCTCCCAGTGCACTCAGCCATCAGTGAGACTAAGCCTCACCTTAGCTCGAGCACCCTCTTTACCTAGCCTCACTCAAACACCATCTAAATCAAATTAACTCTTTCCACACTTTCCCCTCACTCTAGCGAACCAAAATGAATCAATTCCCACTTGATTTGAGCACCAAAAGATACTCTAAGACCAACTCTAGTAAGCATAACAGTGGCATTTGGTCTAGAGGATGATCGATGAGGAGGTAGCTCGAGACTTCTTTAGAAGGGCTTCATTTCTTTAAGGTGAAGCTACGTCAATTATTTAGTTGTCAGTTCATTGCTCCAACGAGGTAATTTCTGATGAACTTTAGAAAATCATAGGATCCTAGATCTTTTGTAAGGAAATTTGCATTTTTGCATGAATCAAGCTAAAAGATCCTCTTTAGATTCATTCTTTGATAAATTTTTATTCATTTTTACCATCAAATATGCTTTGAAGAGATCAAATCAAGTGATGAAAGGCAGATGGTGTCCCAAGGTATGATGGTGTTCATGACCCCAATAAAGTTTTAGATTGCTTAACTTAAATGGATGACTTCTTTAATTGGTATTATATAGATGACTACCAATGAACAATATTTTCTAAAATAAAACTAGTATGTCATGCAAAAATCTAATGAAATAACATTTTAGCTAAAGAAGAGAGATTCAGTAGAAACTTCATGACATGGGTAGAAATAGAAAAATATCTGAAGGGCTAAGTATTGCCTTACAAATTATGATAAAATACTCTAGGAATAAGTGACTACTCTTAAGTGAAGGACTATGTCTATAGTAGAATATATGAACACATTTAAAGATTTTATAGCTAGAATGCAATGCACTGATCAAGAGTGATAAATAACTAATAAATTTATTATTATTTAAAGTGGATATATTAGACGTGAGGTAGAGCTCCATGATCCCAACACTTTAGAGGATTCCTTTCACTATGCTATACTCTCCGAGATGTATAAGAAAGCAGCTTCCACATCTATGATAAAGAGTCAAATGTCATCCAAATATTAATCCACATGTCAACCTTAAAGGGATATGCTAATAAAATTAACTTTTACCACTTCAAACAACCTATCCCATACATCCTCTACATATACCATACATCCTCTAATGAAACTACTTCTAAAAATATGAGAGAGAACATTTTCTTCAATTGTCTTAAGAAAGGTCATATGTAAAATCAATGTAAGGCCAAAATCCTTTTCTTAGATGAATTGGATGATTTAGAAGAAGGGGAGGATATAGAAGAGATACATGATGATGCATCTCTATCAGATGAAGAAGTTGATCTTATTATAGATAAATTAATCCTAGTTATGAGGAGTATGACTACTTCTAGGGAAGAAGAAGATCTGAGAAAGAGAAATATTTTCTAAATGTACATTTTATGTAAGAAAAAGAGGAGCCAATTAATAATAGATTAAGATAATTCTATGAATTTTGTATCAACCCATTCTATTACAAGAGTGAATCTCATAATTTTACCTCACCCTAAATCATTTCATGTCAGCTGGGTGAACAACACACCTTTACCTATCACTTGTAGATGTCTTATTCTGATTAAGATAGGTAGCTATGTTGACCAAATTTGGTGTGATGTCCTTTCGTTGGAAATCACACATGTCCTATTAGGAAAACTTTAGCTTTGGGATTAAATATATTTCATTGTGGTCATGAAAATAACTTATGTATTAAAGTATAATGAAAAGACCATCAAGCTATTTCTTATAAAACCCACTAAGAAGAGGCCAATTACACCAGTACATAGAACTCATCCTACACATTCACATAAACCCATTTCTAAACAACAACACAAACCCAATCAAAAGAAAATTGTAAAACTCCAATCGATCATGATATCATGACCTAGCGATAAGAATGAAGTTCTAATATACACCATGACATGTTTGAATCTCTTTTAATTTGCATCAAATCCATAGAGTTTATATGCTTAGCTAGAAAATTCAATGATCCAACTTTTTTATTTATTCTACAACTTCATGAAGTTCCTTTTGATACAAAGAAAGACCACATACTTACCCAACGAATTATCACCTTTGCAGAATATATGGCATGTTATAGACTTGATTCCTAGTTCACATATACTTAATTTATTACATTATAAGATGAATCCAATTGAGCATGCATAGTTAAAATGATAATTCAATGAACTCCTAAAGAAGGGTTTAATCTAATAAAGTCTTAGTCTTTATGCATTAGCTCTTTTAACCCCTAAGAAAGATGGATCTTAGAGAATGTGTATTAATAGTAGAGCAGCAAATAAGATCACAATAAATATAAGTTTCTTATACCTAGGTTGGATGACCTGCTAGATCTTATTTCTACCTCATATTTATTCTATAAGATTAATTTGAAAAGTGGATATAACTAGATAAGGATTAGACTAGGTGATAAATGAAAGATAGTTTTCAAAACTCTTGATGGCCTATATGATTGGTTAGTTATGTCATTTGGCCTTTAAAACACACCAAGTATGTTCATGGTCATTTCCTTATAGTCTCTTTTGATGATATTCTTATCTATAGCCCTAATAAGGAGTCACACTTACATTACTTAAGGATGGTCTTGAAGAAATTTAGAGCAGCAAAATTATATATACACCTTAAAGAAGTGTTTCTTCTACCAACCTGAGGTTCCCTTAAAGAAGTACTTCATCATGTCTACTGATTGATTAAATGTAGATCCTGCAAAAACTAAATCTATTATAGATTGGCCTACTCTGAAATCTTTTATGTATGTTTGAAGCTTATATAGATTAGCCACATTTTAAAGGAGGTGCATTAAGAACTTTAGCACCATTGTAGCTCCTATCACTAACATCTTAAATAAAGATGAATTTGTTTGGACTACAAATGTTAAAAAGGCCATGGAATAAATCAAAATCCTTATGATTTTTTCACTTGTGTTAAAACTTTTTGATTTCATTAAAATATTTAAGTAACTTGCAATGCTTCAGGTGTTAGAATTGGTGGAGCATTAAGTCAAGAGACTCACCTTATTGCTTTCTTCATTGAGAAGTTGAATGAAGTTAAACAAAAATATTATACCTATGATCATAAATTTAATGCGATCCTTCAGACTCTTAAACATTTGCACTATTATCTCTTACATATGGAATTTATTTTAAATATGGATCATCATGCTCTAAAATTCATCAATTCTTAAAACATATTGAATTATAGACATATAAAAAGGATTGCATAACTTTAAGAAACTTTGTTCATGTTTAAACACACAGCGAGAGTAGAGAACATACTAGTAGATTCTCTATGAAGGGTATCTGTAGTCATCTTAGCCTTAGAATTTTAAATCTTTAGATTTGTCACTTTAAGTGAAGATTATAATGTTCACCCTAATTTTCATTTAATTTATCTAAAGCATGAATCCAAACTATTAACTTTCATAGTTCATTTTTCATCATTGATAGATATCTTTATAAAGGTAAGAGGTTGTGTTTCCCTAGAACATCTATAAGAGACATTTTTTTCTCTGAACTTCATTCAAGGGCTAAAATAAGATATTTTGGTAAATCAAATATCCAAGAACTCATTAAGCAAAGATTTTATTAGCCTTCTCTATGAAGGGCTATGAAGAGATGTTGAACGTGTTATTACCAAGTGTTACCCTTGTCATTAAGCAAAGGCTACTAAACAAATAGTAGGTCATTACACACATCATTATATATTCCATCTCACCTTTTGGAAGGCCTATCCATAGATTTCATGTTAGGATTACCTAGAACACCTTATGTACATGATAGTATATTTATTGTTGTGGATAATTTTCTAAAATGACACTTTTTAACTTGTTCAACATCAAATAATGCATCTCATATAGCAAGGTTATTCCTTAGAAAAATTGTAAGACTACATAAAGTTGCATCCACCAAAGTCTCTGATAGAGATGTTAAATTGCATTATATTTTGGAAAACTCTATAGAAATTAATGGGAAAATGATTGAAATTCTCCTCTACATTTCATCCATAAATTGATGGATAAACAAAATTCATCAATAGGACCTTAGGAACTTATTGAGATGTTAGTTGACACAACTTGGGAAACTATGATTTAACTTTACTTACATCAAAATTTTTTTATAATTGCTTGTTGACCTCACTTTTGAAGTGAGCTTTCAACTTCTCCATCTTAGACATAAGACTCCTCTAGACATTAAGAGCTTCTTGATCTTAAGACACTTCTAGTGATTAGGTGAACACTTAACCTAACCCTAGAGATGTAGAAGAGTTAGCCATAGGAATAGGTTATGCCTTAGGGGTGTTAGGAAAACTTGCCTACCCTATAGCTTAAACCCCAATCCTTACTTTCTTCCTTCAAGTCAAAGTTCAAATCCAAACCAACTTCAAATTCAAATCAACTTCAAACTCAAATCAATTCCAAATCAAAATTCAAATTAATTTCCAACTTAAATGATTCTTATTAAAATTCAAATCAATTCCAACTTAAATGATTTTTCTCAAGTCATTCAAATTAATTCCAAAAATCCAAATCACTTCAAATTCAAGAGATTTTTCTCATAACCCATTTATATTCTCATTTATATTCACAAATATAAATGATATATAAATTCAAAGAACCAAAACTCAATTCCAAATCCAAAAATCTTTCCTAAGTCATTTTGAATTCATCTTATGGACTTAGCTTAAATTTAATCCAAATCACTTCAAATTCAAATGATTTTCTCACAACTCATTTATATTCTCATTTATATTCACAAATATAACTGAAATATAAATTCAAATAACCAAAACTAAATCCAAAACTCAAGTCCAAATCCAAAATCTTTCCTAAGTCACTTTGATATCACCTTATGGACTTAGCTCAAATCAAATTCAAATCACTTCAAATTCAAGAGATTTTCTCATAACCCATTTATATTATTATTTATATTCATAAATATAAATGAAATATAAATTCAAATAACCAAAACTAAATTCAAAACTCAAACCCAAATCTAACCTAAATCCAACCTATACCCTGTTAAGTCAAATTCTTGAACTTACCCATATCATTCTCAAATCAATCCAAACCTTTGGATTTTCTCTTCAAACAATCAATCCTTCAATCATAAACCCAAATATAAACACAAACTTTAATCATCAAACAAAAATCAAACTAACCCAAGTCAAACCCATATTCACCTTTTTGAACTTGAAATTGTCAAATGAATCAAATTGATTTGACTCTAAAACACTTGCAATTGGATTTATATTTCAATCATAAGTTCATATGTGAGTTCAACCAAACTTGAATCAAACCTTGATCAAGCCAATTGACCCATTTAGGCTCATTTGACCCAAAGTGACCTAAAGCACCTTTTTGAGCCAAATTCTAATCCAGCCCAAATTGGATTGAACTAAGCCCATCTAAGCCTCACATTATGACAAAAAATCATCTTAGGATGATCAATCACCCAAATTGGGTCAAACCAAGTCCCTAACCTTTGATGTCAACACTTAACCCAAATGATACCTAAACTAGTCAAAATCCCCTATAGGCCCAATTGATTGAAACTATTGATCTAAACCACTTCATGATCAATGATTGAACAATACCAAGCTATCATTTGAGCCTAACCTAGCCCAATTGGCCACTTGAACCAAGTTGACCCAAGTTGACCTAAAAAGTCAAAATGTGTCAAAATTTGATCTAAGCCAAATTGATTGCAGCCAATGGGTCAAATTCATTCTAAATCAATTATTGAACTTGGCCAAAGTCTCAATTGGCCAACTAGACCTAACCTAGCCCAATTGACCATGAACTCAACTTGACCTAAAAGGTCAAATAAAGCCAAAATCAAACCAAACCAAAATGGATTGAAACTAAAGTTTGCCATACATTTCAAATGATCAACCAAGCCTAAACCAACCCATGACCTAACCCAATTGGGTCAAATGGGTCAAATTGGTCAACTTGACCCATTTGATCTAAGTGAACTCAAATGAACCAAAATTAAATATAAATCAAATTAAACCAAACCAATGATACCAAAATACTTCAAATGGTCATATGAACTTAACCCAACCCTTAGTTTGACCCAATTTGACGAATTGGTCAACTTGACCCATTTTGACCTAAATGGGTCAACTTGAGCCAAATCATATCAAATAAACTCCAAATTCATTACAAAATTGGCACAACCCATTTTTCAATCATTCCAAATATGCCCAAAAAAATTCAAAGCCAAATGACCATTTTACCTCTAGGTCAAAGGGTAACCTATGATCAAATTCACTTGGAATTTGATCATATTCCAACTCAAGACCACTTGGCATCGTCCTAGTGGACCATTTGGACACCAAGGAGGGTGGTGCACATGAGCCAATGGATTTGGGTCAACCAAACCTAACCCAAAGCCAAAATGACCCCTCCACTCAAAATTCTCCACATGGATCACACCCGACACTCATTTTAACAAATGTGCACCTCCACACTCCCACTCCTTTGCCCAAACTAAACCACATGGATCTCATAAAAACCAAAATAACCAATTCAATCAGGGCAATTTGATCAAAATGGCAAGGAGGCTCTTGGCCATCCGATTCAACTAGGGGGAGATATACTCCCCCTCATTCCAACTCAATTCACTTCCCTTGCATTTGTTTGAGCTCTGAAGATCAAAGACAAGCATCCACAAGCTTCCCTAAGCATTCCTTAACTCATTCCAATTTTCCCTTCTAGGATTTCTTCAAAGCTAAAATAGGGGAGGTGAGGGAGATTTCCAACTTAGCCAATTCTCAACCAAAGTCCAATTCACTTTGCAAGCGCCATCACGGAGGCAAGTCGAGCTCACCCAAGGTGTTTTCCAAGCATCCAAGCCATAGGAAGGTGGACCTAGACCAAAGCCGCAAGCCATTGAAGGGATCTTTGGTCAATTGAGCAATACACTTCATCTCAAAGCTTGAAACCTTCAATGGGGATTTGTCTCCACTAGACGAAGCTACCTCCATTATTGGAAGCATTGGTGATAGCCACCGACGAGATATGAATCAAAATTGAGCTTAGGTTAAAAATTGTTTGGTCTTTTGTGAAGGCAATTATAATCCCATTGAAATTCCACTATTGGATCTTCTTCTATGCTCCTAGATGGTGTGGGTTGAATCCTAGCCTAATCCGAGCTCAAGTGAGCTCGGATCAAGCCATGGAAGAAGGACGAGGGTAGGGATGAATCATGGACCGTCCATCCTGTGTGTTTTGGATGAATCATCCTGATTAAAACAGGCTAGATCCACTGATTAATCCCTTTGAAACTATGAGTTTAATCTTGACTGTCCGATCCTTGATCGGACGACCGAAGGGAAAGAGCGTAGTACTGCCAGCTGATGTAGCAGCCAATTTGATAACTTAAAAAATCAATCCCATCGTGCCACATGGAAAAAAGCGTGCCGCATCAGCAACCCATGTGGCACCGATGAGATTAGTTATATAATTAGGCTATTTAATTACCCTTTAATCAGAGAAACTTCATAAATTCATAACTAAATGTAAAAAAATCCAAAAAATGCAAACTCAACTTCATTTTAAAGATAATTTAAGGGGGAATAATATAAAATTAATTTTGATTGATTTTGAGCAATATGATGCACCTAATTTAAGTTTTATTGGGAATGTACTTAAGTTAATTAGTCCCTAATTACTTCAGTAATTAATTCTAAACTTCCCAGGTTTAATTAATGGGATGACCTCTGCCTCTCTTGATTTTCTTGAAACTTATTACTAGTTTAACTAAAGTAATTGCTTGATTCACTCCTAATCATTCCATTAATTAATTAAGTAATTAATTAATCTATTAAACATTGATGAATACATTAATTGGGCTGACTAATCACTATAAAATATTGAATGGACTTAGGGAATGAGATTAGGATTCCTTTTCCAATCTCTTCTCCCTAAGTTCACTCCATTTGGATAATATTTAATCAAGTTATAATTAATGGCTTAATCACTTCATTAAAAATTTAATTAATCAAAATTCAAAATCAAATCATTCTAAAACTCAATAGTCATAATTCTTAGGTAGATACTTAGGTGTTGAATAACCAAAGTGGCTTTTAAGGAAATCATATCCAACCCACATGTGTAGGAAGGTTATGGAAGTACTTAACTAAAACCCTTCAGTTTAATTAATCAATAATTCTAAGCCAATTGTATTAGGCCCCTTTCTTTCTTAGGTGCATTGTTGATTTAAATTCCATGTGGTTGCTTATCATATGTTTGGTCATAATTGTTAGGTTAATTATGTTAAAGTGGTGTAGGTAAGAGGTAATTAATGGACTTAATTCACACATTAACCTAAATAAAATATAAAGTCAATCTAATCATTTAAAAATTAAACTAAAACAATTCACATATGGGAAATGGGTTAGGACCAACAAACTCTTCTCACTTTTCCTAAATCAAATTCAAATCTAAAACTAAAATAAAAATCTCTTTAAGCAATTTTAATTCACTTTGAATAATATTATCTTATATGATTGTCCTTAGAAATTAATTAGGAAGAATACAATCATATGCTTACATCACTTTATCTCTTTTCAAGCATGTTAAATGTTGTTTGTCATGTGAAGTCATGCATTCGTTCTCTTTTGAAAAATCAAATTAAATGAAATATTTCCTTTATGTCAAATTGCATATTTTGGCAAAAGTAAGAATATGAATAGCTATTATCACTACAAAATCAAAAATTATTTTCAAAATCTATAAATCAAAGATCATAAATGAAAGTATGTTATGTGATTTCCTTCTCTTCTCTTAACATAGATTTGAATAGAATTTGCAAAGTGTATAGTTCATTTGAAAAGAACATAACACTTGCTTAAATCTATTCCTATGCATTTCCATATTATGGCTTAAGAAGGATCTTCACATGTACAAATGTAAATTGCATAACCAAATCAAACAAAAAAAAAATCTTTTGCATGACTCTTCTTCCATTCATTCCTTTTTGTACATGCATATGTATTTAAGAAAAGTGGTATATTAGTCTGGACTTTCTGTAGTTGTGATGCTTTAAGTTGCCCCAAGTAGGTCTTATACCTTACACCCCTAGTGTAGAAAATAATGGCATCATACTCACTTATGTCTTTGATACATGTAAATGTGCATTTGATTAATGAATAAAAGAGTCCCTCTTCTCTACTTAAATAAAATCATGCATTCATAAAATATCCAAAATTTTCTTAAATAATATTCCTTAGCATTCATCATCAAAGTATGCTAAAGTGTTTGCATTGCATGTATAGCTATGCTTAGGATCATTCATATGTATGCTATACATGTTGGAAAGAAATAAATAGCTATGTGTTATGTGATAGTAATTCACCTTAATTAATCTTAAGAAGCCTTTCTTATTGAATAGGTTTATTTAGAGAAAATCTAAACTTAGGGTTAATTAAAACACATAATAAAATATTCACTAAAGGAAAATCATTAATAAATCTACCTTAGAAATTACTTAAGGTTGGGATGAAAGAGAAGTTCTCTTCTCTTTTCTTCTCTTTAGAACACTTAATAATTAAATGTAGGTTCATTTAAACCAAATCAAATCATCAAATAAAATTGACCAAATCAACTAGACTACTTAAATGAAACCACCATCTAAATTGAAACCTCTCACACTTAGAAAATTTCAACCTTAAAGCCTAACTAAGACATACCACACAAGCCTTAAATAGCACACACATTAGCTAAGTCACCATTTCTAGTCCTATGTTAGGGCGGTGCATGGTTTGATGCCTGATTTGATTTTATGATGTAATATTTTAGACTAGATGTTAGGATGTATGTGAGTAGACTGGATGATAGGACGATCTTAGTCTAATCATTATCTTCTACAGGGAATTGTGCTTAAGGGGCGCCATAATAAAAATATAAATGCTAAGTCCAGGTGGACTTGGTTACCCATGTATGGGGTGCTAAGTCTAATTTATTCATATAACTGCTTGAGATGTGTGGTGTGTTTAGCTAATTTCTATTTTGATGGTTTTAGTTTGATTTTCTTTTTCCATTTTTATATAATTTTTGTAACTAGGATTTGGAATAAATGTTATGGGGAAGTGGAGGTGAACATTGTTCATAAGACTATGTCTTATGTACCATGTGAAGCCTTTGGAGAAACCACATTCCAACCAAGCCAAAAGGGGGGAAGGAAAGATGCAAATCAAAAATGAAGGAAAGAAGCAAATCAAAAAAGAAGAAATGAAGAATGAAGATCCCCATAACACAAATTCCTTCTAAATTGTAATTATTCATTTGTAATGGGTTGTCTAAGGGTAGAGCTCGGCTAACCATATATCTTTTTGGGTTTATGCAGTGGAGCCTGACCACAAAGGCCTCTTATTCTTTTGCGCTAGCTTTATAAAATTATTTGATGTTTGTTTAGCTTATGCATTAAGATGACATATTTTTCCTAGTTTCTTCATTATTTGATGAATGGCCTGGATGTGATTAGGCTTTTAGGAAAAAATAAATTTTCTATCCAATTAATCAACTTAAAATTAAAAAAAATAACAACTCATAACCTTACCTAAAGCCTATGATATAAATCAAGATAGTAAAAGATTTAGCAACCCCTTAGTTGGATGTATGTTTCACATCATGCATAAAATCATCTTGCTTAACTTTTGCTAATGAAGGGCTTCCACCTTTGCCAGAGAGCATGGCTTGACCTTTGAGAGCCATGGTGGAATTACACCATCTTGTTGATTTTGGCATATAACCAATTTCTCATGCATTAGGCATATGAATCCCATAGCATGTGTCAAACTAATTGTCCAAAAATAAAAATAAACTTAACAAACTTTGCATTAGATTAAGTCATAAGTTTATACCCTACATGATCTAATTTCTTTGGGAGTGAGTTTAAGGACTTAGTTTTCTTTCAAAATAAATAATAGCCTAGCTATCTTGCAAAAGCATTAGACTTGCCTACATTTATTTAAAATTGTAAGAGGAGTTAGTTGGCGGCCATCCCCAGGTGATTAGAAGTCTAACAGTCGGGTGATTTATCCTCTCTTATCGAGGTAAACATATGCCCATTTTTATCTTAGATTTTAGTCGTGCCTTAGCCCTCACCAAAGCTCCCTAGATTCAGGATCTGGGGTTGTTGTTTCCCTTTGTGGGCTACAAGTATAAATCCTATCCTCTTAGCAATTTCATGATCTTATATCATGTAATTATAAGTCCTAGATTTATAATAAAAATTTAACTCAAACAAATAATTCACTTCAAATTCAAAAATATAAAGCCCAATCATAAGATAGTTTGGGAAGCTTGGTAGATTTCCTAGCATTGTGAGCATCCCCTACTTATCTCTCTTTGGTTTCGATAATAACTCCCTCTTCTTGATCAATCCCATTTGATCTTCCAAAAATAACCAATTGATTGATAGTCCTATCTTTGAAATCTTTGGAGACAACAATCATTTACCTTAATCAAGAGTATTCTTAAGGAATCTCATTCCTTAAGATGTAATTAACTATGGAGGCTTGTCACCATAGAGAACTTAACGAACCCGACTTAAAATAAACCCTACTTTACTTTTTCATGTAAAGTAGGGGAAGAATCTCTGGCACATTCGAAGACCCATCATCCTTATGAGTCTTTATTAGGTGATTAAGTCCATTATAGGATGGTGATTTCTATCTCTCAAGATAGTACATCATTCCTCAATGTCATACCTGTTCATCCTAATAAGAACATCTGCGAATCTACGTGGTGTCCAAAGAGCATGTAATTTTTATTTTCATTTATTTTTCAAAGATAGATGAAGATAAAAATTCACCACTTAGCTCTATTTATCTATCAATCCATAAATCACTTTTTGAATTAATTTATGGGTACAACTAACACACCTACTCATGCATTTTTTGATTCAACATATACATTTGCATGTGACTTTTTTAGCCTTCAAGAAAACATAAAAAATAAGTGGAAGTAAAAAAAATGCTAAGTATGTTTAACAAAAAGAACAAAAATAATTTTTTTAAGGAATATGAGATAGTTGATTACGTATTAGTATGTATCGATCTTGAGAGATTTCCTTCCATAAAATATAAAATACTACAAGTGAGAGCATTTAAACCATTTAAAATTATTAAAAAGCTTGGTACTAATGCTTAAATTTTTGAATTATCCACTCACATGTTTATTAGTTCCTTTTTAAATGTGGAAGATCTAATATCTTTTAAAGGAGTTACCTAACCTCTAAGTTCGCAAGATGTTCCTTTTATAAGAGAAGATGGAAATCATTTGCAGGTATCCATTCAGCCAATAACTTTTGAAGTGGAGAACATCATCATAGTTGAAGCAACATCAAATTATAGCATTGTTCAGAGGTTCTTAATTAGATGGAAAGATAGATACCTAAATAAAGATACTTAGGCGACTTTAGCCGAGTTACAACGCCTTGCCCCAGAGCTTCTTGAAGACCTTAAGAATCCTAACTCTTTAGAGAAGAGTTCTTTGGAGTCTGGGGGAACTGATGTAGCACATCAAGGGAGAAAAAGACACATTATAAAGTCTTAATCCAAAAGACAAAGCTTATGAGACTTTATATTATGTTGCATTTATTATAGTATTTTATAATTGTGATCCATGTGTTCTATTATATGTTAGATGTTGTGTTTTATCATGTTTAAGTGTTGTATGTGCATTTTAATCAAAATCTTATATCTATTTGTAGAAGTTATCTTGGCTGCCAGGCAATATTCATTTAGTGTTGCAACACCATTACCACTATTTATTGTCGCTAGGCAAAGAGGATAGCGCCCAATCGCTAGTTTTTACACTATGAGATTATGGGTTTCATTTTTATGTCTATTTTAATTGATTATTCTAAAGGGACACAACCTTTAAAAGTCTTGTAATCTATATAAATGTTTATTTCAGTGTAATAGAGGACTTTTTGGACTATTATGTGAAAAACTTGAGTGAGAACTCTTAGTTGGAGCTTGGTGGTCAGCCTTCCATAGAGATTTCATCATCTCTTGTGATACTTTGGTGAGTAGAAGTTCCTACACATGACTTCTTCCTCCCTCCGGTATGACTCAATGCTATCACATCAATATTTTCCATGGCTTAAGAGTTTGCTTTTTTCCACCCATCAGTATTCTCTTATATCCCTTTAATTATTGTGACTCATTGGCTATGGAGTTCATACTCGACTGGTGATATAACTTATAATCCATGTGATAGTATGAATGCCATGTACCCAGTTGCAATGGTAGGAGTCATTTTATCTTTTTCTTTAATATGTTAAGTATCTTCTTGTTCACTACTTCTACTTGGCTATTGCTTTGTGGATGATGTATTAGAGTGAAATTCATTTATATTCTTTGAGATTAACAAAAATTTCTTCATCCTCTATCGCCTAATTGTGGTTCATTATCTATGATGATTAGTAAGGGTAGTCTGTACCTACAATGATGCCACATCAAATAAAGTTTTAACTACCTAAGTGGTTTTCATGGCAAGTAGTTTTGCTTCAATCTACTTATTAAAGTAGTGGATCATGATGAGAAGAAACCTACTCAATTTGTTGGCTATTACAAGTGGGTTGATCAAGTCCATTCCCTAAATGGCAAAGTGTCATGGGCCTGAAATTAGCTATAGAGGTTGTAGCAACTATCATGAAGAGTGGTGAATTTTAACACTATTCTCACCTTTTTGTGAATTCTTCTACATCATTCCTGAGCATGGGCTAGAAATATTTTTTCCTTAAAATTCGATTGGCAAGTGTCCTTTCTCCCTAATGGCTACCACATATGTCAGAATGTATTTCTTCTAAGAACCTTCTTTTATTTTGTCTCTTGCACACATATCATAGTGAGTGAAGTCGTTGTTCTTTGAAATAACTTGCTTCCCATTAATAAGTACTGGGCAGCTTTTATCTTAAACCTCTTTGGGGCTTCGGTATCCTCTTCAAATTTTTTTGTTTGCATGTACTTTTTAATTAGATCAATCTAGCTTGGCAAATGCTTGTACTTTACATACTTCAATTTATTTTCTTTCATGCATGATTAGGTGAATTAGCTAACAGAGTTATCTACTAGTTTGCTCTTCTTAGATAGTAGATCATCAAGTTGGTTTTGCTCTCTACGTATTTGATCAATATTGAAGTACTTTTACTACCTAATCTCTACTTTTACCTTGAGCAAGTATCTTTGTAATGAGTCATCTTTAACCTCATAATCTTTGTTAAATTATCTTATCACTAGCTACAAATTTGAATAAACTGTGAAATGCAAAGCTTTCAGTCCTCGACCAAATTTGAGTTTCATATTCAGATAGATTATTTATTAATTTAAAGCTAAACTTGACCATTTATGTTATAGTGATTCCTTTCTAGTACTACTATGTCACAACCCTTATTTGTTTATCATATGACTCATCCATGTATAGTTATCATAGTGATTATGGTTTAATCAAAATACTATGTGGACTGCTGAAGTTAAGAAGGAAATCCATGAGTTCTTAAGCCTTGATCATCATTTGGGGTGACTAATTTTTATCGAACTCATTCAATTCCACCAACCATTTCAAAAACCTCCCTAAATGATTTGGCTTGGCTAGTATGGATTTTAGTGGATTATTCATGATGACTTGGATTGAGTGCACTTGGAAGTGCCATGCTGACATAATAGATAGACCATTACTTTCCATCTTCATCTCTAATAAGAATATAGCTTATTGAGTCTTCTTCAATCTTTAAGTGTAACAATAGGGTTCCTCCTTCCTTTATACTTTACAATAGAGGTAGTGATGAAAGTAAACATTTTAGATTGCAAAAAATCTTTCTCACATTCTGAATTTCACTCTTTTTTTTGTTTCCCTAAAAACTTCAAAAAATAGAGACCATCACTCTTTCGCTAAGATCATCAAGTTAATTTTTGTTTCCCTAAGACCTTAATATATTCACTGTGGATGACAACCAAAAAGCTAGGAAATAACATCAATGTTTCCTTCCATTGGCTCAATATTAGGAGAAATGTACACTCCATCAAGCATAAGATGCAAAAGACAATGACTCTATTGGTTGAGCTGATCAGGGAAGAAGTCACTAAGTTACTTGGGGTAGACTTCATTAAGGAGGTCTAGTATCCAAAATGGATCTCCAATATGGCAATGGTATGGAAAGCTGATAAGAAATGGTGAATGTTTGTAGAGTTTACAAATCTAAATTTAATATAATCAAAGGATGGTTACTCAATACTATGAATAAATTCCCTTGTCAACTTGACAGTAAAATACCCAATAATGAGTTTCTTAGTTGCCTTCTCTCATTACCACCAAATCAAATCCACTCATTTGACTATGATAAAATGACCTTTATCACAAAAAAATAATTATATTTCTATAAATTCATGCTCTTTAGTTTACGGAATGTAGGTGCAACTAACCAGAGAATGAAAATCAAAGTGTTTAAAGAATAGAAGGTGAGAAATGTGGAAGTGTAGCGAATGACCTACTAGTAAAGAGTAAGTCCCTGAGGCAATGTATTCTAGACTTGAATGAGACTATTACAACTTTGAAGAAATACAACATGCACCTTAACCTCTTTAAGTATACATTTGGTGTAAGCTTAGAAAAGTTTTTGGAGTATGTCCTTAGCTTAAAAGTAATAAAGATAAATCTTAACAAATTCAAGTCTACTCTTAACATGTTTTTCTCAAAGATGACTAAGGAAGTGGAGGCACTTATGAGGTCAATCACCTGATTAAACTACTTTATCTCATTGCTTACCTTTCTTTAGAATTCTCTAGAGTGCTAAAAAGTTTGAATGGGCACCAGTGCATAAAACTGCTTTCTTAGAACTGAAGTCACCACTCACTTTGTCTCCCTTGATACAAAGTTGAAGGCATAGAGAGGCATTATCATTATACTTGGGAGTTGAAAAAGTTTCTATAAGTTTTATGTTATTTAGAGAAGGAAAAAAAAAGGAAGTAACAACTAATCTACTTTGTCATCAAATCACTGAGAGATGCCAAGTTATGCTACCCTATAATAGAGAAACTAGCACTCACCCTCTTCTTCTCAACATAGTGGTGATTACCCTACTTCTAAGCCCACTGCATAGAAGTTTTCATTGATCATGATGTAGTGTGAGGTGAACCATATATGCAAGAGTACATAGTCACGACAAGTAATAAAAAGTGAGTATAATATCATTCCTACGAAGATTGAACTCCAAGTACAAAACTTAGGATGATTTTCTATTATTTAACAATTAATGTAAAATTATTGAAGCAAAATTTATAGCTATTCCTAAATCTACCAAAAAGACTAACTAATAAGAGAAAGAATTAATTGCTGAGTTTTACCAATGTTGATTTATGCAATAATATTTTAATAGGTTCATAGTTATTTTTTTACCAAAGTCTAATCAAAGTGGTTGCTACCTTTCTCTCAAAAAATTATGACACAACCTACCTAACTCTTGGTAATAAATTCCATACATAAAAATTTAATTAAAGCTTTTTGGATATCAAAAAGAACTACATGACTTCATTGCAATTATCTATAACCTCTAACCTATCACCAATGGTATTTTGTCCATGATGAGTCCATTTCAACCTCCCTCTTTTAAAAAACATCTCCTAATATATTGAAAATGATGATAAGTTAATTTAATAGGCATTAAATCTCAAACCAAATGATGTAATAATAAAGAAAAATTAAACTCCAAGCTTTTATTAAAATCAAAGTAAACACAAATATAGCATGGTCATAGTCAACCACTAAAAAAGGATTTTAGTTTATAATGAAAGAAAAAACAAATGAAAGCTTGATCCATGAGTGAGATTATAATAAATAAAAATAGGAAAGTAATCAAAAAACATAGGTCAAGTACATCGAGATTGTCTTCCT
This sequence comes from Cymbidium sinense, assembly GCA_021442155.1. Lineage (NCBI taxonomy): Eukaryota > Viridiplantae > Streptophyta > Magnoliopsida > Asparagales > Orchidaceae > Cymbidium > Cymbidium sinense. Next base: position 47,636,001 of record CM038226.1, read on the forward strand.
CATTATTAATCTCCTTGCTCACAAACTTTTTGTAATGACTTTTACAAAAAAAACTTGAAGAAGTCTTCACATGTTCTCCTCTTGGACCCCTTAAAAATTTGGAAAAAAACCCTAGAATATTAGCCTGAGAAGTCCTCAAATTTTTCCTAGTGATTTGTTTAATTATGGCTGCATCAAATTTCCAAAAAAATGTAAGAAATTTATGAAGATTTAAGACAATTTATAGCAGCCACTAAACTGGTGCCTAAGTATCATGCTCTTTTTCTTACACATCCTAGATTTTCCAGGTCTTACACTTAGAGGACAAGATTAGGCATCTAGGTATCAAGCTCTCTATCTTGTATTACACTTATGCACTAGGGACTTTATCTAGATACTGCTGTTGGATGACTGGACATCTAGTGTGTGTGCCTAGCTCAATTCTAAGGGTTAATTGAGTCCTAAAATATGTCCATCACTCCTAAATTTGTTCTGAATATTTCTGCATGTGATTTTGTGTATTAATGATGATTTTTTTTTATTGTGAAATTATAAAAATTTAAAATTCAAATAATAAGTGTTATAAAGTTCTTAAAATTAAGCAAATACACATGATAAATTCATAATGTACCGTAAAAAATCATGTAAACATCACAGTTATCAAACTTCACAATTAAATTTTTGGTCATCCTCAGGAAAACCCAAAAACATAACAAAAAGATAATAATTAAATTTTAGAAAGGTAATGATGATGTGTTTTGAAAACATGTTGTTTATTCTTTGAAGCTATCTATTAACATCAACTTACTAATACAATGTTCTTTATATCACTATTATTTAACATAATATAATGAACGATACACTACATATTAACTTATCTAGACTTATTAGAAACTAATTCATGTTTCTTGTACACTTATATAGATTATTAAAATTCAAGTTTATCAATAAGAAGATAACATTTCAACATGACTAACTCTATACTCATATCCTTTTCTTGAAAAACTTATTGTTTGGGGTATACAAAAATAATTTTTTTACAAATGACAAAGAGATATAAATGCTTTGTTATAAAGAGATACATAAGGTCCTATTTCAACCTTTTGCAAACATAGATTTACATCCTTTTTCACTTTTAAAATGTAGATTCACAATCATTTCTTTATTTATTTTTAAGTTGAAGACAACCAACTCATTTTGTTGTTTTTCTCTATCTATTCCTTAATGCATCTAATTTTTTAGGTGAATAATGATTTAAGAAAAAAATTAATTAATGTTATGAGTTCTAAAGTTTATCCGCTACTAAGTCCCTACTTTGCTTAGCTTATTCTTATATGTTATATAGATAGTTATAAGCAAACATGACCAATAATACTATAGCTAACATAGTTAAGTATGCCACACACAACTCTAACAGACTATTTTGCATAAGTAATTAAACTGATACCAATTATAACATCAATTTCAATCTCAAGACTCCACATTTGTTCAAAAATAAATAATCATTTTTCTAACATAAATCAAAAAGCAAAAGAAACATTACACAACCTTTACCTCATCCTCCTCCTAAGAATAATAAAATTGATAATTGCAACTTAATAGGAATAATTAAAAAGATTAAGTAAGAAATAGATTGATTTGAGATAAATAAGTTCAATACACCAAAATGGAAATAGTCACAAAAATAGCAAACTAAATTGAAAGTGTAATGCAATAATAACAAACTAAAATTAAAGCTATCTACAAGTATAATCATAACTAAAAAAAAAAGACATTTAAGCTTCTCCCACACTTGAATTATGCATTGTACCCAATGTATCAAAGTAAAAACAAAATTAAACAAGTAATGCAAACTAAAAATAGAAGACAAAAAGCATTCTAATGAGGTGGAGCTACTCATCATCATTCTCGTACTCCTCTTCTTCTTCCCCATGTTCCACCCATATTCATTCTTGCTATCTCACTTGACAAAAATAAACCATAATTAAAGCTAACAAAAGAAATAAAAATAAAATAGTAATTACTAAGGTCTAAAGGTTAGGTTACCTTCAAATAAGTGCCTGAATTAACATATTCAGCCTGCCACCTTTCACTTCTAATCTAGATGTTTGAGATTTATTATGACTTTCCTTTCATAATGTGGCTTCAAATTTTAACCATTGACCTTAAAACCTCCTTTTGGTCATTCTAAATATCCACATCTCCATAGGAGTACACCTTTGTCACTTTGAATAGTTAACACCATCTCAAACTCAAATTTCCTACAATAGAGCTTCTATTGAGTTGTTAAGCAAAACTTCCTACCCTAATGTGAACTCCTCCTTAACAATATTCTTATCAAGCCAAGCATTGCATTTTTCTTGAATTTATTCATCTCTTTTAGTTACAAAAGTCTCTTTTCTCCTGCTATTTTAAATAAAATTTTAGCTTATTTATTTCACAAAATGCCTTATACTTAAGTTAAATTGTAGGTGCACGGCTTCTAATCACCATATGATATGGTGACATGCTAATGGGAGTTTCATGTACTTTCTTATAAACCCATACTGCATCATCCAACTTTTATGACCAATATTTTGTTGTTGTTGCTAACTATCTTATCAAGTATCCACTTCAACTCTTTAGTGGAAATCTCCACCTACTAATTAGTTTGAAGATGATATATTATAGATATTTTGTGCCTTATCAAATACCTATTCATCATAATATTCAACTCTTTATTGTAAAATTATTTTCATTCATTTCTCACTATCAATAATAAACCTTGTGAATATGTTCTTGTTTAAAAATTTGATTATAACTCTAGCATCATTCACAGGTATGGTAGAAGATTTCTCGACTTTGATACATAGCCCACTACCACTAAAATATATAGATTGTTTAGTGGTGGTGGAAATGGTTTTATAATGTTAATCCTCCAAACATCAAATAACTCCACCTCTAGGAGGTTTCTGAGTGGCATTCCATTCCTTCAATTAATATTACATGTTCTTTGACATTGATCATATTTGGCCATAAATTAATAAGCATCCTTAAACAAGGTAGCTAGTAAAATCTAGAATAAAGAACTTTTGTTGTAATGCGATCTGACTGAAAATTCTTTCCAGATTTAGAAGCATTGTAGTTGTGTAACACACTCAACATCTCTTCCTATAGTATAAACCTTCCAAAGATTTGATTAACACATAGGTTAAATAGATATGGATCATACCATAGATAGTGCTTTACTTCTCAAAGAAATTTCTTCTATTGGTGTGATAAGTCAAGAGGCATAAACTTCTTAGTTAACTATTTATATTGAGTTTAATTGGACTTATTAAAGAGGATTGGACATCCTAAAATTATTATACAGTCCTCTCTATTCATTATGTGATTTAAAAATTAAGGAAATGATTTTTCTTATTTAATTAAGGTTTAGTAATTTTTTAAGTCAATTAAGCTAAAGAGCCCCAAAAATTATAAAAAAAATTTATTAAATATGTATAATAATTAATAAAACACGTCCTAATAATTATAATACCATTGGGCTTATATTTTTATGACTAATTAAATAAATTAGAAAAACAAATATCATCAATTACACTTATAATACCCAAAACTAATTAGAGCTTTTAATTTCATTAAAAACCTCTCTGCCAGCTAAGCACAAAAGAAGGGTTGATCACAATTTTTGGAGCCTAAGATAATTAGTTATGAATTTTCTAAATTCTAGGGTCATTAAATAAAGTATTTAATTAGTTAAAGCCCTTAATGATGATTTTGAAAAATTATTAAGACTAGAGATCTTAGAAATTTTCTATGGTTACCATTAACTTCTTCAACATATTTAAGAATTTAAAAGTGATTCCCATAATTTTTATAATTCACCAAACTATTAAATAGCCAATAATAGTCAATTAAGGTTTGAAAATACCCATCACCTAATGCACTCACCCAATTGATATAAAATAATTATGGGAGTTAGAGGTCATCCCAAGAAATGTTCACCTAAAATTTCAGACCATTTGGGTGAGTAACTAGAGATTAATTACAACATTAATAGAAATATTCAAATCTTAATTAACCTCTATCTACTTAATAAAATTTGGCAATTTTAATTTTTCTATTTGCATTTTCTAAAGATTTTTTATTTGTATATTATATATTTTTCTATAATTAGTTATAATTTTTTAAAGTTATAGCTAAATAATGCTAATTTAAACCTTATTTAAGTGACTTACATAATCAACAATCTAATCAGCTTCACTTTATGCATAGTGCCATGGAAATTAGTCATTAAATTAATCCCATGTGGCTGTTGATGTGAATGGTAGTGGATTTGATTGAAGATAGAATGACTTTGATTAATCTCATAGAAAGAGACGAACACCATTCTTCTTGCTGATGACATTCTTCTTGTTGATAAGACTAGAGAGGGTGTCCAACAGAAACTTGAATTATGGAGGTCAACTCTAGAGTCTAAAGGTTTTCGTTTAAGTAGATCTAAAAGTGAATATATGGAGTGTAATTTTAGTTGTAGAAGTTCTAGTGGTAGTGTTGTGACATTAGGTGAACAAGTCATTAATAAGAGTGAGCGTTTCATATATTTAGGCTCTATTGTTCAAAATGATGGTGAAATAGATGGAGATGTTATTAGTAGAATTCTAGTTGGATGGTTGAAGTGGAGGAATGCATCTGGCCTATTATTTGATAGAAAAGTTCCACTTAAACTTAAGGGAAAGTTTTATAAGATGGTGGTAAGACCTGTAATGACTTATGGTGTAGAATGTTGGCCAATAAAAGAGAAGCATAAAACTAAGTTAAGTGTTACAGAGATGAGGATGCTTAGGTGGATGAGTGGCTTTACTCTTAGAGATAGAATGCAAAATGAGTATATTCGGGAAAAAGTTGGAGTAGCTCCAATGGTAGATAAGATTAGGGAGAGTCGCCTTAGATGGTTTGGCCACATAAAGCCACCGTCCGATGAGCAGATTAGGAGAGTAGATGCATTAGATTTGCCTTATGTTAAGAGAGGTAGACCTAAAAAGACTTGGTTAAGATGTATAAAAATGATCTTAGTACACTTGATTTAAATGAGAATTTGACACATAATAGACACAATGGAAGGATTCATGTAGTAACCACCTAGTGGGATTAAGGCTTGTTGTTGTTGTTGTTGTTGTTGTTGTTGTTGTTGTTGTTGTTGTTGTTGTTGTTGTTGTTGTTGTTGTATCACAATCATCTATTCCAATCACTAAATGTGGATGGTTAATGAATTGTCTTCCTCCTTTGGCAAGAGACAAACACCATTTACCTTTCACCATTCGATCTAACCCAATTAGGCTCAAATTTTAGGGAAAAAGGAATTCAAAACATTCAAGGGGTGATGCTCTAAGGACCCCTTCGCTTTTATTGAAGTCAAATGCACATTTCATTCATAAAAGGCCAACACCTAAATTGCTTTCTATAGCTTGGGAGAACATACCTCATAGGAGCTAAAGATCAATAGTGAACTTGATTGAGGTAGCTTTGCCTTGAAGATGCCAAGCTATGATTTTAATGTCTCAAGTTACCTCTCCTCCAATTATCATTTAGACCAGCACGCTGTCACATCTCACCAAAGCTTAGTCTAGCTTTGTCTTTTCATGCTTGAATCAAGTGTTTCTTGATTCATTTTCACATGTGGTGATGAAGGGAATGTGTGAGGAAGGTAATTGCAGCTTGGAAAAAGTTTGGTGACCAGTAGTGTTTGGTGCATTTGGGCTGAAAAAATGCTTGGTCTTGCTAGAGATGGGATGCATGAGAAGCTCTAGAGAACTCAAGGACTCTCTTTAGGATTGCTCTAAAGGTGTGTGTGTGAAATGAGAGCTTGAAATCAAGTGTATAACCATTTCCATGTGAACCACCAATTGTGGTAGGTTTAGGCATGGGTAGGCAACTAGGTAGTAGGCAATGCTCGCTTTAGGTTTGGACTGATGAGTGGCTAGCCAACTTTAATGGGATGAGGTGAAAGAGATAGCCATGGTTGATAAACTAAGAGCTGTCCAAGGTAAAGGGGACTTCATCTTGGTCAAGGGTTGAGCAAACTAGCCTTAGGTCATGCTTGGCTAAGCTCAAGGCATGCTACCTTGTCCAAAGGGAGGTTTTTAACTTAGCTATTTTGAGATTTTATTTTATTTAGAATCCTCAGTTGACTTGGTTTATGCTGAATCAAGTTCAACTTAAGTTGGGTTCATATAGGTATGTGTGTAGGGGTCCAAGGATGTGTCATGTCATGTTTGACTCGGTTTAACTTATATTAATTTATATAGATCAATTTGAGTTGAATTGAGTTAGGATGACCAATTGACTAAATTGGCCTAAAGGGGTTACTGGGATAGGTTCATATGATGATCTCATACATATTGGTGAATTGGTTTGACCTAATTTTAATTCGGTTGAAGTTTGGCTCATATGAGTTCATATAGGTCAAATAGTTCAAGTGACCAAATTTGATCAATTTGACTAAAATAGATTCAATTGAGGCTTGAGTCATATTTGATAATTAATTTGAAGTTCATCATGGATATTGGTTCGACCCAATTTGGGTTAGATTGTGTTTTGACTCAATTTAACCATTTAGGTCAAATTGGGCTAAGTTAGGTTAACTGGCCTGAATTGATTAAATTAGTTCCAATTTATTATTAAATGGTGTTCAAAAATTAATTTGGAAATGATTATAAGTGCTGATTGGGTTTGATTTAGAGTTTGCTCCCATGCGATTCATATTGAATGGGATAAGTTGGGTCAATTAGAAAAATTAGCTAAATTGGGTCCAAATGAGTGTTGGGTTAGGTTTAATGATCACTTTTGGGATGTTTTAAAATAATTAACTTAGTTCAATTTGGTTTAATTTAATCTTGATCCAATTTGGCTCATGTAAGTCACTTGGGTCAAGTTGACCACTTGATCAAATTAAAATTCAATAAGGTATGAAGATTGTCCAATCATGTATCTAGGATAATTATAAGGCTTTAAGTTGGCTTGATTTCACTTAGATTTGATTGAAATTAATTTTGGGCCTACAGGATTCAATTAGGTTGACTTGAGATAGGTGAGGCAATTAGCCAAATTGAGGATGAATTAGGCTTCAATCAAGTTCAATTATGGTTTTAAATGGTTTGGATAAGTTTAATTTGAATTTTGTTTGGATCAATTTTGGATTTAGCCCCTTTAGGCTCATATGGATCAAGTTGGGTTAATCAGGTCAATTGACTAAATTGAGGACCAATTGGGTGTGATTTAGGTATGGTTAGTATTTTGGATATCACATGATTGGTTGATTGAAATTAGTTTAGATTTGATCAAGGTTTGTGTCAATGTGGCCTAAATGAGTCAAATAGATCAATTCTGGTTAAGTGAACCCATTGAGCAAATTTGGCCAATTGTACATGGCTTGTGTTTGATTAGATCATGTTTACAGTCAACATTGGTTTGAAATCAATTTGTTTTGGTATGTGAGGATTTGAGTTGGTTAGGCCAACTAGGGTCCACTAGTTCGATTGGGTCTAGCCCTTAAGGTCTTACCCTATGAGTCTTAGGTTTGAGGTTTGAGTATTCCTCTAATCACTAGAAGTGTCTTAACTCTATATGAGAAGATCGTAATGCCAATATTGAAGTCCTAAGTCTAAGGATTATTTGATGTCAACCTCACTAAAAGTGAGGTCAATGCTCAAAATTTGGTAAATTAACTTCCAACATTGTCATAAGAAGCTTCCCAATTCTCTGGACGACCACCCCTAGACAACTCTCAAACTCAGCTAATACCACCAATCAGCAACCTCTACCAAATAACTAGCCAAGGACTTTACTCAAACCCAAGATGCCCTACTTCTCCTTTAATCCAAGCATGTCAAGTGGTTATAGATGAAGGGGAACATCACTTAATGGTCACACTTTAGCTATATGATGTACATATGCCAATATGTCATTAGTCTCTATAGTTTATACTGTTTATTTACTTTTGACTTTTCTTTTACTATATATGTAGCCCCCTCATACCCTATATATATCAGGTCAAGAAGTGTTGTTATGGATTTTTTTTTTTCAAAGCATTTAGTTGGACATATTCTAATCTTTAAATCTTTAGTCTTTTATTAGATTTACTATTTAGTGTACATTTTGGGTTACAAATTATTTTATTACTATTATGATGATTTACTAAATTTATTAAAGACTTTAAATTCTACATTCCATTCTTATACCATGCTCTCATTTCTTCGGCCTGCACACTACTCTTCTTAGTCCCCTCCTACTTTCCATTGTGAGAGACTAACTAATAATGCTTGATGTTGTTTCAAAGAGAAATGTTGATCCAAGATGCTACTTTTGGGATATTTCGCTTTATTAATAATCTTCACCGAGTTCTTGCATTGTTTGACCCCCCTAATGAGAAAGTTTTTATTTTAATTACTATTACATCCTTCATATGTAAAAGCTAGTAGATATCATTCTCTCTCTCTCTCTCTCTCTCTCTCTCACACACACACACACACACACACACACACACACACATAGACACACACAACCACCTCAAACTCGTGAGAAAACTTTTCGATGGTTTGGTGTCATTCGGAACAAATATATATCTGATTTGGCTCATTAGTAATGTATCCCAATTACACAACTACTCAAAACTAAATTGATTGATATATTTTTTTTGAATAAGTGAGATGGCTTAACTTCTAGGTGAGTTCATTAGAAGAATTCTTGAGCAAAACTAATTAATAAATTCAATTTTCCTAGCATCAACATGAGGGTTTATTTGATGTTATGGTATTCTTAAAATAAGTGATATTAGCAAGCAAATCTTTGAACTTCATGACCAAGATAATAGCCCTATATTCATATATTGGAGAAATTGCATACTTGCTCAAAATAGAACTATCATAATCTATCATAGTGTTTGTAGTCCTGATTTGAATTTAACTATCATTTTGCCAACATTCAGAGTCATAAACAATAGGCTTCTATCGTCATTTTTCTTATTTAAAATATCTAAATACAACTTGTTTACGGTATCTTCACTTTTCTCAATAAAATCCTTTGTTCTAAAATATCCATATCTTTAACTTCATTCGTTAATCAAGTCATCCAAAAAAAAATAATGATGAACTAAAAGTACAAGAGTATGAACTTTTCATATATTTAAGGAGGTTTCTCTTTAATGCGAACTTATTTAGTACCTAGAGTTCACTTATAATGAAATTGATAAGAATGCTAAAACGAATAATATATTAAATATTAAAAATATTTAAATATAAACTAAATGATTTGATGTAATAATATAAATATATTATAAACATAAAAATACTTTATTCAAAAATAATATTTGAATTTAAATAAGATATGAACAACAGAAAATTTCCATCATACAACTAAATATTAATTCATAAAAACAGTACTATTTAAGATGTGCAACTAATTAAACAGTCACACAATAGTATTATATGAAATGAAATTCCAGAAGAATCAGCCTAACATTCTCAATGCCACAGCCAATGTGAGTATGAATGAATATAAAACATTACAAACTACCAAACTACCGTATAGTTTTGGGCCTTGCAGTTTTAGCAGTTAGGTGATTTTTCTCTTTTTTTTGTTTTTTTTGTTTTGGAACATTTGAGCGAATTTAATTGCAAATTCATACACAATATATGTGCAAGAACTTAAACTTAAGATCTCTTGGTTGAAAGTCAAAACTCTCAACCACTAAGCTAAGGTGCCTTCAACTACAATTAGGTGTTTAGGGTTAATAAAGATTTAATTTTAGTAATTCAAAATCTGAAAAAAAAAATTCAGATTCATTGATTTAAAAATTAACGGTGATTAATGGGCAACAATTCAAATCGGGTAGTTTTTTCAAACTGGTTGGTTCGAAGAGCAGATCCGCTCAGTTCGAAACGGTTCAATGCAGGAGTTTCTTTACGTGATTGGACCAGCCTCATGACTGAGTCATGATTGAGTCAATCGAACAGGCTAGTCTAAGATTAATTGAATAAATTTAATTTATTTTAAATTGAGATGGTTCATGTTCCACTTTATTTATTCATAGCTTTGGAGCTATGAGAAGAAGAACCACAATGAGCTAAATACCATTGATTGGAGTCAAAAAAATTTGTATTATATAAAGGAAAAGTTAAACTCAAAATGTGACGTATTTATGTAAAAGAAGATGAATAAAATAAAAAATTAATATAAATATATTTTTAAATATAAAATTTTAATAATTTTTATCGATTAAATAATTCAATATTGTTTGTGGCTTGATTTTGTATTGAAAATATTTGTTTAATAGTTAATATCATGATTGATTATTATCATCTTTAGAATAATTGGATTGTCATTTGTCTTCGTTGCCCTACAATCAATAATTGTAGGAAGTAGGTATTAGTTACGTATTTAGTGCAGAAGACCTTATAAAGGTTTCTCACCACGAGAATAATGGGGTATAATAATTATAAACTTAATATATATATATATTATATTCCTAATTAAAAGTCTAAGCTTTCAATCAATAACTTAAAAATAATTTTAAATTAATAATATATATTACATCCCACATTAAACGTTAATCATGCTTAACACAAGATTTGTATCATAACTAAACTAGTAAGGTTCTCATGTTAGAGCTCTTCATTATATATATATATATATATATATATATATATATATATATATATATATATATATATATATATATATATATATATATATATATATATATATATATATAGATATAGATAACTTGGTTGAACAAAGAAAAAAAATCTCATATTTTTTATGAACTCACCATAATTATGATGAACATGCCAGAATTATGGTGAACTAATTGAATCGAGAATGATCTAAAAACATCATAATTAACTCGTTAGGCCGAGGTGAAACTTGCCTAGCTCATCATGAATTTGCAACTAATTAAAAGTTCACTTAGTTTAATATGAGTTTATTAGAATTGATATTTTTTTAAAATAAGTATTGTTATAAACTTAATTAGAGAATTGATTTTAACAAACAAGCTTAGCGCTTAAATAAAATAAAATTATATTATTTGTCCCTTCGTAGTAATGTAAACGAAATTTCATATATAGCAATAAAAATATTCTTTTCAAGATCAGAATAAATTCCGAATATTCTATTGCACAATATATTTTTGATGACCAAATTTATTCCTTATGTTATCGTCATTAATTATTTTATTAAGTTCTGTTGAAGGCTCGCTATCTCATGATTGATTAATGGCTCAAACTTTAATAAATTAAATAAATAATGGAGCTTAATAAATACTACATGAGATTAGAACAATTTTTATTTTTATTTTTGTAATTTTAATTATGTTATTTACATAAAAATTATATGGTATGTATATAAATCCCGCTATAGAAAATAAATACTCATTTAAATCATTTATTATTGTAAAACATTATGCTACAAAAAAAATCATTTAAAATTTGAATCGAGAATGGTCTAAAAACATCATAATTAACTCGTTAGGCCGAGGTGAAACTTGCCTAGCTCATCATGAATTTGCAACTAATTAAAAGTTCACTTAATTTAATATGAGTTTATTAGAATTGATATTTTTTTAAAATAAGTATCGTTATAAACTTAATTAGGGAATTAAGTGTTAATAAAAAAATTAAAAATAGGTATGGTCGCCTACTAAGTGGGCGACAGTAAATCAACTCCGGCAGAGTGGTAAGAAGAGCAGTCGCCTAATTAGCTTACCAGTAGAACGTTTAGGCTATGCCCAATAAAGAAGCAGAAGATCTAGCTAGTCGCCCGAAGTGGGCAATTAGCTTGTGTAAATTTTTTTTTCTAACATGGGATTGGATATTATATCAAGGATTGGCTTTAAGCTCTTATGTTTTTGCTTTAAGTTTGGATGTTCCATTTGTGAGCTTTAAGCCCTTATCGTCAATTATGGAGGTCAACATTGAAGGTTTTCATTTAAGTAGATCTAAAACTAAGTATATGGATGATTCATTACAAAAATGAATATAAGTTCTACAAGTCATTCCAAAAAGTGAGTACAAGTATTTATATAAATGAATGTTCCAAAAAATAAAATAAAATAGATAATGTTATACAGACACACAAATAGACTATCCTAAATAACTAACGCCTCACATCTAGAATCACCACTCTGTGTGTGGTCGGTCACGTGATGGACGATCACGCAGCTGATAGTGGCTCTCCAATGCAAGATCTTCGGAAGTTTGCATAGGATAGTCCTGTGACGGGAAGATAGGCAGCTATGACTCATACATAGGTTGGTATGTAGAAGGACCTGGATTAGCATATATAGATGGACCTGGATCAGCATATGTAGATGATCCGGTGCCCCAATCATGTTGTGGGACATCCTCCATAGGCTCTGGTCCGTAATGTGGGTCTCCGATATGTACACGCAACCGCAAGTCTCTGCATAACACCTCATACCTATCTACAGCTCCCTGTAGCTCACTCTCATCTGCACGGCCGAAGTACAGCTGGAAGTTGTCCTGAGTCGCCAAGATGTGCTTTGACTGCATGAAAAAAATAGTGTGTGAAATTAGCCTCAAGTAATATATTGAATTCAATTGAATACTTATGTTAACGCTTACGTATATATGTTGTACAAGTGCTCTGGGATAGTAAGTGGTTGGAGGATCTATCAGGGCAGCCATAAGTAGAGAGAAGCCCAAGATTTGAATCAGCACATGTACTGATTGATAGCTATCAGCCTGTCCTCATCTTCATCCAAGCCCTCGACTAGGTAATCCCTCCGCCTCTCCCAAGCGGCAATGTGCACCTGGTGGTAATCAACCCAGTTTACATCCACTTTGCCTCGACCATTGACCCTTTTGAAACTGGGGTGAATTGGTGCCACATCTACTCTGGGTATGAGTCCAAACTATCGTAGCACTCGATCAAGTAAAAGCCACTTCACCCTCTTCCAGCTGATCAGCGGGACTCATGCCAACCATATATCAGAGTCTGCTAAGCCTGTACGTGATAGGCGTAGCGTGATTTGCTCAGTGTATGGCTCCCAAATCACCTGCACATATTAAAAATTATGTTAAAGTAGAATATGCATTATAGAAATTAGAATTAAAATGTACTCTACAAGTCCAACCTACGTATACAGCAAGCCATCTAGCTCATTCCTATATAATGCAACATTCCCCATTGGCATCTGGCGAACCTATCTCTCGTTCCACCTATGCACACAATATATTTTAAAAAAAACATATACGCTAAAAATTTGAAAGTGCGGAAGTTAAAATATACCTAAAATCAATGCTGAGACCGTCAAAATTAGTCAGATATGGCACATGCAGGGTCAACCTCCCCACATGAAGATGCTCCCAAGACCATATTTGCAGGAGGTGTGGACAGCCAGCCATATTGGCCCTAGTGGCCCTAGTAGACTCATAGAGCTCTCTATAGAGGTGGCCCAGAACTGCTCCTCCTATAGACAATGAATTGAATGAATCTATGTCCTCTAGAAGTAGAAGATACTGCATGTGGACCTCAGAACCTGATATATCCGATAGTAAGAAGCACCCAATAAGAATGTAGGCACGGTGCACGGTCCTCAATGCTCGAGCGATATGACTCTCAGAAAAGTCTACTTAAGCTACCTCAATGGCATGCATGTCTATGCCTATGCCTGACCCATCCTGAAGGTCGATCTGATATGTGGACTGATCGGGTCATGGTACACCACATCTAGTATAGGGTGTCGTCCCAATAACTCGTCACAGTAGTCGAGCTAGCTAGCCCATCTCTTCCCCTCACTGATCATAATTGGGCCAATAACAGGTGGCCCATCAACACGTAATCCCAGGATCATTGCCACATCTTATAGCGTCACTATCATCTCACAAACAGCTTGGTGAAAGGTATTGGTCTGTGGAAACCATCTCTTAACCAGACAATAAGTGATGATCCGGCGTGATGAAACGAAGTCGGAAGACACTATACCACCGCCTCTACCAATGACGACTCTTCGTGATGGGTCACTCCTTCAGCATAAGCAAGTGTGAAGCAGCCTCTAGAATAGTGCTCTACAAAAATAACATGATCACTCATTCATTAACCCAAATGAATGTTGTGTAGATATAACGTAGAAACAAAAATTAAATATTACTTACAATATCAGAGTGACCGGCTCTATGTTGTCCACATATGGAGGCTATGCTAGGGTGACCTCAGAGTGGTCGCCTAACAGACGATGTCCTCCATAACATGGCCCTCACATGATGTCTAACGGTGGGCGGTTTCTGCATCGCACTGTGAAAAGAAACAAATGCAGGAGTCAGTGTTAGACAGTTCTAAATTATAAAAGGAAAAATAGTAGCATAAAGTAAGCCAAAAAAAAGTACTACAACCTATATGGAAAGTCTTAAAAAATGCACTAAACATATACATTATCTGCTAATGTATCTATGACATACCTTCTGCTATTATCATTGTGGGCATCACAGATCGCCAACCTGCCTTTGCATATACCGCGTTCTACTAAGCTAGCTTTTCTTCCATTGTATTTCTAAACCTAGTGGTACGAGGTCTACCTGACCTTCTCCAAAAATTGGGTGGTTGTAATGCTATTAATCCATACTCTGCACTATAAGATGGTCAATCATAATTGTCAAGCAAAGTGTGAAACTCAGTTGCGTACGTGAGCTTATACAGATGCAGCGTGTATTACTGTGACACACACACGTTAGGTGGTCTAATCTTCTAAATCCCAGCGCAGCAATGACATGCGGGCATGGCCAATGATATATGACTGTTTTGTCGCAACTGCAGCTACACTGGCCATTATCAAGGAAATCAACTCTAAATGATCGGCTTGACTTGTCAAACACCTTCCTCGCTCTCTTCTTTTTGTGTCTTATATACAATTAGTAAAGTTCTTGTATTGTCCATGAATAAATTTTAATTAAATCTTTTCAAAAATGTGTTGAGAGTATGGATTGATTTCAAGGACCAAAAAATTAAGAACAATGAGTAAAAAATAAAAAAAAAAGCCAAGAAGCAACAATTATCATTAGACAATCAAGACTTCATGACAAGTAGGTATTTTTTAGAAATGAAGAAAAAATTATGAATGTAATTCAAAGTGCATTAAAATGGGTTGCTAGAATCACTTCAATAGTAGAAATTCTATAACTTGTAATGATACAAACTATAATCAATTATGCATCATCATTTTTGAGTGGTGAATTGAATGCAAGAACTTGTTATATTGCCTATAATTACTAGAAATATCACTCATGCCTCTTTATGAGTATCTTACATTAAGTTAGTGAATGCAATTTAAGATTAAAAAACATTTTCATTGACAACATTTACTAAATACTTAGCCACATACTTACGATTTGATAAAATATTATGTTGTCTATAAGGACCATAGTCATGATACAATAGTTAAAACCAAAATTAAGCATACTCTTTGTCTTGTGCTAGCCGACCCTAATCACTTCACTCCAAATCAAACCCTACGTGAGCCTTCCCTACATCCACCAATTAGGTCATCTCAAATGGCCTCTCCACATCCCACATCATTAGAAAACTTTTTTATATGACTATTTGCATAATAAAAATTTGATTTCAATTACTTAGTTACCCCTCATTAAAAGCCATTTAGAACTCAATGATTACTGAGAGTAAAACTAATTATGGTATTAAAATTATTGATACTCAAATAATTAAAATTTGACATGACATTTTGTTGTTCACACCTCATTACTAAGAGTGCATGGCATTCAATGAAATTATAATTATTTCAAATATTAAAAAACCTCAAAACTCATCTCATGATTTAATGTTTGAGTTTTGAAAAGTATGCATTGACATTCTAGTCTTAGCATATTTCTCATAAATATAATACTAAAAACTTATATATATATATATATATATATATATATATATATATATATATATATATATATATATATATATATATATATATATATATTGCTTAGAAAATAAAAAAAATAAAAAAACTTAAAAATATGTTAAATAAAAAAAATATTTTAAATAATATAAAAATAAAAAATAAAAAATAAAATTGATCCCAAATAGGCACTAAGTGTTTTCAGAGATATACAAAAAAATTATGATTGGACGAGGATTAAAATGCTATCAAGTATATGTTCTTTTGTGCCCTCAAGAGAATCAAGGACAACTTGTTCTTTTGTATACCAACAAAAAGCTAACAATCCTTCATTATTGTACCTCCGCTTCAGTTGCCTCACAAGCTGCAATGAACAATCTTTTATTTTCCTTTTTCTACAGTCCTTGGCTTTACAGGTAATTTCTCATGAGAAATCTCTCTATTTGTTATAGCCAAAATTTTCACCGAAGTACGTTCACCTAAAACATCTTAACATTGAACTCAACTCAGTGGTTATAAACCAAATGATGATTAATCAGACAGCATAACACATTAATGCGCAGCTTTCAGTATAAGTTAACGTTGTTTAGTTCTCTCTCTTAAATATTATCGAAAACAATTGACCTCTTCTTAACCGAGCTCAGCTGGAACTGACTTGACAGTAGGAATTCCACAAAACTGAGTATCAATCGCTCATTCATTTTATTGATTTAACAGAAAAAAATCTTTTTTGATCCTTCTGTTTTTATTTTTTAAACCCTAAACTTTTATATACTTAGAGACACTGACACTATAATCATTAAGTTTTCACAATAAACATCAATCAAAAAGATTAATATTCATTTAATTCATTATTCTCATATGCAGACAAGGAATGCAATAACATAGGCAAAAAACTTGGGAATGAAACCATAGTATTTAAGGATGTTTGGCACCTCAGGAAAAAAGGCAAGTCATATTCTAAGGAGAATCAAGTCACAACATAAAAAGTTTGTCATCCATCGATGAATTCAGGAACTCATCCTCCTCTAAAGTTTGAACTGTACAGTCATTCCAAAGAGTAAACTCTCTTTGTAATGAGTTGAAATGATAATATGTAACCCATGAAGAGAGCTTCAAATCCACCTTCATGAAGTGCTGAATACAACTTAAGAGAACCTTTCGCATTGCCCTTATTAGGAGCGAAATTATGAAGAAGTAAAGGAGGGAGTAAAAGATAAAATTGATTCAATATTGTACTTTAATATGATTTAGAACTCATTGGAGACAAGACGTCACATAATCAACTCAAGTAGACAAATCACATGAAGCCATTCAAATATATGTAAATTCAAAATGACATTAAAGTCAAATTAACAAAAAAGAATAAATAAATGAATAAATATAAGCATATTTTTATTAGATTAAACCTCTTATACATTGAGTTCTTATTTTTATTACTAGGAATGCTTTACTAAGAAGGGTGAGTATGACTATTAGTTACAGACACATTCTTAAACTTGATGGCAAAGAAATCTTGACTAAAGAAAATAAAATGCTAAAGAATATAAGTAATATATACTTTAGAGTATTTCAATGAAAGATTAGCAAATATTTATAAGAAATTAATTCATATAGATAATAAATTTTGTTTAAAAAAACAAATTAATGTTGGCTTAATGAGCCTTATGTTCAATCCGATCAATTTTGATGATAACGAACGATTGCTTGGATGTTCTAATGTATATTTTATGTGTTTCAGATATATTAATTGTTAATTACATATCCAATACATCTCACATGTTTGAGAAAATTGCAAGAATAAAAGAATGAAAGAAAGATCAAAATGGAAAATGTAAAGCTCAAGATACAGTATTTTAAGTTATATGCATTTTAGAAATTCATATGAGTTCATTGGCATGAATCAATTTGCTCACAACTTAACATATTATTTTTATTTATTTTAATTAATGATAATGTCGTTAATTTATATAAATCTCTACCTAATTAACATTCAATTATATGTTTCATACATAGCATTTGAATTGTCAAAATAATAAATGATAATAAATTATGATTATTAAGTATAATTAGTTTATATACTTAATATAATTAAATATTTTAATTTAATTTTAAGGTTATATGATAACTAACATATGTATGATTATATATAAATTATATCATAATATTTAAATGTCATATTTCAAAATTAACAAAAATATGTGAAAATTTGTAATTTAGCCAAAGTCATTTTATAATCAAGGAATTTATATCTGATTTCATCTCCAATGGATTCCTTGGATTTTTTTTCCTTTAATTTGATAGGTTACATGACCCACGTTTGATTAAAATTGAATTTAATATGACTTTTCAAATATTAGCTGATTTTAATAATGAAGGCATGTTATATGCTTTAAATATATTAAGAGTCATATTTGATTATTTTTGACTTGCCCATGTGAATAGTCAAATTTTGGCTATTTGAATTTAATATTTATTTAATATAAATTATATTTTTATTAAATATTTAATTATTATATGATAAAATGATGTTAGAATAATATATTTTTTTAAAATAATTCAAAATGACATTCTTGCTTATAAATAGCCCTCATTCTCTCATTCAAATTCAAAATTCCTCCAACAAATCTAAGAGTAAATTTCCTAGATTTTCTTTCCAAGTATTTTTCAAATATTGCAAGATCAAATCCTAGGTTTGGAAGCCTCAACATGTTCAACTAAGCAAGCTTTCTCAAATTACTTGAGTTTGTTTTCTTAATCTTAATCTCTTCTTAGTTGTTCATACTATTTTCACCATCAACTTATTCTTTCCAATTTATACTTTTTGGTGGATTAGTCTTTAGACATCAAAGTCTAAGTTTTTCACATCAAAGTTTCTTTAATCATTTTTTTTATTGAAAAACTCTTGTGATAGTTTGTAGGATTTATTTCAACTTGTTGAAATTTTTATCTTCCTATAAATTTCTTTTGGTTTCTTGAAATCTTTCTTTATTAATCTTATTTGAAAGATCATTTATTCTTAGATCTATTTAGAAGTATATTTTAAGCATTTTAAATTAATTTATTGTGCTAAAATTATTTTTATATTTGATAAATCTCTCTTTTTAATTAAAAGCTTGCTAGCCTACCTAGATCTATCATATACTAATTTTATTTAAGTATTTTGTGATCATTTGCATTAATTGAAAGCATCTTTTTGATTAAAATAAAATAAATTATTCCTTGCTTAAATTTATTTTATTATGCAAAAGAATATTGTGAATTTATTTTGAAATCATTTTTATATTAGTCTACAAATTGTAATAACATAAACATCTAAGTAAGATCACTTTAAGATACTTATTTTATTATTTCTTATCAATATTAAGTGAGCGTTTTATCTTTCCAAATTTTTAAGTTGTAAAGTAATCATTTATAAGTTGTGAGATCACTTTTTGAATTGGATAGCTTGGTATATTTGTGAGAGATTTATTTTATCAAAATTTATTATTTTATATTTTTCTTTTCATGCTATAAAATTTATATTAGGGTTGTACTCGCCCCTTTGTAGGAGAGTACATATTATTGTATAACAGGGTGAGTATTATTTGTAAGCTATTTTGCATTTAGTGGATTTCTAGCCACCTGGCTAGTATGGACGCGGGTTGGTTTGTAGAACCACATAAAAATTATGTGCCTATTGTCTCTCTTTACTTTACTGTACTTTTATTTTTGCTACATTAAGAATTGTATCTTGTCATTATAAAATCAAAATATTAATTTTCTACTAAAACTTAAAATTTAGATTTAGCTTTAAAAATTTTTAATATCGCCCAATTTAGTCTTAGGCATTTTCATGATCTTATAAGATTTTCTCAAAATTTATTTATATCCTCATTTATATTCTCATATATAAATAAAATATAAATATAAATCAATCAAATCCAATTCAAAAATTAAATTTCAATTAAAAAATTTCATTAAATCCTTTAAATTCCTTTTAATGGATTTAACCTAAATCATGATTAAACCACTTCAAATCTTTGAAATTTTCTCATGATCCATTTATATTCTCATTTACATTCACATATATAAATGAAATATAAATTCAAACAATCAAAATAAATTCCAAAAATCAAATTCAAATACACTCAAAATCAAATCTAAGCCTTTCAAGTCAAAACCTTGAACTTAGCCAAAATCATTTCAAATCAAGCCAAACTCTTAATTTTCTCTATGGTTCAATGAACCCTACAATCATGAGCTCATATATAAATCCAAATTTCAATAAAACAATCAAAACCTAAATCAAAAATCAAACCCAAAACCCCTTTCATATTCTTCCTTTGAATATGAAATTTTCAAATGGATCAAAAACCATTTGACTTCAAACCAACTGTAAATGGATTATATTTCAATTATAAGCCCATATATAAGATCAATCAACTTCAAATGAAGCTTTGACCAAGCCATTTGACCCACTTAAGTTCACTTCACCCAAAGTGACCTAAACTACATTTATGAGCCAATTTTTGATCCTAACCAAATTGGATTGAACCAAACTCATATATCCCTCTCATATCATCATGGGATGATCAATCAATCAAATTGGGTCAAACCAAGTCAAACCTAAAGGTTTTCCAAGTCAACACTTAACCCAAAATAAAACCTAAGATAGCCAAAATCCACTATTGGTCAAATTGATTGAAACCATTGATTTAAGTTCACTCCTGATCCATGTTTGAACTTGACCAAGTCAACCTTTGAGCCTAACCTAGCCCATTTGGTCAACTTGACCCAAGTTGATCCATTTTGACCTAAAGGGTCAAAATTTGTCAAAACTTGATCTAAGCTAAATTGATCCAAACCAATGGGTCAAGTCCATCCCAAATCACTTGTGGAACTTGTCCAAAGCCTCAATTGGCCAACTAGATCTAACCTAGCCCAATTGACCTTAGACCCAACATGACCTAAAGGGGTCATGTTGAGCCAAAATTGAACTTAACCCAAATTGATTGGAAACAAAGATACCAATCCACTCCATATGGCTAACCAAACCTAAACCTACCCTTGACCTAACCAAAATAGGTCAAATGGGTCAAATTGGTCAACTTGACCCATTTGACCTAAAGGAAGTCATATGAGATAAAACCAAATATATACCAAATTGAATCAAACCAAAGCCACCAAAATATTTTAAATGGTCATATGAACTTGACTCAACCCTTGGTTTGACCCAATTTGACAAATTGATCAACTTGACCCATTTTGACCTAAATGGGTCAACATGAGCCAAACCCTATCAAATGGATTGCAAATCCAATGAAACTTGGCCAAACCTAGTTTCTCCACATACCTAACATGTCCAAAGTGAAAAAAAATAGCAAAATGACCAACCTATCCCTAGGCCATAGAACAAAGTTTGTCCTAACCCATTGGTATTTTGGTAATACCCTCTTCACAATCACTTGAGGCTTTCCTAAAAGCTCAAGAAGACTTAGTGATGAGTGGTGTACCCAACCTAATGGGTTTGGGTCAGCCCATTTTGGCACATAGACCAAACCAGACCACATAGCTTGAAATTGAGTTTTCAAATTCCCTAAGCTCAAATTAAGCACATGGGAAGTTGGAAGTCCACTCAAGGGATCAAACCAACCATGTGCACACTCAAAACCATCAAAACAACCTCTCCAATCTCAGCAATTGGATCAAAATGGCAAGCCTATGCTCGGTCGTCCGATTGCCATAGGGGGAGATATACTCCCCCTAATTCAATGAAATTTCAACACACTCACTATCGATTGAGGCCTAGGAACCCTTAGCAATCATCAGAGAGCTTTCCTAAGGTCCCCAGAAAGAATTTGAATTCCTCATTCTTTAATTTTGCACTGTGCAAAATAGGGGAGCTTAATCCAATAGCTAACTTCCTCTACACTTGATCTCCTTCCAATTCCTCTTGCACACTTGATCTAGGAGCCAAGTCGAATTGGCCTAAGCTTTCTCTGAGGTTCTAGAGGCAAGAAAGAGCTCAATTCAATCAAAGATGCAAGGATCTTGAAGAGGAGTTGGTTCACCCATTGATCCACTCAATCCAAGGCTTAAGAATTTCAATAGGGCATCATCTCCACTAGAAGAAGCTATCTCATCGATCTTGAGCACCAGTGATCACCTCCAGCGAGGTATGTGATTTTTTTACTACTTAGATTAGGAGGTGTTGGTCCTTTGTGAAAGAAATATTCATGGCATGTGAAATCAACTGTTGGATAGGTTGGTAATTATGCTTAGATGGTGTGGGTTGATTTTTGTATGATTCTATAATAGATTAGGCTCGGATCTCCCCTTAGAGTATGGATAATCTCCATTGAACCTTAGGGAAGAACTTGGCTCATCTCAGCCATCCATCCATGCATTTTAGATGGACGGTTGAGATTATTTAGCACTTTTAGTAATTCATTTACCCTTTTAAAACTGTGAGTGAATCCTTAGTCGTCCGATCTCTGATCGGATGGCCAAGGATATTAGCGCGTACGCCACCGCTGCCATTTGGGATGTGATGTTTAAGTCACACCCTCACGATGTGATGCATGTAAAGCACGCTGGCTGCCGCCACCATGCGTCGCACCGTGAGCTGAGGATTAAGTAGGGATTAGTTAAATGCCTAATTAATTCATAATTAATATATAGAACTTCTAAAATTTATACTTCCCTCTAGAAAAATTAGAAAAATATTAGAAAAAATGCTATGGAAAGATAATTTCATCTAGAATATTTGAAAAAA
This sequence comes from Cymbidium sinense, assembly GCA_021442155.1. NCBI lineage: Eukaryota > Viridiplantae > Streptophyta > Magnoliopsida > Asparagales > Orchidaceae > Cymbidium > Cymbidium sinense. The sequence goes on from CM038226.1 coordinate 47,658,641, forward strand.
AATTTTAATAAATTTTGAATTACCCTTTTCTCTAAATTTGAGTTTCTTTAGAAATTTTAATTTGCTTATTATCCTTTAATTAGGTCATCAATTAATCTCAAATTTCTAGGGTTCATTTAAGGGAATGACCTCTACCTCCCCTAATTTTCTTGAGATTTATTGAGGCCTCAATTGAGGAAATTTCTATTTCATTCCCTAATTACCCCTTTCATGTAATTAAGGGTAATTAAGGTGTGATTAGTGCCTTTAACCTATGGTTAGGTTTGGTTAAGGTTAGATCCATTGAGTGGAAGGTATATGGAATAATTTTGGGGGTATTTTCCCTAAGCTATTCCCTAAATGTCCTCTTCTCTCCTTAATCTCCTCTTAATTAAGGGTTAAATCATTAATTATCCCCTTAATCAATTTTCAAAAATTCTAAAAAGTTCTAAAACTTAATTAATCTATCTTGGGTAGATGCTTAGGTGTTCAGTAGCCTAAGTTCAATTAAGGAAATTAAAACCCCTTTCATAAGTATGAAAGGGTGCTTTTGAAAGTACTTAAGCTAAACCCCTTCGCTTAATTAACTTTTAATTGTGAGCCAAATTGCATTAGGCCTTTTCATTATTAGGTGCATTGCAAATTTAAATTCCTTGTGGGTTTTATGTCATATCATTGGCTCATCATTACTTAGTTAATTCTTCTAAGGTGGTGTAGGTAAGGGTTAATTAAGTCACTTAATTCATACACTAACCTAATCAATATATAAAAGGGATCTAATAGTATAAAAATTAAACAAAAATATAAAACACATGTGGGACTAGTTTAGGAACAGGAAACTCTTCTCACCTTTTCAAAATTATATCAAACTTCAAACTAAACAAAAGTCATTTTAAAATTCACTTTGATTTATTCTAAATTTCTTATTCTATAAGAATGTCTTTAGGATTTAAGTAAAGTGAGTTTTTTTACATGCTTTCATTACTTTGGATCTTTCCCAACATGTTAAGTTATATGTCATGTGATTCAGCATTCATAATTTCATGTTTCAAATTTTAAAATGAAATTGTTTACTTTATGTCAAATGTGCTTATGTTGGCTAAAGTAAAATATGAGTGGCTATTATCACTACTAAATATAAATTATTTTCAAAACTTATAAATAAAATATCAAATATGAAAGTGTGCTACTTATACCTTAATTATAAGGTTGCATGTTATGAATTATAAAAGCATGTTTACTATAGGTTTCCTTTCTTTCTTATGTTGGTATAGCTTTGAATAGGAATTTTGGTGAGACATAAAGTTCATTTGAAAAGGACCTAATGCTCACCTAATTCCATATCCTATTCATCCCTATGCTACCATCTAAGAAAGGTTATCTATACTTGCATGCATATATTGCATAAGAAAAACAAATCCATTAAACAACTTTTGCATTATCCTTTCCCATTTCATTTCTTTTATATACATGTTTGTACTTAAGGAAAGTTGTATAATAGTCTAGACAACCCCAAGATTGTGAGGCTTTAAGTAGGCCTAAGTAGATCTTATACCTTACACCTCTGGTTAACAATGGCATTGTACTCACTTATGCTATTCTTACTTTCATGTATGTATGTGAAATTTTGGATAAGGAAAACCTTTTCTACTTAAGAAAAATTATGCATATTCAACTTCTAAATTTTCTTAAATAGATTACTTAGCATACATCATAAAGTGTGTTAACTACTCTCTTTTTTATGTATAGATATGCTTAGGTTCCATCCATATGCATGTTATATATGTTGGGGAAAGAATTGAACTAATGTGTGTTATGTGAATTTTGACTCATTTTTCTTAATCTTAAAATGCCTTTCTTTTTGGATAGCTTTGTTTAGAGTTTGTCTAAACTTAGAATTAATTAAAATATGTAATCAAAACATTCACCTAAATGAAACTAAAATATGAACCTATATTAGAAAATTGCTTAAGGTTAGGGAAGGAAAGAGAAATTCCTTTCTCTTTCCCTCCCTTCATAACTTAGTATTTAATTGTAGGATCCACTTAAACCAAACAAAATATGAAATAAAATTAACCCAAAATACTTAAACAACTTAAATGAAACCCTCCTCTAAGTTGAACAAGTTCTTCACACTTGGAAAATTTGAACTCAAAGTCCTAAGCTAAGCATACCACACAAGCCTTCAAAGCATACACATTAGCCTAAGTCACCACTTCTAGCCTTAGGTTAGGCCAGTGCATGGTTTGATGTTATATTTTATTTTGTGATATATGTTTTAGACTAGATGTTATAGTATATGCTCATTGAATGAATGGTAGGACGTTCTTAGTCTAACTATTCTTTTCTGTAGGGGATTGTGCTTAATGGGCGCTGTCATAAATAGAAATATAAATGCTTTTATTTGCAGGTGCTTTGTACCCGTAAGCATAATCCATAGGCCAGGTGGACTTAGTCACCCATATGTGAGGTTATAAGTCCAATATACATGCTTAGGATTTGTGCTGTGTGTTTTAGCTAACCTTTATTTTGCAGGTGTTAGCTAGATTTCCACTTTTCCTTTTCATGTAAAAATTTGTATAATTAGAATTTTATAATAATTTATTATGGGGATTAGGATGAGCATTGGTCATAAGATCCTATCTTATGCACCATGTGAAGCCTTTAGCATCCACCTTCCAACCATCCAAAAGATGGAACCAAAAGAAGAAAGAAGAAAATAAGAAAATAAGAAAGAAAGAAGAAAGAAGAAAAGAAGAAAGAAGAATAAAGCTTGAAGACCCCCATAACAATGAATTTCTTTGCTTAATTGTAATATCCATTTGTAATATGGGTTGTATAAGGGTAGAGCTCGGCTACCCATATTTGATATTTTCAATTTGTGCAGTGGTGCCCGACCACAATGGCCAATTATTCTTTTTGCGATTAGCTTTATAAATTATTTGATGATTTGTTTAGCTTGTGCATTAAGTGGCATGTTTTTTCTAGTTTCTTCCTTGCTTTATGTATGGACTCGATGAGGATTAGACTCTTTAGGGAAAAAAAAATCTTTTACCCAACTTAACAACTCAAATAAAAATTAAACAACTCAAAACATCACCTAAAGCTTAGGATTAAAATCAAGATAAAATAATTAGCAACCCCTTAGCTGGATAAGCATTTCTTTATAATATCATGCACAAATGCATCTTATTTCACTCTTGATTGGAGGGCTTCCATCTTTTCTAGAGAACTTTGGCTTGACCTGTGAGCCATGGTGGAAACTCACCTCCTACCTTCTCGCTAATTTTGGTTTATAACCTTCTTTCTCATGCATTAGTCAAAAAAAATCCTATTAGCCTGAGTAAAAAATAATTGTCCAAAATAAAACTAAAATGAAATTTGAAATGCAGTAGATCTAGGTCATTTAAAGCATGTCCCTTTACATGATCTAGTCTCTTTAGGAGTGAGTTTAAGGATTTAGTCTCTTTCTAAATAAATAACAGCCTATCTATCTTAAATAAGCATAAAGACTTACCTGTGTGTATTTAAAACTATAGGAGGAGGTAGTTGGCGGCCACCCCCAAGCAATTGTAAGCCCAAGCTGTCGGGTGGCTTATCCTCTCTTGTGGAGGCAAATCAAATACCCATTTTTTCTCTTTAGATTTAGGTTGTGCTTCCGGCCCTCACCGAAGCTCCCTAGATTTAAGTTCTGAGTTTACTTCTCCCCTTTGCCGGCCATAAGCATAATTCCTCACCTCTTAGGTATTTTCTTAATCTTGTATTAAGGAATCTTAAGTCCTAACTTTCTAATAAAAAATATAACTCAAACAAACTAAATAAATTTCTAAAATATAAAGCCCAACTATAGGATAGTTTGAGATGCTTGCTAGATTTTCTAGCATCATGAGAATCTCCTACTTATCTCTCATTTTTTGCTTCAATAGTAACTCCCTCTTTTGATCAATCCCATTGATCTTCCAAAAATTAAACCAATCGATTGATAGTCCTTTCTATTGAAATCTTCAAATACAATAGTCATTTACCTTAATCGAGAGTTTCTTAAGGAATCCTGTCCCTTAGGATGTAATTAACTATGGGGGATTACCCCTGTAGGGAACTTAGTGAACCCGATTTAAACTAAACCCTACTTTACTTTTCCATGTAAAGTAGAGGATGAATCTCTGGTACATATGCAGACCCATCATCCTTAAGAGTCCTTATTGAGGTGATTAGGTCCATTAAAAGGTAGTGACTTCTGTCTTTCAAGATAGTACACTATTTTCTTGATGATATACTTGATCACCTGAATAAGCACATCTGTGGATCTGCGTGGCATCCTAAAAAGATGAATTTTTATAGTCTTGTCCTTTTTCATTTCTCCCCATAGATTTTGAAAGGCGACTCCTCTATAGGAATTTTTTAACCAACAATGTCTTGATTTGATTTGAGGAAGTGAGAGAACGTTTGTTGATCCTAACCCATTCCCATATTGGTTAATTTATTTAGTTTAATGAAATGTAATTAAGCTCTTTTTATGAGTAAAATAGGTTATAATATGCATTTAATCCATTAATTAACCCTTTCTTATGTTACCTTAACATGATTACCCAACTAATTATGAGCCAACATGATATACACATGCATTGAAAATTAAATTAATACTGATCCTAAGAAAGGAATGGGGCTAATGCAATTAGCTCATAATTAATGATTAATTAAGCTAAGGAACTTAATTAAGCACTATTAAGGTTTTCCCACACATGTGGGTTAACCATAATTTCTTTAAGACCTCTTTAGGTTATTAAACACCTAAAGGACTACCCAAGACTTAATTAATTAAGTTTGAGCATGATTATGGTTTCAATTTAATTAATTAAGTAGCTTAATTAATTAATCCTTAATTAATTTTATTATTGAAATGAACTTAGGGAAATAGATTAAGAAGGAGGCCTCAATCCCATTCCATAGGTTTATTCACTATTGGATAGTGGTTAACCACTTAATTAATTGACATTTTACTATTTATGTGATTAATTAATGATTAATTAACTTAGGAGGATAATTAAAGCTTAATTAGTCAATTTTCCTAATTATTCAAATAATAAACCCCAAGAAAATTATGGGAGGTAGAGGTCATCCCATTAAACTAACCCACAAGATTTAGGATTAATTACTTAAGTAATTAGAGAGTAATTAAGCTAATTAATTTTGTAATTAAACTTAATTAAGCTCTAATTAATATTCAAAATTAGTTAAGAATATTTTTAATAAATTCTCCTCTAAAATACATTTAAAATGAGTATTTATTTGTATTTCCATAATTTTTCTACAATTAGTTATAATTTTAGAATATTTTAGCCATTAAAGCACATTAATTAAGCCTAATTAACACTTAATCCCATTGGCACCATGTGGCGCACTGATGCAGCACGCTTTCCACTTGGCATCACTGGATTTGTTACTTAAACATAATCCTAGTTAGCGCTTGCATGGCGGTGATCGGATGGCCACGATTAATCCTGCAGTGCTAAAGGATTAAAATGGATAATTCAAATAGATCTAATCACGATCATCTATTCTGATCACATGAAATGGATGGTCCGTGATCTCTCGTCTATCAATCGACGGAATATGGACACCGTCCATCTTCCTTCAATCTATTTGAGCTCACCCGAGCCTGGATCGATCTCAAATCGATCCCACACCTTCGCAAGGAGGATCTGAAGGGATCCAACAGCCAATATCGTGCAAGATGCAAGTTTTCTTTAAAAAGCTCCAACACATTTTTACTCTAAGGTCAGTTTCAATGTCATACCTCACCGAAGCTCAAGACCTGTGCCAAATCTGATTCAGGAAGCTTCATCTAGTGGATACGATGCCATACTGATTAGCACAAGCTCCAATACTAGAAGCATAGGTGATTGACATTGATCAAAATCTATCCTTCGGTCATCAGGAAGCTCGGGAGGTGATTCTTTCTTGCTTGACTACCTCCAAGGATGGTGTGTGCAAATTTAATTACACTTTGGTCAAGCCTTAAGCAAATGGGATCGAGAGGATGGTTGCCCTATTTCAGCTTGAAGGAAACCAAGAGTGGGGATTGTGGGATGAGCTTGGGAGCTTGAGAAATGTCGCTAGCAGCTCATCTTTGGTAACTAGGTTTCTGAGGAATGCAAGTGTGTGGGATTGAGTGAAAATGAGGGGGTGTATACCACCCCTCGCTTGGATCGGACAGTTCAACCCAGATTGGCTCTTTATGATCATCTGGTCATCTCAGATGGTTATGTGTGTCCTTGAGTGAATGAGGTGGCTTGGTTTGGTTGGGTGAGGGTGTGGAGGTGGCTGCCAAGGAGGGTAGTGGGTGTCCTTGGAGGTTTTAAATGCTCTAATGGGGGAGGTGAGGTGATTTCACCTCCCCATGGGTCATACCTAACCCAACCACCTTTAGGTCAGGTTTGTCAATGTCTTAGGAGCCTGGGTGGACAAATGGGAGGGTGCTAAGTGGTCAAGGAATGGAAATGACAACTTACATGGGTAATTTTCTCATGTGATACCCTTAACCAAAGGGTAGGATGGTCATTTGGGTCTAGGAAGTCAATTGGGCTCAATTGAGGCATTGGTCAAGTTCAACAATCAATTGGAATGAACTTAAGCCATTTGATGCAATCAATTTGATTTGACTTATTTTGGCTATTTAGGTTAATTTAGGTCAACTTGGGTCAAGAGGGCCAATTGGGCTTGGTTTTCCTTAATTGATGGTCAAGTCATATTCAAATGTTGGTTTAAGGTTGATTTGAATCATTGGTTTCAATGAATTTATCTTAGGTTGTAATCTGGCTAGTTTGGGTTCATATCAGTTAAAGGGTTGACTTGGTTTGACCCAATTTATGTCAATTGATCAACCTAGGATGATCAAAAATCATGTCATGAAGTTTGGATTGGCTTAGTTCACTTTGGTTTGGATTGAATTGGATTTAGGTTCATATAAGTCAAATTGGTCACTTTGGGTTAACTGAGCCTTGGGTTTAGTTGGCTTGATTTTAGGTTGAGTTTGATTCAGTTGAGTTTATGTATGAATTTGGGATTGATATATAAATTCAATTGCAGTTGGTTTGGGTTCAAATGGGTTTTGGTTCATTTGAAAATCTTAAGTCAAAAGGGCTTAGTTGGGTTTGACTATGGTTGATTTTAATTTAGCTTGATAATTATAGGTTTCATTTATATTTGTAAATTTATTGAAGATATGATTGATTCATGAGAAAATCAATTAGTTTTGGTTTGAATTTGGATTAAATTTAGCTTAGTCCATAAAATTGGCTTAAAGGTTTTGGATTTCAATTTGATTTAGTTTGATTTAGTTTTAGTCATTTGATTGTAGATTTGATTTATATTTGGTAAGGTAATTGAAGATGTAACTAATTTATAAAAAATCAATTAAGTTTGGAGTGGCTAGAAAGTAAATTTTGTTAAGCTCATGAAGGTAGGTCATAGGGCTTATATTTGGGTTTGATTTAATTTGATTTAGTTTGATTTAGTTTTGAACATTTGGATGCAGATTTAATTTATATTTGGGAAGATGATTGAAGATTTAAATTGATTATAGACAATCAATTAATTTTGAGTTTATTTGGATGGGATGCCAAGTCCATGAAACTGATCACATGGCTTAGGAAAAATTTCAAGTTTGGGTTTGATTTGATTTGGAACTTGATTTGGATTTGGGATTGAGTTTGATTGTAAGTTTGATAGAGTGATTGAAGGGTTGAGTTGATATTTGAGAAAATTAATTGAATTTGGATTGATTTGAATTTGGCTAAGACTAAGTCCATAAGATAAAATCATAGGGCTTAGGTTGATTTTATTTGATTTGATTTGAAATTTATTATAGATTTCAATCATTTGATTTGGATTTAGATTTGGATTTGAATTTGGTATTTGAATTGAATTTGAGGTTTGGATTTGGGAGGGTGAACATGGATTGGGTTTAGGCTATATGGTAGGTGGATTTTGCCTAAGTTCTAAGGCATAGCCTAATCATATGATTAACCCTTCTAAGTCTCTAGGCTTAGGTTAAGTGTTCCCCTAAGTGCGAGAAGTGTCTTATGACTAAAGAATTCTTGGTGTCTAGAAGACTCCTAAGTCTAAGAAGAGGCGATGATAACTCACTCCAAAAGTGAGGTCAACACGACCTTATGGAGGTAGATAAGCTTGAGTGGTGCGCACCACTCTATTAGAAGAAGACACGGGTAGTCTACATAGGAAAGCCATGGATAGTATAGTCATCCAAGAAAATGATATTAAACAAATGGTGGAATAACAAGTGAAGGAAGCATTGGTGAAATCCTAAGAGACCTTGCCTTGAGGAATTCGATGCAGTCCAATACCCTAAAGGTTTTGTGCCACCATCTTTCAAGGTATTCAATGGATGCAAAAACCATAAGCAACATATAGCACACTTCACGGTTAGTAGCTGCAATGTAGGTGGCAACGATGCCCTATGTTTTGGATAGTTTGTCAAAATCCTTTTCAAGATAGCATGTGATTGGTATGTCAAATTGTCCAATGATTCAGTGAAATTCTTTATGGTGCTAGAATATTTATTCATTAAAAAGTTCGTAGGAGCTCAATAGAGGGTAACTGTAGGGGACCTCATTATAGAGAAATAAAAACCCATTGGGTCCCTTATTGATTTTATTCTCAGGTAGCATAACTTGGGTATAAAAAGTGAACCACAACTCTAAGAGTAGCAAGCCAATAAAATTCTTCTTAAAAATATTCATGGCTTGGTTGCTTTCATGCTTAAGGGCTTTATAATTAAAATATTTAAGAAATTAATGAGAAAAGTGGCTAACCTTCAAGAGGAAGCCAAATAGTTGCCCTTCTTGGAGAAACCATGCAAACTGAAGACTCATAAAGTATTTGAGAATAAGCCAAAAATTGCATCAGTGGTGGATAAGAGAAAGCAACCCATGAAAGTACACTATGAGAGGCCTAGTCTATAGCATCCTCATCTTCCACCTCCTTTTCCATCTCTAAGGCCACCGTAGCAGCCTCCATAGCAGAGGTATTAGTATTCTCCACTAAGTAGCTATTTCCACCTACTCTTGATGATAAACTTAGCACACCATAATTATTCAAAAGGTAGGTAGTTAAGAAGATCATCAAGAACAATCTTAAGAAGCCTGACTTTTAGCTACTCGAACCTAGAGAGCCAGAGGAAGTGGGCAGAAGTGAGTGATCCTAACTTCTGCCCCTACCATCGCATGCTAGATCACATCTTAGAGGATTATTTCACCTTTAAAATGTTCACTCCCTGAGCCCCATCTCATATGAGATTGATTTTGATGGTAACAAACATGTTCAAATGCAACTAATCAAGTTAAATTCAAGTGTGTAGGAAAAATTCTTCATCTCCTCGTTCCTTAGTTATATCAAAATGCTAAAGCTTTTGAACATGGACTGTGTGAGAATTTTTCAACAAATTACTATATTAAGGAAAATGAAAAGCTCACTAAACTAAAATAAATGATTCATTTAATTTCAGATTCATTATTCTAAAATTATTTAAATTTTTATATATATTAATATTGCAATTATTCATTAAGTTATTCATTTTGGATAAAATAAACTAAATGCATGAAGTAAGTTTCATTAAATCTGTGGTCAAGAAAGATAAATTATGTTTAAACTATATTAAATCATTTCCTTGCCATTCATAATTTTTATTCATATTTTTAGTGCATGAAAATTAAATTATTCTAAAATTATACTTTTTCCTCTTATTTTCGCTCCTATTATCATTTTCATCTTAACATTATTTTGTTTAATGCATTTTATGTAATAAATTGTGTGAAGTTCATTCAAAATATTTTCATATTATATTCCCTCATTCTTCGTATTTTAAAAAATTCATTTATTTGAATTTCTGAATTTGAATTATTTAAAATTATTTCATAATTCAAACTTCTTTATCATGACATATACTTGCTAAATCAAATTAAAATTTTTATGGAATATGTTGAACATTCCAAGCATGATTAATTATTATTATTTAGACCCTGATTAATCTATTACTAGTTATTTTAGATTTAAATTCAAATCAACTATATTTTTAAAAATAATTCCTTTTTTAATTTGATCTATTTTAGGAAAGTTTTAAGGGGCCTGCCACTTTGCTTTAAATTTATATACTATTTAAACATTCAATAAGTATTGAATATAATTAGCCTAGATCTAAATGGATTCATGCATCAATGTGAGGATTTTTTATTTTTGGAAACTCCTTGAGGTGAATCCATTAAATTGATTTTCCATGAATTTATTTTATTCAAAATCTTCTCCTTCATATTAAAACCTCCTTGGCCAAATTTCTTATGGGATCCACTCTCTCTTTAGCCAAGAATCACACAGCAAATATTCCATATTTGCTTGAAATAAATTTGTAAAGGAGCCTATTGAACATCTCCTTGGTCGATCCTTCATTCCTTGAATTTAAAATTCAAATTGATGCCTAATCAATTTCACTCTCATTGGATTATCCTTTGGCCGGCCCTAGACTCCTCCCTCCTCTATTTAAGTTCCTTGCTTTAACTTGAAAAAGGTTCCAAAAAGCTAATATTCTCTCTTGCTCATCATCTCCACCTTGGTTGATCCTTGCAAAAGTAAATACTTGGAGATTTTTGGTGATTCAAATGAAAGCATACCTCATCATTCTTCTCTTTTCCCAAGACATTTAGTTGGCTTAAAGATTGATTGGGAAAAGTGAATGTTTAGTGTGTTTCCTCCCTTGGCCGAAAACATCATAGCATTGGTCTTGAATTTCTAAGGTGCAAAGTTCTTATACTTCTTTTATTTATTCTTGGTTTTGAAGTTTACAAGGATATTTAAATATCTTAAGTTCATTCACTTCATAACCTTTAGCTCTTATTTAGCCAAGAACAAACATAAGAAAATCAATTTGTTTTGAACTTAACTACTTGATAATCCTTCAATTTCTTGTTTGACCTAAAGCTAACATAAGGAGACCACTTTAATTTGTGCTTAATCATTTGATAATTCTTTTTGTTTCTTATTTGGCTGAAGTCTCTTTCAAAGGTTTTTAATTTTCTGGTGCTTAATCATTTAAATCTCCATTGTTTATCACTTGGGCCTAAAGATTCACATAGTTAGGTTAAATATGATCATGTTTAACATCTTATCTTATTTAATTTTCTATTTGGTCGACCATTTGATCTATTGCATAAATTATTTTGTGTTTGTTGATTACTTGTCAACAATTGGTCTTAGGTTATGTGATAGTTATCTTGTGGTATCATTCAAACCTCTATTTAAGTGATTATTTAGTTATTCCAATTGCAAATACACTTATCATTTCAATAAAAGTTAGCTTATGTGAACAAGAATTTAAAGTAAAGTTTTGTGATTGCATTTTAGTTTGTATTTTAAGTCATACAAGAAAATCATTTCAATCTTTTTAAAAATCATTCAAAGCAACATTAAGTTATTTACATAAATTAAATACTTGATTGAAGATCTTATTTTAATTTGAATTTAAAGTTAAAGTGAGCTCTCTTTTTCATTAATATTCAATTGCCTTAATATTAGTATATATTGGGTTGTGACTGCAAAAATAATTTTAAATTGAGAGTTAGACTTGTATTTTTCTCTTTACCTTATCTTGATTTCTTATTTTGTTGTACTTTCCCATTAAGAAAAGTACGTGTTGGGTTGTACTTGCCCAATAAGTAGAGTATGTGTTGGGCTGTACTTGCCCGTGAAGAAGAGTACGGGAGATTTGTTGTAATCTTAACTTTATTTTAGTGAATTCTTAGCTTGGGTGGCTATACGTGGATATAGGTCACTTTTTAGGGTTTCATAAAACCATGTAAAAATCTATGTTATCTCTTTCTTTACTTTTTACTATTATTTTTTTGTTTCTTCACTTCACTAAAGAATTATTATTAAATAGCTAAGACTTCTATAAAAGATAAAATTAAATTTTCTAAAATTTATTTTCAAAACCCGATTCACCACCCCTCCCTTCTTGGGTGTTATAGCTAAGTAACATAAGGATTGACTGGAATGAAGCTACAAATCAGAAGCCATAGTGATACCCAAAGAGTACTTAGTTAAACAACCCTCTATATTTATCAAAGTAATCTCCAGGGAATCATTCAATCTTCTTAAGACTAAAGAATGTTGGGATATTTCTTGATCCAATACCTCTAAAAGGTTATTTCTAAAATTAAGAAACTTCTTTCTATAGGTGCTTGAATCAGCTTAGATTTTCAATACCTTTGAAGGTCTGCTAGTTGTGAGGGACAATTTAAAGAGGGTGGAAGCCAACCAGTAGCAATAGCCACCATATGCCCAGGATAGTCCACTAATAGAACCACCATCTGAGTCCAATGTTTCCACCTCCACTACTACAACTACCACCTCTACCAGCTCCTCTACTACCTCTAAGAGCATTGTATCTGTGGATGAGAGCACCAAACTACCCATATCACTTATTATACTTGATTTATACTTTGTACCTCCCAAATTAAATAAATCAATGAAGGAGAAAGATTCTACTTACATCTTCTCTATTTTTAATGATCTTTGTGATTTCATTCCTATTAAAAGCTCTCCAAGTCACAATAATAATAATAATCTAAATAATTTTGATCATTTTCTCTTTGATTCAGAAGTAGATTTTCCTTTACCAATAAGTTCATATCTTGAGATAGATTTAGAGTCATCCAACTCTGAAGATCTTTTAGGAGGAGCTATAGGTATACCCAATGTGTAAGTAGAACTCACTATATAACTCTCCATTTAGAGAATTAATTGAAGTCAACCTCCATAGTGGCAAAGTTATACCTCCTAGGGTAGCACCTCAGGATAAGCGTAAATAAGTCATTATTTCTAGTGCAGATAGCCCCTCCATAAGACCCTTGGATATGCTTGTGGTGGATCAGCCCAAGATTGAATGCAATGTCTTGACACATCGTAGATAGTTGCTAGCTAAGTTAGGCATATATGATGCTCTTATTTTATCTAAAGAAATAAGGGAGTCATTAATCAAAATATTATTTGATCTTGAAATATGCTCAGCTCAATTGATCCCTATGAATTTAACTGAAGAAGAGGAGTGTTTCTCGAAGCAAGTCTTACTAGTTAACTTTTCAGATGTATCCTACTACTTGGGATGAAAGAGAATAATCAATTTTTATGTATTATAGTAAATGTTGGAAAATTCAGATTGTCTAGAGTACTTGTTGACTTGGGTGCATCGGTCAATATCATGAGCCTATGAACCCTTGCCTTTTTAAGGATTGACATCATTAAACTTTAATTTAAAAAGATGATGTTGATAGGATTCAATGAATAAGGTGAGAGGACTTTAGGATTTATCACAATACCCTTGGAGATAGAAGACTAGAGGACTAAGGCCAAGTTTCATATAATAGATTCAGATACATCTTTTAATACTTTGCTAGGGTGACCTTGGATTCATGAGAACTACATGGTGCCATCTTTGCTCCACCAGTACATTAAGTTCATAAGGGATGAAATAGAGTGTTGTGTTAAAGGAGACTTGAAACCATTTTCAGTACATGAGGCCAGGATTTATAAAAATGCAGGCTACTATCTCCCCAAGAAGCTAAGTGTCTATTCTTATGAATTAAATCAAAATGAAAAAGAAAAAGAATAAAAATGAAATGAAAGAAAAAGATGAAGAAAGAAAAGAAAAAGAAAAAGAAAAGAAAAGAGTGCGAGAAGAAGACCTTGGGGAAGAGTTAGAGCATGAGATTACATTCCACCCACATTTTACTACTCCTTTTGAATGAGTAGGTGAGATGTTCTGACCTCCTCAAGGATGAGGAAGAGGTAAGCTTAGAAGAAGCTCCAGAGGAGGAAGACCTCCAAACCTACCACCTACTCAAAGTGCACTTGCTAACTACATATAAGTAGAATCTAGTTCAGAGGATAAGTCTTATGTAGTGAGCACAATAATTACCTCACCATTTTAGAAGACTTAATTGGAGGTAACACCTAGGCTGGACACTGATGAGGATAGGGCCCCAAAATAAAGTATAAGTGTATCTAAGTCTTTATTATGTGAAACTATGAGACGACATCAGAGCACCTTAGCTCTAAGCCCACTTTCCCCTCAAAATGTTAAGAGTTTAGTAGTAAAGGATGCTCCTAAATTACATACAAATAATAAGCCTCAGAGATTTTATCCAGGTGAATCATCCTCAAGCTCAGAAGTTAATGTAGAGCTTGAGGATTATTCATTCAAAGAATTAACACAACTTTCATTTGATTGGTACTTTCCTTGTGTTCTAAATTTAGCAAATAAAAGTTTAATTCTACATGCAGGGTCTAAACATAGGTCAGAGTACATTAAAAAGTAATGGAATAACAAATGTAAGAATTCTCAATCAAGATTAGGACTAGCCTTTGGTATAATGGGTCTAGTAGATGACGATGAATACTACTTAGTCATCACCAATCACATAGAGTCTGATAGGTTTTTCTCTTAACAACACCAAATCATGTGAGGTGTATCTAGAAACTTTATATGATCCATATGACCTCCAAGTTAAGGATGCACCCAGAAAACTAGAGGAAGAAATTAAATCAACCATCGATGAGCTGAAGGAGATCAACTTGGGCACTGAAGATGATCCTCACCCAATATATATTAGTTCCTTATTGAATGAGTCTAAAACAAATGACTTAATTATGCTACTCCTGGAGTTTAAATATTGTTTCACATGGAGCTATAAAGAAATATCTAGGTTAGCTCCCGAAGTCACAGTTCACAAACTAGTAATCAAGCCTGATGCTATCCTTATCAAGTAAGCTTCTAAACACACGCAATTAGATATCAAATAGTAAGTCATTTCAGAAGTGAAGAAGCTAATTTATGTTAATTTCATTCAAGAAGAAAAATACCTCATCTAGTTGGCCAGTACTGTCCTAGTCAAGAAAAAAATAGCTAAATTCATCGATTTTTGGGATCTTAATAAGGCATGTCCCAAAGATGAGTTCGCATTGCCCATACCAGAGCTGATAGTGGATGTTGCCTCATCTTATGTAGTATTCTCATTCATGGATGGCTCATTTGGTTATAATTAAATTAAAATGATACCTAAAGATGAAAAGAATATTGCATTCAAAACTCTGATCAAAATTTATTACTATAGGGTCATGCCTTTTGACCATAAAAATACTATCGCCACCTACTAGTGAGCCATGACTCGAATCTTTGATGAACTCATTCATCACCAAGTTGAATGATATATCAATGATCTCAATCAAAAGCAAGAAAAAGGAAGACCATCCATTTGACTTGAGAGTAGTTTTCAAGCGATTAAAATAATATAGCCTTAAAATAAAAGCTCTAAAGTGTGCATTTGGGATAACTTTAGGGAAGCTTCTTAGGTTCATTATACAAAACTAAAAGATTGAAATCTACCCCAAAAAGGTTAAAGCAATGTTAAAAATGCTACCTCTTAAAAGTTTAACTCAATCTAGATCATTCAAAGGAAGGTTAGCATATCTAAGATGCTTCATATCCAACCTATCTAGTAGATGTCAAACATTCATAGTATTGACCAAAAAGGATGCCAAGTTCTAGTGGGATGACAAATGTCAGCACGCATTCAAGAGCATTAAATAATATCTTATGATGATGTCAGTTCTTGCCACCCCTATCCTAGGTAAAACTCCTATACTTTACACTATTGTATTAGATGACTCCCTTGACACATTGTTGACTCATGCCAATGATGAAGGGAAAGAGTTTGCACTCTACTACCATAGCTATTATCTAATTTCTACATAGGTAAATTTCTACCCATTGAGAAGCAATATCTAGCTCTCATCTTCACGACTCAAAAGCTACAACACTAAATGCTTTCTCATAAAATTAACTTAATTTCTAGAATTAATCTACTCTAATATCTCATGACATGGCTGATGCTATCTAGACAATTGGCACGATGGTCCATGATTTTATCAAAATTTGATATCACCTTCTCGGCCCTTCGTACTGTAAAAGGGTATGCGTTTGATATCACCTTCTCCGATGGAAAATGTACTTTGATGGTGTGGTTTCCTCTCAAAAAGGAGAAGAACCGCAATCCATTCTCTAAGGTAAGGTAGGGATAGGGATAGTTTTCTTGACCCTAGCCTGTAGGATGTTACGATTCTCATATCATCTATTAGAGCCTTGCATAAAAAGCAAAGATGAATATGAGGCTCTAATCACTAGTTTGAAGTTGGCCATCTCTTTAAGCATTTAAGACATCAACATCTTTGGAGAATCACAATTAATGGCCAACCAAATCATTGGGTCTTATAACATTTTTAAGCTTAAACTCCATTGTTTATCTCATTTTTGGATGAGGTTAACATTATTTCTTAAACTTGGTAATTAGGACACCTAATCTTAGATTAAGAACCTCTCGATTGGGCACTTAGGACATCATACTAGGTGGCTTAGTGAATCCTTCTAGGGTTTGACCTAAACTAATGAAATTAGGTGGACTAAAATCAAACACAAATCTTAAAAATAACAAAATCAAACACATTAAAATTGAATCTTAAATCCAATAGCGCTTAGACTAAGGTAATTTGGGTGATTAAGCCAATTATCTTATTTAAGTTCAAAATCATCTAAAATCAATGAAATTTAAATAAATCAAATCAAATCAAAGCATAAAGTCATTACATGAACATGAATGGATTTAAAATTAAATTCAAATGAAAGTCAAATGAAGGTCAACCATTGGACATAGAATTGACTTATGTGGGTCCACTAAGTCAAAGGTCAACCTGCCAAAAATTTGACTAAATGAAATTATTCTGAAAGCTCCAAATGATAAAATGGATATGTTTAAACATGAATTTAAAGAAAGTTCAATCCAACAAAGCCTTAATTGAGTTAATCAGATCATTTGATCTAAATGGGCCTAAATAGACCTTTTTGGACCCAAACTCAAATTAAATTGAAATTAATCCAAATTGAATATCCAAAATTATTTGGAATAAACATAATTTAATTAATTATTATGTTTAATTTGATTAATATGGTCATTTAATCCAATTAAATTCATGTTGACTCATTAAACCTAATTTGGGTCAAAGTGAGTTTGAATTCAAATCTAACATCAAATAAAATGAAGTTAATTAATCCAAATCATTTCAAATTTGATTTGGATGATTAATTACCAATCTAAATTAGCAAATAATGAACATTTTCCATGTTTATCCTAACCCATGATTAAACCAAACCCAAATGGACCTAATGTGGACATTTGAACTCAAACCCAAACTAATCACATGGGAATGCATCTAAAATCATCCTAACATGAGTTTAGATTGATTGGCAGCCTAATTTAAAAGAATTTAAAGGCTTCAAGTCAATCCAAAAGAGGGAATATGCCATGGGAAACTGAGTTGGGGCCATGGGAAAGAAACCTATGCAAAGAAGCCAAATCCAATTCTCCATCCTCCATACCTCATCCACCCATTCATCCTAACTGATTTGGACTAATCCCAATCAGTGGACCACCTCTTAGAGCTAGCCTCCATGGGTGGCAATCACCATGGCATATTGAAACTTCTCATCCATGGAATGAATATATGGATCACATCCAAAAGCAAAAAGAGGAGGAAGAAGAACTCCTCTTTTGAAATTTCTTATTCCAATACATTCACAAGGTGAAGAGAGGCCAAACCAATCCCTTAGAGAGAGCTCTCATCACCAGTGGTATAATTTTGGCCACCCAAAATCTCCTTTATATAGCTCTTAACCATATATGGAAAGAGAAGAAGGAAACTTCCTCTCACAAATCTAATCATCTTTGCATTCTCTTGAAGTGAAGATGGACTTAATTGAAGCCTTACCTAAGCCTCTTGTTATCAATAGACCAGAGATTGGCCATGGCAGAAAGAAAAGAGGATTAAAGCTTTTGGCCAAACTTGGAAAGTTGGAAAATGAGCTCCTCAAGAACAATTAACTCTCCCTACACGTAATGGTAAAGGTGAACTCAAACGAGTATTTCCACGAGTCTCCCATCATCGACAAGTTGTAGTATGACCATGGCTGATGGAAAAGGGCAGAGCATTGGTGTCCACAATGATTGGTTAAGAGGTAAGTCAATTCCACTTTATCGGAGGTTCGTCTCAACCCAAGGAAGGCTTTTGAATCAGTAAAACCATCGAACATTGCTCTAGTGAGGTACTCCCTAAATCGGTTACCTACTCTTGTGTGGTTTGGTCCTTCATTAAGTTAATTTATGTGTGGTAGAGATCAAGTTGTGTGGATCAATTATAAATTGATCAATGATCATTTTGCAATCAAAAACATGGAAAATGATAGCTTAGATCGTTAGAAATCACCATCCATAGGTGGAAGATGCTCGGTTCTCTGGTGAAAGCCTAGAAATGAAATCTTTGCCATTCATTAATTTTGTTTGGAACTGGCGGTTGAGATTTAAAAGCACTACTTGATTTAATCCCTTAAAGAAAATTGGGATTGAATCAGAGCTGCTCGATCCCTGATCGGATGGCTCTGATGAATACTGCATCATCGCTATCTTTTGATGTGGGATCCTCTTGGATCCCACGTGGTCCAATGGCATTATGCCACATGTAAAGGGCGTCCACTTAGTGCCACATAGGCACTGATTGGATTAAGTAGGAAAATCAAATTACCTAATTTAAATAATGCAAAAAAATCACTAAAACTTTAAAAAATTATAGAAAATAAAATACTCAATTAAAAAATATATAGATAAAGGCTCTATGGATTAATCTTAATGAGGAGAATCTATTAAACCTAAAATCACCAATTTTTATTATGCATTTTTGGGTTAATTTGGGTTTAAATGTAAATAATTAAACTCAAATTAAACCTAAACCATTAACCAAATTAATTTGAAACTTTGGGCAATTTAAATTAATGTTAAAACACACCTTGGATAAATTTTTCAAGATTTTTTAACAAGTAAATCTTATAATACCAAAATTTCAAGTCATAGGCCCTAAAGAAATAAATTAATGTAAATTAGTAAAATCATGGAAAATTATAAAATCAACTTGAATCATTGTAATAAATCTTAATGAACCCAAACACTTCATTAGAACTCTATGAAATCTAATAAACCCCTAAAATGACCTAATTTATTAATTAATTGATTTAATTAATTCAATTAATTGATGTGAACTTTAAAAATCATAATAAATCAATCAAAACTTCAAAAATTCTAAATGATCCCTTTATAGATTCATCTTCTAGAGGAGAATTTAAGAAAATTAAAACCCTTATTAATTCCTTTTAGTTTAAATTTTATTGAAATAATTAAAATCCTAATTAGTCCTAAATTATACATTTGATTAAAGTGAAACTTAAGAAAACATAAATTGGCAAGGAACATCACTTGCCAAAAAAAGTTCAAGGCCAAATGACCTTCGGATTAGAAGTTGTTTAATTTCCAATCCTTAGACCAAATTAAGTGAAATATTAAATCAAAAAATCATAGAAATTATAAAAATTCATAAAATCAATTTAAAGCATTTTATTAACATCATAATACTTAAGAAAAATCTCTCAATCATCTGAACTTAAGGAATTTAATTTATTATGAACTTAGGGTTTAAAGAAACCCTTAAAAGGAAAATTCCATTAACTTAAAGGATAAATTTAGAATTCATAAATTGATGAATTTTCTTAAGTTCCAAAGTGAAAACATATTAAGTTATTTAAATGATGAAATTAAATTTTTTTATCTAAGCTTGAATTACAATGTCAACTTAAATGAATTAAGTGGATTCACTTAAGCTAATGAATATAAACACTAATAAACATAAACATTAATGAAATAAATAAATAAAATAAATTGAAATTCAAATAAATCAAGTAATTAAAATTCAAAATGATCAAGATTAACTAATCAAGTTAACTCATCCAAATTCATAAACATAGATGAATTGAATATGTAAGATTAAATCAAATGAACATTTAACTAAATGAAAGGAAACATAAGATTAAATATAAAACTAAGTTATAAGAAAATAAATAACATCAAGCATAAATGAATAAAATCATTTAATAATCAAGATTTGAAAGAACATCTTAAATTTTAATAAACTAAACTAAAGAAATATTAATCAAAGCAAAAGAAGTGAAACAAGAATGAAATCTTCAAATCTTAATAAGATTAAATTGCATAAACTCTAAAATTTAAAAAGAAAATTAAAATATTAATCAAATCAAATGAAAATGAAAATAAATCACTTAATGAATTGAAAAGAAGCTAATTAAGATACTTAGGATATTAGCTTGACCTTTTAGAATGAATGAGAGTCCATCCTATTTGGATTTAGGATATTGAATTGGATAGCATTCACTGAAAGTATAACTTATTTCATTCTTCATTCTTTAAAACCTAAATTCCTCCTTAATATAAAAGCAATCTTAAAATGGAATTGAAATTACAAACCATTTAAATTGAAACCACCAAATGGTAAACTAAACAAATCTTGAAACATGAAAACTTAACCTAAAATGCTAAGGCCTTAAGTATAGCACAATAGAGTAGATGTGCTTGGCAAGTAACTAATACTAAGCCTATATGTTCACATTTTAAATGCTGATGTGCTATGTATGTTTTTCTAATGCTTATTTTGCAAACTTTAGAAATTTATTTTTAAAATTTTAATGTAATTTAAGCTTAGAATTAGGTTAGGATTTATGGGGTCTAGGAATAGCAAGAGCCAACCCTACTAATGCATGGTCTTAATGGTCCCCTGTGAAGCTCGTAGAGGTTCTTGAAGAAGGTGATAATCTTGGAAGAAGACCCCCATAGATCGAACTTTTAGTTTTAGGCCAGGTTGTATAAGGGCAGAGCTCGACTGCCCTTTTTTTTTTTCTTCTATAGTGTACAACGATACTCAGCTGCATTGGCCTATTCTATTTTAATTAAATTGGCTTGATTTATTTTGGGTGCATAATAGAAACAACCTACTTTTTTAGGTGTCTTTTTATGATGTATTTTTATGATGAAATTCCTAGAATATTAGGATCCTAGAAAAACTATTTTTTTTGTCAAATCACGTATAAACAACTCAAACATAAACATAAACAAACTCATAATCTAACATTAATTAAAGCCATAGGCACAACTTAAAATTAACTATTAATAATTATCTTTTATGAAATATGATAGCATATTCTTCATTCTCCTTAAATTGAATACTTCACCCATTGCACATAAGGGGCATCTAGCCTTTGAGATGACCACCCTTCTTGGGGGAAGTGTGCCTTCTCTTTTGATTTATCCCATAACTACTTCTAACTGCATATCATTGTAGGAAAAAATTACATACCCATGGCCTCAAATGAATTGTAAGACAAAACATAAAAAATGAAATTTGTTACATTAGTTAGGTGCATATTATACCCAATATTATCTTAGGGTTAGGGAGTGAGTTTAGATTCATAGATCCATTCTTAAAATATAATAACCCAACTATCTTGCATACATAAGACTAAACTCATGGTTTTCAAAAATAGCTTAGGTGGTGTTAGCTGGCAACCTTTTTAGGAGAGAAATAAGTCCAAAAGAGTCACGGATAGCTTCATTTTATTAAATAAGAAAATGAATCAATAATTCCCAAAACTTTGAATAAGTCTAGCCTCTATCTTATGTCTAAATCACTTTTAGACCTAAGTTCTGAAGCATCCTATTAGAATAAGTCTTCAACTACTAGGCATTTCTACAGTCTTGTGATGTTTAAATCTAAGTCCTAGATTTCTAATAAAATGTCAAACTCACAACCATAATAAATTCAATCTCAAAAAAATATAAAGCTCAATAGTAGGATAGTTGAAATG
Organism: Cymbidium sinense; assembly: GCA_021442155.1. Lineage (NCBI taxonomy): Eukaryota > Viridiplantae > Streptophyta > Magnoliopsida > Asparagales > Orchidaceae > Cymbidium > Cymbidium sinense. Next base: position 47,680,500 of record CM038226.1, read on the forward strand.
TTTACTTGGCTTCCTAGTACCTAAAAGTATTTCCTACTTCTTCCTTATTGGCTTATAAAAGAATTATTACTCCTTGAAGCATTACCTTTTGAATTTCCAAATTAAATAATCCCTTTAAGACAAGCTTTGAAATCCATAAGGATGAAGTTAATTTCTTTAACCATGTGTGTTCCTAGAAAGAATTCTATTTCTTCTAAAATGCAATTAATTATAAGGGCTCACCCTTATAGGGAACTGTGAACCCTATAATAAAATAAACCATGTTCTATTTCTCTATATAGTTTTAGGGAAGAATCTCTAGTACATCAAAGACCCATCGGTCTTAGGAGTTCTTATTATGTAATTGAATCCATTATAAGATAATATATTTATCTTTCAAGATAATTTATTTGTCCCATTATGACATATTTTATTACTTAAATAAGAACCCCTAAGATTTGTGTGGTATTCCAAATTAAAATTCCCATCATTCATCATTATCACAAATACATTATGGAGTTTTTGGCTCAAATCTCAAAGGTTACCATCTATAAGGTCGCTCAAGGAGAAAATTCCATAGTTAATGCTCTAGTCAAGCTCGTTAAAGAGATGGCATGTCCAAATAATGAGTTCATATCGATAGAAGTGCACAATCATCAAGTGCTCTCTTCTATTGATGTCAAACTCATCGATAAACACACTCTTGAAGGAGAGGTTATCATTTCTAAAAAATATGAAGAATTAGCTGGAGACAATCCTTTATTGACTTCTTGAACAAATGTAAACTACCCCAAGAGTGATCACAAGTCCATTAAGTTAAGCAAAAAAACATTATCTTATGCTCTAGTTCATGGCACTCTATATCGACGATCCTTTGATCACATGTGGTGACATTATTTAGGAAAATATGAAGCCCAAAAAATTATGATCGATATACATTTAGGACTATGTGGAGCTCATTAGTCTGGCCTAAAGATGAATGCCAAAATTAAAAGACTCGGGTACTATTGGTCGATGATGATCTCCGATTGCATGAATATGGCACGTCACTGCCATCAATGCCAAGTGCATAGAGTAGTTCTACATCAACCACCCAACCATGGCCTCTTGGCTCTTCGAGTTTTGGGGCACTGACACTAATCAATCCTCTTTTAGCCGAAGGTCATTGGTTCATAATATTAGCTATGAATTACTTCTCCATGTTGATAGAGGCGGTCTCATTAATGGATGCCAAAGCCCAACATATCCAATTTTTCAGGAACCATATCATATATAAATTCATAGTACCTCTTTGAATCATATCCAATAATGGAACCACATTTATGAGTATGAAAATCAGCAGCTTCGCCTGATAACACAACATCGATTGGAGATACTCCATCATCTACTATCCTTAGAAAAATGGGTTGGCCAAAGTCTTGAACAAAACTCTTGTTTAAGTTTTTAAGAAGACACTCGATGAGAATAAATGATAGTGGCACAAGTAGTTAGTTGTAGCACTGTGGGCTTACCGTACCACACACAAGACTTTGACGCAATCCACTCTTTTCTCATTAGTGTATCGGTTTGAAGTGGTTCTTCTCCTATAAGTCTAACTCCCATCACTAAAGATAGTTGTCAGTAGCCAAATTATACTCGAGTAGAATGCCAAACTATAATTGGAAGAACTTGAAGGACTTAAAGAGAGATTCCTTCGAGTATATTAAAGTCTCAAGTTATACAAAATAAATATGTTTCAAGCTCATAAAAAGTTGGTCCACCCAAGAGCTTTTTGAGTTGGAGAGTTCATTTTAGTTCTTAGAAGACCAATTGTTGCTCATCATAAGATAGGAAGCAAGTTTTAACCAATATGGGAAGACCCTTTTGTCATAGAAAAGGCCTATCAGGGTGGATCATACCAGTTGATCAACCAAAAAAGTGAACACCCTATGCTCTCAATCAGTGGGCTATGCTTAAGGAAGTATTATGCATTATCATGTCTCAATCAAATTTCTATTAATAAAATACTCTCTTTTAATCAAACAAATTAGCTATTTTACTTAAAATTATCTTTCTTAATTTTGAATTTTGGAGTTGTCTTGAAGCTTTGACTTTATTGCAACTAGAATAGGTGCAAGAGAACTCAAGTGACATTATAATCCTAGTTTGCACAACATAAATATAAAATCACACATATACACAAACAAAATAACATAAATCTAGCTGTTTCAAGCTACTTTAAATTGAGATAAGACCCCCAAGAGACTCTTACTTAGTAGTCTCTCTAGGTATGGTTTGATCCACTACTTGGCTAGTAAGTCTTCTCGACGGTTACTTTACTTAGGAGGATGTGAGTTTCATGCTTTGTTTCCTAGGTTAATTGATGCAAATCATTGGGCACCTTATTAGTTCAGTATGTTTTATCACATGACCAACAGACGACCCGAATGGTCGATCATTTTCATAAAGATGTGAGTCCTCGAGCTTTCTTCTTGAGATAATCATCACATATTAATTGGGTCTGAATATTTATTTGAGGGTTGGGGTAGGAACCCCAGTCACTCTTTTTCCTCTTGATTTCAAGTTTGGGTCTATTCCTCATTTGTGACTTGACTCTTAGTAGTCAGTCTAGGTTGGATAGTAAATATTTAGCTAATGATAGACTGTCACAATGATTAGTTTTGCTTAGAAGATGTGAGTCCCTGATGCTTTCTTCTTAGATTGATCATTGCAAATTGATGGGAACCTTAGGTTGGTTGACTTTTGCTTTGCTAACATTAACCCACCCAATGGATGCCACCATTTAGGTAGATGTGAGTCCCCATGCTTTCTTCTTGAATTAGCTACCGCATACCTACAAGATTTACATATTTTATGGATTAGGATAAGACCCATAGAGGAATCTTTTCCTGTGGGCATTCTATTTGGATAAAATCTTCATGACCCCATTTAGACATGACCTAGGTTACTATATGATTGGATAATTTCCCTTTTCTAGTAACCACCCCTTTGGTTAGATAGCACCATTCTATGGATGCATAGACTATCCCTTAGAACTAGTAAATCTAAGGTAGTTTAAGGCCCCTGTGGCTCCTCCTTAGTGTGACCCATCACAAACTAACAGGGTCCACACTAAACAAATGAAAAATAAAAAAAAATCTCTTAAAGATTATGATAAGACCCTAGTTGCACTTTTTTCCAAATAGGTATCTTATTTTCTTGGGCATTGTCAACAAAACACTCTATAGGATTAACCTTAGCTACTGTAAGTTGAGATAAGACCAATGTAACCCTCACTTAGTAGTCTCCCTATGTTAGGTTCAATCCACTATATAATTAATGGGTCTTAGGAAGAAGTGAGTCCCTAAGCTTTCTTCCTAGTTTATCTATCACAAAATTGATGGGTAATGCTTTTGTTGGATAGTTTCTATTATACGGCTGGTAGAATGTTCCTTTGAGTCAGTAAATCTAAGGTAGATCTAAGCTCCTAGAGCCCCTTCTTAGTGTGATTCATCACAAACTGACAAGGTTCACATCCATTTAACAAACTAATATTAAGCAAACACCTATTAAAAAATTAAAAAATTAATTACTATGAATTCAAAGCAAATCAAAATTAAATTTAATCAAATCCTATTAATTCATAATAAATTCTCATTCATGAATTTAGCATGAATCAACCTATAATCTAATTAATTTCACTTAATCCCTAATAGATTCCCTTTCAGGTCCTTGGCTTGAAGCTAATTCTTAACAATAAATAAAACCAAATCTACTAAATCTTCCCTTCGTACCATTAGGATGAAACAAAAAAATTATACAAATCAAACATTATGCTTCTTACGAATCTTCCCATTAAGCCTTGGCAAACTTGGATAATGAATTCCTCCAAGCTCATAATTCAATTTGAGCATGTTAACTCACCATAGAGTTTTTTGCGCCATGCTCTAATCAACAAGTTTGGTGGCATCCCTCAAATCCCCTTTCCCCCATTGATTAGGCATGAGCATCATTTATTTACTACCTTTTGGATGCGCTTGGTGGACTCAATCAATGCTAATACGTATAGTGTCCCTTGTTAGTTACACCACACCTATTTGGGGTCTGTTTATTGACCTCACTTATGGAGTGAACTTAACTATCCCCTCATTAGAACTAGCATTCATCTAGGAACTAAGGGCTTCTTAGGATTAGGATACTTCTAGTGGTTAGGTGAACACAAACACTAAGCCTAAAAGAATCATAGGTTTCAACCCTAAGGTTAGACTCTAGCTTAGGATAAATAGATCATATGTGCCCTAAACTCAATTAAGCCACATGTTAAAACAAACTCCCAAAATCCAACTAAATGACCATAAATTAAACCTAAAATAAGACTAATCAACCCTATACTTAATTTGGGCCATCATGGTTCAATTTGGTCAAGTGGCTATCTTGACCTGATTTGACCCATTTGGGCTTAAGAAGGCTAAATCCAAAATTAACCCATTCTAACTAAAATTGAACTCACCTTAACTCATCTGAACATCAATTGAAAGTATTGAACCTTGATTTCAACCCAATTAAGCCTAATTGAACATAATTTCCCTTAACCCAAGTTGGCCCATTTGAACCCAATAGTGCCAAGATTCAATTCAATGTGATCTAAGCCAAACTGAATCAATCCAAGCCTTATGATTATGGGGAAAATTTATGACACCACATAGAATTTAAGAATTTCTTAATTGGATGACTAAATGTGTCATTAAGGAGTAAACATATTATCTCAAGAGATAAACATGTTATCCTATAATGGATTCGATCATTTAATAAAAGACTCCTAAGGTTAATGGGTATTTAATGTACTAAAGAGCTTTCCCTTGAACTACATGAGAAGTAGAATAAGGTTTATTTTAAACTAGGTCCATGGTTTCTATAAGGTAAGCTCTTATAGTTAATTATATCTTAGGAGCAAAGGATCTCTTCCTAAGAATACTCTCGATTGAAGAAATAAGCTATTATTTTTATGAATCTCTAAGGTGGTTTCCAAAGGAATTAATATTTTGAAAATTTAATTGGGAAAGTTCCAAAGTGTAAAGACTTATTTTTGAAGCTAATCGAGATTAAGTAGGAAATTATTGATGATACTGGGATGCCCAGTTGGCATTTCAACTATCATATCATTGTGCTTTAAATAAAATTTTAAGTTGACATTTTACTTAATTTTAGGAATTAGATTCTAGCAACACAAGATTATAGAAATGCCAAAGTGTAAAGACTTATTTTTAAAGCATCAGATCCTATGTCTATAAATGCTTCTAACATAAGTCAAATGCTCGACCTAATCTCACTTTTAAGAATTATTGGATCTTTATCTTACTTGAGAAAGGAAACCTATCCCTGACTCTTCCAGACTTATAACCCACCTGGAAGGGCTACTAGTTAACACCACCTAAGCGAATTTTAAATCCATGATGCCAAGTTTCATGTTTGTAAGATGGTTGGGCGATTATATTTTAGGAAAGAATCTAAGAACATAGACTCACTCCTTAATCCCTAAGATCATGTAGGGTACGATATGCACTTAACTAATGCACATTTTCCAACTTTTAGATGTTTTGACTCATGATTCATTTAAAGTCATTGGGTGTGCATTTTATGCCTAAATGACATGTAATTAGAAGTGGTTATGGGCCAAATCAAGAAGAGAAGGCAAACTTCCCCAAGAAGGTGGTCATCCACAAAGGTTAGATGCTCCTTATATGTAATGAGTGAAGTACCCAATTCATGGAGTTAGAACAATATGTTAGCATGGTTCGCAAAAACTAGTTATATGCAATTATTTTTATGTTATTTTTAAAGCTTTAGTTAATTGATGTTTTGAGTTTCTTTATTTTTGTTTAAGTGGTTTAAGTGTAAGTTGGGTAAAAAATTAGTTTTCCTAAGAGCATAATCGTCCAGGCATCCATCATAGAGAAAATAACAAAAAAAAAAGAAAAAAAAGAAAAGTAAGTTAAATCTATTGCACACCCAAAGTAAATTAAGGCAATTTAAATTAAAGATCAGGTCAACACATTCGGGTACTGCTGTATACCCCAAAAGAAAGAGACAATGAGCAGCCAAGCTCTACCCTATAAAGCTCAGCTTAGAACTACAAGTTTAGATCTATGTGGGTCTTCTTTCTAAGATCATCTCCTTCTTCAAGGACCTTCATTAGGCTTCAACTCCTATTATTCCTAGATTCCTATAGATCCTAACCTAATTTTAAGCATCAAATTATATTTTAAAATTCAAAAAGAAATTTTAGCTCTTGCAAAATAAATGTTAGGAAAATGTAAACAACATACCAATAGTTATATTTGTAAACATAGAGCATTAGTTGTTTGTCAAGTCAACCTATCATCTTGGGCTATGTTAATGGACTTATTCAGCCGCTTCAAGCAAAAAACATATATATATATATATATATATATATATATATATATATATATATATATATATATATATATATATATATATGGAAGTCCCTTTTAGTATAGCTCCCTGCAGAAGATAGCATTAGCTCTACAAAAATGTCCTACCATTTAGTATAACAGGCAAACAATCCTAGACATGCATGCTAAAATAGTACACCATAAAACAAGAAATGCATATCACATCATATCATAGAATATCATAGGATATCACATATCGACCTATCCTAAGTCTATGATTTGTGATCTAATATTCTGATTATGATGGAATTGGGTTTATATGACAAGGCTTTGCTAGGCCTTTTTAGATTCAAGTTTAAAATTTTTAATTTAATTTGACTTAGACTTTTTTTAATTTTTATAACTTCACTTCACAGGTATGTGTCATTATTTTACCAAAGATTTGAGGTATCAGGAAAACCTCTTGAGACTAGTAGCTACGCCTTTGAATTAATACAAGCTATATACCATATGTTTCTAATTATGAAATTTATTTTATTTTATTTTTTAAACTTCACAAGTGGTTTCAATTTAAGTGGTTTAATTATTTGCAATTTTATTTTCATTTTAGGTGCATTTTATGTTAAGGTGAAATTAAGTTTTCAAGAATGAAGAAACAATAAGTTCAATTTTGGGTGGAACTCATTCTATTCAACATCCTAAATCCTAATAGAATAAAGCCTTTACCTTAAGATGAAGGTTCACTCTAAAGGTCAAAGTAATTTACTAAGTATCTTAATTAGTCTTTTTTTGAATTTATTTAGATGATTTGGTATAATTTAAGTTTAATTCAATGAATGTATTAAAGTTTTTTTGAATTCTTCTCTTCATCAATTTGTTCTTTCTTTTATTTGATTCATTATATTTTAATTTATTATGCTTCTTTAATTAAATTCAATTAAGATTCATTTATCTTATTTTTATTTTATTTGAATTGGTTTCCACTTTAAATTTGATTCATTTGCTGTTATAATTTGAGTTTCATAATTTCTTTTTATTCATTTATTTGATTATATTCATTTCATTTATTTGATTTCTATTATTTATTTAACTTAGATTAATTAGGTTTATTTATTATATTAGTATTTATGTTATTGTAATTTACTTTAATTTAGCTTTTAATTTATTTTCTTATCCATTTAATTTCTATTTTAGATTAACTTGATTTGTTGATTAATGTTTCTTTTATGTTTATGTTTCAATTAGCACGCTTAAGTTTTATCTTGATTTCTTTTATTTCCATTTATTTGTTTCATTAATATTCTTATATTTGTTAATGACTTTAAATGGTTCATTTCAAGTTATAATTTTATGAACATTTATGCATTTATTTCCAATTATAGTTTAAAGAATTAATATCTTCATTATTTTAGGAAAGTTGTTCTTATCATTTGATTTATTGTAATTATTATTTTGATCTAAGAAGTCTAAGACGAGATGTTCTTATACATTAACTTATCCTAAATCATTTTAGTGCTTTATGTCATTTGGGTTTAATCAATTCATCTTTATCATTTTTATTTGTATTCATATTTATTTTGTTCTTCTAATTTAATTAATCTTAATAAGTTCTTAAGTTTAATTAATTCAACTCATCCTTATTAAATGACCTTAATAGGTTCATAAGTTTAAAGATTAATGAATTTTATATTTCAAGTTTTTAGTGAATTTATGATCAATTATTCAATTTTTGAAATTTAAATGAATTTCATATATATTTTTTGTTTTAATTATCCTTAATGTTAAACCCAAGCTTATGTTTAATTAAATCTTTTTGCTTTCAAATTATTTGGGAGTTTTCTTCAAGTGTTCTATATAGTTTATAATACTTCAAACTTATTTCATTAATTTAATAAACTTTAATAATTTTATTATTTCTAATTTTACTTATATTGACCTAAAGACTTGAAATTCTAATAATTCTTAATCCAGAGGTCAACTCAGTATGAAATTTTTATGGAAAATGGGGTTCCATGACAATTTTATTTTTCTAAAATTATACTTTGATCAGACTTGTAATTTAAGTTAAATTAAGGTTTTAATTATTTTATTAAAACTTAAATTAAGCTTGATTTAGAGAAAATCACTTGAGAGTTTTATTTTTCCTAGATTCCTCCCTAGAAGATGTTTCAATAAAGAGTTTATTCACAGTTTTTGAAATTTTAGTTGATTTACTATAATTTTTCTAAGTTCAGGTTGATTATTTGAATTACTTAATTCAACTAATCATTAAATTACCTGATTTTATATTTTATTAAGTTTAAGAGAGTTTTAATGATGTAATTAAGTTTATTAGGGTGTAATATAATGATTTAAGTTATTTCAATACATTTTCATAATTATTTTAATTAATATTTATTTATTTCATTAAAATTAGGTTTTAGGATTAAAAATTCATTATCTCCTAATTTATTTTAAAATAAATGATGAAAATCTTGTATGAAATACATTATACGAATCAAGCTTAGTTCCCCAAACTTTCAAATTATTAGGATTAATTTAGGTTTGAAAATTTTCATTCAAACCCAAATTAATCAAAAATTACCCAACAAAATTTAGAATTTAATTTTAATGGATTCTTCTCATAGAGATGAATCCATAGAGCTTTTATTTAGATTTTTGGCTTAACATTTGATTTATTATGATTTTTTAAAAGTTTTTTCCTATTTTTATACAATTTTTAAAATCAAAAATGTCAATTTTTTTTAAACACGTTGGTGCCGATGTTGTTCTGCTTTCCACATGGTGTCACACCATTTGTCCACGCAAGATCCACATGGATCCTGCATTAAAATGACAGCCCATGTAGTTTTGTTTTGGGCTATTCGATCAAAGATCAGACAACTCGGATGCTTCCGTAGGTTCCTAATTGATATTTTAATACAATGGTTTAAAAAGATCTCAGTTGTCTATTCTAATAGAAGTAATGGATGGAGGAGATTTTACCTCCTTTAATGAAACCAGAAGCTAAGAGCTGTCTATCAATTCTAGATGGTTTTCGATCTTCCAACCATGAAATCACTCAATTTCACTTTCAAAGCCATCAATACATCATGAGGACCACATCTATATGGCTTGATCTTAGTTGAGATCAATTTTTCTTCAGAAAGGACCAAAACTAAAAGCTTAAAGGGGTCGATTAATGGTGTACCTCATTGGCAGCGATCTCTGGCATTGGGATTAATTCAAATAGCTTTGGAATGATGTGACAATGGTGTGGGAAGGAGGAATTGGATTCTCTCCTTGCGGAATTGCCTATTGACCAAAGCATGGATGGATTCCAGTGAGCTCAATCATTCTCCAGCCTCTTGATATTGAGGGGATCGGGGTATAGGTGGGCTCAACTTTGTTTCACTCATGGAAGGTGGTGGAACGCTCAAACTAGCATGTAGTGGTATCTCCCTTAGTTTTCCAGAAGAAGTTGAGAGCCTCTTATAATTTTTCTTCTTCTTCTTGGTTAGCAAGGTTGATTGTTATTCTTGGAGGCAAGCTCCAAGGATGATTAGCTATTTCACACTTTTCTAGAGGTGCTGAGGTGGATGAACAAAGGGAATGAGGGATTGGGGAAGTTGGATTTTTTCTCTGTTGGCTTCCCATGGCATATTCTTTCATTTTGGATTTTAGTTGGGATTAATTTAGTTGCTTAAACTTGCTATCAATTACCCCTGACCCATCTTAGGATAGGTTTGAATGAATTTAGAATGGGTTTGATTCATGCTTAGGTTAATTTGGTGTTTAATTATGTCATTTGAATTTGATTCAAGCTTAATTATATTTCTCTTGATTGATTTGTTTTAGGTTTAAGTTTAAATCATCATTGATTGACTAGTGGATAATTGAGAATTCAATTAGCCTATACCACATGAGGGTTTAATTAGATTTTGAGTCAACTTGACCTATTTTAATTTAAATGGGTTAAGTTGAATTTTATTGAGTCAAATGACCAATTTAATTCAATTAAATGATGTTTGAACTCCAATCATGTTTAATCACATATGAGAGATGATTGGGAGTAATTAATTTCATTTAAGTTTAAGTTAGTTTCAATTTTGACCCTTTTTGGCCAATTTGACCCAAATTGGTCAATTTGGACCCAATGATGGATTAAATTATGTTTGATTACAATTTCCAATTGATTTTGAGCAATCAAATTGACTTGGTTTTGGTTTTATTTGGGTTTGAACCAAATAAGGCACATTTCGGACCATTTAGATCAAATGATTTAATTAGCCTAAATGAAGCCTAAATAAATTTAAATTTCTTTATATTTATGTTTATACATGTTTATTTTATCATTCAAATCATTTGGAATGATTTTATTTGGTCAAATTTTGGTGGGTTGACCTTTGACTTGGTGGGACCCACATAAACTCATACTTTTCTCAAGTTAATTTGCTAAGTATCTTGACTTTCAAACCCTAATTAACCATTTTATACATTTAATATTTATTTAAAATTGAGAAAATTATAAAAATAATTATGAGAACTCAATTAAATATTTAGACACTAAGGGTGATCTTAGGGATTAATTTGGACCCTTTGTTCTAATTATTTACCCAAAATCATCTCAATAGTCTTTTAATTAATTAATTAACATAGAACTTAGAAAAATCATATTAATTAGCATAGTTCAAAAAATTTTAACCAACCCCTCTTTGTGCTTAGCTAACAATATAGTTTTCAATGAAATCAATATGCCTAATTAGTTTGGGTTATTTTGAGTATACTTGATGATTTTGGGTTTTCCTACCTTATTTAATTAACCATTAATTATGAGTCTAATTACATTAAAAATTTTTAAGCATGTTTATTTCATATGTATGCATTTCCAATAATTTTATTATAATGTAAAGCTCATGTTTAAGGCTTAATTAGATTTAGAGGCTCTTTTAGGGTTTAATTGATTGATTAATTATTTAACATTAATAAATTCATAACATCACCTAAATCATTCTTAAATTACTTAATAAATAAAGATGAGCAAAGGGGTGACTTTAATAATCTCATCTCATTAATTATTTAACATTAATAAATTCATAACATTAATAAATTCATAGTTTTCAATGAAATCAATATGCCTAATTAGTTTGGGTTATTTTGAGTATACTTGATGATTTTGGGTTTTTGACCTTATTTAATTAACCATTAATTATGAGTCTAATTGCATTAAAATTTTTTAAGCATGTTTATTTCATATGTATGCATTTCCATAATTTTATTATAATGTAAAGCTCATGTTTAAGGCTTAATTAGATTTAGAGCTCTTTTAGGGTTTTTGATTGATTAATTATTTAACATTAATAAATTCATAACATCACCTAAATCATTCTTAAATTACTTAATAAATAAAGATGAGCAAAGGGGTGACTTTAATAATCTCATCTCATTTTAGGATTAAATGATTCAAATTCTTAAAATCAACCCTTAATAAATTTGATTTGGCTTAAAGGTGCTCATCTTAATGTGAATGTCCTTAGGAATTAATGAACCAAATGGGTTATTTGATGATGTTTAATTACTTTGATTAAGTTATTCATAAATATTTGTGTTTCATATGTTCATGCATCCATATTCCAAAAAAAAAAATGATAACATTAATTGCTTGCATTTGAATTTAATAGTGTAGCTATTATCACTAGTAAATCTTAAATTATTTTTTTGATTAATAGAAATTAACCTAATTATAAATTAATATAAATAATTAAAATTTTATTCTAATTTTTACATGTATGAGCTATAATTTGAAAGGTGCATAGCATGGAAACTCAAGGTCATAGGGCTACTGATCTATAGGAGATCTTGATATCTCGTACCTTTGGTATAACAATGACTTATACCTTGAAATTTGTAGTAAATTATATATTAAGGATAAACTATTTATTTTAATTAAATTTATTAAAATTTCTTAATTCCATCATTATGTTAGCATGTTTGCATATGTTTATGAATTAATAAGTATATAGTATGGAGATCTAGAGAACGCGAGACTTTAAGTAGTTCCAAAGGGGTCTCTGATTACCTCACTTCCCTAATTCAATAATAACATATACTTATATAAATTCAATATAAACATGTGTATGCATATGCATAAAATTAAAACTCTCCTTTCCTATGATATTTATGCATCATGTATCCATAATTTACAGCAAATATTAATAAAGGTATACTAGTTCCTCCATGCATTCAGTATGAAGTAACTAAATATCATTAGCTAATTATTGTATGCATTAAAATGAATACTAAAGAATAATGAGGCAAGGTTGAGAGAATATCATCATCTCAACTATACTTTGGTTGCACTAATCTTAAAAAATATCTTTTGCATGTAAGATAACTTCCTTAAGTCAAATCCAAACATAAAGTTTAGTAAAACTTGCAACACTTCATTAAAAGAGTTAAAATAATTAAATACACCTATTAAATCCAACCTAAGGTTAGGGATTAAGGTAGGTTTTACCCCTCCTTTTTCTCTTTATAACTCTAAATCTAAATGAAATTAAAAACGAAATTGAAAGGTCAAGTCTAAAAATTATTTCAAATTATTAATCATGGAAAGTGTGACCACCCATAATAAGAATCTAAACATCCATCATTAGAATGTTTCAAACACTAAGATCTAATCATGACATGCCACACTAAACCTATCACACACATTAGAATGTTAAGTCATTGATCCTAGTCTTAGGTTAGGCTGGTGATTGTTGTGATGATGTGATGTTTATTTTGTGATATAATTTTTTAGACTGAATGTTAGGATTGATTGTGCGTACTCTGGATGTTTTGATGAAATTAGACTAATGATATTTTCTACTGGAGATGCTGCTTAAGGGACTGCTATAATAAAATACTTAAAAATGCTTCTTGCTTACAAATACTACTTAAGTCCCTAAGCATAGCCCATTAAGATAGGTGAACTTGGTGATCGAAGGTAGGGTGCTAAGCCCAAATGTATGAAATATAACTACTTCATTTGAATGTGTGCTAAGCTAACCTATATTTTGAAGGTATAATTAGATTTTTATTTCAAATAATGTAACATCTATAATTGGCTTAGGATTAGAGCTATGAGGTTTAGGATGACCAATGGCTAAAAGACTTAGACCTAGGAGGCCCTGTGATGCCTAAAGTATTCAAATCCATGAAGCAAAGTAAAGATGAAGAACTGAAAACTCACATTGCTTTATTTTCATTTATAATTTAATTATAATTTGAGTTGTATAAAGGTAGAGCTCGGCTATCAATTTTTTTTCTTTTTCGGGGTGCACAGCAGCACCCGGCAACACCAACCTTTTATTCTCTTAATCGATAATATTTTTATCGTTATGTTTACATTGATTAAGTAATATAAATGGCATGCTCTTCATAGGTTTTTTAAAGTTTGAATATTTGTTTTATGATCTAGATGTTATAGGCTCTTTAGAAACTTAAATTTTCTAATCCAATTAATCAACTTTTATTAAATTTTAATAAACTCATAACATTACTCTAAAGCTTAGGTATCTTAATCAAAAAATAAAAAGATTTACCAATCCCCTTAGCTATATCATTGTATGTTATAACATCATGCATGCATATTATCTCACTCTTGAAAATAGGAGATCTCCACTCTTGTATGATAAGAGACAAGGCTTAACCTATAAGAGTAGTCTCTTATAGTGAAGAACATTTCTTCTCATCGATTTAGCCCATGATTTAATTTTATCATGAATTTAGGCATAAATTTGCTCATACCTTATTCTAAAATGATAAGTCAAAAATGAAATAAAAGTTATAAATTTTGTTTCATTATTCTTAGCATAATTTTCATACCAGCCATGATCTAGTCTATTAGGGAGTGAATTTAGGACTCTAAATTCTTTTTTAATAAATAACAGCCTAGCTATCTTGAATTTACATAAGACGATCTTGAAAGATGATTTATGGGTTTTTCTAGAAATGAAATTATTGAATGCAAATTCATATGTAGATAATGTTAAATCCTAATTTTCTAAATTTTTTTCTAATTAAGCACCTTAGTAAATTTTCTAATGTTTTATTGACTACTTTCATTTGTTCATCTATTTGTGGATGAAATACACATGAGAAATATAATTGTGTTCCCATAGTTCCTATACGATGTTTCAAAAATAGGATATAAGTTTAATGTCTCTATTGGAAACTATAATAGATAGGACTCCGTGCAATTTGATAATTTCTTTATAGAACAATTTTGCTATATGAGATACATCATTTAATTTTTAACAAGGTATGAAACTTTCAATCATAGAAACTCTATCTACATTGAAACATATACTATCATGTTAGTGAGACATTTTATGTAAACCTAATGTGAAATCTATAGATAGATCTTCTCATGATCTAGAAGGAATAGGTTATGAAGTGTAATGACCTACCTTAGTTTGAAAATTTTAGCTTGACAACAAGTGTAACATTAGACTACTATACGCATAACATCTTTTTGTAGGAAAGGCTAATAAAATCTTTGCTCAATTAATGTTTGGGCCTTTAATTGATCAAAATGCCTTGATATACCTCTTGAATATAATTTAGTGATATGAATTTCCTTAAGAGATGTTCTAGTAATACATAATTTCTTACCTTTGTAAAGATATCCATCTAAAATGATAAAGGAGTTATCAAAAGTCAAAAGATTAGATTCGTGATCTAAGTATATCATATGAAAAATTGGGCAAATTTTTAATCTTCCTTTAAAGTTTTAAATTCATAGATTTGAAATTCAAAGGAAAAAACCCAAAGAGATAATCTATAAAGTTTAAGCATAAAGGAAAAGTCTTGAAGGTATTTATTGGGTTGCATGTCTATGATTTAGTTTCTTTAGGGAGATAATATACTTTAGGGCTTCATGATCATTTTTCAAAATAAATTCTTTATGTAAGAGATGATGTTTTTAGTGGTTAAGAGTTTAAATAATCATATAAAACCCTTGACCATATGTAGAATACTTTTGCCTAGCATCTTTTAATTTTTCATTGAAGAAAGTAATTGGATAGTTTTCTTGACTTAATATTCCTTCAATTTCAATACCTGATGCATCACAAGACACTTCAAAAACTTTATTGAAGTTAGGAAGTCTTAAGACAGGTGAGAAAGTCATAAGGGTTTTAAATCATTGCATGGCTTTCTCAACATTTGTAGTCCATATAAACTTATCTTCTTTTAAGATGTCAGTGATAGGGGGGTCACAACAGTGTTAAAATTCCATATAAACTTTCTATAGAAACTTTCTAATCCATGGAAACTTCTAACACCTTAAAAGACTTTACAATTGCCCACTCTAAAATAATGATGGGTCAAACTTCGAAGTTGATAACTTTAATTTTTTGATGGGTCAGCCTTTAATCTATTAGTAGATATGATGAAAGCTATGAAAATGACTTGACTTTAATAAAAAAATATATTCTTTAAAGTTTGCATACAATTTTAATGATCTTAATTTCTTTAAGACTATTCTTAGGTGATGTAGATGTGACTTTTCATATAAACTATAAATAAGAATATCATCAAAATAGACTACAAAAAATTGACCAATAAAAGGTTTTAGTATAGTGTTAATTAGTCTCATGAATGTATTAGGTGCACTTAAAAGATCAAATGGCATGACTAATCATTCATAAAGATAATCAAGAGTTTTAAACATTATCTTCCATTCATCATCTAGTCTAATTCTTATCTGATGGTATCCACTTCTCAAATTAATTTTAGAGAACAAAGATTAGCCTAAAATAAGATCTAACATGTCATCCAACCAAGGTATAGAAAACTATAACACAAGGACTAAGATTTTCTTTAATAAAATCCTTCTTTAGAAGCTGATCTACTTATCATTTTAACTCTGCATGCTCTATTGGATTTATCTTATAATGGGATAAATTAGGTATTTGGAAAGCAAGAATCAGATAGCTTGTTGTATATCCTTTAATGGTGGTAGCTCATTAGGTAAGTCATTGGGGATTAAATCAGTAAATTTAGATAATAGATTTAAGACTACCATAGCTATGTTATTATTATTGATATCAATGAATATTTCTCAAATGTTCAAGATCAATAGAGAAGTAGGATCATTGAACTCTCTAACTAAGTGTCAAAATCCTAAGATTATAATTTAAATTCAAGGAGATTCACACATATTACCATGTATATCAGAAGTATCATCCTTAGCACTCGTTGGTAATATCACTATCAATTAGAGCTTTGCATTCTTCCCTTGATTGGGTTTGTGTTGTAGTTAAAAATTAGGTTTATGAGGAAGTGCAAGAAGAATTCTATGTGAGGGTGTAATTGAGCTCTTTTCATTAGTCTTTATGAAGAATAACTTGATTTTTTTTCTCATTATGTTTGAATACGTATGTGTTTTCATGCCCATTATGGATATGATCTTTCTAATAGGTTTTGACCTATTTTCATTAGAAGAACATCACACCAAATTTAATCATTATAGCTACCTATTTTAATTAAAATAAGATAGTTATTAGTGATAAGTTGGGATGTATGATTTACTTAACTGACTTGGAATGGTTCTAGTGAGATTTAGCTATAAGATTGGCTCTAATGATGGCATAAATTGATATAACTTTCATAGCACTATCTCCATCCATTACTAGTTTACACCGTTGTGTGTTGGCTTGGTTATTTAGCTGAGTGGCAAGTTAATATTGGATGATCACCTTAACTAGCTAATTTAAGTATACATAGGGTATACAACTAGTAATTTGATACCATTTTCTTTCTTTCCCCTCCAAAACCTAATATAGCTTCCTTTAGTTTTCCCTACAAACATTAACATAATTTCTAACCATTTTTTAACCTTTGAGCTTTCTTTTATAAGGCTATACTTTCATTCCACCACTTAATGACTCCATTCTCTTGATTATAACCTAATATTTTTCTCTACATCTAAGAACCAAGAAAATCTTTATCAAGTGTAAATATATACTTTCGATCATGAGTAAACAACCATAAGTATTTTTAATAACTTATCTCACCGTAAAACTCATTTTCTAAAATGATTTTTCAAATCAACTTAAAATAATCAATATGGACTACTCTTGCCACAACTTCTTAAACCTCTCATCATTCGATCAAATTTTGATACTAAAATCAAATAAAAATAATCATTTTATAGTTTATATGTTTATCTTTAATGGTAAATATAATGGTGTTTTCATCATTTTCATCATTATCAATTTCTCATAGGCTTAATTATTAATTGAAGTGATGTAAAATTATTGGTTAGGAGTAATAAAAATATGTCAAAATGAAGATTTCTTGACCATCTATAGAAGTTAAAAAATTTTAAATTATCTAATAACGTTAGCCATTAAGCCCATCTACATATGACTCAAATAATATAAATTACCTCAATAAAAATGATTCGTTAATAAATTGATCTAACAAAGTAATGGCTGAGTAATAAGTCCAAAATTAGTTTAAGAAGATTCAAATTAGTTTAAAAAAGAGTTCCAATATCATAGCATAAGTTAGAACTTTGTTCAAATTTTATTTGAACCAAGTTTAAATCTTTATTTTAATAGTGATTTGATCATAATTTTGTATCGAGTTGTCAAACACTAAGTTCTATATACGAGTTTGTATTAAGTTTCAATAAGATTTGGTTACTCAATAAAATGCCCTAATTTATATGTTAAAATAAGATTTAAATCTTACATTATTTGTTTGAATTTAGTTTGAAGTTTGTTTTACAATGACTCTCAAATCTACAATTTTTAAATTTTTTTTTTATAATTTTTTATTTATTATATATATATATATATATATATATATATATATATATATATATATATATATATATATATATATATATATATATATATATATATATATATATATATATATATATATATATATTTGACCTCTCAACAATTTGAATGAATTAAAGAGAGTATGATTTTAAATGTCAGTTTAGTTTTCAGAAGGTAGATGGAATAGTAGATAAGACACTGCCTAGAGATTTCATCCTCATTTGGTGAGGGATTTAGATTTGGTTCCAAGTTTTCTATAGGCGCAAGCCCCAATAGTTAATTACTCTCTCTCAATAAGTAAGAGAGAACTTTCAATTAAGGCTAGTCATTAGAACGCTTAATGTGTAGCATATAGTAGCCGCATATAAAGTTTTAGAATTTAAGACTATGAAATTCAACATTTCAACTTAAATCGGATGGTTGGGGGAATGATTATGTGTCCGATTTAGATCCCATGGTTCTGACATCCTAGGCAGTCGCAATCCCTAGTTTACTTAGTCAGAGGAGATAGTTGACCCAACCTGAAAGAAGGATCCTCATCAGCAACACATGGGTTACGTCGTCCAAGAAATTCTTGTAGATTTGGGGTTGTGTTTATCTAAGGAGATAGTCTTAAGTCTACCTTAGCTACCAGAGGGCTATTTTTCCTATCAAGTATACCATATGATTCTGGCGAAGAGCCATTGGGGAGCATCTGACTGATGATCGTAATATAATGGAGCCTAACTGGCGGACCACGTCGAGGACTCGATCATGTACTTCATCTATGGAGCCTATTGGATAAGCCACACAGTCAGAGGACACGGGCCATGTCCTTACTGGCAAGAGATTGATTGAGAGTGAACATAATAGAACACTTGATTTGACATTGGCGCCTTTATGAGCTAGAGTTTTCTTAATTTGTCACCCCTGACAAACAGTTGTGGAAGGTAGATAGATTGAGTTTTGATTTAGGCTTTTAATGATTAAGTTTTATTTAAGCAATTTCAGATTGCTACTTAATTTGGTTTAAAAAATTAATTAATTTGAATATGTTTAAGAGCTTTAGATCTCGACTCATTTATGAGATGATTAGATCTATCATCACCACTAGTTTCTCGGATATTTTCTTGATTTGAAACTCTTATTATAAGTTTTAGGTTTTGTTAACCCTCACAAATAACTAGGAAGCAACCGGTCGCGGTATCCTCGGAATTTAAATATTGATAATGTAGGCCCATGGTGTATTTGAGAATTTAGGTAGTTTTATTTTTTTGAATTATGAGATTGATTTTGTATTTTCATTTAATTATTATTTTAGCCTGCGCAGCCTTTTCAGACATTAGAATTTGTGCTTGAAATTTCTATGTTTGAGCACATGCAAGTGTTTATAGTTTAGATAATTTTATCAAATTAGTGAAATCATTGATTTTGAAACATAATTAGAATGAAATTCCTTAATTCTTATATTGAAGGAAAGCTCTTTCATTCGCACAGTATTTAGTTTAGTGTCGCCTTCTATCTACTTGAATAAAGAATTGCATATTCGATGGCGACCATTTGAGAGTTTGTATAGGCTTTGAATAAAAATATATTCATTTTAGATATGTGTAATGAATTTATTTTTATTCAAGCACTTACATGTATTTTGGAATATTTGACCCAAAGGAGTGACTGCTATCAGATATGTAGAAGGACATACTTCATGCAGTTATATTCATACAAGTTTATATGTATGAAGCTCACCCAAAGGAAAGCTTCAATCCTCTCTAATTTTATCATTTAAGGACTTTTCACATTTTCTACAATAAGAGTTACTAGACCCAATTCAGATTCATTTTTAACTTCATATCAAATTCCCTATGTATTTGAAAACTAAACATCAAATTTATTGCAAGTTTGTTATGAGTTTAGTATTAACTTCCTTAAGTTTCACTTGCATTTAACTTGAGTATCCTCATTTGTTTAAACATATTAAACATTAAATCAAGCACTCATTTAGCAATAAATTAAGTGACTAAATTTACCTTCACTTAGTACATTTTCGTAGGATAATAATATTTATTGAGCACACCACCCTCTATTATTATTTTAAGGTACATGTTAACTCCACATTCCCTTTTCATTTTATTTTGTTTTAAGACTTTATGATTCACTATTAATTTAATATCCAGTTAATTTTAAATTGAAGTCTTAAAGATTTGATGAAATTTTTGCAGCCTCCAGGCGTCATCCCTGCGTAGAGGGCTGCATCAAGAGTATTTTGGCTTTCTCGGTACGCCCTCATGAGCATAGCTAGTGGTGTCTTGCAACACTGCAGCCAGTTTTTTATCTCATTATGCCCTCATGAGCATGAGGAGGCCTTAAAACCAGAAACAAGATATATAATGAAATATATATTCATCCCCCACCCTTTTTTTTTGTCTAGAAATTAGATAAATTTTTCACAACATTTCATGTGGGAGGAGCAACATCTAATGGATATTGGCTTACTTGGTATGCCTTCATGCGCATAGTGAGCAATGTCTTGTGACATCGCAGCCAATTTTTCATCTCGTCGCGCCCTCATGAGCACGTCAAAGCTGTCAAACCTGCAAAGAAATAAAAGCATGTATATATATTCATATTCACATATCCCACATGTTCTTACTTATTTTTTTCTGCGCATTGTAATGATCGATAAGGGAACGGGATTAGGCATGCCGAAAACTAAGAGAAGAACTCACCTCATGATGGTGTTCTTCTTCAATTACAGTGAAGAGAAGGGTCATAAAAGGGATGAAAATGGGAGGCGACGTCAAAAACTGGGAGAAGAATCTGCCTCATGACGGTGTTGCGTCTCGATTTCTATCATTTGCAAGGGAAGAAAGAGGGGTTGTTTGGCTGCAAGGTAGTGGAAATGCTAAAAACTTAAAGAAAAACTCACCTCATTACGGTGTTGCTTCTTGGTTTCTGTCATTTGCAAGGAAGGAAGAGGGGTTATTGGGCTGTAGGGGTAATGGAAATGCCGGAAACCTAAAGATGAACCCGCCTCATGATAGTGTTCCTCTCCAGTTACGGTGAAGAGAAGGGTCGAAAAGGGAAGTAGAAATAGGTAATGCTGGAAATCAGGAAAGGAGCTCTGAAGGAGGACAAGCTCTGCCCATGCTGGAGAAGAATAAAAAATCTCTTTGTTTGTAGAAGACCAAAAGTTTTGCAATGGTCATCGCTAGTTCTACATATCCATTGTAAAAATGAACAAGCAGTCCCATATAAAGTGCACCCAAATAAACCAAGCCATCCTCCAGAGATTGATTATTCAAATTAGTGCACAGAAAGATTGTCATTGTGATTGTAGCCATCAAAGTTAGTTGAAACAGTTTGAAGATGTAAACAAATGAATTCCTCTTCATTAGTGAAAACTCTCTTAAGAAGCAAACTTTTAGCAGTTCTGTTGGCTTTGTTCCATATTTTGAGGTTGGCAATGCAGCAAAATGGTCTTTCTTCCTGTGAAAATGGATTTGAAGTTCCTCTTCTAGTCTATTGTCTACATGAAATGAACAAAATGAATTTGAAAATTCATCAGCTGAAATGAAATGATATGGTTCATTTGTTGAAGTCCAATATTGCTACTGATCCTTCCTTGAAGTTACTTCTTGCAAGAAGTCAGCTACACCTTTTCTAGCAAGCAATTTGAAGCCATGGTTTCAAAAAAGTTGAGAACAAGCTCCCTATGACCTTGATACACAATATGTCCCTCTGCAAGAATGATGATGTCATCAAAAAGGTCATAATTTCAGGAGCAGGCTAAAGCAGAGAAAACAGTGTTGTCCCCCTCAGATTGTGAATGGATTGCTGGAGGGAATTTATAATTTGGAAGGTTGTGCAACTGTCAAAGCCGATTGATATTTCATCCATGAACATTGCCTTGGCTAGCCCAACTAGAATTTCTCCTATTGTAACTCATCTCTTTTGACCTCCAGATATCCCTCATATCATTGCATTTCCCACTAAGGTATCACATATCTAGTCTCCATCATCATATAGATATTCATATGGATCTGGTTTAATATTTCCTACATTCTCACTTCTTGTGGTATGTCAACATCTCATATCGAGTTCCTACTCGTTGACACATAGTAGAAAGCCAAAGTTTCTCTTCTTGTCTTCTCTCTCAATCATGAGATCATGTTGGTTGATGTGCGAGGTTCTCTTTGGAGAACTCATCCATCTTGTGGCCATTGTAAGTTACCATGCAAACCTTCTCCTTGATTGAGGGAAGGCTGGAAGAGAAGTTTGGATTTTTGAATGAGGGCAAAAAAAGAAGAAAAGAAGGAAAAGAAGGAAAGAAGGAAAAAAAGAGGGTTACCTTTCTGATTTGGAGGGAGGAAAGGAATCGGAGAGAAGTGGTCTTCATCCTGGATGAGGGGATGGGAGAAGAGGAAGAAGTTCCCATTGTCTGCTTGAGAAGGAGGAAGGAGGAAAAGGTTGAGGTCAGCGTCGCATGAAGTGAGCCGTGCAGGTGTTCATCTGAAGAGGAAAGGAAAGCGGTTTGCTACTGAAGAAGGATAGAACGGTGACTTTAATATAAACTTTACACTAATATGATTAGATATTCATAGTATATATATATATATATATATATATATATATCAATTAAAGGTTATTCTGATATTCTGAATGCAATGACACAGTCTGTTTCACAATCGGAGACCGTTTGGTTCAAGTCGGCGTCAAATTGGGTCCATTTTAGCTCAAAATGCTCGTCACTGCTTTCGACCGCTCGACATTCATATAGACTCATTCAAATTGAGTGTGAATAGTTTTACTTGATAGATTTCAATATTTCAAAGCTAACAGCGCAATCAATTTTGTGAACGGAGGTCATTTGGCTTGCATCGGTGCCTCCTAACTTTGATATACATGCAAGTGTGTTGATGACTTGATCAGTTGATCATCAAGTCATGCATTATTTATATTCTAACCAATTTTGATGTTCTGAACACGATAGTGAAGTCCATTCATCGATCGGAGGTCATTTGAGTTAATTTTGGTAACATCCTGTGTATTTCAGTCTCGATTTATGCGCTGTTACTTCTAATTATTTGACATTTGTACGAACTCATCTGATTTGAGCATGGATAGTCTCATTTGATAGTTTTTGATATTTCAAAGCTAACGGCATAATCAATTTCATGAACTAAGGTCGTTAGACATCGTCGCAACTTCCTGACTCTAGTATGTGCATCAACACATTGATAGCTCGATCGCTTTATCATGTGTTTCTTAGATTGTGCAATATTTATATTCTGATCAATTTTGATATTTTGAATATGATGGCAAAGTTTGTTCATCAATCAGCGGTCATTTTAACCATTTTCAATGACATCTAGTGCATTTTGAGCCTTAGTTTGCGTACTGTCACCTCCAAAGCCCATCGAATTTAACTTGTGGACTTGACTTGACTTATGTCACATATGTGAAGGTCAACAAATGCCCCCCAACAAATGTGATTCGTGCATGGAGCGAGTCACGTTTGTTGAAAATTGATTGACCCTTTGGGCTAGCTACAGAACCTGGATCATTTCAACTTCGATTGCAATAGCTTACGGAGCTTTGATATGATTGTCATTAGTATGATGCCTTATTTAGGACATGCTAAATGATGGGATTGACCGACTTGTCAGAATCAACTTATCAAATAGATAAGAGTTCTTACACCATCTACTTTCTGCTTCAATGGCTTTGATGTGATGACTTGGTGGTATTGTCATCAAACTGATGAACGGGGGCTCATTCACTGTGGCCTTTTCTTATGGCTTGTTAAGTGAGGAGAACATCAGTAACTCAGCCATTTATAGGCTTATTGAGTTTGACCTTTAGAACCCATCTGTGTCCTAGACTTCGAGATGTAGAGGTTGATATTTTTCCAATCTTAGTTGATTGAAGCTTCCAAAATTGGGAGTTCTTCTGAATTGATCTTTGACATTTGATGAACTTTGGGGACAAACTTTTGATATTTAGGGCTATTTTTTAAGCTTGCAGTTGATTCTTTTTGTTCTTGCAAAAGCTTGCACCTTTAATCATAACAGTTATAGATATATTTAG
This sequence comes from Cymbidium sinense, assembly GCA_021442155.1. Classification (NCBI taxonomy): domain Eukaryota; kingdom Viridiplantae; phylum Streptophyta; class Magnoliopsida; order Asparagales; family Orchidaceae; genus Cymbidium; species Cymbidium sinense. The sequence goes on from CM038226.1 coordinate 47,704,756, forward strand.
GGATCTTGGCATAAAGCTCGATGTCAACCTAAATATATATACAAGAAAGCCCCCTATTTCACAAAAGAGGATTGAACAATCTTGCTCATAAAAAAGGTGCTCGTGTCTAATAGGAGGATTGTAGATTAGCTCAGAAATGTATTACAGAGTTTGAACTTCTTTAATATAAATAAATGTAGCTCATTCTGATCATCATATATATTTATCTATGGATCTCAGCTTGTAGCACGACGTTGACTCAAATAAATATATAAAAATGCCCCCTATATCGCAGGAAAAATTCTAAAGTACTTCGAAAGAGCTCTAAAATAATTTAAGAAAATACATCAATATTTAAGTTTATATATTTAATCTTAAGAAGGTTTTAACATGAACCATTGATTTCACCTATGTATAAAGATCTAAAAAATGCCCCATGTGTAACAGGAAAATTTTCGGGGAAATTTTTTTTATCATCTTGAATAGGAATATTTATTTAAGGATCTTAACATGAAGGATGATGTCGACCTAAATAGATATACTAAAAAAATGCCCCCTATCTAATAGGGGGATGTTTTCTTTATTTCAGAAATGCATTCTTTCTTGCAAGAAAATTTCCAAGCTAAACTTACACATGTAATGACAATGATGAATAATTAGTTTTCTCAGCACTAGGACCAATTCTCCTTCTTAAAAAGTTTGATGGATTCATCCTATGATCAAAATATTTGGGAATCCTCTCTTAGTAGACTTCTGGATTTTGTTGAGCTTAGAGCCTAACTTTATCAAGCGCATCAAGCTCTTTCATCTGTAGATGGGCATTTTCATCTTGAGTGAGATTGTGTTGAATGACTACTCAGACTGAAGGTAGTTCAACTTCAAGTGGTAAGATTGCTTCAGCTCCAAATACTACCTCATAATGAGTGAATTCTTTGGGAGTATAATCCAGATGTCATGTCATTATCTTTCTTTAAGGCATTTTCACATCGAGGTTTTGGCCTTAAAATTTGATTACATTTTTGCTGGGACCTTTTGACGGTAGATTCTTGGACCTGTGGTCCAAGTGTCATGCCTCAATGCTCACCATGTGGGACTTGAATTGGTTGGCATTTTGTTGGGGTTGTAGAAGATCTCTTTGGTAGAGCAACTCTAGCCTCCATAATGATAGGACTTTATTATTTACTTTTCATCAATCCTTTCCCCTTAGAAACTCTAAGGACCCTATGCACTCTTGCATATACTATTTCGAGTTTTCTCACTGGAGAAGCTAGAACCTGATGTTGTCAGGTCCAGAAGTACTATTTGATTTGACCAATAGGACTGTTCCGCTTTACCCATCTTAGGCTATCAAATCTATTATGGGTTGGAACACTAGCTTTCGGTTCCACAGCTAATTGTATAATTTCTTGCTTGAACTAATATTTAACTCCTTTCTGTTCTAGAACTCTCCAAAGAACATCTCTTGAAACTTTATCTTAAGCTTTCTCTAAATCAATAAATATCATATGTAGATCCTCCTTACTTTCTCTATGCTTCTCCATCAAACCTCTTAACAAATGTATAGCATCCATAGTAGATCTACTAGCATGAAACCAAAGCGATTGTGAGAAACTTTTGTATCACATCGTAACCTATGTACTCAATTACTCTCTCCCATAATTTTAATGTATGACACATTAACTTAATTCCTCTATAATTTGCACACTCTTGTGCATCACCTTTATTCTTAAATATAACCAACAAACTCTTTCTCCCTCGGCATCTTTTAGTCTTTAAAATAACATTAAAAAGATTTGTAAGCCAAGAAATTTCTTGATCTCCTAAACATTTCCACACTTCTATTAGAATATTATCAGGTCCTATTATTTTTCCACATTTCATAGGAGCAACACATGGGTTATGTCATCCAAAAAATCTTTATAGACCTAGGGTGGTGTTTGTCTAAGGAGACAGTCTTAAGTTTACCTTAGTTGATAGAGGGTTGTTTGTCCTATCAAGTATACCCTATGATTCACAACTCAACAAACAAAGATATTGGGGAGCATACGAGCTACGGTTGTGATCATAATATAATGGAGCCTGATTGGCCAAACCACCCGATTAGAGGACTTTGATCATAACTGCATCATGGAACTCTTGGCCAATGATTGAGAGGACCAGAGCCACATCCTTATTGGCAAGAGATTGATTGAGAGTGAACATAATAGAACACTTGATTTGACATTGGCTCCATTATGAGCTAGAATTTTCTTAATTTGTCACCCCTGATATTTAGTTATGGAAGGTAGATAGATTGAGTTTTGATTTAAGCTTTTAATTATTGAGTTTCATTTAAGCAGTTTCAGATTGTTACTTAATTTGATTTTAAAAATTGATTAATTTGAATATATTTAAGAGCTTTAGATCCTGTCAACTCTGTTTAGCTACTAATAGAGGATTAGATCTATTGTCATGTGACAGAATTAGTTTTTGAGATATTTTACTTATTTGAAACTCTTATTATAGGTTTTTAGGTTTTGTTAACCCAAACCCAATCCTAAGACTAAACCGGGAAGCAACTCATGTAGCATCCTCAAATACTTGAATTTAAACATTCAGCATAATGTCGGGGCCAATGCGAGTGTATTTGAGAATTTAAGTAGTTTTTATTTTTTTTTAATTATGAGATTGATTTTGTATTTTCATTTAATTCTAATTTAGCCTACGTAGCCTTTTCAGACATTAGAATTTGCGCTTGAAATCTCTAATCCGAGCACATGCAGGTGTTTATAGCTTAGATAATTTCACCTAATTAATGAAATCATTAATTTTGGAACATAATTACAATGAAATTCTTTAATTCTTGTATTGAAGGAAAGCTCTTTTATTCGTGCAGTATTTAGTTTAGTGTCACCTTTTGTCCACTTGTACAAACAATTGCAGATCCGGTGGTGACTATTTGAGAGTTTGCACAAGCTTTGAATAAAAATATATTCATTTTAGATATGTGTAATGAATTTATTTTCATTCAAGCACTTACATGTATTTTGGAATATTTGACCCAAAGGAGTGACTGCTATCAGATATGTGCAAGGACATACTTCATGTAATTGTATTCATACAAGTTTATATGTATGAAGTTCACCCAAAGGAAAGCTTCAAGCCTCTCTAATTTTATCATATAAAGACTTTTCACATTTTCTACATTGCTAGACCCAATTCAGATTCATTTTTAACTTCATATCAAATTCCCTATTTATTTGAAAATTAAACTTCAAATTTATTGTAAGTTTGTTATGAGTTTAGTATTAACTTCCTTAAGTTTCACTTGCATTTAACTTGAGTATCCTCATTTGTTTGAACATATTAAGGAATGAATCAAGCACTCATTTAGAAATAAACTAAGTGACTAAATTCACCTTCACTTAGTATATTTTCATAAGATAATAATATTTATTGAGCACGCCACCCTCTATTATTACTTTAAGGTACACGTGAACTTCACATTCCCTTTTCATTTCATTTTGTTTTAAGACTTTATGCTTCACCATTTATTTAATATTCAATTAATTTTAAATTGAAATCTTAAAAATTTGATGAAATTTTGGCAGCTTTTGGGCATCATCCCCTTGTAGAGGGCTGCATCGGGAGTGTTTTGGCTTTCTCGGTATGCCATCATGAGCGTAGCGAGTGGTGTCTTGTGACACTACAACCGATTTTTCATCTCATCGCACCCTCATGAGTATGACGAGGTCTTCAAATCTGAAAGAAGACATATAATACAATATATATTCATTCACCCTCCACTCCCCCCTTTTTTCTAAGTCTAGAAATTAGACAAAATTTTGGCAGCATTTCATCTAGGAGGAGCGACATCTAACGGATGTTAGCTTACTCGATATGCCCTCATGAGTGTAGCGAGCAGTGTCTTGTGACACCACAGCTTATTTTTCATCTCGTCATGCCCTCATGAGCATGGCAAATATCAAGAAAACACAAGCATGTATATATATCCACATTCACATATCCCACATGTTCTGACTCAATTTTTTTTTTTTATTGCAATGTCGAGGAGCGAGGGTTAGGCATCGAAAGAGAAGAACTCACCTCATGAAGGTGTTCTTCTTCAGTTGCGGTGAAGAGAAGGGTCGTAAAAGGGATGAAAATGGGAGGCAACGCTAGAAACTGAGAGAAGAACCCGCCTCATGATGGTGTTAGGGGTAGGCGAAACTAAAGAAGAACCTCAACGGTTGCTTCTCGGTTTTAAATAATTTAAGGAAGAAAGAGGGGTTGTTTGGCTGCAGGGGTAATGGAAATGCTAGAAACCTAAAGAAGAACGCACCTCATGACAGTGTTCCTCTACGATTACGGCGAAGAGAAGGGTCGGAAAGGGAAGTAGAAATAGGTAATGTCGGAAACCAAAGAGGAGCTCTAAGAAAGGATAAGCTCTAGAGAAGAATAGGAAATCTCTTTGTTTGTATAAGATCGAAAGTTTTGCAATGGTCATCGCTAGTTTTGCATATCCATTGTAAAAATGAACAAGCAGTCCCATATAAAGTGCACCCAAATAAACAAAGCCATCCTCCACATATTGATTATTCATATTGGTGTGTAGAAAGATTGTCATTGTGATTGTAGCCATCAAAGTTAGTTGAAACAGTTTGAAGATGTAAACAAATGAATTCCTCTTCATTAGTAAAAACTCTCTTGAGAAGCAAGCTTTTAGCAGTTCCATTGGCTTTGTTCCATATTTTAAGGTTGGCAATGCAACAAAATGGTCTTTGTTCCTATCAAAAGGGATTTGAAGTTCCTCTTCTAGTCTATTGCCTACATGAAATGAAGAAAATGTATTTGAAAATTCATCAGCTAAAATGAAATGATATGGTTCATCTATTGAAGTCTAGTATTGTTGCTGATCCTTCCTTGAAGTTACTTCTTGCAAGAAGTCGGCTACACCTTTTCTAGCAAGCAATTTGAAGCCATGGTTTCAAAAAAATTGAGAATAAGCTCCCTAGGACCTTGATACACAATATGTCCCTCTGCAAGAATGATGATGTCATCAAAAAGGTAGTAATTTTAGGAGCAGGCTGAAGCAGAGAAAGTAGTGCTATCCCCCCTAGATTGTGAATGGATTGCTGGAGGGAATTTATAATTTGGAAGGTTGTGCAACTATCAAGGCCGGTTGATATTTCATCCATGAACATTGCCTTGGCTGGCCCAACTAACATTTCTCCTATTGTAACTCATCTCTTTTGACCTCCAGATATCCCTCGTATCATTGCATTTCCTACTAAGGTGTCTACACATATATCTAGTCCTAACATCTTCATATAGATATCAACATCTGGATCTGGTTTAATATTTCTTGCATTCTCACTTCTTGACAGGTTCAGCAACGTCTCATATCGAGTTCCTACTCCTTGACACAAAGCAAAGAAAGCCAAAGTTTCTCTTACTATCATCTCTCCAATGTGCAGATCATGCTGACTGATGTAAGCAGAGGTTCTCTATGGAACGAACACATCCATCTTGTGCCCATTGTAAGTTACCATGCCCGAAACCTTCTCTTTCGGTTGAGGGAAGTCGGAAGAATAGTTTGGATTTTCGAATGAGGGCAGAAGAAAGAAGAAGAAATGAGAAGGAAGAGGAAGTGGGAAGAAAAAGGAAAAAAAGAGGGTAACCTTTTCGATTTGGAGGGAGGAAAGGAAGCGAAGAGGGGGAGCCTTGCGGTCTTCATTTGGACGAGGGGGGATGGGAGAAGAGGAAAAAGTTCCCCTTTGTCTTGCGGTTTGCTTGAGAAGGAGGAAGGAGGGAACGGTTGAGGCCGAGCGTGCGCATGAAGTGGGGCTTCCTACAGATCGTTCGTGCGAAGAGGAAGGGGGAACGAGTGGGTTTGCTTCATGAAGAAGGATAGGGCCGACCGATTCACGTAGGGCTAGGATTAGATTTAGGTTATTAAATTGACTTTTTTTTTTATTGCTTACCTCACTTTAATGTGAACTTTGCGTCGATATGATTAGATAATAAATATATATATATATATATATATATCAATTTAAGATTATTCTGATGTTCCAAACGCAACGGCTCAGTCCGTTTCATAGTCGGAGGCTGTTTGGTTCAAGTCGGCATCAAATTGGGTCCATTTCAGCTTAAAATGCGTGTTGCTGCTTTTGATCGCTCGACATTCATGCTGACTAGTTTGAATTGAGTGAGAATAGTCTTACTTGATAGATTTTGACATTTGAAGCTAACAGTGCAATCAATTTCACGAATGGAGGTTGTTTGGCTTGCGTTGGTGCCTCTTAACTTTGATATACGTGCAGGTACATTAACGACTTGATCACTTGATCAGTTGATCATCAAGTCATGCAATATTTGTATTCTGACCAGTTTTGACGTTCTGAACGTGATGGCAAAGTCCATTCATCGATCGAAGGTTATTTGAGTTGATTTTGGCGACATCCTGTGTATTTCAACCTTGATTTGCGCCTGCCACATCTGATTATTCGACATTTGCACGAACTCATCTAATTTTAGCGTGGATAGTCTCATTTGATAGTTTTCGATATTTTGAAGCAAAATGCGCAATCAATTTTATGAACTGAGGTTGTTCGGACATCATCGCCGCGCGGCTTCACCGACTCTAATATGTCGGAAATATTGATTATCGGTGTGTTCAACAATTGCGCTATTTTATGATTAATTTTGACATTAGAATGGATGGAGTCGTTGTCGATCGAGAGATCGTTATTGATGTCCGTGTATTTTGAGCCTTAGTTTGTGTCATCACCTCAAGTCGTCATTTGACTTTGACTTGACTTGACGACTTATGACACATATGTGAAGGTAACATATATATATATATATCTAAATAATGGAAAATATATGAACAATGACCTTTCTAATAGGCATTGGAAGGAATCATGTAGTTCAACTTTTTGAAGGCTTTGTTTCTAAAAGATTATCAATAATTTCATTCAATCAAGTGTTAGAAAAGATATTTTAAACATATAGATTTGAGAAATATATTCGTTAGATGAGGGAATACTCTTAAATTAAAGAAAAAGACATTTTCTATCAAAATCAATATTTGGTCATAATTCTTAAAAAAAAATATCATAGAGATAAATTTATATCAAAATAGATTCATTATAAGATATAGAATGCCAAATTTACATTAAGATGGGTTAGCTGTAAATTGTTATGCAATTCTAATTTGGAGAATATATATATATATATATATATATGATATATATATATATATTCCTCTAGTGACCGCGAATCTTAATGCGAAAAGGCGATCAGTGAAGCTGAGATCAAGCACTTAAAATATCATTAAAAACTTTGAGACATCAGTTAAATTCCTAAAAAGCTCTTAAATATAGAGTGTTTATAGTCAAAACGAGCGTCTCGACGAGCCGGTTCCAACAAGCCAAAGATCTTACAATTCTGACTTCATTTGAGCATTCAAATATTTAAAATACATCAAATGATCAAAGGGATCATTGTGAGCCGTCTGATGAAGTGGAGTGGTACGGGTTTTACATGTATTTGACAGCGCTCCTCCGATAAATAGCCTCTCATTCCTCATGAGAAGCTCAAACAGAGAGAGCTCTAAAGATCCTCCAAAATCGTCGCAGCCACTTTCGTTGTCACCACCGTAGTCATGGATCGCCGTCAATCTATGTCGGTCTCCATCGCGGACTTCGGTGATTGTTCCTGCGTTTACGCCGGTAATTGTTCCCTGTATTTACGCGGTAATTGTTTCACCATTTTTGCCGGTAATTATTCCCGCATTTCTGGTGATTGCTCGCATAGTTCACCATCATCGCTACTACTAATGCTTTTACAATCTGATCGTTGTCACATAGCTGTTGTTCCTTTCTCATATACAATTCTATAATTCTGGTATCGGGAAGATCTTGTACTCTGAAACAGATACATAGTTGAAGCTTTTTACTGAGCTAGGCCCCGTGGTTTTTCTCTCTTTTCGAGATTTTCCATGTAAAAATTGCAGGTTTAATTGTTCACACTCAGTGTTGTGGATTTCACAACAAAGTTAAAGGCGAAAACTTTTACTCCTGGTGATTTTCCGCATAAGTTTGGCGTCATGGGAAGAGAACCCTTCAATCACAATTCCTGTGAACACCCTCGTTATGGCCAATAGGCGCAACACTCACTCCCTCCAACTCAACTCCGTCACTCGAAACCAATCCTTGAACCAAGGACACCAACCGCCTCACTTCCCCCTGATAGGCGTGACCACGGTGAAGGACAATCTCTTTAGTAGATCGTGTGCGTATGGAAGAGTCTCAAAATGAGATGATCCTTTTGTGAGGAACACAACTACTTGCGAAAATACATCTCCCCAAGATCGATCATTAGTAGGGAGGTCAAAATGCTAATTTCCTTGATCTTTGAAGTTCCTCACGTGATCTTGATCGCCCTGCGCTAGTTCTACTCATCCATCTGCGCTCAGCCATTGCTAATCCAATTGTGCGGTAGCTTGACACATTCTCATCTTGTATTGTCATGTTATTAGAATTATGGCGCTTAATGCAAGATGAATTTCACCTCCAAGATAGAAATCATCTTCCCCTCATCGTGGTATGAGGAATCCTCACCTTTGCCTATTCTTCAACATCCTATTCCGTGGGTTTCAAGCTTGAACATTGATTCCTCATGATGGGGTGACCACATGAACATCATCAACCATTCTACAGGGTATCATGCATATCCAGCGAGCTCGACACCTTTGCTTTTGTCGTCTTTCCGATTACCCTCAAGGGACAAGATCGCACTTGGTTCTACTCCTTTCCAAGAGAATCCATCCGTACCTTTGACGAACTCACCAACATTTTTGTAGAATAATTCATTGCAAACCGGAGGATCATTAAAGATTCCTCCCATCTCTCCGGCATTCATCAAAATGAGGGCGAATCACTTAAAGAATACTTTAGAGGTTCTCCTTAGAAGCTTCACCAAATACAGTGTAGCGAACTATTAAGAGTTTTCCTTGGAGGACTCCATCAGAACCTTTTACATCACTAATGAGAGGTCCTCATATGCCGACTTGGTTCATCATGTGGACAAATCTCTGGCGATGAGGCTATTACGCCCATGCAAATAATTTGGCATCTACTGGGAAAAGCGTAAAAGCACCCAGGAATCTGGGAGCGGTCCTATCAAAAGAAGCAAAAAGGTAGCGTGATCTCCCTCCACAACCCCCATATCAATGACGTGAACCACAGTCCGAAAAGGAATACATTGAACACATCTGTTAACCTCAATAGTATTGATATGAAAAAAATATCAAGTGCGCATCCACTGAAACTAAATTGAAGGAACAATATTATCACTTCCACAGTGGGACATACTCGAGGCAAACAACTCAAAGAAGAAATTGAGAGGCTCATTGGATATCTACGTCGATTATGAAGAATCAATCGACTCAAACAAACATACCTCCAAGCAACCGGACAATCATCACGAAATAATAAAATAATCATCAAGCGGTTGGAGAAAAAAGAAGGAGGACCAATACTATCTAATCAAGTTCTCATTACCATCTCGAAGAGGAGTTAAAGAAGTCTCTGATCATTCCATCACTTTTAATGACTCGGACTTAGAAGGTACATGTTCCTCATCAAGATCCACTTATCATCGTAGCGGGGATCGGTGACCCATCTATAATGTTAAGAGAATTTTGATTGACAATGGGAGTTGTTGATGTCTTATTTTACTCACATTTCTTAACATGCTGGTTAGGAAAAGCTCCAACCAGCTGGGACCATTGCGGGTTTGATAATAATGTAGTAGGGGACAATCACCCTTCTGTTGTCCTTGGTGAATTTTCCTCGACAAGTGGCTCATTTAATCCAATTCATGGTGGTCAAATTCACATATAATGCTATCTTTGGAAGGCCCCTCCAATCAATTTTGATGCAGTCACTTGATTATCTCATAGATGAAATTTCCAAGTTGGTTGTGAGTGAAATGCTGAACAAATGTTATCTCAGACAAGCTCGACCACGCCCATACAGATGACCGAAGATTTTAATTTTGAGATGAAGAAGTACCAGAAAACTTTGTCTTTGTTGCATTATCGGATGACCAACCATTACGAACGATGCAAGTTGGATCTGCTCTCGAGAACAAAGGAAAAATACATAGGTTTCTTGTAAAATCAAGACATCTTCACTTGGAGTTCAATGGACATGCGGGAGTCAACCTGTGATGTGCACTCCCTCAAGATCGATCGACATTCAAAGCGATCATCAGAAGAGTGAAGTTTTGCACGATCACATCAAGCTATTAAGCAAAGTTAACAAGCTTCTAAGCGGGATTCATCTGAGGTACATTACCCTACATGGCTAGAATGTTGTCATGGTTAAGAAAATAAATGGAACATGGAGAATGTGTATTGATTACACTGACCTTAACAAGGCTTGCAGAAAGATAGTTTTAGTCTTCCTCGAATTGATCGGTTGGTTGATGCTACTCAGACATCAAATGCTCGACTTTTTTGGATGCTTACTACGGTTATAACCAAATAAAAATTAACCGAGATGAAGAAGCTACAACATTTCAAACATATAAAGGTTTATCTTTGTTATCAAGTTATGCCATTTGGATTAAAAAATCTTTGGTGCTTCAACCTTATGAATAAGGTCTTTAAAGACCTACTAGGCATGATGGAGGTATATGTGGATGACATGTTGAGAAGCTTGGAAGAATCACAACATATTTCTGACTTAGAAATATGCTTTAACCTTCTTCGATGTTATAACATGAGACTTAACCCGACCAAATGTGCTTTTAGAGTTACATCAGGAAAATTTATTGGATTTATGGTAACCCACCGTGGGATAGAGGCCAACCCCGAGAAAATCAAAGCTCTCAAAAATATGACTCCTCCGAAGAATATTAAGGAAGTTCAACATTTGAATGGGAAATTCTTTGTGTTATTCTTCCCAGAGTTGGGATAGATACTTGCCATTCTTTAAAATATTAAAGGGAGCTAAAAATAATAATTTTCAATGGGTGATGAATGTCGGTCACTTTTGGCGACTAAGAGTATTTAGCATCTCCACCCACCACTATCAAACTATTCAAGGAGAGATGTTATACTTATATCTGATCTCTTCCATGCGATAAGCTCGGTTTTAGTGAGAAGAAAGTGGGATACAACGACCAATTTATTATGTCACAAAATTCTCTCGATATAGAAAGCGTTATCCACTTGCAAGGTGGCTCGGCTTTAGTTTTCTGTCAAAATTAGTCCATACTTCTGCTCACACTATACACTCATTTACCATTAAGGGTCATTACTGAAACCGAAGCATCACGGGAGGTTAATCAGTGGTGTAAAATTGGAAGAGTTTGATATAAATTTTCTACCTCCCTACTATAAAGTCTCAAGTACTAGACTTTATAAGTGGAATGCACTACCCAACTCGGAGGAGCTATCTACTACATGCCTTTCTCTCCTCAATGGACCCTCTATGTTGATGGAGCTTCAAGAAGTACTGGTGCTGGTGCGGGAATCTTACTTATTTCCCCCAGTAGAATACCTTAGAGTATGGACTTCGCCTAAAATTTCCTGCAACTAATAATATGGCTAAATATGAGGCTCTCATAGTAGGGTTGAGACTTGCCATTATGAAGCTCAAGACTTAGTGATACCTGACTCTCAACTTTAAGTTGAGGGAAACTTTAATGCTCATAATCCCAGGCACAATACCTCCACTTGGTGAAGTCTCTTCTTGCCCATTTCAAGACACATCAAATCATTCACATCTTGTGAGAGAAGAATACTTGGTGGCGGCTCTTGCTAAGCTTATCATCTTAGGGATCTGTTTAAGAAGGCATGTTGAAGGAATATATTTTTCAGTATCGAGGTCATGGATAATTCAAGCAATTGATGAGATAAAGAACATTTGTGGATGGACCCCATCTGTCTTTTCTACAGAAGGAACTCTTCACGAAGACTGCAATTTCATCTCCAAAGAAAGCTTTTCTTGTCGAGGTGAATTATACAAACTTTCTGGTGCCTCAAATGTCTCTCACCTTGGAGGATTACATTAAGAGGTCCACTGGGGATATGTGGTGAACACCTAGGAGGAAGGGCGCTAGCCCTTAAAATTATAAGGCAAGGGTTCTATTGGCCTACAATGAAACAAGACGCCTTAGAGTTCACAAAAAAAATGTGCAAGTTGTCAGTTGCACTCTAACCTCCCTTACATGCCGCATATAGAGCTCTCATCCATTCAAAGCTCAATGGGGATTGATATCATGGGACCTTTTTCGATAGCATTAGGGCAACGAAAGTTCATCATTTTAGCCGTCGACTACTTCACTAAATGGGTGGGAACCACTTTAAAATTAGAGACAAATACAATTTTGTGCGGAAAAATATAGATATCGATTGGTCTGCAAAGATCATCATTCAGAATGTAATTTACTGGAAAAATCTTTACGTCCTTTTGCAAAGATCATCACATTCAACTGCTGCATAGGGATGTAGCACATTCTCAATATGCAGACTACCAAGCAGACTATATACTAAAACATGTCTCGAGAAGGCGGGGCAATGGGTTGATGAGCTTTCTAATGTTCTTTGGGCTTCACGCACTATTTTGAGTGGTGGTCATTATAACTTGTGTTTGATGCAAGCTATTATACCGATAGATATTATGGTTCCAAGTCAGAGTTCAATTATTATCATGATGGTAATGAAGAAAAACTCACGACGGACCTACTCAGAAACTTGTGACATGGCCTACTACCCTCTATCACCAAAGGGTAGCTCACTTCACGAAGAGTAAAACTTAGTCCATATCACGGTGACTTCTATGAAGTCTCGAAGGCTGGGTAAGGCCCTCAAAATAAACTCTCACCTCTTTGGATGGCCCATATGTGGTTATAGCTATGGTGAAAACTTTCAAGCTCAAGGATTGGAGGAAAAAATTTACCTCGAACTTGAGAATCTCAGAAAATAGTATCAATAATTCCTATTTGTCAGACTTTTATTTTATCTTTTATCATTTCCTCTTCATAGCCAACCCACTTAGTGGGATAAAGACTTGTTGTTGTTGTTGTTATTGTTGTTGTTGTTATCATTTTCTCTTAAAACTCATATCTGTGTTAAAATCATCTTATGATTGTATGACTGAACTTATCAGAGTAATGAATTTATAGCTTTCTTCTTACAAACTTATTTCTTCTTCATTTAATCCTCTCACTTTATAAACATACAACTCACGTTATATCTCAATCGAAGCATGATCAATCCCAAGGGGACTTCCACGACCTCTTCTTAATGCCATCGAAGACTCGACAAACAACTAGGATAGGTCAAAAGATCTTTGGTGGACTTCTCACGGCCTCCTCAGGCAGGTTAATGTCAGTGAGACTGACGACAACCTAGGATAGGTCAAAAGGTCCTTGGTGGACTTCTCGGCCTCTTCCACAGTTAATGTTTTGACTCAAACAACCTAGGATAGGTCAAAAGGTCCTTGGTGGACTTCTCACAACCTCTTCCACCGAGTTGCGTCATCGGCGAGACTTCGACAAACAACCTAGGATAGGTCAAAGATCCTTGGTGGACTCCTGACCTCTTCCATACAGGTTAGCGTCATGAGATTACAACAACCGGATAGGTCAAAATCACGGTGAATTCAATTCACCTCGTAAGTGGGTTAATAATATTCCGACCAATTACCCCGGATAGGTAAAAATAAAATAAGAGCGTATCATCTAAAAAAAATTTTTTTTGATAGCATTAACATGATGATATAAGAAAGAATCAAGATTTACATACAACAATACATATAAAAAAATGCATCCTCAAGTGATGCATCATATCGATTGGTGATATCAACATCCTCTTCACCACTAGGAGATACTCCCTTGGACTCACTCTCAACTCCTTCATCTCCTGAATCGGACGAAGAGTCTTTGGATACTTTGGGAGGCAGTGCATACTAGCGGTCTTGCGATATATTAAGTTCCTTTTAGGAACCCTCGGATGAAGCCCTCCTCTAAACATTGGTACTCCAAGTCCTTCACTTTAACATCAAGTATATGATTGAGCTTCGAACATATTCTTGAGTGTATAAGCAGGAGTTCTTAAAGTCTTCCACCTTCAAAGAGATTTCATTTGCTTCCGACATTATATGCTCCTTCTCAGAAAGACAATCTTGTAATGCTTTCTTCTCCAGTTTGAGAGCTCTCTTTTCCACTACAAGTGCCTAAGTCTTTTCTCTTTCAGTCTCTATCCTCACCTCTCAATCATCATCATCGGCTCCACCTCTTAACAGAGAGAAAGAAAGTCGACATGTTAGCTTTCAGTTCGGTGATCCTCCAAAGTCACCACTTCTTTGGCTTTAATACTCATCTTTCGCTCATACTCGCCTTGCAGATATTTTATCTTCATAAATTCAATATTCTACTCATCTAAAGTGACACCCAAATAAGCCATCTACCCTAATGTTTGAGTTACCTATAAAGAAAAAAAACCATCACAAATATTACACAAAAGAAAAGAAGAAGAAAAGAAGAAAGAAGGGAAGACAACATATCAATTCATCTCGTTGGCCTTGTACATATGTGATTTAACACCTCTTCAGGAATGTGTGACTTCGAGAAATGAACTCACCCATCATGAGTTGAAACAGCTAAACTCTCAAAGGTCCAGGTGAACATCTTCTTGAGATATCCGTAGTCACTTCACACATGTCTTCTTTTTCTTTAGGGAAGAGATATTACCACCACCCTGATTTTGTGATGGGCTTCTTGAAAGAACCCTATGAATATGAGGAGACCTTTCATCACCTTTACTTAACCTTTTTAGTGGAAAAGAATGAGATCTCCCTGCCTGGATAGAAAGGTCAACCTTGAACATTCTATCTTCAATTATATATTTTGTGGCGTAACTCATGCGGCTTCTACATCGAGGGATATTAAGAGTTGCCAGGATCTCATTCTCCGAAATTAGCAATGGATTTGGAAGGTCATTCAATCTTCCCCATCTCTCAGGAAGGCCCCACTCATTTTTCACAAAAAATAATCTATTATACCAATTTCTAGATTGATCCCGTGCTGAAAATTCTATCAAATTCTTTATAGTCTGATAAAAAACACATCCCTTGGTATCACATGTAAATTTGCACATTCAACATAAGTATTTGATGTTCAAAGTAACACCACGCTCTCTGAAGAAGATAGCCAAACCGATGATGACCATTAAAGCTCGATGAAAAGCGTGACACACCACATATTTTGAATATCTCGATCAACTCAGAGCCAAAGGGAATCAGGTCCATGAAGAATCATCTCAAAAGCGGTAAAGTACCCAGCGGTGAGAGCGATTAGACTTTTTGGCAACAATGGCAACTCATTAGGAAGAAAAACTTTCTGCAAAACACCATTAAACTATCGATGACGATTGGATGGTATATCGTCTGTAATCGTCACACTATGGGTTTTCTTCATCACCACTGAAAATACATAATAAATAAAAGGGATAAATGACAAAATCGAGAATTTTGCAAAGCAACTCACTCACCCAATGCTTGGCCTCCTTTTGACTCTCTCCTCACTTGTGATAAAATTTTTCTATGATCGACAAAAGAATACACATATATGAGAAAAAGATAAAAAAAAGAGAGAAGATATTCTCTCGATGATGCTCATAAATTACCTTCAAACTTTCAGTCATTTGAGCGATAGTTTAAGCTAACGCTCCTCGCCATCTTGGCGGTTATCAATTGAATCATCCATTAAAGTCACGAAATCCAATTTCCTGAAAAAAGTTAATGCATGCCTTGATTGCCTCAAACGGACGGTTGAGGCGGCGATTGATGCCTCTTTGAGGGAAAAGCGGAACAACGATGTATGTCTGTGGGCGCTTACCTTGAACCGGATGGTCCAGGCGGTTGACGCCTCTTCGAGAGAAAAGCGGAATAACGATGTACGCCTTGGCCTCAAACGTCCGACGAGGGTTAGCCTCTTCGAGGGAACAACAACGTATGTAGTGGGCCTTGATCGCCTCGGCAGACGGTCGGCGACGGTTGGCGTCTCTTTGAAAATGGAACAACGGCGTAAGTACTGCTTGATCGCCTTCAAACAGGGCGGTCTGGTTGATGCCTCTTTCAAGAGAAAATTGGAGCGGCGTAATGGGCCGGATCAACTCACGACCCTCACTCAAGAAGAGAAGCATTAGAGCATTGAAGAAGTGTGCCTCCTCCCCTTAGCCCCAGGGAGTTTTATAGACCATATAGGCAAAAGGATAAAATCATCAAAATCGCCAAAACTACCAAAAGCAGTCAAAATCGCGTTTGGGCCCCGCAGACTCGAGCTGCCAGCGACCAGGCTGCAATACCGATAATGCGTAATAGCCACCGCCATGTGCCATGGCCTTTAGCCCGCTTTCACCCGTCACCTCGCCAGTGCGTTCATTCGACTGCATTGCCCAGCCAGCGCCCTGTGCCCGCATCGCCCACTTGATTAAGCGGTAGCTGCTACATGCCGGCGCTGGCATGAGCGGCGCCAAAGATAAGCGCTTCTGGCCATGGGCGCCATGGCCGTTCGACCGATGGTCCTGTCTGTGCTTGCCATACATATTTGTGGGTGCATCGCGTAGTCATCTTGTGCTTACGTGATGTTCTCTCAAAATGTGTGGTTAATGCGATTTAGTTGAAGAATTTGAAGTACAACATATATTTTTGATGATTGAGATAATATCATCCAAAAATGGCAAGGCGATGACCCCTAAAATTTCTCTAGTGAAACCGAATCTTGATGTCGCATAGTGATTGAATTGAAAATTCATCAATTTGAGACATGGAGTTAAATTCCTAAAAAATTCAAATATGGAATTTATAAATCAGAAATCGACGGCGTCTGTTCCAAGTTAGATCTTACAATTCTTCATTTGATCATTCAAATATTTAAAATACATCAAATGATCAAAGAATCAGGAGTCAGATGAAAGTGGTACGAGTTTTGCATGTATATTTACAGAGGCCCTTCCAATTTATAAATAGCTCATTCCTCATAAGGGGAAACAAGAGAGAGAGATAGCTCTAAAGATCATCAATCCAAAACCGTATTCCTCGACGTCGACCAGCCGTATTACCATGGCCGTATTGATCGCTGGTCGATCTCACGATCTCATCATCGAGGACTTCTGATTGTTCACGCATTTCGCGTAATTGTTCCTACATTTACTAGTAATTGTTCCGCATTTCAGTGATTGCTCATTCGGTTGTGTTCTTCTGTATTACAACCGATCGTTGTCATATTTTGTTGTTCCTTTCATATATCTGATATAATCCGTGTGGAAGATCTTGTACTCACGAAAACGGATACGTTGGAAGCTTTTCTTCTGGGTCTCTGGTTTTCTCTCTCTTTTGGGTTTTTCAAAAAAGTGGGTTTTATTATTCTTTTTTATCAATTGTGTTGGATTCATTGGCTAAGTGAAAACTTTCTCTAATTTGATTTTCTGTATGTATATATATATATATATATATATATATATATATATATATATATATATATATATATATATATATATATATATATATATATAATTCTTATGCATTTACATATTTAACATTTAAATTTAAATTTTTTACATATATAACTTCCCTATTTTTTAATATCACATTAAAAATACTATTATCACTTACTTTATGAATTTTTTTAATATAAGAAAGTATTAAATAAATAAATATTCAACTTTAAGTATTAGATATGTAAATTATGATATATATATATCTATATCTATCTATATATATATATATATATATATACATATATATATATATATGTATATATATATATACATATATATATATATATATACATACATATATATACATATATATACATATATATATATATACATATATATATATATAAATCTTTCTCTTTCAATTATTTTTTAAATTGGATTAATCAATTGCTGAATAATACTTATTCATTTAATTATTTACAATCAAATTACTATATTCAAAATATAACAATAGAAACAGTTCAGTTATATGATTTTCATAAAATTTGTTTCTCTACCTACCGAGGGGTAGGTTTGAAGAAGGTGCAATATATGGTCCCAATTTTTTATAGTTCACGTGGGACGGGATTCTGTCACGTCCTTACGTCGTTCACATTTTTATAGTAAATTAAATAGGTCAAATCAAGTAATTAATTAAATAATTTATAATTTATAATTTATAATTATACACAATTATAATAAATAATATTATAATTATCTTAAAAAGATTATTAAATTTTAACATATATATATAATCAGAATTTTTATTTTAGCTTGATAGAATGAAAATGTTAATAATACATCAGATATAATAATTTTTTTAAAATAACCAAATAAAATATTAAACTTCAATACCAATATATAAAATCTATTAAATAACTTATTTTTAAAAAATCACCTAATCAAATCATTTGTCATTTTAAAAGAACATATTCGATATAAAAAAAACCGGCTAATAAAAAACTTCAGCATGAAAAATTTAAGGGTTACTTGGATCAATTTTATTTTTTATTTTTTATTTTAATTTTTATATTATTTTTAAAAATATATTTATTTAAAGTATTTTTTATATAATTTATTTTTTCTTTTTAAAAATAAATAATATTGTTTTAAAAATATTCAAAATATCTAAAAGATATTTTGAATATTTTTAAAAATAATAAATATAAGCAAATAAATTTTATTTTTAAAGTAAAATATAAATAAAAATATAAAATATAAAATAAAATTTAAAAAATAAAAAAGATCTGAAACGGCTCTTAATGATGTGGAAAAAAAAAAATTATTCCAGCTTGGAATTTGTACTATAAAATTACCACTTTTCTTCCAACATCGCATCTTCACTGCAAACCAGAGAGGGTCCTAAACCAGTGCTTCTGTGCCATGGCTCCAACTTCTCAGGCACTTCTCTCACTCTCTCTCTCTCTCTCTCTCTCTCTCTCTCTCATGCCCTCAAATTTGAGAAACTTTTTATAATATGAAATCTGCACCATTAAATCTTCTTAAAATTATGTATTCAATGAAGATATCACCCCTCTAAAATAAGGAAAACTCAGTTTCTCACCAGTACATTTCAAATCCTGCATATACATTTATAATCTTTTGAAAAATATTATAGCTAGTGTGCTGCTTCAACAGAGTTCAATGGGACGGAACAACGGAGCGACGGCCGGAGGTGGCATGGTTACAGGCCCGATGATGGTGGAATGCAACCCGTTGCTTCGGGAAGTGAAATCTTCCATAAGAGGGGTGATGGCTGAGCTGCTTTCTGCGGCCAATCCTTCCAAGAATCTTTTATCTCTCGGCGCCGGCGACCCCGCCGTTTATCCCAAATTCTTCGGCAAAGGACGAGAGTTTTTCGCGGACGCCGTCAAGGCCACTGTCGCCTCCGCTCTTTACGACTCCTATCCTCCTGCCTTCGGCCTCCCCGCCGCTCGCCGGTGAGCTAACCCTCTCATGCCGTCTTTTATTTTCTTTTCGCTACAAAATGCTTTTATTTTATATTTTTCTAAACTTTAACTGCCTTAAATTCGTAGGCTCATTATACAGACACTGTATTTTAGAAAAAATTATTAGATGCAAATATAGAATATTATATTGAGATTTCAATAATATAAATATATATAGTCCTCAATTAATATATAATTATTCTATATTAATTATAAAATATTTTATATTATTATATATATTATCATATAATCAATATTATATCAATACATAAAATTTTATAATTAATAAATAAAAATTATTTATTAATTAAGCATCACATAATATTAAATTATTAAAAATTTAAATATAAAACTAATTATAAATTATATATATAAAATCTCTCATAATTTTAATGTTGATGAAAGTCATTGGCTCAAATTTAACGTAGAAGAGATTTGAATTTAAAATTTTGATATTATTTTTAAGAATTTTATTAAATAAAGGTAAAAATTATTTTAACTTTCTTTCTTGATTTCATTCACTGTTAGAGTAATCTGTAGCACGTGTTTTCACCAATAATCTTTAAATGGTACTGCTTACTATTTATAACTTGGCACCGCCAGTACCACATGCTTTTTTTGGGGGACAACACCAGAAACTTTATATCAGAGTTCTCAGTTGTTTTTTTTTTAATTTCTAGACTTAATATCAATATTGATTATTTTTAATTTTTATTAAAATTTCCTATTTCAGAAAGATTAAAAGAATTCAAAATTTATAGTAGTTAGCCTTTATATTATAAAAAAATACTAAATAATTATTTTATTGTTAATATCATTCAATATTTTTATCTTAATATAAATGACAATAGTATATAAATAAAAATTAAAATTTTAATGCTAGATATATGAATATATAAAAATTATATATTATATATATAAACCTTTTAAAATAAAATATATATATTAAAAATTATATTATTTCAAATGCATTTTAAACTTATACTAGACGTATATCAGAAGTTTAATCCAGTTATAAAAAATATCAACGTGCTTAATTTTTTATTTAAATAAAACTTTTAAAATTTTTAAATACTATGTAAACTTTTTTTTAATAGAATCAATTATTTTTAAATAATATATTTATTTTTTGACTTGAAAAAAATTGGCCTTTTCAGATATAAAATAAAACTGTATTAATAAAGTTTAAAATTTATTTTACTTTAAATTTTGAACTTGAATTATTTCACTTGTATGATAAAATTAATAATTTAGATTTATAAATATATAAAAATTATATGATATGCATTTAAATTTTCTTTTTTTATTAGTTTAATTTTTAAATGATTATTGCAATTTCGTTGATTATTTTCACATATTCTAAAAACTTTTTTCTAGCGGGTAGCTGTTTTTAATAAAATCAACTAGAGTGTAAAGTTTATAAAATAAAATAAATTATGTGATATTTTTAAAATAAAATAATTCTAATATGGTTAGTAGTTTTAAAAATAAATTATTTTATCGAAAGCACCTGAGATGGACTTAGGGGTGTCAATTCGAGTCGATATGTCGGGTTCAAGTCTAACCTAAAATTGATCCGACTCGAATATGTTTAACTTGAATCCGATCTGTTTATTAAACCGGTTAAAAATCTCAACCCGAATCTGATTTGATTTCAACCCAATTGACCTGGCACGACCCGAATGATATATTTATATATATTTTTTATATTAAAATCAAGTAAGATTGAGTCGAATTCTGATTCATTGATAAAAATCGGGTTAATTTCAAGTTTGTGGCTCAATTTTGAGGTAAATTTGAGTTGGTGGGTCAAAATCGAATCAATTTTTGATTGGTGGGTCAACTCGAATTCAATCTAAAATATTAATCTGATTAATTTATTCAATTCGAACCCAATCTAAAAATTATTTAGGCCAACTTAAATTTAAATTTTTTGAATCAAATTTATTTTGAATTATTATATCAGATTAATTTTTGACATTCTTAAATAAAATATAATTAGTACGTCAAATATATTAAAATTATGTACGTAAAATGCATCACATCAACATGTAAATCGTGCGTGACGTTATTGTCTTAGACTTGTAGTTGGTCTCGTGATTCAATTCCGGAGATCTCAAATTTGAATCTTAAAAGATACAACAGTATATGAATTTGTCTTGAACAAAAAAATCGTGCGTGACTGCGACTTCTCTATCTTATTTTAATCGATTATCAAAAATGTTGTCCCTACATTATAGCCTGAAGCAACATCTCCAAGTCGGAGCTGGCATTTATCATTGCCAGCTATTAAATATAAAAAACAATATTTTTATAATTTTTAAAGTGGCGTGTACATTTTTAAATATAGAAAAAAAATTATATTTAAAAATATCAAATTTTAAGTATTAAATATATAAATATATAAATATATAAATATATAAATATATAAAAATTATATATTATATATGTAAATTTCTCATTTTAATTTACAATTAATTGAAAAAATAATATATTTTAAATAATGCAACCAAATAACATCAAAAGAGTCTATCTCATACGTTCAATCTTATTTAATTAATATTTTTCTGAAGTATCAAATCATTACCGTTAATGACAAATATTACTGTCATTTCAGCATCTAATACTGACAATCATTATTATCATTATTTATTTATCAATTTTATTTATATTTTAATTGAAATAAAACATATTTGTTGATTTTAATTCTTGTTGAAAGATTTTTAAATATTTAATTATTATTCTGATTTTTTTTTAAATAAAGTTTTGAAAAATAATATTAAATAAAAATATTTTTTTAAAAATATTTAAAAAATAATAAAATATATTAAAATTGATCTAAAAGAAGATCAAAATAATTCAAAAAATTAACATCAGGAGATAATCCGTTTTCTTAACAATGGGTTGATTATTTTTTTTATCAACACTATGATGCGATTAAACCATTGCCAATGTCAATAAACTGGCGGCAGTGCTGTCGCGGAGTACTTACGGAGCGTGGTGAAAGGCGGCGGTTATTCGCGCGGCCATCCCGTCCAGCTGCGCGAGAGCGACGTCTTCCTCACTGTCGGCGCGACGCAGGCGCTGCAGACTACGCTCTCTGTCCTCGCCTCTTCCGGCGGCAATATCCTCCTCCCGCGTCCCGGTTTTTGTCTCTATGACTCCGCCTGCGTGCTGGCCGGCGTCGAATGCCGCTACTATGATCTCCTCCCCACCCGCAGCTGGGAAGCCGACCCCTCTCAAATCCGTGACCTCGCCGACTCCCGAACCCTCGCGATCGTCGTCATCAATCCTAACAACCCCTCAGGCGCGGCTTTCTCAGCCCACCACCTCCTCCAGGTCAGCTAGATCTGTCATCTTCTCCCTCTTTCGCAAACCTTTATGTCGATAATTAAGAAGTTAACATCATCTCAATGCAGATCGCGGAAATCGCTAGGGATTTTAAAATTCCCATCATCGCCGATGAGGTTTATGGGGGCATCGTCTTCGGGGGCGGTAAGTTCATTCCCATGGCTTCCTTTGCTTACTTGGCTCCAGTTATCACTATCGGTTCATTGTCCAAACGTTGGATGGTTCCTGGCTGGCGTTTCGGTTGGTTTGCAATTTGCGATCCGAATGGCGTCCTTCAAGAGGTATGCTTCTTACTTTCAATCTCCCACTATGCGGATGAACGAGATTTTTGCACTCTTTTCTCTACTTTAATTATGCAGTACAAGTAATTATCCATCTAATTCTTGCCCGCGGTAGGTGAGGAATGCAACAGAAATACTGATGAACATAAATCCCGGTCCATGTTCAGTGATCCAGGTTTTAAACATATCACACTGCTCATTCACAACCCTGCTCATTGGAAAATCTATTTACATTACAGGATATATTACTAATTTCTGACCCTCCCCATTGAGGCAGGCTGCAGTTCCAGCAATTCTGTCGGATTCAAACGTGGAGTTTCATGATAACGTGATAGCGTTATTGGAGTCCTGTATGGATACTCTTTTTAAGGGATTGGAGAAAATTGAAGTTCTGAAATGCTATTCCAGGCCTCAGGGATCCATGTTCATGATGGTAATGTCTGAGGATTCTTTGTGCTTCTGAAAATCCTCAGCCTCTGATATTTATTCCAGGTTGAGGTTGACACGAGTTCTGAGAACGACATGGATTTTGCCAAGGAGTTGATGAAAGAGGAGTCTGTGTTGGTTTTGCCAGGTTAGAATTTAACCATTACTAAGCTGTTTTCTGTGCTTAGCTTTCTCATCTGCATCAATTTTTTTAATATTTGTATACAGGTTGATTGTATTGACAATAGCTTAATTGTCAGCTGAGTTGAAGCAGCGTTAATTGAATGGGTAGAAGTGAACCCAACCAAAGGATAATTTTTCAACAAGGAGTTGATGAAAAGAGAGTCTGTTTTTTAGTCATCATAGCAATACACAACATGTACACAATAATCCGAACAATCTGAATACTGCACGCACGTAATAGTTTCTCCACTTTTATTATTTTTGCAACAATTAAAACTTTTGTTTCCTTGCACAACTAGGCCAATGTATTTCGTGCTCAAAGTGATTCTTATTAGCTTGCTCGGAATACACCATCATAGCTTAGTTGGCAACTATATAAATGATAATTTGTTATTTATTTTCTACTGAATATCATTTTTTCAGTAACTTTCATTATTTGAAAATGCATGCAATGGCAATAATCATTTGAGGTCTTTCTAGGTTCCATTATTGGTTTGAAGAATTGGGTTAGATTATTCTTCGGACTGCCCACTGATTTACTGAGTGAGGCATGCGAGCGGATGAGCTCCTTCTGCAAGCGTCGGATGGTTAGTAATGCATGGTGAATTTATCTTGTTCAGGGATATGGCTCGGAGCTGCTTATCAATTCTATTGGGCCTATAGAACTCCATTTACAGTGAAATCTAGTTGATAATGTGATTGTTCTTTATATGAATTAATTAATTACTTTGTATGTTTGTGAGATCTAAATGATAGTTGGCTTTTTATCATTGATTCTTATATTTTCTGTATTCCAGCTTTATTATTGTAATATCGATATTCTGTTTTGTGACTTTTATATCTCTAAAGTGAAAATTTTTAGGTAAATGAAATTTTTATTCACTCATATGAAGTGCGTATGTTAGGTGTGAAATCAGTCTTTACTTTCAGGAGGGGACAATTTGTATATTAGGGTAAAAGCCAAAGATAAAAATAATTTAAGACTAATTTGGCCATCACATGGAAGGGAAATTATAAAATTCAGAATTGGCCCCACCCCCCTCAACTCTTTCTAGATCTGCCCTTATATGCAAGAGCAAGAGTGACTGAGTAAGATGATGACTCAACGAGATCGAAAAAGCAGAAAAGTAGAGACCGACATTTAATATTGATTTTATTTCTGCATAAGTTGGTAATTTTATTATTAATTTTATGGATTATTTTTTTTGGTGGGGTATGTTTAGAGCCTAATCTTAGTTGAAAAATTATTAGAATACTAGAAGTGATAAATTTATACTATGAAATGATATTTAAAAAATATTGAAGCACTAGATAAAGATAAATATAATGATGGTTAATTAATTCAATGCATATTATATATTCTCTATTGAAATAATATTCCCCTCAGTATTAAATCTTATGAGAAAAAATAAAAGTCATCTTATCTTTGAGAGTTAATCAAGGCCTAGATTCAAGCTTTGACATATATATATATAAATTTGTGATTAAATTTACTCAATGCCCAAAAATATTATGAGAAAAAGAAAATCTGTCTCATCTCCATTTATTATCCCTTTATATAGAGTATATTCATATATTTTTATGGTATTTAAGACCATGTGGCAATATCATCTATAGTTCCTCAATATAGGTCAAGTCGAACTTTATGATTACATTGTGTTAATTTTTTTTTTTTTTGGAGAATTGAGGGCCTCTCAGTATTCATTTCAAAAATGAGAAGATTATATGATTAAAGTATATAAGATACAACTTGAAGTGCTATAAATGTAACAAAGAGAAAAGTCTAAAACCAAGAGAATCTATACCAATAAAGAGTAAATCATATATGCCAAAAAAGGAAATAAAACAAAAGTTAATTAGAAACCGAAACCAAAAGTGGACTCCGAAGGAGTTGAGCTCAGTAAAACCAGCGTATGAGAGATATCTGAATGGACTCCATCTAGGGAAGTCAAGTTTGCAAATAAGATCAGAATAGCCCTAGGATTGTAATCTCCAGAACAGGAGGAAATAGGCACAATCGAACAATAAGAGAATGATATAAAGTCTAGGATCATAACTTTCCAGTTGAGTCCAAGACATATGTTGGTGTAACATCATTGCTCCAACATAGTAAAAAGAAGAGCCCTCTCTTAATTGAATCCAGACGCAGATATGAGACTAGCAGAACTAGGCTATAATTGACATTCAAAAGAACCAAAGCAAGCCCAGTAAGCAAGGAAAAGAGACCTCTTGATATAATGAAAGAAGCAAACATATAACATAGTGAGCATGTTTAAGGGTAATATAAAGAGTGAATGCAATCCGACAAGCTTTCTTGTAATCTCCATTTGTAGCTTTTCTGTCTAATGATAAAACAAATCTTAGAAATAGTAATGTTAGTAAGAGAGGCCTTAGATTGAAAAATGTGAAGATTCCTTTCCAACCAAATGTATTGAGCCGTAATTGGGACAACAAGGAAGAAGAACTTCTTAGTAACCTTATAATTAATCTGTTCAACATGTAAAAGGAGCTGCTCAAAGGTGCAGCCCATGTGGAAGAAATTTTCCATAGGGATGCAAGCTTTAAGGACATCTATAGAGTAAATGCAATCAAAGAAGAGATGGAGTGCTTTTCATGTTCAGTTTGACACAGAACACACCAAGGGTCAACATTAATGCCTTTTTTAGTTAAACTATCTTTTGTTTTCAAGCCTTTCATGATAATCCTCCAAGCCAATGTAGCATATTTAAGAGAAAATCCTTTAAACCAAACAAACTTCACCCAGTCCGGTTTAAGCATGTCATTGAAGAGAAAGAGATGAGTGGATTTATGGCTATAATAATCTTTAGTCAACCAAAAATAATTGATTGGCTAGTTAGTAATAGGAGTTTTGCCAATCAATGTAATACAACTAGCTTGGGTAGTCGAGTTATACGGTAAGTTCCATGATTTATTACATATAATATCAAAAACCATGATATGTAAGGGACAATCAAACTTGGAAAATAAAGCATTGCCATATGTATGATAAAGAGAAGACCCTTCAAGCCTCTGATCAAAGTAAAAGGAGAGTTTACTATTGTTGACCACCTAAAAAGAGAAGTAGTTTTGATTCTCTTAGCAACAAAGATCCTTGTAAAGAGAAGATGCAGATGAAGTGAGATTGTCCCAAAAAGAGAAGTTCTTTCTAAAAACCAAGAGGAAAGAAGAGAGTTAGAGTTCTAAATCCTCCAAATCATTTTAGCTTTACACATCATATTACGGTTATCATACTAGGGATGCCAAGAACCTCGAGAGGATAGGTTTGGCAATTTTGGACTAAGAGATGGAGATGAGTTTGTTCTCATTGCCATTTTTTTTTGAAGAAAGTCCTTTACCAAGTTGGGAATTTTCTTCCTTAAACCTTTAGGCAAAGAGATGGATCTGCACCAATAATGAAGTAATTCCAGCAACTATATCTCACAAATTGAAGCCTTCTAGCAAACGAGAGAAGGTTATGCTTCCATCCATTGAACCATTGATTGAGTTTATTTATAGTTTTGGAACAGTCAAAACTTACATCTAGAATGAGAAATAGTCATGTACTCTCAAGGGAGAGGCTTATGAAGGAACCCTAGAGCATTGCTAAAAATTTCTCTAGCTGAAGCATCCACAGATTTAAAGAAACTTATAACAGATTTAGTAGCATTAAATGCAAAGTTGGACTCTCTATAAAACAAGTGAAGGAGCGTAGGGAGAAAGTTAAAATTAGCAAGGTCGGCCTTGCCAAACAAGAGAAGATCATTTGCATATATAAGATGAGAAATGGAATAATTATTTATCAGGATAGATTTGAATAAGTTATCACTATTGCATTTTTCCATAAGCCAAGAGAAGGCATCCATGCTGATAGAAAAGAGATAGGGAGACAAAAGGCAACCCTATCTCAGACGCGAGGAGGAAGGGAGGTAACCTCTCAATTCACCATTTAAGATAATAGAGAAGAGCACATTATCAATACATGCTTGAATTTAATTGACAAATTTTGGAAGGAAACTTCAAGAGGCGCAATCTGTGAAGGATATAGTGTCTATTAACATTATCAAATGCATTTTTCAAATCAATCTTTGCACAAAAACATTTAGAACAACCTTTATGTATGAACCCAAAAAGAATCTCATTTGCAAAGATAACATTTTCAGCTATGTCATGTCCCCTTAAGAAAGCTACTTGGGTCGAATGTATGAAAAATGGGAGAAGCAACTTCATTCTATCAGCTATAAGTTTCGAGATCACTTTGTAAAAAATGTTGCAAAAAGATATAGGTCTATAATCGCTAATATTTTCACCATGAGGACCCATAGGAATGAGAATAATAGCCAAATGCTTGAATTTAAGGGGAAGCTTAGAGGATGAGAAAAAGTATTGAACAACTTCCATGAATGACGGTCCAATGATGTCTCAAGTATCCACAAAAAACTTTGAGGTGAGGCCATCAGGTCTAGGAGCCTTATTGGGTCCAATAGAAAAAATAGCCTTCTTTATGTCTTCAGGAGTAAATGAAGCTATAAGAGAATCACTATCCTGTTGGGATAAATGAGGCCCAATAGGAATATCCAACCAATTATTGCTATAAGAGGTAGAGGGATTGTTTAGTAAATGAGAGTAGTATGATATAGTCTCCTTGACAATCTCATCTTGAGTAATAAGAGTGACATTAGAATTCAATGTGCTAATAGAATTCCTATTTTTTGAAGTTAGCTCTTTGATAAAGAAATTTTATGTCATCCTCACACTTAGAAAGCCAAGCACATTTAGCACGTTGAGCTACCCAGTTGTTCTCACAAGAGATGGCCTCACTTAGGCTAGCTTATAAAGTGGCTGATTCTGAAATTTTTGATGAGATGAAGTTGAAAGAGTTCCATTCAATGGATTTCAAAGCTTCTTTGACCTTTTTGAGTTGATTACAAAGGTCAAAGATGGGATCCCCTCCCCCACTACTTCACCAAGAATGCTAGACAATCTTATGAAAGTCAGGAAAAGAGCTCCAATAATTTTTATATTGGTAAAGTACCGGAGGAGAGCATGATGGGAGAATGATCAGAAGTCAGTGGGATCATAACTTTCCAATATGATAATGGAAAGGTGGAAATCTAGTGGTTATTGCAAAGCACCTGATCAAGTAAACATCTGATGGGATTGCTAAGTTGTTCATTAAACCAACTAAATGAGAGACCCAAATTTTTTAACTCAGTTAAACTAGAATTGAGAATGCAGTCGTTGAAGTCTATGAGCTTATAGGGAAGGGGAGCCCGACCCCTCAACTTTTCCAAAGTATTCTGAATACCCATAATTAATCAGGGCTCACTGATGGAAGAAGCAAGAGAGAGAATAGATTGCCATAATGCCTTCCTTCCATGATTACTATTTTCTGCATAAACAAAAGTGGCAAGAAAACTACTTGCATAGCTAGTAGTAAAACGACCATGTAAGAACTATAGATGGGAAAGGAAAATGAAAAATGTAGTCACTTCTATATTCCATTTAAACAGATATGACCATTAGGAGCATCCAAGAAGTTGTTATAGCTATCTTCATATTTTAAAATTTGGAATTTCTTTATATCAAGAGAAAGATGAGGGATTTTAGTCTCTAGCAAACACAACACATCAATATGATTTTCCATCACAAATTTTTCTGGGAGTGTGACCCTGGGAAGTATGTAGCCTCTACATTCCAAGAGGCAATATTAGATGATCCTAAATTTTTTGACCTTGGGAGGAAGACTCTTAGAGTTACTCTTTAGGCTCTTCTTGACAAGTAAGAATGTATGATGTTTAGGACATTAGAATCGTGTTACAGATTCTTGGGCTTTTATTATAGGAAGCAAATCTAAATTTGCAAATTGTGGACAATGAGGTTTGTAGTTTGGAGATGAGGGAAAATTGGAAGGGTTGTGAGCAAATGTGTTACAGATACTGCAAGGTGTAGGTTTCCATTCAGAAATTATCGACTGCACCAACTCTTTAGCATTTAGATAGATTGTGATGGAGTCCGAAAGAGAGGAGGAAGTAGAAATATGAATACACACTTGAGAAAAGGTGAGTCGAGAACTGTTAGCCATAAGAGGGTCCAAATGAGAGGGGTTCCAATCTTGCTGGTAATTTTAGAAATCTCCTTTTCTGACAAGAAAGAAAGAAAAATTAGGGAATTTTACCCAGAAAAGAACCTCCTTGAAGTCTTCACGAACAGGAGTGAAGTTCGGTGTCCATCTCTTAAATATAAAAGGTTTACCCAAAATAAACCAAGGACCACCGTTGAAGACCATCTCCATTTACTCCTCATAATTGAAATTGAAAAGGAAAAAACCATATGTTAAGGAATTAGATCAATATTACCGCTCAAATTCCAAACCTTCTTGATGCCTTGCAGAAGGTTGTCATAGAACGGTCACCTGCCGAGGGCATAACCAACCAGAGCTTTTTGCTAACATATTTAAAACATGATTTCTTAGTAAAAAAAAAAAAATAGGAAAACATCGTTCATATCAGCATATGTCTAGGATTTAACTTCACACCTTAGCCAAATATTTCTACTCTTTGATTGAATCAAGTTCATATATAAATATTCTCCAATCAAAAAATCCATTAATTTGAACTTGCAATCATAATGTTTTCTCTACTTAGCCTAATATGATTTTATTTTATTTTTTATCTTCATACTGCACCTATCAGCTATGTATGGTTAGTGTGATCCTCTCATATGCAACGAATGGTTGACTTCAAATATTTTAATCATTGTATGGTTACACATATCATGAAGAGTATAATTAATGGAGTGCATCATGTGCTTATTACTAGATTTATTGTAAAGAAACAATTGCTATAGTCATGGTTTTCTTGTGTTTGTAGTTTACGTATGATTACAAGACATCATATTATTATTTGATCTTATGTTGTACTATCACTTTATTTTAATATTGATCATAGGGGTGCATAAGGGTAAATTAAGTGTAATTCAAGCTTCAATGAGTATAAAAATGTAAGAAGGCATCTTCGAGGAAAGTAAGTCATCAAGGTTTGAAAGTAGCCAACCAAGACTGTAGTATTTGACTTTAGAATAAAGAATATTATCTTGGAGACTATTGCAAGCCGCTCCAATAGTTACATGATGTCCTAAAGGAAGTTATCAAGCATTTTAGCCATTGATGTATTCTCATCATCCTTTATCTCTTAAATAAATGAAGTGGTTGGATACTCCTCCACTAAATAAGCCATAACTATCTCCTACAAACATGGAAACACCCTATATTTTTGGAATTTGAATGCTCAAGTGTAATTTTAGGAAAAAAATTATTAATATGTTTTAATTATTATTATCATGAAGAATTAATGTGATTGAAATTTGAAT
Source organism: Cymbidium sinense (assembly GCA_021442155.1). Taxonomy (NCBI): domain Eukaryota; kingdom Viridiplantae; phylum Streptophyta; class Magnoliopsida; order Asparagales; family Orchidaceae; genus Cymbidium; species Cymbidium sinense. The sequence continues at coordinate 47,735,832 of CM038226.1, forward strand.
TTGAAAGTTTCTTGGTAAAACACCTTCCTCTTTAGTTTGATGGCCAAGAGCTCCTTTTGGTGATAAATTTATTTTTTTATGAATATTTTTATTCTATAAAATTAAAATTAAATTACTTTAACTCCTTTTATAGATATGTACTATCATCTTCTAACCTAATTCTACAATCTCCTATAAGAAATGGTGAAATGCCACTCCAATTGTAATTCAATGAAATTAGGTCAAGCTAGACCATTCTTGATTTTACATGACTTTATCCATATAGAATTACTTAAAAATTTACCAAATACTTTATATCATCACTATAAAATTTTCCAAATGCTTTCAGGTATTTGAACAAACAATAGCTTCTCCATTTACAAAATGCCACTGATGCAAATCATGTTGCAAATCTTAGCCAAGGAAGAGATTCAACTTATTTAGTCTTGCTTAACATATCCCTCATTGCTTCTACATCACACATATCACCACTTTAGAGTTTCTAAAACATTAAGGACAACTCCCACATAAAATACAAGCTATTAGAGTAATTTATTCCATGGCTACATTAATAATTAATTGAACTATGACATAGTATGATTTATCCATGCATGGACAATTATATTTTTTGGATCCACTTTAATAACATTTTTTGCCATCTTAACCATATTGTAGAGCAATCAATGAAATTTTATGTATTTTTTTCTTAATTTTTTTAGTGCTTAGGCGAATGTTGGAAAGTAAAATATAAGCATAAATTGAGTGTTGTATAAATGAGTGGCTTTACACTTGCAGACAAGACGATAATGTTGGAGTAGCTCTAGTGGTATATAACATTAGAAAGAGTCACCTTAGATAATTTAATTACTTAAAACATTGGTCGTATGATGACATAATTGAGAGAGTAGAGGTATTGACTAAACTTTTCAATTATGATTAATTAAAATCTTAATTAGGTAATTAAGCACATTAAAAAAAGTTTAGAAATAGGCCTAGTCGCCCATTTTATAAGTGACTAGCACCTACGTGGATTTAACGTCAGCGCCAGTCACTCATTCAACGGGCGAATGCTTGATTAAAATTTTTTTTCAAAAAAATTTGGCACAACTATGTTTTTTTGCTCATAAGACTCATCCGATGTCGGATTTGAGTGAGCTCGGTATCATTGGAAATGTAACGAAATTATCCAAGACTTTTATGTTGACAACCTTTGACGAATTGTGGGCTCGAAAATTTTCCACCTCTCGACATATATTTAATTGAAGAGAGTGATTTAATGTGTTGATGTAATTTTAGGATGGCAGATGAGATAGTAGATAAGACACTACCCAGAGATTTCATCCTCATTTGGTGAGAATTTTATATCCCTGGTTTCTTAAAAGCAAAGCCCCTATAGTTAATTACCTCCCACAAGTGAGAGAGAGAACTTTCAATTTCGTTTGGCCACTTAATGCGTAACATGTAGTAAGATGTGAAGTTTAAGAAGAGTGATTTAATGTGTTGATGTAATTTTGGATGAGAGTAGATAGTAACTACCCAGAGATTTCATCCTCATTTGGTGAGAATTTTATATCTGGTTCCAGGTTTCTTATAGGCGCAAGCCCCTATAGTTAATTACCCCTCCCAATAAGTGAGAGAGAGAGAACTTTCAATTAAGGCTAGTCGTTTGGCCACTTAATGCGTAACATGTAGTAGCAGCATGTGAAGTTTAAGATTTATATTTATGAAATTCATCATTTCATCTTAAATCGGATGGTTGGGGGAATGATGACATGCCCGATCTAGATCCCATGGTTTTGTCATCCGGGGTCGTCATGGTCCCAAGTCTACTTAGTCAGAGGAGGTACTCGACCCAACCCGACTAAAAAAATCTTATTAGCAAGAATAACATATGTTATCCATGAAATCCTTATATACCTGGGGTGGTGTTTGTCTAAGGAGAAGACTTAAGTCTATCTTAGCTGACAGAGGGCTATTTACCCTATCCAGTATACCTTATGATTCAAAACTCAAAGGGTAGAGCCATTGGAACATACGGGCTACGGTCATGATAATATAATATGACCGGCCAAACCACGATCAGAGGACTCGTCGAATCGCTTCATCTATGGAGCCTATCCCCAAGCCACGTAGTCGACACACGCCACCCTACTAGAAGAGATTGATTGAGAGTGAACATAGCAGAACACTTAATTTGACATTGACTCTTTTATGAGCTAGAGCTTTCTTAATTTTTCACTCTCAACAAACAATTGCGGAAGGTGGATAAATTGAGTTTTGCTCTAAGCTTTTAATGATAGGATTTTATTTAAGTATTTTAGATTGATATTTAACTTGAGTTAATTTGATTTAAAATTAGAATAATATTTTGATAGAAGTATCCCTATACTTGAGAATTTTAGATCTTATCGACTCTATTTAGATCTTAATAAAAGATTAGATCTATCGTCACATGACAGAATTAGTTTCTCAGATATTTTACTAAGTTGAAATTCTTATAAGAGATTTTTAAATTTTGTTAACCCGGACACAGCCCTAAGACTAAATCGGGAAACAACCCGCGCAGCATCCTCAGATACTTGAATCTAAACATTCAACATAGTGTCAGGGCCCATGCAGGTGATTAGTAATTTAAGTAATTTTATTTTTGAATTATGAGATTAATTTTGTATTTTCATTTAATTCTAATTTAGCCTACATAGCCTTTTCAGACATTAAAATTTGCACTTGAAATCTCTATGTCCGAGCACATGCAGGTATTTATATTAGAATTCACACTAATGATTTCATTGATTTTAAAAAATCATAATTTAGATATAAAATTACTTAATTTTTTGTATTGAAGGAAAACTCCTTCATTCGTGCAGCATTTAATTTAGTATCACCTTTTGTCTACTTGTACAAAGAATTACAGATCTCGTGATGACATGTATTATCAAATTTTCAAATTCTTAGATACTATTTGACTTGTAGTCTTTTATGAGCTTTATACACAATGGTTGCTCATATTTAGTGAAAATCTCTTTTGAAATTCATTTTTTTTTTAATTTAACTTGAAAATAACACTCAACAAATCTCATATGTATCAATTTTAATTTTAAATGCAAAGTTCAAATTATTCTTTTAAAGGCTACATTCATGAGTGATCATGAGTTGCCTAATTGAATTTGTGCTTATAAGAAAGCTACCAAATTTCGTGCACACTATATTCTCAATTTGGAATTGGATATTTAGACTTACCACCAATCATTTGTCTTTTAATATCCAATTAAGATCTTTACTTCATTTGAGATTTAAAATGATTGTTCAAATGCTCAATTAATATTGTTCATATTGATTACTTATTCATGAGTTTAACATTTTGAATTTTCAAAGAGAAGCTTTATTCACATAAGTAGAGTTCAAATCCAACATGAATTTATCCTTAACTCCACATCAAATCTCATATTTATTTGAAAACTAGACTTCAAATTTATTGTAAGTCTCTTATGATTTTGACATTTGTCTCCCAAAGAGAACTCACTTTACCGCTTCAATTTAAGCCATAGAGAATCACAATTAGAGTTTGTGAGTTTAATATTAACCTCCCCAAATTTTACTGCATTTAAAATGAGTGTTCTATTCTTTTCAAAATTTTCTTTAAATTCTCTCCCCCTATTTCTCTTTGATTCAATATTTATCTTCATATTTATCATATATTCCTTTATTAGACATAAGTTTAGGTAATTTTCATTTGATTTTATTTAAGTCTTGAATTTTAGTCTAAATTTCAACAGCCTCCGGGCGTCATCCTAGTGTGGGGGGCTACATCGGGAGTATTTTGCCTTTTTTGGTATACCCTAATGAGCATAGTGAGTGGTGTCTTGCAACACCGCAACTGATTTCCATCTCATTGCCCTAATGAGTATAACGAGGCCTTTAAACTTGAAAGAAGACATGCAATATAATATATATTAATTCCTTTTTTTTCTAAGTCTAAAAATTAGACAAAATTTCAACATAGCATTTCGTCTAGGGTGTGCGACATCTAACGGATGTTGGTTTACTCAGTATGCCCTCATGAGCATAGCTGTGTGACACAGAATTTCTCGTCGTGCTCATGAGTACGAGGCCTTCAAACGTACAAAGTAACACAAGCATGTATATATCCACATTCACACATTTATCTCACATGTTCTGACTTATCTTTCAGTGCGTTGCAATGATCGACAAGGAAACGGAGTTGGGTATGCCAGAAACTAAGAGAAGAACCCACCTCATGACGGTGTTCTTCTCTGGTTATGGCGAAGCAAAAATTAGAAATGTAATGCAAGGAGGGCGATGCCGGAAACCGAAAGAAGAACCCATCTCATGACGGTGTTCTTCTCTAGTTGCGGTGAAGTGAAAATTAGAAATGTAATGCAAGGAGGGCGACGCCGAAAATTGAAAGAAAAACCCACCTCATGACGGTGTTCTTCTCCAATTGCAGTGAAGCAAAAGTTAGAAATGTAATGCAAGGAAAGCAACATCGAAAATCGAAAGAACTCGCTTCATGATGGTGTTCTTCACCAGTTGCGGTGAAGCAAAAATTTGAAATGTAATGCAAGGAGGGTGACATTGGAAACCGAAAGAAGAACCCACCTCATTCTTGTTCTCCCAGCACAAGGAGAGTGATGAAATTCAGATTAGGAAATGGGAGAAGAATTTTGGATTAGCTGAGGGAAAGAGGGAAGATATTTTGGTTTTGATTTTGAGGGAGAAAGAAATAAGATGAAGAAGAAGAAAGAAGGAAAAAATCAGATTTTGATTTGGAGAAAGAAATGGAAGAAGAAGGAAAGGAAAGAATGGAAAAAAGAAGAAAAGAAGAAGAAGAGGGAAGGAAGAAAGAAAGGGTTTACCTTTTTCCGGTTTGGAGGAGGAGAGAAAAATGAGAGAGGGAGTTCCTGGTTTGGAGAAGGAAGAGAGCAAAAAAATGGGCGAGTTCCTTGCGGTTTGGAGAAGGAAGAGGGGGCATTACGAGCGGTTTTCATTTGAATGAAAGGGGAATGGATGGCCCAACTACTGCGAAGGGAAGAGCCGATCGGGAGCTCCTCTCGATGTGAAGAAGGGAGTCGTGAACCTTCTGACGAGAGGAGCTCGTGTGGAAGAGGGAGTTCAAACCATGTGCACTCGATCATGAGGAGGAGAAGAACCGGTCGATAGGGATTATTAGAGTGGAATTAGGGCATTAGGCTTATATTAGAAATTTTAAAATAATTTTTAAATTTATTTAATGACTTTAATTTGAATTTTATGTTAATAAAATTACATGGTCAATATATATACCAATCTTAGCTTTTTGATATTTCGAACGTAACAACATAGTCTATTTCATAATCGGAGGCCGTTTGGTTTAGGTTGGCATCAAATTGAGTTAATTTCAACTCAAAATGCGCATCACCGCTTTCGACCGATCGACATTGATGAAGACTTGCCCGAATTGAGTGTGAATAGTCTTACTTGATAGCTTTCGATGTTTAAAGCTAATGACTTGATCAATTTTATTAACGGAGGTCATTTGGTTTACGTCGATGCCTCCCACCTCGGTATGTAGGCTCAGATGATTCACCGCTTGATCGATTAACCAACAAGTTGTGAAATATTTATATTCTAATCGCTTTCAACTCAATGGTGAAGTTCGCTCATCGAGGAGGTCAGGGTTAATTTTGGTGATGTCCGCAATTTCATGTGCATCACTTCAAATCATTTGACAATTGCATAGACTTGTTCGAATTGAGCGTGAACAGTCTCATTTAGTAGTTTTCTATATTTTGAAGCTAACAACAAGATCCATTTTACAAACGGAGGTTGTTCGAACATCATCATAGCTTCCCGACTCTGATATGTCCATCGGCACATTGATAGCTCGCTAGCTTGATCGGTCGATCATTGGATTGTGCAACATTCATATTCCTATCAATTTCTACATTCTGAACATAGTGGTAAAGTTTGTTCATCGATCAGAGGTCATTTTGATCATTATCAGTGATGTCCAGTAAATTTTGAACCCCGATTTGTGCACTATCACCTCTGAAGTCCATCGAATTCGACTTGTGGGCTTGACTCGACTTATGACACATATGTGTAGGTCAATAAATGCCTCCCAATAAATATGATTCACGCATAAAGCGAGTCCCATTTATTGAAAATTGGTTGACCCTTTGGGTTGACCGCAGAACTTGGATCATTTTAGCTTCGATTGCAATAGTTTACAGAGCTTTGATAGTATTTGTCATTAGTATGATGCCCTATTTAGAACATGCTAATTTGTCAGACTTGACTTGTCAGATAGATAAGAGTTCTTACACTATCTACTCTCTACTTCGATGGCTTTGCTGAAGATCTCTTTCTTTTGAAAAGAAAACCAAAGGGTTTGAATATAAATGATCCATAAGAGAATCATGTGAATTAGGAATGATTTGATGAATTTAAGGTCAAAAGTTTGAAGGAGGGTTTTGATTTGGTTTGATTTATATTCATTTGATTTGGATGATTTGGATACCAATTCAGTTGTGAATACAAATGATGAAATAAGTGATTTATAAAAAATCACTTGGCTTTGGTTGATTTTAGCTGTTTGGTTAAGGCGCTTAGGAAGGTTTTGGAATTGGAATTGATAATGGATTTCAATCATCTAGAATTGGAGTTAGATTTGGAATTGATTTTGGATTTGAGTCACTCAATTAAGTTGGGATTGATTTATGGTTTGATTCATTTGGGATTGGAATTAATTGAGATTTGATTTGGATTGGTTTGAAGGAGAGTACATGGGCTAGATTTGAGCTATAGGGTAAGTGGTTACATTAAATCCCTAATGCATAGCCTAATCTATGATAAATCCTTCTAAGTCTCTGGTTAGGTTAGTGTTCACCTGTTCGACAAGGAACTCTTAGAGGAGTCTTATGTCTAAGATGGAGAAGTTGAAAACTCACTAAAAGTGAGGTCAACAAAGGGCAATAGGTGTGGTGACCGACAAGGCAGACATGGTGTTGATCGAGATGATCAACAATGAACTATCGCACACCAGAAAGGATCTACCCTAAACCCGGGTGTAGAAGGAATCAAGATCTTAGGTAATGTAAACTCACTTATGTCAATGACATAAGAGAGTGAAGGAAGAATCCACTAGGGATTAAATATGTGAGCCTTCTACTAGGGGAAAGGTTCAAGTTATCCACTAGGGATAAGAGGTTGTGAAATTTGCTGGGGATTAGAATTTGGAATCCACTGGGGATAAAAGTATGAACCTTCCACTAAGGGAGCAGGTTCAGGTTGGATTGAATTGACTCCACTAAGAAAATTAGAAAGATTTGCATCTCATCGAGGAGAAGCTGATCGATTTGATTGTTTAATTTAACTCCACTGGGAAGGTAGGTTGATTTTTTTTTAGATTTTAAAATTTGAATTTTGTGATGAACCCTGTCAATTTATAATGGATCACACTGAGTAAGTGTCACGTCGGCCTTGGCCTACTTCAGATTTACTAATCCAAAGGGGTAGTTTACCAACCACATAGTAAAACTATCCAACCAAAGGGGTGTCTTTTGGTGTACAGTGGCTATACTACAAAGAAAGTGTAGTAGAATTACATCCTCCAAAGTAGGGATCAATTGCTTGTGTGATCTGTTGAGATAATGAATTGAACCCAACCTTAGGCTGTCTACTGAGTTAATGCTGCTAGGGACTTAAATCAGCTCAAAGATAATCAAAATTAATTTTATTTTAATTATATTTGATGGATTCCGTTGGTTTGCGATGGACTGCACTAAGTAGGGGCCATGTTGGCCTTGGGCTACTTCAAATTTATTGATCTAAAGGGGGGTAGTTTCCTGGTGAAAGGGAGAACTATCCAACCAAAGGAGTGTCTTTCGATTTGCTAATTCAGGGAAGAAAGCAAAAGGACTCACATCTTCCTGAACAAAAGACCACTGTGGAGACACATTAGCAAGGTAACATGTCAAACTGACCTAGGGTTGTCTATCTGTTTATGACAGTCATGCTAGAGAGAATGCATAGTAGACTTACATCCTCCAGAGCGAAATGACCGTTAGGGCAACCTGTTTATGGCAAAACATATTGAACTCGATGTAAGGGCAACTACTGAGAGAGTGCCGACTTGATGACTTATCTCAACTAAAGTGTAAGTGAAATTCCTATGGGAGTTTTCCGACACTAAAGATGATGCCCGCTTGGGAAAGGGAGCTTGAATTCCTAATCCACAAGTGAATAAATTTATTTGTTTATTTTTTTATCGTGGACCCTATTGGTTTGCTAGAGACCACACTGAGAAGGAGCTTATATCAGCCTAGACCTATCTCAGATTTACTCATCCAAGGGAGAATCTATGCATCCTTGAATAAATTCTCCAATCACAAGGGTGGCTACTAGAAAGGGGGACTGTCCAATCCAAGAGTAGCTTGGGTAGTGTATAAATGGGGTCGCAAAGGATGTAATCCAAGTAGAGTGCCCGTAGGGGTGGGGCTGTTAAGGGCTTTATCCTGATCCTTGAAGAAGATAATGTCTATAAGTATTCAGTGGCCAACTCAAGCAGAAAGCATGGGGACTCATATCTGCCAAGAGTGGTATATCCACCGCATCACAATAGAGAACATCAACCAACCTGTGCCCATCGGTTCGCGATAATCGCCTGGGAAGAAAGCATCGGGACTCATCCTCCTACAAGGAACTGAGGCCGGGATAGTCTATCTTCGGCTCAACTTCGACTATCGACCGAAAGTGATTGCCACTGGGAACTTATATCAACTCAAAAGTAGTCGAGAGGAAAGGAGCCACTGGGGGACTTATCCTAAGCCTCAAATATACTCGACCTAGTTAGTGTATGATGGCTAGTTCAAGAAGAAAGCATGTAGGCTTACATCTTCTTAAATAAAGTCAATATGAGGTAGCTTATTGGCTGCGTGGTGAGGCCTACCAAACTAACAGGGCGCCTATTAATTTACAATGGTTAAGTCAGGATGAAAGTGCGGGGACTCATATCCGCCATACAAATGACCACTGGGGTGACACACTAGCAAGATAGCATGTTAGCTCGTCCTAGAGCAACTTGAGTGAGTGCCACAAGGGGCTTGCTCCCACATCAAAATAGCCTGAGATAAAAGATATGTGTTTGTGTTTGTATTAAAGGAGTACAGGATGCCGCTAGGGTTCTCTTACACCTAACTTAGCCATGCAAGTCGAAATATGATGTCTCTTGGGTTCTCTTACACATACTCTAGTAGCACTATATAATCATGTTTATTTTGTGTTCGTGTTGTGAAAGAAGGATATGATGCCACTTGGGTTCTCTTACACCCACCCTAAACACATCATGGCAGATTTACAAACAAGCAAACAATGCTTCGAATGAAGAGAATATTTTGGTGAATTGGAATGGAATTTTTGAAGATAATTATTTTCAAACATAATTTTATTGATAGTATTTCTTCAAATAGAGCCCATTTATTGGAAGCATCGGTTGTTCCCCTTTACAATTAATAAGTTGATAAGATCCTCCTTGGTAGGCCTTCTCTTTGACAAAAGGACCTTCCCAAGTGGGTTCAAACTTGCCTCCCATCTTTCGACAGGCAACAATCGATTTCCTTAGAACTAAAATAAGCTCACTTGAAAAGCTCTAGGCACTACCTTGTGAGCTTCAATCATCTTGGCTTTACACTCGAGGTGCATGCACGTAGTGTCTCTCCTCCAAACCTTCAAGCTCTTCTACAACTGTTTTTCTTTAGAATTTTACTACCCATTGTTATCCTTAGTGATGGGAGCTAACATCTAATGGTAAAATAGCTTTAGACCCATATACTAAATAGAACAGGGTAGATTGGGTTGGAGTCATGTATGTGGTGTGGTATGCCCACAAGGCTTCAACTAGCTGCTCATGCCACTATCGCTTGTTCTCATCGAGTGTCTTCTTTAGTATCTGGATGAGAGTTTTGTTGAATTCTTTTGCTAAGCCATTCGCCCTGGGATAGTAGATAGTGGAGTATCTCCAATCTATCCCATGTCTCCTAGAAAAGCTATTGGTCTTGGTGCTTTTTAATGTAGTACCATTATCGAATAATTGAGGCACCTGAACTGATATGGTTCTTAAAAAATTGAGCACGCCGAGTTGTGACCTCTCGAGTGGGATTGCCTCTCAATGGAAAAGTATTGGTGCTAGGGTGAAATGATGACCCTTAAGAAGGAGGATAAATCAAACCCATGTCGCACCAACACTCGAATGGCCATGAGACCAATGTAGGGTGTAGAATGTTGGGTGATTGGTGCAAGACTACACCATATATCTGACATTGATGGCATCTTCTAGCTACATCTATGCAGTCTGTAGTCATCGAAGGCCAGTAGTATCCTAGTCTCTTGATCTTTGCCTTCATCTTTGGACCGGATTGATGCGCTTCGCGTAGACCTGAATGTATCTCGATCACGATCTTATGGACTTCATGTTTTTCTAAACAGCATAACCACATTTGATTGAAAGATACAAGGTGTCATTCACGAGAGCATAGGAAAGAGCTCTTTATTTCATCGATGGGCTTGTGATTTCTCTTGAGGTAGTTTACCTTTAGTTAAATAATTTATGAATGGTTGCCTCCAATCCAGCTCCTCATCTTTCTTGGCAACGACAACCTCCCCTTCAAGAGAGAGTCTCTCAATGAGTTTAGCATCAACGAGGGATAAAACTTATCTATTTTGGACTATTATTAGAATGGGCTCATCTCACAAAACTCTTGGTTTGGCTAAAGCATCTACATCGTCTCTCACCTTGAGAAATCTTGTAGATGGTGACCTCGGGATTTGGGCCAAATGAACTCGTGGTAGTGGTGAAGCTTAGGTTTTAGAACCTTATAGGATCCAACAATCTAGTTGATGACCAGTTGAGAATCTCGTAGATGTTGATGCTTTTGACACACACTATAATAGCTAACTCCAGACTAGCAATCAAAGACTCATACTCAGCTTCTTTGTTGGTGCATGGATTGGAGAGATGGTATGAGAATCTCATCATATCGCGGTATGGAGTTAAAAGAATGATTCCTACCCATGCCTTTCCTAGAAGAGTAGATCGTGATTCTTCTCCTTTTTTGAAAGGAAGTGACACCATCAAAATATATTTCCCAATGGTAATTTTCAACCACCCCTAAGTTCAAGATTTGTTCATTAGGGAGATCATCATTAAGCGTAGAGTCAGCAAGAAGTGGGTGTTGTGCTAGAAAATCTACCAGTGCTTGTCCTTTCACCGCACGAAGGGGTATGAATGTGATGTCAAATTGTGAGAGAATTATGGACCAACATGCCAGTCATTCGAATAATATCGGCCATGTCATGAGATATTACAGTGGATTGGTTCTTGAAATCAAGTTTACCTTATGAGAGATCATGTAATGCCATAGCTTTTGGGATGCAAAGATGAGAGCTAGGAAATGTTTCTCAATAAGTGGGTTTTGCCTCAGCAGGGATTAGATGATGGTTGAGGTAGTAGAGTTCTCCTTCCCTTCATCATTGATTTGGGCCAACAAGGCGCCAAGGGAGTCATCCAATGCACCATTGTAAAGGATAAGTGGCTTGCTCGAGATAGGGACTACTAGAACTGGCGGCTTCACCAAATACTATTTGATGTCTTCAAAAGCATGCTGTCACTTATCATCCCACTTGAACTTAGCATCCTTTTTGATAAGTGCTGAAAATAGCTTGCATCTCCCTAAATAGATTTGAGATAAAGCACCTTAGATATGCCAACTGCCCTTGGAACGATCTGAGTTGAATTAGACATTTAGGGGGTGTCATTTCTAAGATAGCTTTGATCTTTTCTGGGTCTATCTCTATTCCTTAGTGTCGAAAAACAAACCCAAGGAACTTCCGGAGTTACTCTGAATTCACACTTCAGGGGGTTCATTTTGAGATTGAATTATCGTAACCTTTGAAAACTTCTCTCAAGTCAAAGAGATGGTATTCATTTTCTTTACTTTTGATAACTAGATCATCGACGTAGCTTTCTACTTGATGATGAATGAGTTCATCAAAAATCTGAGTCATGGCCCGCTGGTAAGTAGCACCAAAGATTTTAAGGCAAGGGCATGACCTTATAATAATAAAGATTTTGATCGGGTTCAAAAGTAGTATTCCTCTCATTCTCGGGGGCCATCTTAATTTGGTTGTAGCCAGATGACCCATCCATGAAGGCGAATATTGCATGAGATGAGACAATGTCCACCATTAACTCTGGTGTAGGAAGTAGAAATTCATCCTTAGGACATGCCTTATTTAAGTCTATGAAATTGATGCATATATAATTCTTCTTCTAACTAAGATGAATCGCTAAATTGTATTTTTCATCCCTAATAAAGCCAACATCATTTCAATTTGTTTTGACCTAATGTTTATTGGTCTTAGAATATGCTTAGTTTGTGATTGTAAGATAATCTGTATCTCCTCATACCAAGCAAAGCGTCCTTAAACTCCAATAGCTAACCAAGTCATTGGTGATTTCTTCTTCGTTATTAAGAATTGATGTATGTGGGTGTGGATCTTCTTATCACGAGGTTGATTTCTTTGAGCTTGATGGTTGAATTGATTTTTTTTTCAAATTTTGGAGGTGCATCTTTAATTTGAAGATCATCAACATCTAAAGTTTCTAAACACACCTCCTCATAAGAGTTAGTGTAGAAGATCTATCGGACTCAGATGATTGGTGACTAAAGTAATCATCTATTATTGGACCCACTATATCGAATCCTAGTCTTGGTCTTGATTGTGCATCCCTACCTTTATTGTCCCACAGCTTCTCAAAATACTCTAACCTGTGCTTGGACCATGTGTAAGGAATCAAACCTTTCTTTACAAGATTATGAACACAAGGCGAGTACCAATCAAAAGGTAATTCCATTAAATCTTTATATGAATCATTCTCAAGTTCTACATCTGCTTCTTGACTTGAGGATGATGATCTCAGCAGGAATCTCTTTGGCTTGACATCCATGGAAGATCTAGGGGCTTCTACCAAACCCTTCTTTTGAGAAGAAAGTGGGGTTTAAGGTTCCCAACTATGCCTAATGGTTTTACATAATCGATTGAATACATTTATGCTTTGCTTGGAGGCCTAGCCGTCTTTCTTGAGTGTCACCTCCAATGAGACCAGAGAGTTGGGGTGGTGTGCTAATCACATGAGACTCATCCTCCAAAGATTCTAAGTCTAATGTAGCGTACTCTTAGAACATAGCCTGTTGGTTGGCCAACCGGGTCTTCCATCTTTGAACGCCTCAGATCTACCTCCTCTACCCGTGGAGGTAATCATCTACCCATATGTCGTATGGTGGAATGAGCTATGGGTGGAATGTGGCTCTACCCCTTTTCACACTTGTACTCTTTCTTCTTTTCTTTTTCTTTTTTTTTCTTTTTCTTTTTCTTTTTCATTTTTTTCATTTGTATTTGAATTTTGGTCAAATTCACGAGAATATATGTTTTTATTTTAAGGAAGATAGTAGGTCTCATCTTCATATATCTCGACCTCTCTAACTGAGAATGGATTTTCTTCTCCTTTGACACAATATTCAATTCCATCTTTTTGAAACTTGATGCACTGATGAAGAGAGGATAGAACCATCTTGTTCTAGTGTATCCAAGGCTTACCAAGCTAAGCAGTGAATGATGTATTTGAATCAATTATATAGAACTTGGCTTTAGTCTTCTAGTCACCTATTTCCAAAGGTAACACTATGGAGCCTAAAGCCCTCTCACCTTGTTCATTGAATCCTCTTAACATCATCCGATCTCCTTGGAGTTCAGAGATGTCAATCCTCCAATAAGCAAGGTTTTCATGCTCATGTTCTTGATGCACTGGATCCAACACCCTAGAAAGTCGAATGCATATCCACTGTGATGTAGAGGGGGTGTTGTGCTCCATATCTCCCAGAAGAAGGTCTTCATCAGTGAATAAGAGTCCCTGGGCTTCTCTTGATTAATGTGTCTCCTCTCCAACAATGGTCAGCTGAGCTAAGCATATTTCTGGATCAAAAAGGGCCTTGATTGATGATTCCCTCATCTCTTTGGATAAGACAAGGGCATCATATATGCTAAGTTTACTTGGCAACTTTCTTAGGTGAGCAAGGACATTATAGTCAACTCTGGGCTAATCCTCCACAAGCATATCCATGGGTGGAGCATCCTGTGGAGGGGCTTCTTGATTATTAGAACCAATGACTTATTTTCCCTTATCTTGAAGTGCTGCCCTAGGAGGTAGAACCTTGCCATTGTAGAGGTTAACTTCGGTGATCTCTTGTGGCGGGTTAGTGGAAGATTCTACTTGCTCGTTGGGCATACCTACAGCTTCTCCTATAGGACCCTCAGAATCAGATGATTCCAAGTCTATCTCAAGAGGTGAACCCATATTATTTAGAAAAGGAAAGTCCATCTGTGAATCAAAAAGAGGATGATCAGAGTTATTATAGTTATTAAGACTTGAAGAGTTTTCTAGAGTAGTAGAATTAGATAACCCATCAGAAGTTGCATAGATGTAATTCAAACTAGCTTTCTTCCTTGATTTCTTTTATTTAAAAGGAGGTGCTTAGTAGAAATCTAGTAAAGTAAGTGGGGTGAGGGATTTGATGCCCTCATCCGCTGATACAAGATGTCTACTAGAAGAAGAACTAGCTGAAGTAGGAATGTCTGTAGTTGTGGAAATGGAATGGAGGACTCGGTGATGGTTGCACTACTTGGCTATCAGCAAGTATGTTGTCTGCTCTAGCTCCCACTTTCCTCAAGTTGTCTTTGGCAAATCTTCTTGATGTTGGAGGTTTTGCCTCAGAACTATAAGGAAAGTTTCTTGATTTTAGAAATAATCTTTTTAGAGGTTCGGCATAAAGAGATATCCCAACCTTCTTTTGTTTTGAGAGGATCACATGTATCTCCAAGGTTTACCATAATAGAATTGGAGGTTATTCTACTAGATATTCCTTAGGGATAACTATAGCACCCAACTTGTAGATATGCTCAAGTCAGTCCTTAAATGTAAAGCAATCTTCCAAAACATGGACTAACATGCGGTGGCAGGGGAAAAAAGTAAGGATCAATACTCTGCCCACTTCCTCCGGCTTCCTAGGCTTGGGTAGCTAAAAATCAGGTTTCTTTAAGAGGTTCTTAAAGATTTTTCTGACTACCTCCCTCTTAAATGAACAAGGTTTGTTTAAATTATCCAAAAGAGTATATGGATGATAGCTACCTGGGGGTGGGTATGTGTACCCTCTGAGGATGGCGGGGAGCTGAGGTGAGGCTACTGGTGGCGATAAGATGGAAGCGAAGGCTGTTGAGCTTGAGGTCTCTCACATTGATCTCTAGATGGTTGCTTCCCCTAATCCAATGTTGCTGCTGCCCTTGGCTTCTTTTTGTAGTCCTTCTGTGACTTTGGCTTTAATGAATAATCTTGAAAAGGTAACTGTTTGACCTCACCTTTTAGACTAGCCACCTTGTTGATTAATTTTTCAAATTTCTTAATGGTGAAACCTTTAAGCATGAAGGCAACCGGGCCATGAATATTTTTTAATAGAATTTCAATGGCATGTTGTTCAGGCAGCTATGGTTCACATTTCATGCTTAAATTTTTATCTAAGAATATAATCAATAAGGGACTCATCGGGGAGTTGTTGAGCTACTGAAGATAATAGTTACCCTTTTGCTAAGCTCCAAGTAATTGAGGCAAGAGAACTCACTCACCTCGGTGATGGAGTAGATGAAGTGGGATCCCATAGCCAAATCACTAGTGCTTTCTTCTCCCACTGTGCTCTCATGGCTTTGGGTGGCAGAAGATGGAACTTGAGCGCGTAGCAGATGTGGGTAGGCGGTGTGGTGAGACAACACCTCTGCTCAGGCTCTTCTCATGATGGGTGGTACGGTTCATACTATCCATGTGATCAGCAGTGCGCTCGACTAGGGAAATCTATAAGGGTGAAGGCTGCTAACTGCCTGACATATCTTCTTCTTTCTCTGCTAGTGATGTGAACTAATACTCGGGCCTCTCTGGCCCTCTCCTAATAGATCTTCTCACCCACACTGCGATGAATAATTGATAATAAATCAAACTAGCACTGGACTCTAAACATCCATAAGCCCTGCCAACTTGGCTTAAAAGCGGCTGAGAAGCGGACCTTCTCCATCTGGTAGGTGTCAATGAAGGTGGAGGTGACCTTAATCATCTTGACATCTTCCTCTTGAGAACTAGAGGGGATGAAACTTGTTTTGAGTAAGCAAAGGAGAAACCTTCAGTGACCCTCTTCTATAATGTGAGATCTTATCTCTATCTCTCAATGCGTGTGATCTTTGCATTGCTATTGCGCTGGTTATAGGTGGAGTAATGCAGGGAGCTGAACCTACCTCAAAAGGAGACTATTCTGAAGGGATAGCCTTCCCCCAGAGGAACAAGCGGTGTAGGCTAGGCTGTAGCTATTGTGGAACCTCTGCCTTCATCTTGAGGGAAACTCAAAATCCCACATCTCAATGGGATGGGCTACTCCGACCACCACATCCTACTAATGGTGAGGGTTTCCCCTCACAAGTAATCTCCCTCAAATCCTCGGCCAAAATATAGTAAATGAGCAAAATCAATTTGGGAGGTGGCGATCAAGCCAAATCCATCCCAAAGGGAAGGTCACATACCACATAATCCATCATCTGTCTGAGAAAAGTTAACTAGACTGAGTTGAAACTGAACTGGAACTCTGTAATTATTGAAAACAAACTGAAATCAAATTTTTTGCCTTGGTATTCTACTGACTTTTAAAATTTGATTTAGAGTTTGAACCCACACTGAACATATTGAATATGTTAAGTGGGGCTCATTGAATTTATGAAAGATTTTGAATAACTTGGAGGAGGTATTTTGATTTCTTTTGTGTTTAGAATCCAAATTCAACAAATTTGCATATGTTGAATGGGTTCACAAATTTTGGAGAAACTTTTGTTGCTTCCATTGGTTCATATTTGAATTTGATTTTATGTTTAGGGACCCTTGATTTAACAAATTTGAGTATGTTAAATAGAGGGTCAGTTGATTTTATTTTAGATTTGATTTTGGGATTACTCATTTAGCAAATCTGGGTATGCTAACTTAGATGTTTGAAAACAATTTTCTTTTTGCTTGTTTGCCCATGATGTATGTCATGTGTGAATTTAGAAATGGAATCTTTACTTAGCAAATTTGTATATGTTAAATAAAGCCCAAATATATTTAATTTTTATTTTAATTTTAAAAATGGGATCTTTACTTAGCAAATTTGTGTATGCTAAATAAAGTCCAAATGTGTTTGAATTTTGTTTTGGTTTTGAAAATGGATCTTTACTTAGCAAATTTGTGTATGCTAAATAAAGCCCAAATGTGTTTGATTTTTATTTTGGTTTTGAAAATGGGATCTTTACTTAGCAAATTTATGTATGCTAAATAAAGCCCAAATGTGTTTTATTTTTATTTTGATTTGTGTTCTTTTTGAAAGGAGGATTTCTATTTAACAAATATGGTGTGTTAAATACTATCCAATTTATTTTCAATTTTCTTTCTAAAAAATGAAACACTCATTTGACAAATTTGGGTATGTCAAATAGAATTCCAATGTATTTTGATTTTCATGATTTTTTTTGCAAATGAGATTTCCATTTAACAAATTTAGATATATAAAATGGAAGTCAAACATATTTTATTTTTCAAAGATGAAATTTTTGTGTGTGATTATTGCTTTTTTGAAAAAAAGGAAATTCCAACTTAACACATGTGGAATGTGTTGAGTGGAGTTCAAATGGTGTGATTTTATTTGAAAATAAAACCTACATTCAACAAATTTGATATATTGAATGAAGATGCTTATTTTCAAATTTATGCTTTTTGAAAAAAAGAAAAGAAACTCCAACTCCAATATATATGGAATATATTGGGTGGAGTTTCAAATTTTTGATATGATTTTATTTGAAAATGAGATCTTCATTCAATAAATTTAGGTATGTTGAATGAGGATTCTCATTTTCAAATATGTGCTTCTGAAAAGGAAGAAACTCTAACTTCAACATATGTGAGATATATTGGGTAGAGTTTTAATTTTGTGAAATGATTTTATTTGGAAATGAAACCTTCATTCAATAAATTTGGGTATATTGAATGAGGATGTTCATTTTCAAATATGTGATTTTGAAAGATAATTTTGATTTTGGTTTTGAAAAGAACCTACATGTAATAATCCTGAGAATTGTTAGATGGGGTTGAGTTATATATTTTGTGAAAAATTAATTTTGTGCAAATATTTTATCATGTGAACTTTGGGAAAGTGCTTTTGAAAAATGATATTTTTATAAAGGATTTATTTTTTCTGATTTTTGGAATGAACTTTACCTTACCATAGAGATGGTAAGGAGGTTCAAGAAGATCTTTAGTCATCTCTTTTAGTTAAATTTTATTTTCACCTATTGGGAGACCTAACGGGGGTTTTAAGACCTGCATGAAGTGAGGGCCTAAAACCTAAAGGATGTTGGAAAGCTTAGCTTAAGAATTAAATGTGCTAAGTGCCAATGGAAAAGAAGGATAGTCTCGGACTTGGAGACAATAATCATTTATCGAAGATGGAGAGAGGAACCATCCCTAGCAGAGTCGCTTGAAAAATCTGTGGTGTTTATTATTTTTTTGGTGTGTTAGGTGTGTGTTTATGTGAGGGGACACCACGCAGATCCGCAAATATATTATTTAGGGTGATCGAGTATGACATTAAGGAATAGTATTCTATCTCGAGAGATAGAAGTCACTATGCTATAATGGACTTAATCATCTAATGAGGACTCCTAAGGCATGATGGGTCTTCGAATGTACGAGAGATTTTTTCCATACTTTACATGGAAAAGTAAAGTAGGGTTTATTTTAAGCGGGTTCATTAAGTTCCCTATGGAGGCAAGCCCCCATAGTTAATTACATAATAAAGAATGAGTTTCCTTAAGAATACTCTCGATTAAGATAAATGATTATTGTCTCGAACGATTTCAAAGATAAAATTGGTTTATTTTAGAAAATCAAGTGGGATTGATCAAAGGAGAGAGTTATTATCAAAATCAAAGAGAGATGAGTAGGGGATGCTCATGATACTAAGAAACTTAGTGAGCATCCCAAACTATCCTATGGTTGGGCTTTATATTTTTAAAATTGAAGAGAATTATATGATTGAGTTGAATTTTTATTAGAAATCTATGGCTTACAATTTCACAATACAAGATTATAGAAATGCCTAAGAGGTGAAGATTTATGCTTGTATCCCCAAAGGGGAACATCAACCTCAGATCCTAAATCTAGAGAGCTTCGGCATAAGCCAAAATATGACCTAAATCTAAGGCAAAAGTGGGTATATGGTTTACCTCCATAAGAGAGGATAAACTACCCGACTGTTGGACTTACAACCACATGGAGTGGCCGTCAACTAACTCCTCCTATGATTTTAAATACACGTAGGCAACTCATATGCTTTGCAAGATGGTTAGAATATTATTTACTTAGAAGAGAAACTATGTCCTTAAACTCACCCCCTAAAAGACTAGATCATGAAGGGCGTGAATAATGACATAAATCTAATGCAAATTTTGTCAAGTTTTATTTTAACTTTTGGACATTTTTATTTGACACAGGCTTTGGGGTTTTATTTGCCTAATGCCTGAGAAAATCAGTTATGGGCCAAAATCAAAAAGAAGGAGGTTTGTTTCCACCATGGCTCTCAAAGGTCAAGCTATTTTCTCTGGCAAAGGTGGAAGCCCTCCATTGGCAAGAGTGAGATAATATGATTTATGCATGATATAAGACATACAACATCCGTTAAGGGGTTATTAAATCTTTTATTATTTTGATTTATGTCCTAGGCTTTAGGTGAGGTTATGAATTATTTAATTTAATTTTGAATTGATTAATTGGATAGAAAATTTATTTTTCTCTAAGAGCCTAATCGCATCCAGGCCATTCAAGAATCATCAAACAATTAAGAAACTTGAAAAATCATGCCATCCTAATTGCACAATCATAAACATAACATCAATCAATTTATAAAATTAACATAAAAGAATAAGAGGCTGATATGGTCGGGTTCCACCACACAAAAAAGAAAAATGGGTAGCCGAGCTCTACCCTTATACAACGGTATAATGAAAGAATAAATTATAATTATGAAATGACAAGTGTTATAGGGTCTTCATTATCTATCCTCCATTCTTCACTCCTTGTCCTTCATTCCTTCATCTTGGTTTGCTCCATTTCTTTCTTTCTTTTGGTTTGACTTGGGATGTAGTTTTCTCCAAGGCCTCACATGGTATATAAGATATGGTCTTATAACCAATGTTCACCTTAGTCCCCATAACATTTATCTTAATCCTAATGCAAAAAATCACATTAAAAGAAAGGAAAGTAAATCTAACTACACTTACAAAATAAATGTTAGCTAAACACACCATACAACTCAAGCAGTTATAGGAATAATTTGAACTTAGTACCTCACACATGGGTAACCAAGCCCACTTATCCTAATTTAGGTTATCCTTAGGGGTGTAAGCAACATGTACATCAAAAAGCATTTATATTCTTATTACAACACCCCTTAAGAACATCCTCTTGTGAAAAGCATGATTAAGCTAATATTGACCTAACATCTAGACTACACACATACACTCTAACATCTAGTCTAAAATATTACATCACAAAATAAAATCATGCATCAAACCATATACTGCCCTAACATAGAGCTAGAAGTGGTAACTTAGCCTAATGTGTGTGCCATTTAAGGCTTATGTGGCATGTCTTAGCTAGACTTTAAAGTTGAAATTGTCCAAGTGTGAAAGATTCAATTTAGATGATGGTTTCATTTCAAGTGGTTTAGTTGACTTATCAATTTTAGTTAGGGATTTGATTTGGTTTGAATGAAACTTATGACTAAATATTATGAAGAGAAGAAAAGAGAGCTCTCTTTCATCCCTAAAAGCATTTCTAAGTAGATTCATTAATTAAATTCTCTTTAATGAATGATTTATTATGTGTTTTAATTAACCCTAAGTTTCGATTCACTCTAAAAATCCCTATTCAATAAGAAAGACATCTTAAAATTAGTTTGGGTGGATTACTATCACATAACACACACCCATTCATTTCTTTCCATCATGTATACCAAGCATATCAATAATCCTATACATGCAATGCAAATCTTAGCACACTTTGATGATGAATGCAAAAAGATGTGATTTGAAAATTTGGATATTCTATTTGTTAATTGGATCATTAATGCATGTCTTTATTATATAGAAAAGAGGGATTTTTCATCCATTAGCTAAATGCACATCCACATGCATAAAAGTTATAAATTAGTATGACAGCATTATTTTCTACACCAGGGGCGTAAGGTATAAGACTTACTTAGGGCTACTTAAATCCTCTCAGCCTTGGGATGTCCAGACTGATATACCACTTTTCTTAGATACATGTAGATGTACAAAAAAACCAAATAGATAAAGAATGATGCAGGAGATTATGTTTGATTTGGTTGTATGATTTACATGTGTAATATGAAGATCCTTCTTAAGTCTTAACATAGAAATACATAGGAATATATTTAGGCAAGTGTTGTGTTCTTTTCAAATGAACTATACACTTGCAAATCATATGTGAATCCATGTTAAGAAAAGGAAAGAGAACTTCATAATACACATCTTATGCTATCATCACATGCAAGCTTATAAATATTTATATCTAGCATCTCTTCATTTATAATATTTGATTTATAGGTTTTAAAAAATAATTTTTGGTTTAATAGTGATAATACCACTCATATTCTTAATTTTAGCCAACACATGTAATTTGACATAAAATGAAATATTTTATTTAATTAATTTTTAAAAGAATTGAATGCATGATTTCATATGGGAAGTAATATTTAGCATGATTGGAAAGAAATAAAGGAATTTAAGCACATGACTTCATTTACCCTAATTAATTCCTAAGGACAATCATATAAAATAAGATCCTTTAAAATGAATCAAAAATTCCTTAAGGAGATTTTTACCTTTGAATTTGATTTGACTTAGAAAATATGAGAAGTGTTTTCTAGTCCTAACCCATTCCCTCATGTGTGAATTGGTTTGGTTTAATTTTAGAATAATTAGGTTGATTTTATATTTTGATTAGGTTAAGGTATGAATTAAATCCATTAATTATCCCTTACCTATACCACTTTAACATAATTATCCAAGTAATTATGAGCCAACATATGATATGCAACCACATGGAAATTAAATCAACAATGCACCTAAGAAATGAAGGGGCCTAATGTAATTGGTTCATAATTATTGGTTAATTAAGCCAAAAGGGTTTAATTAAGTACTTTTATAATCCTCCTATATATGTAGTTTGATTATAATTTCCTTTGGAATTCTCTTAGGTTATTGAACACCTAAGAATCTACCCAAGAATTAAATGATTGAGTTCTAGAATGATTTGGTTTTGAGCTTGATTAATTAAACTATTTAATGAAGTGATTAAGCCATTAATTAGTTACAAATTAATTAAGTGTTATCCAAATGAATTAAACTTAGGGGAAAATATTAGAGAAGAAGTATTAATTTCATTCTCTATGTCCATTCACTGTTTCATAATGATTAGCCAACTTAATTAATGGATTCATTACTGTTTAACATGGTAATTAAACATTTAATTAATTAAGAGATGGATTACGAATGAAACAAGCAATTCCCCTAATTAACCAAGCAATAAATTTCAAGAAAATCATGGAAGGCAGAAGTCATTCCAATAATCAATCTCAAAAAGTTTGGAATTAATTGCTAGAGCAATTAGAGAGTAATTAATTTAATTATAGTTCCAATAAAATATAAATAGAGTTAAAATCACTATTCAAATTTAATTGATTTTAATTTTTTTTATGCTCCTCTAAATTACCTTTAAAATGAGTATTTATTTGTATTTTTTGGATTAATCTACAATTAGTTATGAATTTTGGAAATTTCACCATTAAAATTGAATTAATTAAGCCAAATTAAACACTAATCCCTGTCGGGCCATGTGGCGGCTGATGCGATGCACTTTCCATGTGGTGCGATGGGATTGGTTATTTAAGTTGTCACATTCATCGACGAGTTAGCTGGCAGTAGACGCGTCTTCTTTGCGGGCCGATCAATCTAAGATCGGACGACCGAGATTAATCCTACGGTTAAGGATGAAATCAGAGGGATCTAAAGCACAGTTTGATCAGGAACGTCTGATCCGATCATGTGGAACAGATTATCCATTATCTGTCTCCTCTCGAGCGATGATAGACGGATGTCGTATGTCGATCGTTGCTCAATCTGAGCTCACTCGAACTTGAATGGAGCTCAAATTTATCCCATACCTTCGGGGAAGCATAAGCAACACATCTAATGGTGGAGATCACATGACTTGATCATTTCTTTCACAAAGGACCTACCAAATTTTACTCTAAGATCGGTTTCAATGGCATACCTTGCCGGAGGCTATCACCGGAACTTCCAACGATGGAGGTAGCTTCGTCTAGTAGAGATGAAGCCCTATTGAAGAAATCTGGTCTTGGTTTGAAGTGGTTTGCTCGGTCGACCAAGCTCCTCTTCAATGGTAATTAATCTTGATCGAAGTGGTACTTCCCATTACTTAGAGGCTTGGGAAATGGTTCGATTGAGCTCGACGAGGTCCAAAGATGTTGTGTGCAAGGTTAATTGCACATTGGTTGAGAATTGAGTGAATTGGATTCAAAAATCACCTCCCATGTTTTGGCTTTGAGTAAAATCAAGAGTAGGGAAGCAAGGGTGCTCGTAAATGGCTGGGGAAACCTCTAGGATGCTTGGCTTCAACTCTTAGACTCGAGAATGAATGTCGTATGAGTGAGAATGGGGTGAATATATCTCCTCCTCCTTAGATCGGACGGTGGATGGCTAATTTACCATTTTAGCTCAATGGCTTAGATTGGTTGATCAATTTGAGTTGAAAAATGTTTCACATGGGTCATTTTGGGTGGAAAAGTGAGGGAGAGTGGCTGCCCATGTGATTGGTGAGTGAATTTAGTGAGCCAAGTGTCCAAGGGTGATTGGGGAGGTCGGTTTGGCCTTGCCTTTTATCATGGCTGACCCAAGCTCATTATGTCATGTTCACCACCTCCTTGGTGCCCATATGGACCAATAGATAGGTGTTAAGTGGCCTTGAGAAAGAAATGGCCAAATTCTAAGTGAATTTGGTCATGGGATACCCTTTGACCTAAGGGAAAAGTGGTCATTTGATTATGGGTTTGATTTGGGCAGATTTGAAATGGTTTAAATGTGGGTTGGGACAAATTCAAGTGATTTGGAGTTCATTTGATTTGATTTGGCTCAATTTGACTCATTTGGGTCAAGTTGGGTCAAATTGGGTTAGGTTGACCAATTGGTCAAATTAGGTAAACCATGGGTTAGGTCAAGTTCAAATGATCATTTGGAGCCTATGGGTATCATTGGTTTGGTTTAATTTAGTTTAGATTTAGTTTTGGTTCATTTAGGTCAAATGGGTCAAGTTGACCAATTTGACCCAATTGGGTTAGGTCATGGGTTAGTTTAGGCTTGTTTGATCATTTGAAATGTATTGCAAGCTTTGGTTTCAATCAATTTTGATTTGGTTTGATTTCAAATTGATTTAACCTTTTGGGTTAAGTTGGGTTCATGGTCAATTGGGCTAGGTTGAGTCCAATTGGTCAATTGAAGCTTTGGTCAAGTTCAACAATCAATTTGGAATGAATTTGACACATTGGTTACAATCAATTTGGCTTAGATCAAGATTTGACCCATTTTGGCTTATTAGGTCAATTTAGGTCAACTTAGGTCAAATGACCAATTGGCCTTGGTTTGGCTTAATTGGTAGTTTGGTCATGTTCAATCATTGATTATGAATGGGTTTGAATCAATGGTTTTAATCAATTTGGAATATGATGGATTTTGGCTAGTTTGGATATCATTTGGGTTAAATGTTGACTTAGCCAAAAGCTATATTTGACGTGGTCTGACCTAATTTGAGTGATTGATCATTCTAGGATGATTGTTGGTCACAATGTGAGGCTTGGATGAGCTTAGTTCAATCCAATTTGGGTTGGATTAGAACTTAGCTCAAGAAGGTCTTTTGTGTCACTTTAGGTCAAGTGAGCCTAAATGGGTTAATTGACTTGATCAAGGCTTGATTTAAGTTTGGTTGAACTTACATATGGACTTATGATGGAAATATAAATCCAATTACAAGTGGTTGAGTTAAATAAGTTTTAGTTCATTTGGCAATTTCAAGTCAAAAGGATGAAAATGGGTTTGACTTGGGTTAGTTTGATTTTGGCTTGGTGATTGTAGTTTATGTTTATATTTCAGCATGTGATTGAAGAAGTGATTGTTTGAAGAGAAAATCCAAGGGTTTGGATTGATTTGAGAATGACTTGGCTAAATCCAAGAAATTGGCTTAAAGGATATAAATTGGGTTTGGATTTGAGTTTTGAATTTATATTGATTTGATTTTTGCCATTTGAATTTATATTTCATTTATATTTGTGAATATAAATGAGAATATAAATGATCCATGAGAATCATGTGAATTAGGATTTGAGTGTGGCTAAGGTAGGTCAAAAAGTTTCAAAGAGGGGTTTTGATTTGGTTTGATTTATATTCGTTTGATTTGGATGATTTGGATGCCAATTTCATTTATAATGGTGAATACAAATGATGGAATGAGTGATTTATAAAGAAATAACTTGGCTTTGGGTTGATTTAAAGGGTTTAGCTAA
The DNA here is from genome assembly GCA_021442155.1 of Cymbidium sinense. Lineage (NCBI taxonomy): Eukaryota > Viridiplantae > Streptophyta > Magnoliopsida > Asparagales > Orchidaceae > Cymbidium > Cymbidium sinense. Next base: position 47,761,643 of record CM038226.1, read on the forward strand.
GCTTATGGATGTGATTCATAAGGCTTAGGGAGGTTTTGGAATTGTAATTGATCATGGATTTCAATCATCTAGAATTGGAGTTGGATTTGGAATCAATTTTGGATTTGAAACTCAATTAAGTTAGGATTGATTTGAGATTTGAGAAAATCAATTGAGTTGGGATTGATTTAAGGTTTGATTCATTTGGGATTGGAATTGAATTGAGATTTGATTTGGATTGGTTTGAAGGAGTGTACATGGGCTGGATTTGAGCTATAGGTAGTGGTTACCTTAAATCTATAATGCATAGCCTAATCCTATGTTAAACCCTTCTAGGTCTCTAGGTTAGGGTAACTATTCACCTAATCACTTGAAGTATCTGAAGACTAAGAAACTCTTAGTGTCTAGAAGAGTCTTATGTCTAAGATGGAGAATTGAGAACTCAATCCAAAAGTGAGGTCAACATCATTCTAATATTTTGAAATATATTAAAAATAAAATAATAGTTTCAAAATATTTAAATGAAATAATTTAAAATATTAATATCTAAACAAGTTATTTATAAATGAAAAGAAAGTACAAATGAGATTTAATCCTCATCAGTCTCCTCCTCATTATCCTACTTCTCCTCCTCCTCCTTCGTCACCACCATTGGCTCCTTCTGCTTGCATCTATCTCTACACTTCTTCTCCATTCTAGATTCCATTGTAATCCGTGCTTTTATCTGAGTAGTTTCACTTCCGTCTCCTCAGCCATCACAATGACATGTCTTTGAATAATTTCATCGATCGACTGACTGCTCTTTCTAGGGAATGAATGGAAGGCATCATATGTTAATCCCTATGAGCTTAGACCATAAATCCATCCCTTCTTTTTTCTTACAACAACCTCTTTCCATATATCATAATTTGACTGCTCTGACTGTCCATTAGAACTTCCTACACTAGTGGAGCCCTAACTAGCAACTTCATTCAACCTTATGTAGTCATCCTACGAGTAATTAGAGTGTGTGTTAATCATAATTGATTTTAATTGGATTATAATTCATGAGTTTAAGGGTTAACTTATGTATGCTCACTTTGACCGAACATCAACTCACTGCTGGTCAGTTTGAAGCTGATGTGATCTACTATGAAATTCAGTAGTAGTAGGCTCTCATCAAATAATTTTAGCATATAAACATGCCAATGAACTTAATTAAATATGATTATAGATTCAAATAATAAATGTAACAAATGACTTATCATCCTTCTTCTATACTCAGTGTGTGGTACTTAACATCCAATATGTAGAGAGGTGCTTATGCCCTATAATCAAAAGCTCAATTTTGGTTCTGCTTTCTCTTTAGAACATAATCTAGAGTGGCCCATACTCAAAAGAGGTCAACCCACATGGTCTCTCCAATCCAAAGAAGTCTTCACCCAAACTTGCATATGTCTGTGAACATATAGTGTAGGTGGGTAGCGCCTTTAGACTCAAAATTTCTTCTATTCATCTAGTGTGCTCACAACCAACTGAAACCCTTCTATAACATCAAACAAACTAATGATAATTAGTAATACTTTAAGATCAACTAATGCATTTAAATTTGTAAATAGTTATTTCAACACCTCAAACTCTCTGAACCATATGTCTCGAACCTCAATTGGCTTCCATGAAACATATGGAGCATCATACTTCATACTTGCTATTATATCCTTGATTTTATAAATAACTTTCCTAGATGGATTGTTATAATTAAGATTAGAACCATAATAGGCCAAAATAAAACTTTAAAAATATGCTTACGTGTCATCCTCCGACTCAATAAAATGCATGTCATCAAAGATGAAGTGGGCGTAGAAGTACCAGGCTGATCGAAAGGTCTATGTTGAAACTTGGGCTACGTAAAACCTATGGGTGCTTGATATGGGTAGAATAGAGTAGCGTCTGCAGGCTCTGGAGAATGATAGGCATGTGTACTAGCTAGTCCAAAAGTCTGAGATGGTGCTATCGAAATAAAGGTCGAGGTAGTGATTGTGGTGGTAACCTAAATAGTGGGTTGAGATGCAACCTTCTTCTTTCGCTTGAAGATACTCATAAATGATCATTATAGAGCATCATCGTCACCACCTGATGTCATCTATAAGTAATAGAAAAAAAATTAGATTAATGATAAATAAGATTACCTAAAGAACTTAATAGGAAAAACCAAAAATTGTAATGAGAATTGTAGTATGCAAATACAATATATAAAAAAGGCATGTAAAACTTAAGTACAAAATATGAATTATAGTATGCAGGTACATTATATAAAAATATGTACAAAGGATAATACATGAATTGTATTACGCAGGCACATTAAATAAAAAATAATGTAAAAAAAGATATTATGTGAGTTGCATTCTGCAAGCACAATATATAAAACAAGCATATTAAAAGCATTATGTGAATTGTAGTGGACATGTATAATATATGAAAAAAAATTATTTCATAGTTAAATTATGTAAAAAAGATAATATGTATCTCCAAATTACTATTTTTAACACATATCTACAAAAAAAAATGTGCAAGTATCTTTAATGCATGTGTTAGATCTTCAATTCTAATGAATTAGTAGAAGTTGATTTTATAGTATCATGTTCATCATTGTCCTCATTGCTCTCATCTTCAAAATTGAATAACTACCTCATAATCAATATTAGCATCAATCAAGCTACAACTACTCATCATCATTGGAAGTTTGAAACCCATCATCTCACCCTTCTAATGAGAAAGTCTAATAGTATTTTAAACTTTCACTCTTGCTTTGGGTGTGATTTTAATTACTATAACCCATTCAATTTTCTCTTTTATTCTTTATAGATATCTTAGGTAATACACTTGTGTGGTTTGATGTGCAAGGATAAATGGATCATACTTAGCATTTTTGATCACATATAACATGCTTTTTTATTCTTCTATTATGCACAGGATCAAACCAATTACAATTGAATATAATGACATTCCTCTTATTTGATCCAAGATAATATAATTTGCACAACTTTTTAAAGAACTCTATAATAATCTCTCTCTCCATGTGAATGCGTATTTTCTTGAATACAAACTCTGAAGTTATATATTTTGTTTCCTTTGGACTAAGAACTTATGTGAAATTTATAACCATTGACATAATAAATCTACCACATACTAATAATTTACATTAGACCATAAGCTAGGTCATGAAGGTCCTAATTCTTTCACTCCATTTCTCCATCATGAACTTAGCACATTAAGAAGAATAAGGAAGTTATGCAATTAACATAGAAAATATATTAAAGTCATAGTGATGATTGCTCACATGTAATCTAAACCATATTGAGAATTCATCTTTGACTTTCTTATTAATAATGACAGCATCATCCAAGTTTAATGAGTTCCTTGAAAACCCAAACTCAATAATTAAATTGATATAATTAAATAAGAGATATGTTTAGAGAGAGAGAGAGAGAAAAGAGAGAGAGAGAGAGATAGATAGAGGGAGAGAGAAAGAGATTGAGAAATTGAATACAAGAATGGAAGCTCTCGACCTAGCTGCTTTGGCTCCTCTCTTGGTGCATCTCTTCCCCGTTAATGTTACTATTCCATTGATTTCCTGGCTCCCCTGTCAGTTTTCTCCTTGGTGCATCTCCTCCCCTGCTGCCCATGGATTCCTATGCAAATGTGTTGGTTGGTGGCTCCCAGGCCGAAACTCCCCCACCGACCCAAACATACTCCTATTTCTTCAGTCGTACCATGAATCTTTTGCTGAAGGCACCTCCTCATCCCTTTTGAGAAAAGATGCAAGAAAGAATGGTAAACTTGCCCTCATACTTTTTGAATCTGAAACATAGACATTGGCTGAACCTTTTAGATTCACACTCATTGGAAAGTTCACTTATAGAAACCCAAAAATGGCAATCAAGAATGATTTTAATGATCTAAAACTAGTTGAAAATTGGAAGGTCGGTCTCCTTGATGGTAGGCAAATAATGATCAAGATTTGTATAGAGGAAGATTATGCTAGACTATTTTCTAAGAAGCTTTACCACATTGATAATGTTTCTATAAAATTTTTGAAATTGACTCCCTCTTTTGACTTTGGTATAGAACCCCCCATTGCTCCTATTTGGATCAAATTACCTAGCCTAAAACTCCACTTATTTAATAAGCAAATCCTCAACTCCATAGTTGTAATCTTTGGAAGACCACTTAAACTGGACACTCCTACTTTCAACCTAACTAGGCCTTCAGTTACTAGAATCTTGGTGGAGATGGACATAATATCTTCTTTTAATGAATAAATCTGGTAGGAACACAATCCAATGGGTATTGGGAAAAGGTGGAGAGTGAATAGAAACCTTTATATTACAATAATTGTAGAATGTTTGGACCATTCTTTGGAATCTAAAACAACATTTTGATGATTGAAAGAGATTCTGATAGTAGATAACTACATTTTAAACATCTACTTAACCTAATAAATACCTTTAGAGAAGAGGGCGAACAAAATCTAGTTCCCAACTTAAATCCCCGATCTACACCATAGAAGAATCCTCAAAGCTCTTCTAACTAAAGAGCATGAAGCTAAAACCACTCCTAATCTAGAAATCCAATTGAAAGTAATACCAAAATTGATAACATCAATAGAAGATTTCCACCTCCTTCTCAAAGCATTACAATAGATCACCTTGACTCCATATATGATTCCACAACTACTTCAACAATCCATCATCATACCTTGAAACAAAACCCCATCCATCTTGCTGAAATTCAAAACTTTACTGGAATCATTTTAGAACCTGGCAGAGATCTTATGCTTCAATCACTTGGACACAACTCCACTAAGGAAGTTATAGCACCCTTCAATACCTTTATATTAGACCATCTTGAATCCATGTATGATTCCATAAATGCTTCCACAATCCCTTATCATACATTGAAACAAACCTCCACCCAATCTGCTATTTCTTAGAATTTTTCTATAGCATCTGGCAAACTTCTGATCTAATAGCCATTTGATCAACACCTAATACCAACACTCCACATCATAGCAAACTACCATATCCTAGACAAGAATCCATCATCCTAAACTCTATCCAAGCTAAAGAACAACAATAGACAACCCCAACTTTTTAATCCCTAAAAATTTTTGAACAATCTAATGGACATCTTATTGCTGCAACAGCCTAACCAATCCATTGCATAGACCCTGAGTAATTACATTCTATTCATACCATAGCTAATCATCTTGAATATAAACATCATTCAAGACTCTATCCAATTTGAAGAATAGCATCAAGCAGCAACCTCTATTCCCCGGCAAAATTCATGTATCTTCTAAGGGATAGATTTTTGTTGCATCAAACCTACTGAATCCTTATAGAAACTCTGAACAACATCCACTTGAACAAGACCAAGAACTAACAAAGGACACCCATAACCAACTGCCTCCTCTTTGATCAGTTAAACTATGATGATATCCTTTATTCAACCATGGATGAGTGGCACACATTCAAAAATAAGAAAAAGGTGCATAAAGACTCTAGAGAACTGAAACATCTTCTCACTAAAACCAATCATTATGTTGGAGACTATAATAGAAGAAGGTACTTCTAGGAAACCCACTAGAAGTAACTCTACACCTAGTTGAATAACCTCTTGATATGGAATATTAGAGGCATTGATAAAGCCAATGCTTCTAATAGACTTAAAAGCCTTGTTAGATCCCCACACACTTGATTTATTTTCCATACTTGAGCCTCTTTTTCAAAGCCACAACCTGCAAAATGTTAATAGAAGCTTCCTTAATTTCACCATCATTGCCAACTCCAGCAACAAAATTTGACTCTTCTTTAAATCAAGATACCAGATCCAAATACTCAATGAGTCAAACCTATGCCTTCACTTCCATTTCTATTCTGGTTTCTTTGACACAATTATTTATGCTTCTTGTAATCATCAACAAAGATTGAAACTTTGGGAGAATAGGAAATAAATTAGTTTGCAAATTAAAGACACTTGGCTTGTTGGAGGTGATCTCAACATAATCTCAAGCCCAGCTAAAAAAAAGGGAAAAACCACACCTATCAATTATCTCAGAATTTGTTGAAGGCATAGAAGCTAACCTTTTTGATGTTGACTACAAAGTCCTCAAGTTATTGATCCCTATCTTTCACTTTTACAGAATGGATCTATAAAGCACTCCTTTCACTGTTTAGTTACGGCATCATGAGAACATCTGCTTAGCCAACACCATCATCAACACAGGAGATGTTAGAGCTACAATTCAATTAAGTAGCTTGAGTTTTCCGACTATCGTAGCTGCAACTCCTGAAGTACCCACCCATGATACATTCATCCAAGGGCATGCTGGAAGGCCTCTAGTTACTGTAGCTCCTACTAGCCATGTTTGTCAATCAATTCAATAGCCAACCACTGTCAAGGAGTTCTTCCGATAGAGAACTTCTATTTTTAAAAGGCTAAGTCAATCTGAAGCCCCTCTGATGAAAAGAATCATCAAGGGGCAAACTATATCTTTAATACCTCGTGGTACAGTTGCTGTGCCAATTGAACCTTTTGTACCTAGAAAGCATGATCATGAAGCTTCCTTATCAGAAAACAAATTAACTAGAAGACAAAGAAGAAGGAGAAATGTTGAGCTGAGGGCTCAGCAGATCCCCTTTGAATGACCTAGTGAACAAGAGATATTATCGCTAGAAGCGAGTATCCCTGCCCACAATAACTTTGATAACCTAAAGTGGGTAAAAAAGAATAGCTCTATTGGTGAAGTAAAGTAGTCCTTGTAGAACCAACCATGTCAAGCTCCACCACCATAGAGGAGGCAGCCTGAAACACTATATGCCAGAATACACAAAGTTCTCAATGTAGCCAAGGACAGAGGCCTAATGAAAAGAAGATTTCAGAGGATTGTGGTGATGGAAAATATTAAAGCTCCACCAAGAAAGTTATCATATCTTATGGTAATTGGCCATCGAGCCAGTATGCTTCATGGGGTGTGCATCGGAGCGTGACACTTGGAAAAGAGGGAGAGCCTAGGAAAGATTGGATTGAGTCCTCACCAGCCCTGAATGACACTCTTTATTCTACAATTTGGAAGTTCTTCATCTTCCTAGAGTTGCTTTAGATCACTCTCCTTTATTGGTTAGCTTCAACATCACCTCCAAACCAAAACACAACCCTTTTAGATTCTTGAACATGTGGACTTCTGACCCAGACTTTATCTAATGCATTACTAGAGTTTGGAAAAGTGGTGAAAACAACAACCCTTTGCTTCACCTTTGGATCCTTCATAAGAATGTTACTCATGAGCTAAAAAATTAGAATAAGGAGACTTTTGGAAACTTCCACCATCTGGTCAAAATAACTGAAGAAAAGATAGACAAACTTGAACAAGAGATTTCCCACATGAAAGATAGTGATACCTCTACTCTTGAAGACTAACTAAGTAATCTTCATCTTGAGCTCCAACACTTCACCAAATAGGGAAGAAGACTATCTTAGACAGAAAGCAGCTATTCAAAACTTCTTACACAAGGATAGAAACTCCAAATTCTTCCATGCTTGCATAAAAAGAAAAGAGAAGATAAATTGGTGAACAAAATAAAAATGCTAATGGTAATTAGATCACTCACCAAGAGGGCATTATGGAAGAGTGTTTTAGCTTCTTTTCCAAAAACTTTAGCCACCCCCAGAATCAACCTTGGCCTCCTCTCCTTAACAAGGTTTTTTTTACTTTGAAAAGGTCCTTATCAACAATGAAGAACTTACCTCTACCCCCCAATAGGAAGAGATCTAGAATGCACTTAGCTCCATGGATGGATATAAAATAGCTAGTCTTGATTGTCTTACTGCTCTTTTTTATCAAAAAGCTTGGAAAGTCATAAAGTTGAAGTAATCAAAGCCATTCAAACTTTTTCACTAACTTGAGCTACCATAAGTATTTTAACACTTTGGCCATTATATTGATTCCCAAAGAGAAAGTTTGCCACACTTGGGATAAGCTCAAACCTATCTGCCTAACACTTGTTGTCAATAAAGTTATTAATAAAATTATTTCCATTAGACTTTGAAAGATCCTCCTAACCCTCATCCTCCCAAACCAGACTACCTTCATCAAAAGGAGAAATATTACTGAAAACATCCTCCTAGCCTAAGAGCAAATCAAAGATATTGACAAAAAATTATAGAGGAGGCAATGTGTTGGTGAAGATTGATATAAAGAAAGCCTTTGGCACTCTTAGCTGGGAGTTCCTTCTCATCTTCCTAAAAGTGAGAAGCTTTTCAAATAAATTTTTCCTGATAATTGAAGCCCTCCTTTTCAATATCCATTATAAAATTCTTCTCTATGACCAAGCTAATGACCTCTTCCAAGAAACCAAAGGTGTTAAACAAGGTGCCCCTATCCCCCACACTCTTTATTTTTGCTTTGGACAACCTCTATAGAGAATTGAATAGGATATCTTCCTTAAACAAGAACATCAAATGCCACTCTACTGGGAACATCAACATCTCTCATTTGGCCTTTGCTGATGACTTCCTTCTCTTTAGCAATGAAAATAAAAGAGCAATCACCACACATTTGGAAATCATCAAGGATTTCATGATCCTCTCTAGTATGTCTTTATATACTAACAAATATCTTTTTGTTACATGATAGAAAATCAACAAATCTAAAATTAGATGGACCATTGAGACAACTAGTTTCACTTGCACAAAGCTCCCCCTCCCTTACCTTGGAATCAAGCATTACAAAGGAAAAGCCACATCAACTCTTTTTTATGATCTAATTGACAAAATTCAACATAGAATCAACTCTTGGAAGAACTCCTTTCTCCCCTTTGGTGGAAGAATTACCATTGCCAAAAGCATCCTCAACTCAATTCCTTTGTATACTACTCAAGTCCAAACTATTCCAAAACTAATCCAAAGGAGAATTGAAAGAATGCTTAATAGATTTATATGGAATCGAACCACAAGTCCACCCATTGGACCAATTGGAAAACTTTTGTCATCTGATTACTAAAGATGGCTTGGGTTTCAAAACCATTGAAGATAATATCTAAGCTAACATATGCAACTTATGGATAAAACTCAGTGAGAACAAATCACTATAGGCCAAATACATGTTAAGAAAATATTGCAAAGACTCTCATATAATGACAACCAGAAGAAAGCCTTATGATTCATCCATTTGGTTTGGGGAGAAACCCTACTTGGAAATTACTGATTCCAGGCCTCTTCAAACTTGCTCCATTAAGGATTTTTGGTCAAATGCTAATTGGGATATGCAAAAACTACAAGCTGTTCTCCCTCCCCAAATCTGTAACAAAATTTACAGCGTGCTTATCAATCCTGAAAGAAAATACACACTGATTATCAAGGGTATTTCCACACACAGCTCAATTCACAAGATCCTCCTTTCAATTTGGTGGAAGGATACCGACCTTCTACCTTGGGGGGAAAGCTATTTAGAATCCAAATATACAACCCTCAATAGCTTTCTTTTATTGTAAACTCTTTCACCACTTCCTTCCCCTTGATGATATCCTCAAACTCATTGGCTTTAAACTTCCCTCAAGATGCCATCTATGCAAAGAAGAAGAAGAAGAAGAAGAAGATATCCTTCATACCTTCATCCATTGAAAATCTGACAAAACACTATGGAACATTTTTTCTAAATAAATAAATGATCATAATGGTTATGGTCCCTTCAACTTGGATAAACTATTGGATAAATCAAATCAAGCAACATACAAGCAGCCCTCCAAAACTTTCAATGCAATCCTTATCATTCTTTGGTTCATTTGAACTGCTAGAAATGATTCAAGCATAATACTTCCAACATCATTGCTAAATCCATTACTCTCAAGATCAAATCCCACTTCCAACTGATGGAAAAAGGAGAAGCTCTGATCCAGAAAAATATAACTCCTAATATGAACTATAGTAATATGTACATGCATTATATCTTATAAGGGATCTATCAATCTATTACACATCCATGATCCCTCACTATGAGTATTTATAGGCTGAGTAAATTTAAAAATATGAGAATTTAATTAACATTCTATCTCAATTACAATCATAATGATTGCATAATAAATAGCTAATTTCATGTACCTCCCTTAGTGTTTAAGTTGTTAGCTATGATTTTTTAATAACTTATTGGTAGTTAGCCATAGTAGCACAAAATTCATTTTTTTTTACAAAACCTAAACCCAACACATATTGTGAAATTTAAATAAATGCATCAAAAGTTTGATAATCACATAATTAATAATTTTACACATTAAACTAATTAGAACATTAATAATAAATAATTCTAAAATAAAATTTATAAAAATTTTAAACCCTAACATCTGCAACTAAGGATCTACACATACATATATTTTAAATTAAGGTATAACAAATTAAAATAATTTTGGACAAGATTTAACCTAAAAACCACAAAAACCCCTCAAAACTTCAAATTTTTATTTCTTATAAACTAACAAATGAAATCATGAAAAATAGCAATATAAGGAAGATAACGAGGTATACCTTGATTCTATAGAAAAAATAGACACATTTTGAATGTAATTTTTTGAGCCCTAGCATCGTTCCCATCCCATATTGAGAGAGAGAGAGAGAGAGAGAGAGAGAGAGAGAGAGATTAGTGAGTGTGTGGTAGCCCTATTATTAATAAATTTTTTGGTGGGCTTTTTAGTGAAAAATTCATCAAAAATCATTATAATGGATTATCCCAAAAAAAAATTAGCCGGATTTAAGTGATTCAAGTGCGTCATCTTCGATAGTTGGTAATTCCATAAAAATGATTTTGGTTGAAACTTCCACTGGTAAATAAGCCATAATTTCCAACGAAAGTAAAAGTCCATCAAAAATCTATATGTTTTTGAAGTGATAGGGTGAGTGTATATAGCACTAATAACGAAAAGATTACACATGAGATCAAGTCGGTTTAAACTTAGTAGATGGCTAACAATCCAAATCCAAAAAAAGATTTAGAAAAAAGAATCCTATGTATGCTTCTTAACCTTTTACTTTTAGGGTTAGAGGGATACAAAAATGGCTAAATCATACATACATGTTGACCTCACTTTTGGTGAGGTTTACAATCACCACTCTAGACTTAACATTCGATCTAGACATTAAGGCTCTTCTAGGACTAACACACTTCTAGTAGCTAAGTGGACACTAATACAAGCTTAAAAGACTCATATTCAACCCTAAGGTTAGACTTTGATTAAGCTAGGCAAGACCTGCATACCCTAAATCCAAAACAATCTAAACCCAAACCAACTCTTAACACTAAAACCAACTAATTATGAATCATACCTAATTTGAGCCAAGGATAAATGATTTCAAACCCATTTAACCCAAGTAGCCTTAATTTGGCTAATTTGTTAAGTTGACCTAATATGACTCATTTGGGGATCAAAAGTGCTAAACCTAAAATTAGTCAAATCAATTTTAAATTGTACTTATCTAAAGTATTCTAAACCTTAATTAAGAGTCAAAATATAATATAATTCAAATTAAATCCAATCAAAGCTATCAATCACCTCTAAGTTAGTTATTAAAAATATTTAAGCCTCAATCAATTCTAATTGATCCAATCAAGTAAATTGACTCACTTTGCCTAATTTGACTTAAAAGTACAAATTGAGTCAAACCTTGATCCAACCTAAATTAAACAAAATCAATCACTCCAGTCGCTTACAAGATGATTATTAATTATGACCAATCACTCAATTGCAAATAATTGGACCTAAGTAAGCTAATTTGGCCCTTCGACCCAAGTTGAACCAAATTGATCTAAAGGGTTATATTGAGCCAAAACTTGATCCAAGCAAATTTTGATTAAACTAATGCCTACAATCATTTCTAAATTGGTGATTGAACACTTTGCAATCATCAATTGAAGCCAATTTGACCAACCCAACCTATTTAACCTATTTAGCTCAATTTAACCTAAAGGGTTAAATTGAACCAAAACTCAATTTAAAAAAAATCAATTCAAATCAGAGCTTTAGTCATCTTCAAATGATCAATCAAACAAGACTCAACCTCCCATTCAACCTAATTTAGTCAATTTGGCTAAGTTGGTCAACTTAACCTATTATGATCCATATGACCTCATATTAGCCAAATTCAAATCTAATCCAAACTAAATCAAATAAATTGCACCAAAAGATCTAAATCATTCATTAAACTTATTCCAATAGCTCATTTGACCTAATTTGGTCAATTGGTTAACCTAACTTAATTAAACCAAAATTGACCTATGTAGGTCCAATTGAGTCAAACTCAACCAAACTTGGCATGACTCATCCTTAGATTCCCTTGACCAGCCCAATGGGACACAACCGAAGGAGAATCCAATTTTATCCAAACCAAGTGAATCAAGCCACCCATATAAGATAAAAATAAAAAATAAGAAGGTCCAACCCCTCACTTTGGCTTGGGCCTACCTTAGTATGCCTTGAGCTCACCATGCTAACTAGACTTGACTCAAAGCTGCTAAGCTTAGGCATTGACAGAAAGTCACCCTCATCTTGGCCAAACCTTTTTAGCCACCAAGCCTTGTCTCTTTCACCACTAGCTATAAACTTCTCTAGTCACTTAGGAATATCCACCTCTAGTCCCATGTCATTTCTGGCCACCCTCACTGCCCGTCGGTTGCCACGACCTGAACTAATCTTTTTAGTTGATTCATTTGGGGAGGAGGGTAGACACCACCTCTCTCATTCAACCCTCCTCCTTCATTCAAACTGAGCAAACACCTTCCTCACATCCTCAAACCCAGTCCCATAAATTCTAGAGCTCCCTAAGTAACCCATCATTAGGGCTCCCTTAGCCAGAATTCCCTTCACAATCAACCTCACCAAAACTCAACTAAATCTGAATTAACTCTTCTCACACATTCGCTAAGTCTAATGAGTCAAAATCAATTGAGAACCACTGAATTGAGCACTAAAGACATCCCTAGACCAACTTTTGTGAGGTTCATGGTGGCATTTAATCTAGAGGCTAATTAGCAATGAGGCAACTCATGGCTTCATCAACAAGGCTTCATATCTACTTAATGAAATTACCTCAGACATTAATCCACCAGCCTTTAGCTCTGGTGAGGTATATTTCCTCAAACCAAAGAAAATCATAGGATTTTTAATGTTCTATGAAGTGATTTTGCATTTGATGCAAATCAAGCCATAGGATCCCTTATGAAACTACTTGATAATCATTTTGGAATTGAATCTACTATGAAATGAGCTCTGATCAGCTTGGATCAAATGTCTAATGGTGAATGATGTTCATCTCTTGTTGGAGGTCGACGATGGATTATCCACCATCCGTTTCACGTGATTTGAATGGATGGTCGTGACTAATCATGTTTGATTTCTTGATTAAATCTTATTTAATATACAATATTTATCTTGACTGTTTGATCTATGATGAATGACCAAGATGAAAGTGCATATGCAGCCGTTAAGCCAGCATGCCACGAGAGACATTTTAAGTAATGAACCACACAATGCCACATGATATGTGAGGACGCGTTAGCATTGACATGATGCTGACTGTGTAAATTGAGTAATTAAGCTTAAAATTTTAATTAAATAAATATATCTTCAAACATTTTTAAATAATTATAAAAAATTAAAAAATTTTGTTCACTAGCTTAAAGACCTAAAGGAAATGATGATTAACCCCTAAGTATGGAAAAATCATAAAAGTACTTAATTAGATTCTTTAACTTAATTAATCCCTAATCATGAGCTGATTGCATTAGGTCCTTTAGGAGCATTGCACTTTTATTTTTCTCATGTTCATGTCATTTGTGGCTCATGTTTAAATGATTAATCAAATTAAAGAAGCATAGAAAAGGGTAATTTAAATGAATTGCTTAATGATTCAACTTAATTAAATCATAAAAGTCAATTAATTATCTTTTCTTAAACATATTAAATCATCAACATGGGGTGGAAAATAACAAATGATTTCTCCTCTTTAAGTTTAACTCAAATCCAAAAATCAAATTAGTAAGAAGCTTTAATTTTCTTTAAATAATTTTATTTGATGTGATTGTCCTTAGGAATCAGTGTACTTGAATAAATCATATGGTTATATTTGGGTATTCATTTTCAATCACTTTAAATATTGTATGTCATGTGATCTCATCTATTCATGTTTTCAAATTCAAATGAATCAAATGAAATTTACTTATGTAAGCTTGCATGTGTTGACTTAATTTTATTATATGTGTGGCTATTATGACTAATAAATCAAAATTTATTTTTCAAAAGCTATAAGTTGATAATAATATCTGGAGAGATAGTAGTCATAAATATATATAGGATTTGCATGTGTTTATATCTCAAGCATGTGAATGTAAAACTCTCTTTTCTATGTTCATATATAGATGTACATATGTTTGAATGATAATAAGTATATAATCTGGACATCCCGAGAATATGAGGCTTTAAGTAGCCTCAAGGAGGTCATTTGATTATCTCACTTTCTAGTTAACAAAGGTACATACTTATTTAATTTCATTCCTATGTATATTTGTAATGGAATTTAGATAGAGCTTTAATTTACATGTATAAACAATTCAATCAAGTAAAATATAGTCTCTAAATATATACATCCATAATCATTTAAGTATGCCCTAAATATGTTATATGTATAGCTACACTAAGTGTTAAATTATATGCATGTTATATGGGTGATGAAAAGGAATAGTATAACATATTCTATGTGATGTCAATTCAATTACATTAATCTTAAGATGTCTTTCATGTTGAATAGGATTCTTTAAAGTTAACCTAAACTTAGGATTAATAAAATTATTTAATAAATCATGCACTAAAAGAAACTAAATCATAATATGTGCTTTAGAAAATAACTTAGAATAGGGATGAAGGAGGTTAAGCCTTGTTCTTCTCTTTATAACACTTAGATGCTAAGTGTAAATCAAATGAAACAAAATAAAACACAAATTAAAATTTACAAATCATCTAAATAACTTGAATTGAAACCAACCATCATATTAACTTAAATAATCTCAAACTTAGAAAACCTTAATTCAAAAGCCTAGTTAAGACATACCACATTCAATGGAAGGACATGATTAAATCATTAAATGTGTTATATCAATGCTCTAAGGCAAAATTAAACTCTGCTTCATAGAATTTGCATTTGAGTGGTCAACTATCTCATTATTGGGCTTATGGTGTTTATTTTTTGGGAAGTGGAACACCATGTTGATCTTAAGGGGTACTTATTGAAGTGATTGGGTACGACATTAAAGAATGATGTACTACCTTGAAAGATAGAAATTACCACCCTATAATGGACCTAATCACCTAACAAGGACTCCTAAGGCATGATGGGATGGGTCTTTGAATATACTAGAGATCTTTCCCCTACTTTACATGGAAAAGTAAAGTAGGGTTTATTTTAAGCCGGGTTCATTAAGTTCTCTATGGAGGCAAGCCCCATAGTTAATTACATCCTAAGGAATGAGAATTCCTTAAGAATACTCTCGATTAAAGTAGACAATTAGGGTCTCCAAAGATTTTAAGGTTAAGACTATCAAAGTATTGGCTATTTTAGAAAATCAAATGGGATAGATCAAGGAGAAGACTTATTTTTGGAATCCAAAGGGGGAAAGTAGGAAATGCTCATGATACAAGTGAAGTCTAGTGAGCATTCCAACCTACCCTATGATTGAGATTTATATTTTTTTTTAAAATTTGAAGAGAGTTAATTATTTGAGTTGACATTTTATTAGATTGCTAGGACTTATAATTCCACAACATAAAATTTTGGAAATGCCTAAGAGGTGAGGATTTATGCTTGTAGCCCAAAGAAAATAGCTACCTCAGATTCCTAAACTAAAGAGCATTAGTACAAAATAAAGACACGACTTAAATCTAAGGCGAAAATGGCTATATGGTTTACCTCCACAAGAGAGAAAAAACCACCGACTGCTGGACTTATTATCACTTGGAGTGCCAGCCAGCTAACTCCTTCTACGGTTTAAATCCATGTAGGCAAGTCATATACTTTTGCAAGATGGCTAGGTTGTTATTTATTTAGAAAGGAGACTAAGTCCTTAAACTCACTTCCTAAGAGACTAGAGCATGAGTAGTATGAAATCATGACTTAATGCATAAATTTTATCAAATTTATTTTATTCTTTTGAACTCTTTATTTTGACACAAGATGGGATTTTGTATGCCTAAATGCATGAGAACTTGATTATGGGCCAAATCAGAGAGAAAGGGTGTTCTTCCATCAAAGGCTCTCATAGGTTAAGCCTTCATTCTCTTCAAAAGATGGAAGCTCCATCTTAACAAGAGTGGAATCATATGAATGCATAGATATTATACATTCATTAATCTAGCTAAGGGTTGCTAAAAAATTTTATTATCTTGATTTAATTCTAGGCTTTTATGTGAGGTTATGAGTTATTTTAAATTTCTAATTTTAGTTATGAGTTATTAATTAGGGTAGAAAAATTAATTTCATCCTAAGAGCCTACTGCATCCAGGCCACACATTCAAGCATCAATCATAAAGAAATTATGAAAAGCATGTCATTCTAATGCCCAATCTAAACACAACATCAAGCAATTTTATAGACTACCGTAAATGAATAAAAGGCCAGGTTGTTCTCTACACCAAAAGAGAAAAAAGATGGGTAGCCAAGCTCTACCCTTATATAACTCGGATTACAAAAAAAAAATACATGTTATGGAGTCTTCTTTTCTTCATTTCTTCCTTCTCTTTCTTTTGATTTGATTTGCTCCAAAGGCATCAGAGGGCACCCCTGGGACTAAACCTTCTTGCCACTGCTCATCCTAATCCCCCATAACACTAATCTTAATTCCTAATGCAAAATTACATCAAAAATAAGAAAAGTAAATCTAGTTACACTTGCAAAATAAATGTTAGCTAAACACACCATACAACCCAAGCAGTTATATGAATAATTTGGACTTAGCACCCCACACATGGGTAACCAAGCCTACTTATCCTAACATGAGTTATGCTTAGGGGCTAAGCAACCTGCACAGCAAATGCATTTATATTTTTTTATTACAGCAGCCCCTTAAGCACAACCCCCTAAAGAAAGGATGATTAGGCTAATAATGGCCTAACATCCAGTTTACAAAACATACACCCTAACCAAAATAAAACACAACATCATACATACAACGTCCTAACTTAGCACTAAAAGTGGTGACTTAGTATTCTAATGTGTGTGCTTAAGGCTTGTGTGGAAAGACTTTACTAGGCTTCTTTAGTTTAAGTTTCAATTTGGAGTTTGAATTTGTTTAAATTTTACCTTCGGGTGATTTCAATTTAAATAATTTAATGATTTATTTCACTTTTATTTCATTTTATTTGGTTAAAATGATGTTTAGGTTTTCAAGAATGAAGAGTAGAATGAATTCAATTTATAGATGGAACTCACCCTATTCTACATCCTAATTCCTAAAGAATCTAACTAAGGTCCTTAAGTATCTTAATTAGCCCATTTGAATTTGTGCAATTTATTTGATTTGATTTAGAGCTTAAAATTTAAGTTGGTTTAAGTATTTGATTGATTGATTTTGGATTAGACATTTTAGTTTAAGTGCATCTTGATAATTCAATATCCTTAATATCTAATGAAATTTAAGTTTGTTTAAGTTCATGTGTTTTTGGTTGATTAATTTTAGATTAAATATTTTGGTTTAATTAAATCTTGATAATTCAATGTCCTTGATCTCTAATAAAGTTTAAGTTTGTTTAAATTCGTGTTTTTGATTGATTAATTTCAGATTAGAAGTTTTGGTTTAATTAAATCTTGATAATTCAATATCCTTTTAAATTAATATCTAATTCTTTTCTTTGATTTTGGTTATGTGACTTTATATTTGATTAAGCTTAGGTTTAATATGATTAATTTAATTAACTTAATTAGTTTATTTAAGAGGTATGATTAATTATTAAATTAAATAAAGATTTGTTTAATTTTTAATTTGATTTCATATTTATTTGGGTTAATGATGTAATTAATTAGTTAATGATTTAAGTTTAAATTAGGATTTGATTAGCATTTAATTGCATTTTATGTTTGATTAAGCTTAGGTTTAATATGATTAATTTAATTACTTAATTTGTTTATTTAAGAGGTATGATTAAATTAATTAGTAGATTAATTAAGTGTTTGATATGAATTAATTTTGATCTGATTTATAATGTTAATTTGGTTCATTAAGATGATAGATTAATTCATTAAGTTTGCATTACTTAGGTGTTTATTCAACTGGATTAGCTTAAGGGTAATTAGTTTAATTAAGGAGTGTGTTTAAATTAATTATTAAATTAAATAAAGATTTATTTAATTCTTAATGATGTAATTAATGACTTAATGATTTAGGTTTAACTTAGGTTTTGATTAGTATTTAATTGCATTTTGATTATGTTTGATTAAGTTTAATATGATTAATTTGATTAACTTAATTAGCTACTTGAGGGTGATTGATTATTAAATTTAATTAGGGGTTTGATTTAATTTTTGAGTTAATTTTAATGTAACTTATTTAAATTAATTTGATTAATTAAGATGATGGATTAATTCATTAAGTTTGCATTAATTAGTTGTTTGATTAATTAAGTTTGATTAAGGGTAATTAATTTTTTTAATTATTAGATTAATTAAGGGTTTGTTTAATTAGAGATTAATGACTTAATTTCTCACATGTGAGTGATTTGATTTAGTTAACTATTTTACTTAAGTTTGATTTGATTAAAGGATTATTGTTATTACCATCATTGTTATTAAGTGAACTAATTATTTATTTCATTTCAGTTAAGTTTGATTATTTATGATTAGAGTTTTATTGATTGGATTCACTTATTTTGTTTGTTTGATTTCATTAACATGTTTGATTTAGTTATTAGGTTGAAATATTTAATGATTAATTAATTATCTTATTCCAAATGGATGTGATTTAATCATATATTAATTAAGTTTACTTTAATTTTATTTGGTTTAATTCGATTAGTATTAAATGATTATGTTGAATTGGTTTATTAATCAATTTGATTTTTTTAGTTTATTTAATGATTGATTAGTTTCAATTTATTTATACTCATTAAGGGGTATCATATGATTAAGATTTCATGCTTAGTGTAGGTTTAGTTATACTAGTTTGACACATGTTAAAGTTTCTAGATTTATTTAATTTTAAGTTTGATTTAAGATTTAATCATTTAATTGAGTTTTATTAGTTCAAATCATATTTAATTTAATTTCCTCTAAGGATGATATTTTTTTGATTTGAGGTTTGATTAATGATTGCTTAAGTGCTATTTCATTTCTGATTTTGATTTGATATTTAAATTATTTTTATATTATGTTTTAATTAACTCTTTAATTGATTAAACTCTACTCTTAAGTGTTTTTTTGGGGTTCATTAGATTTAGAAGATCACATTATTTTTTTAGAGTGATTTAAGCCATTTTGAAGATTTTTATAAATTTTGAATTTATATTTGATTTATTTTATTAAAATGGATAATCTAATCTTCAAAATATAATTTCTCCCAATCTAGAAGTCATTTTTACTTGAAATTTTTATGGTATGTGTGTTTTAACTTTAGTTTCAATCTTTAAGAATTTCAACTTAATATGACATATATTGTTGGTTTAATTAAAAAATTTGATTTTCACTAAAACTTAAATTAAGCTCAAAATACTTAGTAAAATTTAGGGATTTTGGGTTTGTTAGATTCCTCTTAGAAAGACAAATCCAATGAGCCCTTATTTGTAATTTTTGGTTAAGTATTTTATTTTTTATGAATTTTTAAAGTTTTAGGTGATTTAAATTATTTTTTTAAAAAGAAAATACGATCGACGTCACCGCGGAAGACTAGTCAACCCGCAAAAAATGACCCGCGACTCGCTCTGTACCATTCGATCACATATCAGACGGTCCTGATCAGATCGCGCAATCAACACACCGAGCCGCTCGACGCTCAACCGCATGTGATCGGACGGTCCATCGCAGGTGATCCAACGCTGAATCCGTGATCCATGATCCAAGCATCCATCGCGAACGATGGATCGGCTAGCAGATGAGAAAAAATGGGTTTTTTAAAGAAAAAATGAGATTTCTAAGTAAGAACTTGTCTAAATGGACCCATTTTTGTGTTGATTCGCACTGAAAAAATTCTACTTTTTAATTGGGATGATTTAAAGTAAAAATGTGGGATTATCTATGAAAAATTCCTAAGATCACAAGAAAATTAACACAAAATGCGAGAAATTCTGAGGCCGGCTAAAGTTTGGCAAAATTTACCTCACCGGGGATGGTTTCTGACGGCGGTGAAGATTTGAGTGAACTCCTAGGTATGTGAGGAAGTTTTAGAATGATCTTCAACTCTTGCCTCCCTTCAGAACATCATCTTCTATGATATTTACCGTTGCCTCATCGGAAAAGCAACTATTTATGTTTTGGAGCTCAAAAATGGCTCAAAGAGATGGGGGATGGGTTTTTTTTTTTTTTACTTTGGGAGCTTTTTGGGGCTGAATGGTGGTGGGAGCAAGACATCTAAAGCTTCATTTTCCCTCCTTTTATAATGGCCAAAAATCCATTATTTTTTTGAATTTTTTTGGCTCCAAATTGATTGTCATCTTGCTTGGGTGATTGGGATGGATGATGGATTGATTGAGGACTTTGGATTTTTGCTCCAAAGTCCTCTCTTACAATCATATGATCAGCTCAATTCAATGCAAATATTGGGGAGGAGTTAAGTGCATGTGATGTGGGATAATTAAATGAGGTTGGGTGGAATCCTATGTGGGGAGGATCCATGAGGGGTTTAATTAGGTTGGGTTGATTTTGGGCTGATCCCAAATGGGTTTGGGTCAGGTTCAATCTTCCCCTAATGGGTCTTGGCTTGGTTTCAAGGGATTTGACCCAATTTGGGTCATATGGGTCACATTATGTCAAATTGACCCATTTGACCAAAATTGGCCAAATTAGCTTGTGTTATGGGTTGATTCATGTTCAATTGGCTAATTGAAGATGAATGTGGTCTTTAGTTTGAATTAATTTAGATTTAATTTGGATTTAGGCCAAATTGATCCTTTAGGCCAATTTGGGCTAGGTTGGGTCAAGTTGACCAATTAGCTCGATTGATCAAATTGGGTTTAATTATGGCTTTGGTCAAGTTCAATAATCAATTTGGAATGAGCTTGAGTCACTGGTTGTAATCAATTTGGGTTAGATCATGATTTGACCTGATTTGGTCCTTTAGGTCAATTTGGATCAATTTGGATCAAATGACCAATTGGGCTTGGTTTGGCCCAGTTGATTGCAATTGATCATCCTAAGGTGATCAACAATCATGGTGGAAGGTTTTGGTGAGCTTGGTTCAATCCAATTTGGTTGGATTAGAAGTTGGCTCAAATGGTCCTTTAGGTCACTTTGGGTCAAGTGGACCTAAGTGGGTCAATTGGTTTGGTTTTGGTTTGATTCGAGTTTAGTTGAACTTATATATGAGCCCTAGATTGGAATATAAATTCAATAACAATCAATTTGGAGTCTAAGGGATTTTGGATCATTTGAAAATTTCAAATCAAAAGGGCTAGGTTGGGTTTGACTTGGGTTAGTTTCGATTTGATTTGATGATTGCAAGTTTTGTTTATATTTGGGTAGATAATTGAATGAATAATTGATTCAAGAGAAAATTCATTGGTTTTGACTTGATCTGGATAGAATTTGGCTAATTCCAAAGAATTGGCTTAAAGGGTTTAGATTGAGTTTGGATTTGATTTTTGATATAGTTTTGGTCATTTGGATTTCATTTATATTTGTTAATATAAATGAAGGAATAATTGATTTATAAAGAGATCAATTGAGTTTGATTTGATCTAAGGGGAGTTTTGGCTAAGCTTATGAATGTGGTTCATATGGCTTAGAAGGATTTAACCTAAAATCAAATTCAAATCCTACAAAAAGGTTACATTGAAGAAGATGGGATCAACTACTTAACCATTGTATTTCCAATTGATTTTAGTTATCTATTACAAAAATTGTCATTATTATTCAACATCAATTCATTTGGACAAAAAAAAAAATCTATAAGAGTTGAAAGAATTATAGATTGTGAGATGCGAAAGGGATTTAACCTAAAAAATAATCAAGATATTAATATGTACTTTTTTAAAATATCATATATTATTACATAGCTCATAGTGTAATTAGATGATAATGAGTGATCTTAAAGTAAGTAACTCATAATTGTTTTGAAAATAAGTAAACAAAGAAATAATAGTGAAAAATTGATTATTAATAAAAGTAGTAAAATATGGTATTACTGGATAAAAAATTATTTGTTATTCAAATGGTTGCAATTATAAAAATAGATTGGTAAGATATGCTTCTTCTATAAATAGTGGCTCATCTTCAAGTGAGCCAAATTAATTCTAATTGAGAGCATTTTTCATTTATAGTCAAAAATATTTTTTCTTGCCCTCTTCTTATCATAAAATATAACAATTTATCATTTAATGAATAACTTTTGTAATATTATTTGATAAGTTCATGGTATTTGCTTTATGAAAATATAAGAATATACTACTAAAAAGTGTTTTGCATTTTTTATTAAATATTTATAAATATGTGCAAAACTTTACTCACCATCTTTATGAAGTTTGAAGTCATTTATATAAGCCACCATACTCTTAGTTTAGTATTAAATTTTGTGTAAGGATGTGATCTTGAGTTTGTGAATAAAGATCAGAGCTTTAGAAAGACCTGGTAGAAAGTATATCGATAAAATTATAGATTAGATTAATTTATGTAGATTTGTAGTATGTCTTTCAAGATAAAGTTTTATGTGGGATAAATAGTGCAAAGTGACAGTGGAAAGTTATGATAAGATTGTTGGATCCAAATCTATTCGTAGAGCAACACCATATCTTATTATCGAATCTAGCGGTAAGTCAGAGAAGGGGTTGAGAGGGGTAGTAGGCAGGCCAAAGGTATAAGAAATACACAGTAATGGATAGAATATAAAGGCTAATATTTTAAGAAATCAATTAAATGAGTACACTATAAAAATTTAGTGACTTTGGAAACATTCTTTTGATTATGAGTCAAGGTCCAAAATTCCAGAAAAAGATCCAAAAAATAGTCTTTTATCCATATATTTATAAGGTCAAAGAGCCACAGATATGACTACATGGAACTCATAAACAAGTTACGAAATGTACACACTCCAAGACTAATAACATCATATAGCTAAGGCATAACCACTAGATGATGTGGCCTCTCATCTGGAAACACTCTCCCATGTCCTTAGTGAGTCAAGACATGTATACATGTAGCTATGGTACAACCACTGATACTACTTTGTGTCCCTGGTGAGTTATTTGGTGGTGATCACCCCTCTACATTGCTGGGTGACTTTAAGATGCTTAAGGCATTCTCATGGTGAAATGATGAGTTCCCTGTTCCAAGTTCATATAGCTGAGCATCATTGTTTGTCAAGTTTGGCTACTTCCCAACAAGTTTGTTATTTAGTTTGGGGAGTTGGATCATCAAATGAATGGATCCTTCATGACCAGGTAGATAGTTCTCACCCTGTCTCTTAAGGTCTATCAAATGCATTATGGGCATAGCTTCTTTAGACATGTACACTCCATCAAGGGGTGTATCTTTAGTATATAAGGATGTAAACTTATAATTTATAGTACTTGGTGAATTTGGTGGGGATTAAGGCTTTATAATGCAGTTAGTAACATAATTAGATTGTTATCCACTAACGCTCAATAAAAGATCTCTAAGAGGAGTTTTTTGTTATTTTTTTAATTTGTATGATGGATACTAGTCTAGAGTGGTGCGTAGGTTATGAAGGAGAATGTGAAAGGTTTATAGTAGATTTTGAGATGAGTAACAAATAAATTGAGCATAAAAAATTTGTGCAAATCTTCAAGCACCAAGCAATGAGAAAAACTTGCTACCAAATACTTTTAATAATAAAAGGTTGAAAAGTTTTCATTTCATAATAGCCATATATGGCATTTGTCATAATTTTGGACAACCATCACATAACAATTTTGAAGAGGAAATGGACATAAATGTTATTGTCCACCACTTATTTGTAGGGAGTTTCTAAAATTAATTTATTACATTCAATTTTCCAGACAAAATCCATCAATGAAGCTGGCCATATATGGTTCCAAGGAGATTTGAAATGCTAAAATAGATTGCAAATATTAAAAAAAAAATTATAATTTTAAAAATTAAAACTTGGGCTTTTCTGAGCTCTTGTGCTTGGGCTTTTTTACATGCATGTGCTTTAACTCTTTCTCGTGCAATTAAATATGTAGGTTGACTTATTTAAATTATTTGATTTATTATGACAAATAGAGTAAAAGTAAGATACATTTGCATATCGAGAGAGAGACAAAGAAAGAACTCATTATATGAAGATGAAGATGACGATGCATGTAATCCTGCTTGTTTTTTTTAATATATCTATGTATTATGTGTCATAAATACAATATTTGTACATATGTGTTGTATGTAACACAATATTGCCTATAAGATAGCATGGGTCTGCATGCCATCATGAATATGTATATATGCTACATCTAAATACTAATGCAAATGAAGTACTATTTTTACTGTAACAGAAAGTTCATACAATTTTAATTTTCATGTTTACTATTTAGTGGAGTAAGACTAATTCATTAATTCTTGAAGCAAGCATTCAGTTATTTTCTTCGTTCCTCAATACTGTTCATACTTTTTGCCCTCTTGTAACCTATTTGTTGTTTCAATAGGCCGCATTATCGCACTTTGTCATAAAATGTGTAATTTGGCCAAACAAAATTGTGTTTACTCATTTAAAAAACCTTCGTTGCCAAAGTGAGACACTAGAGACACAACTTCTTTAGTGCTATCTTGTTCTCCAAAACTCCTTGTTTGATCTTGTTATGAAATATACCCTTCCAGAAGTTAAGATCAGTGGGTGGATATTCCTAGTCCAACAACGTCAGTTTGATAGGCATTTTTTTTATCAAGATGAAGATTTTCTCATGAAGATTTTCTCATGGCGACCATGAAGGGCAAGAATGGGCATATCGAATCTCTACCAAAATGTCTGTTTTTCATCTGATTTCACTGTAAAATCAAAGATAAATCACTTCCTCTTGTTTGTATAGCTGTTTATTTGTGATTTCATATGTTCAACATTGTGAAATGTGAATTTGAATATTTTGATAATATTTTAAATTTATAACTTAGATCTTATTCAAATTTATTTGAAACTGATGTATCTCACAATAACTATTCTATTTGGAGTTAGATATAAAATTATTTAGCTTAGGGGTTTACATTTTTTGTTGAAATTGTAATTTGGGATTTTTAACATGTATGCAAGGTCTATAAAATTCATTAATACATTGAATTATATTGGAAGAATATACAAAACTAAGACTTGATTTATAGATTCTTGAAATGTTTTTAAAAAGAATATGATGCAAAAGTAACTTCCATTATTCCGGCTAATGATTCATTTATTTATCCACTTGATCAGATCATATATTCTTTCATAACTCATGAACAAGTGTGAGCTCTAAGTGACTCAAATGGGGGCTTACAAAAGAAAGAGAAAGAAAAAACTATTTCTTTACAAGTAGATGACTTTGTGGATGACATTACCTCAAGCTCAAATACTGATAGTGATAAAGTAGCGAAAATATTAAGAAGACCCGAAAATCTACTTAAGAAAACCAAATGTATAGAAAAAAAATCAATAAATTTTGAACTAAACAATCTTATATTCATGAAGGATTTATAAGAGTCACAGAAAAACCCATACATGAAAAAGGAGAGAATATAGAACTTATAAATAAAAAAAATGGAGAATGAAGAGGAGAAAGATAAGTAGTAGAAGAAGCATCATAAAAGAAGAAGAAGGCCTA
Source organism: Cymbidium sinense (assembly GCA_021442155.1). Taxonomy (NCBI): domain Eukaryota; kingdom Viridiplantae; phylum Streptophyta; class Magnoliopsida; order Asparagales; family Orchidaceae; genus Cymbidium; species Cymbidium sinense. Next base: position 47,787,640 of record CM038226.1, read on the forward strand.
GTTAGCTAATCAAAAATTTGATGAAACCAGTGCTAGATTTTCAAAGGAGTAGGTGAATTTATGCTTAATGGTTACTAGAGGGGTCATTTCTAAATTTGCCAAGGTATGTGGTGAAGTGACTTATGAAGAACTAGAAGGCAAATTAAATGAACTTTCTTTTGAATATAAAGCTAAGAAAATATAAGGTATTAGAAAGATAGAACACAAATCTTGATATGTGTTTTTCACTCAAAAGAATGAATATGATGATGTAATGATAAAAATAAATTTTTAGTAGACAAATATGTACTTGTTGAAGAATTGAAATAAAAAGAAATACTTTATTAAAAGTTAGATTGTTTATATATTATTAAAAATCATAAACACCAAAGTATATATATATATATATATATATATAGTATCATTAATTTGGAATTTAATATTATACGAATACCTTCAAAGTAAAATCAATGAAAGATTGTGGCACTTGGATAGTGATTTTTCAAGGCATATGACTGCAGATAAAAATTCACTATGCTATAACCAATTGAAGGTGGATACATGGTGTATAGCGATAATGCCGAAGAAATGATTATTAGTATTTGATCCATCTATAAGAACTCTAATAATTTAGATAATATTTTTTTGCAATTGGCAAAAATCTTAACTTAATGTTTATCAATCAATTATGTGATATAAGATTTAATGTAACATTACCTATGAAAATATTGTATTTGTTGGGCAAATATGTAAGAATATTTATTTAATTATTTAGAATGCTTCTATGAAGTAGATTGCAATTTACTTTAAAAGCAATAATTATGTTGTTTAATTATGCAATAAAAGAATTTTCCATATCAATGTGCACATGCTTAATAAAATAGCATAAATTGATTTAGTTGTTGGTTTGCATAAACATTAGTTTTATTTTTGGTTATACTTGTACATGTATTTACTTCTACGCTATTAGAATTATTGCACATTAATTTATTTGGTTCCATTAGTGCTATTAGTTTATGTGATAAAAATTAGGGATTTGTGATGGTCAATGATTTTCTAGATAGACTTGAGTTGCAATCTTAGCAAATATTAATTTTGATACTTTTGAGGATACTAAGAAATTTATAAAACATTTTCATAGAAAATAAGGTTATTTGATCAATAAAATTCTAATAGATCATGATGAAGAATTTAAAAAAAATCATTTAAATATTCTTGTGATGAAAATTAGATTAGATATACTTTTTTTTCGCTCCTAGAACTCTCTAGTAGAATGACATTGGAGAAAGGAAGAATCATATTTTGGTTAAATTAAGTACAAAAGTGCTTGATCAATATGAATGAAAAAAATATTTTTTGGTGAAACCTAAAGTATTATATGATGAAAATAATTTATTTGAGACTAATATTAATTAACACCATCAATGAATTATATTTGAAAAGGAACCTAGGTTTAGTCATCTTCATGTCTATCTTTGTAAATATTTTGTCTTCAATAATCAAAAATAAACTTTATATAAATTTGATTGCAAATTTGATTATAAATTTTCTTTTCATTATTTTATTTCAAGTTGAGCATATAAGAATTTTAATAAATAGAAGCTACATGTAGAAGAATCAATTTCTATTATATATATTAAGAATTTAGTTGATCCTACTAGAAATAATGTGATTATTGATCATTTGATAATTTTAAAAAAAAAAATGGAAGATAAAGTAGATGATTTTTGGTCTAAAGAATGAAACTATAATGAGAATCACCCAAAGAAATTGGAAGAGATACTTTCCAAAGTGTTATGAATAGAAGATATAATTGGGATGTAGTAAGCTATCCAGCTTTTTTTTTAATCTAAGATTAAGCCAAAGTTTGTTAAAGAAGCCCTAAAAGATAACTTCTACATTTTCACTATGAATGAAGAATTAAATCCATTTATATGGAATGATGTTTTAGAGTAAGTCCCAACGCCTCAAGTCAAAATTTTATTATAATAAAATGTGTCCATAGAAATAAGTTAGATGACTTAGGTTATATTGTTAAAAAAAACTGCTACGATAGTTTTTTTATAAATTGCTAGAGATACATTGAGGAATCAAAAGATAATTACAAAATGTTGCCTCTCATATGAGACTTTTTTCTATGAACTTTATCTACTTATAAAATCATCTTTTCCATATGCCTCTGAATTTGTAAGGAAGCTACCATATGGGGGGCTTTTTTCCTAAAATGTTCAAATCAATTATAGGAATAAATTTCAATTCATAAAGGGGTATTGTGAGAATCTTCAGTGATTTGAAAGGTAAATAGTCCATCAGCTTCAACATAAAATGAGTTCATAGCTTTAAATGGTTTGTAGAAGAAATAAATGAGCTTTTCATTCTAATCTCTGATTATTCCACCATAACCAACACTATGTTTATAGGACCAATCAATATTACATTTAGCTAGAGTAAACTTAGTTTGATCCATTGAGTGAGTGTGCATTTGATCTCCAACTTATTGTTGTTGATTATTATTTTATTGAAGCATCTTTCTCTTGTCAAACATGAATAGTTAAGAGTACCATTGATTTGAGCATTTTAAGATATCAGCAAACCTATTGAACAATTTATTTTGGATCGTTTTGCATTTTCATGCAAAGAGTTTTTTTTTATTTGGACAAATGAACCGAAAGATGACAAAAGTAGTCAATACTCTTAAATGGTTTCCAAGAGCGTGGTGCTTTATATTCTTTTAACCCAGTAAGAGTTAGGTGGGATTTGTTATTGGGTGCTTTTGTAAATTAATGTTAAAGATATCTTCAATCATGCTTAAAATTGTAGTTGTTTGTGGAAATGGAGGAAAACATGGTTAATGGATTTAACATCTAGGCATTATTGACCTATAAAAGCTAACATGATGCCTTTCTCCATTAGCCTGTTATTAGTAGGAATTGCTTTATGGATGAGCCACCACTATAAAAGTATATAGATGGTCTACAAATTCTTTACCTGATTGGATTACCCCAACAACAATTTATGTATGTTATGATGGGATTATAAAATGCTTTCAAAAGAGTTTGTTGTTGATTATCCATGTTATTATAAGTTTATCCTTGAAGATGTGTTCAATACAAATTTATGGGATATCATCTACAATTTTAGTAGGCAATACATTAGTTAGCTCCCTTTTATTCCAAATATTTGAGTGTTCATGTTATTGAATATTTTTTTTGATAAGCAAATCATTATTTTGATTTTGTTGAAAAAAATGATAGGACCTTAGTTTGTACCTAGATGACAAAAACTTATGTTTTCTTCCCCACTAGTCACCTAATAGATTGTTCAATTGCATTCCTTGATTTTAGGATGTCTTCTAACAAGGTGAATCCTTGTTTTGTAGCAATTTTAGCATTGGATGAATGATTTACCATGTTTTACCATTAATATTCTTGGCCACAATTTATTTTTTTTACCATGTTTTACCATTAATTACTTGCAGAACATGTAAAGAGGTTGAGTTGAGGATGTTTTTTTTGAGTGTTAGTCTACTTCTAAAGGAAAGTAGCCAATTACCCCATGAAAAAATTGTTGTTTTGAGTATAGAAAATAATGTTTTCAATGTATATCTTTTTTACCCTTCCAATAAAGAAAGAATTTCTAAGGTATTTTGTGTGGAAAAAAAGCATTCTTAAAGCATGTTAATTGTCAAATCCATCTTGAGTTTATAGGTTATATTTTGTTGCTGAGGAAGTTGTTAGATTTTTTTATGTTAAAGTGCACACCAGCAATGGCTTCAAATCTCTTGATCACTTTATATGCTTTATTTATGGATCCATTACAAATATAGGGATGTCATTTGCAAATATAAGGTGAGAGATGATGGATGATAACCTTTATATAAAATTTTATTAAATGCTTTACCTAGGATTCTTAGTTTAGAAGAGTTGAGAAAGAACCCAAGGTAATGAGAATATAGTGGAGAAAGGAGGTCTCCTTCCACAAGTCCCTAATCTAAAAAATCTAGCTTTTTCTCCATTGGAAAGGATTGTATAGTGGTTGTTAGGTTTAATCCTTATACTAAGGGCACATGATTCAAGAGTAAATTTTTTAGCAATCAATACTTAAAAAATGAAATCTCAATTTATTGTGTCAAAAGCCTTTTGTAAATCTAGTTTGATAACATTATCTTTTCTCTACATTTGAGATCAATATTCGTTAAGATTTTTTGAAAAAGTAGAACATTCTCACAAATGTATCTCCTTTTAACAAATGTACTATGGTTCAAATATTTTAGATCCGGTAGGAGTTACTGCAATTAATTGTTGTTGATCTTACTAATACTCTTAGTAGTAGTGGTGGAGAGGCTTATCAATCTGAGTGAGCACAAATTAGAAATTGGTGTTTATTTTGGTATTGGTAATTTTGTAGATAAACTAAAATAGGTTGGCATGTTGTACCCCTTGAAAAAGTTTTATATAGCATTAACTACATCACTTCCAATAATATCCCAGGTTGGTTCGTAAAAGCAAGTTATGAAGTCAGCCAAGCTAGTTGCCTTTCCTTTGGTGATGGAGAAAGTTACCATTTTATTCTCTTTAAATTTAGGGATGCTACAAAAAATAATGAAGTGGTGAAGCCTAATGGTAAATACCTTAAGATCCACATGCATGTTAGTGTTGAAAGAATTTGGTGCCATCAGGTTGCTAGAAAATGAGATAACACATTTTTGTATTTTAATTTAATTAGTAGTCCATTATTCCTATTGGTTCTTTATCTTCATTATTGTGAGACACTCTCTCTTTCTCCTAACTGGAGTCACTATAGCACCGGATAGGTGGGTTTTGAATAATTATATTAAAATTTTAAAGTTAAATTTTAAGTTTTAGTAAAAAAGTATTATTTTTATTTTATAATGACAAGATACAATTCTTAATGCTACAAAAATAAAAGAACAGTAAAGTAAAGAGAGACAATAGGCACACAATTTTTATGTGGTTCGGCCAAACCTCAAAACTATCCTACGTTCATGATTGGCCACCCCTCGCTAGAATCCACTAAATGCAAAATAACTTACAAATAGTACTCTTCTATAATGGGGCAAGTACAACCCCCTACAAAGGGGTGAGTACAACCCCAATATAAATTTTACAGCACAAAAAGAAAAATACAAAATAATAAATTTTGATAAAATAAATCTCTCAAAAATATACCAAGCTATTCAATTCAAAAAAAAAAAAAATTGATCTCACAACTTATAAATGATCACTTTACAACTTAAAATTTTGGCAAGATAAAATGATCACTTAATATTGATAAGAAATAATAAAAGAAATATCTTAAAGTGATTTTACTACGATGTTTATGTCATTACAATTTGTAGATTAATATAAAAATGATTTCAAAATAAATTCACAATATTCTTTTGCATAATAAAATAAATTTTAGCAAGAAATAATTTATTTTATTTTAACCAAAAAGATTCTTTCAATTAATGCTAATGATAAAAAAATACTTAAAATAAAATGAGTATATGATAGATCTAAGTAGGTTAGTAAGCTTTTAATTAAAAAGAGAGATCTAGCAAATATGAAAATAATTTCAGCACAATAATTTAATTTAAAATACTTAAAATATACTTCTAAAATAGATCTAAGAATAAATGATCTTTCAAAATAAGATTAATAAAGAAATATTTCAAGAAACCAAAAGAAATTTGTAGGAATTTAAAAATTTCAACAAGTTGAAATAAATTCTACAAACTATCACAAGAGTTTTTCACAAAAAAATAATTGAAGAAACTTTGATGTGAAAAACTAGACTTTGATGTCCAAAGACTAATCCACCAAAAAGTATAATTAGGAAAGAATAAATAGATGGTGAAAATAGTATGAATAACTAAAAAGGGATTAAGATCAAGAAAACAAACTCAAGTAATTTGAGAAAGCTTGCTTAGTTGAAGATTTTGAAGCTTCCAAACCAAGGAAATGATCTTGCAATATATGGAGAACACTTGAAAAAAAAATCTAGGAAATTTTCTCTTAGATTTGTTGGAAGGATTTTGAATTTGAATGAGAAACGCTTTTATGCAGAGAATAAGGGCTATTTATAGGCAAGAAGGTCATTTTGAATTATTTAAAAATATATTATTCTAACATCATTTTATCATATAATAATTTAATATTCAATAAAAAATATAATTTATATTAAATAAATATTAAATTTAAACACCAAAATTCTATTGGGCAAGTCAAAATAATGAAATATGACTCTTAATATATTGAAAGCATATAGCATGCATTCATTATTAAAATTAGCTAATATTTGAAAAGTCATAATAAATTCAATTTTAATCAAATATGGGTCATGTAACCTATCAAATTAAAGGAAAAAAAAATCCAAGGAATTCATTGGAGATGAAATCAGATATAAATTCCTTGATTATAAAATAACTTTGGCTAAAATACAAAATTTCACATGTTTTTGTTAATTTTGAAATATGACATTTAATAATTTGATATATATATATAATCATACATATGTTAGTTATCATATAACCTTCAAATTAAATTAAAATATTTAATTATATTAAGTAAATAAAATAATTGCACTTAATAGTCATAATTTATTATCATTTATTATTTTGACAATTCAAATGCTATGTATGAAATATATAATTGAATGTTAATTAGATAGAGATTTAAATAAATTAATCTCATTAAAATAATATGTTAAGTTGTGAGTAAATTGATTCATGCCAATGAACTCATATGAATTTCTAAGATAGTTATAAATGCATATAGCCTAAAATATTTTATCTTGGGCTTCACAATATCCATTTTGATCTATATTTCATTCTTCTACTCTTGCAATTTTCTCAAACATATTGTGAGATGTATTGGATATGTAATTAGCAATTAATATATCTAAAACACATAAAACATACATTAGAACATCCAAGCATTCATTTGTTATCATCAAAATTGATTGGATTGAACATGAGGATCATTAAGCCAACACTAACAAAGGCATGAAAATATCTTGAATTTCTTTCACAATCCAATAGTAGTAATTATGCATTATTTTTGTTAAAAAATTTATTTTTATTAATTGTATTATCTTCTCAATGGAGCCCCATTATTAAGAAAATTATATTGTAACCTAGAGCTTTTGGGTTAGTGGAATCCTATTTGGAATAACATGTCATAGAAGTAAACTATTTCTTATTATCTCTTCTCTTTACTAGCATTTATATTTTGGTTATGGGAGCACTCAAATGATTAACATATTAACCTAAATTTTTTTCTAATGCCATCAAAAATATCTTTTATAAATTATGATAATATTTAAAATTACCCTATTCACTCCTCTCTTTGATGATATACTCACTCAAAATAACTAATATTAGAAATCATAAACATTTTTTTACAACACCATTCTTATGAATGCACAAGTGTCTGATGCATATGATATAATTTAGGTCACCTTTCAAGAATTAATAAATTTAGGAGCATAAAGCAATCACTTTATTTTATTTGGATAACTAGACTTACGTATGTACAAGTATTGAGATTAGTAACTTTATTGAGTATTGTTGCATGCACAAATCTAATATTGATTAAATTTAAAGATAATGTATTAATATTTCATATAGCTATGACATCACACTAGAACCAACAAGGCCATTTGGTATCTAAATAATAATTAGGAAGTCACATCAACTTAGTGAATAAAGCATATAATATAAAAAAACAATCTAAAAGGGTCTTCCCACCAACTTGAGTAATTTGCCTAACTCACTACAGATAGACTCACCCATCATGCTTTGATAAGTCACTCTTATATTCTTCTAGAAAAATAACATCACCTTATAACATAGCAATCCTCCTCAAACAATGAATGTTACTTTCTTATAGTCAATTTGGTGCTTCTTAATTTAATGTTAGCTAGAGTATGAATATAAAAACTCATGATAGTAACCGATTGTGAAGTCGATGAATATGTAGATTTTAGATTACAAAAATCCATTTGTATGCATGTTAAGTAAAGATTTATGAAATTAACAGATATCCTTTGATTATTTTATTAGCTTTCTAGACCATCACTTCATTAGATATCCACTTATGGTAGTATACTTTTTTGATGAAGTTAACAAATTTTACTTATTGTACTATGTTCTTAATAGACTTGGTAACAATACCATTATCCTTTTCTTTTATTAGATAGCCATTGCATCTCATCTAACTTTTTGCCTCTAGCAAGTGACATTGATGTCGATTCTTAGCCTCTTAATTGTCATCCAAGTGAGCACTTCTAGCTATTTCCTCAAAGCTTGGATAATTTTTTGTTTGTGCTCAAAATTGTATAAGAAGCTTACTCCCAAAACTTCTTCAAGATTTCGTCACTAGAACATCTTATATGATCTTCATTATCTCCGACTACTTTTACCTGTCTAATTCAAGCTGTAGGACATCTTTTACTGCTCATCATAAGTTGCATAAGGTTTTGATAACAAATTATTAACTTCTAGAAATAGCCTCCCACTATGATATCTTAATAAGAAGATGCCATAACTTAGAAATTCTTCAATACTAATCTCTCAAAGATAGCATTATAAGTAGTTGATGCTTTAGTAATGATGTAGTTAGCCATGGTTATGAGTTACTTCTTACCTTCTCTTGAAGCAACTAAAAGAGCAATCAATCTTTCTACTTCTTATTGTTGTCTTGATAATATATAATGAGACCTAACTATTAAGTTAAGATTACAACTCTTCAAATTTATCTTATTAGTGATTATCAATATACTACAAATTTAGTAATGGATGATCGACATCACGATGACTACTATGTCATAGAAATGATTGCTACCAAGATATTTTTTTATCTTTTCTCTTCATAGAGATATTAATAAAATCTTTGTATTAGATTCTTAGACCATTGCTGCCAAGTTTATTTCTCCCAACCAAAATCCTTTTATGCTGACTAGTTTATAGTACTTCATAATCTCTCCATTGAAAAGAAAGTATTGGTTTATCAGTTTGAGTTTTTTCTACTTCTTTCTCTAGTTGCTATCCATCATTCACTAAGATAAATTCATTTATCCTCATTGCTAGAGTGAGCTCCATATTTAGACTCTTAAGGAGATAACACTTTTTAATAGTATGTCCATGGTCTCATTGATAGGTGTAGTGCCTTGTTAAGTCTTGAGTATGCATGTTATACTTATGATACTAAAGTGTATAAATTAAGTAATATTTACTTTGCATGGACTCAACTAATTCAAACATGAGAACATGAAGCAGTATGATTATGGAAAGTAGAGTTCTAGTTTTTACTAACTTTGATATAGTCGAGTAGGGTTCCTACTCTTGGTGCTAGCCTCATATGGGTGTTAGCATCACGTCTTATTTGAGTTTTTTGTGTTTCAAGAAGAAATAGGAGTTAGCATCACATCTTATTTGAGTGTGTACTCTTATGTATCTTCCACATCTAATAAGCATTAACCTAGTTTCTCACTTCTTATTCTCTTTAATTATGTCTTTCAAACTTTTGTGGTTAGTTATTAGGCAATATTAGTGTATTATTATTTATATGGAAGAGAAAGATACCAAAAGGTGAGCCCTCTTCTATCAAGGGTAGGTTTTCCTATTTGCAAAAGATTGATGAAAGATGTGATGATTGATGAGCATTTTTGGTTTATGAGTGTATCTTTAAGAAGTTTATGTTATGAAGTGAAATTCTTATATTATCTCAACTATCTCTTATTCCTCTTATTTTATCTTTTGTTTCTACTTCTATAAAGTTGTATCAGAGCTACTTGACTTATGTATGAAGATTTAATGTTACTTGGCATATGTGTGGAGAACAAATTCCTATGCGATGAGAGGTCATGAGGGTTGATGAAATTTATTGTTTGAGTAGCGAACAATAATAAAAAGTATTTGAGAGTAGATGTTTTGAAATGAGAGTTGATGTCTATGTATGGAGAATTTATGTTTTCAATTTGTTGAGTGTGGGGAGAAGTATTGTCTTTAAGAAAAATTGGCTACATCTTATTCAAGAGTGCATTCTCTTGTATCTTTGACAACCAACAAGTGATATTACAAAAAAATCTCACCTTTAACACCCAAGCTAAGTATTGGACTAGTAAGGCGAGTTCACTTAATGAAATTTGGTGACCTACTTTTGGCAATGCAGTGAGTTCCTTGCTATGAACTACATCTAATCAGACTTGACATTCAAGTTGTTGGGTGAGTTACAATTTGATTAGATTAAGCTTTATGGTGGGCTGAGTTATCTAGGGTATAGTCTAAGTAAGCACTAGGTGAAATCGAAAGGCCTTCAAAATTTATGGGAAATAAAATTTTATGAATATAAAATTTTATGTTTACTTCTAAACAATTTTAAAGAAGAAACATAAATTCAAGAGTAAAAAAATGAAAAGGTTGATCCTATAATAATGTAATTTCTTACTTAAAGTATAATCTTTATTTATTTATTATTTATATTTTGCTTTTTCATAATTTCTATTAAACCCCATTTCCTTGATGGAGTGATATGCATATTAAAGAAAAATGGACATTATTATAACAAGATGCAATCTCCTTAGTTCTAATGACAAAACAAAATAAATGTTAATAAAACACTTTATTTTTATGTTCTTTTGTTTTCATATTCCTCAACTCTAAATTCATTACTCTTCATATCATCTATCCAATTAAGATTTTGGTCATTTTCTAATTATCCAATAAATAATAGGCATAATTCTGACTAAAGTAAGAATTAAGACTAAGAGGATATTCATCAAGTCCTTACACAGATCCTCCAACATCGGTTTTGAAGGTAGGTGACTAGTTTTATGAAGTGCTTAAGTTGTGGGGGAGGATCTAAGGTAGGTCAAGAGAAGATATTAAGATAAGCATTAAAAAAATGAATAAAAGAGATAATTATCATCATACTAAAGAAAGGCAAACCTTATGATCATCAAGAACTGATAAAGTGTTTATCCATAACAATTTACAAATTAAAACTTAAAACTTTTTTCTACATGACAACCATATATAAAGGTATTTGACATAAATCTTAAACTTTTATTATAAAATGTCATATGTGGTTCTGAATGCTAATTTAATACAAGAAATTTTCTACATTGTCATACATCATTTTAAGGAAATATTTAAGATGACAAAATTTAAAACAAATAAACAAATAAAATTTTATTTTAATAATTTTAAAATTTTGCTTCTTCATGGTCTTTTCCTCTAAGGATTTATTTTATTGGGCCTTTGTTCCTACTCTAGTAATTAGGTCAATGGGAGGACATGATTAAACTATTAGATGTGTCCTATCAATGCTCTAGAGCAAAATTAAACTCTGCTCCATAGAATTGAGATTTGAGTAATCAATATCTCATTAAAGGATAGATTATCTTCTACAAGTGGTTTATAATTTTACTAACCAAAAATATATGGATGTGGTCTTACACAATGAGAACCTCTTCAATTAATCATCAAAATAGTGGATGGCATTGAATAGGGGGTAGAATCAACTCCTTTTACATTATGGGAAAAATTATATATAATTTACTAATAGAATAATTTAATAATATCAATATATTAATAAAAATCTATAAAATTAATTTCTCTAAAAAGAAATAAATAGCTTGTATAATAGTACAACCATGATTATAAATTAAAATTAAAAGTGAATAAAATTATGAAATTCTTTTTAATTAATTGATCAATCAATTAAAATAAGGATTTAAATTGGACATCCTTTTGTGATGTTTAGGAAAAAATTTATATTGAGAGTAAGCAAACTCTTAAGAATAAACATACTCTTACAGAAAAAAAATATAGAAGGTTTGTAATTCCCTATCTTAAGTTAGGGTAGCTTTGTCTCTTGCAAAACATTCTACAAGTTGAGAATTTTGTCTCCTAGGAAAAGGTTAGATTGAAGAAAATGACATCAACTAGTTAACCTTTGTATTTCAAATTGATTTTAGTTATCTTTTACAAAATTGTCATTATTATTCAACATCAATTCATTTGGACTAAAAAAAAAAGAAATTCTAAAAGGGTTGAAAGAATTATAGATTGAATGAGATGTGAAAGAGAATTAACCTAAAAAATAATCACATAATTAATATATAATTTTTCTTAAAATATCACATAATATTACATAGCTAATAGTGTAATTAGGATGATAATGAGTGATCTCAATCATAAGTAACTCATAATAGTTTTTTAAAAAGTAAACAAAGAAAGAGTTGTGAAATATTAATTATTAATAAAAGAAGTAAAAGATTGCATTTTTGGAGGAAAAATTATTTGTTATTCAAATGGTTACAATTATAAGAATAGATTGGTAAGATATGTTTCTTCTATAAATAGTGGCTCATCTTCAAGTGACCCAAATTTAATTCTAATTGAGTGCATTTTTCATTTATAGTCAATATTTATTTTCTTGCCCTCTTCTTGCCATAAAATATAACAATCTATCATTTAATGAATAAATTTTGTAATATTATTTGATAAATTCTACAGTATTAGAATTATGAAAATATATGAAAATACTACTAAAAAGTGTTTTGCATTTTTTATTAAATATTTATAAAATGAGCAAAAATTTACTCACCATCCTCAATCGAAGTCATTTATATAAGCCACCATACTCTTGTCTTAGTTTAGCATTAAATTGTGTCTAAGGATGTGATCTCGAGTTTGTGAATAATGGTGAGAGCTTTAGAGAGATTTGCTAAAAAGTATATCGACAAAATAATAGATAAGATTAATTTATGTAGATTTGTAGTATATCTTTCAAGATTAAGTTTTATGTGGGATAAATAGCACAAAGTGATAGTGGAAAGTTATGATAGGATTGTTGAATCCAAATCTGTTCGTAGAGCGACACCATATCTTATTATTGGGTCTAGTAGTAAGTAATAGAAGGGGTTGAGAGGGATAGTAAATAGGCCAAAGGTATATGAAATACACTATAATGGATAGAATATAAAGGCTAATACTTTAAGAAATCAATTGAATGAGTACACTATAAAAATTTCTCTAGTAACTTTGGAAATAGTCTTTTGATTATGAGTCAAGGTCCAAAATTCTAGAAATAGATCCAAAAAATGGTCTTTTAACCACATATTTATAAGGTGAAAGAGCCACATATATGACTACATGGAACTCATAAGAAAGTAAAGAAATGTACACACTTCGATGACTAATAACATCATATAGCTAAGGCATAACCACTAGAAGATGTGGGCTCTCATCTAGAAACACTCGCCCATGTCCTTAGTGAGTTCTGTGTTCCATGTTCATAGAGCTGAGCATTGTTGTCTGTCAAGTTTGGCTAGTGCCCAACGAGTTTATTATTTAGTTTGGCGAGTTGGTGAGTCATCAGATGGATAGATCCTTTATGACCAAGAAGATAGTTCTCACCATGTCCTCCAAGGGCTATCAAATGCATTATGGGGTGTATCATTAGTATATGAAGATGAAGATGCATGTAGTCCTGTATGTTTTTTTTTTTTGATATATCTATGTATTACGTGTAAATATGTGTAAAAAATGTAACAAAATATTGCCTATAAGGGGTGGGTGCCATCATGAATATCTATATATGCAAATGAAGTATTAATTCTACTGTAACAGAAAGATCATACAATTTGATGCATTCTAATTAAATTTTAAAGTTGAAATTTCAAGTTGAGTATTCAGTAGAGTAAGACCAATTAATTAATTCTTGAAGCAAGCATTCAGTTATTATCTTCGTTCTCAATACTGTTCATACTTTTTGCCCTTTCGTAACCTATTTGTTGTTGCAATAGGCCACAATATCAGACTTTCTCATAGTATGTGCAATTTTTTTAATAGGCCGGTAGTCAGACTTGTTTTGAAAATTTGGCCAAACAAAATAGTGTTTACTCATTTAAAGAACCTTCATGCTAAGGTGAGACACTAGTGACACAACTTCTTTAGAGCTATCTTGTTAAAGGAGGTGACGAAACTAAGCTCCCCTTCTTCTGCCTTTCACCCTCTCAGCTTCCTCACAAGGGATGACAAAGGAAAAATTAGGCATGTCGATTCTCCACCAAAATGTGTTTTTCATCTGATTTCATCGCAAAATTAAAGATAAATCACTTATGTTTTTATAGCTATTTATTTGTGATTTCATATGTTCATTCTTGTGAAATGTGGATTTGAAGTTTTCCATAATATTTTAAATTGATAGCATAGATCTTATTCAAATTTATTTGAAAACTCATTTATCTCAAGCTAACTATTATATTTGGAGTTAGATATAGAATTATTTAGCTTAGGGGTTTACGTTTTTTTGTTGAAATTGCAATTTAGGATTTTTAATTGTATGCAAGATCTATAAAATTTATTAATACATTGCATTATATTGGAATACAAAACTAAGACTTAATTTATAGAATCTTAAAATGTTTTTTAAAAAGAATGGGATGAAAAAATAACTATCATTAATTCGGCTAATGATTTATTTACTTATTCACTTGATCAGATCATAGATTTATTTATAACTCATGAACAAGTGTGAGCTCTAAGTGACTCAAATGAGAGCTTATAAAAATAAAAGAGAAATAAAAAAGTATTTCTTTATAAAAATATGATGGATATGATTACCTCAAGCCTGGATAGAAGAAGTGATAAAGTAGCTAAAATGGAAATAAGAAGAAAATCTTATATTAATGTATGGAAATTATATGCAACCATAGTAAAAGTCTAAACATGAAGAAGGTGAGAATCTAGTTTTTTTTCATGGCATATGACTGAAGATAAAAAATTCACTATGCTATAAACAAATGAAGGTGAATGCGTGCTATATAGAGATAATGCCGAAGAAAAGATTATTAATATTGGATCCATCTATAAGAACTCTAATAATTTATAAATTATTTGTTAGCGATTGGCATAAATTATTACTTAATGTTTATTAATCAATTATGTGATAGAAGATTTAATGTGATATTCCTTATGAAAATATTGTATTTGTTGGGCATAGATGTAAGCATATTTAATTAATTACATTAGAATGCTTCTCTGAGGTATATTTGAATTTATTTTGGTTATAATTGTACATGTATTTACTTCTATGCTATTAGAATTATTGCACATTAATTTATTTGGTTTTATTAGTACTATTAGTTTATGTGATAAGAATTATGGATTTGTGATGGTGGGTGATTTTCTAGAATTAGCAAATAATTTTGATACTTTGATGATTTTAAAAAATTTATAAAACATATTCATAGAAAATAAGGTTACTTGATTAATAGAATTTTAATAGATCATTATGAAAATTTTAAAAACAAATCATTTAAATATTCTTGTGATGAAAATTTGAATATATATATATTCTCCTAGAACTCTCTAGTAGAATGACGTTAGAGAAATGAACAATCATATTTTGATTGAATTAAGTAGAGCACTGCTTGATCAATATAAATGAATCAAAATTTTTTTGGTGAAACCTATTAACAACAAGTATTATCTGATGAAATAACTTACTTGAGACTAATATTAATTAAAACCACTTATGATTATGTTTTAAAAGGAATCTAAGTTTAGTCATCTTCATATTTTTGATTCTAAATATTATATATTCAATAGTCAGAAAGAAACTTTATATTGATTGCAAATTTGATTCTAAAATTTGCTTTTGTTAATTCTAAATCAAGCCGAGCATATAAATTTTTAGTAAATAAAAGTTACTTGTAGAAGAATCAGTTTATATTATATTTATTAAGAGTTTAGTCGATCCTATTATAAATAATATGATTAATGATGATATTGATAATTTTATAAAAATAAATTTGGAAGATAAAGTGAATGATTTTTGGTCTAAAGATTGAAAATATAGTGAGAATCATCTAGAGAAATTGTAAGTGATAATTTCCAAAGTGTTATGACTAGAAGATATAATTGCGATGTAGTAATCTATTTAGCATTTTTATCTAAGATTATGCCAAAATCTATGAAATAAGCCATGAAAGATAACTTCTAGATTATCACTATGAATGAAGGATTAAATCCATTTACAAGGAATGACATTTCAACAAGCCCTAACACCTGAAAATCAAAATGTTATTATAATAAATGTTTTTACATAAATAGGTTAGATGACTTAGGTTATGTTCTTAGAAAAAGGCTACCATAGTTTTTTTTATAAATCGCTAGAGATACATCGAGCAATCAAAAGATAGTTACAAAATGTTTCCTCTCATATGAAGCTAACATATATTATCTATATAAACTTTATCTGCTTATAAAAGCATCTTTCCATAAGCCTCTGAATTTGTAGAGCACCATATATATGGAATTTTTCATAAAATGTTCTTATCAAATTATAAGAATTGATTTCAGTTCATAAAGGGGTATTGTGAAAAGCTTGAGTGATTTGAAGGGTATAGAGTCCATTAACTTCAGCATAAAATGAGGTCATAGTTTTTCATGGTTTGTAGAAGAAAAAAATGAGCTTTCCATTTCAATCTCTAATTATTCCTCCAAAACCAACACTATGTTTAGAGATGCCATCAATAGAAAATGCATATGGATGGTTTAAAATTCTTTACTTGATTAGATTACCCCAACACCAATTTGTGTAAGTTTTGATGGCATTGTAATTTTGAAAGAGTATGTTGTTGATTATGCAAGTTATTATAAATTTATCCTTGATGATGTGTTCAATACAAATTTTTAGGATATCAGCTATAATTTTGGTAGGCAATAAATTAGTTAGCTCTTTTTTATTCCAAATATTTGAGTGTTCATGTTATTGAAAAAAATTCTTGGTATGCAAATCGTTATATTGTTTTGTTGAGAAAATAATAGGGCCTCATTTTGTATCTAAATATCATGACAAAAACTTGTGTTTTCTTTCTGATTTGTCACCTAATAGATTGTTTAGCTCCACTCCTCAATTTCAAGATGTCTTCCAAGGAGAAGCCTTGTTTTATAGCTATTCTAGCACTCGATGAATGTATTTACCATATTTTACCATTAATATTCTTGCCCGCAATGTGTTTTGTTGCCAAAATTTGACCCCATAGCTTCATTGCATTACACGTGATGTTGTCCTAGAGTGATTTAGAACTTTTCCTCAATTTTAGTCTTGCATAGCTTCCCCAACTACTCTAGTGATTGCCTCTCTTATTTTTATTTTATGAGAAACTATTGAATAATTCAATTCTTCTTTTTGTGCTAATTGACATGTTAATTACTTGCAGATGTGTAAAGAGGTTGAGTTGAGTATGATTTGTTTTGAGTTTTAGTCTACTTCTAAAGGAAAGTGGACAATTATCCCTTGAAAAATTATTATTTTGAAACTAGAAAATAATGTCTTCAAAGTATATCTTCTAAACCCTTGTAATAAAAAGAGAATTTCTAAGGTTTTTTTTTTTGTGAAAGAAAGCAATCTTAAAGCATGTTAATTGTTAAATCCATCTTGAGTTTGTAGGTTATATTTTGTTGCTGAGGAAGATGTTAGATTTTTTTCTACTAAAGTGCATGCTAACATTAGCTTCAAATCTCTTGATCACTTTGTAGGCTTTCTTTATGGATCCATTACAAAAGATAAGGATGACATTTGCAAATATATAGTGAGAGGGGATGCATGACAACCTTTATATAAAATGTTATAAAAGGCTTTACAAGGGATGCTTGATTTAGAAGAGTTGAGAAACAATCCATGATAATGATGAACATAGTGGAGGAAGGGGTTCTCCTTCCATCAGTCCCTAATCTAAAGAATTAGGTTTTTCTCCATTAGAAAGGCTTGTATAGTGGTTTTTTGATATAATCCTCACAATAAGGGCACATGATTCAAGACTAAAACTTTTAGCAAGCAATACTTGAAAAATGAAATCTCAATTTATGGTGTCAAATTCCTTTTGCAAATACAATTTGATAACATTATTTTTTTCCTCTACATTTGATATCAATATTGCTTATGATTTTTTGAGATAGTAGAACATTCTCACAAATGTCTCTCCCTTTAACAAATGCACTTTGATTCAAAGATTTTAGATCCGGTAAGAGTTACTGCAATCAATTGTTGATGATCTTGATAATAATCTTACTAATAGTGGTGGAAAGGCTTATCAGTCTGAGTGAGCTAAAATTATAAATTTTTGTTTGTTTTGCTATTGGTATTGTTGTAAATAAATTAAAATAGGTTGGCATGTGGTATCCCTTAAAAAGTTATATATAGCATTAACTACATCACTTCCCCTAGTATCCCAAGTTGATTGGTACAAGCAAGTTAAGAAGTCATCCTAGATAGTTTCCTTGCCTTTGGTGATGGCGAAAGTTGCCATTTTATTCTCTTTAAAATTAGGGATGTTGCAAAGACCAATATGGTGGTGCAATCTAATGGTAAATACCTTAGGATCCACATGTAGGTTAGTGCTGAAAGAATTTGGTGCCATCAGGTTGATAAAAAAATGAGATAGCACATTTTTGTATTTTCTTTTAATTAGTAGTCCATTGTTCCTATTGGTTCTTTATCTTCAATATTGTGGGCTACTCTCTCCTTCTCCTGAAAAGGCAAGGAAATACCTTGTATTTCTTTCTCAATTCAATATTTACAATTATATATTATTATTGTTCAAAAAAGTATCTTTATTCATTATATTATTATCTCAATGTAGTTATACATGCCGCATTACAAAAAAAAAATAACTGTATTGTAACTTAGAGCTTTTGGTTAGTGGAATCCTATTTGGAGTAGCATGGCATAAAAGTAAACTATTTTGGGGTTTGGTCAAATCATGTAAAATTATGTGCTCATTATCTCTTCTCTTTTCTTGCATTTATATTTTGGTTATGGTAGCACTCGAATAATTAATATATTATCCAAAAAAAAATTTTTTTCTAACACCATCAAAAATATTTTTTAAAATTTTTGATAATATTTAAAATCACCCAATTTACTCCTCTCTTTCGTGATATTTTGGTTATGGTAGCACTAGATAGATTCACCCATCATCCTTTGATAAGTCACCCTTACATTCTTCTAAAAAAATAGCATCACCTTATAACATAGCAGTCCTCCCCAAATAATGATTGTTATTTTCTTATAGTTTCTTAGGTGCTTCTTTATTTAATGTTTACTAGAGTATGAATATAAAAACTCATGATAGTAACTGATTATCAGGTCAACGAATATGTAGATTTTATATTACAAAAACCCATTTGATGCATGTCAAGTAAATATTCATGAAATTAACACATATCCTTCGATTATTTTATTAGCTTTCTAAACCATCACTTCATTAGATATCCACTTATGGTAGTATACGTTTTTGATGAAGTTAACAAATAGTACTTTTTGCACTATATTTTTAATTGACTTGGTAACGATATCATTATCCTTTTATTTTATTTGATAACCATTGCATTTTCTCTAACTTTTAGCCTCTAGCAAGATGTATTAATGTCAAATCTTAGCTTCTTGATTGTCATCCAAGTGAGCACTTATAACTATTCCCTCAATGCTTGGATATATTTTTTTTCTTTATGCTCTGAACTATATAAGGAGCTTACTCTCAAAAATTCCTCAAGATCTATTTTAGTCACTATAATTTCTTCTTTTGTCTTCATTATCTCCAACCACTTTTATCTATCTAATTCAAGCTGCAGGACATCTTTTATTACTCGTCATAAGTTGCATATGGTTTTGATATCAAATTCTTAACTTCTAGAGATAGCCTCCCACTATGGTATCATAATCAATATATACCATAACTTAGAAATTCTTCAAAACTAATCTCACAAAGATGTCATTATAGGTAGTTGATGCTTCAATAATGATGTTGTTAGCCATGATTATGAGCTACTTCTTACCTTCTCTTGAAGCAAGTAGAAGAGCAATCAATCTTTCTACCTCTTATTGTTGTCGAATGAGACCTAATTATTGACCTAAAATTATAACACTTCAAATTTCGCTTGGTTGACCTTACTTTTAGAGTGAGAATTAACCTTTCTCATCTTAGACTTAGGAACCTTCTAGACACTTGGATTTTCTTAGTGCTAAGACACTTCTAGTGATTAAGGAAATACTAAACCTAGGCTTAGAGACTTAGAAAACATAACCCTAAGCCTAGGATATACCTCAGGACAAATAGGTTATGTGTATTCTATGGCTTAAACCAAAACTCATACTTATTCAATCATTAAAATTTAAGCTCATGTGAATGAAACACAACCAACCTCAAACCTATTCAATTGATCTTACTTGAATTTGATTTTCTAATCCAAGCTCCAAGCCAAGTTAATTAAGGTCTTAACCCAAGTAAACCCCCATCGCAATCAAATAACTCAATTTAAGCATGTTCAAGAAAAATAAATCCAACTTAGTTTTCTCAACCTCTTTAATTATTCATTAGATCATTTCAAGTCATGCCAATACTTACAATCAAGCCAATTGAACCAAAAAAAAAGTGACCAACCCAAGTTAACCCATTTGACTTAAAGAGTTCAAATGAGCCAAAACTTAATTGAGCCTAAATCAATTGCAACCAAAGAAACTAATTAACTTTAAATTCATCATTGAACACACCCCATCCATCCATAATCCCAATTGGCCCAAGTTAGCTAAACCAAGTCACTTAACCCAGGGTGACCTAAGAGAGGTGATTAAGCCGAACTCTAATTGAACTTCCATTGAATCAGATGTAGCCATCCAATTCCTTCATTGATAATTTTAGATCATTATTGAACACTCCACTATAATCAATTGAGGCTAATTAAGCTAATTAGACCTTTTGGCCCAAGTTGACCCAATTTAGCCTAAATGGTCAAATTGAACCAAATAAAATCCTAAAGCAAATTGATTGAAACTAATTCTTCAAACCAATCTCTAATCCAATATTAAGCATAATCCAACCTTCATTTGAACCCAATTTGGTCAACTAACCCATTTAGCCAACTTAGCCCAATTTGACTTGAAGGGTCAAATTGAACCAAATCACTCCATAATCCAAATTAATTCAAATTTACTCTTTTAATCAATCAACAATGATCAATTGAACTTAAACCACACCAATGCTCAAGCCAATTTGGCCAATTTGGTCAAATTGGTCAACCAGACCCATTTGACCCAAATTGAACTATATGAGCCAAATTCAAATCTAACCCAAATTCAATCAAACTAATTGCACTCACTCACTCCAAATGACCAATTGAACTTACCCAAATCATTAGTTTGATTCAATTTAATCAAATTTGTCAACTTAATCCAATTGAACCCATTTAATCCATATGGGCCAATTTGAGCCAAACCCAATTAAATAAAGCCAAAACCTAACCAAACTTGGCATGACTCATCCTTGTGTCACTATGGGCCTGCCCAAGTGGGTCCAACCCATGGTGAACCCAATTTGGGTCAAACCCACTGAACCAAGTCACCAAAATGGGACAAAATCCCCATTTGGGTGGGTTCTCTACCCCATTACCCTATGGAAGGCACCTTTGGCTCTTCTAGGGTAAGAGGACCACTGACCCAACCTAACTCAAGGTTGTTGGTCTCAACCTTTGGCTATGAGAGGGTGAGTTCACCCATGGAAACCCATTGGTCCACCTAAAGGAGGTTGCACACCCCATGCCAGACCACTACACTCCCTCAGCCTTTCACCCTTAGCCACCTCCGGCCACTTACCTTAGTCAGACGGCTGCCAAAGACTGAACCAATTTCAGCCTTTGTTCAACTGGGGAGAAGACTATACTTTTCCCCGTGGATTCAAACTCAACACACACCTTCCATAGAGCCTTTCGTATAGTCCTATGCCCTCTCACGAGGCTTCCCTGGTGAGACCAGTGAACCCGAGCTCTCTCTGTCCAAGTTTTCAAAATCTCCACCAAACTAAAATTAACTCTTCCCACACTTTACCTCACTCTGGTAAACCCAAAGGAATCATTTCTCGAGTGATTCATTCACCAAAAGATGTCTTAAGACTAACTCTACTAAGCTTAGAGATGGCGTTTGATTCACAGAGCAATCGACAGGGAGGTAGCTCATGATCTTCTCAACAGAGCTTCATCTCTTCAAGGCAAAGCTACCTCTATTGACGGACCACCGGTCTATAGCTTTAGTGATGTAAAAATCTGGCAACCATAGTTTCCCCCCAAGTGTTGGTGTTTTTGAAGTGAATTGTATTTTCGTGTGATTTCCACCATAGGATCCCTTTAAATTCATTCCCTAATCATTTTGGAGTCAATTTCACTGTTGAATGAGCTCCAACGAGTTCGAATTGAGTGGCGAAAGACACCATCTTCCAATGCTCATGGGATGATGAATCAGTAGCAGTTCATTCCACGTGATTAGAATGAGAGCCATGATTAATCCCACTAGAAATTTTTATTTAATTCATTTGAAATCATGGGATTATTCTTGGCCATCCGATCCAAGATCGGACGACTGAGATGAAATTGCATCTACTCTGCTAAGTCAGTTGCTATGTCAGATGATTTAATTAACCAATACCATGGTTCCACATTGAAGTGTTGTTGCATCAGCATCTGCATGGCACCGACAGTTTAAAGGGTTAATTAAGCCTTAAAATTGTAATTAAATGGTCAAAACTTTAAAAAATTATAACTAATTGTGGAAAATCTCAAAAAATATAAATAAACCCATTTTGGAAAGATTAGACAGATGTAAAATTAAGGAAAAATAAAATCTCAAATATATGTTTAATGAATAATGCTTAATTAAGGTTTGAAGCTTATGCTAATTACTTTAATTACGGCTTAATTACTTGGCCAATTAATTCTAAATTTGGTGGGATGATCCCATAAGATGCCCTCTACCTCCCATAATTTTCTTAGAATTATTTTCCATGTAATTTAAAGAAATTAGAATTTTAGTTATAATTACCTTCACTAACTAATCTAATAATTATTAAAATTGATAAACAAAGGAAAATTAATCATTATGATGATAGTGAAAATTAGTGATCATTATGAAATAACTAAGAAATCTTTTTCTAATTACCTTTCGAAATGTATTCTCTTAAGAGGGTTAATTAATATATGTAATGATTAGGAATTAATTAAGAAGATTATTGATAAAGTACAAATCAAACAAAATCAATAATTGATTTAGATAATTCAAATATAATTCATTAATTCTCTTTTATGTGTTTAATAATATAAAATTATTAAGGAAGTTATGGTTAACCCATTGGTGTGGGAAAATCATAAGAGTACCTAACTTAGATTCTTTCCTTCTTTAATATAATTAACTCTTAAGCATGAGCCTAATTACATTAGATTCCTTTAGGTACATTACAAGTTATATTTTCTCAAGAGCATATCATTGAAGGCATGGTCAAGTAGTTAATTAGATTAAAGAAGTTTAGGGAAAGGTAATTAAATTGATATGCTTAACAACTTGAACCTAATTAATTCATAAAATCGATTTAATTGCCTTTTTTAATTATGGTAAATCACAAACATTGGGTGGGGTAAGTGTTAAATATCATATCTCCTCCTTAGGTCTCAATAATTCAAATATCAAAATCAAACCTCATAAGAACTTTGGTTAGTCTTAAGGAATATTTATTTGTCTTGATTGTCCTGGGACTTAATTAATGTAATATGTTATGTGACAATGTTTACTTCTTTTCAATCATCATAAATATGCATGCCACTTGTGTCATATGTTCATGCTTTCAAAAATAATAATAATAACAATAATAATAATAATAATAATAGAATCAAAAGGACATGATTATAGCTAAGTTGCATGATAAATATGACTATCACAATAACAAATCTTAAATTATTTTTCAAACTATAAGCTAATGATGAAAAATCTAAGTTAATGTTGGTTATAAATATTCATTGAAGTTTACATTTAAGTTATAATCTTAAAATAGTAAAGGTTTTATTACCTTTATGTTTCATGTACATATTTACATACATTTGAATTATTGAATATATAGTCTAGACATCCCAAAAAATGAGGCTATAAATAGCCCTAAGGAACTCTTAGATAACCTCACTTCCCTAGTTTAATAATGGCATGCACTTCCTTAATTTTATTTATATGTATTCATGTGCTAGAATTTGAGATAAAACCTTGCTCTTCGTGTCACTAAGTTTTGCATAAATAAAAAAGATTTGCTATTATATAATCTTTACATGATCTTCAACCCTAAGCACGTGTATATGTTCACATGTATTTAATTTGATAAGTATATAATCTAGATATCTCAGGAACACGAGGCTTTAAGTAGCCTAAAGGAGGTCTTAAATAACCTGACTTCTCTAGTTTAAGAATGGCACGTACTTGCCTAAATCTATAACACATGTCCACATATGCTTAACTAAGGAATATAATCTTTCTTTTCGATCAAAATACATGCATTAATAATCATTTAAGTGTGCAAAATTGCCAATATGTACTGTATATATAAATATGTGTATCAAATCAAATATCATGAATAATAAAAGTGAAGAAATGTGTATACTATTGATGATGGAAAGAAGTGGTAGAATATTATCCATATAATAGTGATTTAGTTTTATTAATCCTGAGATGCCTTTCATGTTTGAATAAGATCTCTTAAGACTAACCAAAACCTAGGTTTAATAAAAAATATTTAATAAACAATTCACTAAAGAAATCAAAGTCATAAAAATATACCTTTAAAAAATAACTTAGGATAGTGATGAAGGGGGCCAACACCCCCCCCCTTTACTTCTCTTCATAATAATTATATATTAAGTAGGTATCAAATGAAATAAAAATATATAAAAATTAAAATTAATCAACATTCAAAGATTTAAAGCAAAACCTTCCCTAATGTTTAACTTAAATAACTCTAAACTTTAGATAATCGCACTTTTAATGCTTAATTAAGACATACCACACTAAACCTTGGTACAGACATTAGAATACTAAGTCACCAATTCTAGCATTTAGGTTAGACCGATGTATGTTGTGGTGTTATGTTTTATTTTATGAGGTAATATTTTAGATTGGATGTTAGGTTTCTTTGTGAGTAGACTGGATGTTAGGTCTCTTATAGTCTAATGATATTTTATATAGAGGATTATGCTAAAGGGGTCACTGTAATAATAAGTAAACATAAATATTCTTGCTTGCAGGTGCTTCTTATCCCCTAAGCATAATCAAATTAGGACTGGTGGGCCTGGTTTAGATGCGGTAGGCTCTTTAGGATAAAATTAAATTATCTATCCTCACTAAAAATTCATAACTAAATTGTAATGCAACTCAAAACCTCATCTTAGAGCTTAGGTCTATAATCAAGGTGAATAAAAGATTTAGAAATCTCTTAGCTGAATGTTGTATGTTATTACACCATGTATATTATATTGAATACTCCACTTTTACATGATAGGATATGCTTGACCTTACATTGGAGAACACCTCTTCTAATTGATTTAGCCCAAGATTTAATTTTATCATGCATATAGGCATAATTGTCCCAAGCCCTTAGTCTAAAATGAATATGTCAAAAATGGTTTATAAAGTTGTAAATTTTGGGCATTAGTCTAAGTCATATTTTCATACTAATCATTATATAATTTCTTAGGAGGTGAGTTTAGGATTCTTGCTTCATTCCTAATTAAATAACACTTAGCCATCTTGCATATACAAAAGACCAACCTATATAATTTAAAGGTGTAGGAGGTGTTAGCTAGTGGCCACTCCAGACGGTTGTAAGCCTAGAAGAGTTGGGGTGTGTTCATTCTCTCTTGTGGAGGTGGACTATCATATCCCATATTTTCTGATTAGACATAAATATTCTAGATTGTTCTAATGCTACTTAATTCTTTTAGGCTATGAACGTAAGTCCTCACCTCTTAAGCATTATCACGATCTTATTTTGTTGGACTATAAGCCCTAGCATTCTAATAAAATTCTAACTTAAACAAAATTAAATTCTCTCCCTCAAATATATAAAGTCTCACTCTATGGTAGACTGGAGCACTCACTAGGCTTCCTAGTATCATGGGTGCTTCCTACTTATTCTCCTTTAAAATATGTAAATAAGTACTCCTATTTGAACTCTTCCATTTGATTTTTATAAATACCTAATCCTTTGATAGTCTAGTTTTGAAATCTTTGGAGAAACTTACTAACTACTTTAATTGATAGTATTCTTAAGAAATCCCCATTTTCTAAAGATATTATTAACTATGAAAGCTTGCTTTCATAGGGAGCCAAAAAACTTCGACATAAAATAAATCATGCGTAACTTTTTCATGTAAATTTAGAGAAAGATCTTGGGTACATACGTAGACCCATCTACCTTAAGAGTCCTTATTAAGTGATTAGGTCCATTATAGGATGAAGTTTTTTATCTCCCAAGATGATACATCGTACTTTGATGCAGCACCTGATCACTTCAATAAGTATTCCCTAAGATCTACGTGGTGTCCCTACGACTCCAAATTAAAACACCACAAACTTATTAGTGACTATCAATATACTATTAATTTAATAATTGATGATCAACATCATGGTGAATACTACGTCATAGAAATGATCGCTACCAAGATATTTTTTATCTTTTCTCTTCATAAAGATATTGATAAAATCTTTGTATTAGACTTTTTAGTCATTGCTGCCAAGTTTATTTCTCCCAACCATAATCTTTTTAAGCTGACTAGTTTATAGTACTTTGCACTATCTCCATTGAAAAGTTGATATTGGTTTATCAGTTTGATTTTTTGTTACTTCTTTCTCTAGTTGCTATCCATCATTCACTAGAATAAACTCCTTAATCCTCATTGCTAGAGTGAAATTCATATTTAGACTCTTAAGGAGATAACACTTTTTAATGTTATGACCATGGTCTTATTGACAAGTTTAGTACCTTATCAAGTCTTGAGTATGCATGTTCTCCTTCATGGGACTAGAGTGCATAAATTAAGTAATAATTATTTATTTTGCATGCCCTCAACTAACTCAATCATGAGATCATGAAGTGGCATGATTATGGAAAAGTAGAGTTCAAGTTGGTACTCACTTTGATATAGTTAAGTAAGGTTCTTTCTCTTGGCACTAGCCTCATATAGGTCTACATTCTCTATGACTAGTGATGTTTGGAATTATGATGGATATGTGGCATGTTGTTTTCCCACCAAATTCATAGTTGATCTCCAACATGTCCGCAAGTGATAGATGATCTAAATTCTAAGGCATTCCTTATTATTAAGTTGCCTAAACCAACTTGATTATAATCTATTAAATTGACATTGCTATTAATTCAATGAGCATCATCGAAGTGTTGGGTTGTCAAAGACTTGAGGAATCTTTGAATGATTCCCCACCTATACCTTAGGTTAAAATTGCTTTTGCTACTTTAAGTTTTAAAAACTTCTCTAACATCTCCTTTTAAAAGCATACAAAAGTTCCTTAGAGACACATCTAGCTATTTATGCATCTATAATAGTATTTGTTACCTCTTGAGTGAACTCTGGGTAGTGGCAAATTGAGTGATGAATAAGCACTTGTACTTGGCCAAAAAGTGATATCTTCTAATCTTCAAGCACCAAGCAATGATAAAGACTTGCTACCAAATACTTTAATAATAAAAGGTTGAAAATATTTTGTTACATAATAGCCATATAAAATGGAATTTGATATAATTTTTGGACCACCATCACATAACAATTTGGAAGAGGAAATGGACATAAATGTTAGTCTACCACTTATTTATAGGGTGCTTCTAAAATTAATTTATTACAAGCAACTTTCCAGAAAAAAATCCATCAATGAAAGATGACCATATATGGTTCTAAGGGAGATTTGAAATGCAAAAATAAACTGCAAATAAAAAAAAACCAAATATATATATAATTTTAAAACTAAAACTTGGGCTTTTTTGAGCTCTTGTGCTTGGGCACTTGCATGCATGTGCTTTTACTCTTTCTCGTGCAATTAAATTTGTATGCTGATTTGTTTAAATTATTTGATTTAGTAGAACTAATCGAGTAAAAGTAGGATACATATGCATATAGAGAGAGAGAGAGAGAGAGAGAGAAAGGACTCGTTATATGAAGATGAAGATGCATGTAATCCTGTATGGTTTTTTTGACATATCTATGTATTATGTGCCATAAATGCAAAATGTGTACATATGTGTTGTGTGTAACACAATATTGCCTATAAGATAGCATGGGTCTGCAGGCCATTATGAATATGTATATATGCTACATCTACAACACTAATGCAAATGAAGTATTGTTTCTACTGTAACAGAAAGTTCATACAATTTTAATTTTCATGTTTAGTATTCAGTAGAGTAAGACCAATTCATTAATTCTGGAAGCAAGCATTAAGTTATTTTCTTCATTCATCGATATTGTTCATACTTTTTGCCATTTTGTAACTTATTTGTTGCTTCAATAGGCTACATTATCACCCTTTCTCATAGAATGAGTATTTTTTTTAGTAGGTTGGCAGTCAGACTTGTTATGAAAATTTGGCCAAGCTAAATAATGTTTACTAATTTAAAGAACCTTCATTTCTGAGGTAAGACACCGGTGACATAGCTTCTTTAGTGCTATCTTGTTCTCCAAAACTCCTTGTTTAATTTTGTTATGAAATATACCCTTCCAGGAATTAAGATCAGTGGGTGAATATTCCTGTTCCAACAACGTAGGCTTGATAGGTGTTTTTAATCAAGATGGAGAAGTTCTTTTAAAAATAACATTGTATTTAGATGTGAGCTTAATCAATTGATTCTGAAACTATATAACAATTCCAAGCTTTCGAGCTTCCCCAAAGACCCAAATTTAACTATAATCACTATAGGAGAAATAGGCATTAGTGATTAAATTTTTGATGGATTAATCCTTGGGAAATAATTGGAGAAAATTAGAGACATTTTTTATTGACTTTTGGTAATAAAAATTTCTGTGAAAAAAATGCTGCCTCCAATTTAACTTGTCTGCTCTGAAATTTTTGCCAAAAATAATTATTAAAGGAGGCAATGAAACTAAGCTCCCCATTTTCTCCCTTTCCTCTCGGCTTCCTCACAAGCGATGATGTAGGGTAGATTAGGCATGTCAAATCTCCACCAAAATATGTATTTTTCATCCTTGTGAAATGTGGTTTTGAAGTTTTTAAAATATTTTAAATTTATAGCTTAGATCTTATTCAAATTTATTTGAAACTCATCTATCTCACACTAACTACTCTATTTGGAGTTAGATATACAATTATTTAGCATAGGGGTTTACATTTTTTTGTTGAAATTGTAATTTGGGATTTTTTTAGCATGCATTCAAGGTCTATAAAATTCATTAATACATTGGATTATATCGGAAGAATATACAAAACTAAGACTTAATTTATAGAATCTTAAAATATTTTTTTAAAAAATGGGATGAAAAAGTAACTACCATTAATCCGACTATTGATTTATTTACTTATCCACTTGTTCAAATCATAGATTCATTTATAACTCATGAACAAGTGTGAGCTCTAAGTAACTCAAATGGGAGCTTAGAAAAGAAAGAGAAAAGGAAAAAGTATTTCTTTATAGGTAGATGACATTACAGACGAGATTACCTCAGGCTCTAATGCTGATAGTGATAAAGTAGCTAGAATATTAAGAAAACTTAAAGATCTACTTAAGAAAATCAAATGTATGGAAATAAAAATTCTATAAATTCCATTCTAAATAGTCTTACATTCATGAAGGAATTATATGCAGCCATAGTAAAAGCCTAAACATGAAGATGGTGTGAATCTAGAATTTATAATGAAAATAAGAAAGAAAATGGAGAAAGAAGAGGAGAAAGAAAAGTAGGAGAACAAGCATCATAAAAGAAGAAGGGCTAATAAAAAATTTGAAGAAACAAGTGCTAGATTTTCAAATGAGGAGGTGAATTTATGCTTAATGGTTACTAGAGCAGTCATTTCTAAATTTGCTAAGGTATATGGTGAAGTGGCTAAAGAAGAACTAGATGACACATTAAATGAACTTTTTTGTGAATATATAATGTTAAAAAAAATATAAGCTATTAGGAAGATAGTACACAAATCTTGATATGTATTTTCACTCAAAAGAGTGAACATGATGAGCTAACAATAAAAAAATAAAAAATTTAGTTGACAAATACGTACTTGTTGAAGAATTAAAATTAAAAGTTAGATTCTTTATATATTTAAAATCATAAACACAAAACTATATATATATATATATATATATATATATATATATATATAATAGTATCATTATTCTGCTATTTTTATTTTGTACGAATACCTCTAAAGTAAAATCAATGATGGACTGTGACAATTGGATAGTTGTTTTTCAAGGCATATGACTCAAGATAAAAATTCATGAGATAGAAGATTTAATGTGATATTCCCTATGAAAATATTATATTTGTTGGGCATAGATGTAAGCATATTTATTTTAATTTCTTTAGAATGGTGCTCTAAAGTAGATTTAATTTTATTTTAAAAGCACAAATTACAATGTTTAGTTTTGTAGTAGAAGAATTTTCCATATCAACATGCACACACTTAATAAAATAGCAAAAATTGATTTAGTTGTTGGCATGCAAAAACATTATTTTTATTTTGGTTATACTTGGACATGTTTTTACTTCTATGCTATTAGAATTATTGCACATTAATTTATTTGGTTCTATTAGTACTACTAGTTTATGTGATAAGAATTATGGGTTTGTGATGGTAGTCGATTTTCTACATAAACTTGAGTTATAGTCTTAGCAAATAATTTTGATACTTTTGAGGATATATAGAAATTTATAAAACATTTTATAGAAAATAAGGTTATTTGATTAATAGAATTCTAGTAGATCTTGATGAAGAATTTAAAAATAATTCATTCAAATATTCTTGTGATGAAATATTAGATATAACTTATTTTGTTTTTTGCTCCTAGAATTCTCTAGTATAATGGCATTGGAGAAAGGAAGAATCATATTTTGATTGAAATAAGTAAAGCAGTGCTTGATCAATATAAATGAACAAATAATTTTTGGTGAAACCTATTAACTGTAAGTATTATGTAATAAAATTAATTTATTTGAGGCTAATATTATTTAACACCACCTATGAATTATTTTTTAAAGGGAGCCTAAGTTTAGTCATCTTCATATTTTTGATTGTAAATGTTTCATCTTCAATAATCAAAAAGAAACTTTATATAAATTTGATTGCTAATTTGATTTTAAATTTTTCCTTGGTTATTCTATTTCAACTTGAGCATATAAGATTTTTAATAAATAAAAGTTACTTGTAGACGAATCAATTTATATTATATTTATTAAGAATTTAGTTGAACCTTTAGAAAAAAATGTGATTACTGATGATATTGATAGTTTAAAGAAAATAAATTTGGAAGATAAAGTGGATAATTTTTTGTCTAAAGAATGAAAATATAATGAGAAACACTCAAAGAAATTGTAACAGAAACTTTCGAAAGTGCTATGACTAAAAGATATAATTGGGATCTGGTAAGCTATTTAGCATTTTTATCTAAGATGAAACCAAAGTCTATTAAAGAAGCTTTGAAAGATAACTTCTAGATTATCAATGAAGAATTAAAGCTATTTACAAGGAATGATGGTTTGGAGCAAGCCCGAACACCTCAAGATCAAAATCTTATTATAATAAAATGTGTTTATATAGATAAGTTAGATCACTTAGGTTATATTGTTTAAAAAAAGGGTACGATAATTTGTTTTATAAATCGCTAGAGATACATTAAGTAATTAAGAGATAGTTACAAAATGTTGCCTGTCATATGAGGCTGACTTATATTATTTATATGAACTTTATCTACTTATAAAAGAAGCTTTTCCATATGCCTCTGAATATGTAGGGCAGCTACCATATGGGGGGCTTTTCTCATAAAATGTTCTAATCAAATTATGGGAATCAGTTTGAATTCATAAAGGGGTATTGTAAAATGCTTGAGTGATCCAATGGGTATACAGTTCATTAGCTTCAGCATAAAACAAGTTCATAGCATTACATGGTTTGTAGAAGAAATAAATGAGTTTTTCATTCCAATCTCTGATTATTCCTCCAGAACCAACACTATGTTGATAGGGCCCATCAATATTATATTTTAACTAGAGTAAACATGGTTTGATCCATTGAATGAGTGTGCATTTGATCTTTAACTTATTATTATTGAGTCTAATTATATTCAAGGGTCTTTCTCTCATTAGACTTGAATAATTTAGCATACCATTGATTTGAGTATTTTAAGATATGAGCAAACCTATTGCACAATTTATTTTGGATCCTTTTTGTAATTTCATGTTGAATTGTTTTAGTTTGGAATTGTATGGACACCATGTTTTAGGGGCTACTTATTGAAATGATTGGGTGCGACATTAAGGTATAGTGTACTACCCCGAAAGATATAAACATCACCCTACAATGGACTCAATCACGTAATAATGACTCCTAAGGTAGATGGATATTCATATATACTAGAGATCTTTCCCCTACTTTACATGGATAAGTGAAGTATGGTTTATTTTATATCAAGTTATTTAGTTCCCTATGGAAGTAAACTTCCATAGTTAATTACAGCTTAGTAAATAAGAATTTTTTAGAATACTCTCGATTAAAGTAGTCAATTAGTGTCTCCAAAGATTTCAAAGTTAGACTATAAAAAATTGGTTGTTATTAAAAATAAAATGAAAACAGTTCAAATAAAAAGATTCTTCAAAGATTCCAAAGAAGAATAAGTAGGAAGCACCCATGATACTAAAAAACTTAGTGAGTGCTTCAATCTACACTATATTAAGGCTATATATTTTTGTAAGAGATAAAATTATTTGTTTGATTTGAAATTTTATTAGAATGCTAAGACTTAGATTCCAGTAACACAAGATTATGAAAATGTCTAAGAGGTGAAGACTTATGCCCATAAAAAAAGAGAAATAAGCTGCTTCAAAACCAAAGTCTAGGGTACTCTAGCATAAGCTAAGCTCGACTTGATTCAACTAAAAAAATGAGATCTAAAGGTCTACCTCCACAAGAGATGGTGAATACATCGTGACTCTTCTGGACTTACAACTGCTTGGAATAGCTACCAGTTAACACCTCCTACTCTTTAAAATCATGTAGGTCGGTCTTATATAGATGCAAGATAGCTAGGCTATTATTTAATTAGGAAGGGAACTAGAGCACTAAACTCACTCCCTAAGAGACTAGATAATGTTTGGTATGTAAACATGATTTAGACTAATGTTAAAAAAATTAACATATATTTTTTGAATTATTTTGACACATTTGTTCTAGATCAAGGCTTAGGATAACTATGCCTAACTGCATGATGAAATTGATTTGTGAGCTAAATTAATGAGAAGAGGTGCAAGGGACTTTTCTCACAGGTCAATGTTATCCCTATGGTGCTAGAGTGGAGTTCTTTCTATTCAAGAGTGAAATAGTATGGCATGCATGGTGTGATAACATATAATAATTCACTTAAGGGGTTGCTAAATTTTTTATTATTTTAATTAAAAGCTTAGGCTTTAAAATGAGATTATGAGTTGCATTAAAATTTAAATAACAGTTATTTAGTGAGGGTAGAAAATTTAAGTTTATCTTAAAGAGCCTACCGCACCCAGGCCACAAATCAAATCATCAGACTTTAAGAAACCTATGAAAAGCATGCAATTTCTATTGCACAATCTAAATAGAACAATCAAACATTTATATTTTCGTAAAAGAATAGAAGGTCGGTGCGGTGAGAACCATCGTACACCCTGTAAAAGAGAAAAAGTTGGGTAGCCAAGCTATACCCTTATACAACTTGGATTATAATTAAATGTTACAATTAAAATAAATATTATGGGGGTCTTCAATCTCTTGTTCTTCTTTCTTCCTTTTGATTTATTTATTTCAGGCTTCATCAGGGCCTCCCAGGCCTTTGCCTTCTAGCCACTACTCATCCTAAACCCCATAGCAATAATTCTAATCCTATTATAAAAAATACTTAGTTATAAAAATAAAATCTAATTATAACTGTAAAACAAACATTAGTTAAACAAACATACAAGCAAAGAAATTATATTTCACATATTTGGACTTAGCACCCTGCATTTGAGTGGCCAAGCTAACCTTTCCTAATTGGATTATGCTTAAGGGGCATGAGCAATATCTGTAAGTAAGAATATTTATTTTTACTTATTGTTACAATAGCCTCTTTAGCACAATCCCCTGCATAAAATATCATTATGCCACTGATGACCTAACATCTAGTCTACACACAAATAATCAAAACATCTAGTCTAAAATATTACATCATAAAATGAAACACATCACCATAATATACACTGACCTTACTTAACACTAGAACCAGGGACTTAGCATCCTAATTTGTGTGCTAAAGTTTAGTGTGGTGTGTCTTAATTAGGCTTTAGAAGTATGATTGTCTAAAGTTTTAGAATTGTTTAAAATTAACCATTAGGGGTGGTTTTACTTCAAATCCTTTAATGGGTTGATTGATTTTTAATTTACACTTTCTTGTTTTATTTGATGCTTACTTAACATCTAATTATTATAAAGAGAAGAAAGAGGTTTGATCCTTTCATCCCCACCCTATGTTATTTTCTAAAGGTATATTATTATGTCTTTAATTTTGTTAATGAACCACTTATGAACATTTTAGTAAACCTAAATTTATATTAGTTTTAAGGAATCTTATTCAAACATGAAAGGCATCTTAGGATTAATGAAATTGAGTCCCCATCACGAGTAACATTCCACTACTTCTTTTCATTATCAATAGCTATATACTCCTTCATTTTTCTCCTAATTTTGTTCATAATATTTGATTTAATATACATATTTGTACATGCAATACATATTCATATTTTGCACACTTGATGATCATTAATGCATGTGTTTGGTAAAAAAGAAAGGTTTCATTTCATAGCTAAGCATATGCAAACATATATTAGAAATTTAAGTAGGCACGTGTCATTATTAAACTAGGGAAGTGAGATTATCTAAAACCTCCTTGGAGCTACTTAAAGCCACGTGTTCCTGAGAAGTATATACTATATACTTATCAATTCAAATACATGTAAACATATCCACAAGTGTAGAAATGAAAATCATGCAAAGGTTATATAAAAGCAAATCTTTTGTTCATGTGAAGTTTAGTAACAAGAAAAGTAAAGTTTTATCCCAAATTCTAGCACATGCATACACATAAATAAAATTAAGCAAGTATGTGTAATTGTTAAACCAGGAAAGTGAGATTATCTAAGACCTCCTTAGGGCTACTTAAAGCCTCATGTTCTCGGAATGTCCAGACTATATATTTGCCAACTCAAATATATGTAAACATGCACATGAAACACAAAGATAAAATAATCCTTTACTGTATTTAAATTATAACTAAATGAAAACTTTATTAAGCATTTATAGCCAACATTAACTTAAACTTCACATTTTTTTATCCATTGTTAACTTATAGCTATAAAAATAATTTGAGATTTATTAGTGATGATAGCCATACCATATAATAACATTTATCCAACACATGCAATTTAAATGCAATCATATTCTTTTAATTCTCTTTTCTTTTGAAAAAAAAAAGCATGAACATATGAAACAAATGGCATGCACATTTATAATAATTGAAAAGAAGTAATCAAATGTTGTGACATAACATACTCAATTACATTAAGTCCTAAGGACAATCAAGTCAAATAAATATTTCTTAACACTAACCAAAGTTCTTATAAGATTTGATTTTGATGTTTAAGTTGTTAAAACCTAAAGAGGATAAATGATATTTAGCATTTACCCCATCCCACTTTGGTAATTTAAAGAAGAAAATAAATTGGATTTTATGAGTTGATTAGGTTCAAGCCATTAGGCATTCCTTAAACTTCTTTAATTTAATGAACCACTTGATCATGAGCCTTCAATGATATGCTTTTAGAAAATAAAATTTGCAATGCACCTAAAAGAGTCTAATGTAGTTAGGCTCACACTTAAGAGTTAATTAGATTAAAGATGAAAAGAATCTAAGCTAAATACTCTTATGATTCCCACACCAATGGGATAATCATAATTTCTTTAATGACTTTATATTATTAAACACATAATAAGGAAATTAATGGATTATATTTGAATTACTTGAACCAATTGTTAATTTTGGCTTTTATTTTATTATTAATTTTTCTAATTATTCCTTAATTATTAAATATGTTTATTAACCTTCTTAAGAAATTAATAATTAAGAAAGAGGTCCTAATTATTTCTTCTCATTATTTCCCCTATTCTCATTGATTAATTAATAGTAATTATTTAAATTTTACTATTCACCAATTTAATGATCATTTAATTAATTAAAGAGGGTAATTAGAGTTGAAATTTCAAATTCTTTAAATTACATGGAAAATAATTTCAAAATAGTTATGAGAGGCAGGGGACATCCCATAAAATCATTCTACCAAATTTGGAATTAATTAGCCAAATAATTTAGCCTTAATTAAGGTAATTAGCATGATCTTTAAACTTGAATTAAGCACTATTTATTGTGTATTAATTAGGGATTTTTTTGTTTTAAATTCTCCTCTATCTTTCCTTTCCAAAATGGGCTTATTTGCATTATTTGAATTTTTCTACAATTTGTTATTATTTTTTGAAGTTTTGGTTATTTTATTATATTTTAAACCTTAATTAACCCTTTAAACTGTCAATGCCACATAGATGCTGAGACGATAGCACTTTCCACATGGTGCCATGACAGCTGACTCAGCAGTGGCGGACACGATTTCATCTCGACCATCCAATCTCAGATCAGATGATCGAGATAAATCCTATGATTTTAAAGGGATTAAATCAGAATTTTTAACATGATTAATCATGATCGTTCATTCTAATCATGCAGAATGGATGGTCGATGATCTGCCGTCCTATGAGCACTAAATGACAGATAACGTCCACCTTCTATCTCTTGATATGAGCTCACCGGAGCTCATTCAAGGTCAAAATTGACTCCAAAATGATCAAGGACTGAATTTAAGGAGATCCTATAGTGGAGATTGCATGAAGAAATGATTCACTTCAAAAATGACCAACACCTTGAGGTCAAGACTATAATTGCCAAATTTTTACCTAACTAGAGCTATAGATCAACGGTCCGCTGATAGAGGTAGCTTCATTGTGAAAAGACTAAGCCCTACTAAGAAGATCTCAAGGTGCCTCCCTACTGATTGGTTTATGGACCAAATGTCAATGCGAAGCTCACAGGAGTTAGTCTAGGGACATCTTTTGGTGGTCAAATTGCTCAGGAAATGATTCATTTCGGCTTGCCAGAGTGAGGTGAAGGGGTAGAAAGAGTTAATTTAAGTTTGGTGAGGATTTTGGAAGTTTGGAAGGATGAAGCTATTAAATTTGATCAGGAGCTAGTCTCGCCGGTGGTGGAGTGCAACAGGAGCTCTAGAGAAGGTATGAGATTGTGTGGAATGCTCTAGGGAAGCTCTCTATTGAGTTTGAATGGAAGAGGAAGAGTATACTCTCCTCCTAGCTGAACCAAGGGTTGGGATTGGTTCAACCTTTGCCAGCCATCTAGCTGAAGTAGGTGGCCGAAGATTGTAGGGGCTGAGGTGGCTGAAGATGAGAGGCTGAGGGAGTGTAGTGGGCTGGCATGAGGTGTACACACTCCCTTAAGTGGACTAATTATTTCTTATGGGTGAACGCATAACTTAGCCAAAGGCTGAGCCTAATATCTTTGGTTTAGGTTGAGTCAGTGATCCTTTATCGAAGAAGATTCAAAGGGGGCTGACATTACGGTAAGGGCGGGGAAACTAAAAAAATGGGGATTTTGTCCCATTTGGTTGATTGGTTCAATGGGTTTGACCCAAACTAGGTTCACCATTGGTTGGGACCACTTGGTAAGGTACATGGAGACCCATGGATGAGTCATGCCAAGTTTGGTTGGGTTTAAACTTGGTTTGGTTGGTTTGGCTCAATTTGACCCATATGGGTCAAATGATTCAAGTTAGACTAGGTTAAACATTTTGACCAAATTAGGCCAAAGTGATGACTTGGGTAAGTTCAATTGATCATTTGGAGTGAATGAGTGCAATTGGTTTGATTCAATTTGAGTTAGATTTAAATTTGGCTCATATAGTTCAATTTGGGTCAAATGTGTCATGTTGACCAATTAGACTAAATTAGCTTGAGCATTGACTTGGCCTATATTCAATTGATCATTGGTGATTGATTGGAAGAGTTGATTTGAATTGATTTAGTTTATTAAGTGATTTGGTTTAATTTGATCATTTAGGTCAAATTGGGCTAAGCGGGCTAATTAGGTTAGGTTGACCAAATTGGGTTCAATTGAGGGTTAGATCATATTTAATATTCAATTGATAATTAATTGGAAGCATTGGTTTCAACCAATATGGTATAAGATTTGATTTGGTTCAATCATCTAACCCTTTAGGTCAAATTGGATCAAATTGACTTAATTAGGTTCAAGTGATTGTAGTGGATTATTAAATAATGAGCTACAATCATCAATGAAAGGATTGGATGGCTTGATTAGATCCAATAGGAGTTTAATTGGGTTAAGTGACTTGGTCAAGCTAACTTGGACCAATTAGGGTTATGAATGGTTGGGATGTGTTCAATGATAAATTTGAGGCTGATTAGTGGCTTTGATTGCAATTGATTTTCTGATTTGAACATTAGATCAAATGGGCTAACTTGGGTTAATCACATTCCTTTGATTCAATTGGATTGATTATAAGTGTTGGAGTGATTTAACATGTTCCATTGAATAGTTAGAGTGATTGATAAAATCAAATTAGATTTAGTTTATTTAAATGGGTTTGGATTGAGTTATAAGATTATAGTGGAGTTAACTTGGGCTAAGATCCAAGTTAATTTAGCTTGGAGCTTAGATTAGAAAATTAAATTCAATTAATACTAATTGAATAGGTTGGGGTTGGTTTAACTCTATCTATATAAAGCTTAAATTTGGATGAGTGAATGGGCATGAGTTTTGGTTTAGGCTTTAGGATAGGTGAAACTTATTTGTCCTTAGGTAAACTCTAGGCTTAGTGTTATACCCTATAAGTCTTTATGCTTAGGTTTAGTGTTTCCTTAATCACTAGAAGTGTCCTATCACTAAGAAAATCCAAGTTTCTAGAAGGTTCCTAGATCTAAGATGGGAAGGATTAATCCTCACTCCAAAACTGAGGTCAACAAAAGCACCCCCAATAGGTGTGGTTTATTTGACAAGGCACACCACATGTGTTGGCGTTCACCGAGATGATCAAAAGCATCCAAGAAGATTATGAACAATAATAAGGACTATTTATACCTAAACAAAATGGAAAAAGAAACTAAGGTCTTAATTTAATTCAGTTTGTTTCAATGCTAGGGGCATATGAGGAGGATTGTCTGTAGTTGGTTTGATTTACTCGTAGTTTGATTTTGTGTTAAGGACACGAAGAATTATCCTATTGGGGTTCAAGTCATACCTGGGCTTGACTGTGAATTCATAAAGAATGATTATTTGAAGTTTGTTTTTTTTTTCGTTAAATACACAAAGATGGATTATTGGGAATTGAATCATGCCAATGTCATGAATGAAGGCCTTGTTAAAGACAAATGAGATTTGATTAGAGTTGGTTTAATTTGATTGATTTAGTTGATGATTTTTTTTGTTTGTTTGACTATGATATTTCATGTTGATTTTGATTTATCCCTAATGGTTTGATGGGCCACACAAAAGAGGGGATATATGAGCCTAGACCTGCCTTAGATTTACCAGCCCAAAGGGGTAGTCCGCTTATTTGTAGCATGATGTTACCCAACCTAAAGGAGAAACTACTAGGAGAGGGGTCATAACGACTTGATCCAATCCTAAGATAGTCACTACGGAAGGGGCCTCGATGGCATGATCCTAACCATAAACATTTATAAATGGACCCAGTCAGTTTGTGATGAGTCACGCTAAGGATGGGCTATAAAAGCCTGGACTTACCATAGATTTACTAACTCAAATGAATAGTCTACCAATCATACAGTAGAGACTATTCAACCTAAGGGTTTCCCATTGGTTTTTGATCTCTAAACTAGGAAGAAAGCTTGAGGACTCACATCTTTCGAAGTGAATCCAACCACCTGGGTAACTTATTAATCGAACAGTAAGTCAAACCCGACTTAGGGAGACTACTATGTGAGGGCCTTTGGGGTCTTATCTCAGCTCAAATAATCAAGGAAATTCCTATAGGGAGTTATGCTGACACTTCCCAATAAGATAAGAGGCCTACTTGGGAAAAGGAGCCACTAGGGGGTCTTATCCTATTCCACAAGGGATGTTGTTTTTTTTGTTTATTTGGTGTGGACTATGTTGGTTTGCAATGGGC
This sequence comes from Cymbidium sinense, assembly GCA_021442155.1. NCBI lineage: Eukaryota > Viridiplantae > Streptophyta > Magnoliopsida > Asparagales > Orchidaceae > Cymbidium > Cymbidium sinense. The sequence continues at coordinate 47,828,009 of CM038226.1, forward strand.
CACACTAAGAAGGAGCCACGAGGGCTTTGGCCAATCTAAAATTTACTAGACCAAGAAATAGTTCATACGTCTGCAATATGGAGCTTTCAGCCAAAGGGGTGGTTACTAGGAAAGGGAAACTGTTTAATCTTATAGTAACCTAGGCCATGCTTAGATGGAGTCATGAAGACGTAATCCAAATAGAATGCTCATAAAGAAGGTGGCTCTCGAGGTCTTATCCTAATATATAAAATATAAACAATATAGTTGTATAGTGGCTGACTTAGAGAGAAAGCTCAGGGACTCACATTTATCTAAGAGGTGTCATCCACCAGGTGGGTTATCATTAGTAAGGTGAACATCAGCCAACCTAAGATGTCCATCAGTTTGTGATGATTAATCTAGAAAAAAAGTATCGGTGATTCACATTTTCTAAGAGAAACTGACTGTCATGACAATCTATCATAGATTAGATAGCTACTATCAGACCTTGGGTGACTACCAAGTGGGGAGACACAAAGGAGGACTAAACCTAAGCTTGATGTAGTCAAGAGAAAGATGAGCCATTGGGGTCTTTCCTTAATCCTCTAATATATTTTCAGACACGGTCAGTGCATGATGTACCGAACTAATGAGGTGCCCATCAGTTTGCAATGGTTAATATAGAAAGAAAGCACGAGGACTCGCATCCTCCTAAGCAAAATTGACCACTAGGGAGACCCACTAGCCAAGTAGTGAATCAAACCTGACCTAGAGCAGCTACTAAGTAAGGGCTGCTGCGGAGTATATCTCAACTTAAAGTAGCTCAAAATAGTTGGATTTGTGTTTGATTTATTTTTGTTTGTGTGCAATTTTATGTTTGTATCATGTAAGTAATGATTAGGACACTGTTTGGAGTTCTCTTACACCTACTTTAAACACATCGAGAGTTTGGCAACTGAAAACATTCTAACTTGGAGAACAATTTAGTCAAAACAAAATTTGTATTAATGAAAAAAAGAAAAAAATTATTTGAGACATTGTTTTTGCATAATACTTTTTTGATAAAGCCTGTTAATTGGAAGCATTTGGCATTCACCTTTATAGTTGATCAGTTGATAGGAGCTACCTTGGTAGGCCTTTTCTATGGTGAAAGGGCATTCTAACTAGGTTTAAACTTGCCTCCCATCTTACGATAGCCAAAATTGGTCTCCTCAAAACTAAAATGAGCTCTCCAACTCATAAAGCTCTAGGGCGGGCCATCTTGTTATGAGCTTGAACCATTCTAGCTTTATACAACTTTAGGTTCTGACATGCTCGCAAGCATCTCTCCTCTAAACCTTCAAATTGTTCCAACTACAATTTAATATTTTGTTCAGTTGTGACTTTACCACCCATAGCTAATGATGAGTGTTGAACCTCTAAAGGCAAGATGGCTTCGGACCCATACACTAAGGAGAATGCGGTAAATTATGTTGGAGTTCTATAAGTAGTATGGTAAGCCCACAAAGCTTCAACTAATTGCTCATGCCATTATCGTTTGTTTTCATCAAGCATTTTCTTGAGTATTTGGATGAGAGTTTTGTTGAAGGCTTTAGCTAAACCATTCACCCAGTGGGTAGTAGATGGTTCATGCCTCCAATCTATGTTGTGTCTTCAAGCAAAGTTATTGATCTTGATGCTTTTGAAAGTGTGTTGACATCACTTTTGGAGTGGAGATTCAATCTTCCCATCATAGGTCTAGGAGTCTTCTAGACACTAAGCGCTCCTTGGTGGTAGAATACTTTTAGTGGCTAAGTGAACACTTAACCTAAACCTAGAGACTTTAGGAGGGTTTTCCATAGGATTAGGCTAAGCCTTAGGACCCAAGGTGACTTATCCATCCTATGGCCTAACTAAGCTCATGCCTACCTCCTTAGCCAAAATCCAACCTCAAATCAATGTACCCAATACCAATTGAATCTCAATTCATATTCAAATCCTAAACCAAATGATTGAGACCCTTGATCAAATCCAACATAATTTAAACATAAAATAATAAATTGAATCACATAAATCAAGTTAACCAAGTTTGGTCAAAGTTGGTCAAACCTTAGATAAACTTGGGTCAAATTCAAAATTAATTCAAACTAAATAAAATAAATCAATCAAAAAATATCATAAATGATTAATCAAACATAATTGAAGTCTAATCCAAACCCAACATGACCAATTAGGTCATGTGAACCCAATTAGACCACATTAGTCAAAGCGGGTCAAAATAGCTTAAATCATTTTAGGCCCAAATTAAATTAAATTAATTAAACTCATATGAATGAAATGATGAATTGGTTATAATTGAACCTTACACCCAAAGCCAATAAGTCAATTTGGGTTACTTAAACCCAATCCAACTTATTTGGGTCAACATGAGTTGACTCAATTCAAAATCTAAGTCCAAATTGGATTTTGGCAACCTAAAACCTAATGCAAGAGTTGAACTTCAACTTTTGTGGCTAGAAGAAACCAAGTGGAGAGAGAGAGAGAGAGAGAGAGAGAGAGAGAAATATTACCAAAAGACCATAAAATCCCTTCATGCATCTCCACATTCCCCACTTTGCTGGCTTTTAGGTGGTCTACAGTAAGTTGACCATCAAATTTTGACAAAATCCAGCCATCCACCACCACCTCCAATCATCATTAATGGTGATTTTCGGCCATCATTAGGAGGAGAAGAAAGGAGGTTTCAAAACTCAAGTTTTTGACATTAGCTAGACTCCAAAGCTCCGCTGAACAGAATCAACCCATTCTCCACTCCTTTTTGAAATGAAACCACTCAAACTAAGCGGATTCCTGTGAAGAGGTGGTAGCCGTCGGTGGCTACGATGTTCCAAGGGGTGGCAAGAGCCATATTCACTCCAAAGCTTTGTCTCACATCCGGGAGCTTTTTTGAATTGATTCGACCACTCGACAGTGGCTCGAGTGAGGTAATTTTGCCAATCTTTAGCCATCCATAGGTCCCTTTATTTATGATAATACTCGCATGATTTTAGGAATATGCATTAGATAGCCCTTAGACTTTCTATTTTAGTTTATCTTAATGCGAGAGTGGGCATTTTTTGGCAAGATTCACTGGAAAATTGAGAATGAACAGATCTACGATGTCAGTTTTCCTATTCGTCGGTTCTAGTTCGTCGTCCACGGGGAAGGCGAGTCGGCAGTTGTCTGATCCCCCATTAATAGTGATGGACGGCTGAGATTAGAATGCTAGAAGCTTGATTTCATCCATTAGATTGCAGGATTTGATCTGGACCATTCGATCTAACCTAAATTTTCCGCTTGAAAGCTGCGTCAGCATTGCATGGTCCAATAAGGCTACGTCATGCGTAATGCGTGATCCAGTCAGCGTCACGTGGTGCTAGCTGATTTAAGTAAGAAAATAGGAAATTTTTGATTCTAAAAAATATTTGAAATTGCTTGAAACTTCAAAAATTTATAAAAAATAAAATACTTATAAAAAATTACAAATAAGGACTTTTGGGTTCATCTTTCTGAGAGGAATCTAATAAATTTAAAATTCCCAATTTTTATTAGCTATTTTGAGCTTAATTTAGGTTTTAGTGAAAATCAAATTTAAACAATTAAACCAACAATGTTAATCAAATTGATCTGAAACTTTTAGGAATTGAAATTGAGGTTAAAATGCACATATAATAAAAATTTCAAATCAAAATGATGAATGTATTAAGAGATATCAGATTTCAAAGTTCAAATGGCTAATTTCATAAATTAATTAATTGAAAATTCTAGAAAATTATAAAAATCCAAAAAATAGCTTAAACCACTTTAATTAACATCTAAGATCCTTAAGAAAATAATATGATCTTCTAAAACTTGATAAACCTAAAAGAAACACTTCGGGTTAAGATTTAATAAATTAAAATGAATATTAATTGAATGAATTGAAGCCCTAACAATTAAAATATTAAATTAAATTACGAAATGAAATAATACTTAAATAACTTTTAATCAAACCTCAAATCAAGCAAATGTTACATAATATTCAAATGAAATTAAATTAAACATAAACTTAAACCTAATTAAGTTAATGATACTCAATTAAATGTTAATTATATTTCAAATTAAACTCAAAATTAAACAAACCAATGAAATTTTAATCTCCAATCAACTTAATCTAAAAATAAATTCAAACTTTAACCTAAAATACCTTAGGTTAACATAGATCAAACCAAATGAAATAAACTTAAGACAAATAGGACAAAAAGATTAATGCAAACTAAAATAAAATATTGATTTAAATTAGATCAAATCAAATAAATCAATCAAATCTAATTAAAAGAATAAATTAAATCAAGAATAAAATCAAATCAAATCATAATTGATTCAATTATGCAATCAAATTGGAATTCATTTAAGGAAACTTAGTCTAAATAAACTAAGATAATCAAATATTTAATCAAATGCTATTAAACCAAATGCTAATCCAATTATGAATTATAAGTTAATCAGTTAATATAATATGCTATGAATTATATTGACTAAATCTTAATTAAATTAAATATTCAATGATAAACTTAAACTAAAACCAATTAAATGAAGTAAACATCTAATTATAATTAAGCCAACCTAAAAGGCCATCCAAATAAAATGAAATGTTCAATAATGAAACTTAAACCTTATGAATCTACTTAAGCATGAAGCTTAGTTTAACCACCCAAATAATTTCATAATTGAACATTGATCAAATTTATCTGGCTTTAATTTTATTTTTATCAAATGAAATACTTATTTAATGCTTATTTCTAATGAATTTAGTCAATTATCAAATCAAGTTATAATTATTCAATTAAGTCAAATGCCTAATTAATCATTAGTTCAATGCTAATTAAATCAATTATTCAAATAATTTAAACATAACCAATTCAACAACATCTAAACTAAGACTAACCCCTAATCCATTTAAATGAACTTCGAATTAAGCTAATCAATCACCTAACTAAACTAAAATTAAAATTAAATTAACTTTATAAAATAATAATAATAATAATAATAATAATAGTAATAATAATAGTAATAATAATAATAATATAATAATAATAATAATAATAATCCTTTAGTTAATCAAATTTAAGTGGAATACTTAATTAAATCTATCATAAATATTTATTACGTCAAATTAGTCACATATGTATAATTAAGTCATTAACTTTTAATTAATTAAATAAATCTTTGATTAATCTAATAATTTAAAACTAAATTTCCCTTAATTAAATATAATTAATTAAACATCTAATTAATATGAACTTAATTTGAATAAATTAACCCATTATTTTAATAAATCAAACAAATCATATTAAAACGAAATCTTAAATCAAGCTTAAATCAAACACTTAATTAAATTTATTACCAAGTTTTAATCAAACATGATAGTTTTAAACAACATGATAATGATTAATCAGATCTTTAATTAATCTATAACTAATTTAATCACACCTCTTAATTAAGTTAATTATATAATTAAGTTAATCACATTGAACTTAAGCAAATCCGTAAACTAAAAAGACTCAACAAATCAAACTAATTAAGTCAAATCAAAAGACTAAATTAAACAATCCTCAAAATAAAACCAACATAGAAATCAAATCACCAAGTTCAATAAACCAAATTATCAAAGCCTTAATCAGAATTTAAATATGAAGTTACTATGCACCTTAATCAAATAAACAACTTAATCAAGCAAAACTAAAGTAGATTATAAATCCATTCAATGAATAATTTGATAGGTTAAATTATTTGAAAGAAATAAACAAATGATTGATGAACTGTAAGTGAAGTAATCAGATTGAACATTGAATTGTTATTTAAACATACTGAACAAAACCCTAATTAACATGACAAATTCATTTGTTAAAGTGGAATTTTAATCAAGTAAACATTGTCAAATTTAATTCAATAATAATTGCAATAAATATTAGATGAAGAAATTACCAAATAAATAAATAATAAACAAATAATATCACATAAATCTTAACCTTAAAACACTTAGCCAAATGATCTAAATTAATTAAAACTGTATTTAATTTGACAAGAAGGTTATGATCAAACCATGATTAAATCTTAATTAAGCAAATCATATTGAAATAATTAAACTTTAATTAAAATACTTAGGAAATCTTTAACTAAGTTTAATATTCATTGCCCAACTAAATTTAATTGTTTAAATAAGTTAATAATTTAATTAGAAATCAAACTTGATTCATTATTAACCCAATCTCATTTAAATTAATAACTTATAATATTGATTAATCAAGTCAATAAATCTTCAATTAATATGAAATTTAATCAATTGTTTGGCCAAGATAATCATATCTAGGTTTATGATAAGGAGTTAATTAAACTAAATTAAATTGATCATCAAACCAAAATAATCAATACAATAAACTAAATGATTAAATTTAAGGAATTAAACCCTTAATTGGAATTCAAATAAAAGAGCATATTAAACTTTAATTAAATCATGAGTTAATTGGAATATAATAACCAATCCAAATCAAGTTTAAGTCAAATGATAAGTTTAATAAATCTAAAGAACATTGAAATAATCCAATCAATGTTAATCATATAAATTGATATCTTAAATTGAAACTCAAAAGAAAAGAATTAAATATTAATTTAAAGGATATTGAATTATCAAAATTTAATTAAATTAAAACATCTAATATAAAATTAATCAATGAAAATACATTAAGTTAAAAAAAAACTTAAACTTTAAAATCTAAATGAAATCAAACGAACATTAATATAATCAAATAGATTTAGTTGAATAATTTACATAAATTCAAATGGGCTAACTAAAATACTTAGTTCTTAGTTTGACCCTTAAAATAAACTTTCATCTCAGGATGAAATTTTCATTTTATTAAGATTAGGATGTTGAATGAAATAAATTCTATCCTAACCAAAATTTATCTTATTCTTCATTCTTCAAAACTTAAATTCAGCTTAAACATAAAATTGAACTTAAAATTGAAAAAAAAAAATCAATTAAATTATTTAAATTGAAGCCATCCAACTAGTAAAATTGAACAAACTCTGAATTCAAATCGAACTTAAAATAAAACAAAGCCTAGAACAGACCTGCCACACAAGCCTTCTTTTACGCAATAGAATTAGGCCACCACTTCTAGTCCTAAGTTAAGACAGTGTATGTGTGATGTTACATTTTGTTTTGTGATGTAATATTTTAGACTAGATGTTAAGGTGTATGAATCGTAGACTGGATGTTAGGCCATTGTTAGCCTAATGTTATTTTCTCAGGAGATTGTGCTTAAAAGAACTGTTGTAATAACTATAAAATAAATGTTATTTACTTGCAGGTGTTATTTAAGTCCCTAAGTATAATCTAAGTTAGGACAGATGAGCTTGGTTACCAATGTACAGGGTGCTAAGTCCAAATTATAAATATAATTGCTTGGATTTGTACATATGTTTAGCTAACCTCTATTTTATAGGTATAGTTAAATTTACTTTTTCATAAAAAATATAATTTTTATAAATAGGAATAAGGATTAGTGCTATGGGGTTTAGGATGAGCAGTGGTTAGAAGGCTTAGTCCATGGATGCATTGAAGTAAACCAAATTGAAAGGAAGAAGGATAAAGACATGAAGACATGAAGAAATGAAGATTCATAGCATTTATTCAGCTCTAATTATAATTATTCTTTTATATTCTGGGTTGTATAAGGGTATAGCTCGACTACCCATCTTTTCTCTTTTCCTGGGTGTACGATGGTACCCGACTGCATGGGTTTCTTATTCTTTTGTGGTAGTCTATAAAATTGATTAATGTTGTGTTTAGACTGTGCATTAGAAATAGCATGCTTTTCATTATTTCTTAGGATAAAATTATTTTTTCTACCCCAATTAATAACTCATAATTAAAATTTAAAATAACGCATAACCTCATCATAAAGCCTAATACATAAATAAGATAATTAAAGATTTAACAACCTCTTATCTGTATGGATGTATGTCTCACATCATGCATGTCATTTTTCTTCTTCCTAGAATATGGGGAATCTCCATCCTTGCATGATAGGGGAATGGTTGACCTGTGAGGGCATCCCTTATGGTGGAGAACACTCTCTTCTCTTTGATTTGGCCAATAACTATATTTCATCATACATTTAGGTATAATAAATCCTAAAGCCTTTGTCCAAAATGATGTGTCAAAAATGAAATAAAAATTAAAGAATTTTGCATTTTAGATTAAGTCATATGCTCATACCACTTATACTCTAGTCTCTTTGGGAGTGGGTTTAGGACTTTAGTTTCTTTCTGATTAAACAATAGCCCAACTATCTTGCACTTTCATAAGACTTGCCTACATTGATTTAAATTATAGGAGGTAATAATTGACCACTCCTGATAGCTGTAAGTCTAGGAGTCGGACAGGTTTACTCTCTCTTTTGGAGATAAACCCGTATGTCCCTTTTTTTCTTAGATTTAGGTCATGCTCTAACTTGTGTAAAATCTTCCTAGATTTAGCATCTGAGGTTGCTAGTTTCCTTCATGCTATAAGCATAAATCCTTACCTCTTAGGCATTTCCACAATCTTGTGTTGATGGACTATAATCCCTAGCAATCTAATAAAATTTCAACTCAAAAAAAAAATAAATCCTCTCTTATTCAAACATATAAAGCCTCACCATAGAATAGATTGGAATGCTTACTAGGCCTCCTAGTATCATGAGCATTCCCTACTCATCTTTTTTGGATTCCAAAATAAGTCTTTTCCAATGAACTTTCCTAATTGATTTTCCAAAATAGCCAATCCTTTGATAGTCTTAACCTTGGAATCTTTGGAGACAATAATTGCTTACTTTAATGAGAGTGTTCTTAGGAAATTTTATTTCCTATGATGTAATTAACTATGGAGGCTTGCCTCTATATCGAGAACTTAAGAACATGACTTAAAATAAATCTTGCTTTACTTTTCCATGTAAAGTAAGGAAAAATCAATGGAATATTTGAAGACCCATCGTGCCTTAGGAGTCCTTATTAGGTAATTAAGTCCATTATAGGTTGATGTCTCTATCTTTCTAGATAACTATCTAGAGCCGATATCTCTCTTTGTATGGGAAAACTGTCCCTGTAAACACACATCAGCTACAATTAACTCAGACTCTATTGAATTTATAGGTTTTGGTCTAACCAATCACTTTGTTTACAGTGCAAGTCCTACCAAAAAATTAGTGTTGTCATTCTTCTATAAAGTAAAGCAAGTATATTACTACTCTTAGATCATATCTCTCAGGCATTTCACTAACTACTAGAGCTGTAGGCCCTTGACTGCATTACTTCTTCCCATGTACCCCCCTCAAGGAAAAGGTAGAGATGTTCAAAATTTCATTTTGGAGTACTATGGGTACTCTCATTTAGAATTATTCACTTTCACAGTAACAATCATAACTTGTTTACAAATATTCTAACCATGAAACTCTAATTGAGCTAATCTAGACTATGAACTAGCTCTAGTACTAATTGCTATTGCTTTCCTAGTTTCAAACCACTTGACTTTATGGATGAAGTTCTAGTCCATCAATGAAGGGAAAGGAATAGCTCTGGCAAAATGGCACCCTACTTATGTATGGCCTCCATTACTACTTTTTAAGAACCAGAAGGGAAGTGCTTACTTCAACCACTTAAAGAAACCTTTCACTTACTACCGTCACTGAGTACTAGTACTGAAGAAACTGCCTAAAGAAGATGCTCTTTGATTAATCCCTTCCCGTGCCTTGACCTGAAAAGAAACTGACTATCACAAGTTGTTATTAGGTGAATCTGCCCATAACCTGCTAGCTGAAAGGAAAGATAAAGTCACTTTCACTATGAATCGCTAAAGAAAGTTTGGTTGGAGGAATACCCGTAGTAAGGACACTAGTATCAAGGAAACTGCAGGTGATGGAGTCAGTTAAAAAGACTAGGTTGTTGGAGAAGGTGCTGCTATTTTTGCACTCATGGGCAGCTATTAAATCTGTTGAAACTCTATCAAATCCTCTTTTTTAGCTTGAATCTAGGCCTTTCAGGTCAGGAATGAAAGAGATAGAGGACAAGATCAATAGTAGCATATCCTGCTTCTTATTTTTCTTTTCTATAGTTATTAGTGCCTTTCTTAGTGGATTGACTTCTTTTAGGGCTAGCCACACCAACCCTAGTTTCCCTTTCATGAAAGAGCACTTTTGAGTTTGATCGCGTAGTAGGAGATCAAAATAAATCTCTTTGACCAACAATGAATGTAGGTTGGGCAGCTGCTAGGACACCACAAAAAGAGTTGTTCACATGCCTTCAGCTAGCTTCTGACTTTTCTTTAGAATGTGGAAATTCATTCATAAGATCCAATCAATTTAGTCATAAATTCCTTCATCATCTACTACTTCTTCATATGCTTTTTTTTGTTTTAGTAGAATCAGATGCTTTTGCTTTGAAGCTCCTCTATCTAAGCGAAGCTTCAATCTTATTAGAGGCCTCTCATTCATTTATTGTATACTAAATTTATTGATTGGACCAACCTCCCTCTTCTAGCTATCAATGCCTCGATCCCCTTCCTCCAACTTCATGAAAAAGTGCTTGTGTTCAAGAAGAACCTCTATGGCTGGACCCTAACCCTATCTATCCTATGGTCCTGAACAATCCTAAAAAGAGAGCTCAAGAGCCTTCATCTCTAACGAAAAATCTGTTAGAATGACTCATACAAAAAGACCTAAACTAACTACTCACTCAATGCACATTGAAAGCGATTCTAATGAATTCCTTTGTATCTTTGACTTGAGCTTAGCCTCCTAAAGCCCCTAGAATCACAAGGAATGATTGTTATGGTTGATTTGATAATTTAGTGAAGTAATTAGTTAGTCTATCAACAAACTAGTAAGTATAGGACTTCAGGAACCCTTTTAAGTGAATTTTATGCCACCACATTAGAACTCTCTTTCATTGGATTCTTTATGGCTAAACCCCTTTTTTCACATTGATTTCATCTGATTCTCATCAAGTTTCTCCACCCCCTGCCCTTCTATCATCCAAAAGGGGAGGAAGGATGAAGTCAGTGAGAATCCATCTCTTTCGAGAGTGATGTTGAGGATAGTTTTCCTATATTACCTCAAGGAAAAATCACTTTTGCTTCATCGATGAAGAGATTCAACCAACTGTCCTCCAACATGTATTCTTCCGATTATCAACATCTAATCAAGAGGAGTTTGATGAAGACATCTTACCCGAGTTTGATACTCTACCTAGCACCTCATTTTGGTTCACATCAATTATCTAAAAAGGAAGTACAAATTTCTCCTCTTATCGAGATCCATCTTCTTTCATGTCATTTGTCATATATTCACTAAAAACTATGTTTTACATTCTGTAAAGAAACTCCTACTATGTTCTATGTTGTACCAACAAAACATATAGAAGTAAGAATGCATTGTGACTTTGACTTCTCTGATGAACTTACAGGTTTCTTTGCCTTTAGTTACCAAACAAAATTCTTCCACATCATTGGTAATCTAGACATGCCAAGGTATGTTCTAGACTTTGGCAAAGAAAAGCCAAGAAAGCCAAACGAGGTCTTAGTTTCTAAGAGAAATCCAATAAAAAGTAGAAAATTGTTCATTGCGCTATGATCTCTGTGGAAGCCTTCTGAGATAGGGGAATGAACTCCATCCACTATTGATGAATTCATTGAAATTCATATAGGGATGGATAGTGATCCTCATCCTACCTATATTAGTAAATTATTCACAGAACATATGATTTGACAACTTTCAAGAATTTGAGACTATTTTGCATGGAGTTATTCAGAAATACGTAGCTTATCTCATGATATCGTAACTCACAAATTCAAAATGAGTTCTTAGATTCTCTCACACTTAGGAGAATGTGTCCTGATATAGAACAATTGGTAATGAAAAAAAAGGAATTGATGTGGGTTTCATTAGGGAAGAATATTATCCAACCTGGATAGCTAGTATTGTTCCTATCCATAAAAAAATGGATAGCTTCGCATCCGTGTTGCTTATAGAGATCTCAAGAAAGCATGCCCTAAGGCTTCCTATTCTAGAAATTATGGAAATTATGATAGACATAGCAACTACAAATTCCATGTTCTCTTTCATGGATGGTCTATCAGGATATAACTAAGATGAAAAAGATACAACTTTTAGAACTCTTGCCGGTGTTTCCTGCTAGAAAGTGGTTTGAAAGCAACCTATCAATGTGTCATGACACAAATTTTTGATGAACTCTTACATCAAGAAGTCGAATGCTATATTGATGATATCATCATAAAAACAAAATTATTGATAATCATGTGAATGACTTGTGAACATTTTTCTAATGCATTTGCAAATATGAGTGAAACTATTGTCTTTCAAATGGTGCTTTTGGAGTATCTTCTGGGAAATTTTTGGGATTTCTTGTTCGACATAGAGGAATCAAAATAGACCCTACAAAAATTAAAGCAAATGGAACCATAGAAAAGTTTGACTCAATGAAAATCTCTTCAAGGAAGACTTGGCATCTTGAGAATCTTTCTCTCTAATCTTTCTGGTAGATGTAAGCCCTTCGCTGCCTTAGCCAAAAAGAAGACCCAGTTCCATTGAGATTCATCATGCCAAAAGGCCTTTGATGATATTCAACAATATTTGTTGAATCCTCAAGTGTGAACTTCCCGAAAAACCTCTGATTCTTTACATAGCAGCACTCGATGAATCAGTAGGAGCCCTACTTACTCAAAATAATGAACATGGTAAAGAATGCTCTTGACTATCTTAGCCAATGATTTACGCCAATAGAAATGAACATTGAAAAAAAGGCTTAGCACTCATCTTTGCGGTTCAAAACTCGGGCATTACATGTTATCCCATAAAGTGAACTTGATCTCTCGAGTGAACCCTTTGCAATACTTGATGACAAGACCATTCCTTTCTGAAAGATTAGCTCGTTGGGCTATTATCTTGTTGCAGTTTTCTATTACATATGCTATTATCTTGTTACAGTTTTCTATTCCATATATAATCAGTCAAGGGCCAGGCCCTCGCTAATTTTCTTACTACACACCCTATTCAGTAGATTCTCCTTTGAGTGATACATTGCGTGATGAACAACATTCAAATGAAAGAATGGGAGCTTTACTTTGATGGGGCATCCTCCATGAAGTTCCATTCTGTTGATAAAATACCACAAGTTCAAGCTGGTATTGGTTGAATCTCCTAAAGGAGGTATTCTCCAATATGCATATGCTTTAATAGACTCTCATACCAACAATGAAGCTGAGTATGAAGCTCTAATCCTAGGTCTTGAATTCTCCATTTTGATGGATATCAAAACTAGAAAGGTTTATGGTGATTCTCCATTGATTCTCAATCAAATTGCTGGCTTATATAAAGTATCTAAACCTGGTCATCATGCATACCATCAAAGGATATTCTCACATCTAGAAGAAATTCCTAGTGTGACTCTTATCCAGATACCCAGATGTCAAAATAGCAAAGCAGACGCTCTGGCAAAATGAGCCAAGGAGCTTTCTAATCCCACTGAGGATATAATCCAAGTGACAATTCAAAATCGACAAATTTTATCTCCTGTATATCTTGACGAGCAATCATTCATAGAAAAGAGTCAATCAGGTATGAATTCTCATGATAAGAAAAAAAGGTAAAATGACCTAAAACATGGTATTCTTCCTACTAATCACTCTTTGGCTTTTCCAATCCAAAAAAGAGCTCTTTCATACACCCTAATCAACGATATTCTTTCTTGTCTTGATCAAATGTGGCTTTGTTGTGTAGATGTGAATGAAGCTAAGAAAATCATTGTTGAACTCCATGAAGGCTTATGTGGTTCATGATAGTTTGGTGTGAAAATGAAAATAAAAAGAAAATGAAGAAAAAGACCCCTAAAGACCAAACCTAGAGCTAGAGTTTGTTAAGAAAGTAGCTTTGAAGAGAGTTGTTGTTGGGCAAAAAGTCTCTCCAGTGCCTGTCCACAAACCATTCACTCTACCTATTGAGTCTTTTGCACTAGGTAGACATGATGCTAAAGCTTCTTCATCTGTTGGAAAGTATCAAGAAGGAAGAAGAGAAAGGCAAGACCTCTAGAGAGGAGAGAGAGAAACATTGAACAAATAACTCAGTAATTGTTGCTGAGTAGCCAATTATCTAGCAAGCACTAACACCATAAGTGAGTCATCCTATCCACTTTGACAATCTAAAGTGGGTGAAAAGGAATAGCTTTACTGGTTAGGTGAAGCAATCCTTTTAGGATCAGAAGAATCCAACCCTAATTATTGAGAGGAAGAATCCCGAAACATTCTTTGCTAGAGTGCATCGAGTCTTGAAGTTGGCCAAAGAGAGAGGCCTAATAAAAAAGAAATAGGAAGGGCCCATTATGAACAAAGAGTCTACCAGGAAGCCACCTTCTATCATGATAGCGACATCAACCCAAAGAAGACTTGCGCAGTGAGCATCAAGGCGTGACACCTAGATTATATATCAAAGAATCCACCATTGAAAGGTCCCGATGAAAGGGCAAACAGATTTGGAGGCCAAAGTCTCATGAGAATAAAGAAGTTCTTAGAAGAGAAAAAGATGTGACCTTATGGTCTAGATCAAGCATATTTGTAGTTTGAAACTAGGAAAGCAATACCAATTAGTACTAGAGCTAGTTCATAGTCCATATTAGCTTAATTAGAGTTTTATGGTTAGCATATTTGTAAACAAGTTGTGATTTGTTACTGTGAAAGTGAATAATTACTGATGAGAGTACTCATAGTACTCTAAAATAGAGAATTTGAGGTAGAAGAAAATGGAATCATGTAGCTCTTTTGGTGATGCTCCATCTTGGAATCCTAGTTGCCAAGGTTGTGGTGCATTGTTGTAAATTGTTGTGCTAGCAAATGGAAATTGATGAAAAATTTTCCAATTCTTTCTTTATCCTCTAAAATGGAATAAAAAATGGGTTTCATTCAAAGTTCATTATTCTTTCTTTTACTTACTGAAAAGTAAATAATACTTTAACTAATATAAAATTCTTCATTAGAAGAATGAGAGGAATCGAACCTCTATCCTCAATGTGTGATTTGTAAGATCGATGTTTTCACCATGAAACTCAACTCTTTCTTTCTCTATCAAAGCCAAAATATCCTATGATTTCAAGACTTCGGGGAACAAGAAAGGGAAATAGTGGAAGTTATTATTGTCAAAGGGGAAAAAAGTTCCTATTTCTTAGTGTAGATCAATTGCATCTTTTAGGTATGATGCTGTTTGGATACAAAACATGTAAGCTTGGATAAATGAAATAGAAATTTCTAGTCCAATTAGCAAAGTATGCTTTGTATCTCTCCAGACTCTAGATCTTTGAGAGAGAGCTTGTATCAAAGTCTCCTGGAAGTCCTTTGACATCAAGAGAGCCTCATACACAATCAATTGTGCGGGAATCTTTCTCAGATGCAAGAAAATCTTGTAGTTGCTTAGAGTTGATTTCTTTCTCAGGTCTTTCAAGAGAATATCTTCATCAACTAGAAGATCTTTGCCTTTGTCTTTCTTTGTTAGCCCTTTCTTTTCCAGTGGTGGTAGCACTTTGCCACTCCTCAATTGGACTTGGGCTACTTCATTCAATTCAGAGTCTTCTGACAAAGTAGCTCCTTCTGAGTCATATTTCACTATTTCAAAGGATTGAGTGGAAGATTTAGATCCACTGCCCATATTTGTACCTTCCATTCATGACACGATAGTGGGTTCTTACTCAAAAATAGAAATTATCCTTTGAGTTATCGTCTGTCCATTACATCATCAGACAAAACCCATGTACTTCTCCAAATAGTTCTTCTTCCTTTGAAACTACTTTTGCTCTACCCTTTTTAGTAGCTCGGCATAGAGTTTGATGAGAGACATCTGACATTGTTGGTATGACTCGATAAGTCTCTGCAGAGAATAGTTCTCCATCACCATTCACTTCCTTGTTTTACTTGACAATCTGGAGTTCAGACATGAAGTATGTGAGCTTATCTTCAATATCGCTAATCCTTTTTTGGGTCGTAGTTATTTTCTTTGCCTTAGTACATAGAATTGGTTTCTTTGATGTACTATGAATAGATTGATTTCCATGTTGAGGCGAGCTGACTTTATGAAAGCATTTAGGAGTCGATAACAAGGAGGCTGATGCACTTAGACTCGGTCTATCTCCTACTTGAAGCATTAGTTCAAGCACTAAATACCAGGAACACCTTCAAGCTATTTCAGCATTTTCATGGTCTTCTTTGAGACTACGGTCTCCCATTTTTCTTCTTGGATTCTTTTTTCTTTCTCTATCTTTTTTCTATCTTTTTTGTTGGTGATATGAAAGAGGACGTGACCACTCTTATTGATTCCATCTTTGGGTGAATCAGGACACTGTTGGATAGTGTGAATTCTCCAATTCTATATTTCTTTTCTAGCCAATCTTTGAAAATATAGCAATCTTCTGTAATATGGCTTATTATCTGATGATATGGGCAAGAATTTGCATGACTAGTTTGGTTTGCCTCTTCAGGTCATCTACACTCTGGAAATTGTAGATCTATTTTGACTGCTTATCGGAATAGTTTTGTCACACTATCTCTTCTAGAAGAATCTTCTTTGTTCATCTTCTCCTTAAGAGATGGATGTGTTCGATTGCTAGCTCCTGTTGCTTGCTTTGGACACTCTCCCCCACCAAGGAAGGTCCGAGGTTTATCATTACCTTAGCTTTGGTTGAGGGTTTCGGTTGGCTAGCTACTTTTTTGTCATCATCATAGATTGGTTGCTTTCCCTTTTCGACATTAGAAACTACCCATTTTTCTTTCTTATTATAAAATTTTCCTTTCTTATGATAAAAAGATGTGGCATGTGAATCACTTCTCTTTGAATCTGGAGCCCTGTGTCTCTTAGACTGTCTGACTGATTTTCCGATTTGGACCCCCACTTTTCAAACTTTGCTACCAAGTAGTTCTTGAAAAGTAGTAATGGAGGCCATACATAAGTAGGGCGCCATTTTCTCATCGATATTACTCATCAGTAGTTGGATGACATGCTTCTATTCTAATTGTTGCTCATATTTCCTACTTTAATTACGCCAACATGTGATGTACTAAGAACTTCATCCATAAGGCTTAGGGAAAGCAATAGCAATTAGACCTGCTCTCTTCCAGGCTTTACTCACTCACCTCTCCTTTCAGTAGATTCTTGACTTATGAAATCAAAGAAATCAATCTGTTAAATTCTAAAATCATTTCATTGAAGTAGAAAAATGTTTTTTCAACAAGCAAAGATCTAATATCTTTCTAAAATAGACTTATCTCATATCTTTCTTTTCTTTATTTTTTATATGATCTATTTGGTAAACTCATTTCTCCTAGCCCTCAAGTAATGAGACTGAAAGGATAGGTGAGTTTTCTATACTCGACTGAAAGGGAATCTTGTCTTTAGCTTGAACAAAGTGAGAGGAGCTGTTAGGCCTCTCAAGCAAAGTGAGAGGAGGTATATACCACTCGACTAAAAGGAGATGAATGAAATAGCTATCCTAGTTTTTTAAGGAGAGGATCGAGTGATCAAGAATCAATTCCATGATATGTCGTTCATTGAACTAGTCGAATCCACTTTCTATGTAATGATGCCATAGAGGTGAACCAGGTCAAATGTGATCTCTTGTTGAAGCTGAAGAAAGGCGCTAGATCAAAAAATTATGGGATCAAGCCTGTAACAATGCATGGAAGAGCATCAATTAATCTGAACATAAGGCTTTGTAAATAAGCAGTTCCATAAGCTCTAATTACAATTTGCTGACCGAGTAGCTAGAACTTCAAGAAAAGTCAGGTAGGCTTACGAAAGAAGATGATCTAACCTCAGTTTGTTCTCTCTTGCCTACCAATGGAATCACTACTTTTGCCACTTGAAAGCTTGTCCGGTCTCAATATTTCTTTAGTTCAGAAGCCAGAACAAGTGCATGTGAAAGTTTGCCTAATACTCGAATCCACTTATTCCTTCCACTTTGACTTTGACTATTACTACTTCCTCGACCTGACCCTGAGATCTTGAATTCTTAACAGATAGAGACTGCCTCCATTTCCCCCTTCATTAACTTGTTGAGAAACTGGCAGCTTCTAAGGAGTTGCATTAGTGTATATATAGAATGCCTAGTAACATTCAATGCAATGTTTCCAGTAAACCTGCTTTGCACCCTTTTTCCCCTACTAACATAAGAACTTCAAAACTTGAGAACCAAACCAGCAATTCCAGAACATTCTCTCAATGAGAGCAATCCAAGCATCAACAAATCCAAATCGCTCAAGAACAACAAAGAGAAAGTCCCACTCAAGCCTTTGTTTATTACCACATTACCTCCACGAACCTTTCTTGGTAAGTCATAAAAGATCTCCTGTGCAAGTCCCACCCACATTTTCTATTTTTATTCTCCTTCCTTAGCCAAATACCTAAGTGACATATTGGTTGACTCCTTCATAGCAAAAAAGCCCCCCTCCATGCCTATTCACCATATCTCCCTTTCAGCTTGACTGAAGTATTAGGGAAATCCCTCCATCCAGAGTATCCTTGTCCTGGCCTGAACTGGAATAAGACCCCTACCTAGCCGATCAAAATCCTAAAGAGTTAAAACCCATATTGCTAAATCAGTTCCTTCCCTCTCTCACAACCTAGTCTATTCATGGTCATGGAAAGCCCATCTTTTTGGTATAACTGCCTCTTGTAGCTCATTCCTTTGCTTCGCAACCTAGTTGCACTATCCTGCAAGTGTCTGTCCAATGGTAGCTATTAAACAAAGTGGAAAACTCAAGAAAGCCAGGAGCCAGTCTTCCTATTAAGGAAGATTTGTCTTTTTCTTCCAAAATCATGGGATTTTCTAAACTGGCATGATTTCACTCTCCCTCTCTAAAGGAAAGAAGCATGTAGGACAAAAAAATTGAGTTTCCTTTAGGAGGTAGAACAGGAAGCTTCACCATACTTTAGAAATACTTGGGATAGAAAGAGGCAGTACCCACCCGAGAAGAATCATTCAATGCACTACTAGTCAAAGATTCAAAGGCAAGGTCAAGTAGTTCATTCGGGTGAGGAAGTTGTTCACTTTGTCAACCATTTTAGTCCGTCCTCAGGGCTAAGCTCTATTAACCACCTTGAAAGTCAATTGGTTAAATGGAGGTTCTCTCTTTAAAATCAAAATTAAACAAAGACAAAAATCTTTTCTCCAAAAAATTTTAAACCCCTTTGAAAATAAAATTAATTGAACCCCACTTAGCATACCCAAATTTCTTTAAGGTTCCTTTTTCAAAATCAAAATTAAATCAAATAAAACCAATTCTTCAAACATAAATATTAAAATTTTTTCAAACAAAATTAACCAACCCCATTTAACATACCCAAATATGTTAAATGTGAGTTCTATTTCAAAATCAAAATAAAAAAAATTACAACAATCAAAAATTTCTTCTTAAAAATGTAAAGACATTCTCCAAACAAAAATTCAAAACAAAATTAAATCCATTTAACATACCTAAATTTGTTAAATGAGAGTTTCATTTTCAAAAATCAAAACAAAACCACATATCAACAAATAAACATACAATTGAACTCAAATTAACATAACCAGATTTGTTAAGTGAGAGTTCCAATTTTCAAAATTGAATCAACATCACACACATTAATCAAAATCAAACACACAATTGAGTTCCATTTAACATACATAAATTTGTTAAATGAGAACCCAATTCCCAGAAATCAAAACAATATCAACAAACAATCAACATACAATAATCAACATCGAAACAAAATCTTTGAAATATCAATAAACTAATTGAAGCTTATTTAACATACTTAAATTTATTAAATGAGTTCCAATTCAAATCAAACATCAACATACAAACATCAAACAAAATGAAAGCCTTCAAAAATCTCAAACATACATTTGTACCTCATCTAGCATACCTAAATTTTCTATGTGAAGGTTCCAAACAAATCAATCTCAAATAAAAAGAAAGCAACAAACACATCTCCAAAAGTCTCTCCAAATAATTGAACCCCATTCAACATACCCAAATTCGTTGAATGTGGGCTCCAAATCAAAATCAACATCAAATTCATGGCAAAGTCTCTCGTCCAAATGTCAAAATCTCTCCTAAATATAATGAACCCCATTTGGCATACTTAAATTTGTTATGTGTAGGTTCAAATTCAAAAGTCAAATCAAAGTCAACAATTCAAATCAACAATTCAATGCTTAATCCGGCTCTCTTTTCCAATCATGCAAAGATCCCAGTTCAGTCTTTCTCCCTTCCTCACTTCAGTCAATTCGTTGCCATGTCTTCCAGCAAGCTGATTTTCTCATTCTCCTCTAGTAAGGATTTGGTCTTGGACCAAGAATTACTCACCACTACCCCTGTGATCTAATTTGGACTTGGCTTTGAGAACTTCAAAGTCACATGTGAGGGACCAACCCTCACCACTATCAGCAGAGAAGAGGTAACAGGCAAGAACCCACTTCTTTGATTTGACCTGCTGATTATGAGTTTCTCTCACTAAAGAGGAAAGCCATTGAGGTTCCCATGCTAGTATCGTCTAGTTAATGCCATCTAGTATTAGTGCGGTTGCGGTGCAATGTTTGTGTTAGTGCCCGGTATAGTCATTTGCCCATCCTGTAGTTCTAGCACGAGCTAGCACCAACTTGTTGGTTCCCCCTGCTCTGAAGGGGAAGGCTATCTTCACTTCCAAGATAGTCTCCCCTACCTTCAAGGTAGGTTCTAGTTCTCTTTTTTCCTTGCTCACCATGACTCAGTGCCATAATAAGAACCAGAAGATCAAGCGATAGTACGAGCACCAAGCTGGGGAGATAGATGGAGCCTCCCATATTGTTGAGGAGGGTTCCCCTCGTGAGACATCCCCATTCTTGGATGGTTGTAGGTTTCAACCTCTTTCAGCTTTAGAGAAAGAGGAGGACTACCGTAGGATGACTACTTTACCCCCATCGCCTGCAGAGTTTGAGACATTAGCTAGGGAGAGGAAGAGGCCTTATCTTTGCTATGTTCTTCACGAGTTATCGAGCCCATGGGCCTTGAGTGCGGTACTTTACATGATCTGAGGAACCTAATCTCTAGGAGTATTAGAAATTAGATTCATAGAGAGAGGGCCACTAAGGCCAGAGTTATTTCTCAAGCAGGCAAGAGGGAGAGGAGGAGGTTAGTCAAGCAGTCAGCAACCTCCGCTTTAATGGATTTTCCTGATCAATGAGCTATTAATGCCAATCATTCTGATTGCATTATCTTTACTAGTACCAGTAGTCATAGGAGGAGATCTTTGATGAAGAGGCAATCAGTGTCCCCACCATCACACTGCTCCACTCGCTATCCACGTTCACTAGTCCAAGTTCCAGCATCCGCTATCCTCATAAAGTTTGAGAAGACCCCTTCTAGAGAGTGAACTTCTCCACTAGTGATCCAACTATGGCCCAAGGATCCCACTCCATCTACTTCACTTATTGAGGTGAGGCTAAGCTCTTCTACTCGACCTTCCACTTCAACTATGGTGAAGAAAGAGTGGCGACCCAAGAGCATCGTGGTTGCTCCACCAGCACAATAGTTGGAGGAGAAGAGGGGAGGGGATACCGAGATGGTTCCCATGATAGTTGAGCCACCTTGGGAGTGCACCTCACTAGCTCAGAGTATTCAATGCATAGATTCTACAGAGCTCAGTCTAGTAGTCAGTCATCAGCCATCTATGTTCTAATAGAGCTTGACTGTTCTTTAGAGGATATTCTAGAAGACTACTGTACTGCAGGTATATAGATAGTCAGAAGTGATCATTTTGATCAAGAAGAGGGTAAGTTCAACTCTGACCCTAATGATGATGACATGTTGTATGACTTAGCCAAAGTCCACATGGTTGATACCTGAGGATTCCCACAGAAGGAACAACATAGCTAGGAAGGTGTTGTAGTTGAGGAAGGTGACACCTCTCACTCAACTCAATACCTCCTCCACTAACTCAAGTAGAAGGATGATCAATAGATAAAATGGAGAAGAGGATAGAGGAGTTGATGGTAGTAGTTCTAGGCTTATAGAACCAAGCCCTAGTTTCACAGCCTTCCCCTATGGTGGTCGATCGCGAGTTGGTACATACCTTAGATCATCCTAAGTGCACTCCCATGGATGACGATGTTGGTAGTCTGCATAGGAAGGTCACTGATAGTACCTCCATGCATGAAAACTATATCAAGTAGATGGTCGAGCAATAGGTGAAAGAAGCGTGGCACAAGCCTGGGGGAGCTCATCTTTTCCAAAAGGTAGACCTTACTCAAAGAAATTTGATGTAGTTCAATACCCTAAGGGTTTTGTGCCACCATCCTTCAAGAGTTTTGATGGCAGTGGGAACCAATATATTGCATACTTCAGGGCCAATTATTGCAACGCAGGTGGCAGTGACACACTTCTATTCCGTCTCTTTGTCAGTAGCTTAGTAGGTGTTGCATATGATTGGTATACTGAATTGCCCAACAGTTTGATAAAGACTTTTGCTGAGTTAGAGCATCTCTTCATCAAGAGATTCATAAGAGCTTAGCAAAGGGAAATTATAGGTGACCTCGTTGTAGAGAAATAAAAACCCAACTAGTCCCTTGTTGATTATATTCTCAGATGGTACAACCTGAGTATGAAATGTGAATCATTATTTGAGCAGCATGCTGTTGATATTCTACTCAAGAATATCCATGGCCTAATAGCCTTCATTCTTAAGGGCTTCACCATAAAGATATTTGAGAAGCTAATCAACAAAGCGGCTAACCTATAAGAGGAAGCAATTACCCTTTTTAGACCAATCATCTAAGCCCAAGCCTCAGAAGATATTTGAGAAGAAGCCTATGATAGTTGTGTTAGTGGACAAGGGGAATCAGCTAGCTAGAGCACAATTTGAGAGGCCTAGATTCTAGCAGCCTCCATTGCCACCTCCTCTTCCACCATCTTGGCCGCTCTATCGGCCACCACCGCTGTCACAATGACCACCACGACCACCACAATAGCTTAGTTAGTAGTTTTATCTATATCCACCACCAAGTAGCTACTTTCCATTTACTCTTGCTAAAAAATTATGCTAGCCATACTCATTCAAGAGGGAGGTAGTCAGAAAGATATTCAAGAATCTCTTGAAGAAGATTTCCATTTCGGTGAAGAAGCAGAAGTGGGCAAGAGACGATCTTAGCTATTTCCCCTACCACCGCATGTTAAGACATCTTAGATGATTGCATCAGCTTCAAGGATTGGCTTGAGTGTAGCTTACAAGTCAGGAGATATAGTCATCCTTAAGCAATACTTAGTAAAACAACCCTCTAGTTTTGTTATCTGTGGGGATATTTCTGATCCTCTTAAGACCAAAGAAGGTTAGGATATTTTCTTATCACAAATCTCTAAAAAGATCATTTCTAAAATCAAGAAACTTTCTCTATAGGTGCCTGAAGCAGCTCAAACCTCTAATGCCAAGAAAGGTTTGCTAGTTATGAAGGACAACTCGAGGAGGGTGAAAGCCCTGTAGCATACCTCACTTGCCAGGGATACATCAATAGTGCAACCACCATCTAAGTCTAGCATTTCTTCCATCATTACAGTTACTACTACTTCAACCTCTCCTCAACCTCGAGCTGGAGCATTGTATTAATGGATGAGGGCACCAAACTCCTCACTCAGCTTACTTTACTTGATTTCTATCATGTACCTCCTCCAAAATTAAAGAAATTAATGAAGAAACTTGATTTCACTTACATCTTCTCTACTTCTGATGCTCCTATTCAGTTTATTCTTATAGAAAGCTCTTCAAGCCAAAGGAATAATAACTTAAATAATTTTGATCAATTCATATTTGACTTAAAAGCATATATCCCTCTTCTGAATCACTTGGGTTCACCTCTAGAGATTGACTTGGAGTCATCTGACTCTGAGGATCCTCTAGGAGAAGCTGTTGGTATGCCTAATGAGTAAGTAGAACTTTCCACAAACTCATCATTCCAAGAAGTCACTAAAGTCAACCTCCGTAGTGGCAAAGTTCTACTTCCTAGGGTTGCACCTTAGAATAAAGGTAAACAAGTCATTGGTTCTAATGAGCAGATAGCCCTTCATAGATGCTCTACCTACTAATATGCTTATGAAATATTAGCCCAAAGTTAATTACAATGTCCTCGCTTGCCTTAGAAAGTTGCCAAAGTTAAGCATATACGATGCCCTTATCTTGTCTAAAGAAATGAGGAAATCTCTAGTTAAAGCTTTACTAGACCCAAAGATATGCTTAGCTCAGTTGACCGCTACTAGAGAGGAACCACACTACTTAAAACATCTTAGGAGCTACATTTAGCAATGAAGACCTACTTCTAGAGACAATCGAGCACAACCGTCTTCTCTACATTACAAAGGATGTTGGTAAATTCAGGCTATCTAGAGTTATGGTTGACCCGGGTGCATCAATCAAAATTATGTGTCTAAGAATCCTTGCTTACTTGAGGATTGACATCTCTAAATTCCAAAAGGAGAGGATGATTTTGAAAGGATTCAATGAACAAGGCGAGAGGGCCTTAGGCTCTATAGTGTTGCCACTAGAGATAGATGATTGGAAGACTGAAGCTAAGTTTCACATAATATACTCAGATACATTTTTGATGCTTTGCTTGGGAGACCATGGATATGAGAACAACATAGTTCCATTCTCTTTACATCAGTGCATCAAGTTCTTAAGAGGTGGAATAAAGTATTATGTCAAAGGAGATCTCAAGCCCTTTAGTTCATGATGACAGGATATATGATGTGGCCTACTAACTCCCCCAAAACAAAAAAGTCTATTCTTGTGAACTTAGTCAAAATCCCTATGTGGGAGAAAAAAGAAAGAAAAGGAAAATAAAATAAAAATAAAAAGAAGAAGAAAATGAAATAGAAAAGGAAAGGGAGGGAGAAATAGACTTGGGGGAGAAAGTGGAGCCTGAGATTAGATTCCACCCATAGTTCGTTCCTCCATTCGAACAAGTGGGGAGGATGACCCAACCTCTACCATGATGAGGAAGATGCAAGTCTAGAGGAAATATTAGAGGTGGAAGACCTTCATACTTACCATCCACCAGGAGATTATCCCAGGTACTTATATGATTAGCACACCAGCCAGCTCTTCTCAATAGCAGATCCCATTAGAGGTGACACTCAAACCAGACAGTGATGAAGATCAAATTCCTAAGCAAAGCATAAGTGTATCAAGTCCTCTTTATGTAAAACTATTAGGCATCAGTTGGGAACCTTCTCACTTTCCTCACAAAAATTTGAGGGTTTGGTAGTTAAGGAAGCCCCTAAATCATCCACAACCATGAAGATTCATAGGTTCTATCCTGGAGCATCATCCTTAAGTTAAGAAGTTGATGTAAAAATTGAGGATGATTCATATAATGATTTAATAGAATTACCTTTTGATTGATACTTGCCTTGTGTTCATAATTTAGGAAAAGAAAGGATTAATTCCACATACATGGTCTAAGCACAGGTTAAATTACTTTGAAATGTTATGGTACAACAAATGCAAAAGCTCTCAATCAAGATCAGGACTAGACTTTAGCATAATAGCCTAGTTGATGATGATGATTATTTCTTAGTCATTACCAATCAAATAGAATTTGATAGGTTCTTTTTAAATCACATTAACTCATATAAGAAGGTGTACTTAAAACTTCAGATGATCAGATGATTTTCAAGCCAAAGATGCACCACTAGTGTTTGAAGAAGAAATCAAATCAACCATTAATGAGCTCAAAGAAATCAACTTAGGAACTAAAGATAATCCACGCCTAATGTACATCAGTTCCTTGTTGAATGAAATTGAAACCAATGTTAGGCTATTTACTGAGTTTAAGGACTACTTTGTATGGAGTTATGAAGAAATGCTTGGATTGGCTCCTGACGTAGTGGTCCATAAGCTAGCAATACAGCCTAATGCTAACCCTATTAAGCAAGCTCCTATATGAATGTGATTAGACATTGAACAATAGGTCATTTATAAAGTCAAAAAATTGATCGATGCTGGTTTCATCTGGGAGTAAAAATACCCACCTAGTTGGCTAGTGTCATCCCAATTAAGTAGAAGAATGGCCAAATTTGCATATGTGTCAATTTTGGGATCTAAATAAGGCATGTCCAAAAGATGAATTTCCACTACCAATACAGAACTAATGGTGGATATTGCCTCATCTCATGCAGCCTTCTTCTTCATGGATGGCTCATCTGGATACAACCAAATAAAGATGGCCCCTAAAGATGAGAAAAATACTATCATTAGAATCTTGATTAGAATCTATTATTATAAGGTCATGGCTTTTGGCCTTAAAAATATTGATGCCACATACCAGTAGGCCATGACTCAAATCTTTGATGAACTCATTCATCATCAAGTTGAATGCTATGTCAATGATCTCATGGTCAAAAGCAAAGTAAAGGAAGACCATCTCTTTGACTTGAGAGTAGTTTTTGAATGATTAAGATAATTTAATGTCAAAATGAATCCCCTGAAGAGTGCATTTAGAGTAGCTTCAAGAAAGTTTCTTGGGTTTGTTGTCTATCATCGTGTGATCGAAATTGACCCGGAGAAAATTAAAGTAATAATAGAAATGCCACCCCCTAAAAGTTTAACTCAACTCAGATTATTCCAAGGATGGTTAGCATATCTAAGATACTTTATATCCACCTTATCAAGCAGATGCCAACCATTTTCAGCACTTATCAAGAGAGATGCTAAGTTAAAGTGAGATGATAAGGGACATCATGCCTTTGAAGATGTTAAGTACCTGATGATGCGACAAGTTCTAGCTGCCCCTTTCTCGGGCAAGCCTTTAATCCTCTACATCGTTGCATTAGATGACTGCCTTAGTGCTTTGTTGGCCCAATCTAATGACAAAGGGAAAGATAATGCTCTCTATTATCTCGTCATCTAATTCTTATTGAAGTAAACTATCCACACATTAAGAAACATTGCCTAGATTAATCTTTGCATCCCAAAAGCTATGACATTATATGATTTCTCATAAAGTCAACTTGATTTCTAGAATCAATCCACTATAATATCTCATGACACAGCCGATGTTATCCAGACTGTTGGCACATTGGTCTATGATTCTATCACAGTTTGACATCACCTTTGTACCACTCTATGCAGTGAAAAGACAAGCACTCATGGATTTCTTAGTAGCACACTCATTTCTTACTGACTCTCTGCTTAGTGATGATCTCCCCGATGAACAAATCATGAAATTAGGAGATACCAGTATTCATTGCTGGGAGATGTACTTTGATGGTGAGGCTTTCTCTCAAAGAGGAGAAGAACCACAATCTACTCTTCCAAGAGGTAGGGGTAGGAATATTTCTCCTGACTCCATATCACAAAATGATAAGATTATCATATCATCTATCTGATCTTTGTACTAATAATAAAGTTGAATATGAGGCTCTGATTGCCTGTCGGAGTTAACCATTTTGCTAGGCATCCAGAATATCAATATCTTTGGGTATTCTCAATTAGCCATCAACTAAATCACTAGAAAACTCCATCATTACCATAAGTACACCATGTATTTGTTGGCCAAAATCCTAGAGGTTACCATCTACAAGATTCTTCAAGGAGAAAATTCTATAGCGAATGCTTTAGCCAAGCTTGTCAAGGAGTTAGAATGTCCAAAAGATGTGTCCATATTAATAGAGTTCCAAAATAGGCAAGTATTACCTCTTATTGATACTGAACTGGTCAAGAAATATTCTCTTGAAGGGGAGGTTATCATTTCCAAAAAGGAAGAGGAGCTGGAATGGAGGCAACCTTTCATTAACTACCTAAATAAGGGAAAACTACCTTAAGAGAAGTCTCAAGCCCATCAGATCAGGCAGAGAGCACTCTCATATGCTCTTGTGGATGGCACCCTATATTGATGATCCTTTGATCATATGTGGTTACATTATTTAGATAAGCATAAATCCCATAAGATCATGATCAAGGTACAATCAGGATTATGCAAAGCTCACCAATCCGGTCTGAAGATGAAAGCCAAGATCAAGAGACTATGATACTATTGCCCGACCATGATTATAGATTGCATGGATGTAGCTAAGCACTACCACCAATGTCAGGTGCATGGAGTGTTTCTACACTAACCACCCAATATTCTACATCTAATATTGGCCTCTTGGCCATTCGAGAGTTGGGGCACCGACATAGTGGGTCTAATTGACCCTCTTTCTTCCAAGGGTCATTATTTCATCCTAGTAGTTATGGACTACTTTTCTAAGTAGGCGGAGGTAATTCTACTCAGAGAGGTCAAAGCTCAGCATGTGCTCTTATTTTTAGAAACCATATCATATATAGATTTGTGGTGCATCGTCAAATCATATTTGATAATAGTACTACATTCAAGAGCACCAAGATCAATAACTTTTCCTTATGGTACTACATTCAAGAGAACCAAGATCAACAACTTTGCCCAAAGATACAACATAGATTGGAGATATTCCACCATCTACTATCCAAGGGTGAATGGTCTAGCATAAGCTTTCAATAAAACCCTCATCCAAATACTCAAGAAGATACTCAACGATAACAAGCAATAGTGGCATGAGTAGTTAGTTGAAGCCTTGTGGGTTTATCACTACCTATAGAACTCCAACATAGTCTACTCCTTTCTCCTTAGTGTATGGTTCTGAGGCCATTCTACCATTAGAAGTCCAACTCCATTAACTAAAGATAGCTGTAGGTAGCAAGATCTCAATGGAGCAGAATGCCAAGTTGCAGTTAGAAGAGCTCAAAGTTTTGGAGGAGATATGCTTATGAGAATACCAAAACCTCATGTTATATAAAGCTAAAATAATTCAAGCTCATAAACAAGTTGGTCCACCCTAGAACTTTTCAAGTATGAGAGCTCTTTTTAGTTCTAAGGAGATCAATTATTGCCTGTCGCAAGATGGGAGGCAAGTTTGAACTCACTTGGGAATGCCCTTTTGCCATAGAGAAAGCCTACCAAAGTGGATCATATTAACTCAGCAACCACAAAGGAGAGCACCCAATGCTTTCAATCAATGGGCTCAACCTTAAGAAGTATTATACATAAAATAATGTTTAAATCATTCATTAATAAAATTTCATTTCAAATCAAACATCTTCCAAATTGAATCTTTTTCAATTATCAAATTATATCTCATGTGTTATTAGTATAGGTGTAAGCAACCCAAGTAGCATCCTATTTCAATTAGCACAACTAAGTTAGGTGTAAGAAACTCGAGTGGAATTCTTTCTGGGTGGAGTCACATTGCCCCAATGGCACCATTTCATCCATTCTTTGTTGTATTTAGGGTAGGCGTAAGAGAACTCAAGTGGCATCTTATCCTTCATCAACATAATACAAACACATACAAAATAAATATAAATCTTTTATCTCGAGCTACTTTGAGTTGAGATAATGCCCCAATGGCCCTCACTCAGTAGCTGCTCCATGTCTGACTGATTCACTACCTGACTAGTGGGTCACCCCAGTGGCTCCTTGCTTAAGAAGATGTAAGTCTCCCACACTTTCTTTATGGCTTAACCACTGTACACTGACGAGCACCCCATTAGTATGATATACCTTATTGCGTGGTCGACAAGCTACCTCATGTTGGCTTTATTTAAGAAGATATAAGTATCTCAGGCTTTCATCTTGAATTATCCTTTATATACTGACTGGGTCTAGTACATTTGAGGATTAAGGTAAGTCCCTCTGGTGTTAATTTTTGGTGTTATTGTTTTGTGTGTATATGTGAGGGGACACCACACAGATCCAAAATGTACTTATTAAGGTGATCAGGTATGACATTAAGGAATAGTGTACTATCTCAAGAGATAGAAGTAACTATCCTATAATGGACCTAATCACTTAATAAGGACTCCTAAGGCATGATGGGTCTTTGAATATTCCAAAGATTTTTTCTCACTTTACATGGAAAAGTAAAGCTAGGTTTATTTAAATTGGGTTCATTAAGTTTCCTATGGAGGCAAGCCTCCATAGTTAATTACATCTAAGAAGGTGAGTTCCTTAAGAATACTCTCAATTAAAGTAGGTGATTATTGTCTTGAAAGAATTCAAAGATAGGACTATCAAAGGATTGGTTGTATTTTTGAAAATCTAGTGGAACAGACCAAAAGGGAAGAGTTGTGAAACCAAAGAAGATTAGTATGGAATGCTCATGATACTAGGAGGCTTAGTGAGCACTCCAATATATCCAATGGTTGGGCTTTATATATTTGAATTTAAAGATATTTATTTATTTGAGTTGAAATTTCATTAGAAATCTAAGACTTATAATTCCACAATACAAGGTTGTGGAAATGCCGAAGATGTGAGGATTTATGCTTGTAGTCCACAAAGGGAAATAGCAACCTCAGATCCTAAATCTAGGGAGCTTTGGTGAGGGCCGAAGCACAACCTAAATCTAAGGTGAAAGTGGGTATATGGTTTACTTACATAAGAGAGAGTAAGCCACCCGACTGTTGGACTTATTATTGCTTGGAGTGGCAGCCAGCTAACTCCTCCTACGCTTTAAATCCATGTAGGAAAGTCATATGCTTTGCAAGAATGATAGATTGTTATTTACTTAGAAGAGAAACTAAGCCCTTAAACTCACTTTGTAAGAGACTAGATCATGAAGAGAATGAGTAATGACTTAATATAATATAAATTTTAACAAGTTTTATTTTATTTTGGACTTTTTATTTTGACACAAGCTATAGAATTTTGTATGACTAAATGTATGAGAAAATTTATTATGGGCCAAATCAGAAGAGAAAGAGATGTCTTTCTAGCAAAATATCTTACAGGTTAAGCCTTTACTCTCTAGCACAGATGGAATCCCTCTCTTAAAAAGAGTGGAAGACTAAGACAAGCATGATGTTATATATATAATCATCTAGCTAAGGGTTGTTAAATATTTTTATTATCTTGATTTAATTCCTAGTTTTTATGTGAGGTTATGAGTTAGTTTAAAATTTTAGTTATGAATTATAGTGGGATAGAAAATTTATTTTTATCCTAAGAGCCTAATCGCATCCAAGCTAATCATAAAGAAACTATGGAAAGGCATGATATTTCTATTGCACAAGCTAAACAAAACATCAAATAATTTTATAATGCTATCGCAAAAGAATAAGAGGCCGATGCGGTTGGGTACGGTCATACAACCCGAAAAGAAGTATAGGTAGCCAAGCTCTATCATTATACATATCGATATATTGAAAGAATAATTATAATTATGAAATGATAAGTGTTATGAGGTCTTCATTTTCATACTCTATCCTTCACTTTTCATCTTTCATTCCTTCACCTTGATTTGCTCCATTTCTTTCTTCCTTTTAGCTTAATTGAGATGTAGCTTGCTCTAAAAGCATCACATGGCATATAATACATGGTCTTATAACCAATGTTTACCTTAATCCCCATAACACTTATCCTAATCCTAATGCAAAAATTACATTAAAAGGAAAGAAAGTAAATTTAGCTACACCTGCAAGACAAATGTTAGCTAAACACACCATACAACCCAAGCATTTATTTGGATAATTTGGACTTAGCACCGCACACATGGGTAACCAAGCCCAGTTGTCCTAACTTGGGCTATGCTTAGGGGTATAAGCAACCTACAAAGTGAAAAGCATTTATATTTTTATTATGGAGCCCCTTAAGCAGAAGCCCCTGCAGAAAGCATGATTTGGCTAACATCGACCTAACATCCAGACTACGTAGATACACCAAACATCTAGTCTAAAATAATGCATCACAAAACAAATTATTTATCAAATCACGGATCGCCCTAACATAAAGCTAAAAATGGTGACTTAATCTAATGTGCATGTGTTAAGGTTTATGTAGTGTCCTAACTAGGCTTTAGGATTATAATTTGCTAAGTGTGAGAGATTTAATTTATAAAAAGTTAATTTGAGGGTTTACTTAGTGTTTTCTTCTACTTCATATGACCCTACACTTAGCAACTAAGTGTTATAAATAGAAGAAAGAGAGGGAATCTCTCTTTTATCCCTACCCTAAGTCATTTCTAAGGTAAGTTTATTAATGAATTTCCTTTAGTGAATGGTTTATTATGTGTTTTAATTAACCCTAAGTTTAGGTTCATTTTAAATAATCCTATTCAATAAGAAAGGCATCATAAAATTAATTGAAATGGATTACTATCACATAACACACATTCATTTATTTCTTTCCATCATGTATATCATGCATATGAATAATCCTAAGCATATCTATACATGCAATGTAAATCTTCGCACACTTTGATGATGAATGCAAAAAAATGTTTTTAAAATTTAAATATTTCATTTTTTTGATTGAATTAAGAATGCATGTCTTTATTATATAGAAAAGAGAGATTTTTCATCCATTAGAAAAATACATATTGACATGTATAAAAGTTTTAAGTGAGTATGACGCCATTATTTTGTACAATAGGGGCATAAGTTACAAGTCCTACTTAGGGCTAGTTAAAGCCTCACAGCCCCGAGATGTCCAGACTAATATACCACTTTTCTTAAAAACATGTAAATGTACAAATAATTATAAGGATAGAACAATCCATGTAAAAGGTTATATTTGACTTATTTGATTTATGATTCTTTATTCATTAGCCACATCACACATGCACATGTATAAGAGTTTTAAGTGATTATGACACCATTGTTTTCTTTGCTAGAAGGTACAAGACCTACTTAGGGCTACTTAAAGCTTCCCAGTCCCCGGATGTTCAGACTAATATACCACTTTTCTCAAATACATATGAATGTACAAAAAGAACCACATGAATAGGGAATCATGCAAGAAATTATGTTTGATTTGATTATGTGATTTACATATGTGATATGAAATTCTTCCTAAGTCTTAACATGGAGATGCATAGGAATAGATTTAGGCAAGTGTTGTATTCTTTTCAAATGAACTATACACTTGTAAATCCTATGTGAATCCATGTTAAGGTAGGAAAAAGAACTTCACACTACATATCTTATATTACTATCACATGCAAGCTTATAGATATTTGTAATTAGCATCACTTCATTTGTAATAATTGATTCATAGGTTTTGAAAATAATTTTGATTTAATAGTGATAATAGCCACTCATATTTTAATTTAAGCCAACACATGCAATTTGACATAAAAGGAAACATTTCATTTAATTACTTTTAAAAGAAATGAATGCATGATTTTATATGATAAACAATATTTAGCATGATTGGAAAGAAATAAAGGAATGTAAGCACATGATTTCATTCAGTCCACTTAATTCCTTAGGACAATCAAATTAAATAAGGCTATTTAAAATGAACCAAAATTTTTAAAGATATTTTTAAGTTTGAATTTGATTTGATTTAGGAAATATGAAGGAGGTTTTCTAATCTTAGCCCAATTCCCATATGTGAATTAATTTGATTTAATGAAGATATTTAAGTTGATTTTATGTTTTAGTTAGGTTAAGGTATGAATTTAGTGAATTAATTAACCCTTACCTATATCACCTTAAGTTAACTAACTAATTAATATTAAGCCAATATGATATGAAATCACATGTAAAGTAAACTTGCAATGCTCCTAAAGAATGAAAGAGGCCTAAATCAATTGGCTTATGACTAATAGTCAATTAAGCTTAAGGGTTCTCACTTAATTACTTTTATGATTTTCTCACACATGTGAGCCGACCATAATTTCATTATATCTCACCTTGGGTTATTGAACACCCAAGGAGCTACCCAAAATAAATTAAGGGTTGCTTAAGTGTGGATGAATTAATTTTTTAATTTAATTTCATTAATCCTTTAATTAATTGATTAAACATTTTAGTTATGTTTTAATTTGAATGGTCAAATTAACTTAAGGGAAAGGATCAAGGGCAAGGCCCCAATCCTAATCTCTAAGTCATTTAAACATTCAATTAGATTTTGATTTCTTATTTTGAAGATTAGTCACTTAATTAATCAATTAATCATTTCATTAGCCATTAATTAATTTGATTTTTAAAGGTAAAGAAAACTTAGGAAATGAATTAAGAAAAGTATCCCCAACCACATCTCCTAAGTCATCTTACTGTTCAACAGAGGTGATTATGCTTAAATGATTAATCAAGTTATTATTCATTCATTAATTATGATTAATTAAATTAAGAGAGTGATTATGGCTTAATCAAGTTATTTCCCTAGTTAAGCAATCAATAAAATCACAAAAAAAGGAGAGGCATAGGTCATCCCCCTAAACATCCATAAAAAATTTGAGATTAATTAAGTACTTAATTAAGGTGTAATTAAGCTAATTATATTTTCTATAAAACCTTAATTAAGCCAAAATCACTACTCAAAATTATTTAATAATGAATTTTCTAGAGCTGAAATATCTTCAAAATGAGCCTAAGTTTGCATTTTTTTTTTGAAATTTTCTACAATTTAGTTATGATTTTAGGAAGTTTCAAGATTAAAAGCCAATTAATTAGCCCTGATTAAAACCTTAATTCCAAAAGGCCATGGCAGCAGATGCGGTGCGCTGATGCGGAACACTTTCCATATGGCACGATGGGATTAGTTATTTAAGTAGTCACATCCGTTCACTAACTTAGCTGGCGACAGACGCACTTTCTCTATGGATGATCCGATCTAAGATGGGACGACCATGATTCGATCTGTGATTTAAGGAAGGAATTAGAGGATCTATCCATGGGATTTGATCTGAGCTGTACATTTTGATCATGCAGGATGGACGTCTCATGATATATCCCGTTCATGAGCAATAGAAGATGGATGTCGTCTGTCTTCCCTCGTTCGATCCGAGTTCACTTGAGCTCAGATTGCCTCCAAATTCTTCCCACACCTTCGGGGAAGGAGACGCACACATCCAATGATCAATTTTCTATGAAATTTAAATTTTCTTTAGAAAGGACAACCCACTTTGGAAAATAAGGCTCAATTTGAGAAATTACCTTACTAGAGATAATGTCCGGTGGTGCAATGCCAGAGGTAGCTTTGCCTAGTTGAGGCAAGACCCTATGGAAGAGCTTTAAGCTTGATTTGGTATGAGATGCTCGGTTGACCAATCCAAGCATGCAATGGGTTCAGCTCTGATCGAACTCAATCCTCCCATGGCTTGGAAGCTTGGCAATTGGTTCGGTTGGCTTCGATTGGGTATGGTGATGGTGTGGCTAAGAGGAATTGAAGTTTGATTTTGAAATGAGGGATTATTGCTCATGATTGGGATGCCCTATTTCACTTTTTCTCAGGAATGAGAAATTTTGAATGGAGAGGGCTTTGGGATCCTTTGGAATACTCTGAGGAGCTTAGAAATTGAGCTAGGAAGGCTCATGACGCAAGTGTGTGCAAATCATGCTTGAATTGAGGGGGTATACCCCTCAATTTCCCATTATGGATGGATGACAGTGTGCACATATTTTGCACTGGCTCACTGTCATTCGACCACCAGACTTGTCTCCATCTAGTCAAGGAGGCACGCCAAGGATGGAAGGATTGATGGGGAACTGCCATGGACCCATTGTGCAAGGTTTGCAAAGCTTGGATCCCATGGGTGCTTGGTTTGAGTTGGAGGTGAGTCAACTCACCTCCCAAAGGTCCTTAGCTGATCTAGGTGAGTTAGGTTAGCTAGATGGGTAAGGAGAAGGTTCCATGGAGTTCTAATGAGCATGGGGATGGGGTAGTTGACTTTTGCTTGGATCCAATGGTTTAAAGGTTTAAATCCAATGGTTTGATGGATAATCCCCTTAGTGGGAAACACTTAACTTTTGGGCTAATTTGGAAATGAATTAGGACATGTTTGGGTCTAGTTTGACTAAGTCCTAGGGTCCCATAAGTTGGTTTGGAGTGATTTGGCTTTGGTTGATCAAATGGGTTTCATTTGGGCTAGGTTCGGTTGGGTTGACCAATTGACCAAGTTGGGTCAAACCAAGGCTTGGGTTAGGTTCATATGATGTTTTGGGATGTTTTGGTTCAATTAGTTTGGATTGGCTTGGCTAGGTTTGGATTTAACTCATTTGGATTCAAAAGGGTCAAATTAGTCAAGTTGACCAATTTGACCATTTTGACTAAATTAGGTTGGGCTAGGTGTTGAGTCAAGTTCAATTGGTTGATTGAAAATGATTGTAGGCTTTGGTTTGGTTTAATTTAGAATTAATTTGAATTTTGGGCAATTTGACCTTTTTGGTTAAATTTGGGCTAGGTTGGGTCAAGTTGATCAATTGGTCAATTTGGGCTCAATCATGGCTTTGGTCAAGTTCAATAAGTGATTTGGAGTGAACTTGAGCCATTGGTTGCAATCAATTTGGATTAAATCATGATTTGATCCATTTTGGCTTTTTAGGTTAATTTGGGTCAACCTAGGTCAAGTGGCTAATTAGGCTTGGTTTGCCTCAATTGATGGTTTGGACATGTATAATCATTGATTATGAATGGGTTTGGGTCAATGATTTCAATCAATTTGGCATATGATAGATTTTGGCTAGTTTGGGTTTCATTTGGGCTAGGCGTTGACATGGTCAAAGGCTAGGTTTGACTTGTTTGACCCAATTCAAGGTGGTTGATCACCCCCATGATGATTATTGATCGTGATTAAGGTTTAGATAGGCTTAGTTCAATCTAATTTGGGTTGGATTAAAACTTAGCTCAAAAAGGTCCTTTAGGCCACTTTGGGTCAAGTGAGCTTAAATAGGTCAATTGACTTGATCAAGGTTTGATTTAAGTTTAGTTGAACCCACATATGAGCTTAGGATTGAAATATAAGTCCAATTGCAATTGGTTTGGAACCAAATGGGTTTTGGTTCGTATGACAATTTCAAGTCAAAAGGGTCAACTTGGATTTGATTTGGGTTGACTTGGACTTGGTTTGATAATGGTGGTTTATATTTATATTTGGATCAATGATTGTAGGAATGATTGAATCATGAAGAAATCCATGGTTGATTTAGATGTCATTTAGCCAATCTCAAAAGTTTGGCTAAAAGGGCTAAATTTGGGAATTTAATTTGATTTAGGTTTTGTTTGCACCATTTGAATTTATATTCATTTATATTTATGAATATAAATGAAGATATAAATGGGTTATGAGAAAATCACTTGAGTTTGGAGTGATTTGGAAGCAAGTTTGGCCAGATTAAGGGATATTGGTCAAAAGAGGCTAACTTAGATTTTGAATTGGTTTGATTTATTTTTTGTCATTGGAGGGTTGGTTTCATTTATATTTGTGAATATAAATGAAGGAATAATTGATTTATAAAGAAATCCATCAAGTTTGAGTTGATTTGGATCAATATTTGATTATGTATAGCTTAAGAAGGGTCTTGATTTAGCTTGATTCATCTTGATTTGATTTGAATGGTTTGAATTTGTATTTCATTTATTTATGAATATAAATGAATAAATGATTTATTTATAATGAAATCAACCAAGTTTAAATTGGTTTGAAGGAGTTTTGGCTAAATATATGAAGGTGATTCATATGGCCTAGGAAAGGATTTTGGAATTCAGAGTTAATCATGAGTTTCAATCATTTGAAATTTGGAATTGATTCATGATTTGGAATTTTATTTGAGATTAAATTTTATAATTGAGAAAATTAATTGGATTGGGGTTGATTTGGATTTGTTTAAGACTAAGTCCATTAGATAAAATCAAAGGGCTTGGGAAGGAATTTGGAGTTTGAATTTAGTGATGGATTTCAATCATTGGATAGTTGGATTTGATTTTAGAATTTGAATTTGAATTTGAGGTTTAGTTTGAAAGAAGGAAGCAAGGATTGGGTTCGTGCTATAGCGTAGGCAAGTCTTCCTAAATCCCTA
The DNA here is from genome assembly GCA_021442155.1 of Cymbidium sinense. Classification (NCBI taxonomy): domain Eukaryota; kingdom Viridiplantae; phylum Streptophyta; class Magnoliopsida; order Asparagales; family Orchidaceae; genus Cymbidium; species Cymbidium sinense. The sequence continues at coordinate 47,865,892 of CM038226.1, forward strand.
AGGCATAATTTATTCCTATGGCTAATTTTTTTAAGTCTCTAGGGTTAGTTAAATGTTCACCTAATCCCTAAAAGTGTCTTAAGACTAAGAAACTCTTAGTGTCTATGAGTCATAGATCTATGATGAGGAACTTGAGAGCTCACTCCAAAAGTGAAGTCAACAAAGGGCGCCCAATAGGTGTGGTGTGACTACAAGGCATCGTATTGACCAGGTGATCAACAACATCCAGGATTAAACACTAACAAATGATCTACTCTAAACGAGATGTAGAATCAATATCTTAGTGCAATGCAACTCCACTCATGCCAAGGGCATATGGGAGGAAGAAGGGATCCACCAAGGGATCAAGCATGTGAACCTTCCACTAGGGAAGCAGGTTTAAGTTATCCACTAGCGATAAGAGGTTTGGATTTGAATGCAAGGTGTAACTTGGGTAGAGAATCCACTGGGGATTAGGATGCATAACTCGCCAGGGATAGATGCATGGACCTTCCGCTCGGGAAGCAATTTTGGGTTGTCCACTAGGGATAAGGATTTGATGAGATTTCTTTTGAGGGTGTACTTGCTGGGGAATGTAAGTTTGAATCGGGTTTAATTTACTTCACAGGGGAAGTTGAGGTTATTGATGTCTCACTAGGGAGAAATTGGTTGGATGTTTGTTTAAGTTTTGGATTTTAGATGGACCTTATCAATTTGCGATGGACCTCACTGTAAAGAGGGCATGTTGGCCTAGGCTTGTCTCAAATTTGCCAATCCAAAGGGGTAGTCCACCAGTCACATGGTAGAACTATCTGACCTAAGGGATTGCCTTTCGGTGTGCAATAGTCAAGCTAGGAAGAAGACACGGGGACACACACCCACCTAAATAAGGAACCACTAGGGCGATCGGTCGCTTGCGAAACAAATCAGTTCCAACCTAGGGTGACTAAATGAATGCCTTTGGGGACTTATATCAACTTGGAAGTAGTAAAAATAATTCCATTTGATTTAATTGCATTTGTTTTAATTTGATGGATCCCATCGATTTGCAATGGATCCACTAAGAAGGCTAATATCAGCCTATACTTATGTTAAATTTACAAATCCAAAGGGATAGTCTACTAGTTGTGGAGTAGAACTAACCAACTAAAGGGGTGCCTTTTAGTGTGCAATGGTCAAGTTAGGAAGAAAGCATGGGGACTCACATCCTCCTAAACAAGGAACCACTGGGGTGATCAGTTGCTTGTGCAACAAATCGGATCCACCTAGGGCTACTCGTCGGTTTGCAATGGTCGTGCTGGAAAGAATGCGTAATAGACTTATATCTTTCAATGCATAAATCGAGGTTAATCACTGGTGGAACAACAAGTTGAACCTGACCTAAGGGTAACTACTAAGAGAATACCGACCCAGGGACTTATCCCAACTCAAGGTAGTCAAGCAATTCCTATAGGGAGTTTTGATGACACTGCCCTAAAGATAGGATGCATGCTTGGGAATGGGGCCATTGGGGCTTGAATTCCTAATTTACAAATGAAGATATATTTTATTTATTTTATATTTACATTGACCCTGTTGGTTTGTGAGGGACCATCGAGAGCTCATATCACTAGTCTATCTGGACTTACGGGAAAAATCACATTGCATCCGAACAAATTCTCCAACCATAAGAGTGGCTAATAGGAAAGGGGGACTACCCAATCTAAGAGTAACCTGGGTAGTGTCTAAATGAGGATGCTAAAGATGTGATCCAAATAGAGTACCGGGGGAGGGCTATCTAAAATCACAGAAAGAAAACTAGGTATTGGTGGCCAACTCAGAAAGCTGGGGACTCACATCTATTAAGAGTGGTGTATCCACCAGGTGGGTTGCCATGAACATGATGATAACCAACCAACCTAAGGTGCCTGTCAGTTTATGAAAATCAGTCTAGAAAAAAAGTGTGTAGACTTACATCTCTTCAAAGGCGCGAGGATACTCGGCTGTGGAGCTATCGACCTAGGGTGACTACTAAGCGAGAGTCGTGTGTAAGGACTAAACCCAAGCTTGAAGAAATCAAGAGGAAAGAAGCCACTGGGGACTTACCCTAAACCTCAAATATACTCGGCCTAGTTAGTGTATGATGGCTAGTTCAAGAAAAATGCATGTAGGCATCCCCTTAAACAAAGTCAACAAGGGGTAGCTTATTGACTGCATAGTAAGACATACCATACTAATAAGGAGCTCATTGATTTGCAATGGTCAAGTTAGGATGAAAGCACGAGGACTCACATCTACCTGATAAGTGACCACTAGGGTGACATACTAGCAAGGTAATATATCAGCCTGACCTAGAGCAGCTAATGAGTGAGTATCACAAGGGGCTTGCTCCCACATCAGAATAGCCCGAGACAAAAGATATGTGTTTGTTTGTGTTATGAAAGAAGGAATAGGATGCCTCTTGGGTTCTCTTACACCTATCCTAAACATGTAAGAAATGTTACTCCACCAAGAAAGGATGTCGCTTGGGTTCTCTTACACCTAACTCAGTTATACTAGTCAAAATAGAATGCCTCTTGGGTTCTCTTACACCTATCCTAGTAGCACTAGAGGATTGAATGTAATTTGTGTTTGTGTTATGCCTAACACATAAGAGTTGGAATTTGATATGAAAAGAAGTTTATTGATGATTATTTCCAAACAAGATTTATGGATAATATTTCTTTAGGTAGAGCCCATTAATTGGAAGCATAGGGCACTCCCCTTACTATTTATGAGCTGATAAGATCCTCCTTGGTAAGCCTTTTCTATGGCGAAAGGGCCTTCCCAAGTGAGTTCAAACTTGCCTCCCATCTTTTGAGCAATAATTGGTCTCCTTAGAACTAAAATAAGCTCTCCTACTTAAAAAGCTTTAGGATGGACCAACTTGTTATGAGCTTAAATAATTTTGGCTTAGTACAACTCGAGGTTCTAGCATGCCCTGAGGTGTCTCTTCTCCAAACCTTTGAGCTCTTCTAACTACAGCATGGCATTCTGCTCTATAGTAATCTTGCTGCCCATAAAAATCCTTAGTTATAGGAGTTGGACTTCTAATGGTAGAATGACTTCAAACCCATACACTAAGGAGAATGGAGTAGATTGAGTTGGAGTTCTGTATATGGTACGGTAGGCCCATAAGGCTTCAACCAACCGCTCATGCCACTATCGCTTATTATCATCGAGTATTTTCTTCAATATTTGGATGAGAGTTTTGTTGAATGCTTCTGCTAGACCGTTTGCCCTTGGATAGTAGATGGTAGAATATCTCTAATCTATGTTATGTCTTTGGGAAAAGCTGTTGATCTTGGTGCTCTTGAATAATACCATTAATATAATTTCGAGGCACCTATCTATATGATATGGTTCCTAAAAAATTGGAGCACATATTGCTATGACCTCTCTAAGTGGGATTGCCTCTACCACTTGGAAAAGTAATCGATTGTAGCTAGAATGAACTAGTGACCCTTGGAAGAAGGAGGACCGATCAGACCCACTATGTCAATGCCCCAACATTCAAATGACCACATGGCTAATGTAGGGTGTAGAATATTGGGTGGTTGGTGTAGGGCCAGACCATGCACCTGACATTAGTTTTATCTTTTAGCTACTTCCATGTAGTATGTAATCATCGAAGGCCTATAATATCCTAGTCTTTTGATCTTGGCTTTCATCTTCGGATCAGACTGCTGAGCTCCACATAAACCTGAATGTTCTCAATCACAATCTTATGTGCTTCGTGTTTGGCTAAATAACCCATATGATCGAAAGACCATATACAAGGTGCATCCCCGAGCATAGAGAGAGCTCTGTTTCACCTAATGGGCTAATGACTTCTCTTGAGGTAGTTTTCCTGTGTTTAGGTAATCCATGAATGGTTGCCTCCTCTGACTCATCATCCTTTTCGGCAATGATAACCTCCCCTTCAAGAGAGAGTCTCTCGATGAGTTCGGTGTCAATAAGGGATAAGACTTGTTTATTTTGGATCCTTATTGGAATGGACTCATCTTTAGGCATGCAAAATCATTGGTGAGCTTGGCCAATGCATCTACTACAGCATTATCTCCTTAAGGAATCTTGTAGATAGTGACCTCTGGGATTTGAGCCAACAACTCCATGGTGTACTTATGGTAATAATGAAGTTTAGGCTTTAGAACTTTGTAGGACCTGGTGATTTGGTTGATGATGCTGAGAATCTTTGAAGATGCTGATGCTCTGGATGCATAGTATAATGACTAACTCTAGACTGGAAATCAAAGCCTCATATTTGGCTCAATTGTTGGAGCATGGATTGGACACATGATACGAGAATCTCATCACATCACGGTCTAGAGCTAGGAGAGACTATTTGTACCCTACCTAGAAGAGTAGATCGTGGTTCTTCTCCTTTTGAGAGGAAGCTGCACCATCAAAATACATCTTCCAACAGTGAATGCTAGTGTCCCCTAAGTTCATGATTTGTTCATCAGGGAGGTCATCACTAAGCGGAGAATCAGCAAGAAGTGGGTGTGCTGCTAGGAAATCCGCTAGTGCCTATCCTTTCACAACACGGAGGGGGTATCAATGTGATGTCAAATTGTGACAAAATCATGGACCAGCATGCTAGCCACCCAGATAATGTTGGTCTTGTCATGAGATATTAAAATGGATTGATTCTAGAGATTGGATTCACCTAATCAGGAGCATGTAATGTTGTAGCTTTTGGGATGCAAAAATTAATGCTAGGAAGTGCTTTTCAATAGGTGGGTAATTTTCCTCAGCAGGGATCAGACGAAGACTGAGATAGTAGAGAGCATTTTCTTCATCATTGGTTTGGGCCAATAAAGTGCCAAGGGAGTCATCTAATGCAGCGGTGTAGAGGATCAATGACTTGCCTGGGATAGGGGCTGCTAGAACTGGCGGCGTCATCAATTAGTGCTTGATGTCTTCAAAAACATGCTGGCACTTATCATCCCACTTAAACTTGGCATCCTTTATGACAAGTGTTGAGAATGATTTGCATCTTTCTGATAAGTTGGATATGAAGCATCTTAAATATGTCAATTATCCTTGAAATGATCTGAGTTGAGTTAGACTTTTAGGGGGTGGTATTTCTAAGATAGCCTTGATCTTCTCTGGGTCGATCTCTATTCCCCAGTCTCAGATAACAATCCCAAGGAATTTTTCTAAACCTACTCTGAATGCACACTTTAGAGGATTCATTTTGAGGTTAAATTATCTTAACAATTTGAAAACTACTCCCAAGTCAAAGAGATGATCTTCCTTTTCTTTGCTTTTGACTATTAGATCATCAACATATCATTCAACTTAATGATAATGATTTCATTGAAAATGAGTCATGACCCACTGGTATGTTGCATAGGAATTTTTAAGGCCAAAAGGACTGACCTTATAACAATCGATTCTAATCGGGGTTTGAAAAGTGATGTTTCTTTCATCCTTAGGGCCATTTTGATTTGGTTGTAGCCAGATGACCCATCCATATAGGAGAATACTGCATGTGATCAGGTAATGTCCACCATCAATTCTGATATGGGAACTGAAAATTCATCCGTAGGACATGCCTTATTCAATTTCCTAAAATTGACGCATATGCAAATTTGGCCATTCTTTTTCTTAGCTGGGATGACACAAGCTATCCAGGTAGGATATTTTTCTTCCCGATAAAGCCAGCATCGATTAGTTTCTTGATTTCAGAAGTGACCTATTGTTCGATGTCTAATTGCATGCATCTAGGAGCCTACTTGATAGGGTTAGCATTAGGATCTCTTATTGCTTGGACTTCGTGAGATAAATTATTTCTTCATAACTCCATGTGAAGTAGTCCTTAAACTCAATTAATAGCCTAACTAAGTCAGTGGTTTCTTCTTTATTCAACAAGGAACTGATGTACGTCAGGCGCAGATCTTCTTTTGTTCCCAAGTTGATTTCTTTGAGTTTATCAATGGTTGACTGATTTCTTCTTCAAACTCTAGTGGTGCATCCCTGACTTCAAGCTCATTTGGGTCATCTGAAGTTTCTAAACATGCCTCCTCATAAGAGTTAGCATGATTTGAGAAGAACCTAATAGACCCCAAATGAGTGGTGATGACTAGGCAATGGTTGTCATCATCGACGAGACCCACTTTGAATCCTAGTCCTCATCTTGATTGAGAGTGTCTGCTTTAGTTGTCCCATAGTTTTTCAAAGTATTTCAACCTATGTTTAAATCAAGTATGTGGGATTAATCCCTTCTTTGCTAAGTTAATAACACAAGGCGAAGGCCAATCAAAAGGTAGTTGTATTAAATTTTTATATGAATCATTCTCAAGTTCTACATCGACTTCCAAACTTAAGGATGATGCTCCCAACAAAAATCTCTTCATCCTGACATCTATGGATGACTTGGGGGCCTCCTTAACTACCAAACCCTCAACTTTCTGGGAAGAAAGTGAGGTTAAAGCAAAAGTTCCCAACTACTGCCTGACTGTTCTACATAATGATGATTTGGATACATTCATGCTTTGCTTGGAGACTGGTCTTCATCACTCTCTAGCTTGAATGTCACCTCCAAAGGGACTTCGTTGAGAGGGGTTGGTCGGCGTGCTAATCACATGAGACTCATCCTCCAAACTGGACTCTAAGTCTATGAGGATAGCGAGGGTACTCCTGTGAGCTGGAATATAGCTCCTACTTGCTGGCCACTAGCAAAAAGGTCTTCCATCTTTGGAACTACCTCTGGACTTGCCTTTTTCTCTACTTGGTGGAGGTTGAGTCATTCTACCCATGTGTTCATATGGAGGAATAAACTGTGGGTGGTATCTAACATCTGGTTCTACCTCTTCCTTCGTGTCTGATTCTCGTTCACTTGTATTTTATTTTTCTTTTCCTTTTTTCTTTTCTTTTTCTTTTTCAATTTATTTTTATTTTTCTTTTGTTTCTTTTTTTTATTTTGAACTTTCACCAAGTTCACAAGAATAGACTTTTTGGTTTGGAGGAAGATAGTAGGCTACATGTTCCTAAATCTTGACTTTTCTAACTAAGAATGGCTTCAAGTCTCCTTTGACACAATACTGATTCCACCTATTCTAAATTTGATGCACTAATGCAAACATGATGAAATCATGTTGTTTGCATGTATCCAATGCCTATCGAGAGAGTAGTGAAAGATGTATATGAATTATTATGTAGAACTTGACTTTTGTCTTCCAGTCATCTATCTCTAGTGGTAACACTATGGAGCCTAAAGCCCTCTCACATTGTTCATTGAATCCTCTTAACATCATCCAATCTCCTCAGAGTTCAGATATGTCAATCCTCAAGTAAGAAAGGGTTTTTAGTCTCATAATCTTCACTAATGCACCTTGATCAACTAACACCCTGGAGAGTCTGAATCTGCCCATATCCACTGTGATGTAGAAGGGACGGTTGTGCTCCATTGTCTCCAAAACAAAGTCTTCATCGGTGAATGTAACTCCATGGGCTTCTCTTGAAAATATGCCTCCTCTCAAATAGCAGTCAGCTAAGCTAAGCATATTTCTAGATAAAGAATGCTTTGATCAATGACTCCCTTATCTCTTTGGATAAGCTAAAGGCATCATATATGCTTAGTATAGATGGAAACTTTCTTAGGTAAGCGAGGATATTGTAGTCAACTCTAGGTTGGTCCTCTACAAGCAAATCCATAGGTGGAGCATTCTTTGGAGGGCTTACCCTTATCACAGGTGCTACCCTAGGAGGTAAAACTTTGCCACTACTAAGGTTGACTTCAGTAACTTCATGAGATGGTTTAATGTAAAGTTCTACCTACTCATCAGGTTCACCTACAACTTCTCCTATAGGATCATCAGAGTCAGATGACTCCAAATCTATCTTAATGGGTGAACACGGGTGATTTAGAAATGTGTAATCCATTTCAAAATTAGAGAGGATTGGATTGAAAGTATTATAATTATTAGTACTTATAGAGTTTTCTATAGAAATAAAATTATCAAGATCATCAAAAGTAAAAAGAATGTAAGCGGAATCAGTCTTCTTCTTCATTGATTTCTTAGATTTGGATACAAGTAAAAAGTAAAAATCAAGTAAAGTAAGCGTAGTGAGGGATTTGGTACCCCCCTCTGCTCATACAGTGTGACTGCTAGAAGAAGAACTGACTGAAGGAACTATGGTTGCAACTGTGGAAGGACTAATAGACTCAATCAATGGTTGCACTAATGTGTTATCGAGTGGAAGCTATCCTTTACTTCTTTACCTCCCAATTATCCTTAGCAACTTACAAACCTTTCTTAGAGTTGTAGGTTTGAGCTGCTTCAGGCACCTGCAAGGGTAACTTTCTGATCTTAGAAATGATTTTCTTGGAGGTTCAGGATAGATAAATATCCTAACCTTCCTCTGTCTTGAGAAGATCACGTGTATCCCCAAGGATTACCCTCATAGAACTAGAGGGTTGTTCTAATAGGTATTCCTTGGGGATAACTATAGCACCCGACTTGTTCTATGCTCAAGCCAGTCCTTAAAGGTAAAGCAATCTTCTAAGACATGACCTAGTATGTGGTGGTAGGGGTAAAAGTTTGGATCATGACTCTTGCCCACATCCTCCAGCCTCCTAGGCTCTAATAACTAAAAATTAGGCTTCTTTAAGAGGTTCTTAAAGATCTTCTTGACTACCTCCCTCTTAAATAAATAGGGTTTATTCAATTTATCGGCAAGAGTAGGTAAGTAATAGTTACATGGTAGTTGATAGAATCGCTATTGATCTTTGAAGGGTGGGATCTTGTTGTGGCGATGGTGGAGGCCATGGCGAGGTGGTCAATATGATGGGCGGTGGCAAAGGAGGTGGTAGAGGAGGCTGTTGAGCTCAGGTCTTTCCAAATCGGTACTGCTTTTATCAACTACTATGATTGCCCTTACGTATTGCTCTTTTTAATGTATTAGGCACGGTTGATTGATCTTGAAAAGATAACTATTTGACCTCTCCTTGTAGACTAGCCGCTTTGTTGATTAATCTCTCAAATGTCTTAATGGTGAACCCTTTAAGCATGAAGGCGACTAGGCCATGAATATTCTTGAGTAGAATTTCAATGGCATGCTATTTAGATAGTTGTGGTTAGCATTACATGCTTAAATTGCACAACCTAAGAATGTAATCAATAAGGGACTCATTGGCGTATTGTTGAGCTATAGCGAGATTGCCCACAGTTACCCTTTATTGAGCGCCAACAAATCTCTTAATAAAGAGCTACTCCAACTCAGCAAATGTCTTCACTAAACCATTAGATAGTTCAACATGCCAATCAAATGATATGCCTATCAAGCTACTGATGAAGAGGCAAAATAAGAGTGCATCGCTACCACTGACATTGCAACATTCGACCCTAAAATATGCTATGTGTTGCTTGGGGTTCCCACTACCACCAAAAATTTTGAAGGATGAAGGCACAAAGCCCTTAAGGTATTAGACACCATCAAATTACTCTAGGTCTTCCCTTTAAAATAGATGAGCCATCTTGGGCTTTAGCCAATGCATCCCTCACCTATTGCTTTACCATGTGTTTGATATCTCTTTCATGCATGGAGGTGCTATCCACCACCTTCCTATGCAAGCTACCATTATCTCCCTCTACAGGAATGCATCTAGGATGATCTAAAGTGTGTGCCAACTCTGCTCTGTTAGCCACTACAAGAGAAGGCTATGAAATCAGAATTGAATTCTACAATGTTGACACTACTACCATCAACTCTTCATTCTTCTTCTCCATTTGATCAATATGATCATCCCTTTATTTAAGCTATTGGAGGAGGTGTTGAGTTGAATGGATGACATCATCTTCTTCAACTACATTACCTTCCTGACTGTGTTGGTCTCTGTGAAGGGACCCCTAGTATCGACCATGTGAACTTCGGTCGAATCCTCAAGGAGATCATTCTCATATAGATTAAAACTACCTTTTCCTCCTCATAATCTGATCAGTCACTCCTAGAAGCTCTCTCTTCTCTGCAAAGTACTATGCTAAAATCTCATCTAAGGAATGATCTAACTCTGTACAAAATATTTCGGTGAGGTTGCTCCGGAGATGCACCTAACACTATCAGAGATGGCTTTGGGAGGGTCATGACTACTGGAAGATAGATGCTTGTGATTACTCATTGGTAGAGTAGTGTCCCTAGGGAGATCCACTATGCAATGGGGACTACAGAACTGTCCCCTTCCCCCTCCATAGCTATTGTTGTCACTGGCTATGATGGTGGTCGTGGTGATGGTGGTGCGACCACAATGTTGCGGTCACCACTCCTTCTCCAAGACTGAAGTAGAAGCGAGTATGAGAACTCTTCCTCACCTCAGTCGGTGGAGTAGATGAAGTAGGATCCTTTGGCCATAGCCGAATCACCAAGGGGGCTTTCTTCTCCATAGATGTTGTCTTCTATGCTTTTATAAGGATGGTGACTGGTGGGACATGAACTGGTGATGATGGGCAAGGAGTGGATCGGTGTGGTGCAGACAACACCAGCTCTCCCCTATGAATGGTGGTACCTGTCAGCACTATGCTATCGGTCTTACTGGCCCTGATAGGCTGATGACCAAGAAAATCAATTAGAGCAGAGGCCATCGACTACCTAGAGAACCTCCATCTCTCCTTACTCCCTGATTGAGCTGTTACTCAGGCCTTTGATACTCTATCACTGCGAATGCACCTGGTAACACTCTAGGGAATGATAGGCCTCAAGTAAAATAATATACCTGACTCTGAATGCCCGTGTACCCTACCTACCTACCGTAATACCGTCCATAGACCAACATAAGACTGCCTTCTATCCTTAGCCGAAACCTTATGGTATGTAGGAGGTGGATGCAATGTAGCTACCATCTGATAGTCCTCCTCTCCATAAGATGCTGAGAGGGGGTGGAACTGGCTGCTAGTCAACAACGGGGAAACCTCGTGGGGCAAACCTTTCTCTATAATGTAGGATGCAACATCCATCTCCTGGGAGGCATACTCATGGTGCCACTTGATCTTGCGGCTCCTATTTTGTCACTGTGTGCGGCACTGTGTGCGGATAAGTAAGGCGGTGTGAGAGTTAGATCCTATCTCGAAGGTAGGGAAGGCTATCTATGAAGCTGGGATAGCCTTCCCTTAGAGGGGGCCATTGAGGAGGCACAGAAGCCGTGGGAGCAACAGTGAATGGGAACTAGGCGAACCTTGAATGCCTTCCTATTCAATAAGGATACTCAATGTCAAAGGTAGGCCGATGCGGATGATTGGATTTTGCCCACCTCCTCATCCTGACTAACATTAGTGAGGGTCGCCCCCTTACAAGTAATACTGGCTACCTCAAATCCTTGGTCAAATAACACTAGATGGGTGGATGCAGGGCCTGATCCAAGGCCAAATCCATCCTGAACAAAAAAAGTGAAATAAAACTTTTAAGAGGCCATGTGATGACTGCAAAAGACTGCACTAATTGATCTGAGTTGTATGCATGCATTTATTGAAATATAACATGTATCAGATTTCTTCCTTGATATTTGTTCCACAAGTAATAGAAGTTTAGAGTCTTGAACCCACACTCAACAATTCAAATATGTTAAGTGGGGTTCATTGGAGAGATTTGGATGTTTGGAGGAGAGTCTTTTGCCATTTTATTTTTGATTTTAGAACCCATACTCAACCAATTTAGGTAGGTTGGGTGGGGTTCAAAAATTTGAGGAGATTTCTTTTTTTTTTGGAGATTGTTTGCATTTTATGTTTCTTTTTTGAAAATATGGATAGTTTGAAAGAACCTCTACTTAGCAAATTTGGGTATGCTAAGAAGGGGTTGTGGTGTTTGAAATATTTTTGCTTGTGAAGATTTGATTGTGTGATATTTTGATTTTAAAATGGGGCTTCTTACCTAACAAATTTGGTATGTTAAGTAGAGGCCACAAGTGTTTGATTTGTGCTTGATGATGAGACTTTCACATAACAAATTTGGTATGTCAAGTGAAAGGCAAATGTGATTGTGAGATAGATATATTTTTCTTTGAAGATGGGAGTCCCACTTAACAAATTTGGTATGTTAAGTGAACATTCCAAATGTGTTTGAGATATGTTTATTTTTCTTCTTTGAAAATGAGACTCTCACTTAACAAATTTGGTATATTAAGTGAAAGCTCAAGTGTGGTTGATATAAAAAGTTGGATCCTTATTTAACACATTTGGTATGTTAAAATAGTGAACAAATGTGTGTTGAAAAGAGACCCTCACTTAACAAATTTGGTATGTTAAGTGAAAGCCTAAATGTGTTTGATATGTTTTTTTTAATGGGACTCCCACTTAACAATTTGGTGTGTTAAGTGGAACTCAAAGTATGATATGACTTGAGAATGGGATTCTCACTTAACAAATTTGGTATGTTAAGTGGGAATCCAATGTGGCATAATTATGCAATTCTTACTCAACAAATTTGATTTGTTTAAGTAGAACCACATATATGCTTTGAAAGTGAGACTCTTACTTAGAAAATTGGACATACTAAGTGAAAGTCTAAATTTATGTTTCAAAAATGAGACCCTCACTCAACAAATTGAATATGTTAATTGAAAGTGAAATTTTATATTTTGGAAATGAGACCCCCACTTAACAAATTGAAATCATTAATTGAAAGTCAAATTTATATTTTAAAAATGAGACCCCCACTTAACAAATTGAAATTGTTAAATGGAGGTAAAATTTATGTTTTGAAAATGAGACCCCCACTTAACAAATTGAAATTTGAAAATGAGACCCCCCACTTAACAAATTGAAATTGTTAAGTGAAGGTCAAATTCATGTTTTGAAAATGAGACCCCCACTTAACAAATTGAAATTGTTAAGTGAAGGTCAAGTTCATGTTTTGAAAATGAGACCCCCACTTAACAAATTAAAATGGTTAAGTGAAAGTCAAATTTTATGTTTGATTCAAATAGAGATTCTCACTTAACAAGTTTGGATATGTTAAGTGGGAATCAAATGTGGGATGATTTGCTCTTGTAAAAAGGGAAGCTCCACTCCAACATACATGAAATATGCTTAATGAGGATTCAATTTTACTTGAAAAATGGATTCCTCATTCAATAATTTTGAGTATGTTGAATGTGCATGGTTATTTTTTAATAATGTGCTTTTTAAAAGAACCTCCATGTAGCAATCATAAGGATTGTTAAATGGAGGGGTCTTGATTTTGTCATTTTGTGAGTTTCTTGAAAGGTGCTTTTGGAAAGTGTCATTTTATGAAATAATTTTTTTTTAAATTTTATGATGAACCTTGCCTCACTAAGCTAGTGATGAGGAGGTTATAATTTTATATTATCTCCCCTTTTGTTGATAAATTCTATTCTCACCTATTGGGGAACCTAATAGGGGTTTCAAGACCTACACGGAGTGAGGTCCTAAAACCTAAAGAATGTTGGCTAACTTTGCTTAAGAATGAAATAAGCTAAGAGCCAATGGAAAGAAAGATAGTCTTGAACTCACATGAAATGCAAGTCCACTATCGATGCTTGGAGATAACAAACATCTACTAGAGATGAAGAGAGGAACCCTCCCTAGCGGAGTCGCTAGAAAAATCTGTGGTGTTTATTTTTGGTGTTGGTGTTCTGTGCGTACATGTGACAGGGCACCATGTAGATCCACAAATGTACTTATTAGGTGATCGGGTGCGACATTAAGGAATAGTGTACTATCTTGGGAGATAGAAGTCATTACCCTATAATGGACCTAATCACTTAATAAGGACTCTAAGGAATGACAGGACTTCAAATATACCAGAGATTTTTCCCCTACTTTACATGAAAAAGTAAAGCACGGTTTATTTAAACTAGGTTCATTAAGTTCCCTATGGAGGCAAGCCTCCATAGTTTATTACATCCTAAATAAGGTGAGTTCCTTAAGAATACTCTCGATTAAAGTAGGTGATTATTGTCTCCAAAGAATTCAAAGATAGGACTATCAAAAGATTGGTTGTATTTTTTGAAATCAAGTGGGAGAGATCAAAAGGGAAGAGTTATTATCGAAACCAAAGGAGATTAGTAGGGAATGCTCATGATACTAGGAAGCCTAGTGAGAACTCCAATCTATCCTATAGTTGGGCTTTATATATTTGAGTTAAAATTTCACTAGAAATTTAGGACTTCAATTCCACAATGCAAGGTTGTAGAAATGCCTAAGAGGTGAGGATTTATGCTTGTAGCGTGCAAAAGGGAATAATAACCTCAGATCCTAAATCTAGGGAGCTTTGGTGAGGGCCAAAGCACAACCTAAATCTAAGGAGAACATGGGTATATGGTTTACCTCCACAAGAGAGAGTAGGCCACCTGACAGTTGGACTTATTACCGTCTAGAGTGGTAGCCAGCTAACTCCTCCTATGCTTTAAATCCAAGTAGGCAAGTCATATACTTTGTAAGATGGTTAGGCTGCTATTTACTTAGAAGAGAAACTAAGTCCTTTAACTCACTCCCTGAGAGACTAGATCATGAAGGGCATGAGTAATGACTTAATCTAATGCAAATTTTAATAAGTTTTATTTGATTTTGGACTTTTTTTTGACACGGACTATAGGATTTGGTATGTCTAAATGCATGAGAAAATTGATTATAGGACAAATCAAAAGAGAAAGATGTGTCTTTCCATCAAAGGCTCTTACAGGTTAAGCCTTTATTTTATTCTCTAGCACAGATGGAAGCCCTCTCTTAACAAGAGTGGAAGAATATGACATGCATGATGTTATACATACAATCATCCAACTAAGGGGTTGCTAAATATTTTTATTATCTTGATTTAATTCCTAGGCTTTTATGTGAGGCTATGAGTTATTTTAAAATTTTAGTTATGAATTATCATTGGGATAAAAAATTTATTTTTATCCTAACAGCCTAATCGCATACAAGCCACACAGCAATCACCAATCATAAAGAAACTATGAAAAGGTATGTTATTTCTAATGCACAAGCTAAACAAAAGATCAAATATTTTTAAAAAGCTATTGCAAAAGAATAAGAGGTCGATGAGGTCGAGTACCACCATACAACCCAAAAAGATATGTAGGTAGCCGAGCTCTACCGTTATACATCTCGGTATAATGACAACATAATTACAATTATGAAATGATAAGTGCTATGGGGGGTCTTCTTTCTTCATCTTCTATCCTTCACTTTTCATCTTTCTTTCCTTCACCTTGATTTGTTTCATTTCTTTCTTCCTTTTGGCTTGATTGAGATGTAGCTTGCTCCAAAGGCATCACATGATATATAAAACATGGTCTTATAACTAATATTCACCTTAATCCCCATAACACTTATCCTAATCCTAATGTAAAAATTACATTAAAAGGAAGGAAAGTAAATCTAGCTACACCAATAAAGAAAATGTTAGCTAAACACACCATACAACCAAACATTATATGGTTAATTTGGACTTAGCACCCCCATGGGTAACCAAACCCACTGCCTAACTTGGGCTATGCTTAGGGGTATAAGCAACTTGCACAACAAAAAAGCATTTATATTTTATTATTCTTAAGCACAACCCAGAAATATGATTAGGCTAATGTTGGCTAATTCTGACTACACATACACCCTAACATCCAGTATAAAATAATATATCACAAAACTAAACATTCATCAAACCATGCACCGCCCTAACATAGAGCAATAAATGATGACTTAATATAATGTGCATGTGTTAAGGTTTGTGTAGTATGCCCTAACTAGGCTTTAGGATTATAATTTACTAAGTGTGAGAGATTTAATTTATAAAAGTTGAATTTTCTTTAAGTGTTTAGTTGAATTGAGGGTTTTAGTTAGTGTTTTCTTTTTATTTCATATGATCTACACTTAACAACTAAGTGTTATAAAGAGAAGAAAGAGAGGAAATCTCTCTTTTATCCCTACCATAAGTCATTTCTAAGATAAGTTAATTAATGAATTTCCTTTAGTGGATGGTTTATTATGTGTTTTAATTAACCCTAAGTTTAGGTTCATTTTAAATAATCCTATTCAATAAGAAAGGCATCTTAAGATTAATTAAGATGGATTACTATTATATAACACACATTCATTTATTTCTTTCCATCATGTATATTATACATATGAAAAATCCTAAGCATATCTATACATGCAATGTAAATCTTGGAACACTTTGATGATGAATGCAAAGAAATGTATTTTAAATTTAAATATTTCATTTTTTGATTGAATTATGAATGCATGTCTTTATTATATAGAAAAGAGAGATTTTTCATCCATTAGCTAAATACACATTCACATGTATAAAAGTTTTTAGTGAGTACGACGCCATTATTTTCTACACCAGGGGCATAAGGTACAAGACCTACTTAGGGTTACTTAAAGTCTCGTAGCCCCGAGATGTCCAGACTAATATACCACTTTTCTTAGATACATGTAGATGTATGAATGACTATAAAGATAGAAAATCCATGCAAAAGGTTATATTTGACTTATTTGATTTATGATTCTTTATTCATTAGCCACATCACATGCACATATATAAGAGTTTTAAGTGAGTACGACACCATTATTTTCTGCACCAGGGGCGTAAGGTATAAGACTTACTTAGGGCTACTTAAAGCCTCGCAGCCCCGGGATGTCAAGACTAATATACCACTTTTCTCAAATATATATGAATGTACAAAAAGAACCACATGAATAGGGAATCATGCAAGAAATTATGTTTGATTTGATTATGTGATTTACATATGTGATATGAAATTCTTCCTAAGTCTTAACATGTAGATGAATAAGAGCAGATTTAGGCAAGTGTTGTGTTCTTTTCAAATGAACAATACACTTGTAAATCCTATGTGAATCCATGTTAAGATTGGGAAAAAGAACTTCGCACTACATATCTTATATTATTATCACATGCAAGCTTATAGATATTTGTAATTAGCATCACTTCATTTGTAATAATTGATTCAAAGGTTTTGAAAATAATTTTTGATTTAATAGTGATAATAGCCACTCATATCTTAATTTAAGCCAACACATGCAGTTTGACATAAAAGAAAATATTTCATTTAATTAATTTTAAAAGAAATGAATGCATGATTTCATATGAGATATAATATTTAGCATGATTGGAAAGAAATAAAGGAATGTAAGCACATGATTTAATTCATTTCACTTAATTCTAAGAACAATTAAATTAAATAAGGCTATTTAAAATGAACCAAAAATTTTTAAAGATATTTTTAAATTTGAATTTGATTTAATTTAGAAAATATGAAGAAGGATTTCTAATCCTAGCCCAATTCCCATATGTGAATTAATTTGATTTAATGAAGGATATTTAAGTTGATTTTATGTTTTAATTAGGTTAAGGTATGAATTAGGTGAATTAATTAACCCTTACCTATATCACCTTAAGTTAATTAACTAATTAATAATAACCCAATATAATATGCAACCACATGTAACGTAAACTTGCAATGCTCCTAAAGAGTGAAAGAGACCTAATGCAATCGGCATATGATTAATAGTTAATTAAGCTTAAGGGATCTCACTTAATTACTTTTATGATTTTTGCACATATGTGAACCAACCATAATTTTATTATCTCTCACCTTGCGTTATTGAACACCCAAGGAGCTATCCAAAATCAATTATGGGTTGCTTAAGTGTGGATGAATCAATTTTTTAATTTTAATTTCATTAAGCATTTAATTAATTGATTAAACATTTTGGTTATATTTTAATTTGAATGGTGAAATTAACTTAGGGGAAAGGATTAAGGGCAAGGTCCCAATCCTAATCTCTAAGTCAATTATACATTCAATTAGATTTTGATTCTCTTATTTTGAAGATTAGTCACTTAATTAATCAATTAATCATTTTGTTAGCCATTAATTAATTTAATTTTTAAAAGTAAAGAAAACTTAAGAAATATATTAAGAAAAGTATTCCCAACCACATCTCCTATGTCATCTTACTATTCAACAGAGGTGATTATGCTTAAATGATTAATCAAGTTACTCTTCATTCATTAATTATGATTAAATAAATTAAGAGAGTGATTAGGGCTTAATCAAGTGATTTCTCTAGTTAAGCAATCAATAAAATCGCAAGAAAATAGGGAGGAGGTCATCCCCCTAAACACCCACAAAAATTTAGGATTAATTATGTACTTAATTAAGGTGTAATTAAGCTAATTATATTTTTTTTATAAAACCCTAATTAAGTTAAAATTATTGCTCAAAATTAATTAATAATAATTTTTTTAGATTCTACTAAAATATCTTCAAAATGAGCCTAAGTTTTTATTTTTTTGGATTTTTCTACAATTAGTTATAATTTTAGGAAGTTTTAGGATTAAAAGCCAATTGATTAAAACTAATTAAAACTTTAATCCCATCATATGGCGTGGCGCTTTCACATCATGGGATTGGTTATTTAAGTAGTACATCGCGACTAACGACGGTGGATGCTTTCTATGTTCATCGATCTAAGATTAGACTACCTCGATTCAATTTACAATTTAGAAAAGGAATTAGAAGTTCTATCCACTGGATTTGATCAGAGCTGTTCATCTCAATCAGTGGGATGGACGGCTCATGATCTATCCCGTTCGCGAGCGATGGAAGATGAATGTTGTCCATCTTCTCTCATTCAATCCGAGCTCGCCCGAGCTCAAATTATCACCAAATTATTCCCACACCTTTGGGGAAGGGAGACGCACACATCCTACAGTCAATTTTTCATGAAATTTAATTTTTTTTCATAAAAGACCAACACTTTTGCATACAAGGCTTGGTTTGATTACCTCATGAGCTAATGTCCGTGTTGGAGGTAGCTTTCCAGTTAAGCGAGGCCCTACTGAATAACTTTAAGCTTGATTTAGTGTGGGATACTCAGTTGACCAAACCATGCATGCAATAGGCTCAGCTCCAATCGAACTGTGTCCACCTGTAGCTTAGAAGCATGGGAATTGGTTCAGTTGGCTTTGATTGGGTATGGTGATTGTGTGGGTAAGAGGAATTGAAGTTTGATTTCAAAATGAGGGAATATTGCTCAAGATTGGGATGCCCTATTTTAGGTTTTCAGAATGGGCAATTTTGAATGGAGAGGGCTTGGGGATCCTTATGAATACTTTGAGGAGCTTCAGAATTGAGTTAGGAAGGCTCACGATGCAAGTGTGTGTGAAATTGTGCTGGAACTGAGGGGCTATACCCCTCAAATTCCCATCATGGATGAACGAATATGTGTGCACATTTTACACTGGCTCACTGTTGGACTTGTCTCCATCAAGTCAGGGAGGCACGCTAGGGATGAGAGGAACGATGGGGAGCTGCCATGGACCCATTGTGCAAGGTTTGCAAAGCTTGGATCCAATGGGTGCTCGGTTTGGATTGGAGGTGAGTCAACTCACCTCCCAAATGTCATTGGTTGACCTAGGGTGAGTTAGGTTAGCTAGGTGGGTCAAGAGAAGGTTCCATGGAGTGCTAATGAGCTGCCATGGGGATGGGGTAGTTGACTTTAGCTTGGATCTAATGGTTTTAAGGTTTAAATCCTATGGTTTGATGGATAATCCACTTAGTGGGGTCCACTTGGGTTTTGGGCTGATTTGTAAATGAATTAGGACATGTTTGGGTCGGGTTTGACTAAGTCCTAGGGTCCAATAAGTTGGTTTAGAGTGATTTGTCTTGGATTGGTCTAATGGGTTTCATTTGGGCTAGGTTGGGTTAGATTGACCAATTGGTCAAATTGGATCAAATGAAGGCTTGGGTTAAGTTCATATGATGATTTGGGATGTTTTGGTTCAATTAGTTTGGATTGGCTTGGCCTAGGTTTGGATTTGACTCATTTGGATTCAAAAGGGTCAATTGGTCAAGTTAACCAATTTGACCAATTTGACCAAATTATGTTGGGTTAGGTATTGAGTCAAGTTCAATTGATTGATTGAAAATGATTGTAGGCTTTGGTTTGGTGTAATTTGGAATTAATTTAAATTTTGGTGAATTTGACCTTTTGGGTCAATTTGGGCTAGGTTAGGTCAAGTTGACCAATTGGTTAATTTGGGCTCAATCATGGCTTTGGTCAAGTTCAATAAGTGATTTAGAATGAACTTGAGCCATTGGTTGTAATTAATTTGGATTAAATCATGATTTGACCCATTTTGGCTTTTTAGGCCAATTTGGGTCAACCTAGGTCAAGTGGCCAATTAGGCTTGGTTTGGCTCAATTGAAGGATTGGTCATGTCAAATCATTGATTATGAATGGGTTCGGGTCAATGGTTTCAATTAATTTGGCATATGATGAATTTTGGCTAGTTTGGGTTTCATTTGGGTGAGGTGTTGACTTGGTCAAAGTCTAGGTTTGATTTGGTTTGACCCAATGCAAGGTGGTTGATCACCTCAAGATGATTGTTGATCATGATTGAGGTTTAGATAGGCTTAGTTCAATCCAATTTGGGCTGGATTAGAACTTGGCTCAAAAATCTCTTTTAGGTCACTTTGGGTCAAGTGAGCCTAAATAGGTCAATTAGCTTGATCAAGATTTGATTCAAGTTTAGTTGAACCCACATATGAGCTTAGGATTGAAATATAAGTCAATTTCAATTGGTTTGGAGCAAAATTTTGGTTCATATGACAATTTCAAGTCAAAAGGACTTCTTGTTTGATTTGGGTTGACTTGGATTTGGTTTGATAATGGTGATTTATATTTATATTTGGATTAATGATTGTAAGAATGATTCAATCATGAAGAAATCAATGGGTTTTTGAGTTGATTTAGATGTCATTTAGTCAAGCTCAAAAGTTTGGCTTAAAGGGCTAAAATTAGGAATTTGATTTGATTTGGGTTAGTTTTGGATCATTTGAATTATATTTCATTTATATTTGTGAATATAAATAAAGATATAAATGGGTTATGAGAAAATCACTTGAGTTTGGAGTGATTTGGAAGCAAGTTTGTCCAAATTAAGAGATATAGGTCAAAAGAGGCTAACTTGGATTTTGAATTGGTTTGATTTATTTTAGGTCATTTAAGGGTGGGTTTCATTCATATTTGTGAATATAAATGAAGGAATGATTGATTTATTAAGAAATCCATCAAGTTTGAGTTAATTTGGATCAAGATTTGATTATGTTTATGGAGGAGGTTCCATATGGCTTAAGAAGGGTCTTGATTTGGTTTGATTCATCTTGATTTGATTTGAATGGTTTGAATTTGGATTTCATTTATATTTGTAAATATAGATGAAGGAATGATTGATTTATAAAGAATCAACCAAGCTTGAGTTGGTTTGAAGGAGTTTTGGCTAAACATATGAAGGTGGTTCATATGGCCTAGGAAGGGATTTTGGAATTCGAAGTTAATCATGAGTTCCAATCATTTGGAGTTTGGAATTGATTCATGATTTAGAATTTGATTTGAATTGAGAAAATTAATTGGATTGGGATTGATTTGGATTTAGTAAAGGCTAAGTCCATAAGATAAAATCAAAGGGCTTATGAAGGAATTTGAAGTTTAAATTTAGTGATAGATTTTAATCATTGAAAAGTTGGATTTGATTTTGGAATTTGAATTTTAATTTGAGGTTTAGTTTGAAAGAAGGAAGCAAGGATTAGGTTTGGGCTATAGGGTAAGCAAGTCTTCCTAAATCCCTAAGGCATAACCTATTTCTATGGTTAATTCTTCTAAGTATCTAGGGTTAGGTTAAGTGTCACTTAATCACTAGAAGTGTCTTAAGACTAAGAAACTCTTAGTATTTATGAGAGTCCTAGATCTATGATGAGGAAGTTTAGAGCTCACTCCAAAAGTGAGGTCAATAGTCCCCCAACGATTCCTTTCCTCCTAACTACTTTAAGTCTGGGTCCAATCTTTCTTTGTGACTCCGCTTAGTAGTTGCCCTTAGGTCAAGTTTGATTTGTTGTGTCATTAATGGGTCACCCAAGTGGTTATTCTTCACTTTGGAAGATGTAAGCCTCCGGCATTCTTCTATCACCATTTGCAAAGTATCTAGGTCGATAGAACCTCTCAGTCGACTATCCTACTTATTATTTTCACTTTAAGAAGATATATGTCTACACACCTTTTTTCTAGATAGCTCATTGCACACCTAATTTGGTTGGTGTTTACTATCTTTATGATCCACCTAGTGGATACACGCCATAAAATGTAAGTGCACTTTCTCCTTGAGTTTTCCACTATATACCTATAGGCTTTCTTTTTCAAGGATTAGGATAACGCCCCTAACGATACCTCCCCTATTTGTACTCTATTTGGATCACATCCTTTGTGACCCCATTTAGACACTACCCAGGTTACTAATGGATTGGATAGTTCCCCAGTAACCACCCCTATGGTTGGAAGCTCTGTATTATGGACATGCACTCTCCTTAGGCGATTCTAAGATAGGTAATCATGGGTTCTTGTGATCCCTCACACACCAACAAGGTCCAGGCAAACATATAAAAAAAATAAAATAAATATTCTCTTATGGATTAGGAGGTCACCCCTAATTATATCTTTTTCTAAGCAAGCATCCTATCTTTAGGGAAGTGTCAGTAAAACTCCCTATAGGAATCTCCTTGACTACTCTCGAGTTGAGATATGACCCAAGAGACACTCACTCAGTAGTCTCCTTTAGGTTAGGTTTGATTTGTTGTGCCATGAACATGTCATCTTAGCGGTTGTTCTACTTTAGTATTTCTTCCTAGCATCTGCTTGAAGGCGATATGTCGAGTTGATTTGTTGTGCTATCAATAGTCACCGCAGTGGTTGTTCCCTACTTTGGAAGATGAAAGTCTACACCCATTCTTCCTAACACAGCCATTGCACACTAAAAGGCACCCTTTAGGTTAGATAGTCTCATCATTTGTCTAGTAGACTATCCCTTTGGATTAGTAAATCTAAGATAGGCCCAAGCTCTCATAGCCCCTTCTTAGTGTAATCCATCGCACACCAATAAGGTCCATGAATTAAATCAAAATAAAGCAAACTAAATTACATCAAATCATTTTTGACTACTCTTGAGTTAATGTAGATATGATGCTCACTTAATAGTTGCCCTAGGTCGGGTTCGACTTGTTGTGCTACCAATAGGTCACCCCAACAGTTGTTCCTTACTTTAAAAGGTGTAAGTCCCCATGCTTTCTTCCTAGCACAGCTATTGCACACCGAAAGGAAAGCCCTTAGGTCGAATAACCTCATCCTATGGCAGGTAGATTACCCCTTTGGACTGGTAAATATAAGATAGGCCCAAGCTTTCATAGCCCCTTCTTAGTGTGGTTCATCACACACTTACAGAGACCATAAATTATATCAAATTAAATGAACCAAATCAAATAGATCAAACCCACATCAAATCATATCACATTAAATCAAATTAAATCATCTTGATTATATTTGAGTTGAGGTAAGATGCTCAACGACACTTACTCAGTAGCTTCCCTAAGTTAGTTTTGACTTATTGTGCTACCAATGGGTCACCCCAGTGATTGTTCCCCACTTTGGAAGATGTAAGTCCCCGTGCTTTCTTCCTAGCATAGCCATTGCACACCGAAAGGAAACCCCTTAGGTCAGATTGCCTCATCATGTGGTGGATAGACTATCCCTTTGGACTAGTAAATCTAAGATAGGACTAGGCTCCCGTAGCTCCTTCTTAGTGCTGTCCATCGCACACCGATAGGGTCCATCTCTCGATTAAAATAAACTAAATAAATCTCCCAAGTGTAAAATTAAAATAATTCAAACATACTTCCCTAGTGAAGTCAAGATTGAATCCAACAAATTAAATTAATTAAATCAATAAAATAAAATAAACAAAATAAAAATAAACCAAACCAATCTCCCCCAGTGGAGCCAAATCAATAAATTAAATTAAATAAATTATAGCCTATCCAAGATATGTCTCAAATCAAATCTAAATTAATCAAACAAGAAATTCTCCCTAGGTTCAAATCAAAATTCAACAAACCAAACTAATTAAAGTAAATAAAACCCAAATCAATTTAATCTCCCTAGAGGAGTCAAATCGAAAAGCTATAGGGTGGACCATCTTGTTATGAGCATGAACCATTCTAGCTTTATACAGCTCGAGGTTTGACATGCTCGCAAGTGTCTCTCCTTTAAACCTTTAAATTCTTCCAACTACAGTTTAGCATTTTGTTCAGTTGTGATTTCACCACCCACAGCTATCCTTAATGATGGGTGTCAAACCTCTAAAGGTAGGATGGCTTAACCTTTAGGAGATTGATAAAATTGTATTTGAATTCAATAGGTAGTATAAGACAAAATTCCTAACTATTCATGACTATCATTTTTATCAAGCATTTTCTTGAGTATTTGATGAGAGTTTTGTTGAAGGCTTTTACTAAACCATTCACCCATTGGTAGTATATGGTATGTTATCCAATTTATGTTGTGTCTTTCAAAGTTATTGATCTATATCTTTTTTTGAAAGAGTGTTGACTTCACTTTTAGTAGATTCAATCTTCCCATCAGTCTAGGAATCTTCTAGACACAAGAATTCTTTGGTGGTAGATATTTTTTAGTGGCTAAAATGAACACTTAACTAAACAGAGACTTTAGGAGGGTTCTCTCCTAGGATTGCTAACCCTTAGGACCCAAGGTGACTTACCCATCTATGGGCTAAAACTCATGCCTATTTAGCCAAATCCAACTTCAAATCAATGTACCCAATGCCAATTGAATCTCAATTCATATTCAAATCCTAAACCAAATGATTGAGACCCATGATCAAATGCAACATAATCTAAACATAAAATAATAAATTGAATCACATAAATCAACTTAACTAATTTTGGTCAATGTTGGTTAAACATTAGTCAAATTTGGGTCAAATTCAAAATTTATTCAAACTAAATAAAATTAATCAATCATAAATGATTAATCAAACATAATTGAAGCCTAATCCAAACCCAACATGGCCAATTAATCCATGTGAACCCAATTAGACCCACTTTGGTCAAAGCAAATCAAAATAACTTAAATCATTTTAGGACCAAATTTAATTAAATTAATTGAACTCATATGAATAAAATAACCACTTGGTTATAATTGAACCTTACAACCAAAGCCAATAAGTCAATTTGGGTTACTTAAACCCAATCTAACCTATCTAGGTCAACATGAGTTGGCCCAATTCAAAATCTAAGTCCAAATTGGGTTCTGGCAACCTAAACCCAAATTTGAACTTCATCTTTTATGGCTAGATGAAACCAAGTGGAGAGAGAGAGAGAGAGAGAGAGAGAGAGAGAGAGAGAGAGAGAGAGAGAGAGAGACAGAGAGAGAGAAAGAAAGGGAGAAAATAAAAAATATTGCCAAAAGACCATAAAATCCCCTCAAGCATCTTGCCATTTCCCACTTAGCTCACTTTGAGGTGGTCTAAAGCAAATAGACCACCTAATTTTAACAAAATCTAGCCAACCACACCCACCAATCACATTAATGGTAATTTTTGGCCACCATTAAGAGGAGAAGAAAGGAGGTTTCAAAGCTCAAGTTTTTGGCATTTGCTAGACTCTAGAACCTATAAATTAACCCATTTATTTTGTGTGAAACCACCCAACCAAGAGTGATTCATAAGGATATATTTATGATGCTGTTTTAAGGGGAGGCAAGAGCCCATATTCACTCGAAAGCTTAGTCTCACATCCGGAAGCATTTTCAAATTGATTGACCACTTGATAGTGGTTCGAGTGAGGTAATTTTGATTATCTTTAGCTAACCATAAGCCCCTTTATTTGTGATAGTGCTTACATAATTTTAGGTATATCCATTAGATAAACCTTGCACTTTCAATTTAGTTGATCCTAATATAGAGTGGGCATTATTCAACGAGATTCGCCAAAAAATTGAGCCCGAACAGATCTATGACATTAATTTTCCATTTCACCGGTTCTGGTTCGGTGAGTCGGCAGCCATTTTGTGTTGGGGGTTTTGTGTGTATGTGAGAATTATGGATTTATATGTACTTATTAGGTGGTGTATGATCTTAAGGAATAGTATCTATCTTGAGATAGAAGTCACTACCCATAATGGACCTAATCACCTAATGGACTCTAAGGCATGATGGGTCTTGAATATATGAGAGATTTTACTATTTACATGAAAAAAGTAAGCGGGTATTTAAAATTATTAAGTTCCTAGAGCAAGCCTCATAGTTAATTACATCTTAAGAAAATGAATCCTTAAGAATACTCTCGATTAAAGTAGGTGATTGTTGTCTCCAAAGAATTCAAAGATAAATCATCAAAAGTAGTTATATTTTTGAAAATCAAGTGGGAGATCAAAAGGAAGAATTCTTATTAAACCTAGGAGATGAGTAGGGAGTGCTCATTACTAGGAAATTAGTGAGCACTCCAATCTATCCTATGGTTGGGCTTTATACATTTGAATTTGAGAAGATTTATTTATTTAAGTTGAATTTTTATTAGGAATTTAGGTCTTATAATTCCACAGTACAAGATTGTGGAAATGCCTAAGAGGTGAGGATTTATGCTTGTAGCCCGCAAAGGGAAACAACAACCTCAGATCCTAAATTTAGGGAGCTTTGGCGAGGGAGAAAGAATGACCTAAATCTATGGTAAAAATGGGTATATGATTTACCTCCACAAGAGAGAATAAACCACCCAGCTTGGGCTTAACGCATGGAGTAAATGCCTAACCTCCACGCTTTAAATCCATGTAGTCGCTTTGCAAGATGGTTAGGCTGTTATTTACTTAGAAGAGAAACTAAGTCCTTAAACTCACTCTCTAAGAGACTAGATCATGATAGGCATGAGTAATGACTTAAATCTAATGCAAATTTTGTCAAGTTTTATTTAATTTTGAACATTTATTTTAACACAAGTTATAGGATTTTGTATGCCTAAATGCATGAGAATTTGATTGTGGCTTAAATTAGAAGAGAAAGATGTGTCTTTCCATCAAAGGATCTTACAGGTTAATCCTTTATTCTCTAGCACAGATGGAAGCCCTCTCTTAGCAAGAGTGGAAGAATATGGCATGCATGATATTATACATTCAATCATCCTAAGGGGTTGCTAAAAATTTTATTATCTTGATTTAATTCTAGGCTTTATGTGAGTTTATGAATTATTTTAAAATTTGTTATGAGTTATTAATGGGATAGAAAATTTATTTTATCCTAAGAGCCTAATCGCATGCCACACAACAATCACCAATCATAAAGAAACTATGAAAATGTGCTATTTCTAATGCACAAGCTAAACAAAATATCAAATAATTTTATAAAGCTATCAAAAGAATAAATGGTAATTGGTACCGCATACAACCCAAAAAATAAAATGTGTAAAGTTTACCCTTATACATCCTGGTACAATGAAAGAATAATTACAATTATAGAATGATAAGTGTTATGGGGGTCTTCATTCTTCATCCTCCATTCTTCACTATTCATCTTTCATTTCTTCATATATATATATATATATATATATATATATATATATATATATATATTGCTTATTTTTTTCTTTCTTTTAGCTTGATTGGGAAGTTGTTTGCTCCAAAGGCGTCACATAGTATACAAGACATGGCCTTCTAACCAATGCTCATCCTTAATCCCCATAACACTTATCCTAATCTTAATGCAAAATTACATTAGAAGGAAGGAAAGTAAATCTAGCTACACCTGTAAAATAAATGTTAGCTAAACACACCATACAACCCAAGCAATTACAGGAATAATTTGGACTTAGCACTCCACTCATGGGTAAATAAGTCTACCTATCCTAACTTGGGCTATGCTTAAGGGCTAAGTAAACTGCATACCAAAAAGCATTTTTATTTTTTATTACAATGGCCCCTTTAAGCATAGCCCCCCTGCATAAAATATGATTAGGCTAATATCAACCTAACATTCAAATTATGCACACCTAACATCCAAAATAATACATCATAAAACTAAACATTCATCAAACCATGCACCTAATAAAGCTAGAAATGGTGACTTAGCTAATGTGCATGTGTTAGAGCTTGTGTATGTCCTAACTAGTTTTTAGAGTTATGATTTGTGGGGATTTAATTTATAAAAGGTTGATTTCCCTGAAAGTGGTTAATTGATTTGGGGATTTTTACTTAGTATTTTTCTTTTATTTCATATAGCCTACACTTAGCAACTAAGTGTTATAAAGAGAAGAAAGAGAGAGAGTCTCTCTTTTATCTCTTCCTTAAGTCATTTCTAAGGTAAGTTGATTAATGAATTTTCTTTAGTGAATGGTTTATTATGTGTTTTAATTAACTCTAAGTTTAGATTTATTCTAAATAGCCCTATTCAATAAGAAAGACATCTTAAGATTATTTAGGATGGATTACTATCACATAACACACACTCATCCATTTCTTTCCATCATGTATATCATGCATATGAATAATCTTAAGCATACCTATACATGCAATTCTACTTTTGATGATGAATGCAAAGAATGTATTTTGAAATTTAAATATTTTATTTGTTAATTGAATTATGAATGCATGTATTTGTTATGAGAGTAATTTTTCATCCATTAGCTAAATACACATTCACATGTATAAAAGTTTTAAGTGAGTACCATTATTTTCTACATCATGTAAGTACAAGACCTACTTAAAGCTTACCTTGGGATGTCCACTAATATACCACTTTTCTTAGATACATGTAAATGTATGAATAACTATAAGGATAGAAAATCCATGCAAAAGTTATTTTTATTTATTTGATTTTTGATTCTTTATTCATTGGCCATCATACATGCATATGTATAAGAGTTTTAAGTGAGTACCATTGTTTTCAAAGGGTGTAAGGTACAAGACCTACTTATGGCTACTTAAAGCCTCAGGTCTGGATGTCCAATATACCACTTTTCTCAAATACATATGAATGTACAAAAGAACCAAATGGATAAGAATCATGCAAGAAATTATGTTTGATGGTTGTATGATTTATCTATGAAAACCCTTCTAAGTCTTAACAAGATGCATAGAATAGATTAAGGCAAGTGTTGTGTTCTTTTCAAATGAACTATACACTTGCAAATCCTATGTGAATCCATGTTAAGAGAAGGAAAGAGAACTTCATAGTACACATCTTATACTATCATCACATGCAACCTTATAAGTATTTGTAATTAGCATTACTTCATTTGTAATAATTGATTTATAGGTTTTGAAAATAGTTTTTGGTTTAATAGTGATAATAGCCACTCATATTCTTAATTTTAGCCAACACATGCAATTTGACATAAAAGGAAAACATTTTAATTAATTAATTTTCAAAAGAAATGAATGCATGATTTCATATGGCAAACAATATTTAGCATGATTGGAAAGAAATAAAGGAATGTAAATACATGATTTCATTCACCCAATTAATTCTAAGGACAATCATATTAAATAAGGCTATTTAAAATGAACCAAAATTCTTTAAAGACATTTTTATCTTTTTTATCTTTAAATTTGATTTGATTTAGAAATATGAGAGGTTTCTAATCTAACCCATTTCCCCATGTGAATTAGTTTGGTTTAATGAGAATATTTAAGTTGATTTTATATTTTTGATTAGGTTAAGGTATGAATTAAATGAATTAATTATCTCTACTTATATCACCTTAAATTAATTAATTAATAATAAGCCAATATGATATGCAACCACATGAAAAGTAAATTTGCAATGCTCTAAAAATGAAAGGGGCTAATGCAATTGGCTTATGATTAATAGTTAAACTTAAGGGATCTCACTTAATTACTATGATTTTCTCACACATGAGCCAATCATAATTTCATTACCTCTCACCTTGGGTTATTGAACACCCAAGGAGCTACCCAAGATCAATTAAAGGTTGCTTAGGCATGGATGAATTGATTTTTTTAATTTTAATTTCATTAAGCTTTTAATTGATTAAATGTTTTGGTTATGTTTTAATTTGAATGATGAAATTAACTTAGGGGAAAGGATCAAGGGCAAGGCCTCAATCCTAATCCCTAAATCATTTAAACATTCAATTAGATTTTGATTTCCTTATTTTGAAGATTAATCACTTAATTAATCAATTAATCATTCCATTAACCCATTAATTAATTTGATTTTTAAAGATGAGAAAGACTTTGGAAATGAATTAGGAAAAGTATCCCCAATCACATTCCCTGAGTGATCTTACTGTTCAACAGGGATAATTATGCTCAAATAATTAATCAAGTTACTATTCATTTCTTAATTATAATTAGATTAAGAGAGTGATTAGAGTTTACTTGAGTGATTTCCCTAATTAAGCAATCAATAAAATCCCAAAAATAATAGAGGAGGCAGAGGTCATCCCCTAAATATCCACATAAAATTTGAGATTAATTGAGTGCTTAATTAAGGTGTAATTAAGCAAATTAAATTTTTGATAAAATCCTAATTAAGGCAAAAGTCACTATTTAAAATCTACTAATTATAAATTTCCTAGATTCTCCTCTGAAATATCTTCAAAATGAGACTAAGATTGTATTTTTTTTATTTTTTATAATTAGTTATGATTTTAGGAAGTTTGATTAAAACTAATTAATTAAGCCCCTTAATCCATCGACCATGTGGCGTTGGCGCGATCGACATGCTTTCACATGGCGATGGGATTGTTATTTAAGTAGTCACGTCCACATTCTGACTCAACAGCGGTGGACGTTCTTTCTCTATGGGCCATCCGATCTAAGATTAGATGGCCATAATTTAATCTGTGGGTTAAGGGAAAAATCAAAGGATCTACTATAGATTTCATTAGAGTCATTCATCTCAATCATACGAGATGGATGGCTCATGATCTATCTCATTCTCAAGCAAGGAAAGAAGAGCATCGTCCATCTTTCTCCATTCGATCCAAGCTCAGTCGAGCTCAAATTGGGATCAAATGGATCCTACACCATCTAAAGGAGCATACAATCACATCCAATGGCTGAAATCTCTCGACATGGAGATTTCTTTCATGAAAGACCAATGCACAGAGGCCAAAAGTTATGGTTTTGAAGAATTACTTCACCAGAGCAAATGTCCGGTGGTGTATCGCTGGAGGTAGCTTTTCCTAGTTGAGGTGAGGCCCTATTGAAGAAGTCTAAGCTTGATTTGGTGGGGCGGTCATGAACACATGTGCATGGCTCACGACTCACACTCTTTGGCCACTTGGGAGCTTGGGGTGGTTTGGCTTGGCTTGGGTATGAGGATGGTGGGTGTAAGGAATTTAGATGGTTTAGTGGAGAGGAATATTGCTTGAGGGAAGATGTCATTTTCTAACGAGTGGCAATGGAATAGAGGGAGGTTGGGATCCTTGAATTTGCTGAGGAGTTGACTTAGGGACTCACATGAATTGATTGTCTATGAAATTGTGTTCGAATTAAGGGGGTTTACCCCTCAAGTTTTAGTCATTGGCGGACAGCTCATGCGCACATTTTGCACTTGGCGCCATCCACCAGAGTTGTCCATCAAGGTCAAGCAAACACATGGGAGGGATGAGCTAATGGCATGTGCAAAGTTGCCATGGGCTTGATCCAATGGGTGCTCGGTTTGGGTTGGAGGTGGGTCAACTCACCTCCCAAGGTCCTTGGCAGGGTGAGTTAGCTAGGTGGGTTAGGGGAAGGTTTCATGTAGTGTCAATGAGCTGCCATGGGGATGGGCAAGTTGACTTTAGCTTTAATCCAATAGGTTTAAGGTTTAAATCCTACAGTTTGATGGCTAATTCTATTTGTGGGGTCCACTTAGCTTTAGGATTGATTTGGGAATGAAGTAGTTGCTTGGGTCGGGTTTGACTGAACCCTAGGGTCCCATAAGTTAGTTTGGAGGGATTTGTCTTCATTTAGTTTAGGTTGGGTTGGGTTGACCAATTGCTCAAATTGGCCCAAACCAAGGCTTGGGTTAGTTTCATATGATAATTTGGGATGTTTGGGATCAATTAATTTGGATTGGTTTGGCATAGGTTTGAATTTGACTCATTTGGATTCAAAAGGGTCAAATTGGTCAAGTTTACCAATTTGACCAAATTTGGTTGGGTTAGTTATTGAGTTAAGCTCAATTGGTTGATTAAAAATAATTGTAGGTTTTGGTTTGGTTTAATTTGGAATTAATTTGAATTTTGGTCAATTTGATCTTTTAGGTCAATTTGGGCTACATTGGGTCAAATTGACCAATTGGTCAACTTGGGCTCAATCATGGCTTTGGTCAAGTTCAACAAGTGATTTGGAATGAACTTGAGCCATTGGTTGTAATCAATTTGGATTAAATCATGATTTGACTCATTTTGGCTTTTTTGGGCCAATTTGGGTCAACTTAGGTAAAGTGGCCAATTAGGCTTGGTTTGGCTCAATTGATGACTTGGCCATGTTCAATCATTGATTATGAATGGGTTTGGGTCTATGGTTTCAATCAATTTGGCATATGATCAAATTTTGCTAGTTTGGGTTTCATTTGGGCTAAGTGTTGACTTGGTCAAAGGCTATCTTTGCCTTGGTTTGACCCAATTCAAGGTGGTTGATCACCCATGATGATTGTTGATCATGATTGAGGTTTTGATGGGCTTGGTTCAA
Source organism: Cymbidium sinense (assembly GCA_021442155.1). Classification (NCBI taxonomy): domain Eukaryota; kingdom Viridiplantae; phylum Streptophyta; class Magnoliopsida; order Asparagales; family Orchidaceae; genus Cymbidium; species Cymbidium sinense. Next base: position 47,898,414 of record CM038226.1, read on the forward strand.
TCCAATTTGGGTTGGATTAGAACTTAGCTCAAAATGGGTCCTTTAGGTCACTTTGGGTCAAGTGAGCCTAAATGGGTCAATTGGTTTGATCAAGGCTTGATTCAAGTTTGGTTGAACTCACATATGAGCTTAGGATTGAAATATAAATCCAATTGTAATTGGTTTGGAGCCAAATGGGTTTTGGTTCATATGACAATTTCAAGTCATAAGGGTTAACTTGGGCTTGATTTGGGTTGAGTTGGTTTTGGTTTGATAATGATATTTTATGTTTATATTTGGATCAATGATTAAATGAATGATTGACTCATGAAGAAATCCATGAGTTTTGAGTACATTTGGGTTTCATTTAGCCAAGTTCAAAAGTTTGGCTAAAAGGGCTAAAGTTGGGAATTTTGTTTGATTTGAGTTTATTTTTGGTCATTGAATTTATATTTCAATTATATTTGTGAATATATATGAAGATATAAATGGGTCATGGGAAAATCACTTAAGTTTGGAGTGATTTGGAAGCTAATTAAATTAAGCTTAGGGATGTAAGTTGAAATGGCTAACTTGGTTTTTGATTTGGTTTGATTTATTTTGATTTGATTTGAAAGGTTTAAATTTGGATTTCATTTATATTTGTGAACATAAATGAAGGAATGATTGATTTGTAAAGAAATCAACCAAGTTTGAGTTAGTTTGAAGGAGTTTTGGTTAGGTTTTTGGAGGTAGGTCCATATGGCTTAAGAAGGGTCTTGATTTGGTTTAATTTATTTTGATTATGGATTTCAATCATAATTTGGAATTGATTTATTATTTGGAATTTGATTTGAGATTGAATTTGATAATTGAGAAAATCAATTGGATTGGGGTTGATTTGCATTTAGTTAAGGCTACGTCCATAAGAAAAAATCAAAGGGTCTAGGGAGGGATTTGGAGTTTGAATTTGGTGATGGATTTCAATCATTGGATAGTTGAATTTAATTTTGGAATTTGAATTGAATTTGAGGTTTGGTTTGAAAGAAGGAAGCAAGGATTGAGTTTGGGCTAAAAGGCAGGCAAGTCTCTCTTAAATACCTAAGGCACAACTTATTCCTATGGCTAACTCTTCTAAGTCTCTAGGGTTAGGTTAAGTGTTCACCTAATCACTAGAAGTGTCTTAAGACTAAGAAACTCTTAGTATCTATAAGAGTCCTAGACTGATGAGAGAGCTCACTCCAAAAGTGAGGTCAAAAATCAATAGGTGTGGGTGACAAGACACCGCACATATTGATTGAGATGATCAACAACATCCAAGGATCAAAGCACTAGAAATGATCTACTCAACGAGGAGGTAGAAAATCAGATCTGTGCTACAACTCACTCCCAAGGCATAAGGGAGGAAGAAGGGATCCACCAAGGGATCAGGCATGTGAACCTTCCATTAGGGAAGCAAGTTCAAGTTATCCACTAAGGATAAGAAGGGTTTGGATTTCTTTTTGAGGGTGCACTCGCTAGGGAATGCAAGTTTGAATTGGATTTGATTGACTCCACTGGGGAAGTTGGGATGATTGATGTCTCATTAGGGAGAAATTGATTGATTATTTGTTTAAGTTTTGGATTTTAAGATGGACCCTATTGGTTTGCAATGGATCGTACTAAGAAGGGGCTATATCGGCCACATGGTAGAACTATTTGACTTAAGGGGTTGCCTTTCAGTGTATAATAGTTATGATAGGGAGAAAGCGTAGTAGACTTACATCTCCAAAAGCGAGGACATGTTGGGTGATCTTGGTAATCAAATGACCGACCTAGGGTGACTTCTTGAATATGATACTGGGGACTTATATCAACTTGAAAGTAGTCAAGATACTGTCATTTGATTGAATTTTCATTTGTTTCAATTTCATTTATTTTAATTTGATGGATCACCTCAGTTTGATGAATCAACTAAGAAAGGGATAATATCATCCTAGACCTATCTTAGATTTATTAATCCAAAGGGATAGTCTACCAGTCGAGGGGTAGAACTAACCAACCAAAGGGGTGCCTTTCAATTTGCAATGGTCAAGTTAGGAAGAAAGCGTGCTCACATCATCCTAAATAAGGAACCAGGGTGATTGATTGCTTGTGCAACAAATCAGACCTAACCTAGGGCTGCCCGTCAGTTTGCAATGGTCATGCTAGAAAGAATGTGTAATAGGCTTATATCTTCCAAAGCAAAGAAAACTGTTGGGGTAACTCATCAGTGGCACAACAAGTTGAACCCGACCTAAGGGCGACTACTGAGAGAGTGCTGACCCAGGGACTTTTCTCAACTCAAAGTAGTCAGGAAATTCTTATAGGGAGTTTTGCAAACACTGCCCTGAAGATAAGATGCCTACTTGGGAAAGGGCCACTGGGGGCTTGAATTCCTAATCCACAAGCAAAGATATATTTTGTTTATTTTATGTTAGCATGGACCCTATTGGTTTACGAGGGACCATACTGAGAAGGAGCTTATATTAGCCTAGTCTTATCTCAGACTTACTAGACCAAGGGAGAATCTGCATATCCGAACAAATTCTCCAACCATAGTGGTGGCTACTAGGAAAGGGGGACTATCCAATCCAAGTAACTAGGTAGTGTCTAAATGGGGCTAAGGCGTGATCCAAATAGAGTGCTGGGAGGTCAGGGCATTATCCAAAACCATAAAAGAAAGCTATAGGTATTGATGGCCAACTCAAGGAGAGAGTGTGACTCACATCACAAGAGTGGTGTATCCACTGGTGGGTCACGTCGTATGGCGATAACCAACCAAGGTGCCGTTGGTTGTGACAATCGGTTTAGAAAGAATGTAGTACATCTCCAAAGTGGAATCAATCATTGGGATAGTCTGTTTTCAGCTCGACAGGGGCTATCAAACCTAGCATGACTACTAAGCGAGGAGTCCTATGTAAGGACTAAACCCAAGCTTGAAGTAGTCAAGAGGAAAGGAGGCACTGGGGGACTTATCTTAAACCTCAAATATACTCGACCTAATTAATGCATGATGGCTAGTTCAAGAAGAAAGCATGTGGCTTACATCCTCCTAAATGAAGTCAACATGGGGTAGCGTGTTGGATGCATAGTAGGACCTACCAAACTAACAAGATGCTCATTGGTTTATATGGTCAAGTCAGGAAGAAAGCATGAGGACTCACATCTGCCAAATAAATGACCAGGTGACATACTTGGTAGTATACTCGAATTGGAGTACTAATGAGTGAGTGCTAGGGGCTTGTTCCACATCAAAATAGAAGATATGTGTTTGTTTGTGTTGTGAAGAAGAATAGGATGCCTTGGGTTCTCTTACACTATCCTAAACATGGGAACTCCACAAGAAATGATGTAGGTTCTCTTACATAACTTAGTTGTACTAGTCAAAATAGGATGCTCTTGGGTTCTCTCTATCAAAGTACTAAAGATTGAATGTGGTTTGTGTTTGTGTTGTGGAGGGATAAGATCTTTTGGGTTCTCTTACACCTTGAAACATCATGGTGATTAAGTAAGCAAAAGAAGTTTCTAACACATAAGAGATGGAATTTGTTATGAAAAGAAATTTTATTGATGATTATTTTCAAACAATATTTAATGATAGTATTTCTTTAGGCAAAGCCCAATGATTGAAAGCATAGGGCGCTATCTCTTACAGTTTATGAGTTGATAAAATTCTCCCGGTATGCCTTTCTATGGCAAAAGGGCCCTCCCAAGTGGGTTCAAACTTGCCTCCCATCTTTTGACAAGTAACAATTGGTCTCCTTAGAACTAAAATAAGCTCTAGGAAAGACCAACTTGTTCTGAGCTTGAATCATTTTGGCTTTGTACAACTAGAGGTTCTGGCATGCCTTGAGGCATCTCTCCTCCAAACCTTTGAGCTCTTCTAACCATAGCTTGGCATTCTGCTCTATAGTAACCTTGCTACCCATAACTATCCTTAGTGATGGGAGTTGGACTTCTAATGGTAGAACGACTTGATACACTTGAAATGGGGTAGATTGAGTTGTAGTTCTATATGTGTGGTGTGGTAGGACCACAAGGCTTCAATACCTGCTCATGTCCTTATTAAACTTGTTATCGTCAAGTGTCTTTTTTAGTATTTGGATGAGAGTTTTATTGAATGCTTCTGCTATACCATTTTCTCTCGGCTAGTAGATGGTGGAATATCTCTAATATATATTGTGTCTCTGTGCAAAGTTGTTGATTTTGGTGCTCTTGACTGTAGTACCATTATCAGATATAATTCTTCAAGGCACCTCGAATGTATATATGATATGATTCTTGAAAAACTAGAGCACATACTGAGCTGTGACCTCTCTAAGTGGGATTGCCTCCGCCCACTTGAAAAGTAGTTGGTGGTAGCTAGAATGAACGGTGACCCTTGAAGGAAGGAGGATCGATCGGACCCACTATATTAGTGCCTCAAATGGCCATGAGGCCAAAGTAGGATGTAGAATGAAGGGTGGGATCTAGGACCATGAACATTGGTGGTCCTCCCAGCTACATCCATGCAGTTGTAATCATCATGGGCTAGTAGTATCCTAATCTTTGATCTTGGCTTTCATCTTCAGACCAGACTGGTGAGCTCTGCATAAGCTTGAATGTACCTTGGTAATAATCTTACGGGCTTCGTGTTTGGCTAAACAATATAACCACATATGATCGAAAGACCGTTGATATAAAATTCCACCCACGAGAGCATAAGAGAGTGCTCTCTGTTTCACCTGATGGGCTAATGACTTCTCTTGAGGTAGTTTTCCTGTGTTTAGGTGATCCATGAATGGCTACCTCCAATATGACTCATCGTCCTCTTTGGCAATGGCAACCTCCCCTTCAAGAGAAAGTCTCTTGATGAGTTTAGCATCAATAAGGGATAAGACTTATCTATTTTGAACCCTTATTGAAATGGACTCATCTTACGGGCATTATTGGCTTTGGCCAATGCATCTACATCATTATCTCCTCGAGAATCTTGTAGATAGTGACCTCAGGATGAGCCAACAACTCCATGGTGTACTTGTGGTAATGATGGAGCTTAGGCTTTAGAATTTTGTAGGACCCATCAATTTGGTTGATGAAGAGTTGAGAATCCCCAAAGATGTTGTTGCTCTGGACCCATAATGTGATGACTAACTTTAGACCAGCAATCAGAGCCTCATATTTAGTGTCATTGTCAGTGCATGGATTAGATAGACAATATGAAAATCTCATCACATCACGGTCCAAAGTTAGGAGAAATATTCCTACCCTACCTGGAAGATTAGATCATGGTTCTTCTCCTTTCTGAGAGGAAGCCGCACTATCAAAATATATCTCCCAATGGTGAATGCTAGTGTCCCATAAGTTCATGATTTGTACATCGGGGAGGTCATCACTAAATGGAGAATTAGCATGGAGTGGGTGTACTACTATGAAATCTGCTAGTGCCTATCCTTTCACAGCACGGAGGGGTATGGATGTGATGTTAAACTATGATAAAATCATGGACCCTCATGCCAACCGTACAGATAATGTTGGTCGTGTCATGAGATATTATAGTGGGTTGATTCTAGAGATCAGATTCACTTAATGAGAAAGCATGTAATATCATATCTTTTGGGATGCAAAGATTAAAGCTTTATAATGCTTCTCAATAGGTGGGTAGTTTGCCTTAGTAGCAATTAGACGATGACAGTAGTAGAGCATTTTCTTTCCCTTCTTCATTGGTTTGAGCCAACAAAGCACCGAGAGAGTCATCTAATATAGCGATGTAGAGAATCAATGGCTTTCCCGGGATAGGGGCTACTAAAACTGGCGGCATCATCATGTAGTGCTTGATCTCTTCAAAGGCATGGTAGCACTTGTCATCCCACTTGAACTTGGCATCCTTTTTTACAAGTCTGAGAATGGATGGCATCTTCCTTATAAGTTGTATATGAAGAATCTTAGATATGCCAACCACTCTTGGAATGACCTGAGTTGAGTTAGACTTTTAGGGCCTGGCATTTTTAAGATAGCCTTGATCTTCCATGGGTTGATCCCTATTCCCCAGTCTCAGATAAAAAATCCAAGGAATTTCCCTAAAGCTACTCTGAATGCATACTTCAAGGAATTCATTTTGAGATTAAATTGTATGAACCATTCAAAAACTACTCTCAAGTCTAAGAGATGGTCTTCCTTTTCTTTACTTTTGACTACTAGATCATCAACATAACATTCAACTTGATGATGAATGATTCATTGAAGATCTAAGTCATGACCCATTGGTAGGTAGCACCAACCTTTTTAAGGCCGAAAGGCATGACTTTATAATAATAGATTTCGATCAGGGTTCAAAAAGCAGTATTTTTTTCATTCTCTGGGGCCATCTTGATTTGGTTGTAGCTAGATTACCCATCCATAAAAGAGAAAATTGAATGAGATGAGGCAATGTCCACCATTAATTTCGGTATAGGAAGTGAAAATTCATCTTTAGGACATGTCTTGTTCAGATCCCTAAAATTGACAAATATGAATTTGGTCATTCTTTTTCTTAACTAGGATGACACAGGCCAACCAGTAGGATATTTTTGTCTTCATTTATAAAGCCGACATCGATCAGTTTCTTGATTTTGGAAGTGACATGTTGTTCAATGTCTAATCGTGTGCATCTAGGAGCTTGCTTGATAGGGTTAGCATTAGGTTCTATTGCTAGATTATGGACAACTGCATCAGAAGATAAATCAGCCATTTCTTTATAACTCCATGTGAAGTAGTCCTTAAAATTAGCTAATAGCCTAACTAAATCATTGGTTTCTTCTTCATTCAATAAGGAACTGATGTACATCGGGCGTGGGTCTTCTTTTATTCCCGAGCTCATTTCTTTGAGTTTATCAATGGTTGATCTGATTTCTTCTTTAAACTCTGGTGGTGCATCTTTGACTTCAGGCTCATTTGGGTCATCTAAAGTTTCTAAACATGCCTCTTCATAAGAGTTAGCATGATTTGAGAAGAACCAATCATACACCAAATGAGTGGTGATGACTAGGCAATGGTTGTCATCATCGACTAGACCCACCATGTCGAATCCTAATCCTAATCTTGATTAAGAGTGTCTACTTTGGTTGTCCCAGAAACTTTCAAAATAGTTCGACTTATGTTTATACCAAGTATGTGGGATTAATCTCTTCTTTGCTAAGTTAATAACACAAGGCGAATACCAATCAGGAGGTAGTTGTATTAAATTTTTATATGAATCATCCTTAAGTTCTACATCAGCTTCTTGACTTGAGGATGATGCACCCAACAAAAAACTTGGCCGACATCTATGGATGACTTGGGGGCCTTTGTAACTACCGAACCTTCAACTTTTTGAGAGGAAAGTGAGGTTAGAGCTAAAGTTCCCAACTAGTACCTGACTGTTCTACATAATGATTTGAATACATTCATGTTTTGCTTGGAGGCTGTTAACCTTACTTTTGAGTGAGCTCTCGACTTCTCCATCTTATACATAGACTCCTCTAGACACTAAGAGTTCCTTAGTCTTAAGACACTTCTAGTGATTAAATGAACACTTCTTAACCCTAGAGACTTAGAAAGTTAGCTATAGGAATAGGTTATGCCTTGTATTACGAGGACTTGTCTACCCTATAGCTTGAACCCAATCCTTGCTTCCTTCTTTCAAACCAAACTTCAAATTCAAATCCAAATCTAAATCCAAATTCCAAAATCCAAATCATGAATCAATTCTAAGTCAAATGATTGAAACCCATGATCAATTCTGAATTCAAAACCTTTCTAAGCCTTATGAATCACATCCATAAGCTTAGCCAAACCCTTCAAATTAACCCAAAACCAAGTGTTTTCTTCATAAATCACTTATTGCATCATTTATATTCATAATTATAAATGAAATTAGCATCCAAATCAACCAAATCAGATGAATATAAATCAAATCAAATGAAAACCCCTTTTTCAAAAGTTTTGACCAACCGTAGCAAAATTCACAATCAAATCACTCCTAATTCACATGATTCTCTCATGGATCATTTATATTCTCTTTTATATTCACAAATATAAATTCAAATGGCCAAAATCAAATCAATATAAATTCAAAACTCAAATCCAAACCTAACTTACATCCGTTAAGCCAAGTTCTTGGACTTAGCCAAATCATTCTCAAATCAATCCAAACCCTTGGATTTTCTCTTCAAACATTCACTTCTTCAATCACATGCCCAAATATAAGCATAAACAACAATCATCAAACCAAAATTAAACTAACCCAAATCAAACCCATGTTCATCCTTTTGACTTGAAATTATCAATTGAACCAAAATCCATTTGAATCCAAACCACTTAATGATTTCCATCATAAGTCCATATGTGAGTTCAACCAAACTTGAATCGAGCCTTGATAAAGCCAATTGACCCATTTAGGTTCACTTGACCCAAAGTGACCTAAAGTACCTTTTTGAGCTAAGTCTAAGACAACCAAATTAGATTGAACTAAGCCCATCCAAGCCTCTCATTGTGATCAACAATCATCCTAGAATGATCAATAACTCAAATTGGGTCAAACCAAGTCAAACTTAGCTTTTGACTAAGTCAACATTTAACCCAAATTAAACCTAAACAAGCTAAAATTCACTATGAATCAAATTGATTAAAACCATTGATCTAAACCAATCCATAATCAATGATTGAACATGATCAAGTCATCAATTGAGCCAAACCAAGCCTAATTGGCCACTTCACCTAAGTTGACCCAAATTGACCTAAAAAGGCAAAATGGCTCAAATCTTGATCTAAGCCAAACTGATTGAAACCAATGGCTCAAGTTCATTCCAAATCACTTGTTGAACTTGACCAAAGCTTCAATTGACCAATTAGACCCAACCTAGCCCAATTGACCATGAACCCAACTTGACCTAAAAGGTCAAATCAACTTGAAATCAAACCAAATCAAAATTGATTAAAACCAAAGCTTGCAATACATTTCAAATGATCAACCAAGCCTAAACCAACAATGACCTAACCTGGTCAAATCAAATTGGTCAACTTGACCCATTTGACCTAAATGAACCTAAATGAACCAAAACCATATCTAAACCAAATTGAACCAAACCAATGATACCCATAGCTCCAAATGATCATTTGAACTGACCTAACCCATGGTTTGACCCAATTTGACCAATTGGTCAACCTAACCCACTTGAACTTGACCTAAATGGGTCAAATTGAATCAAATCAAATGAACTCCAAATCACTTGAAATTAACCCATTTTGAATCATTTCAAATCTCCAAATCAAAATCATGTAAATGACCACTTTGCCTTAGGTCAAAGGGTATCCTATGACCAAATTCACTTGGAATTTTTTTCTTTCTCAAGGCATCCTTCTATTGGTCCACATGGGCACCAAGAAGGTGGTGAACATGACCCAATGAGCTTGGTCCCATGACCCAAGGCCAAACGACCTCTCCAATGGAAATTTGAACACTTGGAACTCCAAATGCACTCACCTAGCACATGGGACACTCTCCTTCCTCCACTACCCAAAATGACCCATGTGGTGTTTCAGCTCAAACATGCTCAATCCAAGCCATTGATCAAAAATGGCAAAATAGCTCATCAGATAGGGGAGGGGATATACTCCCCTTCTCATTCTCACTCAAACAAGAATGAATCTCACAAGAGGTTGAATCAAAAGCCTCCCAAGCTTTTCCAAGCCATTCCCAAGCTCCATTGATTTCCATTCTTTTACTCAAAGCCAAAATGAGTGAGCTCAAATCAATTCACTCAAAAAAAACCAAATTAACCTTGCATACACCATCGGACTCATCGAAGCTCAATCATTCATTTCCAAGTCTCCAAGCCACAGGAAGTAACATTTCAATCAAAGCTGATCACCATTGAAGGGGAGCTTGGTAAATCGAGCAAACCACTTCAAACAAAGGCCAGATTCCTTCAAAGGCTTCATCTCTACTAGATTCCTCCATTGGAAGCACAGATAGCCTCCAAGGTAATTGCTTGAAACCATAGGAAAATTTCTTGGTCCTTTTGAAAATTATCACCCATTGATCTTGACCATTGGATGTGCATCCTCCTTCAAAGGTGTGGGATCATTTTGATCCCAATCCAAGCTGGTGAGCTCAAATTGAGAGAGATGAATGGATCCTCATCACTCATGAAGGAGAAGGATCACATCATCCATTCCACATGATTAGAATGGACGATTAGATCAATAGATCCCCTTCATTCCTAAATGGGGATTAATCTACCATCCCATCTGGATGGATGACCCGAGAGAAAAATGCACCGACTCACCGATGGATGTGATAACTTAAATAACCCATCCCATCATGCCACGTGGAAAGCACGCGCCACCATGACATGGGATGGGTTTAATTAGGCTTAATTAATTTTTAATGTAAACTTCCAAAATTCATAACTAAATAGAAAAATCCAAAAAATACAAATAAACATTTTAAAGATAATTCAGAGAATAATAAAAATTAAAATTAATTGATTTTAATAATAATTTCAACTCAGTTTTATTAGAAATATAATTGCTAATTACTCTAATTACTCAAATTAATTCCAAACTTCTGAGATTAGTGGGATGACCTCCCATATTTTCTTGAATTTATTGCTTGATTAATTAGGGAAATTGCTTATTTCATCCTTAATCACTCTTAATTAAAATGATTAATTAACATGTTAAATAGATATATTCATTAATTAAACTTGCTAATCATAATGAAACAGAATGAATGGAAAGAAATTTTCTTCCAATCTTTCCCTAAGTTTATTTCATTTGGATAAACACTTAATCAATTTGTAATAAATTAATGACTTAATCACTTCATTAAATAGTTTAATTAATCAAATTCAAAACCAAATCATTCTGAACTTAATCATTCAATTCTTGGGTAGATCTTAGGTGTTCAATAACCTAAGAGTTTTCCAAAGGAAATTATAATCAAACTACATGTGTAGATGGTTATAAAGTACTTAATTAAATTATTTAGCTTAATTAATCAATAATTGTGAGCCAATTGCATTAGGCCCCTTTATTTCTTAGGTGCATTGCATTTAATTTCATGTGGTTGCATATATCATATGTTGGCTCATAATTACTTGATAATTATGTTAAAGTGGTAAGTAAGTAATTAATTAATTTAATTCATACCTTAACCTAATCAAAATATAAAATCAACCTAATTGTTCTAAATTAAACTAAACCAATTCACACATGGGGAAATGGGTTAGATGCAAACCTTTTCATATTTTTCCTAAGTCAAATCAAATTCAAAATAAAAATCTCTTAAAGAATTTTTTGATTCATTTAAATAAATGATCTTATTTTAAGATTATGAATTAATTAGGTGAATGAAGTCATGTGCTTACATCCCTTTATTTCTTTCAAGCATGCTAAATATATTTTGCCATATATGAAATCATGCATTCATTTCTTTTAAAAAATTAATTAAATAAAATGTTTCTTTTTTATGTCAAATTGCATGTGTTGGCTAAAATTAAGAATATGAGTGGCTATTATCACTATTAAACCAAAAATTATTTTCAAAACATATAAATCAAAGATTATGAATGAAGTGATGCTTATAAATATTTATAAGCTTGCATGTGATTATAGCATAAGATGTGTATTATGAAGTTCTCTTTCTTCTCTTAACATTTACATAGATTTGCAAGTGTATAGTTCATTTGAAAGGAACACAACACTTGCCTAAATATATTCCTATGAATTTCTATGTTAAGACTTAAGAAGGACTTCATATTACACATGTAAATTATACAACCAAATCAAACATAATCTTGCATGATTCTTTATCCATTTGGTTCTTTTGTACATCTACATGTATTTAAGAAAAGTGGTATAGACATCCCAGGTCATGGAGGCTTTAAGTAGCCCCAAGTAGGTCTTGTACCTTACCCTTAGAAAAAATAATGGCGTCATACTCACTTATAACTTTTATACATGTGGATGTGCATTTAGTTAATGGATAAAATCCCTCTTTCTACATAACAAAGACATGCATTAATGATATCAAAATGGAATATCAAATTTTAAATCTCTTAGCATTCATCATCAAAGTGTGCTAAAATTTGTATTGCATGTATAGTATGATTATTCATATGCATGGTATACATGGTGGAAAGAAATAAAATGGGTGTGTTATGTGGTAATAATCCAACTAATCCTAAGATGCCTTTCTTATTGAATAGGCTATTTAGAAAAATCTAAACTTAGATTAATTAAAATATACATAAAAATCATTCACTAAAGGAAATCATTAATGAATCTACCTTAGAAATGCTTTAAGGTAGATGAAAGAGAGTTCTCTCTTTTCTCTTCATAACATTTAGTCATTAAGTGTAGGTTCATTCAAACCAAATCAAATCATCAACTAAAATTGACAAATCAACTAAATCACTTAAATGAAAACCATCTAAATTGAAACCTCTCACTTAGAAAATTCAACCTTAAAGCCTAGCTAAGACATGCCACACAAGCCTTAAATGGCACACATTAGGCTAAGTCACCATTTCTATTTTTTGTGGCAGTATGATGATTTTTATTGATGTAATATTTTAGACTGATGTTATGTGCATAGACCGGATGATATGATCTTATCCTAATCATGTTTTCATGGGGTTGTGCTTGGGGGCATTGTAATAAAAATAAATACTTTTATGGTTATTTATACCCTAAGCATAACCCAAATTAGATGGGACTTGGTTACCCATGTGGGGTGCTAAGTCCAAATTATTCATATAACTCTTGTTGTGGTGGTATGTTTAGCTAACCTTTATTTTAGTTAGATTTACATTTCCCATTTTGATGTAAATTTACAATTAAGATTTGGAATGAATGTTATGGGGATTAGGATGAACATTGGTTATAAGACCATATTACCATGATGCCTTTGGAGAAACATATTCTTTCAAGCCAAAAAAAGAAAAGAAGCAAATCAAATGAATAAATGAAGAATGAAGACCACATAACATGAATTCTTTTAATTGTAATTATTCATTTGTAATCCAGTATAAGGGTAGAGTTCCTACCCACATTTCTTTTTTTTGGCCAATAGCCTCTCTTTTTTCTAATTTTATAAATTGATTGATGTTATATGTTTATGATTTGCAATTAGGATGACATGATTTTCCTAGTTTCTTAATTTTATTTTTGAATGTTGATGCGATTCTTAGAAAAAATAAATTTTCTATCAATTAATCAACTCAAAATTAAACAATTCATAACCTCACCTAAAGCCTAAGATATAAATCAAGATAATAAAAGATTTAGCAACCCCTTATGGATGTTGTATGTCTCATATCATGCATAAATCATATCTCACTTGCTAATGGAGGACTTCCACCTTTGCTAGAGAAAATTTGACTTTTTGAGAGCCATGGTGAAAACACACCTCCTTCTTTTATTTTGGCCCAATCTTTCTCATATTAGGCATATAAAAATTCCATACTGTTAAAATAAAAATGTCCAAAAATAAAAATAAAATTTAAATTTGTATTAGATTTAAGTCATTATTCATTCATGCCTTCATGATCTAGTCTCTTAGGGAGTGTGTTTAAGGACTTAGTCTCCTTTCTAATAAATAAACAGCCATCGCAAAGCATAAGACTTGCCTACATGTATTTAAAATCATAGGAGGAGTTAGTTGGTTACCCATGTGGTTGTAATCCAACAGTGGTTTTACTCTCTCTTAGGTAAACCATATACCCATTTTTGCCTTAGATTTAGGTCATGCTTTGGCCTCACAAGCTCCCTAGATTTAGGATCAGGATTATTTTCCTTGATACAAGCATAAATCCTCACCTCTTAGGCATTTAAATCTATGTGGAATTGTAAGCCCTAGATTTCTAATAAAATTTAACTCAAACATATAATTCTCCTCAATTTTAAAAATATAAAGCCCAACCATAGGATATTGGGATGCTCACTAGGCTTCCTAGAATCATGAGCATCCCCTACTCATCTCTCTTTGGTTTTGATAATAACTCTTTCCTTTTGATTAATCCCACATGATTTTCTAAAAATAACCAATTGATTGATAGTCTTATCTTTGAAATATATGGAGACAACCATCATTTACCTTAATCGAAAGTATTCTTAAGGAATCTCATTCCTTAGGATGTAATTAACTATGGGGGCTTGCCTCTATAGGGACGAACCTTGCTTAAAATAAACCCTACTTTACTTTTCCATGTAAAGGGAGAAAGATCTCAGTACATTCAAGACCCATCATGCCTGGAGTCCTCAGGTGATTATTATATGTAGTGACTTCTATCGAGATAGTATACTATTTCTTAATGTCATACGCATCCCTAATGAGTACATCTGTGGTGTGTCCCTCACATAAACACACACACATAACATCACCACAAAAAAAAATAAAACACCATAGATTTTTCTGAACTCGAGATGGTTCCTCTCTCCATCTTTGGTAAACATCTCCAAAGTATCGATAGTGGATTTGTATCATGATGAGACTATCCTTCTCTCCTTTTATCATTTCATTCTTGCTGTTAGCAACATCCTTTAGGTTTTAGGACCTCACCCATGTAGGTCTTAAAACCCTTGTCCCCAATGATAAAATTTAAAAGAAAATTTAACAAAAGACTTTTGAACTTACCATCTCTATGGTAAGGTTCATTCCACAAATGAGAAAAATAAATCCTTTATAAAATATCACTTTTCAAAAGCACTTTCAAAAGTTCACATGATAAAACATTTTGTACAAAAATTTTCACAATAACTCAACCCCATCTAATCATTATTACATGTGGTTCTTTTCAAACCCCAAAATCAAAATCATCTTTCAAACACATATTTGAAAATGAACATCTCATTCAACATACCCAAATTTATTGAATGAAGGTTTCATTTCCAAATAAAATCATTTCAAAAAAATTGAAACTCCATTCAATATATCTCACATATGTTGAAAGTTGAATTTTTTCCTTTCAAAAGCACAAATTTGAAAAACATCATTTAATATATCCAAATTTATTGAATGGAGGTTTCATTTTCAAATAAAATCACCATTTGAAACTTCACTCAACACATTTGGAATTTTTCTTTCAAAAAAAAATAATCATTTAAAAAATTTTGAAATAAAATATGATTGACTTCATTTTACATATCCAAATTTGTTAAATGGAAATCTCCTTTGCAAAAATTATGAAAATAAAAATATATTGGAATTCCATTTGACATACCCAAAATTTTCAAATGAGAGTTTCATTTTTCAAAAAGTATTTGAAAATAAATTGGATTCTATTTAACATACCATATTTGTTAAATTGAACTCCCCCCCACCTTTTTCAAAATAAATTTGGACTTTATTTAGCATACACAAATTTTCTAAATTAAGATCCCATTTTCAAAATCAAAACTAAAACACATTTGGGCTTTATTTAGCATACACAAATTTGTTAAGTAAAGATCCCATTTTAAAAATCAAAACCAAAACACATTTAGGTTTTATTTAGCATACAAAAATTTGCTAAGTAAAGATCTCATTTTCAAAATCAAAACCAAAACACATTTGAACTTTACTTAGCATACACAAATTTGCTAAGTAAATATCCCATTTTAAAAAATCAAAATAAAAATCAAACATATTTTGACTTTATTTAGCATAGACAAATTTGTTGAGTAAAGATCCCATTTTTAAAACCAAAACAAAAATTAAATATATTTGAACTTTATTTAGCATACACAAATTTGCTAAGTAAAGATTTCATTTCTAAATTCACACATGATATACATCATGGGCAAACAAGAAAAAAGAAAATTATTTTCAAACATCTCATTTAGCATACCCAAATTTGCTAAATGAGTAATCCCAAACAAAATCAATTGACCCTCTATTTAACATACTCAAATTTGTTAAATAAAGGGTCCCCAAACATAAAATCAAAATCAAATATGAACCAATGGAAGCATCAAAAGTTTCACCAAAATATTTGAATATATACACAAATTTATTGAATTGTGGATTCTAAATTCAAAAGAACTCAAAATCTCTCCTCCAAATTATTCAAAATCTGTCCTAAAATCAATGAGCCCCAATTAACATATTCAAATTGTTTAATGTGGGTTCAAACTCTAAATCAAATTTGAAAAAGTCAGCAGAATACCAAGGTAGAAAATCTGATTTGAGTTTATTCAATAATTGTTGAGTTCAAATTTCAAGTCACCAACCTTTTCTCAAGACAGCAAAATGGATTCTCAAAGTATGTGTTCACCTTCCCTTTGGGATGGATTTGGCCTTGATTGGGCCACCCCAAATTGATTGCTCATTTGATACATTTTGAGGATTGAGGGAGCGGATTACTTGTGAGGGGCAACCCTCACCACTCAGAATGTGGTGGCTGTAAGTCATCCATATTGAGAGATGCCCTCATATTCTAAATTTCTCCTCACTAAGGAAGGTGGTAGAGGTTCCTAGTAAGCCCCAGTTCTGCCATCATGTTCCCATCATTGCCCCAGTGTGGTTTAGTACCCACTCATTGGCTTCCTCTAAGGGGAAGGCTACCCTAGCTTGGGGATAGTTTCTCTTACGTTTAAGGTAGGGTTTTTCTCCCGTAGTGTAAGCGGCACCACGTGTGCATTATTAAGGTGATGGAGGCAGTATCTCACATTGCAAAAGAAGAGTAGTTTCTCTTTTGATTACTCAGAATAAGTTCCACCCCCTTTCCGGTTATGAAGGAGTAGAAGAGGTCAGGAGGATTGTAGTATCACCCCCACGTCCAATTTATTATGAGACACCTATCAAGGATAGGAGGAGGTCATATGCTGGCCTCAGGATAGTTTTGCTATGTTTGTAGAGCTTATGGATGGTCAGAGTCCAATTCCCAATTTGATTTACGATCAATTATTCCTCGTAGTGTAAGCGAGCAGACCTATCAAGAGAGGGCTAGAGAGGCCTATGTATCAGTTCACATTACTAGCAGAGAGAGGTGAAGATATGCTAGGCAGTCAGAAGCCTCCACCCTCATAGATTTCTTATCGATGCACTACTCGCATTGGTCACACTGATTGTATTGTGTTGACTAGTACCACCCATCATGGGAGGTGAGCTACTGAAAAGAGGCAGTCGGTGTTGTCTCTACTACACCGCTCCACTCCATGACTGATATCACTAGTTCAGGTTCCATTTTCTATAGTTCCACCAAAATCCATGAGAGTAGCATCAGGGGATAAGAAAGTCCCACTGGTGATCTACCTATGGCCAAGGGATCCCACTCCATCTACTCCACCAACTAAGGTGAGGGTGAGTTCTCTCCTCTACCTTAGTTGGTGAGAAGAGGAGTGACCCATAGCATCATAGTCACCACCACCACCATCACCTCAAAGACATGGATATAGTAGCGATAGAAGGTAAGAAGGGGACATCCCCATGGATAGATCCCAGGCGCACTCCACCCATCAAGTCATGAGCACATGTCTTCCAATGATCATAGCCCTCACAGGGTTAGCACTCCAGTAACAGGGGAGGTCAAGTGTATCTCCATTCATGAGCATGACCCCACACGGTCAACCATGAGCATTTGTGCCTGCACAGTAGACCACTCCTTGGATGATATCTTAGCATAGTATTTTACTAAAAATAAAGAAATCCTAGGGTATGATTGGTCTGACCTCGAAGAGGAGAAGGTTAGCTTCAACCCCAATGAAGATGATTTGTTGGAAGAGACAGCAGAGGTGTATATGGTTGTTAATACCAGAGGTTCTCTCCTTCAAGATCAGCATAGTTCGGAAGGTGTTATGGCCAAACAGGATGATACATCCCATTCGACCTAACACCACCTTCAACAAATCAAGTAGAAAGATGAGCAGATTGATAGGATAGGGAAGAGACTTGAAGATTTGTTAGCAGTAGTTCTAGCACTTCAAAATCAAGTTCCAGCAGTACATCCTACCATTGTGAGATGGTCACTGAAGTTACATGTCGATCAACCCAAGAGTTCACCTCCAATAACAAGATGCAAAGAAGGTTGTGATTACCTCCATACAAGAAAAGATATCAAACTCTTAGTTGAACAACAAGTGAAAGAAGCACTAGCGCAAGCCTGAGGTAGTTCATCAGTTCCAAAGGGTAGACCCTACCTAGAGAAATTTGATTCTATCCAATATCCTAAGGGTTTTGTGCCTCCATTCAAAAGTTTTGATGGTAGTGGGAACCCTCGCCAACATATAGCACACTTCAGGGCTAGCTATTGCAATGTTGGTGGAAATAATGCATTATTGTTCCATCTTCGTCAGCAGCCTAGCGGACATAACTTTTGATTGGTATGTTGAACTCTCAAAGATTCAGTGAAGACTTTTACTAAGTTGGAGCAACTCTTTGTTAAGAGGTTTGGTAGAGCTCAACAAAGGGTTACTGTGGGCGATCTCATTATAGCTCAACAAAATCCTGTTGAGTACCTTATTGATTATATTCTTAGATGACATAATTTAAGCATGAAATGTGAACCACAACTATTTGAATAGCATGCTATTGAAATTCTATTAAATAATATTCATCACCCGGTCGCCTTCATGCTTAAAGGTTTCACCATTAGGATATTTGAGAAGTTAATCAATAAGGTGGCTAACTTACAAGGAGAGGTCAAACAGTTGCCTTATCAAGATTAATCATTAAAGCCAAAGCTGCAGAAAGCCTATGAAAAGAAGCTAGGGGCAGTAGCAGCATTGGATAAGGGGAAGCAACCAGCTAGATATCAGTATGAGAGACCTCGAGCTCCACAGCCTTTGCTTCCACCTCCTTTACCATCACGATCATCTTATTGGTTGTCGTAGCAGCCTCCATAGCCTTCACCTCCTCTTACTCAGCCATACTCTCAACAACAGTACACATATCCACCCTAGGTAGTTATCATCCACCTACTCTTTTGAATAAATTAAACAAACTTATTCATTTAAGAGGGAGGTAGTTAGAAAAATCTTTAAGAACCTCTTAACGAAACCTGATTTTTAGCTACCTAAGCCTAGAAAGCTGAAGGAACAGGAGCAATGATATTAACTTTTGCCTCTATTACCTCATGTTTGGCCATATTTTGGAGGATTGCTTTACATTTAAGGATTGACTTGAGCATAACTACAAGTTAGGCGCTATAATTATCCCTAAGGAATACCTAGTAGAACAACCATCCAATTTTGTTAGGGTAATCTTTGGGGATACATGTGATCCTCTTAAAACAAAAGAAGGTTGGGATATCTCTTTATCCTGAACCTCTAAAAAGATTATTTTTAAAATAAAAAAACTTTCCTTACAAGTGTCTGAGGTAGCTCGAACCTCCACCATCAAGGAAGGTTCGCAAGTTGCCAAAGACAACTTAGGGAAAGTGGAAGCTCAAGAAAAATACTTATAGTGGCAGAGTAACCACCGACCTTCCATTCCACCCACGCTCTACTTCCATTCTTCGGTTCTTCTTAGTAGACATATTGTATCAGTGAGTGAGGGCATCAAAACTCTTACCCATACTTTATTAGATTTCTACCATGTATCTCCTTTTAAATCTAAGAAATCAAGGAATAAAACTAGTTTAAATTACATTTGTGCCACTTCTAATGGGTTATCTGATTCTACTCCTCTAGAAAATCTTCAAGTCATAATAATTATAATAACTCTGATCATCATCTTTCTGATTCAGAGATGGACTTTTTTTCTTGAATAATATGGGTTCACCTCTTGAGATAGACTTGGAATCATCTGATTTGAGGGTTCTATAGGAGAAACTCTAGGTATGTCCGATGAGCAGGTAGAATCCTCCACTAACCCGCCACAAGAAATCACCAAAGTTAATCTCCACAGTGGCAAGGTTTTACCTCCTATGGCAGCACCTCAAGATAAGGGAAAGCAAGTCATTGGTTTTAATGATCAAGAATCCCCTGCACAAGAAGCTCCACCCATGGATATACTTGTGGAGGATCAGACCAGAGTTGATTATAATGTCCTCGCTCACCTAAGAAAGTTGCCAGCTTAATTAGGCATATATGATGCCTTGTCTTATCCAAAGAGATGAGGGAGTCATTGATCAAGGCCCTTCTTGATCCAAAAATATGCTAAGCTCAACTGACCATTGTTGGAGAGGAGGCACATTATTCAAGAGAAGCCTAGGGAGTCACATTCACTAACAAAGACCTTCTTCTAGGGAGATATGGAGCACAACCATCCCCTCTACATTATACAGGATATGGGTAGATTCAAACTTTCTAAGGTGTTGGTTGATCTAGGTGCATCAGTGAACATTATGAGCATAAAAACCCTTGCTTACTTGAACATCGATATCTCTGAACTCTGAGGAGATTGACTGATGTTGAGAAGATTCAATGAACAAGATGAGAGGGCTTTAGGCTCCATAGTGCTACTTTTGGAAATAGGCGACTAGAAGACTGAAGCCAAATTCTATATAATTGACTCAAATACATCATTTATTGCTTTGCTTGGTAGGCCTTGGATACAATAAGATGGTTCCACCCTCACTTCATCAGTGCATCAAGTTTTGAAAAGATGGAATTGAATACTGTGTTAAAGGAGACGAAAAGCCATTCTCAATCAGAGAGGTCGAGATATATGAGGATGCAACCTATTATCTTCCTCAAAATCAAAACACCTATTCTCATGAACTTGGCCAACATTCAAATACAATAGAAAAAGAAAAAGAAAAAAAGAAAAAAAAAGAAAAAGAAAGAAGAAAAAAAGTACAAGTGAGCGAGAAAGGGATACCGAGGAAGAGGTAGAGTCGCAAGTTACATTCCACCCATAGTTCATTCCACCATACAGACATATGGGTAGGATGACTCAACCTCACTAGGTAGAGGTAGAGGTAGATACAGAGTAGTTCCAGAGGTGGAAGACCTCCTGGTTGGCTGCTAGCCAACAGGGGCCATGTTCCAATTCACATGAATACTCCTGCTATTCAGATAGACTTAAAATCTAGCTCGAAGGATGAGTCTCATTTGATTAGCATACCAACAAACCCCTCTCAATGAGTCTCATTGGAGGTGACACTCGAGCTAGATAGTGATAAAGACAAGGCTCCAAGAAAAGCATAAATGTATTTGAATCAGGATTAAGTAAAACCATTAGGCAGTAGTTAGGAACCTTAGCTCTAACCCCACTTTCTTCTCAAAATGTTGAGGGTTTGGTAGTTAAGGAAGTCCATAGATATTCCATGGATGCTAAAAAGAAATTTCTATTGGGATCATCATCCTTAAGCCTAGAAGTAGATGTAAAACTTGAGGATGATTCAAATAAAGATTTAATGGAATTACCTTTTGATTGGTACTCGCCTTGTGTTCATAATCTTGCAAAAAAAGGTTTGATTCCTTACACATGGTCCAGGTATAGGTTGGAGTATTTTGAGAAGCTGTGGGACAATAAAAGAAGGGATACATAATTAAGACCAGGACTAGGATTCAGTATAGTAGATCCAGTCAACGATGATGATTACTGCTTAGTTGTCACCAATCATCTAAAATCTGATAAGTTCTTATCAAATGACACTAACTCCTATGAGGAGGTGTGTTTAGAAACTTCAGATGATCCTGATGATCTTCAAACCAAAGATGCACCTCCAAAATTTGAAGAAGGAATTAATTCAACCATCGACAAGCTCAAAGAAATCAATCTCGGGACAAAAGAAGATCCACTCCACACATACATCAGTTCTCTACTGAATAAAGAAGAAATCAATGACTTAGTTAGGCTATTGAATGAGTTTAAAGACTGCATTGCATGGAGCTATGAAGAGATGTCCAGATTATTTCCTGATGTAACAGTCCACAAACTAGCAATAGACCCTAATGTTATCCATATTAAGCAAGCTCCTAGATGCATGCGATTAGAAATCAAATAATAGGTCATTTTTGAAGTCAAGAAATTGATCGATGCTGATTTCATCAAGGAAGAAAAATACCCTACCTGGTTAGCCAGTGTCTTGCTAGTTAAGAAAAAGAATGATCAAATTTGCATATGTGTCGATTTCAAGGACTTAAATAAGGCATGTGCTAAAGATGAATTTCCACTTCTTATACCAGAATTAATGGTGGACATCACCTCATCTCATGCGGCATTCTCCTTTATGATGGGACATCTAGCTACAACCAAATCAAGATGGCCCCCAAGGATGAATGAAACACTACTTTTCGAACCCTGATCAGAATCTAATGTTATAAGGTCATGCCATTCGGTCTTAAAATGGTGCATACTACTACATGATCTCCAATGAACTCATTTATCATCAAGTTGAATGTTATGTTGATGATCTAGTTATCAAAAGTAAAGAAAAGGAATACATTCTCTTTGACTTGAGAGTAATTTTTGAATGGTTAAGATAATTCAATCTAAAAATGAAATCCCTGAAGTGTGCATTCGGAGTAGCTTTAGGGAAGTTCCTTAAGTTTGTTGTCTAAGACCAGGGAATAGAGATAGACCTAGAAAAGATTAAAGCTATCTTAGAAATGCCACCCCCTAAAAGTCTAACTCAAATCGTTGAGGTTGGTTATTTAAGGTATTTTATCTAATCTATCGAGAAGATGCAAGCCATTTTTAGCACTTGTCAAAAAGGATTCTAAGTTCAAGGGGATGAAAAGTGATATCATGTTTTTGAAGACATCAAATAAAAGTAAAATTGCCATCTAGAATTTAATCTACAAGATGCCACTTATCCTCTACAATTGATGACTCCTTGGTGTCTTGTTGGCCCAAACCAATGATGAAGGGAAGAGAACACTCTACTACCCCACTTCATGATCCCTCAAGCTACCCACCTATTGAAAAATATTGCATAGCTCTTATCTTCGCATCCCAAAAGCTACAACACTATATGCTCTCTCATAAGGTAAACTTGATTTCCAAAATCAATCCACTGTAACATCTCATGACACAGCGGATGTTATCCAGATGGTTGATTAGTTGCATGACTACTCACATCACATTCATACCCTCCGGAAGTGAAAGGATAAACAAAGATATTTCTTAGAGACACCCACTTCTTGATTCTACTTAGTGATGACCTCCCAAAACAAATCATGAACTTAGACACTAACATTCACCAGGAGATGTATTTTGATGCTTCCTTTCAAAAAAGGAGAAGAACAAATCTACAAGAAAGATAAGGGTAGGAATCATCCTTTTAACTCCAGACTGCAATGTGATGAGATTCTCATACTATCTCTTCAATCTATGCAGCAATAACAAAGCCAAATATAAGGATCTAATTAGTCTGGAGTTAACTATTACAAAGTGTGTCAAAAGCAACAACTTCTACGGGGATTCTCAACTGGTCATCAACCAGATTGCTAGGTCCTATAAGGTTCCATAACCTAAGCTTCATCACTATCATGAAGTTGTTGGCCCAAATCCCTAAGGTTACCATCTACAAGATTCCTCAATGAGAGAATGTAGTAGCAGATGCTTTGGCCAAACACCCCAAGGAGTTGACATGTCTGGAAGGTGAGTCCATTCCAATAAGGGTTGAAAATAGACAAGTCATATTCCTTATTGATGCTGAACTCATCGAGAAACTCTCTCTTGGAGGGGAGGTTGCCATTGCCAATAAAGTTGAGGAGCTGGATCGGAGGAAACCATTCATAGATTACTTGAACATAGGAAAACTACCTCAAGAGTTGTCTCATGGATGGCATCAGATTTCTTGATCAAATGTGTTAGTGGAAAAATTCTTATGATGAGTCGCCTTTCAAATCTATAGGGAGAAATGAAAGATGAGACTTATAGAAATTCATCTTCTTAAGAAGCCATGCCAATCCACAAATGTACTTATTCAAGTGATCGGGTACATCATCAGGGAAATAGTGTACTATCTCAAAAGATAGAAGGCACTACCCTTTAATGGACCTAATCACCTAAGGACTAAGATTCTGATATTATAAGAGATTCTTCCCTACTTTATATGAAAAGAAAACATTCATTTTAAACCGAGTTGTTTCTACAAGCCCCATAGTTACATCCCAAGGATGATTCCTTAGGAAAACTCGAGGTAAATGATCATTGTCTTTAAAGATTTCAATAGAAAAGGATAATCAATCGATTGGTTCATTTGTGAAGATCAAATGGGATTGATCAAAAAAAGGAGTTATCAAAGCCAAAATGGAAGATAACTAAGATGCCCATGATGTTAAGAAATCTAGCGAGCATCTCAAACTATCATATAGTTGGACTTTATATTTTTGAAATTAATTTAGTTTGTTTGAGTTGTATTTTTTATTACAAATTTAAGACTTAAGATTCCTTAACATAAGATTAAGGAAATGCCTAAGAGGTGAGGAATTAAGCTATAAAAGGGAGAAGCAACCTCGTAACCTAAATCTAGGGAGCTCAGGGCCAAAGCACAACCTAAATCTAAGTGAAAATGGGTGTTTGGTTTGCCTCACAAGAGAGGACAAAACCACTCGATTTTGACTTATAACCACCTAGGGGTGGTTGCCCTAACTCCTCCTATGATTTTAAATACATGTAGGAAAGTCTTTTTATGCAAGATAAGATAGGCTATTATTTATTTAGAAAGAGACTAAGTCCTTAAACTCACTCCTAAAGAGACTAGATCATGTAAAGGACATGCTTCAAATGACCTAAATCTAATTAATTTCAAATTTTATTTTATTTTCATTTTGGATAATTATTTTGACTCAATCTATGATTCATATGATGCAAAAATAAATTTATTGCCAAAGAAAAGGAGGTGAGTTTCCACCATGGCTCTCAAAGGTCAAGCCAAGTTTTTCTCGCAAAGGTGGAAGCCCTCCAATAAAGAGTGAAATAAGAAGTATTTGTTCATGATATTATAAAATAGATACTCATCCAGCTAAAGGGTTGCTAATTCTTTTATCTTGATTTTAAACCTAGGCTTTATGTGAGGTTATGAGTTATTTAATTTTTATTTTGAGTTGTTAACTTGGGTAAAAGATTTATTTTTTCTTAAAGAGCCTAATCCACATCTAAGCCATACATAAAGTAAGGAAGAAACTAGAAAAATCATGCCAGTTAATGCAAAAGCTAAATAAATCATCAACCAATTTATAAAGCTAATCGCAAAAAGAATAAAAGGCCGTTGTGGTTGGGCACCACTGCACAAACTCAAAAATATCAAATATGGGTAGTCGAGCTCTACCCTTATACAACCCAGATTATAAATGAATTAAATTACAATTAAGCAAAGAATTCATTATTATGGGGGGTCTTCAAGCTTCATTCTTCTTTCTTCTTTTCTTCTTTCTTCTTTCTTCTTCTTCTTTTCTTCTTCTTCTTCTTTTGGTTCCTTCTTTGATGGTTGGAAGGTAGATCCAATTTCACATGGTGCATAGGATCTTATGACCAATGCTCATTCTAATCCCCATAATCATTCCAAAATCCTAATTGCACAAATTTACATGAAAAGGAAAGTGGAAATCTAACTAACACCTGCAAAATAAAGGTTAGCTAAAATAAACCACACAAATCCTAAGCATGTATATTAGACATATCACCCACACAGGGGAGACTAAGTCCACCTAGCCTATTGGATTATGCTTAGGGGTTTAAAGCATCTACAAGTAAAAGAATTTATATTTTATATTATAGTATTAAGCATCCCCAGAAAAAAGAATAGTTAAGAGCATCCTACCATTCATTCTATGACATACATACACTAACATCCAATATAAAATATATCACAAAACATAATAGAACATCAAACCACCCACTAATCTAAGGCTAAAAGTTGTGACTTAGGCTAATGTGTGTGCTTTGAAAGCTTCTGTAGTATGCTTAGCTTCAAATTTTCTAAGTGTGAAGAACATGTTCAACTTAGAGGAGGGTTTCATTTAAGTTGTTTAATTATTTTGGGTTGATTTTCTTTCATGTTTTGATTTAGTTTAAGTGAAACCTATAATTAATTACTAAGTTATGAAGAAAGGGAAAGAGAAGAGAACTTCTCTTGTCTTCCCTAACCTAAGTAATTTCTAAAGTAGGTTCACATTTTAGTTTTGTTTTGGTGAATGTTTTGATTAAACTTTTTAATTAATCTTATGTTTAGATAAACTCTAAACAAACCTATTGAAAGAGAAAGGCATTTTAAGATTAAATAAAATGAATCAAAATTCACATAACACACATTATTTCATTTCTTTCCCAACATATATAACATGCATATGGGTGGACCCTAAGAATAACTATACATACAAATGAGAGTATTTAACACAAATTATGATGCATAATAAGTAATCCATTTAAGGAAATTTGGAAGTTGAATATGCATAATTTTTCTTAAGTAGAAAGGGGTTTCTTTATCCAAATTTTCACATACACACATGAAAGTAAGAAAGGTATAAGTGAGTATAGCGCCATTATTAACCAGAGGTGTAAGATACAAGACCTACTCAGGGCAACTTAAAACCTAGCATTCTCAGGGTTGTCCATACTAATATACCACTTTCCTTAAATACAAACATGTGTATAAAAGAAATGGAATGAAAACAAAATGAATGCAAAGGTTGTATTAATGGATCCATTTAGTTTATGTAATTTATATAGCATGAAGTTGCACTTAGTGATAGCATGGGGATGAATAGAATGAATTAGTGTATTAGGTCCTTTTCAAATGAACCATATATCTCACCAAATTCCTGTTCAAAATTATAAGAGAGAAAGGAAACCAATGCTAAGCATACCTTTATAATCTTTCACATGCAAACTCATAATTAAAATATAAGTAGCACACTTTTAGATTTGATATTTGATTTATATGTTTTGAAAATATTTGAATTTATTAGTGATAATAGCCATTCATATTTCTACTTTAGCCAACACATGCAAATTTGACATAAAGTAAATAATTTCATTTTTAAAATTGAATTTAAAAAATATGAATGCATGAAACCACATTACATACAAATTTAATATGTTGTGGAAAGATTCAAAGCAATGAAAGAATGTAAACAAGTTCACTTCACTTAAATCCTAAAGACATTCTTATAGAATAAAAAAGTTTAAAATAAATCAAATGGAATTCAATGTGATTTTTTTTTAGTTTGAAGTTTGATTTAATTTTGAAAGGGTGTGTTGAGTT
The DNA here is from genome assembly GCA_021442155.1 of Cymbidium sinense. NCBI lineage: Eukaryota > Viridiplantae > Streptophyta > Magnoliopsida > Asparagales > Orchidaceae > Cymbidium > Cymbidium sinense. Next base: position 47,925,476 of record CM038226.1, read on the forward strand.
TACTGTTCCTAACCCATTCCCACATGTGTTTGATATTTTATTTAATTTTAGATAATTAGATCCATTTTATGCATTAATTAGTTAAGGTATGAATTAACTTAATTACCCTTACACACCACCTTAGAATAATTAATCAAATAATTATGAGCCAATGAGATGACATAAAACTCACAAGGGAATTTAAATTTGCAATGCACCTAATAAGAGAAAGGTCTAATGCAATTTGGCTCACAAATTAAAGGTTAAGCTAAGGGGTTTAATTAACTAATTTCAAAACACCCTTTCACACATATGAATTGGGTTTTGATTTCCTTAATTGAACATAGGTTATTAAACACTTAAGCATCTACCCAAAGTAGGTTAATTAAGTTCTAGAAGATTTTAGAATCTTTAGAAATTAATTAAGAGGATAATTAATGAATTAACCCTTAATTAAGAGAGAATTAGAGAAAGAAGAGGGGGGTTTAGGGAATAGCTTAGGGAAAATGCCCCAAAATTATTCCATAAACCTCATACTTATTGGATCTAAACTTAATCAACCCTAATCATGGATCAAAATCACTAATCACACCTTAATTATACATAAGGTAATTAAGAAATCCATATGCAATTCTTCTAATTAAACCTTCAATAAATCCCAAAAAAACTAGGGGAGACAGAAGTCATCCCCTCATACCCAAGAAGTTTGGGATCAAAGGCTTATTAAAAGGTAATTAGTAAAATGAAGTTTCTAATAAAACCTAAAATCAAAAAAATTAGATTCAAAACCCATTGAAATTAATTTTGAAAATGTTCTAGGTTGAATTATCTTTCCATAGGATTTTATTTCATATTTTTCTGAATTTCATAGAGAGAGTTATTAATTTTAGAAGATCCCTAGATTAATTAAAATTAATTAAAGCATTTTAACTAATCCTAGCTCAAATGGATGCGTACATGGCGCTTTTATCATGTAGTGAGGGATTCACTTAAATGTCAAATCTAAAAAGATGGTTGGCGACAGATGTGGTTTGATCTCTACCGTCCGATCAAAGGTCAGATTGTCAGAGATCTCCTCGTGATTTTAAAAAGGATATAAAGAAATCTAAATGTGAGAATTATCTTTGTCCCATCCAAAATGCGTGGATGGACAGGAGATCTCCCAAGTTCTTCCAACCTTGATCAACAGAGACCATCCATGATCTAGGGGAAGATCCAAGCTCAATTGAGCTCGATTTAAACCAAACTTAACCCACACCATCTAAAGCCAAAGAGTGACATATCCAACTGATGAGATTCACTTGAATTGAAAATTTTCTCATAAAGGACCAACACCTCCTATGCTAGGTGGTCGAAAAAGTTCATACCTCACCGGCACCCGATTCCCTTGGAGAAGCTTTATCTGGTTGAGACAAAACTATGTTGCATGAACTAGCTCTTGATGTTATGTGAATTGCTCTATGGACTAACTCCCCTTGCTCCCTTTCACCCAACTCCTCCTGTAAAAGCTTGTGCACTGCTCAGCTCCTACAAAAGGTAATTGAAGTAGAATTAAGTGAAAGGAAGTTTGAATATGAGAGGAGCTCCCCTATTTTTTGAGGAAGAAAATTGAGAAAGCTTGATTTCAATTCTCCCCTAGGAAGCTTAGGATTTCTCTTTGATGGCTCCTCACACTCTCTAGGGTTTAGTCGAATTAAGGGAAGATGGATTTGAATTCAATTAGGGGGATTATATCTCCCCCTTGAACGATCGAATGGCCGCAAGCCATTATGTCATGTTGATCCAATTGATCACAATGGGATGATTGTTTGATCAGTTAGATGCTTGCACATGGTTGGTTTGAGGCCTTGAATGGAATGCCAACCTCTCATGTGCTTGAAATTGAGTGGGAGATGGAGTTTGAATTAACCATTTTGACCCATGGGGTTGGGTTTGGTCTTGGGGCCATGCAACCAAACTCATTGGGTTGGGTGCACCACTTTCATTAGGTCCCTTGAGCTTTTAGGAAAGCCTCATGGATATGAAGAGGGTATGACTAAATTACATGGATTAAGCCAAAATTATTTTATGGCCTAGGGTAGAATGGTCATTTTGCTGATTTTTTTATTTGGGTATATGTGGAGAAACTAGGTTTGGCCAAGTTTCATGAGATTTGAATTCATTTGATAGGATTTGGCTCATGTTGACTCATTTAGGTCAAAATGGGTCAACTTAAAGTCAAGTTGATAAATTGGTCAAATTGGGTCAAGGGTTGGGTCAAGTTCATATGACCATTTGATTTGAAATGTTTTGGTTTGGTTTGATTCAATTTGTTATGGTTTTGAATTTGGGTCATATGACTTCATTTAGGTCAAATGGGTCAAATTGACCTATTTGACCCATTTGACTTATTTGAGGTAGGTCAAGGGTATGTTTAGGTTAGTCATATGGAAATATCTTTATTTCCAATCAATTTTGGCTATGTTCAAATTTGGCTCAACATGACCTTTAGGTCAAGTTGGGTCTAAGGTCAATTGGGCGGTCTAGTTATCATGAGGCTTTGGTCAAGTTTCACAAGTGATTTGGAATGAACTTGACCCATTGGTTTGAATCAATTTGGCTTAGATCAAGTTTTGAAATATTTTGACTTTTTAGGTCAAGTTGTGTTAACTTGGATCAAGTGGCCAATTGGGCTAGGTTAGGCTCAAATATTGGCTTGGTCAACTTCAAACATAAGTCATGAATGAACTTAGATTAATGGTTTCAATCAATTTGGCAATCAATTTATCATGGGGTTTTTTTCATTGACTTGGTCAACCCTTAGGTTTGACTTGGTTTGACCCAATTTGATTGATCATCCCATGATGATTATTGATCATGAGAGGCATATGAGTTTGGTTCAATCTAATTTGGTTAGGATTATAATTTGGCTCAGGTACTTTAGGTCAAGTGCCTAAGTGGGTCAAAAAGCTGGTCAACTTGATTTTGGTTGATTGATCTTGTATATAGACTCATGATTGAAATATAAATCCATTTACAAGTGGTTTGAAGTCAAATGGGTTTTGATTCATTTGACAATTCCATATTCAATGGAAGGATATGAAAGGATTTTGGCTTTGATTATTGAGCTAGGTTTTGATTGTTTGGTTGAAGTTTCGATTTATATATGAACTCATGATTGTAGGATTAATTGAATCATGAGAGAAAATCAAGAGTTTGACTTGATTTGAAATTGATTTGGCTAAGTTCAAGATTTTGACTTGGCTTAGATTGATTTGAGTTTGATTTTTGGAATTGATTTTGATTGATTGAATTTATATTTCATTTATAGATGTGAATATAAATTGATCATGAGAAAATTTCAAGTATTTGAAGTGGTTTAATCATGATTTGGGCTAAGTCCATTAAAAAGGGCTTAAAGGACTTAGTAAAATTTTGGAGTTTGAAATTTGAATTTTTTATTTTAGGATGATTGATTTATATTTATATTTCATTTATATATGTAAATATAAATGAGAATATAAATGAATTTTGAGAAAATCTCATGACTTTGAGATGGTCTGATCAAGATTTGGGCTAAGTCCATTAATGGAAAATTAAGGACTTAGGAAAATTTTAAATTGAGAATTTAATTTGAGGGTTTGATTGGATTGATTTATATCTATATTTCATTTATATATATGAATATAAATGAGAATATAAATGAGTTTGAGAAAATACCGTGAGTTTGAATTAGTTTAGAGTTGATTTTGGCTAAGTCCATAATTGGAAAATTCAGGGACTTAGAAAACTTTATGAATTGATTTGGAATTTTAAGTTTAGTTTGACTGGTTTGAATTTATATTTTATATATATATATATGAGAATATAAATGAATTATGATAAATTTTCAAAGATTTGACATGGTTTTGATCATGGTTTTTAAGTCCTTAAGGAAAGATTAAGGACTTAAGAAGATTTGAACTTAGGAATTTTTGATGGATTTTGGTTATGGGTTTCAATCATAGATTTCAATCATGGATTTTGATCATATGGATTTGATTTGGATTTGGAGAAAATCAAATAGAAATGATTTGGAATTTGACTTGAAAGAAGAAAAGTGAGGAATGGTTTAAGCTAAGGGTAGGCAATTTTCCAAACATCCCATGACCTACTAACTCTTTCTATGCCTTCTAGTAGGTGTCCACCTAATCACTAAATGTGTCTTAAGACTAAGGAACTCTTAAAGATCTAATTAAAGTCCTATGTCTAAGATGGAGGGGGTTGAGAGCTCATTCTAAAATGAGGTCAATAATTACACTATTTTGACAAACACGAAGCTCATAAGATCATGATCGAGGTACATTCAAGTCTATGCGGAGCACATTAATCTGGTCTTAAGATGAAGGCAAAGATCAAGAGACTAGGATACTACTATCCTTCGATGATTACAGACTGCATGGATGTAGCTAAGAGATGCCACCAATGTCAAATACACGGTGTAGTCTTGCACCAACCACCCAACATTCTACACCCTACATTGGCCTCATGGATATTCTAGTGTTAGGGTATTGACATAGTGGGTCTGATTGATCCTCCTTCTTCTAAGGGTCATCGATTTATCCTAGCTACCACTGACTACTTTTCTAAGTGGGTGGAGGCAATCCCACTTAGAAAGATGTCCAATTTTTTCAAGAATCATATCGTATATAGGTTTGGGTGCCTCGATGAATTATATCCAATAATGGTATTACATTCAAGAGCACTAAGATCAACCACTTCACAAGGAGACATGGTATAGATTGGAGATACTCCACTATCTACCATCCTAGGGTGAATAGCTTAGCTGAAGCATTCAACAAAACTCTCATCCGGATACTAAAGAAGACACTCAATGATAATAAGCGATAGTGGCATGAACAGCTAGTTGAAGCCTTGTGGGCATACCGCACCACATAGGACTCCAACTCAATCTACCTCATTCTCTTTAGTCTATGGGTCTAAAGTCATTTTACCCTTAGAAGTTCAACTCCCATCACTAAGGATAGCAATGGGTAAAATCACTCAGAATGCCAAGTCAAGTTAGAAGAGGTCAAGGTTTGAGGAGAGACACGCATGGGTAAACCTCGAGTTGTATAAAGTCAAAATGATTCAGCTCACAACAAGCTGGTCTGCCCTAGAGCTTTTCAAGTAGAGAGCTTATTTTAGTTCTAAGGAGACCAATTTTTTGCTATCGAAAGATGGAAGGCAAGTTTGAACCTACTTGGGAAGGCCCTTTTGTCATAGAGAAGGCCTACCAAGGAGGATCTTATCAACTTATAAATTATAAAGGGGAATATCTAATGCTTCCAATCAATGTGCTCTATTTGAAAAAATACTACCCATAAAATCATGTTTGAAAACAATTATCCTAAAAATTCTATTTTAATTCATGAAAATATTCTCTTCATTCGAAGCATTGTTTGCTTGTTTACAAATCTGTCACACGTGTTTTAGGGTAGGTGTAAGAAAACCCAAGAGGCAATCTATCCTTCTTTCATAACATGAACACAAATTGAAAATGATTCCCCATCGCTACTAGAGTAGGTGTAAGAGAACCCAAGAGGCATCCTATTTTGACTAGCATGGCTAAGTTAGGTGTAAGAGAACCTGCATCCTTCTTGGTGGGATCACAACTACCATTCATGGCACCATTTCATCAACTCTTAAGCGTGTTTTAGGATAAGTGTAAGAGAACCCAAATGACATCCTATCCTCCTTAAACACAAACACAAACACATATCATTTATCTTGAACTACTTTGATGTGGGAGCAAGTCCCTATGGCACTCACCCTTTAGCTACTCTAAGTCAGGCTGACATGCTACTTTGCTAGTGTGTCACCCTACTGGTCATTTGTATTGAAGATGTGAGTCCTCATGCTTTCTTCTCAACTTGACCATTACAAACTTATGAGCGCCTTGTTAGTTTGGTAGGCCTCACTGCACCGGTAAGCTACCTCACTTTGACTTTATTTAAGAGGATGTAAGCCTACACACTTTCTTCTTGAACTAGCCATCATGCACTGACTAGGTCAAGTATATTTGAGGTTTAGGATAAGTCCCCAAGTGGCTATTCTTGAGTTGATATAAGTCTCCTAGTGGCATTCACTTAGTAGTCACTCTAGGTCGGATAACACCTATCGAGCCGAAGACAGACTATCTCTGCAATCAGTTTTGTTGTAGTAGGATGAGAGTCACCGATGCTTTCTTCCTAAGCTCATTGTCACAAATCGATGGGCACTTTAGGTTGGTTGATATTTGTTATACTGATAGTGACTCACCCGGTGGATACACCATTCTTGGCAGATATGAGTCTCCACTCTTTCTTCTTGAGTTGGTCACTGTATACGTATAGACATTATCTTCTTCAGGGATCAAGATAAAGCCCTTAGTGGCCCCTTCCCTGCGGGCACTCTACTTGGATCATGTCCTTTATGACCCCATTTAGACACTACCCAAGCTATTCTTGGATTGGACAGTCCCCCTTTCCTAGTAGCCACCCCTGTGGTTGGCGAATTCATTCAACGGATACACAGATTCTCCCTTGGACCAGTAAATTTGAGATAGGTCTAGGCTGATATAAGCTCCTTCTCAGTATGATCCTTTGCAAACCAACAGGGTCAATGATAAACAAACAAACAAATGAACAAATAAACAAATTTATTCTCTTGTAGATTAGGAATTCAAGCACCCAACGACTCCTTTCCCAAGTAGCCATCCTATCTTTAAGGTCGCCATTCCCCTATAGGAATCTACACACTTGAGTAGAGTGTCATCGTCAAGACTCTCAAGTGCCCTTAGTCGGTTCAATCTATTTAGCCAAAAATAGGTTGCCCCCATAATCATTTTTCTTTGAAAGATGTAAGTCTTCTATGCATTCTTTCTAGCATGACTGTTACAAACCGACGGGTAACCCTAGGTCGGGTTGACATGTTACCTTGCTATTGTGTCACCCCAGTGGTCTTTTCTTTGGAAGATGTGAGTAGTCAGCACAAGGTTGGGTTCAATCCACAGATCACCCCAGTGACTTATCCCTACTTTAGAGGATGTAAGTCAACTACACTTTCTTCCTAGTACAGCCGCTGCACACCAAAAGGACATCCCTTTAATTGGATAATCCTTCTATGTGGTTGGTAGACTACCCCTTTGGATTGATAAATCTGAAGTAGGCCAAGGCCAACATGGCCCCTACTCAGTGTGGTCCATCGCAAGCTAATAAGGGTCTATCTCAAAATTCAAAATTTAAAATTCAAAATAAAATCTTTCCAAGCTCCCCAGTGGAGTCAAATTAAACAATCAAATCAATCATCTTCTCCTCAGTGAGATGCATATATTTCCAATCTCCTTAGTGGAGTCATTTCAATCCAACCCAAACTTGCTCCCCTAGTGGAAGGTTCACCTTTCTATCCCTAGTGGATTCCAAATTCTAATCCCCAGCAGATTTCACAGCCTCTTATCCCCAGTGGATAACTTGAGTCTTTTCCCCTTGTGGAAGGCTCACATACTCAATCCCTAGTGGATTCCTCCTTTGCTCTCTTATATTTTTGACATAAGTATAGTCGCATTGCACTAAAATCATGATTCGTTCAACACCATGGGTTTAGGAGTAGATCATTTTTGTTAGTGCTTGTGATCGTTCGAACGTTGTTGATCATCTCTGTCAACACCAATACATGTCATCTACCTTGTCAATCACATCACACCTATTGGGCGCCCTTTATTGACCTCACTTTTGGAGTGACCTCTTGACTTCTCCATCTTAGACATAGGACTCCTCTAGACACTAAGATTTTCTTAGTCTTAAGACACTTCTAGTGATTAGGTGAATAATTAACCTAACCCTAGAGACTTAGAAGTGTTAGCCATAGGAATAGGATATGCCTTGGGGGTATTAGGAGGACTTGCCTACCCTATAGCTTGAACCCAATTCTTGCTTCCTTCTTTCAAACCAAACTTCAAATTCAAATCCAAATCTAAATCCAAATTCCAAATTCTAAATCATGAATTAATTCTAAGTCAAATGATTGGAACCCATGATCAATTCTGAATTCAAAACCTTCCTATGCCTCATGAATCATATCCATAAGCTTAGCCAAACCCTTCAAATCAACCCAAAGCCAAGTGATTTCTTCATAAATCACTTATTCCATCATTTATATTCATAATTATAAATGAAATTGGCATCCAAATCATCCAAATCAAATGAATATAAATCTAACCAAATTGAAACCCCTTTTCCAAACTTTTTGACCTACCTTAGCCAAATTCACAATCAAATCACTCCTAATTCATATGATTTTCTCATGGATCATTTATATTCTCATTTATATTCAAAAATATAAATGAAATATAAATTCAAATGACCAAAATCAAATTAGTATAAATTCAAAACTCAAATCCAAACCTAACTTACATCCTTTAAGCCAATTTCCTGGACTTAGCCAAATCATTCTCAAACCAATCCAAACTCTTGGATTTTCTCTTCAAACAATCACTTCTTAAATCACATTACTAAACATAAGCATAAACTACAATCAACAAACTAAAATCAAACTAACCCAAATCAAACTCATGTTCATCCTTTTGACTTGAAATTGTCAAATGAACCAAAACCCATTTGACTCCAAACCACTTGAAATTAGATTTATATTTCCATCATAACTCCATATGTGAGTTCAACCAAACTTGAATCAAGTCTTGATCAAGCCAATTGACCCATTTAGGCTCATTTGACCCAAAGTGAGCTAAAGCACATTTTTAACTAAGTTCTAATACAACCTAAATTAGAATGAACTAACCCATCCAAGCCTCCCATTGTGATCAACAATCATCCTAGAATGATCAATTACTCAAATTGGGCCAAACCAAGTCAAAATTAGCATTTGACCAAGTCAACATTAACCCAAATGAAACCCAAACAAGCCAAAATTCATCAATGATCCAAATTGATTGAAACCATTGATCTAAACCAATCCATAATCAATGATAGAACGTGACCAAGTCATCAATTGAACCAAGCCAAGCCAAATTGGCCACTTGACCTAAGTTAACCCAAATTGACCTAAAAAGCCAAAATGGGTCAAATCTTGATCTAAGCCAAATTGATTGCAATCAATGGCTCATGTTCATTCCAAATCACTTATTGAACTTGACTAAAGCTTCAATTGACCAATTAGACCCAACCTAGCCCAATTGATCATGAACATAACTTGACCTAAAAGGTCAAATCAACTTGAAATCAAACCAAATCAAAATTGATTAAAACAAAATCTTACAATATAACTCAAATGATCAACCAAGTCTAAACCAACCCATGACCTAACCCAATTGGGTCAAATGGGTCAAATTGGTCAACTTGACCCATTTGACCTAAGTGAACCTAAATGAACCAAAACTAAATCTAAACCAAATTAAACCAAACCAATGATACCCATAGGCTCCAAATGATCATTTAAACTTGACCTAACCATGGTTTGACCCAAATTAAATAACCAATTGGTCAACCTAACTCAATTTGCCCCAACTTACCTAAATGGGTCAAATTGAACCAATTCAAATCAAATGAACTCCAAATCACTTAAATTTGGCTCAACCCATTTTTGAATCATTTAAAATCTGTCCAAATCAAACTCATACCCAATTGACTACTTTGCCCTTAGGTCAAAGGGTATCCTATGACCAAATTCACTTGGAATTTGGCCATTTCTTTCTCAAGGCCACTTGCCATCCTTCTAGTGGTCCACATGGGCACCAAGGAGGATGGTGAACATGACTCAATGAGCTTGGGTCAGCCATGACCCAAGGCAAGGTCAAACTAACCTCTCCAAGGCCAAATCGACCTCTCCAAGGTCGGCCATGGCTCATAATTACTTGGATAATTATGTTAAAGTGGAATAAGTAGGGGGTAATTAATTGATTTAATACATACCTTAACCTAAACAAAACATAAAATCAACCTAATTATTCTAAAATTAAACTAAACCAATTCACACATGGGGGAAATGGGTTAAGACCACCAAACCCTTTTCATATTTCTTAAGTCAAATTAAATTCAAAAATAGAAATCTCCTTAAAGAATTTTGATTCATTTTAAATAATCCTATTTTATATGATTGTCCTTAGGAACTAATTGTGTGAATGAAGTCATGTTCTTACATCCCTTTATTTCTTTCCAAGCATGCTAAATATTATTTTCCATGAAATCATGTATTCATTTCATTTAAAAATCAATCAAATAAAATGTTTAATGGATAAAAAATCCCTCTTTTCTACATAACAAAAACATGCATTAATGATCCAATTAACAAAATAGAAAATTCAAATCTTCAAATCACATCCCTGAGCATTCATCATCAAAGTGTGCTAAGATTGTATGCATATATAGGTATGCTCAGGATTACTCATATGCATGGTATACATGGTGGAGAAAAATAAATGGGTGTGTGTTATGTGGTAGTAATCCACCCTAACTAATCCTAAGATGCCTTTCTTATTGAATAGGGCTATTTAGTGCAAATCTAAACTTAGGGTTAATTAAAACACATAATAAAATATTCACTAAAGCAAAATCATTAATGAATCTACCTCAGAAATGCTTTAAGGTAGGGATGAAAGAGAAGTTCTCTTCCCTTCCCTTCTCTTCTCTTCATAACATTTAGTTATTAAGTGTAGGTTCATTCAAACCAAATCAAATCAGCAGCTAAAATTGACAAATCAACTAATTCACTTGAAATGAAATAACCATCAAAATTGAATCTTTCACACTTAGAAAATTCCAACCTTAAAGCCTAGTTAAGACATGCCACACAAGCCTTAAATGACTCACACATTAGACTAAGTCACCATTTCTAGCTTTAAATTAGGGTGGTACATGGTTAGATAAATGTTTTTTTTTGTGGTGTAATATTTTAGACTAGATGTTTGGGTGTATGTGCGTAGACTACATGATAGGGAAATCTTAGCCTAATCCTATTTTCTACAGGGGGTTGTGCATAAATGGCACTATAATAAAAATATAAATACTTTTTTCTATGTAGGTTGCTTATACCCCTAAGCATTTCCCAAAGTAGGCAGGTGGACTTGGTTACCCATATGTGGGGTGCTAAGTCCAACTTATTCATATAACTGCTTGGGTTGTGTGGTATGTTTTAACTAACTTTTGTTTATAGGTTTAGTTAGATTTACCTTTCCCATTTTGATGTAAATTTTGCAATTAAGATTTAGAATGAATGTTATGGGGGATTAAGGTGAACATTGGTTATAAGACCAATTACCATGTAATGTAATGAGCAATCATATTCCAATCAAGCCAAAAAGAAGAAAGAAAAAGAAGCAAATCAAAATGAAGAAATGAAGAATGAAGACCCCCATAACATGTATTCCTTTTAATTGTAATTATTCATTTGTAATCTGGGTAGTATAAAGGTAGAGCTCACCCACATTTCTTTTCGGGTTATACGGTAGTACCCGACTGCACTAGCCTCTTATTTTTTTCCATTAATTTTATAAATTGATTGATGTTATGTTTATGATTTTTCAATTAGGATGACATGATTTTCCTAGTTTCTTAATTGTCTGATGGTTGTTGAATGGCCTGGATGCAATTAGGCTCTTAAGAAAAAATAAATTTTTTATCCAATAAATCAACTCAAAATTAAACTAAATAATTCATAACCTCACCTAAAGCCTAAGACATAAATCAAGATAATAAAAGATTTAGCAACCCCTTAGCTGGATGTTTTATGTCTCATATCATGCATAAATCATATTATCTCATGCTTTCCAATGGAGGGCTTCGACCTTTGCAAGAAAAAATGGCTTGACCTTTGAGAGCCATGGTGAAAACACACCTCCTTCTTTTTGATTTTGGCCCATAATCAATTTCTCATACATTAGACATATAAAATCTCATAGCTTGTGTTAAATAAAAATGTCCAAAAAATCAAAATAAAATTTGACAAAATTTGCATTAGATTTAAGTCATTATTCATGCCCTTCATGATCTAGTCTCTTAGGGAGTGTGTTTAAGGACTTAATTTTCTTTCTAATAAACAACAGATTAGCCATCTTGCAAAGCATAAGACTTACTTTACATGTATTTGAAATCATAGGAGGAGTTAATTGGCAATCACTCCAGGCGATTGTAAGTCCAACAGTCAAGTGGTTTTACTCTCTCTCTCTCTCTCTCTCTCTCTCTCTCTCTCTCTCTCTTATGGAGGTAAACCATACACCCACTTTCACCTTAGATTTAGGTCATTCTTTGGCCCTCGCCAAGGCTCCCTAGATTTAATATTTGAGATTTATGTTTCCCTTAGGGGCTACAAGCATAAATCCTCACCTCTTAGGCATTTCTACAATCTTGTATTATGGAATTGTAAGCCCTGGATTTCTAATAAAAATTTAACTCAAAATTCTCCTCAATTTTAAAAATATAAAGTCAATTATAGGATAGTTTGGGATGCTCACTAGGCTTCCTAATACCATGAGTATGCCCTACTCATCTCTCTTTGGTTTCGATAATAACTCTCTCCTTTTGATCAATCCCACTTGATTTTCTAAAATAACCAATTGATTGATAGTCTATCTTTAAAATCTTTGGAGACAAATCATTTACCTTGATATTCTTAAGGAATCTTTTTGAGGATCTTATGGGATGCCTTCCTTCGTAACTTGGCTTAAAATAAAACCTACTTTACTTTTTCATGTAAAGTAGGAGAAAGATCTCTAGTACATACAAAGACTCATCATTCCTTAGGAGTTCTCATTAGGTGATTAGGTCCATTTCAGGATAGTGACTTCTATCTCTTGAGATAGTATACTATTCCTTAATGTCATACCCAATCACCCTAATGAGTACATCTGTGGATCTGCGTGGTGTCCCCTCACATAAACACACACATAACATCACACCAACACAAAAAAATAAAACACTCATATTTTTTTTGGCAACTCCACTAGGGAGTGTTCCTCTCTCCATCTTTGGTAAACGATCGTTGTCTCCAAGTATCAATAGTGAATTTGTATATCATATGAATTTGAGACTATCCTTCTCTTTCATTGGCACTTAGCTCATTTCAATCTTAAGTTAAGCTAGCCAACATCCTTTAGGTTTTAGGACCTCACTCTATGTAGTCAACACCTATTGTGAAAATAACCAAAATAACCTTGAACCTCCTTACCATCTCATGGTAAGGTAATGAGAAAATAAATCCTTTATAAAAATATCATTTTTCAAAATCAATTTCACAAAGTTCACATGGTAAAACATTTGCACAAAATTTTTTCACAATAACTTAACCCCATCTAATAATCCTGGGGATTAATACATGTAGGTTCTTTTCAAAACCCAAAATCAAAATCATCTTTCAAAAGCATATATTTGAAAATGAACATCTTCATTCAACATACCCAATTTATTGAATGAAGGTTTTATTTCCAAATAAAATAATGTCATAAAAATTGAAACTCCATTTAATATATCTCACATATCTTGAAGTTGGAGTTTCTTTCTTTCAAAAAGCACAAATTTGAAAATAAGGATCTTCATTCAATATATCCAAATTTATTAAATGGAGGTTTCATTTTCAAATAAAATTACACCATTTGAAACTCCAGTCAACACATTCCACATATGTTAAGTTAGAATTTCCTTCTTTTTAAAAAATAATAATCACACACAAAAATTTCATCTTTGAAAAATAAAATATGATTTAATTCCATTTTACATATCCAAATTTGTTAAATGGAAATCTCCTTTGTAAAAATCATGAAAGTCAAAATATATTGGAATTCCATTTGACATACCCAAATTTGTCAAATGAGAGTTTCATTTTTCAAAAAGAAAATTGAAAATAAATTGGATTCTATTTAACATACCATATTTGTCCATTTTTCAAAATAAATTTGGAATTTATTTAGCATACACAAATTTGCTAAATAATGATCTCATTTTCAAAATCAAAACCAAACACATTTGGGCTTATTTAGCATACACAAATTTGCTAAGTAAAGATCCCATTTTTAAAATCAAAACCAAAACACATTCCCTACTATCTTCCTTTGGATTCCAAAATAAGTCTTTCCAATTAAACTTTCCTAATTGATTTTCCAAAATAGCCAATCCTTTGATAGTATTAACCATGTAATCTTTGGAGATAGTAATTGAATACTTTTATCGAGATTGTTCTTAGAAAATTTTATTTCTTAGGAAGTAATTAACGATGGAGGCTTTCCTCCATAGGAATAAATCTCTGGTATATTCAATGACCCATCATGCCTTAGGAGTCCTTATTAGGTGATTAGGTCCATTATAGGGTGATGTCTCTATCTTTCAAGATAGTGTATCATACCTCAATGTCATACCCAATCACTTCAATAAGTGTCCCGCACGATCTACATGGTGTCCACTCACATCCAAAAATAAACACCATAAAGTGGTACCATTTATGATTATGGTTCTTTGCTTTCTTTCTTCACAATTTGGAAAATTCATCTTCACCCATTTGGAGTAACCTAGAATGAATTGGAGGATCAATCGGACCCACTATGTCAGTACCCCAACACTTGAATGGGCATGAGGCAAAAGTTAGATGTAGAATGTTGGGTTGGTTGGTGTAAAACCACTCCATGTACTTGTCATTAGTGGCAATGGTTCTCTACATCCATGCAATCAGTGATCATCATCAACCAATCAAACCTAAGTCACTTGATTTTTGCTTTCATCTTGGGATCAGAATGATGAGCTCAGTTCCACATAATCTTGACTGCACCTCGATCATGACCTTACAAGCTTTATTCTTATCTAAACTGTGTAACCACATATGATCAAAATATCATCAGTACAAGAAATCATAAATGAGGGTGTAGGAGTGTGCCCTCTGCCTTACTTAATGGACTAAAGGATTCTCTTGAAATAGTTTGCCTTTACTTAGATAGTCAATGAAGGGTTTCCTCCAATCTAGCTCTTTATCTTTTTCAACAATAGCAACCTCCCCTTTAAAAGTGTATTTATTGATGAGTTTAATGTCAATATGAGGTAATATTTGTCTATTGTGAACTTCTATTAATATGGACTCATCTTCTGGACATGCCAACTCTTTGGCGATCTTGGATAAAGCATTAGCTATGAAATTTTATCCTTGAGGGATCTTATAAATTATGACCTCTAGGATCTTAGCTAGAAACTCCATGGTGTACTTATGGTAGTGATGGAGTTTGGGCTTCAAAACCTTAAAGGACTTAGCGATCTGGTTGACAACTAGCTGTGAATCTCCAAAGATACTTATACTTTGGATGCTTAATGAGATGGTTAACTCCAGACCACTGATTAGAGCTTCATATTCAACTTTGGTGTTGGTGAAAAGTTTCAATAGATGGTATGAGAATCTCATCATATTGAAGTTTGGTGTCAAAAGGACTATCCCTTCCTCTGCCTTACCTGGGAGAGTAGATTATGGTTCTTGTCCTCTTTGTGAGGAAGTCACACCATCAAAGAGCATCTCCCAATAGTAAATATTTTCACACCCCAAATTAATGATTTGTTCATCAGGAAGATTATCATTAAGCAAGAAATCTACAAGATGTGGATGTGCTATCAAGAAGTTTGTGTTCACTGTACGGAGGGGTACGAATATGATGTCAAACTATGATAAAATCATGGTCCATCGTGCCAACTATCTAGATAGCATCAGTCGTGTCATGAGATATTATAGTAGATTGACTCCATAAATCAAGTTAACTTTGTGGTAGAGCATATAATGCCATAGCTTCTAGGCTAAGAAGATCAAAGCTAGGCAATGCTTCTCAATGGGTGGATAGTTCACCTCAGTAGGTATTAGATGACAATTGAGATAGTAAAGTGCATTCTCTTTTCCCTCGTCATTGGCTTGGGCCAACAAAGCACCAATGGAGCTGTCTAAGGTAGTAGCGTAGAGTATGAAGGTTTTGCCCAGGATAAGGGTCACTAGGATTGATAGCATCATAAGATATTGCTTGTTACTTTCAAATGCATGTTAACATTTATCATCCCACTTGAACTTTGCATATTTCTTGACTAGTTATGAGAATGGCCTAATAGGTTGGTTATAAAATATCTTAAATACACCAACCTCCCTTGGGTGGGTTAGACTGAGTTGATCTCAATATGATGATCTCTAGGACCAGAAACTTCCCTGAAGTTACTTCGAATGAGCACTTCAAAGGATTCATTTATAGTAATATTATCTTAATCACTCAAAAAATACTCTGAAGTCGAAGAGGTAGTCTTCCTTTTTCTTTACTTTTGACCATGAGATTGTCGCAAGTAGCATCGACTTGGGTGAATGAGTTCATAAAAAATTTATCTCTTGGCCCATGGGTACATGGTGCCAACATTTTGGAGGCTGAAAGGCATGACTTTAAAATAATAAATTCTGATTGGGGTTCTATAAGTAGTGTTTTTTTCATCTTCAGGTGCCATCTTTATTTGGTTATATCTAGATGAGCCATCCATGAAGGAGAAGACTGCGTAAGATGTATGCCCACCATCAGTTTGAGTATTAGTAATGAAAATTCATCTTTTAGACATACCTTGTTAAGATCCCTAAAGTCGATGCCTATGTGAATTTGGTCATTCTTCTTCTTAACCGTGATGGCGCTGGACAACCAGATGAGATATTTTTCTTCCTGGATGAAACCAGTTGTGGTGTTTATTTTTATGTTGGGGGTTTTGTGTGTATATGTGAGGGGATACCACACAGACCCACAGATGTACTTATTAGGATGATTGGGTATGACATTAAAGAATAGTGTACTATCACGAGAGATAGAAGTCACTACCCTATAATGGACCTAATCACCTAATAAGGACTTCTAAGGCATGATGGGTCTTCAAATATACTAGGAATTTTTTCCCTACATTACATGGAAAAGTAAAGTAGGGTTTATTTAAACTGGGTTCATTAAGTTCTCTATGGAGGCAAGCCTCCATAGTTAATTACATCTTAAGGAAAATGAATGCTTTAAGAATACTCTTGATAAAAGTAGGCAATTCTTATCTCCAAAGAATTCAAAGATAAGGCTATCAAAGGATTAGTTGTATTTTTGAAAATCAAGTGGGATAGATCAAAAGGAAAGAGCTCTTATCAAAACTAAGGGAGATGAGTAGGGAATACTCATGATACTAGGAAGCCTAGTGAGCACTCCAATCTATCCTATGGTTGGGCTTTATACATTTGTATTTGAGAAGATTTATTTGTTTGAGTTGAATTTTTATTAGAAATCTAGGACTTATAATTCCATAATACAAGATTATGGAAATGCCTAAGAGGTGAGGATTTATGCCTGTAGCGCATAAAAAAATAGCAACCTCAAATCCTAAATCTAGGGAGCTTTGGCGAGGTCCAAAGCACGATCTAAATCTAAGGCAAAAATATTATGGGGGTCTTCATTCTTCATCCTCCATTCTTCACTCTTCATCTTTCATTTCTTCATTTTTTTTTTGGTTTGCTCCATTTCTTTCTTTCTTTTGGCTTGATTAGGATGTTGTTTGCTCCAAGGGCGTCACATGGTATACAAGTCATGGTCTTCTAACCAATGCTCATCCTTAATCCCCATAACACTTATCCTAATCTTAATGGAAAATTTACATGAAAAGGAAGGAAAGTAAATCTAGCTACACCTGCAAAACAAATGTTAACTAAACACACCATACAACCCAAGTAATTATAGAAATAATTTGGACTTAGCACCCCCACACATGGGTAACTAAGTCCACCTATCCTAACTTGGGTTATGCTTAGGGGCTGAGTAACCTACACAACAAAAAGTATTTATATTTTTATTACAACGACCTCTTCAAGCACAACCCCTTACATAAAACATGATTAGGCTAATATCATCCTAACATTCAGGCTATGCACATACACCCTAATATCTAGTCTAAAATAATACATCATAAAACTAAACATTCATCAAACCATGCACCGCCCTAACATAAAGCTAGAAATGGTGACTTAGCCTAACGTGCATGTGTTAGAGCTTGTGTGGTATGTCCAAACTAAGCATTAGGGTTATGATTTGCTAAGTGTGGGGGATTTAATTTATAAAAGGATGATTTCTCTTTAAGTGGTTTAGTTGATTTGGGGATTTTTACTTAGTATTTTTCTTTTATTTCATATAGCCTACACTTAGCAACTAAGTATTATAAAGAGAAGAAAGATAGAGAGTCTCTCTTTTATCTCTACTTTAAGTCATTTCTAAGGTAAGTTGTTTAATGAATTTCCTTTCATGAATGGTTTAATATATGTTTTAATTAACCCTAAGTTTAGATTTAATCTAAATAACCCTATTTAATAAGAAAAGCATCTTAGGATAAATTAGGATGGATTACTATCACATAACACACACTCATCCATTTCTTTCCATCATGTATATCATGCATATGAATAATCTTAAGCATACCTATACATGTAATGTAAATCTTAGCATACTTTGATGATGAATGCAAAGGAATGTATTTTGAAATTTATAATTTTCATTTGTTAATTGAATTATGAATGCATGTCTTTTTTATGTAGAAAAGAGGGATTTTTCATTCATTAACTAAACACACATTCACATGTAAAAGTCTTAAGTGAGTATGGCGCTATTATTTTCTACACCCGGGGCGTAAGGTTCAAGACCTACTTAGGGCTACTTAAAGCTTCACAGCCCCGGGATATCCAGACTAATATACCACTTTTCTTAGATACATGTAAATGTTTGAATAACTATAAGGATAGGAAAATCCATGCAAAAGTTATGTTTTATTTATTTATTTATTTATTTTTATTCTTTATTCATTGGTGCATTATACATGCATATGTATAAGAGTTTTAAGTGAGTACGACACCATTATTTTCTACACCATGGGTGTAAGGTAGACCACTTAAACTTAAGTCTCTAGATTGATATACCACTTTTCTCAAATACATATGAATGTACAAAAAAAAAAAAAATGGATAAGGAATCTTGCAAGAAATTATGTTTGATTTGGTTATATGATTTATATGTGTATATGAAAACCCTTCCTAAGTCTTAACATGGAGATGCATAGGAATAGATTAGGCAAGTGTTGTGTTCTTTTCAAATGAACTATACACTTGCAAATCCTATGTGAATCCATGTTGAGAGAAGGAAATAGAACTTCATAGTACACATCTTATACTATCATCACATGCAACCTTATAAGTATTTGTAATTAGCATTACTTCATTTGTAATAATTGATTTATAGGTTTTGAAAATAGTTTTTAATTTAATAGTGGTAATAGCCACTCATATTCTTAATTTTAGCCCACCTATGCAATTTGACATAAAAGGAAAACATTTTATTTAATTAATTTTTAAAAGAGATGAATGCATGATTTCATATGGAAAACAATATTTAGCATGATTGGAAAAAAAAATAAAGAAATGTAAACACATGATTTCATTCACCTCAATTAATTCTTTGGGATAATCATATTAAATAAGGCTATTTAAAATGAACCAAAATTCTTTAAAGGAATTTTTATCTTTTATCTTTGAATTTGATTTGATTTAAGAAATATGAGAGAGGTTTGCTAATCCTAACCCATTTCCCCATGTGTGAATTAGTTTGGTTTAATAAGGAAAATTTAAGTTGACTTTATGTTTTGATTAGGTTAAGGTATGAATTAAATATCCCTTACCTATATCACCTTAAATTAATTAACTAATTAATAATAAGCCAATATGATATGCAACCACATGAAAAGTAAATTTGCAATGCTCTTAAGAAATGAAAGGGGCCTAATGCAATTGGCTTATGATTAATAATTAATTCAGCTTACGGGATCTCACTTAATTACTCTTATGATTTTTTCACACATGTGAGCTAATCATAATTTCATTATCTCTCACCTTAGGTTATTGAACACCCAAGGAGCTACCCAATATCAATTAAAGGTTGCTTAGGTGAGCATGAATTACTTTTTAATTTTAATTTCATTAAACTTTTAATGAATTGATTAAATTTTTTGGTTATGTTTTAATTTCAATGATGAAATTAACTTAGGGGAAATGATCAAAAGCAAGGCCTCAATCCTAATCCCTAAATCATTTAAACATTCAATTAGGTTTTGATTTCCTTATTTTGAAGATTGATCACTTAATTAATCAATTAATCATTCCATTAACCCATTAATTAATTTGATTTTAAAGATAAGGAAGACATAGAAAATGAATTAGGAAAAGTATCCCCAATTACATTCCCTAAGTGATCTTATCATTCAACAGGGATAATTATGTTAAAATAATTAAACAAGTTACTATTCATTCCTTAATTATAATTAATTTGATTAAGAGAGTGATTAGGCTTTACATAAATGATTTTTCTACCCAGAAAAATAGGGGAGGCAGAGGTCATCCCATTAAACATCCACAAAAAATTTGAGATTAATTGAGTGCTTAATTAAGGCATAATTAAGCTAATTAGATTTTTGATAAAACCCTAATTAAGCTAAGTCACTATTCAAAGTCATTTAATTATAGTTTCCCTAGATTATCCTCTAAAATATCTTCAAAATGAGCTAAGTTTGTATTTTTTTTGAATTTTTCTACCATTAGTTATGATTTTAGGAAGTTCTAGGATTAAAACCAAATTAACTTTCCTTCACATGGTAGGATGCACACATGGCGGAGATTTTTTTATGCATCTATGGGATTTTACCACCATTTAATCTGAGTTAAAGGAGAAATTAAAGGATCTAGTGCAGGATTTGATTAGAGCCATTCATCTTGATCACGTGAGATGGATGGCTTGTGATCTATCTTGTTCGTGAGCCATAAATGATGAGCATCATCCATCTTTCTCCATTCAATCCGAGCTCATCTGAGCTCAGATTAGGATCAAATGGATCCTACACCATCTAAGGGAGCATACAATCACATCCAATGGCTAAAATCCCTTGACATGAAGATTTCTTCCATGAAAGACCAATGCATAGAGTCCTAAAGCTATAGTTTTTAGGAATTATCTATGTTACAACAAATACCTATGCATAGAGTCCTAAAGCATTACTACCACCAATGTTACAACAACTAGCCCTAAACTATGCAATACACTGCCTAGCATTCCACTACCATCAAATACCTTGAAGGATGGTGGCACAAAACCCTTAATGTATTGGACTACATTGAAATCCTTTGGGTAGGGTCTACCTTTTTTGGGTGATCTTCCCACATGCATGGAGGTCTTCTCCTATCATCTTCCTCATGTAGGTTCTTATCATCATCCATCAGAGTAGTGCTATTAGGATGGTCTAAGATATGCACTAACTCAATTCTGTCGGCCTCCATATGAGTGGGTTGAGGGATAGATGCTTGATGCTATAATGCCAACTCCACTGCCATCAACTCCTCTACTAGCCTCTCTATTCTATCAACCTGGTCATCCTTGAGTTTAAATTTTCTGGAGGAACTATTGAGTTGAGTCTGATGCCTCACCTTCCTCAACTATAATCCCTAAGCCTCTTGGCTATGTTGTTCACTATGTAAGGATCCTCGGGTATCAACCATGTGTATTTTAGTGGAATCATCTAAGAGGTCATCTTCATCAGTGTTAAAGTCTATCATACCCTTCTCTTTGATAGAATGGTCATCTCCAACTATCTACTTCACCATAGCACGATAGTCCTCCAATGATCAGTCATCCACTCTACCAGAAACTACTGGGACATATGTCGAGTGATGACTTGGTACTAGACTTTATCTTGAAGAGTCGATGCACTATATGTTTTGGATAGGAGGAGTGGTAGATATGACCGGTACTACAATCAAAATAGCCCACCCAACATTTCTTTCTTCCTTCTTCTCTGGCTATGGTGGTGGAGCTACTACGATGCTCTTAGGCTGCCACTCCTTCTTCTCTACCATTAGGGTGGGAGGTCTAGCAGGAGGGCTTGGCCTCGCCTCAACTGCTAAAGTGAATGAAGTGTGGTCCTTGAGATGTAGCTATATCTCCAAGGGGGATGAATTCTCTCTCTAGATGTTGACTTATAGTATTTGAAGGGTACTTCGGATAATGGGACATGAATGATGGTGGTGGCGGAGGTAGTGTGATAATGATACCTTCGGCCAAAAGGTTCTCCTTGCGGCTAGAACTAGTAAGAATTATTTGATTTGAATGATTAGCTCTATCACCTCACTAATCAAGGTGGTCAATCAATGTTGAGGCCATCGAGTGTCTTGCAAATCTATTCCTATCTCTCCTGACCGCTTGGGTAGCAACCTTGAACTTTATGGTTATCCCTCTATAGATATGATCTCTCACACTCCTAGGGATCACTCTTCTTAGATCATGGATGGTGGTAGACTCAGATGATCCATGGACTCTCTCACTCTCCAGTGCTTCTCCTAGCATAATGCTTCCTCCTATGGGTCTCTCTCTATGGGTTGTCTTCCTCATCTCACATCCTCCTTGTAGCTAAGATGGGGTGGAACCTACTATCACCAAGAACGGGAGAGGTCTCACGAATGGATCCTTCTTTAGCTACATGGGAGGCTTCCTCAACCTTAGGCATGCGATTATTGTACTTATTAATCTTTTATTTTTTTATGGCATTGAGTCTTGGTCAATGGTACATGATGGGAGCTAGTACTAACCTCGAAGGTGGGAGAAATAATCTGATCCTAAGACTAACTTCCCCTTATGAACTAGGGCTGCAGTAGAGGTTGTACTAGTTCTAGCAAAAACTATGGTATGCATAAGTGGTACTCATGGCATGGGAACCACTAAGGCTTTCCTCTTCAATGATGGGAACTCCATGTCTGACTGGAGATCAAAGTATAGAAGTGGCTTCTTATCGGCCACCTTCTACCTACTCACTGTACTAGACCATCATAAGTGACTTTGAAGTGCTCGAACCCAAAGCCAAGCTTGATGACTAGGGATGAGATGAGTATGGATTAATCCATGGCCAAATCCACATCTGAAGTGAATAAGAAGATGAGGATGAGCTTGATGACATGATGGAAAGGATGGGGCTTTTCTTCATCTTAAGGCATATAATTAGAATTCATCCTTATTCTCGAATTGGATATCTAACAAATTTGGATATGTTTAGATTCATATATTTTAGAGAGCAATTTGAACTTCACAAAAAAGTGAGCTCAAATGAATTTTGAAGATGTTGGATGAACCTTACTTTGCCTTGCTAGTGGCAAGAGGTTCTTAAAATTTTAGATTAAGCTTAATTAATTTATTTTAGACAATTTCTTTGATTGATTCTTCTTACATATTGAAGGTCCAATAAGGGTTTTAGGACCTACTAAAGTGAGGTCCTAAAACATAAAGGATGTTGGTCACACCTATCAAATGATGAAATAGACAAGGTGTCCAATGAAAGAAAGGATAGTATTGGACTTAAATAAAAACATAAGTCCACTATCGATGCTTAAAGATAATGATTGGCTACTAAATATGGATAGGAGAAAATCTCCAGTGGAGTCACAAGAAAAATCTATGGTGTTTTAACTCAGAGTCATAGGGACACTTAGATCTTATAAGGTACTTATGAAAGTGACCAGGTGCAACATTAGGTATAATGTACTACACAAAAAGATAGAATCATCACCCAATAATGGACTCACTAACCTAATAAGGACTCTAGGTTAGATGGGTCTTTGAATATACCAAAGATCTTTCCCTTACTTTACATGGATAAGTGAAGTAGGGTTTATTTTATGCCAAGTTCTTTAGTTCCATATGGAAGTAAACTCCCATAGTTAATTACATCTTAGAAAATAAAAATTTTCTAAGAACACTCTCGATTAAAGTAGTTAATAAGTATCTCCAAAGATTTCAAAGTTAGAATATCAAAAATTGGTTGTTATTAGAAATCAAATGGGAAGAGCTCAAATAGGAAGACTTCTTCATAGATTCTAAGGAGAATAAGTAGGAAGCACCCATGATACTAGAAAACCTAATAAGTGCTTTAATATACACTATGTTGAGGCTTTACAATTTTGAAAGAAAGAAAATTATTTATTTGAGTTGAAATTTTATTATAATGCTAGGACTTAGATTTTAGCAACACAAGATTATGAAAATGCCTAAGAGGTGAGGACTTATACCCATAGTAAAAGAGAAACAAGTTGTCACATAACCTAAGTTTAGGGTGCTCAGCAGCTCGATCACATTCTAATGAGATATAAAATCACCTCCATAAGAGTGGACATATTCTGACTCTTCTGGACTTACAACTACTAGAATGGCCACCAGGTAACACCTACACTTTAAAAGCATGTAGTCCTGTCTTATGTTGATGCAAGATAGCTAGGATATTATTTAATTAGAAGGAAGCTAGAGTCTTAACTCACTCCCTAAGAGACTAGATAATGGTTGATATACAAATATGACTTATACTAATGTTAAAAAAATTTTACATATGTTTTTGATTATTTTGACACATTTATTCTAGACCAAGGCTTGAGATACTTATGCCTAAATTCATGATGAAATTGAGTTGCAGGATAAATTAATGAGAAGAGATGTCATCCATTGCAAGGGACTTCTCTCACAAGTCAAGCTTGTCTCCTATCATGCAAGAGTGGAGATCCTCTCTATTCAAGGGCGAAAAAGTATGACATGCATGGTATGATAACATACAATAATTCAACTAAGGGATGGTTGTTAAATCTTTTATTATTTTGATTAAAAGCTTAGAGTTTAAAATGAGGTTATAAGTTACATTAAAATTTAATTATGAGTTATTTTGAGAATAGATAATTTAATTTTATCCTAAAGAGCCTACCGCATCCAGGAAAGACATCAAATTATCACACTTTAAGAAACCTATAAAATCATGTCATTTATATTATGCAACAATCAAACATTTAGATTTTCGTAAAAGAAAGTGTGGTCGGATACCACCGTCCACCCTAAAAAAGAGAAAATATTAAGTAATGGAGCTTTACCTTTATCCAACCTAGATTACAATTGAATGTTATAATTAAAATAAATATTATGGGAGTCTTTAATCTCTCTTTCTTCTTTTCTTTCTTTTGATCTGTTTGCTCCAAGCTTCACAAGGCCTCCCATGTCTTTGCCTTCTAGCCACTGCTTATCCTAAATCCTAGAGCATTGATTCTAATCCTATTATAAAAAATACATAGTTATTAAAAATAAAGTCTTACTATATCTGCAAAATATACATTAGTTAAACAAACATACAAGCTAAGCAATTATATTTCACATATTTGGACTTAGCACCCTGCACTTGGGTAGCCAAACCCACCTCTCCTATTTAGATTATACTTAAAGGGAATGAGAAACATCTGCAAGTAAGAACATTTATATTTACTTATTATTATAGCATCCCCTTTAGCACAACCCCCTGCATAAAATGTCATTAGGTTACTAACGCCTAACATCTAGTCTACGCATAAACAATCCTATCATCCAGCCTAAAATATTATATCATAAAATAAAATATACATCACCATAACAACACACTAACCTAATACTAGAATTTGGGACTTAGCATCCTAATGTGTGTGTGTTAAGGTTACATGTGATGTGTCTTAATTAAGTTTTAGAAGTAAGATTGTCTAAAGTTTTAGAATTGTCTAAAATTAACCATTAGAGGTGGTATCACTTCAAATCCTTTAATGGGTAGATTGATTTTTAATTTACATTTTTTGTTCCATTTGATGCTTACTTAACATCTAATTATTATAAAGAGAAGAAAGAGGTTTGACCCTTTCATCCCGACCCTAAGTTATTTTCTAAAGGTATATTATTATGTCTTTAATTTCATTAATGAACAACTTATGAATATATTTTTTAATCCTAAATTTAGATTTGTTTTAAGGAATATTATTCAAACATGAAAGAGATCTTATGATTAATTACATTGAGTCACCATCACATGAGTAACATTCTATTACTTCTTTTCATTATCAATAGCATACACACTCCTTCATTTTCTCCTTTTTTGTTCATAATATTTAATTTAATATAAATATTTGTACATGCAATACATATTCTTATTTCACACACTTGATGATCATCAATGCATGAGTTTGGTAGAAAAAAGAAAGATTTCATTTCATAGCTAAGCATATACAAACATGTATTAAAAATTTAAGCAAATACGTGTCATTATTAAACTAGAGAAGTGAGATTATCTAAGACCTCCTTGGGGTTCCTTAAAGGCTCCTGTTCTTGAGATGTCCATACTATATACTTTCTAATTCAAATACATGTAAACATATCCACAAGCATAGAAATAGAAATCATGCAAAAGTTATATAAAAGCAAATATTTGTTCATGTGAAGTTTAGTGACATGAAAAGCAAAATTTTATCACAAATTCTAGCACATGCAAACACATAAATGAAATTAAGAAATTACGTGTCATTGTTAAATCAAGGAAGTGAGATTATATAAGACCTCCTTGGGGCTACTTAAAGCCTTGTGTTCCTGGGATGTTCAAACTATATACTTGCAAACTCTAAACATGCACATGAAACATAAAGATAAAATAATTCTTTACTATCTTTAAATTATAACTAAATGAAAATTTTATCAAGTACTTATACCCAACTTTAACTTAAACTTTACATATTTTTATCCATTATTATCTTATAGCTTTAAAAATAATTTGTGATTTATTAGTGATAATAGCCACACCATATAATAGCATTTTATCCAACGCATGCAACTTAAATGCAATCATACTCTTTTAATTCTCTTTTCTCTTTGAAAAAAAAAACATGAACAAATGAAACAAATAGAATGCACATTTATAATAATTTAGAATATGTAACTAAATGTTGCCACATAACATACTCAATTACATTAAGTCTTAAGGATAATCAAGTCAAATAAGCATTCCTTAACACTAACAAAGTTCTTATAAGATTTGATTTTGATGTTTAAGTTATTAAAGCCTAAAGAGGAGAAATAATATTTAGCATTTACCCCATCCCATGTGGGTGATTTAATATATTTAAAGAAGAAAACTAAATGGATTTTGTGAGTTGATTATGTTCAAGCCATTAGGCATACCAACTGAATTACCCTTCCTTAAACTTCTTTAATTTAATTAACCACTTGATCATGAGCCTTCAATGATATGCTTTTAAAAAAAAAAATGCACCAATGCACTCACTAGTTAAAAGAAAAGATCATAATTTCTTTAATGACTTTATATTATTAAACACATAATGGGGAAATTAATGGATTATATTTGACTTACCATAACCTATTTTTAATTTTGATTTTTATTTTATCATTACTTTTTGTAATTATTCCTTAATTATTAAATATATTTATTAACCCTCTTAAGGAAATATACTCGGAAAAAAAATAATTAGGAAAGGGGTCTTAATTATTTTTTCTCATTATCTCCACTATTCTCACTGATTAATTAATAGTAATTATTTAATTTTTACTATTCATCAATTTAATAATTATTTAATTAATTAAAGAGAGCAATTAAGGTTGAATATCCAAATTCTTTAAATTACATGGTAAATAATTTTAAGAAAATTATGTGAGGTAAAGGACATCCCATAAAATCATCCCACCAAATTTGGAATTAATTAGCCTAGTAATTTGGTCTTAATTAAAGTAATTATTTTGAGCTTCAAACCTTAATTAAGCACTATTCATTTGGTATTATCTTGGAATTTTATTTTTGTTAAATTCTCATTTGTCTAATCTTTTCAAAATGGGTTTAATTGTATTTTTTGAATTTTTATATAATTAGTTGTGATTTTTTGAAGTGCTGGCCATTCAATTATATTTTAAATCTTAATTAACCATTTAAACCACCATGTGGATCTTGTGTGCACTTTCCATGTGGCATCAATCGACTCGGGGTGGACACAGTTTCATCTCAGTCATTTAATCTTGAATTGGATGGTCAAGATTAATCCCATGATTTCAAAGATATTAAATTAGAATTTCTAACATGATTAATCACAGCCATCCAGAACGGATGGTCCATGATCCATCTTCCCATGAGCTTCAAAAGATGGACACCGTCCACCTTCCATCGCATGATTTGAGCTCATTGAAGCTCATCCAATGGTGAAATCATCTCCAAAGTAATCAGGGAATGAATCTAAGAAGATCCTACGGTGGATATCGCATGAAAACATGATTCACTTCAAGGACCACACCCAAAGGCCAACTATGCCAGGCCTCTCAGCTTATTGGTGGTCCATTGATAGAGATAGCTTCATCTTAAAGTTTCGAAGCCCTACGGAGAAGATCTCAGTTCTTTCACGTGGACCAAATGCCACCGTGAGATCTGGGTTGGGATGTCTTGATGGTTTGACTCACCTGTGAGGTGAGTGTGTGAGGTGTTGAGTTTTGGTTTGAGCTTATTGTGGAGTGCACGAGTAGCTTAGGAGAAGGTATGGGACTATTCAAAATGCTCTAGGGAAGCTCTCTATTGAGTTTGAAAGGATGGAGGGGAGTATAATCTCCTCCCTAGTTGAACTAAGGGTTGGGATTAGTTTAGCCTTTAGCAACCGTCCGACCAAGGTAGGTGGTCGGAGATGGCAGGGGACTACTGAGGTGGCTAAGGATGAGAGGCTGAGGGATTGTAGTGGTCTGGCATGAGGTGTACACACTCCCTTAGGTGGACCAATGGCTGCCCAAGGGTGAACTCACTCTCTCTTGGCTAAAGGCTAAGCCTAATAGCTTTGGGTTAGGTTGGGTCAGTGGTCCTTTGTCTAGGAAGAGACAAAGGTGCTTGTCATAGAGTAAGAGGGTGGAGAACCCACCCAAATGGGGATTTTGTCCCATTTGGATTTGGATGACTTGGGTTTGGGGTTTGAGCCCACTTGGGCATGTCCATCGTGACCCAAGGATGAGTCATGCCAAGTTTGGTTCGGTTTGGCTCAATTTGACCCATATGGGTTAAATGGTTCAAGTTGGGCTAGGTTGACCATTTTGACCAAATTAGTCAAAGTTATGACTTGGTGGAGTTCAACTGGTCATTTGGAGTGAATGTGTGCAATTAGTTTGATTCAATTTGGGTTAGATTTGAATTTGGCTCATATGGTTCAATTTGGGTCAAATGGGTCATGTTGATAATTTGACTAATTTAACCAAATTGGCTTAAGCATTATTTAGTTCTATGTTCAATTGATCATTGGTGATTAATTGGAAGAGTTGATTTGAATTGATTTGGGTTATAGAGTGATTTGGTTCAATTTGACCATTTAGGTCAAATTGGGCTAAGTAGGCTAATTAGGCTAGGTTGACCAAATTGGGCTCAATTGAGGGTTAGATCATGTTCATATTCAATTGGTGATTTATTGGAAGCATTGGTTTCAACCAATTTGGTCTAAGATTTGATTTGGTTCACTTTGGATCCTTTAAGTCAAATTGGGTCAATTTGGGTCAACGGGTAAAATTGACTTGATTAGGTTCAATTGATTGTAATGGAGTGTTCAATAATGACCTACAATCATTAATGAAGGGATTTGGTGGCTTGATTTAGTATAATGGGAGTTTAATTGGAATTTGGTTCAATTACTCCTTAGGTTACTTTGCATTAAGTGACTTGGTCAAGCCAATTTGGATAAATTGGGGTTATTGATGGTTGGGATGTGTTCAATGATAAATTTTAGGTTGATTGGTATCTTTGATTATAATTTGGGCTTAATTAGGTTTTGACTCATTTGAACACCTTAGGTCAAATGGGTTAACTTAGGTTGATCACATTCCTTTGATTTAATTGACTTGATTGTAAGTGTTAGAGTGATTTAAAATGATCCATTGAATAGTTAGAGTGATTGAGAAAATCAAATTGGATTTAGTTTGTTTGAATGGGTTTGGATTGAGTTATAAGATTATAGTGGAATTAACTTGGGTTAAGATCCAAGTTAAATTGCTTAATTGATTAAAATGAAATTCATTAAGCCATTTAGGTGAATGTTGGTTTAATCCATCTACATGAAACCTAAATTTATGAAGTAAATGACAGGGTTATACCCTTTAGAGTTATTAGGTTTATAAGTCATTAGGGTTTATCACTAAAAAAATCCAAGTGTCAAGAAGGTTCCTAGATCTAAGATGTGAAGGATTAATCTTCACTCCACACTTGCTAAGAAATTTTTTTTTCTATTTGAACAAATGAACTGAGAGATGAGAAAAGGAGTCAATACTTTTATCTAGTTTTCAGGAGTGTTATGCTTTATATTCTTTCAACATTATAGGAGTTGGATGAGATGTTATTGGGTGCTTTTGTAGATTAATGTTGAAGATGTCTTCTATCATGCTTCAAATTGTAGTTATTTTGTGGAAATGGAGGAAAACATGATTAATGGATTGAATATGTAGACAATGTTGACATATAAAAGCTAACATGCTACATTTTTCTATTACTTGTCATTAATAAAAATTGCCTTATGGAAGAGCCACTAGTAGAAAAAGCATATGGATGGTCTTCAAATTCCTTACCTTATTAGATTACCCTAATAGCAATCTATGTAAGTTTTGATGGCATTGTAAAATGCTTTTGAAAGAGTTTGTCAGAAATTATTTTAATTTATAATGGTGTGTTAATAATAATATAAATCAGCTCCCATAGTTTTTATGTTTTTTATTCTTGATCAATCTATATTTTGTTTTGTTGATTCTCATATATATCATAAAATATTTCTTTCAAAAAATCTTTGATTTTCTATTCTTTAATAGATGTTTCTACCATATTATTTTCATTAAAATTCTTACCATATTATTTTTTAAAATTTCAATTTTTTTGCTTCACATTATGTATGTCTGAGTAATTTAAACCTAGTCCTACCTCGGCTTTAGCCTTGCATAACTTCTCCCAACTAGTTTACTGATCAAATCTCTTATTTATGATTTAAAAGAAACTATTGATTAATGATTCAATTCTTCTTTGTGTGCTAATAGGCATGTTAATTACTTGTAGGTGTCATCCTCATTTTTGGATGAGGTTAATATTGCTATAAAATTAGTAATTAGGATGTTTTAATCTCAAATAGGAATCTCCTAATTCAATGCTTGGGACACTATACTTAGTGACCTAGGGAAACTTCTTTGGGTTTGATCTAACTTATTGGCTTAGGTGGAATCAACCCAAATTTCAAATTTTGATTAACTCAAATAAAATCCAAATAAATGAAAATAAAATCAAATTAAAAGAAGGAAACCAAATCCAAAGTCAAATCTAGTCGATCCATTTGACATAGGTTTGACATAGGTGGGTCCCACCTAGTCTTGAAGGTCAACCCATCAAGAATTTGACCAAATTCAATCATTGTAAATGTCTCAAATGATCAAATAAACATATTCGATCACAATTCTAAAAAAATTTAAATTCATTTAGCCCTTAATTGGGTTAATTAGACCACTTAGTCTAAATAACCTTGTTTGGTTTAAACCCAAATTAAATTGAAATACACTCAATTTGATCACTTAAAAATATTTGAAAATGATAATTAAACATAATCTAACCCATCATTTGGTCTAATTTGGTAAAATTTGTCATTTGACCAAAATGAAAACCAAGCTTAACCCATTTAGCCCACTTTGGGTCAAATAGGTTCAAATTGAAATCCAATTTAAATTAAATGAAATCAATCACTCTAAATCATCTCAAACATGTGATCAAGCATGATTGGAATCCAAACCCAATTCAATTGAGTCAAATTGGTCATTTGAACCCAATTGGAATCGAACTTAACTCATTTAGGTTTAAATGGGTTGAAATGAAATGAAATTCAAAATTAATTCAAAATTAAATGGATTAATTAAATCAAAACTCAATCAATCATCAATTAAAGATGATTGAAATCAAAATTAAAAAGGATTAAACTAAAATCAAACACTTTGAATCAAAGTACTTGGTTTGGATTCAATTTTCTAATACAAGTCAAATTGGGTTTAAATTTGAACTCAAATTTATTTAAGTTTGATATAGGTAGCCACTGGCTAGTTTAAATAGCCTTGGTAGTGAAGCCTAGAGCCCAAAGACAAAGGTAATAAATGAAAACAATTGAATAAATGGAAACATTTTGGTAAATTCCTCCTCCTTCCATCATGAAAATGGCATGGCTTTATCTAAGTAAACTTGGATCTTTGACCACCTCTTAAGAGCATGGTTCCAAGGGTTGAATACAAGGAGATAAGCCAAAGCAAAAGAGAACTTTGCTTCTTCCCAAGATGAAGCCAAGGAAAGGGAGAAGAAAAAGGAAGAAGAAGGAGCTCAGCCAATGCAAGAAAAGAGGCCAAATGTCATCTTCCCTTCCATATGAATAGCCAAGTTTGTTCACAAGGCCAAGGGGAATTGAATCCACCACTTGGCTAGCCTTACCACCACTGGTGGCCAGATTCTGGCCCCCTAAAAGGCCCAAAAACAAGTTCTCAGCCAACCATGGAAAGAGGGGAGGGAGATCCCATTCCCTCCCCCTTTACATTCCAAAATGTCCACCAAAGCAAGTGATGAAAAAGGGGACCATTCCCCCAGCCTCTCACCATTAGCATGCTCACAAACAGACAGATATTGAGCCTCTCTCATGGTGAAATCCAAGGGAGTGGTTTTCTCATTGAAATGAAGGTACCAATACATTCTAGAGGTTGAGGCGACCTCAAACAAATTACCCCAACCCTCACATTAGTGAGCCAAAAAATGATCAAGACTGCCAAAAATTAAGTTGACGTTGGTTTAGGGATCAATCCATGGGAAGGCAAGCGACCAAACTTCACCCACACCTTTGTTAAGTCAAAATGAAGCTAATGGAGTTGATCCCATCACCGATGATCATCGGAATCATGGTATGCTCCTTCACCACCTCCCTAGCCCTTCAATTTTGATCCTTTTCGAAAGGAATTTGACCCAAGTGGATCAAACCATATAGGGTCATAAATCAATCACCAATCAATTTTCAATCAAAATCATGATGAAAATCATTGGAAATTGCAAAATCAAGCAAAAAAAGATGGACGACATCCGTCTCTCACCGACAAATGGAGGGATCGAATCTCAATCATCCAATCTTTCTATTAGGGATGAAAGGCCTTGATTTAGTTAGATGGATTGATCTAGTCTTTTAATGATCCACGAAGTCAATTGGGACCCTCCAATCTTCGATCAAACATTTGAGGTTCATCCTGCATGGCACCGCTTTTGATGTGGATGACATGCAGGATCCACGTGGCCAAATGCCATCGCGCCACAGTGGCAGCCACATCAGCCTACCATTAGAAAATGACTAATCCTTTTTGTAATTAATTAAAAATTAATTAAAACACCAAAAATTTGAAAATTCATAAAAAAAATAAAATAAATCCAAAAAAATGCAAACTTGGGTTCTATAGATTCATCTTGATGAGAGGAATCCATTAAAATTAAAATCTCTAATTAATTTTTTGGTATTTTAGCCTTAATTTAGGTTTAATTAAAAGAAATTAAGCCTTAATTAATTTCAAACATTAACCAATTGAAATGAAACTTTGAGAAAGTAAAATTGATGATAAAACACACCATAGGAAAAATTTTCATGAATTATTGTAATGTATCTCATGAGAAATGATATTTCAAATTTTAAACCTCAATTTTAGTTAAATAAATTAAAATAAAATGAAATAATTAATGAAAATGGATTAAATAACCTTAAATCAACTTAATGGACCCTAATGAACATAAAAACACTAATGAAACTCATTAGAACTTAGTAAATCACAAATTGACTTAATTAAGTGATTAATTGAATTAAATAGTTCAAATAATTAACCAAAAATTAATTAAATCACAATAAATCAATCAAATGTCCAAAAATTATGAATGAACCTTCTTTGGAAACTTCAAAAATATGAAATTGACATGGAACACCACTTTCCATAAAAAATTCAAATCCATTTGATCTTTGGATTGGGAATTGTTAAATTTCTAAGTCAATATTAATCAAATAATGAATAAAGAAAATTCATTAATCCATTAAATCATGAAATAACTTAAATTAATCTTCATCAACATCAAAAATACTTAGGATAGTTCTCCAAACATCCTAAGTTAAAGAACTTAATCATTTTCTATACTTAAATGTTAAGGAAAGTGATAAAGCATATTAAGGCTTAATTAACTCCTAAGCTAATGAACTCTTAATCAAACCAATGCAAACTTAAATACATAATCAATCTAACCTAAGAATGAATTCAAACTTTAACCTTAGTTTCTTAAGTTAATAAAAATCAAACTAAATCAAATGAAATAAAAATAACTTAAAACATAAACATAATTTAAATCAAATCAAATGAAACAAATGAAAGTAAACCAAATAAAATCAAATGAAATAATTCAAACTAAATTAAATTAAAAGAATAAACTAAATCAAGAATGAAAATAAAATCAAAAATAAAAGAAATAAAATGGAAAATCAAATTTCCAAAGAAAAGAATCAATCCAAATTCAAATAAACTAAATGAAATAAAATGGATTAATTAAGATACTTAAGGATCTTAGTTAGACTTTTGGGATGGATCTTCATCAGATGAAAATTTCATTTTATTAGGAGTTAGGATGTAGAATAGAATAAATTCCATCAAAAAGTGGAATTCATTCTACTCTTCATTCTTGAAAACTTAAACTTCACTTTAACCAAATAAAATGAAATGAAAATGAGAAAAAAATAACTAAGTCATTTGAATTGAAACCACCTAAAGGTAAAATTCAAACAAATTCAAACTTTAAATTGAAACTTAAACTAAAGAGGCCTAGCAAAGTCTTACTATGTAAGCATATTTACTTCACACACTCGATCATTAGGTCATGGACCCTAGACTTAGGTTAAGCTATTCTGTGATTCTTTTATGATTCCTTATGATGTGTTGTGATATGATGTGCTTCACATGTCTTTGTGGTGTACTATTTTAGACTGCATGTCTAGGATTATTTTTTTTAGATCTAACATTATCTTCTGTTGGGGACTATGCTAGAAAGACTGCTGTCATAAATAAAATTAAAATATTATTTCTTGCAAGTATGCTTAAGTCCTTAAGCATAGCCCATAGGATAGGTGGGCATTGCAAACAGCTAATGCTAAGCTTGTATATTTGTAAAATATAACTATTGTGTGCTATTTGTATTTTGTTGTCATTTATTTTATAGGGTTTAGTATTAATTTTGAAATCAAAATATAAATTTGAGCTTATAATTAGGTTAGGATCTATGGGGTCTTGGATTAGCAGGAGCTAACCCTACCAGAAGATATGTGCAGTGGTCCCCTATAAAGCCTAATGGATATCTTTGAAGAAGGAGATTATCCTGGAAAGATGATCCATAGGTCTAGACTTGTAGTTCTAGGCCGGGCTATATAAGGGCAGAACTCGGCTAGCCATTTCCTTTTTTTTTTTTGGGTGTACAGTGGTACCTGGTCGTATTGGTCTTTTCATTAAATTAAATTGGCTTGATTTATTTGGGTGTGTAATAGAATCAACCTACTTTTAGGTTTGTTTCAATTTATGCTTTTCTATGAATGAATGTCTGGATGATTAGGCTCATAGGGAAAATTAAATCTTATACCCAACTTAAATCTAAAATAATCAAAATAAAACTAAATAAATTTGAAAACTCATTTAAATTAAATAATTAGGCAAAGCTTAAAAATCATTTAGAAAATAATCAGTTTTGAAACCATAAAATCATATTGCTCTGATCCTTGAATTGGGCAATTTCTCCCATTGCACATAAGGGGCATCTGGCCTATGAGGATGATGACCTTCTTGGAGAATCCTACCTTCTATTATTGATTTGGCCCATAACCATTTCTTATTGCATGGAATTAGGCATAAACTGCATACCCAAGGTCTTTAAAATAAACCTTGAGTCAAAATGAATAAAATCTAAAAAATGGGCATTAGTTAGATTCATTTCATATCCTATATGATTCTAAGGATTAAGGAATGAGTCTAGGATTTTAGATTTCTTTCTTAAAATTCTAACAGCCCATCTTGCATTCATAAGACATGGTGTGATGAATTTAAATTTTGCATAGGTGGTGCTAGCTGGCAGCCCCTTCTAGGTGGTGGGTTGTATGTCAAGAAAAACCAGGGATAACATAGTCCTCCTCAAGTGAGAGTAATGGCTGATAATTCTTAAAATAAAATTAGGTTGAGCATCTAACATGTGTTAGAAGAATTTATAGACCAGGTTCTAAAGCATCCTTTTCAAAAATATGTCTTCAACCCTAAGCATTTCTATAGTCTTGTGCTGATGGAATTTAAGTCAAGACTTCTAAGAAAATGTCAACTCAAAATCTAAATTAAATTTCAAAATTAAAATCCCAATTATAGGACAGTTGAAATGCCTATTGGGCATCCAATATCGATAGGTATTTTTTACTTCATCCCATTTAGCTTTCAAAATTTCTCTTTCCACTTTGAATCAATCCCAATTGAAATTCCAAAATTCAATCCTTTAAAAACCAACTTTGAAATCCTTAGAAATAACAACTTATTTCATTAATTGAGAGTATTCTACTCTTCCAGTTTAAAATAAATCCTCTTCTACTCTTCCATGTAGTTCAGGGGAAAAATCTTTGGCATACGAAATGACCCATTAGCTTGAGTAGTTTTTTATTAAATGATCAAAAACATTATATGATAACATTTTATCTTTCAAGATAATTTGTTTATTTCTTAATGATGCATTTGATCATCCAAATAAGAAATTCCTAAATTCTATGTCGTGTCATAAATTTTCTCCATAGCATGATGTGTAAAGAGGTTGAGTTGAGTATGCTTTTGATGAGTTTTAGTCTACCTCCTACAGAAAGTATCCAATTATCCCATGAAATAATTGTTGTTTTGAAATTTGTAAATAATGTATTCAAAGTATATCTTTTTTAATCTTCCAATAAAGAGAGAATTTCTAAGGAATTTTGTGTGATAGAAAGCAATCTTAAAGCATGTTAATTGCTAAATCCATCTTGATTTTGTAAGTTATATTTTGTTATTGAGGAAGATGTTAGATTTTCTTCTGCTAAGGTGCACACTAGTAATGGCTTCAAATCTCTTTATCACTTTATTGGCTTTTTATGGATCCATTACAAAAGATAAGGATGTCATTTGATAATATAAGGTGAGTGATGATGGATGCCAACCTTTATATAAAATCTTATTTAATGCTTTACATAGGATGCTTGATTTTGAAGAGTTGAGAAATAATCACTGGTAATGATGAATATAGTGGAGGAAGGGGGTCTCCTTCCATCAGTCCCTAATCTAAAAAACTAGCTTTTAGCCATTGGAAATGGTTGTATAGTGGTTGTTAGCTATAATCCTCATAATAAGGGCACATGATTCAAGACTAAAATTTTTAGCAAACAATACTTGAAAAATGAAATCTCAATTTATGGTGTCAAAAGTCTTTTGCAAATCCAGTTTGATAACATTATTTTTATCTCTACATTTGTTATCAATATTCCTTAAGATTTTTTGAGAAAGTAGAACAATCTCATAAATGTCTCTCCCTTTAACAAATTTACTTTGGTTCAAAGATATTAGGTCTAGTAGGAGTTACTACAATCAATTATTGATGATCTTACTAACAATCTTACTAATAGTGGTGGAGAGGCTTATATGGTGGAGAGGCTTATCAGTCAGAGTGAGCTTGAATTAGAAATTGGTGTTTAGTATTGTAAATAAACTGATATAGATTGGCATGTTGTATCCCGTGAAAATGTTTTATATAGCATTAACTACATCATGTGGTAAAAGCAAGCTAAGAAGTCATCCTAGCTAGTTGCATTTCCTTTGGTGATGGAGAAAGTTTCAATTTTATTCTCTTTAAAATTAGGAATATTGTAAAGATCAATGGAGCGGTGTAGTCTAATGGTAAATACCTTAGGATCCATATGCAGGTTAGTGGTAAAATAATTTGGTGCCATCAGGTTGCTAAAAAATGAGATATCACATTTTTGTATTTCCTTTTAATTAGTAGTCCATTGTTCCTATTGCTTCTTTATCTTCATTATTGTGAGCAGTTCATGAAGATTAAGAAGTCATCCTAGCAAGTTGCCTTGCCATTGGTGATGGAGAAAGTTTCAAATTTATTCTATTTAAAATTAGGAATATTGTAAAGATCAATTAGGTGGTGTAGTTTAATGGTAAATACCTTAGGATCCATATCCAGGTTAGTGCAAAAAGAATTTGGTGCCATCAGGTTGCTAAAAAATGAGATATCACATTTTTGTATTTTCTTTAAATTAGTAGTCCATTAGTCCTATTGCTTCTTTATCTTCATTATTGTGAGTTACTCTCTCATTTTCCTAACAAAAGTATATAAATATCTTGTATTTCTCTCTAATATTGATTGAATTTTTAAACTAATGTATTTACATTTTGTATAGCTATGACATCACACTAGAACCATAAGGCCATTTGGTATTTAAATAATAATTAAGAAGTGGCATCAACTTAGTGACTAAAATATAATATAAAAAAAACATTCTAAAAGGGAGTCCTAACCAATTCAAGCCATTTACCTAACACACTAGATTGACTTGCCCATCATTCTTTGGTAAGTCACACCTACATTCCTCTAAAAAAATTTCATCGCCTTATAACATAGTCCTCCTCAAATAATGATTGGTATTTTCTTATTATCATTTAGGTGCTTCTTAATTTAATGTTAGCTAGATAATGCATATAAAAACTCATGATAATGTAACAGATTGTCAAGTCAACAAATATATAGGTTTCATATTGAAAATACCCATCTGTATGCATGCAAAGTAAAGATTCATGAAATTAACACATATCCTCTTATTATTTTATTAGCTTTTTATACAATCACTTTATTAGATATCAACTTAGGGTAGTATACTTTTTTTGATGAAGTTAACAAATATTACTTTTTGAACTATGTTCTTAATAGACTATATAATGATACCATGATCCTTTTCTTTTATTTAATAGCCATTAACATCTTCTCTAAATTTTTGCCTCTAGCAAGCACCATTGATGTTGTTTCTTAGCCTCTTGATTGTCATCCATGTGAGTACTTCTAGCTATTCCCTCAATGCTTGGATGCATTTTTCTTTATGCTCTAAACTATATAAGAAGCTTACTCTCAAAAAATTTCTCAAGCTCTATTTTAGTCACTAGAACTTCTTCTATGGTCTTTATTATCCTCAACCACTTCTATCCATTTAATTCAAGCTATAGGACATCTTTTATTGCTCATCAAAAGTTGCATATGGTTTTGATAACAAATTCTTGACTTCTAGAGATAGCTTCCCACTATGATATCTTAATAAATAGATATCATAACTTAGAAATTCTTCAATACTAATCTCTTAAATATGGCATTATAAGTAGTCGATGCTACAATAATGTTGAAGTTAGCCATGGTTATGAGCTACTTCTTACCTTCACTTGAAGCAAGTAGTAGATAAATAAATCTTTCTAATTTTATTGTTGTCTTGATAATCTATAATGAGACCTAACTATTGACCTAAGATTACAACTCTTCAAATTTATCTTATTAGTGACTATCAATATACTACAAATTTAGTAATTGATGATCAACATCACAGTGAATACTATGTCATAGAAATGATTATTTCCAAGATCATTTCTTATCTTTTCTCTTCATAAAGATCTTGATAAAATCTTTGTATTATATTCTTAGTCCATTGCTGCAAAGTTTATTTCTCCCAACCATAATATTTTTAAGCTAACTTGTTTATAGTATTTGGTGCCATCTCCAATGAAAAGAATGTATTGGTTTATTAGTTTCATTTTTTTGCTACTTCTTTCTCTAGTTTCTACATCATTCACTAGGATAAACTCTTTAATCCTCATTGCTAGAGTGAACTCCACATTTAGACTTTTAAGGAGATAATACTTTTTAATGTTATGCCCATGGTCTCATTGATAGGTGTAGTGCCTTGTTAAGTCTTGAGTATGTATGTTCGGCTTCATGAGACTAGAGTGTATAAATTAAGTAATATTTATTTTGCATGGGCTCAATTAATTCAACCTTGAGAACATTAAGTGGTATGATTATAGAAAAGTACAATTCTAGTTGGTTCTCACTTTGATACAATTGAGTAAGGTTCCTGCTCTTGGAACTTGCCTCATATGGGTCCACATTCTCCATGTCTAGTGATGTTGGTGATTATAAAGTATATGTGGCTTGTTGTCTACCCTCCATACTCATATTTGATCTCCAAGATGTTTGGCAAGTGATAGATGATCTTACTTCTAAGGCATTCCTTCTTATTAAACTACCTAGAAGACTAACTTGATTATAATATTTCATATAAATAATGCTATTAACAAGTTCAATGAACTTCACCAAAGTCTTGGGTTGTTGAAGACTTAAGGAATCTTAGATTTATCCTTCTCCCATACCTTAGGTAAGAATTGCTTATGCTGCTTTAAGTTTTAAAACCATCACTAACATCTCCTTTTATAAGACACAATAATGTTCCTTAAAGACACATCTAGCTATTTATGCATTTATAATAACGTGTGAGCTCTTCAGTGATCTCTAGGTAGTGGCAAATTGAGTGATGAACAAACACTTGAACTTGGAAAAAAAAGTGATAACTTCCACTATGAAGCATAAGAACTACCTCAAAGTTGATTCATTAAAAGTAATAAAATGACATAACATTTTAGATTATCATTAAGATCAATTAGTGAGGTTGTTGACTCAAAGTAAGCTACATGATTATTTGTGATTGATTTTCCTCTATAAGACTCTAGTTTGAAATTTTTGAATGTTGGAGGTGGCTTAGTTTGGGCAATTTCTTTAGAAAATATGTTGGGAAGCTCTAGAATGCTTTCTTGCCTGAGAGGTAATTCCTCCTCATCATTTGTATATAACATGATATTATCCTAATTGAGCATTAATAGTAGATCCTTAATCATATGTCTAACATGGTGGTTAGTAGAGTCAGAGGACTTTTTACATTCTCAGTATTATACACTCTCCTAGGGAACTTGCTCCATGGCTCTTTATATTAAACAAGTGATATGTCCCTCTATTTCCTCAAAGTCTTGATGAGTGCTAAAGTAATGGGATTTTTGGTGTTCCATTTTGATGGAGCCCACTTTAGGCAACTAGTCTTTCACTTGTAAGACTAGTTTCATTAGGCTGAGAGAAAGTGAAGTAGGATACGTAGGTGAGTAGAGAAATAGAGTAGGAAACAAATTATTAGAGAATCGAAGAGCTTCAAACTAATAAATCACTCAAAAAAATGTTGAACATAATGTATGGACTCAACATGAAAGAGTGGATAAGAGTAGAATCACTATATAAAAGTCTAAAATATGTCACTTAATTTTTTATTTATAGGTTTTGAGAGTAGGAAATGCTACATTATAAATAAACTATTTCAAAAGAAAAGTAAAAACTTGATGGCTGCTATAACACATACACATATACATTATCCTAGCATGGGATAAACGTTGCTTTGTGCTAGCATCATTGTTCATGTAATATGACCCATCTAGTCCTAATGTTGGGGGCAAATGTACTAAATGATACTTAAAGGTTTTATCTTGAGCATGCAATTAATGAGTTTTTTGTATTGGACTTAATCTATGTTCATTGACTTGTTGATTTGTTAAAAAAATGTTGCTAGCTTACATCCACTCATGGAGAATGAAGAAGATGAGATGTCACCATGAGTGGATGTCTATTAAATCTCTTGTTTGGCATAAGAAACATTTTGTTTAAATTAGTATCTATTCAATGTTTATGTCTTTGTCTCCTTGTATTCTAGTTTGTTTCTTCATATAATCTTTAGTTGGGACTTTTAGATTTTTTTAGTTAGTTATTATGGATGTGTTATTATTTTTAAGGAAGAGAAAGAGTCCAAGTCATTAGCCCTCTTTTATTTAAGGATGGATGTCCCTCTTTGTAAAAGATAGGTGAAGGATGAGATGATTGATGAGAGTTTTTGGTTCATGAGTGTACTTAAAAAAGTTTATGATATGAAGTAAAATTCTTGCAATATATCCACTATCTTTTATTTCTCTTATTTTATAATTTCTATTTTCCACTTCTATATAGTTGTATTAAAGCTACTCATCTTATGTATAGAGAGTTGATGCTACTCAGCATATGTGTGGAGAATAAATTCTTATGTGGTGAGTGTGGATAAAAGTTGTGGTTTAAGTAGTGGATAGTAGATGTTATGAAAGGAGAGTTGATTTTTATGTATGGAGAATTATGTTTCTAATTTTTTGACTGTGGGGAGAACAATTTTGTGTTTCGAAAAGAAATAGGAGTTAGCATCACTTCTTATTTTAGTGTGTACTCTTATGTATCTTCCACATCCAACAAGTGTTAACCTAGTTTCTCACTCTTATTCTCTTTAATTATGTGCTTTGGACTTTTGTGGCTAATTAATAGGCATTACAAGTGTATTACCATTTGTATGGAAGAGAAAGATTCCAAATGATGAGCCCTCCTCTATCAAGGGTGGGTGTTCATCTTTGTAAAATATTGATGAAAGATGAGATGATTGATGATAATTTTGGTTTATGAGTGTATCTTTAAGAAGCTTATGTTATAAAGTAAAATTCTTATATTATCTCAACTATCTCTTATTCCTCTTATTTTATCTTTTGTTTCAACTTCTATAAAGTTGTATGAGAGCTAATTGACATATGTATGGAGATTTGATGTTACTTGGCATATGTGTGGAGAGCAAATTCCTATGCGATGAGAGGTCATGATGATTGATGAAATTCGTTATTTGAGCAGTGGATAATAGTGGAAAGTAGTGGACAGTAGATGTTTTGAAATGAGAGTTGATGTCTATGTATGGAGAATTTATGTTTTAAATTTGTTGAGTGTAGGAGAAGTATTGTGTTTAAGAAAAATTAGGCACATCTTATTCGAGAGTGTTTTCTCTTGTATCTTTCACAACCAACAAG
Source organism: Cymbidium sinense (assembly GCA_021442155.1). Classification (NCBI taxonomy): domain Eukaryota; kingdom Viridiplantae; phylum Streptophyta; class Magnoliopsida; order Asparagales; family Orchidaceae; genus Cymbidium; species Cymbidium sinense. The sequence goes on from CM038226.1 coordinate 47,968,374, forward strand.
TGATATTACAAAAAAAATCTCACCTTTAACACCCAAGCTGAGTAGCTCTAATTGGACTAGTAAGGCGAGTTCACTTAATGAAATTTGGTGATCTACTTTTGGCAATGTAGTTAGTTCTTTGCTATGAACTACATATAATGGATTTGACATTCAAGTTGATGGGTGAGTTACAACTTGATTAGATTAAGCTTTATGGTGGGCTGAGTTATCTAAGGTATTGTCTAAGTAAGCACTCGGTGAAATTGAAAGGTCTTCAAAATTTATAGGAAATAAATTTGTATGAATATAAAATTTTGTTTACTTATAAACAAATTTAAAGGAGAAACATAAATTCGAAACTAAAAATGAAAAGCTTGTTCCTATAATAATCAAATTGTTTTACTTAAAGTATAAATCTTTATTTATTTTTTATTTTTTTCATAATTTCTATTAAACCCCATTTGCTTGATGGAGTGATATGCATATTAAAGAAGAATGGACACTGTTATAACAACATGTAGTCTCTTTAGTTCTAATGACAAAACAAGATAAATGTTAGTAAAACCCTTTATTTTTGTGTTCTTTTCTCCTCATATTTCATCGACTCTAAATTCATTACTCGTCATCGTATCTATCCAATTAAGATTTTGTTCATTTTCTAATTATCCAACAAATAATAGTGCATAATGTTGAACAAGTAAGAATTAAGCCTAAGAGGATATTCAGCAAGTCCTTACACAAATCCTCCAACATTGGTTTGGAAGGTAGATGACTAGTTTTACGAAGTGCTTAAGTTATTTGGGGAGGATCTAAGCTTGGTTAAGAGAAGATATTAAGATAAGTATAAATAATGTATACAAAATATAATTATCATCATCACCAAAGAAAGGCAAAACTTATGATCACCAAGAATTGACAAAGCTTTTATCCGTAATAAATTTACAAATTAAAAGCTGAAATTTTTTACTAAATGATAACCATATATAAAGGCATTTAACATAAATCTTAAACTTTTATATATATATATATATATATATATGGAAAAATAGAATGTCATTTATGGCTCTAAATGCTAATTTAATTCAAGAAATTTTCTACACAAAATCCATTAAAAGAGTGGGTGTTGTCATACATCATTTTAAGGAGATATTTAAGATGACAAATTTTAAAACAAATAAAAATAAAATTTTATTTTAATGATTTTAAAATTTTGCTTCTTCTTGGGATTTATTTTATTTGGCTTTTGGTCTAACCCTAGTAATTAAGTCATTGGGAGGACATGATTAAACTATTAGATGTTTTATATCAATGCTCTAGAGCAAAATTAAATTCTGCTTCATAAAATTGAGATTCGAGTGGTCAACTAGCTCATTATGGGGCTAGATTATCTTCTATGGGCGGTTTATAATTTTACTAACCAAAAATATATGGATGCGGTCTTACACAATGAGAACCTCCTCAATTAATTTTAAAAATAGTGGATGGCATGGGATAGGGGTAGAATCAACTCTTTTTTACATTATGGGAAATATTATATATAATTTACTATTAGAATAATTTAATAATATCAATATTAATAAAAATCTATAAAATTAATTTCTCTAAAGAGAAATAAATAGCTATTATAATAGTACAACCATATTTATAAATTAAAATTAAAAGTGAATAAAATTACTAAAATTATGAAATTATTTTAAATTAATTAACCAATCAGTTAAAATACGAATTTAAATTGGACATCCTTTTGTGATGTTTAGGCAAAATTTTATATTGAGGGTAAGCAAACTCTAAAGAATAAACATACTCTTATAAAAAAAAATTAGAAGGTTGGTAATTCCCTATCTTAAGTTAGGGTAGCTTTGCCTCTTGTAAACATTCTACAAATTGAGAATTTTGTCTCCTACGAAAAGGTTAGATTGAAGAAGATTAGATCAATTATTTAACCTTTGTATTTTCAATTGATTTAGTTATCTTTTACAAAATTGTCATTATTATTCAGCATCAATTCATTTAGACTAAAAAAAAGTTCTAAAACAGTTGAAAGAATTATAGATTATATGAGATGTAAAGAGATTTAACCTAAAAATTAATCAAGTAATTATTATATAATTTTTTTTTAAAATATCATATATTATTACATAGCTAATAGTGTAATTAGGATGATAATGAGTGACCTCAATAGTAAGTAACTCATAATAATTTTCAAAATAAGTAAACAAAGAAATAGTAGTGAAATATTGATTATTAATAAAAGAAGTAAAAGATTGCATTTGTGGAGGAAAATTTATTTGTTATTCAAATGGTTACAATTATAAGAATAGATTGGTAAGATATGTTTCTAATATAAATAGTGGCTCATAGTGAGCCAAATTTAATTTTAATTGAGTGCATTTTTCATTTATAGTCAATATTTATTTTCTTGCCATAAAATATACCAATCTATCATTTCATGAATAACTTTTGAAATATTATTTGATAAGTTCTATAGTATTTGCATTATGAAAATATATGAAAATACAACTAAAAAGTTCTTTGCAATTTTTATTGAATATTTATAAATATGAGAAAAAATTTACTCACCATCCTTATGAAGTTAGAAGTCATTTATATAAGCAACCATACTCTTGTCTTAGTTTTATATTAAATTATGTGTAAGGATGTGATCTCGAGTTTGTGAATTAAAGGTGAGAGCATTAGAGAGACTTGGTAGAAGGTATATCGATAAAACTATAGATTAGATTAGTTTATGTTGATTTGTAGTATGTCTTCCAAGATTAAGTTTTGTGGGATAAATAGCGCAAAGTGATAGTGGAAAGTTATGATAGGATTGTTGGATCCAAATTTGTTGGTAGAGAAACACCATATCTTATTAGCGAGTTTAGCAGTGAGTAAGATAAAGGACTAAGAGGGGTAGTAGGTAGGCCAAAGTTATATGTAATACACAATAATGGATAGAATATAAAGACTAATACTTGTATTCGATGGAATGAGTACATTATAAAAATTTTACTATCACTTTAGAAACATTCTTTCAAATACAAGTATAGAACCAAAATTCAAGAAAAAGATCTGTGGGCTCTAAAAATTTGCCACCAACGTCTCAATGAAGAGGATTTGATTTAATGTCGATCAAAATTTCAAAGGCAGATGAGATAATAAATAAGACACTACCCAGAGATTTCGCCCTCATTTTGTGGGGACTTTAGATCTGGTTTTAAGTTTCTTATAGCCGCAAGCACCTATAGTTAATTATCATTCCCAATGTTGCGAGAAAACTTTTAATTAAGAGTAGTCATTAGATCGCTAATTGCGTAGCATATAGTAGCAGTATGTGGAGTTTTGGAGTTTATAATTTATGAAATGCATCACCATTAGCTTAAAGTGGATGATTGGAGAAACGATGATGTGTCCGATCAAGATCCCATGGTTCTGTCATCCTGGATTGTCATGGTCCCTAGTCTACTTAGTCAAAGGAGGTAGTCGACCCAACCTGATCGAATGATTCTTATTAGCAGCTATGGGTTGTGTCATCCAAAGAAACCTTGTAGACTTGGGGTCATGTTTAATTAAGGAGATAAGTTTAAGTTCACCTTGGCCAACAGAGGATTTTTTCCCTATCAAGTGCACTTAATGATTCATATCAAAGAGGCAAATCCAATGGGGAACATAAGGGCTACAAGTGACCATAATATAATAGTACCATTTGACAATGAATCACTCGGTTAGATGACTCTGGTTGTAACTGTGTCATATGTAGAGAGGCTCTTGCTACATAGATAGAGGACATGAGCACATCCTTACTAGCATGACATTATTTTAAAATGAACATAGTTGTACACTTGACTTAACATTAATTTCTTTGTGAGCTAAAGTTTTTTTAATTTGTCACCTCCAACAAATAGTTGCGGGAGGTGGATGGATTGTGTTTTGCATTAAGTCATGAATGATATATTTCTTTTTCATTTCTTATATTTTTATGAAATTTGAATTTATATTGATTTGACATAAATTTTGAATATAACTTGATGGTGACATCTCCTCCAGTTAAAATCATCATTTAACATAGTCATCATTGGGTGTGAATGATTTGAATATTCATATTGCAATTTGATAATTTATTTATTTTTTTTAAAATTAAACATTCCTCCAATTGAAATATATAATCAGCACAATCATCACTAGAGATAGACCTTATCAACTTTGCTTATTTACTTGGGAGGATCGGGTCAATAGCTAAAACTTGTGTTTTTATTTTCATATTTAAATAGAGAATTGATAATTTTGAATATGAAAATTTTTTATTAAGACCATTGATAATCATATGAAAATGTATAAATCATATCTTCCCTTAGTAATCGAGCATTTGATTTGCAACTAATCCTGTCAACTCATGATTCTTGTAAGGATAATTAAATTAGTTAAGTGAGACTTACAACCTCATAATTTTAGGGACACAGCCCACTAGAGTTTATTTTTAAATTTTATTGAATTTTATGCAATTTATGAAGTTTTTATATTTTACAAGGCAATTAGAGCTAGGCATAAGACATTTTTAGTGATACATGTAAATCACTTGAGAGTACTTATACACTTCTCGAAGCACTATACCTGAATTTATTTCATTAAATGTTATTCATGCATAAATCATATTGTCATTTGCATGAATCTTGAGGCATCAATTAGAGGTCTATGATAGCCTCCCAATGCCAAATATATTTTGATTTATTAGTTCATATTTTAAAGCATTGACTGTAATTTTATTCACATAATGCATGCTCAATTAACTTGTAGCCTTAAGTACATGCACGTATATTGATGCATCAACTAGAACAATGAGTTGCCTCGAGGTGCATGTAATTTTCTATCTTTGCACACTAATTGCATACATCTTAATACAATGATATGAATGTTAGATTGCCCTAAGATATGTGCCAAATTTCATTTCCATACACCTACTTAGATAAAATTCTATTGAATTTGGATGTGAGGTAACCTCGAAGTACATGCAAATCTTCATCTTTTAATTATTGGCACATATTTCAGTAAATTGAAGTTTGAAAAAAAATTTCATTCTCAAAATATGTGCTCATTTGACTTGCAACTTTAGATTATTTACATGCATATTGATACAATAAATCGAGTATTAGACTATCTCAATTTGCATGTGAAACTTAATCATTTAAAATTTTTTATCATTTGAACATATTTCAATATGAGGATTTCAGATGCAAATATATCTTGTCACACATGTAGAAATATTTCTTTTTAGATTATTGACACACTTCTAGTGCAATAATTTTGAGCGTAGATTTGGCTTGAGATGCACGCATGCTCATATATTTTGGATTAGTCACACATATCGAGGAGCTTTCAAGTTTATCACAAATCTCAAGCATTCCATTTGATCATATTTGATTATTCAATGTGGACAATGACATCATCAATTTCCACTAAAAAGTCTAGCTTATGTTTATTAGCAATTGATCAATTCAATCATATTCTTTCTCTTAAGTGACTTATCAAGCCCTATGTAAGCTCCTCAAACTTGATTGTGTTTAATTAAGATTACGTTATATTATATTTCTCTTACATAAAATATAATGATCCAATATCCATTGAACATATCATTTTCAAATTCATGACAGGTCATTAAGTCCTTTGTAAATATTATTTTAGGTTTATTTTCATTGTAAATTAATTTTAATTTTTGGGACTTTACTCTTTCATATTCTTAACTTTGACTTCATTTTGAACTTGTGTCTAATAATCATTTTATTCCATCTTTTGCAAGTCTCTGTAATTGTAAATTTTGGCATTACTCCAACACCATTCTAGCGTCACCTCCTTAGGTGGGGAGTCGCACGAGAACATAAGGCCTACCCACCATGCCAAAAAAAATGAGTATGGGTGGTACGAGCACCATGCCCAAGAGCATCATTCTACGCCAAAAAAAGCATGTATAGGATCTTCAAACCTACACAAAAAGAGTACATTTTTCCTATTCATATCAAGAAAGGTGTATGCAGGTATTTAAATGTCATAATATTTGCAATTTATCATAACACAATATACCATTGTAAGAGAGACGAAGAAATCTGCTATACAAGATATATATTAATTTTTATCTTTTTTTATATTTTCATTTTTTTTAATTTTCTGGAATGTAGTAAGAGATGTAGAGAAAAAATAGGCTATGGGTGAGAGGTTGAATGCTACGCGTGAGATGACAATTGGTTTTGCTCTGGCAAAATTTTTAAATTAGGACGGATTATAAACTTAATTAGCTAATTAGCTATTTTTTAAAAAAATTAAAAATAGGCCTAATCGCTGTGCGCGATTGGGCATCCCAGACCAATTGCGTTATGGCGGCCTAATTTTTTTAAAAAAAAAATTAAATAGACAGTCCACATTTTTTGGTCATATCAGGCTCATTAGATGTTAGATTTTGACGTACTTAGTATCATTGAAAGATAATAAAAAATTACACAATTTTATGTTGACAACTTTCGACGAATCTTACCCGGTGAGCCGCAGTTTTTACAAATGTGTGACTTCAGAAGTTGCAAAAAATAAAGATATTGATGTAGCCCTCATTTTTTGGTCATATTAGGCTGATCAGGTGTCAGATTTTGGTGTGCTTAGTATTGTTGGAAAGATAATGAAAAATTATACAACTTCTATGTTGATAACTTTCGACGAATCTCGCCCAATGAGCCACAGTGTTTGCAAATGTGTGACTCTTGGCTATTTTTTATCTGTAGATGTCGTGCTCTTGGTATTTTTTTATTTGTAAATGTCATATAGTCATCTTTAATTCATTCTTCTATTTTTTATATAATAGACGACATGTACTTTTGGCTATTTTTTATTTATTATCTTTAGTCATTCATTTACTCCTGATTGTATAATCCCAGTGTAGGTTATTATTTATTTATTTTGATTAATTCAAATGCGAGGAGGAAATATTCAACTAGAAATTATATAAAGATTCAAACTCAATTTATATATAGAATATAATGAGAGTGTTTGATATTACCAAAAAATCAATATATATTCCTTTATATTATGACAAAAAAAAGGGTCATGATATATTTAATTTTTAACTTCATCACATTTATAAAACGGCTCACGGAATCTCAGTTGTCATTGATATAAAAGTTGTAGAATTTTTCATTATCTTTCCAACGATACTAAGCACGCTAAAATCCGACACCTGATGAGCCTAATATGGTCAAAAAATGAGGGCTGCATCAATATCTTTATTTTTTGTAGTCACATTTACATAATTTATGGCAAGATTCGTCAAAATTTGTCACCAGTTGTATAATTTTATTCTTTCCAACAATACTAAGCGCCAAAATCGACACGTGATATGGTAGAAAAAATGAATATTTAATTTTTTTAAAAAAAAATTTCAAGCCCGTGTCATTGACTAGACTATTTTAATTTTTTTTAAAAATAACTATTTAACTAATTAAATTTATAATCCAGCGTAATCTAAAAATTAAGCCTTTTGTTTTCTTTATTATTTTAAAACAACGGAGAGAGAGAGAGAGAGAGAGAGAGAGAGAGAGAGAGAGAGAGACGGATGAAATGAGAGAAAATGATAGAAGGGAGGTATGGAAGTGATGCCGGTGCATTGATAGGGTGATGTGACTATTGTAGTGGAGGCAGCGACGTGACGAAAGGTTGATGACTTGGAATGGAGAGGTGCCGATCTAGGTGAAGGCTGCTGACAAAGAGTTGGAGCTTGTCGGCCGGTTGACGAACGGGACAACAGGTAAATTTGATGAATGAGACAGCAGGTAGGCTTGCAGGTGGTGATCCGGACGGGTGGCATGGATTGTAAGTCGGAGATGCTGGGTAGTGTCGCATGAGAAGAAGATAAAGAAGTAGGATGGGCTGCTCGGTTTGGCAAGGAGCCGAAGAGATTGTCGTCGGTGCCTAGATATGGGTTTAGCAAGATAGGGGGCTCGTGAGAGGAGAAGCGAGGTTATTTGGCTGATGGTTTGCTGGTTCCATGAGGATTTGGTGTGAGGAAAGGAGAGTGGTAACCTGTGGCTTTGTGGGGCTTAGCAGCGAGAGAGATGTTGCCTGCAGGAGGATGTTGTGGTGCGAAGTTGAAGATTACCGAAGAGGAAAGGGATGGAAAGCTTTTAGCAGCAGAAGTAAGAAGAAATGAGAGTCCCCGAGAAAAAAGTGTCGGCTTTGGGTTTAGTTTTATGTTTCAATTTCATTCCTTTATGATTTTTAAACCGAGAGTGACGAGCAGATAGAACTGAACACCGGCGACGACTCGTACGAGGAAGTCGCGATGGTAGGGAAGATTCCAGATTTTGCTGGATTTCGGGGCATCCGAGGTTTCGAGTTTTTTAATTTCCCCTTAAATGCAGTTAATTTATAATACAAATTTTTACATATATATATATATATATATATTATTCCGAAATTTGTAACGTATTAATTAATTTATATGCTGATACCATGGTGTCATTTAATCAATCGATCCTAATTTAATTAAACTAATAGTTGTAAAAGACATTTGGCAAAATATGTCTAATCCTTATAAATTTCAAGTCGTATATTAATTTTAATTTAAAAATGATAGTCATTAAAATCTATTTATTTGACCTCAATTTTAAATACACAGTTTATAAATTTATTAGTTGTGTATAATTGATCAATTATCATTTTAGATTAATTTAATTAATTAACTAATTAATTAGGTAATATTGGTTTGCATATATATATATATATATATATATATATATATATATATATATATATATATATATATATATATATATCTTTATTTCATCGGTGCTCGTGCACTTCAAATTTTATGCCATAAACTAGCATATAGGGAATTGTGCATTTCTTTAGGTAAATACATGCTTATTTTCTAAGCATTTTTTGTGCCCCGAACTCATCGGAGTGGTCCATTTTGCGAACGAACATTATTTAGGCAAAGTCAATCATTGTCGAAGTGTATTTGGCTCAATTTCATGAACAAAGATCATTTGAGTGATCTCATCGGGGCTCGAAGCGATCCGAGTCTAATCCACATGATATTCATTTCTAGCTCATAGTCATGATCATATTTGATCTATTTGATTATAAGAGGTCTAATTCGACATATCTTATTGTTCAAAATTCACCAATGTAGTTTGTTTCATGAATGCGTATGATGATGATTGAAGTTTCCCAACTTCGATTTGTGTTATGTCTTCTGCCCTTCCATTTTTTTATTAAAAAATTAAATTGATCGATGGGGTTTTTTTTAACAATTTCAATGCGCTAAACTCACCAATGAAGTTTGTTTTATGAACAAGCAATGTTCGGATGACCTCACTTGTAATTGAAGTATATTTGAACTCAGTTGGCAAGTTATGATCATATCCTACTAACCTTGTTACACATGCTTGATCTTTTTTAGGATAAATGTGAAGGTCAACAAGATAAAATAAAAGATTTTTTAACCACTTATTTATAGGGTCAAAGAGCTACATATATGACTACATGGAACTCATAAATAAGTAAGTAAATGTACACACTCTGAGGACTAACAACATCAAATAGCTAAAGCATAACCACTGGATGATGTGGCCTCTCGTCTAGAACACTCACCCATGTCCTTGGCGAGTCAAGACACATATACATCATGTAGCTAAGGTACAACCACTGATACTACTTTGTGTCCTTAGTGAGTTATTTTGTGGTGGTCACCTATCTATCTTGCTAGGTGAGTATGGTCAAATGTTGAATTCCCTATTCCAAGTTCATAAAGCTGACCATCATTGCTTATTATGCTTGTCTAGTACCTAATGAGTTTGTTATTTTGTTTGGTGAGTTTGCAAGTGATCGGATGAATGGAGCCTTCATGAATAGGTAGATAGTTCTGACCCTACCTTCTAAGGGCTATCCAATGCATACTGGGCCTAACTTCTTTGGACAAGTTCTTTCCATCAAAGAGTGTATCTTTAGTATATAAGGATGTGAACTTATAATCTATAATAGTTGGAGAATTTGATTTGGATTAAGGCTTTATAATGGAGTAAGTAACAAAACTAGATTGTTATCCACTAATACTCAATAGAAGATCTCTAAGAGGATTTTTCAGTTATTTTTGTAATTTGTATGATGGATACTAGTCTTGAGTGGTGCATAGGTTATGAAGGAGGATGTGAGAAAGGTTCATAATAGATTTCGAAATGAGTGACAAATAAATTGATCATAAAAAGTTTGTACTAATCTTCAAGCACCAAGCAATGAGAAAGACTTGCTACCAAATACTTTTAATAATCAAAGGTTGAAAAGCTTTCATTACATAATAGCCATGTAAAGCGACATTTGACATAATTTTTGGATGCAATTACCTAACAATTTGGAAGATGAAATGGATGTAAATGTTACCGTCTACTACTTGTTTGTAGAAAGTATCTAAAATTAATTTATTCCAAACAATTTTCTAGACAAAATCTATCAATGAAAGGTGACTATATATAGTTCCAAGGGAGATTTGAAAAGCTAAAATAAACTGCAAATAAAGAAAAACCAAAAAGTTACAATTTCAAAACTTAAAAGTTGGACTTTTCTAAGCTCTTGTGCTTGGGCTTTTGCATGCATGAGCTTTTACTCTTTCTCTTGTAATTAAATTTGTAGGCTGATTTATTTAAATTATTTGATTTAGTACAACAAATAGAGTAAAAGTGAGATACGTATGCATACAAATATCGGAGAGAGAAAGAGAGAAACATAGAAAGAACTCGTTATATAAAGCTAAAGATGCATGTAATCCTTTATGTTTTTTTAACATATCTAAGCCATAAATATGATATGTGTATGTAACACAATATTACCTATAAGATAGCATAGGTGTGCATGCCATCATGAATATGTATATATGCCACATGTGGAATACTAATGCAAATGAAGTATTATTTCTACTATTACAGAAAGATCATATAATTTGATACATTCTAAAATTGAAGTTTCTAGTTGTGCATTAATTTTAGAAGCAAACAATAAGTTATTTTCTTCATTCCTGAATGCTGTTCATACTTTTTACTTTTCTGTAACCTATTTGTTGTCGTAATAGGCCTCATTATCACACTTTCTCATAGAATGTGTATCTTTTTTAATAGGCCGGCTGTCTGACTTGTTATTGAAATTTGGCGAAACAAAATAATGTTTACTCATTTAATGAACCTTCATTGCCAAGGTGAGACACCAGTGACATAGCTTCTTTAGTGCTATCTTGTTCTCCAAAACTCCTTGTTTGATTTTGTTATGAAATATACCCTTCCAGGAATTAAGATCAGTGGGTGGATATTCCTGTTCCAACAATGTAGGCTTGATAGGTGTTTTTAATCAAGATGGAGAAGTTCTCATGAAGAATAAAATGTTTTTAGATGTGAGCTTCTAATAACGAGATTGGATTACTTGATTCTGCTTTTATGTATTTATCAAGTATATTAGAAGCCAGTCCTTTATCATGTGTTGAGAAGTGGGTATAAGACTTGCCGTGGAAGCACTGTTGTTCATTTTTATCATGCTTGTTCAAATATTATGTCTTGACTTTGCATGGCGTAAACTTATGTGTAATTGTTGTAGTAAAATTAAGTTCTAAGATAAAACTTCTTCTTGTTCAAGAAAAAAAAATGTTTCTGTAGAAAATGAAAATTTCATACAAAAACAAACATTTTTTTGAACTTATAAACTTGAGATTTTGCACCAATTTTTTTTTGTTGTTTCCTGAGTTTAATCAATTGATTCTAAAACTACATAATGACCTCGAGATCTCAAATTTTCCTAGAGACTGTAGATTTAACTATAATCACTATAGGAAAAAGTGTCATTATTGGCAGAATTTCTCACGGATTAATTCTTGTGAAATAACTGGTGGAATTTTCAATGGATTTTCGGTCACAAGAAATTCGACTGAAATTTCCATGGAAAAAATGTTGCCTTGAGTTTAATTTATCTCTGCCAAAAAATTTCTAGTAGAAATTCCACTAGAAATGGTTATAAAATGGGGTGACGAATCCAAGTTCCCATTTTCTCCCTTTCTCCCTCTTGACTTCCTTGCAGGCAATGGTGAATGGTGGACTAGGACTCCAAATCTCCATCAAAATGCATGTTTTTCATTTGATTTCTCGTAGAATCAGAGATAAATCACTTCCTCTGGCTTATATAGCTATTTATTTATGAGTCCATTCGTTCATTCTTCCATAATGTGGATTTAAATTTTTTGAAGATATTTCAATTTATAGCTTTGATCTTATTCAAATTTGTTTGAAACTCATGTATCTCAGACTAACTATTCTATTTGGTAGATTTACAATAGTTAGCTTTGGGTTTATATTTTTTGTTGAAAATTTAATTTGTGAATTTTTGGTGATGTATTTTATAATTAATTTTAGGTGTTTGATTGCTTATAATGCCTTCACAATTTTATTTTATTTTTTGAAGATTTTGTTCCTCTTATTTGTGTGAAAAAAATTCCCATTATAAAAGCAACTTAGTTAATAAGTATATTATGGAAAAAATATGTTGACTGCATAATTTTATGATTTGAAAGTCTTATTTAGCCTAATTCAATTATATATGAGTAGAAAAAAATGAGAATATGTTTTAGTTATTTTTTTTAAATAGAAATGGCTACAAGGTTAGGCGACATGATGGTTTGATAAAATATGCTCATTAGCGGTGGATTACAATTATTATGATTTTGTATTCTAAGCATTTTCATAATCTTGTGCTTTTCAGACATAAGTCATAGCATTCTAATAAATTACCTACTCAAAACTTAACATAAATCTCAATTCAAAAATTATAAATCCCAACAGTAGAGTGGATTGAAGTTCTTATTAAGTTTCTTAGTATCAAAATACTTCTTACTTATCCTCCTTTGGAATCCATTAAGAATTGTTCCTACATGAGTTCTCCCATTTGACTTCCATATTTAATAGTCTTGACATAAACTTTAAAATCTATTAAGATTATAGTCGACTACTTTAATTGAGAGTTTTCTTAGAAGACTTATATCTCCTAAGATATAATTAACTACGGAGGCTTTTTTATAGAAAAAATGTGATGAAAATATAAAATAAACTCTATCTTACTTCACCCATGTAATGAAAATGTATATGTAGATCTATCAGCCTTAGAAATTCTTTTATAGGGTAATATCTTTATCTCTCGGGATAGTAACTATTCATGATGTCATATTCAATCACCTAAATAAATACACCCAAGATTTGTGTAATTTCTTCATATTTTTAAACACCAAAGGACCAAATGCCCAAAAGATACGTCAAAATGATTCCTTTAGCCTACTTGTAGGCCATATATCTCTTGATCAAACATATGGCTTTCATGAACTTAAAGAGTGATCTGTTTAGCTCCTCCCGACAACTAAATATGACTTTAATAGCTTTTCTTATATATTATCATACTTTTTATATATATTATAGTAACATTAAATCTAGCTTCTACCTATCATATAATATCATTTCATATTATTGTCAAAAGTTAGATAAGATGAAGTAACTAATAAACCTTAATCAACGTTGTCTATGCCCACCTAAAAAAATGAGATCAGTATAAGTATGTAGTGCATTAGTTCATAAGATTCTCCACGCCTCACCAACATGCTTCTTATTTGAAACTTGTAAGTGCTAACAACAAGGCTTCAATGAATGGTCATGACTAACATTAGATTACAATTTCTATTTTAGATTATCTATTCAAACATAATTACGCATATGCATAATATTAAACAACAAAAAGTGCATTATAAAAAATAAAGAAAATTCCAAATGAGGGAATATAATTTGAGAGATCTATATATTCTTTCTCTCGTCTTACACTTTATAATATATATATATATATATAAACATTTATTTTGAGTCATTCATTTTTATTTATGAAATGTTAGAAAAATTATGATATAAATAGAAGCAAAAATAGATACTTTTTTTTTTTTTAACTTAGATAGTCGATTCAAATGAAGAAATTAGATGTAATCGATTTTGAGCTTCAGCGGCTTATAAGTTTAAACTTTTTTTTAACTTACATTTAAGAGAAATGATTTTAAGAGACATTGAGAAAAAAAAGTTATTGTAACAGCGACATTTTGTAGCCATTATTAAAAGGTAAGGCGTGGAAAAATATCAATGGTGAAATCATGCATACGTGGCATAATTTAAGTGTGATTTGATCTATTATTATTATTTTTTTTAAAAGTCTGATGTGTTAATTTATATTAAAACTGATCTAATCTAAAAAATTTAAGAGAAGTTTTGGGGTAAATTTTATAGTCGTCCATAGAGTGTTGGAGAGTTAGTAAAATTAAGTTATTGCAAACAAATTTTTATGCTAAATCTACTAACGGTGGACGGGATGACATGATTCAAAGGGAGCTTTGAAATGCTAAAATAATATGCAAATAAATTAACTAATAGTTACGTTTTAATATTTTAAATTTAGGCTTCTTCGTGGGCTCTGACAATTGGGCTTAGGCTTGCATGAGCATTTCCTCTTCATCTTGTAATTGGATGTGTGGGCTGATCTAAATTATTTGATTTGCTACAACAAAAAGAGAAAAAGTTAGACATGTAAGCACAAAGAGAGAGAGAGAGAGAGAGAGAGAGAGAGAGAGAGAGAGAGAGAGAGAGTCATATGAAGATGAAGAAACTTGTAATTATGTATATATTTTTTAGTACATTGCATGTGTTATGAAGTCATTATTATTTTTGGAGCTCAGATGTACCTCTACATCTAGACTCTAGCTAAATAATGACTTCTAGGTTATATATCAAAAGGTTAGGGTTTTGGAAAATGGAGACAGAGAGTGCAAATGACAAAGAGTCAAGTTGCATGCATGGCTGAGAGAAAAAAAATTGAAATGTGACATGAAAATGTGAAGGATAATATGGAGATTACAAGAATGGGTGAAATGGATTTCAGCTCATTTGGAGGTGATATGGACTTGAACTTATCGATATATTATTAAACATATTTTTTATATATTTATATATCTAATACCTTAACATTGTATTTATATTAACAACATTTCTTTAAAAAATAGTTTCATCATTTATTTTGATAAAGTGAAATGGATGTATTTTTGCATAGAAAAAAATATTATTTTTATAAATATCAAACTCAAGCTATTAAATATATAAATGCAAAAGAGTTGTGTGCTATGTTTGTAAATTTCTCTAAAATTAGTGGCTTTGTATGTAGAATGTGTATACAATCTTGTACATGTACTTAGACACACTTGTACACATGCTTTGTACACATATTTGTACATGTGTTTACTACCCTATAGACATGTTGTGTAAACAAACATGTTCACAAGTGTGCAAATAGGCTTCTTTATATGGTGTGTACATAGATATGTCTAAGGATCTATATACACCATATGTACATTAATAATTATTATTATAAAATAAATTAACATATTATGTATTGAATTTTAACATTTTAAATCATTCTTGTATGATTGCAACCCAAACCACACATGAACCAAAGCTGGCCAATCTCTTATATTGCAATGTTAAGAGTGAGAAGGAAGTATATGAGTTTAATTGTAGTTATGCCCAAGAAGTTACATGCAGTATTTGAAAAGATCATCATAGTTATTATTCAACTTCCAAAAAGATAAAATATAAAGACTTTGTTTTCTCAAAAGTTAGTTTTAAGAATGGTTATAATTTTAATTCCCAAGTGAAATATTAGAAATCAGATAATATCGTAAGATGTCTTGCCATGGTTAGATACATTACGGATGAAGGGGGTAACTAGAAGGACCAAAAATTTATAGAAAGTCATAATCATGACTTTGTAAAGCTAGAGTATCACATCTACTTAAATATTGAGGTTCATTAGGATGAAAAGTATCGATGCTTAAGACAATGATAAAAGCTGGGATAATAATGGTTAATGCATTTGCGTACCTTACTGAGAATGTTGGTGGTGTTGAGAATGTTGGATTCTTTAAGAGAAATGCATACAATTACATTAGGAAAGAGAGAAGATCAAGGATTGAGAATGAAGATCTAGTTCTTTAATCTAACTATGTAAGAAAAGATAATCTAAAGACAATATGTTCTTCTAGGACATCAAAATTGATCAATTTGATAGGTTGGTGTGGTGTTTATTTTCGATATGTGTGTGGGGGACACCACACAGATCTGAGAGCGTACTTATTGAGATGATCAAGTACGACATTAAGGAATAGAGAACTATCTCGAAAGATAGAAATCACAACCCTACAATGGACCTAATCACCTAATAAGGACTCCTAAGACATGATGGGTCTTCAAATATACTAAAGATTTTTTCCCTACTTAACATGGATGAATAAAGTATGGTTTATATTAAACTGGGTTCTAAAGTTTCTCGTGGGGCAAGCCCTCATAGTTAATTACATCTTAAGAAAGGTGATTCCTTAGGAATACTCTCGATTAAAGTAGACAATTATTGTCTCCAAAGATTTTAATGATAAGACTATCAATAAATTGGTTATATTGGAAAATCAAGTGGGATAGATCAAAAGGAAATGCTTATTATCAAATGAGATGAGTAGAGAATGCTCATGATACTAGGAAACTTAGTGAGCATTCTAACCTTATCCTATAATTGGGCTTTTTATATTTGAAATTGAAGAGGTTTATTTGTTTGAGTTGAACTTTTTTTAGATTACTAGGGCTTATAATCCCATAATACAAGATTCTGGAAATGCTTGAGAGGTAAGGATTTATGCTTGTAAACTGAAGAAAATAGCCACCTCGGATCTTGAATCTATGGAGCTTTAGCAAGGGTTAAAGCATGACCTAAATCTAAGCAAAAATGGGCATATAGTTTACCTCCACAAGAGAGAGTAAACCACTTGACTGTTGGACTTATAATCGTCTGGAGTGGCACCCAGCTAACTCCTTCTATGCTTTAAAACCATGTAGGAAAGTCATACGATTTTGTAAGACAGTTGGGTGGTTACTATTTAGAAAGAGGCTAAAGTCTTTAAACTCACTCCCTAAGAGAGCATGAGTGGTATGAGTCAGGACTTAGTCTAATGCAAATCTTTTCAATTTTTATTTGATTTCAGACTCTTCATTTTGACAAAGGCCATAGGATTTTTATACATCTAAATGTATGATGAAATAAAGTTATTGGCTAAATCAAAGAGAAAGAGGTATTTTTCACCACAAAGGAGATCCTCAAAGGTCAAGTCTTCCCCTATCATGCAAGGATGAAAACCCTCTCTTTATAAGAATGAAATAATATGAATGCATGATATTAGACATACAATCATTCAGCTAAGGGGGTTGCTAAATCTTTTAATTACCTTGATTTAATGCCTAGGTTTTATGTGAGGTTATGAATTATTTAGAGAAATTAATTATGAGTCATTGTTGGGGTTGAAACTTTATTTTTTCCTAAGAGCTTAACCGGATTGAGTCCACACATTAAATCATCATATAAATAAGAAATTAAGAAGAGGCTTGATGTTTCTATTGCGTAATTTAAACATAACATAAATCATTTTATAAATCTAATACAAAAAAATAAAAGGCTGGTGCAGTCGGGTGCTGTCGTACAACCCGAAAAGAGAAAATGGGTAGCCAAGCCCTACCTTTATACAACCCAATATATGAAAGAATAATTATAATTATAATGAATGAATGCTATGGGGAGTCTTCTTATTTTCATTCTTCATATCTCCTTCACTTCTTCATTTGGATGTGCTTGCTTCAAAGGCATCATAGGGCCTCCTAGAATAAAGACTTCTTGCCACTACTCATCTTAATCCCCCATAACACTAATCCTAATTCCTAATACAAAATTATATTAAAAATAGAAAAAATAAATCTAACTACACCTACAAAATAAGTGTTAGCTAAACACACCATACAACCCAAGCAGTTATATGAATAACTTGGACTTAGCACTCTACACATAGGTAACTAAACCCACCTTTCTTAATTTGGATTATGCTTAGGGGTTAAGCAACATGCAAAAGAGATCATTTATATTTATTTTAAGCACCCCTTAAGCACAATCTCCTGCAAAAAAATATGATTAGGCTAATGACAGTTTAACATCTAGTCTACAAAATATACACCCTAATATTCAGTCTAAAATAATACATCATAAATCAAACATACATCACTCCATACACCGCTCTAACATAAAGCTAAAAGTGGTGACTTAGTTATAAAGTATGTGTGTTAAGTCTTGTGTGGTATGCATTTAACTAGGCTTTGTTGTAATTTTCTAAGCATGAAATGGTGTTTAATCATAAGGGGTTGATTTCACTTTAAGTGTTTAGTTTGTTTGAGAAATTTTTATTTAGTATTTTATTTTATCTCACTTGACTTATACTTAACAACTAAGTGTTATAAAGAGAAGAAAAGAGAGGATTACTGTCTTTTATCCCTAGCTTAAATCACTTCTAAAGCATGTTAATTAACTTAGTTCTCTTTTGTGAATTGCTTATTATATATTTTAATTAATCCTAAGTTTATATTCACTTCAAATAATCTTATTCAATAAGAAAGACATCTTAAGATTAATTGAAATTAATTACTATTACATGACACATGTTTGCTCATTTCTTTCTGCCATATATAACATGCACATGATTAAGTCTTTAGTATATCTACACATGCAATATATGTTAGCAGACTTAAATGATGAATATGAATAAGTATATTAAGAGTTTATATTTCATATTAATTTAGAGCTCTATCTAGAATCTTATACAAAAATACATAGGAATGAAATTAAAAGCAGTGTCATTATTGAAGGAAGTGAGGTAATCAAATGACCTCCTTGGGGTAAAGCTAAAATTTGGGATGTCCAAACTACCATTGGAATTCAAACATATGTAAGTTTGCATACATGAGTGTAAGAAAGAGAGCTTCCAATCACATGATTAATTAATTCTATCATTTTTAGGAATTGGAAATGCATGTATTTTGATAAAAGAAAAAGGGGTTTTAACTACATAATTAAATACACACACACATGTATAAGAGACATAAGCTAGTACATGTCATTGTTAACCAAGGAAGTGAGGTAATCAAATGACCTCCTTGAGGCTACTTA
Organism: Cymbidium sinense; assembly: GCA_021442155.1. NCBI lineage: Eukaryota > Viridiplantae > Streptophyta > Magnoliopsida > Asparagales > Orchidaceae > Cymbidium > Cymbidium sinense. The sequence goes on from CM038226.1 coordinate 47,987,472, forward strand.
AAGCTTCGTATTGCCGGGATGTCCAGACTAAATATTTGCTTTTCTCAAATACATATGAATGTATACATAAATATAGGGAAGAAAACCATGTAAAAGTTAGATTTTTATTTGATTGACATATTTATGCATATGGAGTAAAGTCTTATCTAAATTCTAATATTGAGATATGTAAGAAAAAAATCAAATGGAGTACGTGCCATTGTTAAACCAGGGAAGTGAGGTAATCAAATGACTTCCTTAGGGCTAGCTAAAGCCTCGTATTCCCTAGATGTCCAGACTAAATACCCATTGACATTCTTACTTACACAAATTAATATTCGAATGAAGGAAAATGGACTTACTTCATACACTTAAGCTATATTCACATACATTTCTTATGTATTCATAGCTATCATTTATAGTATATGTAATCATTTATTTATAAAATTTGGAAAATAGATTTGGATTTAATAATGATAATAGCCACACATATATTAACTTAAAGCAACATATGCAAACTTAACATGAAGGAAATCATTTATTTTTAATTAATTTTAGAAGAAATGAATGCATGAATCAAGTTGCATACAACATTTTAATATGATTGGAAAGAAATAAAGAGGCACAAGCATATAATTTCATTCAATCCAACTAATTCCTCAGGACAATCATACTAAATAAGCTTATTTAAAATAAATCAAAGTTTCTTAATGTCACTTTTAATCTCATGTTTGATTTGATTTAGGAGATATGAAAAAAATTTGCTAATCCTAATCTCATTCCCCCATATATGAGTTAATTTGATTTAATGACAAGCAATTAGATTGATTTTATGCACTGATTAGGTTAAGGTGTGAATTAAACTAATTAATTAAACCCTTGCCTATTTTACCTTAAGATAATTAATTAAATGATTATGAGCTAATGTAATATGCAAATGAATGGAAAAATAAATAGCAATGCTCCTCTGAAATGAAAGGGGCCTAATGCAATTAGCTCATAATCATTTATTAATTAGGCTTAAGGAACTCACTTAATTACTTTCATGATTTTCTCACACATGTGAGCTAATCATGATTTCATTAAACCTCTTTAGGTTAATAAACACCTAAAGATCTACCCATAGATCAATTAAGAGAAATCAAGTTTTTAATTATATTTTAATTTAATTGATCAAATGATTAAGCCATTAATTTATTTCTCTTTACTTAATTATTAAATTTAGTTGATTAACTTTTGAAATGACACGGGCTTAAAGGAAAAAGTTGAGAAAGAGGGCCCAACCTAATTCTATAAGCCCCTTACTTAAATATGCATTATTTAATGTGATTTTGGTTTCGAACTAGCTAATTAAGTCACTAATTAGTTAATTAATCATTAATTAGCATTTTGGTTGAGAAGAGAGAGAAACTTAGGGAAAAGATTAGGAGGGAGGTCCTAATCTAATTTCTAATGTCTTCTTACTATTCAACAGTGATTAAGGAGTCTAAATAGTTAATTAATTATTGTTCATATGCTTAATTATCCCTTAATTAAGTTAAAAAAGGTAATTAGGGCTTAAATAATCAATTCCCAATTAATCAACCAATAAATTCCAAAAAAAATATAGGGGAGGCAGAGGCCATCCCCCTAAACATTCTCAAAAAAGTTTAAAATTAATTGGCTGATTAATTAGAGAGTAATTAAGCTAATTAAATTTTAAATTAATCCATAATTAAGTTATAATTACTATTCAAAATTAATTAAGGATAATTTTAATAGATTCCTATCTAAAATACTTATAAAATGAGCTATTATTTATATTTTTTTAGATTTTTCTACAATTAGTTATGAATTATAGACGTTTCAGCCTTAAAAACACATTATTTAGCCTTAATTGAGCCTAATCCCTCATTATGCGCACGGACGCATGCTTTCCAGTGCATGGAGATATTAAGTTGATCACATCCACGCACGAGTCGTTATGGGACAGATTGAGCCGTCGATCTTGGATTGGATGGTGCAGATCGATCCTACAGCGTAAAGGGGGAATATACGGGAGATCTAACGTGATCTGATGAGAGTCGTCCATTATAATCATGTGAAATGGACGGCCCATGATCCTCCCTCATGATGAACGATGGTGGCCCCGCCATGGATTTTGATCCGAGCTCACCCGAGCTCGATTCACTCCAAAATCAACCCACACCTTCGTGGGATCCACAAAAATCAAGCTGATGAGCTCATAATGCAAATTTCTTGACAAAACCACCAAAATTTCTTATATCTATGATTTTGAGAAATTACCTCATCGGAGCTCAAGATCGGTAGTGGGATCGATGAAGGTAGCTTCATCAAGTAGAGACAAGGCCCTGTTGAGAAGCAATCAAGCCAAATCCCCTTGGTTCACTCGGTGGATTAATTTCCTTCACTATGGAGTTCTTTGGTTATCAAAGTCCCTTCTTTAGTGGCTTGGGAGCTTAGGGAAAGACTTGGGTAGCTTCGACGAGGTGTGTGAAAGAGGAATTTGATTGAGATTGAGTATTGGTGAAGTTAGGATCAAAATTAGCCTCCCTTATTTTTGTTCTGCACAGGAAGGGAGAATGTCGAAGGTGGGAAGCTTGGGATTGCTCTAGGATTACAAGGAAGTTCAAAAAGATGCTAAGAAGCTCTCACAAATCGAAGTGTCATATTTCTTGTGCGAATTGAGGGGGTATACCGCTCGATTTGTTGAGTTGAATGGACGGGATGGCTTTCCATTTTTGGTCGGCCACCATCGGTGCCGAGGGTCTCACTAAAGTCCATGGCTCATGGATGGGAGAAATGGGAGCTCCAAGGTGGATTTGGGTTGATTGGGTTTCCTTGGATCCTTTGGGATTCAGTTTGGGAGATAGGTGAGTTAACTCTCCTCCCTTTGGTCTATGGTCAACCTAGCATGGGTTAGGTGGCTTAGTTAGGTTAGGAGAAGCCTCATTTGGATGAGTGAGGGCTACTAAGGTGATGGGAGAATAGACTTCACCATTTATGGGTGGAATCCTATGTAAAAAGGGCTTGACTAATGGATAATGGCTTGGATTGGACCCACTTGGCTTTTGGGCTGACTTTGAGCTAACCTAGGGTGAGTTTGGGTTGGGTTTGGTCAGTTACCAAAGTCCCATGGGTTGGTTTCATGGGTTTTGGCCTCGTTTGATCAAATGGGTTTAAATGGGTTTATGTTGGGTTGGGTTGATCAATTAGTCAAATTGGGTCAAACCAAAGCTTGAGTTAGGTTCAAATGATAATTTGAAGAGTTTTGGTTTAAGTGGTTCAAATTAATTTGGCCTAGATTAGATTTTGGCTCATTTTGAATCAAATGGGTCAAATGGCTCAAGTTAACCATTTTGAACAATTTGACCAAATTGGGTTGGGTAAGGTATTGGTTCATGTTTAATTGGTCAATTAAAAATGATTGTAGGTTTTCATTTGAATAAATTTGGATTTAATTTGATTTTGGTCAATTTGACCCTTTAAGTTAATTTGGGCTAAGTTGGGTCAAGTTGACCAATTGGTCAAATTAGATTCAATTATTACTTTGGTCAATTTCAATGATCAATTTGGAATGAACTTGAGCCATTGGTTACAATCAATTTGGGTTAGATTATGATTTGACCCATTTTGACCTTTTAGGCCAATTTGGGTTAACTTGGATCAATTGATCAATTGGACTTGGTTTGACTCAATTGAGAGTTTAGTCATGTTCAATCATTGGTTATGGGTTCACTTGAATCAATGGTTTCAATTAATTTGGTGTATAGTGAGGGCTAGTTTAGGTAAAGATTGACTTGGTAAATGACAAGTTGACTTGGTTTGACCCAATTCAAGGTGATTGATCATTGGTGATTGTTGATCATGATATGAGGTTTGATTTGGTCAATTTGGGTTGGATTAGAACTTGGCTCAAAAAGGTCCTTTAGGCCACTTTGGGTCAAGTGGACCTAAATGGGTCAATTGGTTTGGTTTTGGCTTGATTCAAGTTTAGTTGAACTTATATATGAGCTTATGATTGAAATTTAAATCCAACTACAATCATTTTGGAGTCTAGTGGATTTTGTTTCATTTGAAGTCTCCAAGTTAAAAGGGCTAACTTGGGCTTGACTTGGGTTGACTTGAGTTTGGTTTGATAATTATAGATTTCATTTATATTTGAATAGATGATTGAAAGAATGGTTGATTCAAGAGAAAATCCATTGGTTTTAGCTTAGTTTGGGTTAATTTTAGTTAAGTCCAAGAAATTGGCTAAAAAGGCTTGAATTGTGTTTTGATTTGATTTTGGATTTAGTTTTGGCCATTTGGATTTATATTTCATTTATATTTACAAATATAAATGAAGATATAAATGATTTATGAAAAAAATCACTTGAGTTTGGGGTGATTTGGAAGTATATTTGACCAAGCTCATGGATGTAGGTCAAAAAGGCTAAGAATGAAATCAATTTAGTTTGATTTATTTTTGATCATTAGAGGGTGGGTTTCATTTATATTTATGAATATAAATGAAAGAATAATTGATTTATAAAGAAACCAATTAATTTTAGGTTGATTTGGGTTAAGATTTGGTTAAACTTATGGAGGTAGGTCCATATGGTTTAAGAAGGGCCTTGGTATGGTTTGATTTATTTTGATTTAATTTTGGTCATTTGAGTGTGGATTTCATTTATATTTGTAAATATAAATGAAGGAATAATTGATTTATAAGAAAATCAATCAATTTTGGGATAACTTAGGTGGAGATTTGGCCAAATTCGTGAGAATGGGTTATACGGCTTAGGAAGGAATTTTGGAACTTGAATTTGATTTCGGGATTGAATTATTTGGAATTGGATTTGAATTAGAATTTGAAAGTTTAATTGAAGGATTGAATTAATATTTGAGAAATTCAATTGAATTGAGATTGATTTGAATTTGGTTAAAGTTAAGTCCATATGATGAAATCAAAAAGCTTAGAAAAGGTTTTGAATTCAATCATAAGGTTCATGGAGAATTTTGAGCTTGAATTTGATCATGAGATTGATTATGAGTCTTGGAAATTTGGTTTGGATTTGGCATGAATTTGAGGTTTGGTTTGAGAATGGATTGGGTTTAGGAAGGGGGGTGTCTCTAAGTCCAAGGTGTGACCTATCCCTATGGCTAACCCTTCTAAGTCTCTAGGCTTAGGTTAAGTGTTCACCTAATCACTAGAAGTGTCTTAAAACTAAGGAGCTCTTAGTGTCTACAAGAGTCCTAGATCTATGATGTGGAAGTTGAGAACTCACTTCAAAGGTGAGGTCAACTAAAGGACCCCTAATAGGTGGTGTAACTAACAAGGCACACCGTACATATTGGCGTTGATCGAGACGATCAACAATGTCTAAAGGATTGCAAGCGCTAACAGAAATGATCCATTCCTAAACCTAAGGAGTAGACAAAATCACGATCATAGTGCAATGCAACTCAACTTATGCCAAGGGTATAAGAGATGGAGGAAGAATCTGCTAACGGATTGACTATGTGAACCTTCCACTAAGGAAGCAGGTTTAGGTTATTTATAAAGGATAAGAGTTTGAGTTTGATTACAAATATGATTTGGGGAGAGAAAAGATCCATTGGGGATTATGATTTATAACACACCGAGGATGGGTGCATCAAACTTCCACTGGGGAAGCAGGTTTAGATTATCCGCTAAAGATAAGAATTTGATTTGGGTTTCTTTGATTTGTGGGGCCCTATTGGAGAGAGGATATGATTTGTGTCTCGTTGAGGAGAAATTTGATTTTATTTAATTAGTGGGCATTCACAAGGGGATGAGAATTTGATTTGATCTGATGTGGGGCTCCATTGGGGGAGAAGATATGATTTGGTTTAAAAGGGAGTCAATAGTATATCTGCTAGAGATATGAGCTCGGATTCATTGGGGGGATAAGGTGAATTTGATTTATGGATTTCTTTGGTTTGCTTGGGGAAGTATCCGCTAAGGATAAGAGTTGATACATGGACTCTGTAGTTGTACGATGGATTTACTGAGAAGAGGTTATATCAGCCTTAGTCTATCTCAGGTTTACAAATCCAAAGGGAAAGTCTACTCGCCATCATGGTAGAGCTAACCAACCTATGGATGACTACTGAGAGAGTGTCACTTGGGACTTATGTCAACTCAAGAGTAGCTAGGGATATCATTTTAATTTAAATGGACCATGTCTATGTGCGATGGATCTACTGAGAAGGGGCTATATCAGCCATGTTCTAATTCAGATTTATAAATCCAAAAGGATAGTCTATCGGCCGCAGGGTAGAGCTAACCAACATAAGGAGTGCCTTTCGGTGTGCAAAGGTTGTGCTAGGAAGAAAGCGTGTAGGCTTACATCTTCCAAAGTGGGGAGCAATCTCTAGGGTGATCGATTGACAGCACAATAAATCGAACCCGACCTAAGGCTGTCTGTCGGTGTGCAACGATCATGCTAAAAATAATGCATCATAGACTTACATCTTCCAAAGCAAGGATGACCACCAGGGTGACTCATTGGTGGCACAACAAGTCGAACCCGACCTAAGGGCGACTACTGCCACCTGGGGACTTATCTTAACACAAAAGTAATCAGGCAATTCCTATAGAAAATTTTGCTAACACTACCCTAAAGATAGGATGCCTGCATGGGAAAAGGTACCACTGGGGGTGTCCTCCTAATCCGCAAGCAAAAATATATATTTTGTGTTTATATATTTGTGTGGACCCTGTTGATGTGTGAGGGACCACACTGAGATGGAGCTTATATCAGCTTAGTCCTATCTCAAACTTACTAGATCAAGGGAGAATCTGTATATCTACAAGATAAGTTTTATAACCATAGGGATGGCTACTAAGAAAGGGGGATTGTCTAATCCAAGAGTAACCTGAGTAGTGTCTAAATGGGGTCACTAAGAATGTGATACAAATAGAGTGCCCACATGGAAGGTGCTGCGAGGAGCTTTATCCTAGACCTTGTAAAAAAAGGCCTATATGTATTCGGTGGCCAACTCCGGGAGAAAGCTTGTCGACTTACATCTATAATTAGTGGTGTATCCACTGGGTGGGTCGCTGACAGTATAGCGAGAACCAACCAACCTAAGGTGCCTGTCAATTTGTGATGATCAATCTGAGAAGAAGGATTGTAGACTTACATCTTTATAGATGAAAATGATCACCAAGATAGTCTATCATTGACGGGACATATGTTATCCGACCTAGGGCGACTACCAAGTGGGGAGTCTCGTGTAAGGATTGGACCCAGACTCAAAGTAGTTAGGAGGAAAGAAGCCACTGGAGGACTTACCCTAATCCTAAAATACACTCGACCCAGTCGGTGCATGATAACTAGTTCAAGAAGAAAGCATATAGACTTATATATTCTTAAACAAAATCAACATGAGGTAGCTTACCCACGCAAGTAAGGCTTACCAAACTAACAGGGCATTTGTTAGTTTGCAATGGTCAAGTTAAGAAGAAAATTTGTAGACTTATATCCTCTGAAGAAGGAACTACTAGGGTGACACACTAGCAATGTAGCATGTTAGCCTGACCTAGAGTAGCTAATGAGTGAGTGACATAGGGGACTTTATCTCACATCAGAGTAGCCCGAGACAAAAGATATGTGTTTATTTTATACGGTTGTGTGTAATTTGTGTTGGTATTGTGTTGATAAAGGATAGGACATCACTTGGGATCCTCACACCTACCATAAAGACATCATGGAGGATTCGTAAACAAAGATGTTTCTAAACTAGAAGAAATGAAATTTGAGATGAAAAGAAATTTTATTAATAATTATTTTTGAACAGGATTTATGGATAATATTTCTTTAGGTAGAGCTTATTGATTAGAAGCATTGAACGCTCTCCCTTACAATTTATAAGCTGATAGATCCTCCTTGGTAAGCCTTCTCTATGACAAAAGGGCCTTCCCAAGTGGGTTCAAACTTGCCTCCCATCTTTCGACAGGAAATAATTGGTCTCCTTAGAACTAAAATAAGCTCTCCTACTTGAAAAGCTCTAGGATGAACCAACTTGTTATGAGCTTGAATCATTTTAGCTTTGTATAACTCAAGGTTCTGACATGTCTAGAGGCATCTCTCCTCTAAACCTTTGAGCTCTTCTAACTGTAACTTGGCATTCTGCTCTATTGTGATCTTACTATCCACAGCTATCCTTAGTGATGGGAGTTGAACTTGTTATGGTAGGACTACTTCAGACCCATATACTAAAGAGAAAGGGGCAGACTGAGTTGTAGTTCTGTATGTGGTGTGGTAAGCCCACAAGGCTTCAACTGACTACTCATGCCACTATCTCTTATTATCGTCGAATGTCTTCTTCAATATCCGAATGAGAGTTTTATTGAAGGCTTTTGCCAAGCCATTTTCCCTCGGGTAATAGATTATAGAATATCTCCAATTTATGTTGTATCTCCAGGCAAAGCTGCTGATTTTAGTGCTCTTGAATGTAGTACCATTATCAAATATAATTCATCAAGGCACCCCGAGCCTATATATGATATAGTTCCTAAAAAACTGGAGCACATGTTGAGTTGTGACCTCTCTGAGTGAGATTGCCTCCGCCCACTTGGAAACGTAGTCGGTGGCAGCAAGAATGAACTGGTGAACCTTAGAAGAAGGAGGGTCGATCGGACCCACTTTGTCGGTACCCCAACATTCAAATGGCTATGAGGCCAAGGTAGGGTGTAAAATGTTGGCTGGTTGGTGTAGGACCACACCGTTTAACATTGGTGGCATCTCCTAGCTACATCCATGCAATCTTTGATCATAGAAGGTCAGTAGTATCCTAATCTTTTGATCTTGGCTTTCATCTTCAAACTGGATTGATGTTCTCCACATAAACCTGAATGTACCTCAATCATGATCTTATGGGCTTCATGTTTGTTAGACAGCATAACCACATACGATCAAAAGATCATGGTACAATGTGACATCTACGAGAGCGTGAGAAAGGGCTCTCTACTTCACCTGATGTGCTAGAGACTTCTCTTGAGGTAGTTTGCCTATATTTAAATAATCCATGAATTGTTGCCTCTAATATGACTCGTCATCCTTTTTGGCAACGGTAACCTCCCCTTCATAAGAGAGTCTCTCGATGAGTTCAGCATCAACAAGGGATAAGACTTATCTATTTTGGACCTTATTAGTATGGACTCATCTTCCAAACATACCAACTCTTTGGAGAGCTTAACTAATGCATCTGCTACTGCATTTTCTCCTCGAGGAATCTTATAAATAGTAACCTCTAGGATTTGGGCCAATAACTCCATAGTGTACTTATGGTAATAATGGAGCTTAGGCTTTAGAACTTTATAAGACTCAACAATTTGGTTGATAACTAATTGAGAATCCTCGAAGATGCTAATACTTTGGATGCATAATGTAATGGCTAACTCCAGACCAAAAATTAGAGCTCATATTCAGCTTTGTTGTTGGTTCATGGATTAGACAGATGATATGAGAATCTCATCACTTCACAGTCTGGAGTTAGGAGAACTATTCCTACCCCTGCCTTCCCTGAAAGAGTAGATTATGGTTCTTCTCCCTTTTGAAAGGAAGCTGCACCATCAAAATATATCTCCCAATGGAGAATGTTATTATCCCCTAAGTTCATGATTTGTTCATCGAGGAGGTCATCATTAAGAGGGGAGTCAGCAGGAAGTGGATGTGATGCTAAGAAATCCACCAATGCTTATCCTTTTACAACACGAAGGGGTATGAAAGTGATATCAAACTGTGACAAAATTATGGACCATCATACCAATAGTCTGGATAACATTAGCTGTGTCATGAGATATTGTAGTGGATTGATCCTAGAGATCAAGTTCACCTTATGAGAAAGCATGTAATGTCATAGCTTTTAGGATACAAAGATTGAAGATAGGTAGTTCTTTTCAATAAGTGGATAATTTTCCTCATTAGGGATTATATAAAGTATAACATAGTAGAGTGCATTCTCTTTCTCTTCATCATTGGTTTGGGCCAACAAAGCACCGAGGGAGTTGTTTAATGCAGCAGTGTAGAGGATGAGCAGCTTACCCGGGATAGGGGTAGCTAGAGCTGGTGGCGTCATCAAGTAGTGCTTGATGTCTTCGAAGGCATGTTGGCACTTGTCATCCCACTTGAACTTAGCATCCTTTTTGACAAGTGCTGAAAATGGTTGGCATCTTCTTGATAGGTTGGAAATGAAGCATCTTAGATACGCCAACCCTTGAAATGATTTGAGTTGAGTTAGACTTTTAGGGGGTGGCATTTCTAATACTGCCTTGATCTTCTCCAGATCAATTTATATTTCACAATGTTGGATAATAAACCCAAGGAATTTTCTTGAAGCTACTCTGAATGCATACTTTAGGGGATTCATTTTAAGGTTAAATTATCTTAACCATTTGAAAACTACTCTCAAGTCAAAGAGATGGTCTTCCTTTTCTTTACTTTTGACTACAAGATCATCGACATAACATTCGACTTGATGATGAATGAGTTCATCAAAGATTCATGTCATGGCCCGCTAGTATGTAGCACTAGCATTTTTAAGGCCAAAAGGCATGACCCTATAGCAAAAGATTTCAATCGACATTCAAAACACAATATTTATTTTATCATCATGGGCCATCTTTATTTGGTTATAACTAGATAAGCCATCCATGAAAGAGAAGATTGAATGAGATGAGGCAATGTCCACCATCAGCTCTAGTATTGGTAGTGAAAATTCATCTTTTGGACATACTTTATTTAGATATCTAAAATCGATGCATATGTGAATTTAGCCATTCATTTTCTTAACTGGCATGATGCTAACCAACAAGGTAGGATATTTTTCTTCCCTAATAAAGCCATCATCAATCAGTTTCTTGACTTCAGAAATGACTTGTTGTTCAATATCTAATTGCATGCATCTAGGAGCTTGCTTGATAGGGTTAGCACTAGGTTCTATTACTAGTTTGTGGACTACTACATCAAGAGATAAACTGGGCATCTCTTCATAACTCCATGCAAAGCAGTCTTTAAACTCAATTAATAGCCTAACTAAGGCATTGGCCTCAGTATCATTCAACAAAGAACTAATGTATATCTGACGTGGATTGTCTTCAGTTCTTAAGTTGATTTCTTTGAGGTCCTCGATGGTTGATCTAATCTCCTCTTTGAACTCTAGCCGTTCATCTTTGACTTCAAAGTCATTTGGATCATCTGAAGTTTCTAAATCCACCTCCTCATATGAGTTAGCATGATTTGAAAAGAATCTATCAGATTCTAAATGATTAGTGATGACTAGGCAATGATCGTCATCATTGACTATACCCACTGTACGAAATCATAGTCCTAGTCTTGAATGAGGATGTCTACTTTGGTTGTATCATAACCTTTCAAAGTAGTCCGACATGTGTTTAGACCAAGTATGTGGGATTAATCCCTTCTTTACTAGATTAAGAACATAAGGCAAATACCAAATAAAAGATAATTGTATTAAATCTTTATATGAATCATCCTCAAATTCTACATTAGCTTCTTGACTTGAGGATGATACTCTCAAAAAGAATCTCTAAGTCTTCTCACCTATGGGATGACTTAAGGGCTTCCTTAACTATCAAACCCTCAACTTTTTGTGAAGAAAGTGAGGTTAGAGCTAAGGTTCCCAATTGATGCCTGACGATCTTATATGAAGATTTGGATACATTTATACTTTGCTTTGGAGCATGATCTTCATCACTATCTTGCTCAAATGTCACCTCTGAAGGGATCTATTATTGAGAAGAGCTGGCTGGTGTGCTAACCCCATAAGACTCATCCTCTGAACAAGATTTTAAACCTATGTCGATAGTAGGTGTACTCCTAGTGGCTAGGATATACCTTATATTAGGTGGCCAATAGGGAGGCTTACCACCTCAGGGGTTGCCTTTGAAATGTCCTCTACCTCTACCTAGTGGAGATCGGGTCATCTTACCCATATGTTCAAATGGAGTAACGAACTGTGGGTGAAATATAATGTTAAGCTCTATATCTTCCTCTGAGTCCATGTCTCACTCTCTTTTATTTTCTTTTTCTTTCTCTTTTTTCTTTTCATTTTTTATTTCTTTTTTCCTTTTCCTTTCTTTCTTTTTGTCCCTCATGGGGATCTTGACTAGATTCACGAGAATGGACTTATTGGTTTTGGGGAAGAAAATATGTTGCATTCTCATATATCCCGACTTCATGAACTGTGAATGGTTTGAGACCTCCTTTGATGCAGTACTCAATTCCACCTCTCATAAACTTGATGCACTGATGTAGAGAGGATGGAACTGTATTATTTTCATGTATCCACAGTCTCCCAAGCAAAGCATTGAAAGATGTATCTAATTCTATAATATGAAACTTGTCTTCAGTCTTCTAATCATTTATCTCCAATGACAATACTATGGCGCCTAAGGCCCTTTCGCCTTATTCATCGAATCCTCTCAACATCATCATCTCTTTTTGGAGTTAGGAGATATCAATCCTCAAGTAGGCATGGGTTCTTAGACACATAATATTGACTCATGCACCTTGGTCAACCAGAACTCTTGATAACCTGTATCTGCCAATGTCCACTATAATGTAAAAAAGGTGGTTATGCTTGGTCGTCCTTAGAAGTAAGTCTTCATCACTGAATGTAACTCTTAGAATGTCCTTTGAGCTATGTTCCTCCTCTTCAATAATGATCAACTGAGTTAAGCATATCTTTGGATCAAGAAGAGCCTTGGCTAGAGATTCCCTCATCTCTTTCGATAAGACAAGGGTATCATATATGTTGAACTTAGCTGACAACTTTTTAAATTATGGTAGGATATTATAATCAACTCTAACTTGATCCTCCATAAGTATATCCATAGGTGGAGCATCTTATGGAGGTGTTATCTGCTCACTAGAACTATTGAATTATTTACCCTTATCTTGGGGTGCTACCTTAGGAGGTAGAACTTTGTCACTATGCAAGTTGACTTCAATGACTTCATGGAATGATGAACTTGTGAAAAGTTCTACCTTCTCATCAAGCATACCTATTGCTTCTCTTATGGGATCCTCAAACTCAGTTGACTCCATGTCAATCTCAAGAGGTGAACCAAATTGATTCAAGAACGAAAAGTCTTACTCTGAATTAGAAAAGAGTTGATTGGAATGACTAGAGCTATTATTATTTTCTAGACTTTGAGAGTTTTCATAAGGAATAAAATCTAGAGTATCAGAAGTGGACAAGATGTACATAAAATTTGCTTTCTTCATTGATTTCTTTTTGGTTGGAGGTATATGATAGAAATCTAATAAAGTAACGGATTAAGGGATTTAATGCCCTTGTCTACTGATACAATGCTTTTGCTAGTAGAAGAAGAGCTAGTAGAGGAAGAAGTAGTAGCTGTAACGGTGGATGGAGTGCTGGACTTGGATGGTGGTTGCGCTACCTAATTATCCCGGGAAAATAGGGTGAGCTCCTGTTGTTGCTGCTGCTGGGCTGTCATCTTCTTCAAATTGTCTTTGGCAACTTGCAAACCTTCCTTGGTGTTAGAGGTTTGAGCTACCTCAGGCACATAAAAAGAGAGTTTCTTGAATTTAAAAAGTACATTTTTAGAGATTTGGGATAAGGAAATATCATAACCTTCTTTTGTCATAAGAGAATCGCAAGTATCCCCAAGAATTACTCTAATAGAACTAGAGGGTTATTTCAATAAGTATCCTTGGGGATAACTACAGTGCCTGACTTGTAGCTATGCTCAAGCTAACCTTTAAAAGTAATGTAGCCCTTTAAGACATGGCTAATCATGCAGTGTTAGGGGCAATAGTTAAGATCATTACTCTTGCCCACTTCCTCTGACCTCTTGGGCTCTATTAACTAAAAGTCAGGTTTCTTTAAGAGATTTTTAAATATTTTTCTAACTACCTCCCTCTTGAATGAATATGGATTATTCAATCTATCAATAATAGTAGGTGGATAATAGCTACTTGAAGTGGATAGGAGTACTGCTGCTGGGTATCCTGCTAAAGTGGTGGGAATGGCTATTATGGTGGTTGTGGTGACTGATATGATGACCGAGGTGGTGACAGAGGAGGTGGTAAAGAAGGCTGTTAAACTCAAGATCTCTCAGATTGGACTCTGGCTGGCTGCTTCCCTCTATCCACTAACATAACCATCCCTAGCTTCTTCTCTAACACCTTTCGCGGCTTGGGCTGAGATGATTTATTAGGAAAGGGCAACTGTTTAGCTTCCTCTTGTAGGCTAGCTGCCTTGTTGATTAGTTTCACAAATGACTGGATGATAAAGCCCTTAAGCATGAAGGCATCTGAGCCATAAATACTTTTTAGAAGAATCTTAATAACATGTTATTTGGATAGCTGCAGCTCACATTTCATACTCAGGTTGCGCCACCTGAGAATATAATCAACAAGAGATTCGTTGGGAACTTGCTACGCTACAACGAGGTTGCCTATAGTCACTCTTTGCTAAGCTTCAGTAAACCTCTTGATGAAGAGGTACTCCAACTCAGCAAAAGTACTAACTGAACTATTGGACAGTTTAACATACCAATCAAATGCCACTCCTGCTAAGCTGGTGATAAAAAGTCTGAATAAGAGTGTGTCACTGCCACTGACATTGCAATATCTGGCTTTAAAATGTGCAATATGCTGATGTGGTTCCCACTGCCATCAAAGATCTTGAAGGAAGGTGACACAAAGCCCTTGGGATATTGAACTACATCGAATTCCTTCGGGTATGGTCTACCCTTTAGAATAGAAGAGCTCCCCCTAACTTGCAATATTCGCTTTCCTCACCTATTTCTCTACCATATGCTTGATATCCTTTTCATGCATGGAGGTTCCATATGTAACCTTCTTGTGCATGATACCATCATCTTCCTCTATGGGAGTGCACCTAAGACACTTTGAAGTATGTACCAACTCTGGATGATCAGCTATCATAGGAGAAGGCTATGAAACTGGGCCTGAGTTCTACAATACTGAGACCACTACCATCAACACCTCAATTTTCTTCTCCATCTTGTCAATATGATCATCCCTCTGCCTGAGCTGGTGGAGGAGGTGCTGAGTCGAGTGAGAAGTGTCACCTTTCTTGAGCATGAAACCTTTCTGGCTAAGCTGATCTTGCTATAAGGACCCAGTGTATCAACCATATGGACCCTGCTGTATCGTCCAACATGTCATCCTCATCAAGATCAAAATAGACCTATCCTCCTCCTAATCTGAAAAGTAACTCCTGAGAATTCACCTTTTCTTAGCAAAATATTCTGCTAATATGTCATCTATCGATCGATCTACTATGCCCGATTGGATTGGTATGAACACCTATTGATTGCTAGCTGTAAGATAGTGCTCCTCTATCTCTATGTAATGGATGCTACCTGCTGTCAAGACTTCCTCATTAGGAGGATCCACTATCATGGGGGATATGCCTATGTCCATTCCCCTCTCCTCCTCTATCTATGGTGGTGGTGATGCAACGATGATGCTCTTGGGTCGCCACTCCTTCCTGACCACAGCTGAGGTAGAGGGTCGAGCAGGGGAGCTTGATCTCACCTTAATAGGTGGAGTGGATGTAGTGGGATCCTTGGGCCATAGCTGGATCACCAGTGGGGATGGTCTTTCCCCGGATGGGGGCTTCTTAATCTTGGCAGGAGTGGTGGATGCTGTAAGCTGAATGGGTGATGGTGGACGACTAGGGGAGTGGTGTGATGGCAACATTGCACGCCTCTGATGGATCTTCTCTCTGCACTACAGAACAATATTGTATGAATGATGACTCGAGGGCAACAATCGAAATCCATCAGGGGAGGTTGAGGCATACCTCTGTTCCTCTCTCTTGCCCGTTTGGGCTGATACTCGAGCCTTCACGACTCTCCTCTCTCTCTCTCTCTCTATGGATTTGACCCCTAATGCTCCTAGGGATCATGGATCTCAGATCAAACAAGGTACCAGACTATGAGCGTCCGTAAGCTCTCCCAACCTAGCATAGAACAGTCCTAAGTCCAGTATAAAGCCTTCTATGCTCACTAGTCGGTGTCTCAAAGTATGCTAGTGGTGGAGGTGATGCAATGATCCTCCTGTAGTATTCCTCTCCATCTGAGGCTAAGAGGGGGTGAAACCTACTACCACTCAAAAGTGGAGAGGTCTCATGGGGAGAACCCTCCTCAGCTATATGGGAAGCAGCATCGAGCTCCTGACTATTCACTCGTGGTCCTGCTTGATCCTCTTATTTTCATTGGCGTTGGGTGCCGGTGAGTAAAGCAGAGTGAGAACTGGAACCTACCTCAAAGGTAGGGGAGACTATCTTGGAGGCCAAGATAGCCTCCCCCTTTGGGATGACCAAAGAGGAGGTAGCGGCTCTCATGGAGCTATGGAAGGGGCAACTGACTGGACCCATGCTGAAGTTGCTGGCACTGATACTAACACTAATCGGGGTGTGGGAACCACTGTAGCCTTCCTCTTCAATAAGGGGAACTCGGAGTCAGACGACATGTCAAAGTGGATAAGTGGCGTCTGTCCCGCCACCTCCTCCTTACTAACAGTTATGAGGGTTATCCCCCATAAGTAATTTGGACCCCCTCAAAGCCACAGCCAAAGTAAATCAAATGTGCGGCATCAGTCGTGGTGAGATTGGCCTGATCCAACATCAGATTTACACCAGAGGGGAAGGAGAAAACAAACTTGTCGGGAGCCATGATCACTGCACTGACTAAAGGTTAAAAAGACTGACTGCACTTAAATCAATGCATTTGTTCAAAATGTAATTGAGTCATACCCTTGCTTTAGTATTTTTCTTCAATCATTGACTTCTAAACCTGATTTGGAATTTGAACTCACACTTAATAAATTAGGTATGCTAAGTGGGGTTCATTGAATTTTTGGAGAGATTTTTGACAATTGGAGGAGAGACTTTGCCATATGATTTTGATTTTGAACCCATACTCAACAAATTTATGTATGTTGAGTTGGGCTCAAATTTTTGGAGAGACTTTTGGAGATATATATATGTTGTATGTCTTATTCAAAAATTTGATTTAGAAAACTTTTACATACAAATTTAGGTATGCTAAAAAGGTTTTCAATTATGTGTTTGAAAATTTTGTAAAAACATCTTTGTTTGTGATGATTAGTAATGTGGGTGATATATTTTGATTTGATTTGAAAAGGTCGGACCTTTACTTAACAAATTTGATATGTTAAATAGGGGCAAATGTGTTTGATATGTGTTGATTTGAAAATGATACTCCTATTTAACAAATTTGGTATATTATCTAGGAGTCAAGTGTATTTTTGAAAATGAGGCTCTTACTTAATAAATTTGGTATGTTAAGTGGGAGTCAAGTGTATTTTTGAAAATGAGGCTCTTACCAAATTTGGTATGTTAAGTAGGAGTCAAGTGTATTTTTAAAAATGAGGCTCTTACATAACAAATTTGGTATGTTAAGTAGGAGTCAAGTGTATTGATGATTTTTAAAAAAGAGAAATCTTTTTAACAAATTTAGGTATGTTAAATAGAGTTCAATTTATTTTTTATGATATTTGAAAATGGGACTACCATTTGACAAATTTGGGTATGTCAAATGGAGTCCAAATGTGTTTTCATGTTCAAGACTTTGGAAAAGAGGAATTTTATTTAACAAATGTTGGTATTTTAAATAGAATTCTATTTATTTTTAATTTTTCAAAAGAAAGGGGAACTCTCATTTGACAAATTTGGGTATCTCAAATGGAGTTTAAATATGTCTTGATTTTGTGTATGTGATTTCTTGCTTTTGAAAATAGGGAAACTTCAACTTTAACACACATGAAATATGCTAAGTGGAGTTTCAATTTATGTCATGATTTTATTTGAAAATAGAATCTTCATTCAAAAAATTTGGGTATGTTGAATGGAGATAGCCACTTTCAAAAATTTTCTTTTGAAAAAGGGATGTTCAAAAATTATTAATTTTTATTTTGAAAAGAACCTCCATGTAACAATTATAGGAATTGTTAAATGGGGCTTGGTTATATGAGTTTTATGCCTTTTGAAAACTTCTTATGAATTTTGTGCAAGTCTTTCATTGTGTGAATTTTGAAAAAGTGCTTTTGAAAGAGTGCTATTTGCAAAAGAGGTTATTTTCTTGAACATAAGGTGAACCTTGCCTCACTAAGCTAGTGGCAAATAGGTTCTAAATTTTTAGTCATCTTCTTTTATTAATTAATTCATATCTCCCACCTTTCGGGGGAACCAATAGGGGATTCAAGACCTACAAGGAGTGAGATCTTAAAACCTAGAAGATGTTGGCTAGCTTTACTTAAGAATGAAATAAGCTAAGTGTCAATGGAAGAAAAGATAGTCTCAGACTCATATGTATCCACTATCAATGCTTGGAGACAACAGTTGTCTACTAGAGAGGAGAGAGGAACCATCCCCAATGGATTCACTAGAAAAATCTATGGTGTTTATTTTTGATATGTGTATGGGGAACATCACACAAATTTGAGGGTGTACATATTGAGGTGATCGGGTACGACATCAAGGAATGGTGCACTATCTCAAAAGATAGAAATCACCACCCTGCATTGGACCTAATCACCTAATAAGGACACCTAAAGCATGATGGGCCTTTGAATATACTAGACATTTTTCCCCTACTTTACATGGATAAATAAAGTAAGGTTTATATTAAACTGGGTTCTAAATTTATGATGGGCGAATATGACATTTTTCCCTACTTTACATGGATAAATAAAAGGGGATATTAGTTCTAAATTTCTATGCAAATAGTTAATTACATCAGGAAGGTGAATTCCTTAGGAATACTCTCGATTAAAGTATGCAATTGTTATCTCCAAAGATTTCAATGTTAAGACTACTAATAAATTGGTTATATCAAAAAATCAAGTGGGATAGATCAAAAGAAAAGACTTATTATTGAAGCCAAAGTAGATGAATAAGGAATGCTCATGATACAAGGAAACCTAGTGAGCCTTTCAACCTTATCCTATAATTGGGCTTTATATATTTGAATTTGAAGAGGTTTATTTATTTTAGTTTAACTTTTATTAGATTGATAGGGCTTATAATCTCACAATATAAGATTGTGAAAATGCCTAAGAGGTGAGAATTTATGCTTGTAGCCTGAAGAAAATAACCAGCTCGGATCTTGAATCGAGAGAGCTTTAGTAAGGGTTAAAGCATGACCGAAATCTAAACAAAAATGAGCATATGGTTTACCCCCACAAGAGAGAGTAAATCACTTGATTGTTGGACATTAAACCACCTGGAGTGGTAGCCAACTAAGTCCTCCTATGCTTTTAAATTATGTAGAAAAGTCATATGATTTTGCAAGATAGTTGGGTGGTTATTATTTAGAAAGAGACTAAAGTCCTTAAACCCACTCCCTAAGAGACTAGAGCATGAGTGATATGAGTCATGACTTAGTCTAATACAAATGTTTTCAATTTTTATTTAATTTTGGACTCTTCATTTTGATAAAGTCCATAGGATTTTATATATCTAAATGCTTGATGAAATGAGGTTATTGGATAAACTAGAGAGAAAGAGGTATTTTCCACCATAGATGAGAAGTTCAAAGGTCAAGTCATCCCCTATCGTGCAAGGATAGAAACCCTCTCTTTACAAGAATGAAATAATAAGAATGCATGATATTAGACATACAACCATT
This sequence comes from Cymbidium sinense, assembly GCA_021442155.1. NCBI lineage: Eukaryota > Viridiplantae > Streptophyta > Magnoliopsida > Asparagales > Orchidaceae > Cymbidium > Cymbidium sinense. The sequence continues at coordinate 48,007,135 of CM038226.1, forward strand.
CAGCTATTGAGGTTGATAAATCTTTTAATTATCTTGATTTAATGCCTAGGCTTTATATGAGGTTATGAATTATTTAGAGAAATTATTTATGAGTCGTAGTTGGGGTAAAAAATTTATTTTTACCTAAGAGCCTAACTGAATCCAGGCCACACATTAAATTATCATATAAGTAAGAAACTAAGAAGAGGCATGATGTTTCTAATGCATAATTTAAACATAACATCAAGCATTTTATAAATCCAACACAAAAGAATAAAAGGCCGGTGCGGTCGGGTGCCGCCGTACAACCCAAAATGAGAAAATGGGTAGCTGAGCTCTACCCTCATACAACAGTATATGAATAATTACAATTATTATGAATGAATGCTATGGGGTCTTCTTACCTTCTTCATTTGAATGTGCTTGCTTCAAAGACATCATAGGACTTCCCAAGAAAAAGCCTTCTAGCCACTGCTCATCCTAATCCCCCATAACACTAATCCTAATTCCTAATATTAAATTACATTAAAAATAAAAAAAGTAAATCTAACTACACCTACAATATAAGTATTAGCTAAACAGACCATACAATCCAAGAAGTTATATGAATAACTTGGACTTAGCACCCTGCACGTGGGTAACCAAGCCCACTTGTCCTAATTTGGATTATGCTTAGGGGTTAAGCAACCTACAAAAAAGAGCATTTATATTTATTTTAAGCACCCCTTAACCACAATCTCCTATAGAAAACATGACTAGGCTACTCATGGCCTAACATTTAGTCTACAAAACATACACCCTAACATCCAATCTAAAATAATACATCATAAGCTAAAAGTGGTGACTTCGTTCTAAAGTGTGTGTATTAAGGCTTGTGTGGTATGCCTTAACTGGGTTTTGTTTTAATTTTCTAAGCATGAAAGGGTGTTTAATCATAAGGGGTTGATTTCACTTTAAGTGATTTAGTTAGTTTGAGAAATTTTTACTTAGTGTTTTCTTTTATCTCACTTGACTTACACTTAACAACTAAGTTTTAAAAAGAGAAGAAAAGAGAGGATTACTCTCTTTTATCCCTTCCTTAAATCACTTCTAAAGCATGTTAATTAACTTAGTTCTCTTTAGTGAATGACTTATTATATGCTTTAATTAATCCTAAATTTAGGTTCACTTTAAATAATCTCATTCAATAAGAAAGGAATCTTAAGATTAATTGGAATTAATTACTATCACAAGGCACATGTTTGTTTATTTCTTTCTGTCATATATAACATTCACACGATTAAGTCCTAAGGATATCTACACATGCGATATATGTTAGCACACTTAAATGATGGATATGAATAAGTATATTTAGAGTTTATATTTTCCTTTTAATTAAATTATTTTCTCATATTAATTTAAAGTTCTATGTAGATTCTTTTACAAAAATACATAGGAATGAAATTAAACAAGTACATGTCATTGTTAACCAGAGAAGTAAGGAAATTAAATGATCTCCTTGGGGCCAGCTAAAGTCTCATAATGTCAGAATGTCCAGACTAAATATCATTGGCATTCAAACATATGTAAGTTTTCATACAAGAGTGTAAGAAAGAGAGCTTTCAATCACATGATTAATTAATTATATCATTTTTAGCAATTGCAAATGCATGTATTATGATAAAAAAATAGAGGTTTTAACTCCATAATTAAATACACACACACATATATAAGAGACATAAGCTAGTACATGTCATTGTTAACCAGGGAAGTGAGGTAATCAAATGACCTACATAGGGCTACTTAAAGCCTCGTATTGCTGGGATGTCCAGACTAAATATTTGCTTTTCTTAAATACATATGAATGCATACATAAATAAAGGGAAGAAAATCATGTAAAAGTTGTATTTTTATTTGATTGAAATATTTATGCATATGGAGTAAATTCTTATCTAAATTTTAATATTGAGATATATAAGAATAAAATCAAATGGAGTATGTGTCGTTGTTAAACCAGGGAAGTGAGGTAATCAAATGACCTCTTTGGGGCTAGCTATAGCCTCGTATTCCCGGGATGTCCAGATTAAATACCAATTGACATTCTTACTTACACAAATCAATATTTGAATGAAGGAAAAGAGACTTTACTTCATACACTTAAGCTATAATCACACACATTTCCTATGTATTCATAGCTAGCATTAATAGTATATGTAAACATTTATTTATAAAATTTGGAAAATAGATTTGGATTTAATAGTGATAATAGCCACACATATATTAATTTAAATCAACACATGCAAGCTTAACATAATGAAATCATTTATTTTAATTAATTTTAGAAGAAATAAATGCATTAATCAACTGGCATACAATATTTTAATATGATTGGAAAGAAATAAATAGACACAAGCATATAATTTCATTCAATCCAACTAATTCCTAAGGACAATCATACTAAATAAGCTTATTTAAAATAAATCAAAATTTCTTAATGTCACTTTTAATCTCATGTTTGATTTGATTTAGGAGATGTGAGAAAGGTTTGCTAATCCTAATCCCATTCCCCCATATGTGAGTTAATTTGATTTAATGAAAAGTAATTAGATTAATTTTATGAATAGATTAGGTTAAGGTATGAATTAAATTAATTAATTAAACCCTTACCTATGTTACCTTAAGGTAATTAATTCAATGATTATGAGCTAATGTAATATGCAAATGAATGGAAAAGTAAATAGTAATGCTCCTATGAAATGAAAGGGGCTTAATGCAATTAGCTCATAATTCTTTATTAATTAGGCTTAAAGAACTCACTTAATTACTTTCATGATTTTCTCACACATGTGAGCTAATCATGATTTCATTAAACCTCTTTAGGTTATTAAGCACCTAAAGCTCTACCCATAGATCAATTAAGAGAAATCATATTTTTAATTTGATTTTTAATTTAATTGATCAAATGAATAATCCATTAATTAATTTATCTTTACTTAATTACTAAATTTAGTTGATTATCTTTTGAAATGACATGGGTTTAAGGGAAAAGGTTGGGAAAGTGGTCCCAACCTAATTCCATAATCCCCTTACTTAATCAAGCATGATTTAATGTGATTTGGGTTTCAATTTAGTTCATTTAGTCACTAATCAGTTAATTAATCATTAATTAGCTTTTTGGTTGAAAAGAGAGAGAAACTTAGGGAAAAGATTAGGATGGAGGCCCCAATCCAATTAACTAAGTCTCCTTATTATTCAATAGTGATTAGGGAGCCCAATAGTAATTAATTTCTATTCATATGCTTAATTATCCTTTAATTAAATTAAGAAGATAATTAGGGCTTAAACAATATATTTCCCTAATTAATTAACCAATAAATTCCAAGACAAATAGGGGAGGCAGAGGTCATCCCCCTAAACATTCTCAAAAAGTTTGAAATTAATTGGCTAATTAATTAGAGAGTAATTAGGCTAATTAATTTTTTAATTAAATCCTAATTAAGTCAAATTACTATTTAAAATTAATTAAGGATAATTTTAATGGATTCCTCTCTGAAATACCTTTAAAATGAGCTATTATTTATATATTTTTTTGAATTTTCTATAATTAGTTATGAATTATGGAAGTTTCAGGTTTTAAAAATATTATCTAGCTTTAATTATGCCTAATCCCATCGGCGCCATATGGCGCACTGATGCGACGTGCTTTCCACCTGGCATCGCAAGATTGGATATTTAAGTTTTCACATCAACACATTGAGTTTGCTGGTGGTGGATGCGGAATTGATCTCCGCTGTCCGATCTCGAATTAGATAACGCAGATCAATCTCACGACATAAAGGGAGAAAATATGGGAGATCTAACGTGATCTGATCAAAGCCGTCCATTCCAATCACGCAAAACAGATAGCACGTGATCCTCTATTCCATGAGCGATGAATGATGAAGCTCGTCTGCCATGGATCGCTTGATCTGAGCTCACCCAAGCTCAGATTCACTCTAAACTCAACCCACACCTTCGCGCGAAGGATCCACAAAGATCCAATGGCTAGGATGAGCTCAAATGAAAATTTCTTTCATAAAGGACCAAACAAAATTTTCTATATCTACAGTTTTGAGGAATTATCTCACTGAAGCTCAAGACCAGAGGTGGGATTGACGGAGGTAGCTTCGTCTAGTAGAGACGAGGCCCTATTGAGAAGCAATCAAGAAAATTCCCCTTGGTTCGCTCGGTGGATTGATTTCCTTCATTATGGAACTCAGTGGTGATCAAAGTCCCTCCTCTGGTGGCTTGGGAGCTTGGGGAAAGACTTAGGTAGCTTCGATGATGTGTGTGGAAGGTGTGTGTAAGACAAATTTGACTGAGATGGAATATTTCTCTAGGGATTGCAAGGTGGTTCGAAAATGTGCTAGGATGCTCCCACGAATCAAAGTGTCATGTTTCTCGTTTGAATTAAGGGGGTATACCCCTCAGTTTGTTGAGTTGGATGGACGGGATGGCTTCTCATTTTTTGGTCAGCCAGCTGCCGTAAGGGTCTTACTCAAATCCACATGGCTCCGATGGATTGGGAGAAGCTATGGTAGAAGGCTCCAAGGTGGATTTATGCAGATTGGGTTTCCTTGGATCCTTTGGGATTCGATATGGGAGGGAGGTGAGTTAACTCACCTCCCATTGGTCCATGGCCAACCTACCATGGGCTATGTGGCTTAGGAGGGTTAGGTGAAGCCTCATTTGGATGAGTGAGGGTTGCCAAGGTAATGGGATAGTGGACTTTGCCATTTATGGGTGGAATCCTATGTAAAGATGGCTTGACCAATGGACAATGGATTGGATTGGACCCACTTGGCTTTTGAACTAACTTTGGGCTAACCTAGGGTGAGTTTGAGTCAGGTTTGGTCAACCACCAAAGTCTCATGGGTTTTGGCCTCATTTGGTCAAATTGGCTTAAATGGGTTCATGTTGGGTTGGGTTGACCACTTGGTCAAATTGGGCCAAACTAAAGCTTGGGTTAGGTTCAAATGATGATTTAAAGAGTTTTGATTTAAGTGGTTTCAATTAATTTGGTCTGGGTTTGGTTTTGGCTCATTTGGAATCAAATGGGTCAAATGGGTCAAGTTGACCATTTCGACTAATCTGACTAATTTGACCAAATTGGGTTGGGTTAGGTGTTGGTTCATGTTTGTTTGGTCAATTAAAAATGATTGTGGGCTTTGGTTTGAATCAATTTAGATTTAATTTGGATTTTGGCAATTTGGGCTAGGTTGGGTCAAGTTGACCAATTGGTCAAATTTGGCTCAATTATAGATTTTATCAAGTTCAATAATCAATTTGAAAAGAACATTGAGCCATTGGTTGTAATCAATTTAAGTTTGATTATGATTTGACCCATTTTGACTTTTTATACCAATTTGGGTTAACTTGGGTCAAATGGCCAATTGGACTTGTTTTGGCTCAATTGAGGGTTTTGTCATGTTCAATCATTGATTATGGGTTGGCTTGAATCAATGGTTTCAATCAATTTGATGTAATGTGGGTTTTGGCTAGTTTTGGTTTCATTTGGGCTAAAGGTTGACTTGGTCAAAGGACCAAGTTGACTTGGTTTGATCCAATTCAAGGTGATTGATCATCCTAGGGTGAGTGTTGATCATGATATGTGGCTTGTATGGGCTTGGTTCAATCCAATTTGGGTTGGATTAGAACTTGGCTCAAAAATGTCCTTTAACCACTTTGTGTCAAGTGGACTTAAATGGGTTAATTGGTTTGGTCTTGGCTTGATTCAAGTTTAGTTGAACTCATATATGAATCTATGATTAAAATATAAATCCAACTGCAATCAATTTGGCATCCATTAGATTTTGGCTCATTTGAAGTCTCCAAGCTAAAATAGCTAACTTGGGCTTAACTTGGGTTGACTTAATTTTGGTTTGATAATTATAGGTTTCATTTATATTTGGGTAGATGATTGAAGGAATGATTGAATCAAGAGAAAATCCATTAGTTTTGGCTTGGTTTAGGTGGATTTTGGTTAAGTCCAAGAAATTGGCTTAAAAGGATTGAACGGAGTTTTGAATTGATTTTGAATTTGGTTTTGGCAATTTGAATTTATATTTTATATTTATTTATGAATATAAATGATGATATAAATGATTCATGGAAAAATCACTAGAGTTTGGGGTGATTTGGAAGCAAATTTGTCCAAGCTCATAGATGTAGGTCAAAAAGGCTAAGAAGGAAATCAATTTAGTTTGATTTATTTTTGGTCATTGGAGGGTCGATTTCATTTATATTTATGAATATAAATGAAGTAATAATTGATTTATAAAGAAGCCAAATGATTTTGGGTTGATTTGGGTTAAGATTTGGTTAAGCTTATGGAGGTAGGTCCATATGGCTTAAGAAGGGTCTTGGTTTGGTTTGATTTAGTTTGATTTGGTTTTGGTAATTTGAGTGTAGATTTCATTTATATTTGTGAATATAAATGAAGGAATAATTGATTTCTAAGTAAATCAATCATGTTTGGGATAACTTAGGTGGAGATTTGGCCAAGTTCATGATAATGGGTTATGTGGCTTAAGAAGGAATTTTGGAACTTGGATTTGAATTCAAGATTGAATTATTTGGAAATGGATTTGAACTGGAATTTGATTGTTTGATTGAAGGATTGAATTTATATTTGAAAAAATCAAATGAATTGGGATTGATTTGAATTTAGTTAAGGCTAAGTCCATAAGATGAAATTGAAGGGCTTAGAAAGGGATTTGAATTCAATCATAAGGTTCATGAAGAATTTTGAGCTTGAATTTGATCATGAGATTGATTATGAGTCTTGGAATTTTGGTTTAGATTTGGCATGAATTTGAGGTTTGGTTTGAGATGGAAAGCATGGATTTAGTTTAGGCTATAGGGTAGGCAAGTCTCCTTAAGTCCCTAAGGCATGACCTAGCCCTATGGCTAGCCCTTCTAAGTCTCTAGGCTTAGGTTAAGTGTTCACCTAATCACTAGAAGTGTCTTAAGACTAAAGAACTCTTAGTGTCTACAAGAGTCCTAGAACTATGATGAGGAAGTTGAGAACTCACTCCAAAAGTAAGGTCAACAGTTGGTTATTTTTTTTAGTTTATTATGATTATTTTAGGGATGTAATTATTTTTTATATTAGCTATAGACTTAATAAATACAACTTAGTGTGTGCATCATTTATAAGAGTTAACAATCATTAGCAGAATGTATTGCATAGGATGAAATTCTTGTTAGAAGAAATAATTTAATTATTTACATAGTTTTTAAAAAGTCTATATTAATAATAGATGATAAATATCCAATGATGATATTCACTGATCAAGACTAAACCATGACTTGAGCTATAGAAGTTGCATTGCATCACACAAGTCATAGATTATGCCGATGGCATACCAATAAAAAAGTACTATCTAAAATTTCCTGCTTTAATAACAACAACATAGTGAAAAGCCTCTTTATAAATGTTTGAGTAAGTGTGATTCAAATGAGGAGTTTGAGAATGCATGATCTAAAATGATCATAAAAGGGAGCCTCCAAAGCCATTCTTGGTTGGCAGAGCTTTACAAGATAAGAAAAAAGTGGTCAGCAACTTTCAATAAAGACTCATTTAATATAAGTATTTTATCTACACAATGTTGTGAGTTGACCAATAATATTTTTCATGGTATTTCAAAGCCCACTTGCTCTACTACTAATTGTTTCTTAGGATTAGAGAAAGTTATAAATACATGGAAAAGGAATGAATAATATGAGATTTCAAATACTATCAATCTATAATTATTCCTATGGAAAAAAAATAGTATAATATTGAAGCAAGCTGCTGCATTTTATTCAAGAAATATTTATTTCTTATTTGAAGAGAAATGTTTGCATGGTATAGGTAGAATGTCCTTAGACAATTCTTCAAGTGATTCTTCAATGTATCTTATTAAGTTTTTAGATAGTAAGGAACAATCCAAAACTTAGGTTATCCACTTTGGTAATAAATAATGCATCTATAGGAAATTCAGAATAATGGGTGTAAATTTTGAATAATGGGTTTATTTTGTTGTCATTATATCAAAGTTTTAAGCTAACAGGATATTGTAAACATCTTAAAATAATAATTATTATTGTGATGGCCATCTAGAGCTAAGAAGGGTGTATATGCTCGAAGGCTGTATAAAGACTTTAGAAATAACGACTTGACATTTGAGATATGTACTAGTGATATTTTGAAATCATGTTAGTAAAATTCCATATCAAATTAGCATAAGAGCATAGAGGAATAAAGAAGTAGAATAACATATACTGACTCCACTGAAGAACATATCTGAAAATGTTGAATTAATACTTAAGGGAAAGCCCTTACCAATTGCATACATACATGATAAGAAAAAGGCCAAAAAATATATTACAAATATTTAGTTTAGAAATTTAAAGGTGGAAGACCCACAAAGCATATGGCAAAGGGTATCTCTAATGCAAGACTAAAGAGACACTAGGAGAAGAAAAGAAGGGACAAAAGTAAGTGATAACTTTTTTAAATTTGAGAGAATTTTGATAACCAACCAATTTTGATGTTGCCACTGGCAAGGAAATAATGCCTAGACGAAAGTAAGTGATAACTTGTACATCATTATGTCAGCTAAATGTGGCTTATAAAATTATTTATTTGTGATGAACATCATTACATCAACCATTAATATGTTAATCTGTATTGGTATAACTATTTTAGGCTATTAGAATATGCTTGTTTCATTAGCCTACTATTATTGTCCCATTATGTACAACAAGCCAATGTACACGCAATTCTTTAGATAGGCATAACAGGAAGTTTATTATTTTTAAATGTACCAAACATATGTACAAGATATTATTAAAGTTATACATGACTTATGTACATGCACCTTTTAAGATGACCATAATATATGTCGATATAAATAACAAGAATCAATATGAATGAATACACTACATATGTATATGCACGACACAAGATGTACATAGAATACATACATTTTGTATGCTGCTATACAATAAGATGGGTTAATGTAAATCATAATATAAATAATAATATAATTTTAAAGATATACATAACAATATAAATCATAATATTAACAACCAATTACACATTATAATTTAAAATATATTAAAGATACAACATGTATAAGATTCTACACTAGATTTAATAAAAATGTAATATTTATAGCAGAATACATCAAATACATTATGATGCTCATGGTTAAATAAAGAATTCTCTCGATGGTTGATCAAATTATGCATAAGTTAGTTCAATCCTAAATACTATATCTTATCAGCCTATTTTTGACAATATACTCAATTTACAATCTTTGAAGTTCCAACTACTTCTATATGTTTGCACACAAACAAACCATAGTTAATACTATTCTTTTGGATGGGAATACAATAATTATTTTAATGCCCGATTCTCTGATATCAATTTCAAATAATTATTTAGTACCTTTATGTAAGAGTTTAAACTATAAATACAAAAGTTCATATTCATTATAATTATACTCACTATAAATTAACTAATATAATTTTTAAAGTTAAAGCAACTCATTGTTATTGTACTCACTATGTCAAATAAAATGACTTTGTGTGTATGGTTGGGTAATGAATCATGGAAAAGTCAGAACCTATCCTTGATTGCACCTACTAAAAGAGTCCAATGTTGATTATTGTTTACTAGAATTATAATAAATTTTGCTTCTTTTACTGCATTCCAATTGATATGTTGCACACACATTTGACTTTCTTTTATACATTCATAGTCTGGCTAGCTCTATTAGCACACCAAAATTAGATTATAACATGTATAATAAGCTAAAACATGAATAATAACCTAGTATAATAGTAAACAACTTACTCAATATAAACATGAAGCATACAAAAATGATAGATATAGGTTCACACAAAGCTTATTCCTCTCAAAATACAAATATGTTTAAGTATTGATTTATTATGAGGTCATCCATTTAACCCTGACTTATTGAGATATTCCTAGCTACAAATATGACATTCGTTATGTTCATATAATAAAATGAAAACATTTTATAAGAAAGATACTACATGTAACTCATTATGCAATTATATATTTAAGGTAATTAAGGTGACTTATCAGAAAATCATGTGAAACAATGATCCATGAAATGTTGCATTTCTTTTGTTAGCACCTCTTTACCATTGATAGAAAAATAACTTTGTTAGCTAGTACTATCTAGAAGAGGATGTATATAATAATGTTCCTTTTTTTTTGAAGGACTTAACTCCACACCTCAATAAAAGTATACATTCAAACAATACCTTCTCAATTAATAACTCGATAGTATTGACTCCTCCACTACAACCTGAGTATCTATAAGATGCTATCTGAGATTTGTTGGTTCTATCTTTTATTTTTCTATCTTCCCGATAAGTGAAAGGTAGTCTAATATGCTTGCTCTTTCTGCTACACCTTTGTTTCACACCTCGATCAATACTGCTCATTTGAAGCTAAGCTATTAGAGTATGTATCATAAGAAAGAGATATTTTAGAAGAAGATGAAAATGACTCAAAACCCAAATATAAACTATGTTAGCCAACAGTCAAATCCATACTTTAATAATAATTATTTGGGTTCGAGGTTCACTATGCATTCTGTGATAGATTTTTAGACTAGTTACCTTACATTCTGAAGTAGTTCTATATGCAAAGATTCTTTCTTCAATGAGTCAGACTTTACTCTCAAAATGACCAACTTGTAATCTTAAAATATCCATATCTTTGCCACAACTAGATAAGAATGACACAATATTGCGCATAAGCTCAGCCATGTTCACATCTTGATCTTTAAAATGGGTGTTTTCAGCATCTTTCACATGGATATAAGTAGGGGTACTAGATGTCAAGTGAGGAAAATGATGTATAGAATGAGATAAATGAAGAGAATAATAAAAATAAAGAGAATAGTTGAAATGAAGAGAATGAGGTAAAGATTAAGGAGAACAATGAGATTTTGCAAGAGTTGTGTGAGGTAATAGCTGTGAAGCACTTGACTTTGGTTATGGCTGTGGATATCGCTGTGGTAAGGATATAGAACTAATGCATTGAAGGTAGATGTTTTTCCTCCCATGTTATTTCCTTGAAAGAATAACTAATCCTCATGAATTTTGACTTATTAGTTACAGTTACATATATAAACTAAATTTTTATCCCAACAATAATGATAATTGTAGACCTAGTTATCTTCAATTTTTTGAAAATACCTCGGAGCATTGTGAAGTATTAAAAAAAGTACTCTTAGACCACCTCAAAAAATGTGGTCTTGAATCTGCATATAAATAAAGCTGGTATGCTCTAAAAATTAAATCTGCATATAAATAAAGCACAATATTAAGTCATTTAAGCATTAAAAGAATCCTTACAAGCAATACAAACTAACTGTGAGAAGAGGGACAAACCCACTCATGTACAAGAGGCTTATCTTCATTAATTTTTTTGTGGCAATCCATCAAATTGATTAAGAAAAAAAATTTCATGTAGCTTTTGCCCAATTGTAGTTTAGAAACTCATGAATATTCTTAGCATATAAAAGAAGGTACTTATGAAATGGAAAAAATTGGACATATTCATAAAAATATTAGCATTAGTAAACTTTTTATGGCCTTCATTTGATTTTTCATATCAACTATAGAATGCCTTTACAAAGGCTCCCTATCCTAAGTTCATATGTAGTAAACTTGATCTCATGGCATTTAATTAGAGTTGCACGTCTCTTTACACCCAAATATGATAAAAGATGATGATGAGAAACATATTTTTCTAAAATGGTGAGAATTTCATGAATCGATGCATATTCAACTTCCTTAACATTACATCAACATCTTTAATGACATGCTCAACCATTGAGTCACAAGTTGCTTTAAATGCAAACAGTTGGCAATGAAAAGTGATATTTGGAAGGTAGATATAAATGTTTAGATCACAAACAAAATATAATGTATAAATTACATTCTATTAATTTTCAAACTTCAATACAACATAATAAAAAATGTAAATAGACAAAGTACAGATATAATCCATATATGCATAGATTGTTAATGTACACATTACATGTGAAAACCCCACATGTTGCTAAAAATTATCAATACATGGCATATGTACATATGAAAGGAAGTATGTTAAAATTAGACATATGTTGCTAAAAATCACCAGTATATGACGTATGTACATATACATGTAGTATATAGATGGCATATTATCCTCAACATAACATAATAAAAAATGTAAATAGTCTAAGTACTAATATAATCCATATACATGTAGTATGTTCATGTACACACTACATGTAAAAACCATAGATGGTATTAAACACTATTAGTACATGACATATGTACATATGCAAGGCATATATTAAAAACCAGAACACAACATATGTTGCTAAAAATCACTAGTACATGACATATATACATGTACACATCTTATGTACATGGCACATATACATGCTATTCACAAATACTCAAACATAAAAAAATATACATAGCATGCACACATGCCACAACAATCATTTTAAATTTATAGAAACAGAAAACATGGGTAAAACTAGACAATGCACAAACTGTGTTCATATAATAAGATATATGCAGCCTTTTTATATTATGTGCATTGTCTATGTGAACCATGTTTAGAGTATGTACATCAACAACTTTCAAACCCTAAACTCATATGAAGATAAAATATCATTTAAATCAAACTCATGCATGTAAAGAATGTAAAGTCAAATTATAGAATAAATTATGTGTCTCCATAAATATGGTTGAAATATTACCTTCCAAAGCTATCTGCATGAAGGCATTGGAAGGCAATGAGCATAATAGAACCAGGATATGAGTGAGAAATGCTCTTTTTTTAAGTTTATCATATGGGTCCTCAGTCAAGTCACCAATCTTAATTTGAAAAAATAAAATAAAATATAAAATGTACATGTCATTATTTAATTGGAGTGCAGACATAGAGTTATGTTTGAACTTTACATGTAATAATTTCTCTATATTATGAGCTACAAATATGAAATGTTTATGTATGTCTACATGTAATACAATATTTTCTATAAGATAACATAGGAGTGCACACTAGAATGAATATAAATGTATGTATTTTGCATAAGGAATACAAATATGAAAAAAGTAATGTTTATATGACAACAAAATTGATCATACATTTTGATGCATTCTAATTAAATTTTCAAGCAGAAGTTTAAAGATAAATACAATCATTCTGCATGCATGCATTAGGATACTTTCTTCAGTCCTTAATACTAAGCATATTTTTGGCATTTCCATATTATTTTTTTCTTGCAACATCATAGTGAAATTTAACATTTTGAATTATACTACAAAACAATATCAATCTTATTTCACATAGCGAAAAAAAAATCATTACAATAGATGATTGACTCTTTAAGTAGACCATTCAATCTATGTAGGATTAATTGATTCTGAACTACAAAAGTGGCAGTCAAACTTGTTCTAAAAAGTCAGCAAAATAGAATGATTTTATTCTCTTCTAGATCTTAGAATGCCAAGGTGTCAACCAGGTAGTATTTTTCTAGTATATTTGAAGCTAATTCTTCAGCAATATCTTGTGCTGAGAAGCATGTATAAGATTTGTCTACCATTGTCATATATATATATATATATATATATATATATATATATATATATATATATATATATATATATATATAAAAGAAAGGTCTTTTACTAAACAATACAATATAGAATATAATATATCATATAGAAAATAATATTATATTAAATTTGGTGCCATCTATGTGATTATTTTTACTTTGATGTCATTTGTTCTGTGTATACTCTGAAAAACTCAAACTAGTTTTCCACATGTTACTCTTTGATCTTATGTATATATATATATATATATATATATATATATATATATATAGAAACCATGAGAGTGAAAAATGCAAGATAAATAATAATATTTATTTCTCAAATGCTCATAATGCGATTATAGAGTATGAAGTTCTACAATTAGAGTCAAAAGATCCCCTCATAAAAAAGAAGTCTTCCTTTTATAATATCAAGGGGTGATCATCCATAGAAAGATCATATAAGATAAATTTAATGCAAGTAAATTTTTGCCTAAGCTAATGACAGTGAACAAGCATATGCCCATCAACTAATAGGGATGAGTATCCTACTATCAGCGAGTGTGTGAGTGAGGTTAGGGCAGTGAAGAGTTATTGCATTGTTCCTCTACATACTCACCAGATACTGGTGAGTTAGATTATACTTTGCCATTAGGTCAGCATTCTCTAAGAACTTTGGCTAGCTGGGTCAGATCTATCTTCCCTTGTTGACTTCTAGCAAGTAATTTATTCTGGATCATCGAGCCTTTTTTGTGAGTACACTTACCTTGACATATAAGCTCTCTTGGCCCTACCTGCTCCTTTGGGTATACATTTAGCTTCTTGATTCTTTCGCTCCTTGTAGAGATACTTCACAGAAAACATAGAAGAATAATCATCTATAAATATTTAATGATTTAAGAAAATTGATGCAATTTCGAGAGGTCATATCACCTTTAGACTTATTTGATTTTTCAAGCTATAGAGACTTAAATAGATCCTCTCTTTCTTCTTTTATGCACTTAGCATTCATTCGGCTACTTTCTCGAATAAATCTTATGGCTCCTAAGAGTCAACTCTATAAAACATATTAAAACATAATCATCATGAATGCAAAGAGACCTAGCGATGACATTGATCCTGCAATTATATGGGCAGGCCTTCGCTAAAAAGCCAAGAAACTGAAAATGTCTGAAGAGGCCGCTACCATTCTTATAACTGTAGTGAGCATTTTAGCTACTCTAACTATTATATTTGTCACCCCGGTTACTCCCTCCAACCCACGAGGAGAATCTAGCACCTGTCTATCTAAGGAGCGGTTGCTATGGCAAGTGTGCAGCCTGCGAGTGTTCCTAAAGAGGAAGATGGAGGGGAAGATGCACCTTTGATTTGATGTAGAAATGTGATGGTGTGGTTGGGCCAATTACCTTGAGGACGGATGTAGAGGAATGTTTTGCTAAGGTGAGAGTTGCTTTTTATTGCATGATGCAAGTCTTTGTAATCTAAGTTTCTCACTTTCTTCTTTGGTCGCACCTGAGCATGTCTAGTGTTCAAGCTTTAGTAGAAAATGATGAGACACTCACCAACTATTCAGGTCATCTCCTCCAATAGTCCAAGTAATGTAATAGAGTTGCTTCACCTTTCTATGATCAATTTGTTGGGTCATTTCTCGAGTAGAGAAGAATTCCACTTACTCAATAAGTGGCTTCATGTCCTAAGGGTTGTGCCCGTAGAAAATCCTCTTTTTGAAATCCCTCTCCCAGTTTTTGACAAATTCCTTTCTTGTCAACTAGCGATGACTCCAGCTTTGCCACCGACTATATCAATGTCACACATGGATTTATTGGAGATTTCTCCCTTGCTCAGGGTGATTACCAATGCTCCTATTGCCATGACTAGCTTCATTTTTGCCAACATCAGGGAAATGATGGTCAATTTTCCCTCTCCTACTCACAGAGCTAGCGAGAATTCTGCAAAGAGTGAGTCTATTCAGTGAGAGGAGATTGACATGGAAGAAGAACAATGAGTATACACAGACTCCTTTATGGTTGTCACTCTATGTGGGGAGATCACCCTCTTGAGGGAAGCTTTAGACTCATCTCAGCGGGACATAGGCAAGCTTTAAGTCCTTGGAGGCAGAGTGCCAAGGCAACTTCATGACCATGAGAGATGATATAATATTACTTCAGAACTCAGTCAAGTCGCAAAGTATTTCCCTTCTCATTTCTGGCATAAATTTTTTATTTTATTATATGTGTGAGAAAAGTAGACTCACCAAGAATTAGCACTCGGACCTTGCAATAAAATTACTCAAATTATAATGTATTAGAGATATAGAAAGTGTGTTATCCTTTTTTACTCATAAATAAAGACAAATATTTTTGCATTTCTTCACTCGTAAGAACTATTTGATTTTTTATTATAATGCATTAATTGTTTCCTCATAGCTCCTATCACTTGAGATATTCATGAAATTTGGGTAATCATTTCTTTACTTAATGCTTGATTTGGCATTCATGTTACCATGTCTTTATTATCACGTCTATAAATTCTCCCTAGCCAGAGTAGTTGAGACTTTATTGCTCTCTTTGAGTAGAACAAGTCGATCTTGATCACCTTTTCATTCATCAATGAGTATGGCTCTATTCAAAAAAGTTGCTTCATCTCTCCACTAGGCCTAAATCAAGGAAGTTTTTGAGTTAGATTTTTCCATCACGACCTCCATATTTTATGGATACTACGATGCCAATCTAATTTTTACTATGCGTGTAGCTGAGAGGACTGAGTGCCTCAACATAGTGAGGATGCACAAGCTGTGTATTCCACTCACACATTTCAAAAATGGGTTCTGACATCCCCTTCCCTAGATTGACATCCTTGACTTCTTCGAAGTGGTGTCCATCCAAGTTCTTTCACAACTTGGTGACGAGCATCATGACTTTCCTCTTGTGCTTTCAGGAAGAAGGCATCCTATAGAGCCTAAACATCTTCCATCAATCGTTCATGGTGAAGAGCCACCAGGACAGGATTGTGCAATTCTTAGCAACTTTGCTTAAAATTCACAGTCCGTAGAATAAAGTGTAAAGTGGCGTTCGTAGCATATGTTTGTGAAGAGCGTGTCGCAATGGCCAGTGTCGACCGTCCCTCTTCTTTATCAGCCGAGCAAGGTCAACAAGCTCGATAAGTTGAGTGTACAAGAGGAGGAGATGATAGAGAGGCTGGAATCACAACTTGAATGTCTCTTTCTATCTTTGCTTTAGCAAGGTTTTCATAGAACTCAGTAGAATCTTTTTTCCTTTTTACTCGCTAATACTTTTATATTTTCCCAACTAGTTCCTCTAATTTTTTTCTCTTCTCATTTTCTCACAAGAGAGGCAACTTCCATTACCTATGAGTTTAGTTTTAAAGTGCTCCAATTCCTTAAGGAAGGCAAGCACAAGGAACTGACCTCTCTCGAGGTTGACGAGGCAGAGGAGGAGGGGGAGTCAAGTGTAGCTCCAATTGAGGTCTCTAATGAAGCAAGGCTACGTATAGCTCCCAAGAAGTTCAAAAAATGAGCTATGAGCTTGACTCATTGCATTAAAGTAGTGAGCCTACAGATGAAGAAAAATAGGAGGAAGGCTTGGAAGATAATTTCTCTCTGAACTTGCACGAGCTCACTCATAAGCCTATGAGCTCAATTCTTCTATCTTCTCACCAAATCTTGACCAGATTTTAAGTAATCTTCCTAATGCTTGCCTACCACATGCTATCATGACCGCTTAGGCAATAAAATGATAGTTGAATTATGAGAGTTTCTAAGAAAGAGAAAGGATGCCTTTATGAGTAAGTCCTAGTTGGCGAGTACAAAGAAGAAGCTGACAACTCTCGAGTCCAAGCATAATGACCTTAAGGCTGAGGTTGCTCGCCTAGAAGAGGAGAAGGAGAGGGAGATCATGGAGCTTACTCACTTTGCTGAGGCAAAGAGAAAATTAGAGGAGGAACTTTTGTGTTGGACTGAAGAGTTTCAAAAGTAAGAAGCCAATTTTATTGGTATTTCTCAATGATGAGTACCAAAAGATCTTGTATCAGAAGTTCAAGGATGGTGCCAACTATGCTAGCACCAAGTTGGTAAAACATAGTCATCTTGACACTAAGTTCTTGGACTTCTCATATGCACTCACACTCTCGTACTAGAATGACAATGATAAATGAAGTTTGAGCTGACACTTCCTTTCCTCCTTCATTTCTTTATAACAAAATATTTTTATGGTGAGTAGTATGTTTGTATCTTACTTGCTGAACTATAAAAATGTGTTATTTGAAATACAAATTACAAGTACATTTCTAATCAAGTATACTTATCTAAATAACAACTAAATTTATTTCCCTAGTGAGTATTTATGAATGAATGTTTTGTTATTTAGATGATACTTACTGATTGATAAATGAATGACTATATCTTTTACTTAGAATATCTGGATCATTGATTCATAAAAACTTTTCTGGGTGGTCGCTTTATATTGTGAGTGTTGAACTTACTTTTAGTGAGGTTGATACATACTCTCATAGGCTTAGGAACTTGATTTAGGCACTAAGACCTTCTGCACTTAGGTTACAAAACTTTAAGAGGTCAGAAGGACACCAAACTTAAGCCTAAGAGACTCACAAAACCTAATGCTTCAATTAAACTTCAACTGGACTTAGTGGACCTCACTTATCCCAAACTCACAAAAATCTCAATATATCAAACCCATTCAATCATAAGTCATAGGTGACTTTAAACACATCTAATCAAACATAAGCCAAGCATAATTGGCCAAATAGCTTAGTTGGTACGTGTTGACCTCACTTTTAGAGTGAGCTCTCAACTTCCTCATCATAGATCTAGGACTCTTATTGGCACTAAGAGTTTCTTAGTCTTAAGACACTTCTAGTGATTAGGTGAACACTTAACCTATCCCTAGAGACTTGGAAGAATTATCCATAAGAATAGATTGTGCCTTAGGAATTTAGGAGGACTTGCCTACCCTAAAGCCCAAACCCAATCCTTACCTCCTTCTTTCAAACTAAACTTCAAATTCAAATTCAAATTCTAAAATCAAATCCAACTATCCAATGATTAAAATCCACCACCAAATTCAAAATCTAAATCCCTTCCTAAGCCCTTTGATTTTATCTTATGGACTTAGCCTTAATCAAATCCAAATCAACCCCAATCTAATTGATTTTCTCAATTATCAAATTCAACCTCAAATTCAAATTCAAATTAATGAATTAAATCCGACTACCCAATGATTGAAACCCATGATTAAATTCAAACTCCAGAACTCCTTCCTAAGCCATATGAACCACCTTCATATGCTTAGTCAAAACTCCTTCAAAACAAACTCAAACTTGGTTGATTTCTTTATAAATAAATCATTCCATCATTTATATTCACAAATATAAATGGAATCCTAATTCAAACCATTCAAATCAAATCAAAACAAATCAAACAAAATCAAGACCCTTCTTAAGCCATATGGACCTACCTCCATAAACCTAATCAAATCTTGATCCAAATCAACCCAAACTTAATGGATTTTTTTATAAATCAATCATTCCTTCATTTATATTCATAAATATAAATGAAACCCACCCTCCAATGACCAAAAATAAATCAAACCAAATCAAAATCAAAGTTAGCCCTTTTTGACCTACATCCCTTAATTTGGTCTAATTTGCTTCCAAATCACTCCAAACTCAGGTGATTTTCTCATAAACCATTTATATGTTTATTTATATTCACAAATATAAATGAAATATAAATTCAAATGACCAAAACCAAACTCAAATTAAATCAAATTCTCAATTTTAGCCTTTTTAGACAAACTTTTGAACTTGGCTAAATGAAATCCAAATCAACTCAAAACTCATAGATTTCTTCATGAGTCAATCATTGCTACAATCATTGATCCAAATATAAATATAAACCACCATTATCAAACCAAATCTAAGTCAACCCAAATCAAGCCCAAATTGACCATTTTGACTTGAAATGGTCATATGAACCGAATCCCATTTGGCTCCAAACCAATTGCAATCGGATTTATATTTTAATCCTAAGCTCATATGTGAGTTCAACTAAACTTGAATCAAACCTTGATAAAGCCAATTAACCTATTTAGGCTCATTTGACTCAAAGTGACCTAAAGGATCTTTTTGAGTCAAGTTCTAATCCAACCCAAATTGGATTGAACTAAGCCCATCAAAACCTCAATCATGATCAATAATAATCATGGGGTGATCAACCACCTTGAATTGGATCAAACCAAGTCAAACTTAGCCTTGACCAAGTCAACATTTAGCCCAAATGAAACTCAAACTAGCCAAAATTCATCATATGCCAAATTGATTGAAACCCCTGACCCAAACCCATTCATGATCAATGATTGAACATGACCATGCCATCAATTAAGCCAAACCAAGCCTAATTGGCCACTTGACCTAAGTTGACCAAAATTAGCCTAAAAAGCCAAAATGGGTCAAATCATGATTTAATCTAAATTGATTGCAACCAATAGCTCAAGTTCATTCCAAATCACTTGTTGAACTTGACCAAAGCTATTATTGAGCCCAAGTTGACCAATTGGTTAACTTGACCCATCCTAGCCCAAATTGACCTAAAAGGTCAAATTGACCAAAATCCAAATTAATTCCAAATTAAACCAAACCAAAGCCTACAATCATTTTCAATCAACTAATTGAACTTGACTCAACACCTAACCCAACCTAATTTAGTCAAATGGTCAAATTGGTCAACTTGACCAATTCGACCCTTTTGAATCCCAATGAGTCAAATTCAAGCATAAGTCAAACTAATCCAAACTAATTGAACCAAAACATCCCAAATCATCATATGAACGTAACCCAAGCCTTGGTTTGACCCAATTTTACCAATTGGTCAACCCAACCCAACCCAACCCAAATGGAACCCATTTGACCAAATGAAGCCAAATCTTCCCAAACCAACTTATGAGATCCTAGGACTTAGTCAAACTCGACCCAAACATGTTCTAACTCATTTTCAAATCAGCCTAAAAGCTAAGTGGATCCAACCAAGGGAATTAATCATCAAACCATAGGATTTAAACCTTAAAACCATTGGATCCAAGATAAAGTCAACTTGCCCATCCCCATGGCAGCTCATTGGCACTACATGGAACCTTCTCTTGACCCGCCTAACTAATCTAACTCACCCTAGGTCGGCCAAGGACCTTTGGGAGGTGAGTTGACTCACCTCCAACCCAAATCGAGCACCCATTAGATTAAGACCATGGAATCCTTGCACATTGGGTCCATGGCAGCTCCCCATCACTTCTCCCATCTCTGGCGTATGGCATGACCTTGATGAAGGCAACTCCGACGACCAAACAGCAACGATCCAGTGCAAAACATGTGCATGAGCCATCCATCAATGATGGGAAATTGAGGGGTATACCCCCTCAATTTGATCACGAATTCACAGAGAATCAAATTTTGTAAGTCCTTAAGCCCATTCCAAAACCCCTCAGAGCAACTTCAGGGAACCCTAAGCCCTCTCCATTTGGCATTTCTCTCCTCCGAGCAAGGCTAAAATAGGGCATCCCAATCCCGAGCAATACTCCCTCATTTCAAAATCCAACCCAAATTCCTCTTAGCCACACCATCACCACACTTCGTCGAACATAACCAAACCAATTCCTAAGCTCCCAAGTGGCCAGAGGTGTGAGTTTGATCGAAGCTAAAGCCTCCGCATGTGTGGATTGGTCAATAGAGCCTCCCACACCAAATCAAGGTTAAAGCTCCTCAATAGGGCCTCGCCTCAATTAGGTGAAGCTACCTCTAGCGTTGCACCACCGGACATTAGCTTCGGTGAGGTAATTCCTCAAAATTGTAGCTATAGGGAAATGTGGGTTGGTCCTTTTCGAAGAGAATTTGAATCTCATGAAAAATTGATTGGATGTGAGTGTCTCCCTTCCTTGAAGGTGTGGGAAGAATTTGGAGACAATCTGACCTTAGGTCAGCTCAAATCAAATGAGGGAAGATGGGCGACATCCCTCTTCCCTCGCTCACAAATGGGATAGATCACGAGCCATCCATCCCGTATGATCAAGATGAACAACTCTAATCAAATCCCGCGGTAGAGCCTCTGATTCTTTTCCTAAATTGCGGATCAAATCATGACCATCCGATCTTAGATCGGACAACCCACAGAAAAAGCGCATCCGCCACCGACTGAGTTAGTGCGCAGATGTGATTATTTAAATAACTAATCCCATCACACCACATGGAAAGCGCACCGCGTCAGCAGCCACGTGGCCCGATGGGATTAAGGTTTTAATTAGGGTCAATTAATTAGTTTTTAATCCTGAAACTTCATAAAATCATAAATAATTATAGAAAATTCAGAAAAATATAAACTTAGGCTCATTTTGAAGATATTTTAGAGGGAAATCTAGGAAAATTATAATTAATTGATTTTGAATAGTGACTTTGGCCTAATTAAGGTTTTATCAAAAATATAATTAGCATAATTACACCTTAATTAAGTACTCAATTAATCCCAAATTTTTTGTGGATGTTCAAGGGGATAACCTCTAATTAATTATAACTAATGAATGAATAATAACTTAATTAATCATTTAAGCATAGTCACCTCTGTTGAATAGTAAGATCAATTAGGGAATGTGATTGGGAATACTTTTCCTAATTCATTTCCTAAGTCTTCTTTATCTTTGAAAATCAAATTACTTAATGGCTAATGAAATGGATAATTAATTAATTAAGTGATTAATATTCAAAATAAGGAAATCAAAATCTAATTGGATGTTTAAATGATTTAGGGATTAGGATTGAGGCCTTCCCCTTGATCCTTTCCCCTAAGTTAATTTCATCATTCAAATTCTAAACATAATAATAATGTTTAATCAATTCATTAAAAGCTTAATGAAATTAAATTAAAAAAAAATCAATTCATCCACACCTAAACAACCCTTAATTGATCTTGGGTAGCTCCTTGGGTGTTCAATAACTCAAGATGAGAGATAATGAAATTATGGCTGGCTCACATGTGAGAGAAAATCATAGAAGTAATTAAGTGAGATCCTTTAAGCTTAATTAATTATTAATCATAAGCCAATTGCATTAGGCCCTTTTCATTTCTTAGGAGCATTGCAAACTTTTTGTGATTGCATATCATATTGGCTTATTCTTAGTTAATTAATTAACTTATAGGTAAGGGATAATTAATTCATTTAATTCATACCTTAACCTAATAAAAACATAATATCATCATAAATATTCTTCATTAAACCAAACTAATTCACACATGGGGAAATGGGTTAGGACTACCAAACCTCTCTCGTATTTCTTAAATCAAATCAAATTCAAAGATAAAAATGTCTTTAAAGAATTTTGGCTTATTTTAAATAGCTTTACTTAATTTGATTATCCTTAGGAATTAATTGGGATGAATGAAATTATGTGTTTATATTCCTTTAATTCTTTCTAATCACGCTAAATATTATTTTCCATATGAAATCATGCATTCATTTATTTTAAAAATTAATTAAATAAAATATTTTCTTTTATGTCAAAATTGCATGTGTTGACATAAATTAAGAATATGAGTGGCTATTATCACTATTAATCCAAAAACTATTTTGAAAACCTATAAATCAATTATTATAAATGAAGTAATGCTAATTACAAATATTTATAAGCTTGCATGTGATGATAGTATAAGATGTGTAATAAGAGGTTCTCTTTTCCCTACTTTAACATGGATTCACATAGGATTTGTAAGTGTATAGTTCATTTGAAGAGAACATAACACTTGCTTAAATCTATTCCTATGCATTTCCATGTTAAGACTTAGGAAGAATTTCATATTACACATTTAAATCATACAACCAAATCAAACATAATTTCTTGCATGATTCCCTATCCATTTGGTTCTTTTTGTACATTCATATATATTTGAGAAAAGTGGTATATTATTCTAGACATCTCAGAACTGCGAGGCTTTAAGTAGCCCTAACTAGGTCTCATACCTTACGCCCTTAGTGTAGGAAATAATGGCATTGTACTCACTTAAAACTCTTATACATATGCATGCGTGATGTAGCCAATGAATAAAGAATAAAAAATTAAATAAAGAAAACATTACTTTTACATGAATTTTCTTATCCTTATAATTATTCTTACATTGACATGTATCTAAGAAAAGTGGTATATTTGTCTGGACATCTCGGGGCTGTGAGGCTTTAAGTAGCCCTAAGTAGATCTTGTACCTTACGCTCTTGGTGTTGAAAATAATGGCGCCGTACTCACTTAAAATTTTTATACATATAAATGTGTATTTAGCTAATGGATGAAAAATCCCTCTTTTTTTCATAACAAAGATATGCATTACTAATTCAATCAAAAATGAAATATTTAAATCTCCAAAAAATACTTCTCTACATTCATCATCAAAGTGTGTTAAGTTTTACATTGCATGTATAGATATGCTTGAGATTATTCATATGCATGATATACATGATGGAAAGAAATAAATAAATGTATGTTATTTGATAGTAATCCATTTCAATTAATCTTAAGATTCCTTTCTCATTGAATAGGATTATGTAGAATGAATCTAAACTTAGGGTTAATTAAAACATATAATAAACCATTCATTAAAGGAAATCCATTAATCAACTTACCTTAGACATGACTTAAGGTAGGGATAAAAGAGAGACTCCCTCTCTTTCTTCTCTTTATAACACTTAATTGCTAAATGTAGGCTACATAAAATAAAAAAACTAAGTAAAATCCCCAAATCAATTAAACCACTTAAAGAGAAATTAATCCTTTATAAATTAAATCTCTCACACTTAGCAAATCATAACTCTAAAGCCTCGTTAGGACATGCCACACAAGCCTTAACACATGCACATTAGACTAAGTCATCATTTCTAGCTTTATGTTAGGGTGGTGCATGGTTTGATGAATATTTAGTTTTGTGATGTATTATTTTAGACTAGAAGTTAGGGTGTACGTAGTCTAGATGTTAGGCCGATATTAGCCTAATCATGCTTTCTGTAGGGGGTTGTATTTAAGGGATGCTATAATAAAAATATAAATATTTTTGCTGTGCAAGTTGTTTATACCCCTAAGCATAGCCCAAGTTAGGACAGCTGGGCTTGGTTACCCATGTGTTGGGTGCTAAGTCCAAATTATTCCTATAACTGCTTGGGTTGTATGGTGTGTTTAGGTAACATTTATTTTGCATGTGTAATTATATTTACTTTCCTTCTCTTTTAATATAATTTTGCATTAGGATTAGGATAAGTGTTATGGGGATTAAGGTGAACATTGGTTATAAGACCATGCCTTATATACCATGTGATGCCTTTGGAGCAAGCTACATCCTAATCAAAGTCAAAAGAAAGAAAGAAATGAAGCAAATCAAGATGAAGGAATGAAAGACAAGGAGTGAAGAATGGAGGATGAAGAATGAAGACCCCATAACATTTATCACTCCATAATTGAAATTTATTCTTTCATTATATTGAGATGTATTAGGGTAGAGCTCGACTACCCACATTTCTTTTTGGGTTGTACGGCAGTACCCAACTACACCGACCTCTTACTCTTTTACGATAGCTTTATAAAATTATTTTATGTTTGTTTAGCTTGTGCATTAGGAATATCATGCCTTTTCATAGTTTATTTATGATTGGTGATTGCTGTGTGGCTGGCCTAGGTGCGATTAGGCTCTTAAGAAAAAAAATAAATTTTCTATCCCACTAACAACTTTTAAAATAATTTAAAATAACTCATAAAACTCTATTAATTAAATCAAGATAATAAAATATTTAGCAACCATTTAGCTGGATGATTGTATGTATCACATCATGCATGTCATATTCTTCCACTCTTGCTAAGAGAGGGCTTCCATCTGTGCTAGAGAATAAAGGCTTATCCTGTAAGATCCTTTCATGAAAAGACACCTCTTTCTCCTTTGATTTGGCCAATAATCAATTTTCTCATGCATTTAGGCATACAAAAATATATAGCTCGTGTTAAAACAAAAAGTATAAAAATTAAATAAAACTTGTTAAAAGTTGCATTAGATTAAATCATTACCCATGCCTTTCATGATCTAGTCTCTTAGGGAGTGAGTTTAAGGACTTAGTTTCCTCTTCTAAGTAAATAACAGTCTAACCAACTTGCAAAGCATACGACTTGACTACATGGATTTAAAGTGTAGAGGAGTTAGCTCGCTACCACTCCAAACAGTAATAAGTCCAGCAGTCAAGTGGCTTACCCTCTCTAATGGAGGTAAACCATATACCCACTTTTGCCTTAGATTTAGGTTGTGCTTTAGCCCTTGCCAAAGCTCCCTAGATTTAGGATCAGAGGTAGTTGTTTCCCTTTGCAAGCTATAAGCATAAATCCTCATCTCTTAGGCATTTCCATAATCTTATGTTGTGGAATTATAAGTTTTAGAATTCTAATAAAATTTGAACTCAAACAAATAAATCTTCTCAATTTCGAATATATAAAGCCCAACCATAGGATAGATTTGAGTGCTCACTAAGCTTCCTAGTATCATGAGCATTCCCTACTCATCTCCTTTGGTTTCAATAATAACTCTCCTCTTTTGATCTCTCCCACTTGATTTTTTAAAATAAAATAATCAATCCTTTGACAGTCCTATCTTTGAATTCTTTGGAGACTACAATCTCCTACTTTAATCAAGAATATTCTTAAGAGATTTACCTTCCTTAGGATGTAATTAAATATGGAGGCTTGCCTCCATAGGGAACTTAATGAACCTAGTTTAAATAAACCTTACTTTACTTTTTCATGTAAAGTAGGAGAAAATTTTTTGGTATATTCGAAGACCCATCATGCCTTAGGAGTCCTTATTAGGTGATTGGGACCATTATAGGATATTGACTTCTATCTCTCGAGATAGTATACTATTCCTTAATGTCATACCTGATCACTCTAATAAGTACATCTGTGGATCTACGTGGTGTCCCCTCACATATGCACACAAAGCACCCAAACCAAAAATAAACACCACAATGCACTTAACCCAATTAGGTCCATTTGGCCCATTCAACACATCATGATTAAATCCAATTTAATCATGAAAAATTAATCCAATGTCATGCCAAGGACCAACCATATCCAAATCACACTCAATTGAGGTCTAATTTGACCTATTGATTTAATTGACCCAAGCTAACCAATTTGGGCCTAAAGGGGAGAAACTCCAAATTGATCCAAACCAATTGGAACTAACTTTGCCCAAATCATTCCTAATCAAAGCCAAACATAATTGAATCCTAATCTAAACTCAATTTGGCTAATTGACTCACTTCACCTATTTTAACCCAATTTGACCTAAAGAGAAAGAGATCAAATTGAAACAAACCTTAATTTAATCCAAGTTAGGTTGAACCAATCATTACAATTACTCCTAAAATGATTATCAAATATGATTTGACACCTAGGTGAGCCCAATTGAGCTAATTAACCCCTTTAATCTATCCTAACCTAATTTGACCTAAAAAAGTCAAATCAAGTTAAAATTCAATTCACTTTAAATTGAACTAAACCATCTCTTGCAATTGATTCAAGATTGATCCTTGAACACCTCCCAATAATCAATTGGATCCAATTGATTATTTTGGCTAAATTATCCCAACTTAGCCCAATTTGACCTAAAATTCAATTAAATTCAAATTAAACCAAATCACCACCTACAATCAAGCTAAAAATGATAATTGAATATAAATCAACTCCTAATTGTAACCAATATAACAAATTTGGCTAAAACTGACTAGCCCAACCTATTTGATTTATATGAGCCAAATCAAAATCTACTTTGAATCAAATCAAACTAATTACACTAACACACTTTTAATCATCATTTAAACAAAATCCAATAACCCCTTGTGGCAAATTTGGCCAATTGGTCAACCTGGCCTAATCAAACCAAAATTGACCTAAATAAGTCACTTTGAGAAAACCCATCCAAATGAAGTCTAAACCCAACCAAACTTGGCATGACTCTTTCGTAGGTGTCCTTAGAGCTGCCCAACTGGATACAACCCAAGCTGAACTTAGTTTAGCCCAAACCAAGTGAACTAAGCTACCCATATAGAATAAAAACCCAAAATAAGATGGCCCAACCCCTCCTTTTGGCCAAGGCATCACCCTTAGCACTCCTTGAGCTTAGTCCAACTAAACCAAGCTAACCTAAAGTTGATTTATGTAGCCCTTGACCATGACAAGCCATGGCCATATGGTGACAAACCTTGGTCCAATCACCATGGCTTATCCACTTCACCATTGGCCACCAAACTTCTCCAACCACTATAGGAAGGCCAAGTCATTAGTCCCTACCATTTCCTACCACCCCCACTACCCGACTGCTACCATAGCCTGAACCAACCCAAATGGGTGCTTCATATGGGGAGGAGAGTATACACCTTTCTAACCCTCCAAACTTGGCACACACCTTCACAAGCCTCCAAAACCAGTCACCATACAATCCACTGCTCCCATGCTCCCCATTGCTAACAAGACCAAGCTCCCTCAAACTCAAATGCCTCCACATTCCCAGTTCCACTGGATGTCACTCCCACTAAAATTAACTCTTCCCACACCTTCCCCATTGTTCAGCCAACTAAAATGAATCGAAACACACTCAATTCAATCACTAGACCATTGAGTTAGAATGAACTCACGGTGGTTCATGGTCTCCATAGCAATCAACAAGGAGGTAAATGGGGACTTCAAGAACATGGCTTCGCCCCTTCAAGGCAAAGCTACCTCACATGTCGGACTATCAGTCTAGAGCTCGGACGAGATACTCTCTCTCAAACCATAGAAATCCTTAAGATTGTTGATCTCTTGTGAAATGAATTTTTGTTGTAGCCCAATCAAGTCTAAAAATTGATTGGTCCTAGTCCCCTAATCATTTTGGATTCATTTCACCCTTTAATTTGATCTCCAATGGCCCAAATTAAGCGATGAAAGGTGAAAGATCTCCATCCCTCACCAGAGAAAGGGGATGAATCACGCATAATCCATTCTCCATTGTTAGAATGGATGGCCATGATTAAATGCATAGAATTTATTCAATTTAATCCTTTAATAGTATGGGATTAATCTTCGCCAATTTAATCTTTGATCAAACAACTTTGATCAATTCGCATCTGCCATTGGCTGAGTCAGCTGCCATGCGAGATGTTTTAAATAATGAATCACATAGTGGCATGTGTAAAGCAATGATGCGGCACCAACTGTGTAATTAGGTAAATTAGGGTTAAAAATTGACTAAATTCCCAAAATTTTTAAAAATTATAACTCATTATAAAAAAAATTCAATAAATGTAAATAAATACTCTCTAGAAAGCATAGATAGAAAGAAATTTAAGAAAAATAAAAGCCATAATTTTTATCCACTGGATTAAGAGTAATTAGGGTTTTAATGAAAAATATATTAGTGAAACTGACCCTTAATTACATATCTAATTAACTTGAAACTTTTGGGGAACCTTCCTAATGATGCTCTTCACTTCCTATAAATATTTCAAGTCAATTTGATTGGCCAATTAAAAGATATGTGTTTTTTTAACCCTAGATCATTAATTAGTTTAATTAATTAATTTTTAAAATCATAAAAATAAATAAATGGTCTTTAGATATTCAACTATTAATGATTGACATTAAAAATCCTTTTGAAATAATTTTAACTTTGTAATTATAATTAATTTGAAACATTGTACTCTAGGGCATTTAATTAAAATAATTCAACCAAGTGACCTAGGATTAAAACAATGCATAATTAATTATCTATGGTATAAAAAAATATGAATGAATTCTTCATGGATTCATTTAAGTGATAATTAGGGAATGAAATTAAAATCCCCAATTGGTTTGAGGTATTTTGAGTGTGAGTGTTTAATTATCGAAATCTTAATTAGTGTAATTAGTCATTTCATTTAAGCCCAAATGACTTAAATTTTTTGTTATTTATTTTTGTTGTTCTCATGCATATTTAGTATTTTTTTATAATATTTGAGCTTGCCTTAAGTGATTGTTTTTGTTTTAAGGGTTAATTGGACTAATTATGGTATTTAATAATTAATAAATCAAAAAATCTATAAAAATTAGAAAATTTAGTTTAGAATTTAGTAACCAATAGAGAATAATATTTGAAAAATCAAACTCATGCATAAGCCATTTAGCTTAGTTAATTCACCTTAAATATCTCTTAATTAATCCTTAATCAAATCCTTTAAGTAATGCATGCCTTAAACATGAGTTGAATCTTGAATTTGTATCCATCTTCATGGGACTAATAAATATATGAGATAAACTTATCTAATGTGACTTCCCCTTGCTTAAAAGATTTAGTGTGTATCATCTCATACATGTAGTTATGAATCTTACTCAAGTTAGAATTTTGTAGTTCTTAACTTTATTGATACCACATAAAAAAAATAATAACATTAAGTATCATCTTTCATGTCATTCATTCATGTAGTTTATCACTCATGCTATATTCACATAGAATCACTTGATTGGCACAAATCTAAGGTATATTGGTTGGACACCTCGAGGGTGCATGGCTATTAAGTTAGCCAAAATGATGTTTTATAACCTCATCAACCCAGTTTAACAAAGCCTTATGATTAATGCATAATTCATTTGAGGTTTAAGTCTATTTAAGAAGCATACATTCATAACATAAGTATATTCATAAATCTAAAGTATATAGGCTAGACATTGCGGTGGTGCACAACAGCTTTAAGTTAGCCCAAAGGAGGTTCGATAACCTCATCCCCTTGGTTTAACAAAGCCACTTACCTATGCATTGCAAATCATTAAATGACTAGAGCTCCATGTATGCACACCATTCACTAATCACTAAATATAACTTTAAATCATAGCATAAATAATTTTCATCTAAGGCATAAGCATACTTACCCATCATGTTCATCAATTAAAGAGTGAAGCATAAGGGATATTCACATATCAAAAGTCATTCCTCATATCTAATTAGCCTTCATAAGGTGTATATTAAGTCAAAGTGATATTCATCTTAGGGGTTTAGTTACTCTAGGATAGGGCCTAGGTATAGTGGTTCTTATTGCAATATGTACTACTAAATATCTCACTCTTCATAACACATAATCGTAACTCAAACACTAAAAGAATAATCTAAAATTTATTTTAAATTATTAATTATTTAGATTAAAATCAAGTAATGGTAATAAATTAAATCTCATTTTAAATTACAACCCGAACACTAAAGCCAAGCTTTGCCTCACTACACTAGTCTTTGCACACACATTAGATTGTTAGGTTACTAATTTTAGACAAGTTAGGTCTATGCTTTATTGTAATGTATTGATTTTTCTCATTTTTTGGTGTAATATTTTAGACAGGATGTCAAGATTATTTGTGCATTAATCTTGATGATATGATGTTATTTATTAGACTAATGATGTTTTCTGCAAAGGGCTTTTCTTAATCAAAGGGACTATTATAATAATAAAAATAAAGTAAATATTTTTACTTTTAGGCATTGCTTGTTCTTTTAAGCATAGCCCATTAGGACAAATGGGTTTGACACATATGGGTGTTAAGTCCAATTGTGTAATATATAACTTTATGTGTATGCATGTTATAGCTAGCCTCTATTTTGTAAGTTTAGTTAGGATTCCTTTTTTCAAATTTTAGATATTATTTTATTATAAAATAAGATTAGAGCTATAGGATTTAGGTTGAGTAGAGGCAAGAAGGTTATGACTTAGGAAGCGCCCTATGATGCTTGGAGGATCCATGGTTTAGAAGATCAAATGAATATGAAGATCCCTATGGCTTGTTTTAATTTTATTCATGTATTGTAATCTCGGTTGTATAATGGTGATTGAGCTCAGTAACCCAACTTTTTCTTTTTTTGAGGTGTATAGCGGAACCTAGTCGCATTAGCATTTCATTATTATTTTAATTTGATTAAATATTTAGCGTGTTTACTTTATTTGTGTAATAGAACTATATGTTTTTTAGTTTTATTAAAGTGTGATGATTAATATATAACGTGGATATTAATAAGCTATCTAGGGTTTTAAATTTTTCATCCCATTAAAATAAACAACTTCAACTTAAAATTAATATAGTTCATAACCTCACTATAAAGCCATAAGAAATAATCAATCAAATTGATTTAGATGTTATAGGTTTGTGATGAATTTGGATAACAATCATGCATGAATCTTGCCTTTCAACAATGAATATAAAGGATATTCACTCATTGCATGATAAGGGGAGTGCAAGACCGTTGATAGTAACCCCTTGAGTGTAGAAGGCCCTTCTGATGGATTGGACCATAATCTTATTTCATCATGCTTACATTAGTTTAGGACATACTTTTATACCAATCATGATCTAGGATCTTAGGAATGAGTTTAAGATTTTAGACTCTTTTCTAATAACTAACAGTCTAATTATCTTGCATTCATGAGACTTAGCCATATGGTTTTAACCCATAGGAGATGTTAGTTGGCAGCCACTCTAGGTGGTTGTACATCTAAAAGAGTCAGGATATGCTCACTCTTTCTAGTGAAAGTGAATCAACATATCCTAATTTTTTCTAAGTAGAATTAAGTTGAGCTCTTAGCTTATGTTGGAGGACTTTAGGCATAGGTTCAGAGGTAGCCCATTTCTTTTTTGTTTGTTGTGTAAATCCTCACCTCTTCTACATTTCTATAATTTATATTGATAGAATATAAGTCCAAGCTTAATAATAAAATATCAACTTAAATAATCATAATTCTTTATTTCAAAAAATATAAAGCCTCTCCATAAGATAGATTGAAGTGCTCACTAGCTTTCTTGTATCAAGAGGGCTTCTTACTTGCTCTCCTTGGGATTCTGTTAAGAACTCATCCTCTTTGAATTTTTCCCCTCGATTTCTAAAAATTATCAATCCATTGACATCAAACTTTGAAATCCATAGAAATGTTAAACAATCACTTTAATTGAGAATTTTCTTAGAAAACTTTGTTTCTTAAGTTGTAATTAACTATAGGGGCTTTTCCTTATACAAAATTTAATAACTCGGCTTAAAATAAACCTTGCCTTACTTCATCCATGTAAAGCAGGAAAAACATCTTTGGTACACATTGACCCATTGGCCTTAGAAGTTCTTATTAGGTGATTGAGTATATCGTAGGGTGATTTCTCTATCTTTCGAGGTCGTATAGAAATCTTTAGTGTCGTACTTAATAATTTCAATAAATACTCTTCTAAGATTTGTGTGGTGTCCCTCATCATAATTTTAAACACCACTGTGAGATCCTATATATTCATTAAATTAATACTCATGCATTGATACACGAGCAACTCTATTTATGATGTAGACCATTTAAAAGAATCTTCCCTTGATAATCATAGAAAATTTGTGTATAGTCGATATGATGATGCTCACTTGTTTGAATGAATCAGCCTATGACTTGGAATATTTTGTTCCTTTAACCAATAGAAATCACTTCTCTGAATACTCTATTTACTATCGCAAATTTATGTATACTCATTAGATTAATACTCATTTATTGATGCATGAATAACTTTATTTAACTTAGGATGCATTATTTTATGTTAGTCATCTTTTTTAAGGGTTAGCCTTAACTTGCTAATTAGGAGAATTGATCTTTTCTCAATCACCCATCTCACGACGTGCCGATCTTACATGATAGTTACCAACCATATAAAGTATTGGTCTTTATTGAGTTTTATTGCTGACCTCATAGAGTGTCGGTCTTACACTATAGTCACCAATCGCATGGAGTGTTGGTCTTTTTTAGTTCAATTTCTAACCTCATGGGTGTCGGTCTTACACTATAGTCACCAACCATATAGAGTGTTGGTCTTTTTTGAGTTTAATTGTTGACTTATGAGGTGTTGATCTTACATTATAGTAGCCAACTGTATGAAGTGTTAGTCTTTTTTTAGTTTAGTTGCTGACCTCATGGGGTATCAGTCTTACAATAAGTCTCGAGGATAGATTGTTAGATTAGTTTTTTGGGGCCAAGAATGGCACACAAAATATTCGGGTCTCCTACTTGGGCTTTTATTGCTAACCGAGTGAGACTTTTTCTTGGGCCAAAAATGACACACCAAGTATCCTAAGTCATCATGCAACTCCTCGAGTATTATAGCATTAAGTTACTTTGCTCAACATCAATTTTTCACAGGTCAATAGTGACGTGCCAAGTACTCAGATCTCCTACTCCGACTTTCACCGCTTGCTGAGTGGGACTTTTCCTTGGGCCAAAAATGGCACACGGAGTGTTCTAAATCATCATGCACCCAAACATGAGATCGCTACTTTTGAAATGCTTCTCTTTCACATAGTGGTTGTAGTATTTTGGGCATCTACCTTCTTATTTTCTCTTTCCTTAGTGATGCCTCAATTTTGAGTTCTTTGAGCATATCGAGTGTATCTTCTATACTCTTTGTGTTCGCTTGAATCCGCTCTCCCTCTCCATCTCCCATTCTTTCCATTGTTAGGTCTCTTTGACTTTGGACTTCATACTCGATCGGTAGGACGACTTCTAAGCCATGCGACAATGTAAATAATGAGTGTCTGGTGGCATTAGTGGAAGTTGTCTTGAGTGTCCAGAGTACTGCAGGTAGTGTATTTACCCACTTTGCTTTTGGTCTTTTGACCTTTATCTTGAGCAAGTTGAGTATCTTCTTGTTAGAGACTTCCACTTGTCCATTGCTCTCCAAGTGATGTACAAATGTGAATTTCAGCCTAATTCATTGAAACTTGCAGATTTTTTTTAGGCCCTTCTTAGTGAATTGAGGTCCATTGTTAATGATGATCGCCAGTGGCAACCCATACCTACAAATAATATCAGTCCAAATAAAGTTTCTTATTATCTGAGAGGTGATTTGTATGGGTGGCTTTGCTTCGATCCACTTTTTGAAATAGTCAATCATGACTAAAATGAACTTTCTTTGTTCACTAGCGACTGGTGATGGACCTATCAAATCCATTCCTCAAACAACGATTGACCAAGAACTAGTGATGGGTTGCAAAGGTTGTGACGGCTGCTACTAGTGTGCTGCAAATTTTTGGTATTATACACTTCTGTTCGTAAACTTTTTGGTATCCTTTCTCAGTGTGGGTCAAAAATACCCTTGTCTCAAAATTTTTTTGGTGAGTATCCTTCCTCCTTAATGGCTACCATACTCTCCAGAATGGATTTCCTCCATGACCTTTTTTTTATTCTACTTCTTTCACACATCTAAGGTTGAGCGAGGTAGCCCACCTTCAGAATAGCTTGCCTCCTATCAATAGGTATTTGGCGCTATGATTTTGAACCTCATCAAGTCTTTTGTTATTTCTCCAATTTCACCTGTCTATATGTAGTTGAATCAAAATCTGTTTGTGGATGGAGGGAAAACCTTCTGAGATACTAAGGAAATAGAGCTAAGCAAAAAGATTTCTAGCAAGAAGACAGGAGAGTGGAAAAGTGCAAGAGAAATAATAATCATTATTGGTCCGAGAATGGTTTAGAGTGAGATGATCAAAGAAAAGAAGCTTTTATAATATCAAGGGGTGATCATAAATAGAAAGATCATGAGGTAAATTAAATACAAATAAGTTTCATCCCTAATCATGAGCAGTATAGGTCCGTTAATTGCCTAGTGAGTGTGAGTGAGGTTGGGGCAGAGGAGAGTAATTGCATTGTTCCTCTACATAATCACAAGATACCGGTGAATTGGATTATACTTTGCCATTGGGTCAACATTGTCTAAGTCCTTTAGCTCGCTAGGTCAAATCTATCTTCCCTTGCCAGACGCTCATTCCAGCAAGTCGGACGATCCATCCAGCAAGTATATTTATTCTGGGTTGTCGAGTACCCTTTTATGCGAGTATACTTGTCGTGACATATAGGCTCGCTTTGGCCTATCCGTTGCTTTGGATATACATTCTATCTATCTATATATATATATATATATAAAACTGGTTCTTGAAACCTCATACACTTTTAGCCCATGAAATGAAGCTACATAACTAACCAGAGCTCTCAAGTGTCCTAAGAGGCCACAGATTAAAGTACATTAGTGTGGATACAGAGCTTATTTTCAAGAATTAAATTTAATCCTGAATATTTTTTTTATTCGAATAATAAGGTTTCCATCCATTATATATATTTTTGCGTTGTGTTCCTCTCGTTCTGTTCGTCTAAGATGCATATCATTCTGAAGTTAATGTCTGAGCGGATTCTTCTCGCTAAAGAAAGAAGAGAATTAAAACAGTCATTCTATTTTGCAACCAATTTTGAATATATTACACCGAATTAGCCTCAAACCTAATAACCCCTTATACATTCAATAATAACTGAGGACCAGTTTGATGATATTTCTCAGGTGAGCACATTTTAAAAAAAAAAATTTTTTACTTTCTCTGCAACATGATCATATATCTTAGAAACTTTAATTTTTTTTTTAAATTTCTTGCATATTAATGACCATTTGACGTAACAGTAAATTAATGGATTTCAGTAGCCAGAGAGAGTTCAGGCTTTTATTACCTGAAACTGTGAGTGTTCCATTCAAATAGTTAATATAGGGAGACCTAATCACATTTTGAGAAAAAGGAAATCAGGCAATCAAATCTATTATCACCTTTATGTAGCATAAGAAAAATAAGGTTGTGACATAACAGAAAACACAGAGAGGTGAAGGTACCCTTTTGAGGCTTGCTCCTCTCATCATCATACATGTTCAGCTAGTCAAACTGAGAGCTATCATCATTGAAGCAGTTGAAAGATTTGCTCTTGCTTCTGCTTGTGTCCACTCTCTCTGCTCTCTTTACAACAGCCTTTGGGTCCTCTAGCCTCTCGCCTTTTCCTCTCTCTTCTTCCCCCAAAATCTATTGTTAATGTGTTCTCCTTCACTTTTTTCTGATCTTCGGCACTCAATTGAGTGTTATCTTAAAAAAGGTCACCTGTGAAAGGAAGGCTGTGAGAGGACACTTCTGGCATGGCATGGCTTGAATCTATGACCATGTAGGCCATTTCATCCATTCATGGGTCCATTGGTCTCCCATGGCATCATGCCTACATCATCAGGTCGTCACCTTCTTCTGTTAAATGGTTGATAATGATGAGTTTAGGTGCTAAATAGGTTGGTCATACCTATGGTTTATGGCTATAATAACAAAGATTAGGATAATGATAAGGATGGAAATTCTTATGGGGAATGTGCATTCGCACAGTTGTATTTGTATGAATACCCTTGTCAAAGAAAAATTTGCATTTAAGACCTTTTAAGGCAACTACATGCATTTTAAAGGTTTATTTGTGGCGACTTCATTAGTTTTCATAACGGTTGTTGTAAAATTATTGTGAAAAAGTATTTTTTTTTTTGAGGGTGTCATGAGTATTATAAATATTTTTATTTTTCTAAGAAAATTAAGAAAATTATTGAAAAAATTATCCCGAACAAATCCTAAATTATGCACTGATTATGACTAAGGGGCATAATAATTGTGGGGAATTTAGTATTTAGAAATATTTATTGATTCTAAAGATAGATTATCAAATCCTTGCACTCAACTATTGCTTCAATATTTTATGGGCTATTCGAAATTAATTTTATTTTTTGTG
Organism: Cymbidium sinense; assembly: GCA_021442155.1. Lineage (NCBI taxonomy): Eukaryota > Viridiplantae > Streptophyta > Magnoliopsida > Asparagales > Orchidaceae > Cymbidium > Cymbidium sinense. Next base: position 48,044,438 of record CM038226.1, read on the forward strand.
TTAATATGTTTTATTTTTATTTTATTTATTTTTTGATTTAAGTAAAATTTTTTTGATAATAATAATAATTTTTAAAACTATTCAAAATATCTAAAAGTTGTTTTGAGTATTTTTAAAAATAATATGATTTTTTAAGAGCAAATAAATTAAAAATATATTAAGCATTCATGCTTTTAAAAATAACATATAAAAAAAATAAAACAAAATTGATCCCAATATACACTTAATTTTTATTAGGGTATTTTGATTAACTGTAAATAGAAAAAAAAAGTATTATAAATTTATGATTTTATTTAATTAAGGGAATTTTAGATACACAAAAACTAATTCTTATATATTTACAAATCACATATCCTTCTACTTCAATTTTTAAAATAAACACCTAAATATTAAAATTCATAACAAAAACTCCCAAAAGAAAAAGAAAAACATTTATGGACTTCAAAACCGATACTGCTGTCTTGCCTGATTACATCAAACCAATAAAATAAAAAAATAAAAAAATAAAAAAACTTTAACAATTTTTATAATTTAAAAAAATTTAAAGTAATATTTATTATTCGAGTGCCACCACTGCAGGACCAAATCTACTAATCTTGTATACTAAGGAAAGCTACTTTATCATATCACTTGTGCCGTTTCTGGATATAAAATATGTTTTTAGTAAATAGTGATTTAGATTACACTTCTGTTGTTAATGAAGTCAAAATCATTACTAAAGCTATAACAAAGTGACTAATCACAAATCATTTTTAAATGAAAAATTAAAACTAAAAAAATATTTCAATTACAATTAAAAAAAAATGAAATTTAGCCTATTTTGACATATTGCAAAATATTTTTCCATTCTTTAATTTGAGAAGGAAAAAAAATCAATTAAATTCATTTTGAATTGATTTTCATTCATTTTGCAAGTGAAAAATAAAATAAAATAAAATAAAATCGTCACGTTTGATAGAGCTGTGAGTTGATTTGTGAAACATAAAATCGACAATGATTCACAATCACACGGATTAAATTACCGATTTTTAAATTATGCTTTTCGCTGATGGGTCTGCACTGTACTGTATGGGAAGTTTGATTTCTTTTTATATAGAGAGAAAACTAAATTTCGCTTTCAAGTCCCGTTACCAGTCATGCGGTTCTATCTCAGAGACAGGCTTTATCGAAGCAGAGGGATGCTTCATCAATAGTATTTGCAGTAGTTTTCGGTAAACTAAAGACCTGCTGTTTCAATGGAGATGGAAACCTAGAGTACCACATAAATGGAAGCCTACGCTACTTTTATAGGCTAAAATTTTAAATTAGGTTTAATTATAAACTTAATTAGCAAATTAAGCATGGCCTAAAATAAGTCTAATCGTCCGCTCAGACGACGATCAACGCGACCCACGCCGTCGGTCCCGTCAAGCTTAAATTTTTTTTAAAAAAACTTGGGTCATGAATTTTTTATATCGATTCATCCGATTAAATTGGAGTGATTGGTATTGTTGGAATTGTAACGAAACTCTCCACTTTTACGTCACCAAAATTTGATTGATGGCATACGCATTTTCGCGCAAAGACTACGTTGTCGACTTGAAATATTTGAGCAACTCCCGTATTTTGCTTGTATTGGACTCATCCGTTGTCGGAATTGAGTGAGCATAATATCGTTGTTATCGTAACAAAATTCCTTATGACTTTCATATTGACCAAAAATTATGATTGTGGCCCGATACGCAGCAGTTTTTGCAAATGTGCACAAAAACTGTGGTACCGACCTGAAATATTGCACCAGCCCCCTTATTTTGCCTGTATTGGACTCAACCATTGTTGGAATCGAGTGAGTTTAGTATCATTGGAATCGTAACGAAATTCTTCATGACCTTCATGTTAATAAAAATTTACGACTATGACCCAATACACAACAATTTTTGCAAATGTGCGAAAAAATTGCAGTGTTGACCTGAAATATTGAATCAACCCCTTTATTTTGCCCGTATTGGACTCATCCGTGGGGAGTTTCATTACGATTCTAACGATACCAAGCTCGCTTGATTCCGACACCAGAAGAGTCCGATACGGGCAAAATAAGAGAGCTGGTCCAATATTTGAGGTTGGCACCGCAATTTTTGACCATATTTGCAAAAACTGGTCCGATACGGGCCACAATCGTAATTTTTGGTCAACATAAAAGTCATGGGAAATTTTGTTACGATTTCAACGATACTAAGCTCACTCGATTCCGATAGTGGATGAGTCAAAATCGGGCTTAATACGGGGGGTTGCTCCAATATTTCGAGTCGGCAACGTAATCTTTGTACGCATTTGCGAAAATTGTTGCATACTGGGCCATAATCGCAATTTTTGGTCAACATGAAAATCATGGAAAGTTTTGTTACGAATCCAACGATACTGACCACGCTTAATTCCGACATCGGATGAGTCCGATATGGGCAAAATAATGCAGCTGCCCCAAGTTTCTTTTAAAGAAATTTAAGCTGATGCCGCCCGTTGAACGGGCGACTAGGCTTATTTTGCTATTTTTTATCCTTGCCTGATTTTCTAATTAATTTTATAATTAGGCCTAATTTAAAAATTTTACCTACTTGTATATGGCTTGTTGTTCTTTTATAGATATATAGATAGATATATATATATATATATATATATATATATAAGATGAAAAATCATAGTAAGAAATTGAATAAATGCAATTGAGATTAAAATAAAAATACTATATATTATAATAATTGCATATTTATTCATTTCTATGGTCCCTCAATATGAAGCTTCACTCATAGTGTCAATAATGATGCTTATAACAACTCCATTATATGGGGGTTGGCTACATGAATCATTCTTCTCCATTGTGTTATATTAATTGTCAAATTCTCATCTAATAAAAGAAGGTATTATTTTAATTTCATAGCCTAGTCTTTTTAGGTCTACCTTTCCTGACATAAGTTGAATCTAATACATCTACTCTCCTAGTTGAGTCATCAGATGATTGACATTTTTGTGACCAAATCATCTAAGGTGACTCTTTCTAATCTTATCTTCTAGTGGAGCTACTCCAACCTTTTCACGTATATATTTGTTTCTCATTTTATTTCTTAGTGTAAAGCTGCTCATCCATCAAAGCATCCTTAGATTTACAGCACTTAATTTAATATTCTCTTTTATTGACCAACACTCTACATCATAAAACATTGCAAGTATCACCACAATCTTATTAAAATTTCCCTTAAGTTTAAGCACTACTTTTTATCACACAACTAGTTTGATGCATTCCTCCACTTCAACCATCTATCTTGAATTATACTAATAACATATTTCACCATCACTTTGAATAATAGACTCGAAAATCTAAAATGTTCATTCTTTCTACTGACTTGATCACCTATTGTCACAATTCACCAATAAATCTTCTATAACTAAAATTACACTGTGTATTTGGTTTTAGATCTACCCAAACGAAAGCCTTCAGATGATAAGGTTGACCTCCATAATTCAAGTATCTCTTGAACACCTTCTCTAGTCTAATCAATAAGAAGAATATCATCAACAAAAAACATACACCAAGGTACATCCTTCTATAAGTGTCAAGTAAAAAGATCCATAATTAAACCAAAAAATATACGAGCATAAAATCTTTCCTTGATGTAGTCCAATTGAAATAGGAAAATACTTTGTCAATTCTCATTGTGATTGAACACAAATAACAACTCCAATATACATATCCTTCATGACTTGAATATAAGAAATATTAACACCTTCCTTTTTTGGAACTCTTTGAAACACTTCTCTTGAAACTTTATTATATGCTTTCTCTAAGTCAACAAATATTATATGTAGATCCTTCTTACTCTCATTATACTTTTCCATCAAACCTATCAACAAAATGTACAAAATCCATAATAGATCTACCTGACATAAAATGAATTTGTTTTGAGAAACTTTTAAATCATGTCATAACCTATGTTCAATTATAATTTTAATGTATAACACAATAATTTAATTCTTATTAAATCTAAACATTATTATTTATCACCTTTTTCTAAAAAATAAAAATCAACAAACTATTTCTCTACTCATCTAGCATCATTTTAATCTTTAAAATAATATTTAAAATATTAAGAGGCCAAGAAATTCTTTTATCTCACAAGTATTTTCACACGTCCAATGAATATCATTAGAGCCTATTGATTTTCCAAACTTCATTTTTCTTAAAGCCTCTCTAACTTCAGTTTCACTAATATGACATTGAAAACAAAAATTGCTATTTTCATTAAGGATACTAAGATTGCTAAAGTCAATCGTATTCTCACAACAATCATTAGAAAGTTTATCAAAATATCTCATCCACTTATATTGAATATCCTTTTCTAAGAATGCTACTTTTTGATCTTAATACTTAATGTATTTCACATGAATTAAATCTTTACGTCTTATTAGTATATAATATATAATATAAATTATTAAATGCTAAATTGTTTGCATCACATATCACTTTCATAGAGTCTTTATAAGCCACTTTTAGAATCTTTATAGGCCTCTTATATCCTTTTGAATTCCCAATGCTTTTACATTTCAATAATTTTTATAAAAATCTTCTTATTTTTAATCTTTTCTTGGATATTTTGACTCCACCACCAACTGTTTTATTAATAGGTGCCTTTTGTTTTGATTTCTCAAGCACTTTGCAACTTACATAATCTCACTAGCTACATTTTCCCTAATAATATTAGCTTCTTTATGAATGTCTCAAATTCTAAATCTTATAATTTACTGTTAATAATATTTCTATTAGCATTCTTTAAATAATCCCATATAATCCTAAGATAATATTTTGATTTATTTTTCAACTTCAAAGCCTTCATCTTAAATTTCAAAAGTAATGTTCAATGGTGGGTATTTAAACTTTCACTCGAAATAATCTTACAATATTTGCAATCTAAATAATCTATTTTTTATCAAAAAATAATTAATTAATATTTTACTAACTCTACTCTTATAAGTGATGATATGCTTATCTCTTTTCGTAAATAAAGTATTAGCAATTATAAAAATCATAAGCTAAATTAAAATCCAACATGATTTTTCTTTCATTATTAGTTACTCCAATACTCACCCAAACATAACATGAATGCTTTTAAAATCTTCTACTACTTTATCAATATGCCAATTTAAATCTCATCGAATAAATATTTTTTTCTTAAAGATGCGTCCTTCGTATTAATCCTTTTAGGTTATTCCATTTTTTTTTGAACATACATCTACACCAACTTGAGTGGAAAAAATACTTATAATATTAATAATCTTAGTATCAACAATAATCTTTAATGGTGTAATTCTTTCTCCAATCTAATTAATTTTTATATTATTATTTTTTAAACTATTTTCTATAATCACACATACACCATTTATAATAAGTCTTCTTTTGAATGCCAAAGTTTAAAACCTAAATAATCAATCTCATTGACCATCTCCTAAGCTGATTAATTTTCTTGAGTACATACATAAGATATTTATCTTCCTATGAAAACTAATATCAATCAATTCCATAGTTTACATGTAAGAGTACCTATATTATAAGTTTTAATCCTAATTCTAGTTTTATGAACTAGCTTTTTTGTCCACATTTGTCCATAATGTGAGAACCCTTGCATATTTAGCACTACACTCGGGCACTAATCAAGCAGCCCTTGCACACTTTTCACTATACTTAGGTCATGCAGTATGTCATTTTCAGAAAACACCTTATCATTGACACAATCTATTAAAGGATTTATGTCATGATTTTTGAAAAGCTTTTTCTATTGCAACCTCCTTCTTTTTTCATATGGTCTTGCAACTTGACAACGACAGTGTTAATGTAGAAAAAAATGCATGTTGAATATTGTGGTATTTAAAATTTGAACAAGCAATACCACATAGATCGTAAAGGGTACTTATTGAAATGATCGAGTATGACATTAATGAATGGCATACTGCCTCAAGAAGTAAATATATCACCCTACAATAGACTTAATCATCTAATAAGGACTCCTAAGATAGATGAGTCTACATATACCTGAGATCTTTCCCCTACTTCACATGGATGAAGTAAGGTAGGATTTATTTTAATCCAGGTCCTTAAGTTCCTATTGACCTTACTTTTGGAGTGAGAATTGTTCATTCTAATCATATGTCTAGGATTCTTCTTGACAATTAGGTTTTCTTAGTGTTAAGAAATTTCTAGTGACTAAGGGAACACTAAACTTAGGCCTAAAGACTTATAAGGAAAAACCTTAGGCCTAGAGCTTATCTTAGGATGCGTATGCTCTACTTACCTTAAGGCCTAAATCGCACTCATACCCATCAATCACTTTAAACCTAAACCAAATAATTGAAACCTCAACCTCAAGCCAAACAATTGGCCATGATTGAATTTGATTTCCAATCCAAGCTCCAAACCAATTTGGCTTCTTAACTCAAGTTAACCCAATTCAATCCAACTCCATTCAAACCAACCTAAGCAAACCAAGCTCAATTCAATTCTCTCAATTGTCCTAATCATCTAATGGATCATTTTAAACTATTCCAACACTTGCAATCATGCCAACTAAACCAATTTGACTTAAGTGACCCAAGTTAGCCCATTTTACCTAAAAGATTCAAATGAGTCAAAACCTAATTGAACTCAAATCAATTATAGCCAAAGCCACCATCCAACTTCAAATTCATCATTGAATATACTTCAACCATCTATAGCCTCAATTAGTCCAAATTGACTTGACTGAACAACTTAACCTAAAGTGACCTAAATGTCCAATTAGACCAAAGTTTAATCAAACCTCTATTGGATCAAATCAAGCTATCTAATCTCTTCGTTGATGTTTGTAGCTCATTATTGGACATCCACTACTATCAATTGGACCTAATCAATCCAATTTGGCCCCTTAACCCAAGTTGATCCAAAGTGACCTAAAAGGCATAGGTTGACCAAATTATGTTCTAAGCCAAACTAATTGCAATTAATGACTCCCATCAACCACAAATTGAGTATTGAACATGACTCAACCACCAATTAAACCTAACCAAACCAATTTGGCCTCTTGACCCAAGTTGACCCAATTTGACCTAAAGGGCCAAATTGAGCCAATTCAAATCCTCAATCAAATTGATTGAAACCAATGCTTCTAATCAATCACCAAATTAAATGTTGAACATGATCCAACATTCAATTGGACCAAAGTTAGTCAACTCAACCCAATTGGCCTACTTAGCTAAATTTGACCTAAAAGGTCAAATTGAACTAAATCACTCCATAATTTAAATCAAATCTTCCAATCAATTGCAAATGACAAATTAAACATAGGTTAAGCTCAAGCCAATTTGGCCAATTTGGTCAAATTGGTCTAATTGGTCAACATGACCCATTTGACCCAAATGAAATCATATGAACAAAATCCAAATCTAACTCAAATTGAACCAAACTAATTACACTAATTCATTCTAAATGACTAAGTGAACTTAACCAAACACCTACTTTGATTAATTTGGTCAAAATGGTCAACTTAGTCCTACATGACTCATTTGACCTACATGAGTCAAATTGAGCCAAACCCAATCAAACCAAGTCCAAACCCAACCAAACTTGGCATGATTCATCTTTGGGTCATCATGGGCCTGCTCAAGTGGGCCCAACCCATGATGAACCCTAGTTGGGTCAAACCCACTGAACCAAGCACTCCAAATGGGACAAAATCTACATTTGATGGGTTCCCCAACTCCCCACCCTTAGTAGCCACCTTTAGCCTTTCTTGGATAGAGGACCATCGACCCAACCTAACCCAAGGCTGTTGGGTTCAGCCTTTGGCCAAGAGTGGGTGAGCTCACCCATGGGAAACCATTGGTTCAACTAACACTCCATGGTAGCTCATTATACTCCCTCAACCTCTAACACACATCAACCTTAGCAGTCCCCTATTACCTCTAGCCACCCAAGATGACTACCAAAGGCTGAGCCAATCTCAACCCCATCCATTCAAACTCATTACACACATTTCTCAGAGCATTATGAGCAATCCTAGAGCATTCCCTAAGCTTCCCATGCACCCCCATCATCTATGAGACCAAGCTCCCTTCAAGCCCGAGAGCTCCATCCATCAACCTCATCAAACTACCACCAAAGCCAAATTAATTTTTCTCACATCTTCACCACACTCCGGTGACCCAAAATGAATCAATTTCCAATTGATTCAACCACCGGAAGGTGCCCTAAACCAACTTTGGTGACTTCCATGGCAGCATTTGGTCCACATGCTGATCAGTGAGAAGACAACTTGAGTTCTTTTTAACAGGGTTTTGTCTTATAAAGATGAAGCTACAACTGTAAATGGATTGCCGAACTTTATCTTTGGTGAGGTAAAAATTTGGCAACCATCGATTCAGTCTATAGGTATTGGTCTTTTGTGAAACGAATTATGTTTTCACGTGATATTCATCATATAAGCTCCTTAGATCTTTCCCATGGTCATTTTGGAGACAATTTTGTCATCAAATGAGCTCCAACGAGCTCGGATCGAGTTGTGAAAGGCGTATGCCATCTGCATTCTGGCTCTCACAAGATGACAGATCAACAACCATCCTTTCCATGTGATTAGAATGGATGATTATGATTAATCATGCTAGAAATCTTGATTTAATCCTTTTATAACTATAGGATTAATCTTGACGTCCGATTTGAGAATGAGTATGACATTTGTAGATTAATCCTTTTATAACTGTGATTTCATGTATTCATAACTACTACTTAAATTATCATAAATGTGTATGTCACTTGCTTCATGTATTTATATTTTAAAAAAAATTACAAGAATCTGATTGTATGCAAATTGTATGAGTTGGATGAATTATTATATGATGTGTCTATTATCACTAATAAATCTCAAACTATTTTAAAACTATAAGTTAATTATGAATCAAATTGTTTGAAACATAAATCAATGCTTATTGTAATTACTTATTAAAATGCACATTTATTTATAACTAAAAGATGGCAATTGATTATTTAAGTCTTAGGCTCTATGTATATGTTTACATGCATTTGAATTAGCAAGTATATAGTCTGGACATCTCAGGAACATGAGACATTAAGTAGCCTTAAGGAGGTCTTAAATAATCTCATTTTCTTAGTTTAAAAACATCACGTACTTGCTTAATTTTATTTATGTGGATGCATGTGTTAGAATATAAAGTAAAACCTCTTTCTTTATGCCATTAAAGTTTACATAAATAAAAGATTTTTATACATAACCTTTGCATGATTTTGTTTCTATGCTTGTAGAAAAATCATATCTAATTATAGAAAAATCATATCTAATAATCGAAAAAATCCAAAAAATGCAAATACACTCATTTTTGAAAGCTTCGAGAGAGAGGAGAATTTAATAAAAATAAAATACCCCAATTAATGTCTAATGAATAGTGCTTAATTAAGGTTTGAAGCTTAGGATAATTACCTTAATTAAGGCCAAATAACTAGACTAATTAATTCCAAATTTGGTATGTTGATTCTATTAGATGTCCTTTGTCTCTCATATTTTTCTAGGAATTATTTGCCATGTAATTTAAAAAATTCCAAATTTTTAATCCTAATTACCCCTTTAAATGATTTACTAATTATAAAATCAATGAATAAGAAATTTGAGTAATTAGGGATAATTAATCAATGAAAATAGTAAGGATAACATGAGAATTAATTAGAACCCTCCCTCCTAATTAATTCTAAATGTATTCCCTTAATTAATTTAATTAACATATTTTGTAATTAAGGATAAATTAAGAAAATTAATAATTAAATTTAAATGAAATATATTTTAATAATTCAAGTACTAACCCATTAATTCCTTTATGTGTTTAATAACATAAAATTATTAAAGATATTATGAATTCCCCATTGGTGTGGGAAAATCATAAGAGTATTTAGCTTAAATAATTTCCTTCATTAATTAAATTAACTCTTAAGCATGAGCCTAATTGCATTAGATCTCTTTAAGTTGCATTGTTGATTTCATTTTCCCAAAGCATATCATTGAAGGCTCATGATTAAGTGGTTAATTAAGTTAAAGAAGCTTGGAAAGGGTAATCAAACTAATGTGATTGATGGATTGAACCTAATCAATTCATAAAACATATTTAATTTCTTTTCTTCAACATCTTAAATAACCAATATGCAATGGAGTGAATCCTAAGTATCATTTCTCCTCTTTAGGTTTTAATAACTTGAACATTAAAATTAGACCTTAAAAAAGCTTTGATGAGACATAATGGATGTTTATTTAACTTGATTGTCCTTAAGGTTCGATGAAATCAAGTTTGTTATATGGTGAGATTTAATTACTTCCTTTCAATTATCATAAATTTGTATGTCAATTTCTTCATATATTCATGTTTAACAAAATTAAAAGAATATGATTTGGATAAATGCTATTATATGGTGTGGCTATTGCCACTAATAAATCTCAAACTATTTTGAAACTATAAGTTAATTATGAATCAATTATTTGAAACTTAAATAAATGCTTACTATAATTACTTATTGAAATGCTCATTTATTTATAATTAAAAGATGACAATTGCTTATTTTATTTTTATGCTCTATGTATATGTCTACATGCATTTGAATTAGAAAGTATATAGTCTGGACATCCTAAGAACATGAAGGTTTAAGTAGCCTCAAGGAGGTCTTAAATAATCTCACTTCCTTAGTTTAACAATGACACATACTTGCTTAATTTTATTTGTGTGTATGCATGTGTTAGAATATAAAGTAAAGCCTCTTTCTTTATGTCATTAAAGTTCACATAAATAAAAGATTTTTTATACATAACCTTTGCATGATTTTTATTTCTACGCTTAAGTATCTGCTTGTGTGTATTTGAATTGGCAAGTATTGTGGTGAATTTTTGTTATCTTGATCTAAAATGAATTAAATGAAGACAAAAATAAACTTTAGTTGGACATAATGTAGATCCACAGATGTTCTTATTAGGGTGATCAGGTACAACATTGAGAAATGATGTACTATCTTGAGAGACAGAAGTCACATCCCACAATGGACCTAATCACCTTAATAAGGACTCTTAAGGGCAATGGGTCTTCGAATATACCAGAGATTCTTCTCCTACTTTATATGGAAAAGTAAAGTAGGGTTTATTTTAAATCGAGTTCGTTAAGTTCTTTATGTAGGCAAGCCCCCATAGTTAATTATATCTTAAGGAATGAGATTCCTTAAGAATATTCTCAATTAAGGTAAATGATCATTATCTCCAAAGATTTCAAAGATAGGGTTATCAATCAATTGGTCATTTTTAGAAGATCAAATGTGATTGATCAAAAGGAGGGAGTTATTATCAAAACCAAAGGGAGATAAGTAGGAGATGTTCAAGATGCTAGAAAACCTAGCGAGCATCCCAAACTATCCTATGGTTGGGCTTTATAGTTTTTAAATTTGAAGAGAATTATTTGTTTGAGTTGAATTTTTATTAGAAATCTAGGACTTACAATGTTATGATACAAGATCATAAAAATGCTTAAGAGGTGAGGATTTATGCTTGCAGCTCGCAAAGAAAAATAGTGACCTCATATCCTAAATCTAGGGAGCTTTGGCTAGGGCCAAAGTGCGACCTAAATCTAAGGAAAAAATGAGCATATGGTTTTCCTCCACAAGAGAGAATAAATCACCCGATTGTTGGACTTACAATCGTCTTGGAGTGGCCGCCAACTAACTCCTCCTATGATTTTAAATACATGTAGGTAAGTATTATGCTTTTGTCAAGATAGCTAGGCTGTTGTTTATTTAGAAAGAAGACTAAGTCCTTAAACACATTCCCTAATAGACTAGATCATAAGGCATGAACTCATGACTTAATCTTATGCAAATTTTTGTTAAGTTTATTTTTGTTTTTGCATAATTTATTTGACACATGCTATGGGAGTCATATGCTTAATGCATGAGAAATTGGTTATGGGCCAAAATCAGCAAGAAGGAGGTGTGTTTCCACCATGGCTCTCAAAGGTCAAGCCATATTCTCTGGCAAAGGTGGAAGCCCACCATAAGCAAGAGTGAAGCAAGATGATTTTATGCATGATGTGAAACATATAACATCTAACTAAGGGGTTGCTAAATCTTTTATTATCTTGATTTATGTCTTAGGATTTAGGTGATGTTAGGAGTTGTTTAATTTTAATTTTGAGTTGATTAATTGGATAGAAAATTTATTTTTCCCTAGGAAGGTAATTGCATCCAGGCCATTCAACAAACTAAGGAAGAAACTAGGAAAAATATGGCATCTTAATGCACAAACTAAATAAACATTAAACAATTTTATACAGTTAGCACAAAAGAATAAAAGGCCTTTGTGGTTGGGTTCCACCGCACAAACCTAAAAAAGAAATATTGATAGTCGAGCTCTACCCTTATACAACCCAGATTATAAATTAATAATTACAATTTAGAAGGAATTAATGTTATGGGGGTCTTCATTTCTTCTTTCTTCATGTTTGATTTGCTTCTTTCCTTTCTTCCTTTTGGCTTGGTTGGAATGTGGTTACTCCAAAAGATTCATATAGTACATAAGTCATGGTCTTATGACCAATGTTTACCTCCACTTCCCCATAATATTTATTCCAAATCCTAATTATAATAATTACTTGTAAATGGGAAAAGTAAATCTAACTAAAACCTATAAAATAGAGATTAGTTAAACACACCACACATCCCAAGTAGTTATATGAATAACTTGGACTTAGAACCTCACACATGGGTAACCAAGTTCACCTGGCCTATTTTTGGATTATGCTTAGGGGTATAAGCAACCTGCACAGCAAAAGTTTTTTTATATTTTTATTATAGCATCCTTTAAGCACAATCCCCTATAGAAGACATGATTTGGCTAAGATCGCCTACCATCCAGTCTATACACATACACCCTAACATCCAGTCTAAAAATATTACATCACAAAATAAAATCAAGCATCAAAGCATGCACTGCCCTAACATCAAACTAGAAATGGTGACTTAGCCTCATGTGTGTGCCATTTAAGGCTTGTGTGGTATGTCTTAGCTAAGCTTTAAGGTTGAAGTTTTCTAAGTATGAAAGGGTTCAACTTAAATTGTGGTTTCATTTTAAGTGATTTAGTTGATTTGATCAATTTTATTTTATGATTTAGTTTGGTTTGAATGAGCCTACATTTAATTACTAAGTGTTATAAAGAGAAGAAAATAGAAGAGAACTTCTCTTTCATCCCTAACTTAAGTAATTTTTAAGGTAGATTCATTAGTGATTTTTCTTTAGTGATGCTTTATTATGTGTTTTAATTATTCCTAAGTTTAGGTTTGCTCTAAATAAATATATTCAATAGGAAAGGCATCTTAGGACTAATTAAGATGAATTACTATCACATAACACACAATCATGTATTTCTTTCCAACATGTATACCATGCATATACATGATCCTAAACATAGCTATACATGCAGTGCAAAATCTTAGCACACCTTAATGATGAATGCAAAGAGATGTTGCTTAAGGAAATTTGGATGTTTCATAAATGCATGATTTTATTAAGTAGAAAAGAGGGATTCTTTTATCCATTAATCAAATGCACATTTACATGTATGAAAGACATAAGTGAGTACAATGACATTATTTCCTATACTAGGGGTGTAAAGTAGAAGACTTACTTGGGGCTACTTAAAGCCTCACAACTCCGGGATGTCCAGACTAATATACCACTTTTCTTAAATACATGTGCATGTACAAAAAGAAATGAATGGATGAAGAGTTATGCAAAAGATTTTTTGTTTGATTTGGTTATGCTATTTACATGTGTAAATATGGAGATCCTTCTTAAGTCATAACATGTAAAGGCATAGGAATAGATTTGAGCAAGTGTAATGTTCTTTTCAAATGAACAATACACTTTGCAAATCCTATACAAATCCATGTTAAGAAAAGAGAAGAAAGTCACATAACACATTTTATATTATAATCACATGCAAACTTATAAGTACTTATAAGTAGCACACCTTCTTTTATAATGTTTGATTTATAGGTTTTGAAAATAATTTTTGATTTAATAGTGATAATAGCCACTCATATTCTTACTTTAGCCAAAGCATGCAATTTGACATGAAGGGAACATTTCATTTGTTTGATTTTTCAAAAGACATGAATGCATGATTTCATATGGCAAATAACATTTAGCATGCTTGGAAAGAAATAAAGTGATGCAAGCATATGACTTCATTCACCATAATTAATTTATAAGGACAATCTTATAAGATAAGATTATTCAAAGTGAATCAAAATTTCTTAAAGAGACTTTTTTTTTTGTTTTGAACTTGATTTGCAAATGATTTGTGAGAAAGGTTTTGCTGGTCCTAACCCATTTCCCCATGTGTGAATTGGTTTAGTTTAATTTTATACCCATTAGATTGATTTTATATTTTATTTAGGTTAAGGTGTAAATTAAATCCATTAATTACTCCTTACTTACACCACTTTAATATAATTAACCTAACAATTATGAGCCAACATATGATATGCAACCACATGGAATTTATATTAGCAATGCACCAAAGAAATAAAAGGGGCCTAATGCAATTGGCTCACAATTATTGATTAATTAAACTAAAGGGTTTTTATTAAGTACTTTCATAACCTTCTCACACATGTAAGTTGGAGATGATTTCCTTAAATTTATCTTAGGATTTTAAACACCTAAGGATCTACCCATAAAGAGATTGGTTAAGTTCAAATTGATTTTGAAAGTTTGATTAAGCTAATTGAGTAGATTATTAGTAGATTAAACCATTAATTAGATTTGGATTAAGGAAGAAAGGGGGTTTAAGGAATATCTTAGGGAAAATATCCCAAAATTATTCCATAAACCTCTACTCACTTAAATAATATTTAATTATCTCAATTAAATGATTAATTTAATGTTCATGTGCTTAATTATCCTTAATTACACTAAGAGGGTGATTAAAGGTTCATTAATTAATTTCTTTAACTAACTCATTAATAAATTTCAAGAAAATTAGGGGAGGCAGAAGTCATCCCACTAAACATGCTTGAGAAGTTTGGAATTAATTAATGAAGTCATTAGGGAGTTTTAACCTCATTTTTAGAATTAGTTCTCAACCCCTCCATCTTAGGCATAGGACTTCACTTAGACTTTAAGAGTTCCTTAGTCTTAAGACACATCAAGTGATTAGGTGGATACTCTACCTAGCCCTAGAGACTTAGAAGAGTTAGCCATAGGAATAGGCCATGCTTTGAGGCGTTAGGAAAACTTACCTACCCTTAGCTTGATCCATTCCTCACTTTCCGTCCTTCAAGTCAAACCCAAATCAATCTTATTTGATTTTCAACAAATTCAAATCAACTCCATATGATTTAAATCCATGATTAAAATCCATGATTGAAACCCATGCATGAAATTCCTAAGTCCAAAATTTTCCTAAGTCCTTGAATTTACCTTTAAGGACTTAACCTAAATCATGATCTAAACCAAATTAAACCCTTGAGATTTTCTTATAATCTATTTATATTTTCATTTATATTCACATATATAAATGAAATATTAATTCAAACTAACCAAACTAAAATCAATTCATGAAATCCTTCTTAAATCCTTAAAAATTCCTTTTAATGGACTTAGCCTTATTCATATCAAATCAATTCAAATTCATGGGATTTTCTCAAAACTCATTTATATTCTCATTTATATTCACATATATAAATAAAATATAAATATAAATCAATCAAATCAAATCCAAAAATTAAATTCCAAATCTAAAATTGTTTTCTAAGTTCTTTAAATTCCCTTTAATGGACTTAGCCAAAATCATGATCAAATCATTCCAAACTCATGGGATTTTCTCATAACTCATTTATATTATCATTTATATTCACATATATAAATGAAATATAAAAATAAATCAATCAAACCAAATTCAAAAATTCTAGCTTCAAACTTCAAAATTTTCCTTAGTCCTTTAAATCCTTCTTAATGGACTAATCCCAAATCATGATTAAATCACTTCAAATCCTTGAAATTTTCTCATGATCCATTTATATTCTCATTTATATTCACATATATAAATGAAATATAAATTCAAATAATCAAAACAAATTCCAAAAATCAAACTCAAATCCACTCAAAATCCAACCTAAGCCTTTCAAGTCAAAATCTTGAACTTAACCAAATCAACTTCAAATCAAGCCAAACTCTTGATTTTCCTTCATGATTCAATCAAACCTACAATCATGAACCCATATATAAATACAAACTTCAATCACAAAATAAAAATCCAATTCAAGAATCAAAGCCAAATCTTTTCATATTCTTCCTTTGAAAATGAAATTGTCAAATGAATCAAAACCCATTTGACTTCAAATCACTTGGAAATGGATTTGTATTTCAATCATAGGTCCATGTTCAAGATCAATCAAACTCAAATCAAACTTTGACCAAGCCATTTGACCCACTTAGGCTCACTTGACTCAAAGTGACCTAAAGTACTCTTATGAGCCAAATTCTAATCCTAACCAAATTGGATTGAACCAAACTCACCTATGCCGCTCATCATGATCAACAATCATCATGGGATGATCAATCAGCCAAATTGGGTCAAACCAAGTCAAACCTAAGGGTTGACCAAGTCAACACTTAGCCCAAAATGAAACCTAACATAGCCAAAATCCACTATAGGCCAAACTAATTGAAACCATTGATCTAAGTTCACTCATGACCTATGTTTGAACTTGACCAAGTCAACATTTGATCCTAACCTAGCCCAATTGGCCACTTGACCCAAGTTGACCCAACTTGACCTAAAAATTCAAAATGTCTCAAAACTTGATCTAAGCCAAATTGATCCAAACCAATGGGTCAAGTTCATTCCAAATCACTTGTTGAACTTGACCAAAGCCTCAATTGACCAACTATACCTAACCTAGCCCAATTGACCTTAGACCCAATTTAACCTAAAGGGGTCATATTGAGACAAATTTGAACATTACCAAAATTGATTAGAAACAAAGATACCAATCCGCTCCATATGACTAACCAAACCTAAACCTACCCTTGACCTAGTTCAAATAGGTCAAATGAATCAAATAGGTCAACTTGACTTATTTGACCTAAATGAAGTCATATGAGCCAAATTCAAAACTATACCAAATTGAACCAAACCAAAGCAACCAAAACATTTCAAATGGTCATATGAACTTGACCCAACCCTTGGTTTGACCCAATTTGACCAATTGGTCAACTTGACCCATTTTGACCTAAATGGATCAACATGAGCCAAACCTTATCAAATGAATTCCAAATCTCATGAAACTTGGCCAAACCTAGTTTCTCCACATACCCAACATATCCAAATTGAAAAATTAGCAAAAGGACCATTCTAGGCCATAGAATAAATTTTGGCCTAATCCATAGGTAATTTGGTCATACCCTCTTCATATCCACTTGATGTCTTCCTAATAGCTCAAGGGGATCTAATGAAGTGTGGTGCACCCAACCCAATAGATTTGGATCAGCCTAATTAGCCCCAAGGCCAAACCCTACCCCATGGGTCAAATTGGCTCATTCCAAATCCCTCTTCCACTCAATTGAATGGACATGGGAGGTTGGCAATCTACTCAAGGCTTCAAACCCACCATGTGCAAAGAGATGATAGCCTAAACAACCTCTCCAATATGATCAATTGGATCAAAATGACAAAGAAGTTTGCGACCATCAGATACACCTCTAATTCAATTCAAATTGATGATTCCTTAATTTGACTAAGCCCTAGAGAGTGTTAGGAGAGATTAGAGATCCTTCCTAACTATTCTAAGAGGGAATTGAATTTGAGAATTCTCAGTTTTCTCCATTGAAAAATAAGGGAGCTCAATTCAATCTTAAACTTTCTCCACACTAAAAACCACCTCAATTCCTCTTGCACACTTCTTCTAAGGACCAATCCAAGCACACTCAAGCTTCCATTGGAGTTCCCATAGCAAGGAGAGGAGCAATTAGATCAAAGCTGCAAAGGGGAGCAAGGGGAGTTGGTCCATAGAGCAATTCACATAACCTAAAGAGCTAATTCTTTCAACACAGCTTCATCTCAACCAGACGAAGCTCCTCCAAGGGAATTGAGCATCGGTGATCACCTCTAGTGAGCTATGAAATTTTCCGACCACCTAGCATAGGAAGTGTTAGTCCTTTGTGAAAATAATTTTTACGTCATGCAAGATCCACCATTGGATGTGTTTCTTATTGGCTTTAGATGGTGTGGGTAAAGTTTCATTTCAATCCGAGCTCGAATCTTCACCTAGATCATGGACGGTCTCTGTTGATCAAAGGGGAAGAACTGGGGAGATCTTGGCCATCCATCTGCACATTTTGGATGGATGGCCAAGATTATTCCCACATTTAGAATTTCTTTTATCCCTTTGAAAACCATAGGGAGATCTCCCGCTGTCGCTCCGCCACTTGATGTGATGTTTAAGTAGCTCCGACATGTATACATGTAAGCCGACACATGCATCAGTGTGAGGAAGGATTAGTTGGGATGCCTAATTAATTCTAATTAATTTATGGATCTTCAAAAAAATTATATCTCCCTCAATAAAATTTAAAAAAAATATAAAATAACTTTCTATGGAAAGATAATTCAACCTAGAATATTTTAAAAATAATTTCAATGGTGTTTGAATTATGCTTTTCTCTGATTTTTAGTTTAATTGGAAATTTTATTTTGCTAATCACTCCTTAATTAAGCCTTTGATTAATCCCAAATTCCTTGGGTACTGCCTCTCCTAATTTTTTGGGATTTATTGAAGGCTTAATTAGGAGAATTGCATATGGGTTTCTTAATTACCCTCTTTATATAATTAAAGATAATTAAGGTATGATTCATGGTTTTAATCCATGATTAGAGTTGATTAAGGTTAGATCTAGTAGATAGGAGGCTTAGAGAATAATTATGGGGCATTTCCACTAAGCTATTCTATAAACCCCCTTTTGTCTCTGTAATCTTCTCTTAATTAAGGGTAATTCACTAATTATCCCCTTAATTAATTTTTTTAAAATTTTGAAAACTTCCAAAACTTAATTAATCTACTTTGGGTAGATTCTTAGGTGTTTAAGAGTGTAAGATCGATTAAGGAAATCAAAACCCAATTCATATGTGTGAAAGGGTGTTTTGAAATTACTTAAGATAAACACCTTAGCTTAATTAACCTTTCATCATGAGCCAAATTGCATTAGGCCTTTTTCTTCCTAGGTGGATTGCAAGTTTAAATTCCTTGTGAGTTTTTATGTCATCTCATTGGCTCATAATTACAAGGTTAACTATGTTAAGGTGGTGTAAGTAAGGATTAATTAACTTGCTTAATTCATACCTTAACTTAATTAATACATAAAAATGAATCTAATCATCTAAAAATTAAACAAAAATATCAAACATGTGTGGGAATGGGTTAGGAACAGCAAACTTAATTCACCTTTTTAAAATTAAGTCAAACTTAAAACTAAACAAAAGTTATCTTAAATGAACTTTGATTTTTTTAAACTTTCTTATTTTATAAGAATGTCTTTAGAATTTAATTAAAGTGAATGTGTTTACATGCTTTAATTGCTTTGATTCTTTCCCCAACATGTTAAATTTGTATGTCATGTGGTTTCATGCATTCATATTTTTCAAATTCAAATTTAAAAATGAAATTATTTACTTTATGTCAAATTTGCATGTGTTGGTTAAAGTAGAAATATGAGTGGCTATTATCACTACTAAACTCAAATTATTTTCAAAACATATTAAATCAATTATCAAATCTAAAAGTGTGCTACTTATATTTTTAATTATGAGCTTGCATATGAAGAATATGTGGATGTGCTTAGCATAAATTTCTTTTCTCTCTTATGTTAGTATAGTTTTGAATAGGAATTTGGTGAGATGTATGGTTCATTTGAAAGAACCTGACACTTACCTAATTCACTATCCTATTCATTCCTATGCTACCACTTAAGAAGGGTAACCTATGCTTGCACACATAAATTGCATAAACAAAAAAAAAATGAATTAATACAACTTTTGTATTCTTTGTTTTCCATTTCCTTTCTTTTGTACACATGTCTGTTTTCAAGGAAAGTGATATATTAGTCTGGACAACCCTAAGGTTGTGAGGCTTTAAGTAGCCCTAAGTAGGTCTTGTACCTTACACCTCTGGTTAACAATAGTGTTGTACTCACTTATGCCTTTATACTTTCATGTGTGTATGTGAAAAATTGGATAAAGAAACACTTTTCAACTTAATGAAAATCATGCATCTTAAACTTCTAAATTTCCTTAAATGAATTACTTAGCATGTATTATAAAGTATGTTAAATGTTCTCATTTGTTTGTATATATATGCTTAGGATTTGTTCACATGCATGTCATACATGTTGGTAAGAAATGAAGTAATATGTGTTTTGTGAATTTGGTTCATTCTCTTTAATCTTAAAATGACTTTCTTTTTAAATGGGTTTGTTTAGAGTTTATCTAAACTGAGGATTAATTAAAATACTTAATCAAAATGTTCACTAAACAAAATAAAAATGTGAATCTATTTTAGAAATTACTTAGGTTAGGAAAGGAATGAGACGTTCTCTTCTCTTTCACTCTCTTTATAACTTAGTAATTAATTGTAAGATTCAATTGAACTAAATCAAAATATGAAATAAAATCAACCCAAGATGACTAAACAACTTAAATGAAACCCTCCTCTAAGTTGAACATGTTTTCACACTTAGAAAATTCTAACTTAAAGCCATAACTAAGCAT
Source organism: Cymbidium sinense (assembly GCA_021442155.1). Taxonomy (NCBI): domain Eukaryota; kingdom Viridiplantae; phylum Streptophyta; class Magnoliopsida; order Asparagales; family Orchidaceae; genus Cymbidium; species Cymbidium sinense. The sequence goes on from CM038226.1 coordinate 48,065,297, forward strand.
ACCATACAAACCTTCAAAGCACACACATTAGTCTAAGTCACCACTTCTAACTTTAGGTTAAGGCGGTGCATAATTTGATATTTTATTTTATTTTTGATATATATTTTAGACTAGATGTTAGGGTGTACGCTCATAGAATGAATGGTAGGATGCTCTTAGTCTACCTATTATTTTCTACAGGGAATTATGCTTAAGGAGCATTATCATAAATAAAAATATAAATGCTTTTGCTTGCAGGTGATTTAAACCCCTAAGCATAATCCAATAGGCCAGGTGGACTTAGTCACCCATGTGTGGGGTGATAAGTCCAATATACATGCCTTGGATTTGTGTGGTTTATTTTAGTTAATCTCTGTTTTGCAGGTGTTAGTTAGATTTCCATTCTTTTCTTTTTCATGTAAATTTATGCAATTAGGATTTTAGAATGATTGTTATGGGGATTAGGATGAGCAATGATCATAAGATTCTATCTCATGCACCATGTGAAGCTTTGGAGCATCCACCTTCCAACCATCCAAAAGGAGAAAGCAAAGAAGAAAGAAAGAAGAAAGGAAGAAAGAAAGAAGAAAAGAAGAAGAAATAGGAAATAAAGCTTGAAGACCCCCAAAATAATGAATTCCTTGCTTAATTGTAATTTAATTCATTTGTAATCCAAGTTGCATAAGAGTAGAGCTCGGCTACCCAATTTGTTATTTTTGGGTTTATGTGGTGGTGCTCGATCACAACGGCCTTTTATTCTTTTTGTGATTAGCTTTATAAATTGATTAATGATTTGTTTAGCTTTTGAATTAAGTGACATATTTTTTTAGTTTCTTCCTTACTTTATGTATGGCCTGGATGTGGATTAGGCTCCTACAAAAAAATAAATCTTTTACCAAACTTAACAACTCAAATTAAAAATAAAAGAACTCATAACCTCACCTAAAGCTTAGGTTTAAAATCAAGATAAAAGAATTAGCAACCCCTTAGCTAGATGAGTCTTTCTTTTACAATATCATGCACAAATGCATCTTATTTCACTCTTGATTGGAGGGCTTTCACCTTTGCCAGAGAAACTTGTCTTGACCTTTGAGAGCCATGGTGGAAATACACATCCTCCCTTCTCGCTAATTTTGGCCAATAACTTGATTTCTCATGCATTAGTCATATAAATCCTATTAGCCTAAGTCAAAATAGTTGTCCAAAATAAGAATAAAATGAAATTTGAATTACATTAGATTTGGGTAATTTGAAGCATGCCCTTACATGATCTAGTCTCTTTAGGGGGTGAGTTTAAGAACTTAGTCTCTTTCTAAATAAATAATAGCCTAGCTATCTTCCATAAGCATAAGACTTGCCTACATGTGTTTAAAATTATACGAGGTGTTAGTTGGCGGCCACCCCTAGGAAATTATAAGTCTATGCTGTCAGGTGATTTGTCCTCCCTTGTGGAGGCAAACCAAATACCCATTTTTGCCTTAGATTTAGGTTGTGCTTTCGACCCTTGCCAAAGCTCCCTAAATTTAGGTTCTAAGGTTATTTTTCCCCTTTGTGGGTCATAAGCATAATTCCTCGCCTCTTAGGCATTTCCTAAATCTTGTGTTAAAGGATCATAAGTCCTAAATTTCTAATTAGAAAAATACAACTCAAATAAATTAAATCAATTTCAAAAATGTAAAGCCCAACTATAGGATAGTTTGAGATACTCGCTAGGTTTCCTAGCATCTTGGGAATCTCCTACTTATCTTCCTTTGGCTTTGCTAATAACTCCCTCTCTTTGATCAATCTCATTTGATCTTCAAAAATAAACTAATCGATTGATAGTCCCTTTCCTATTGAAATCTTTGAAGTCAACGATCATTTACCTTAATTGAGAGTGTTTCTAAGGGATCTCATCTCTTAAAATGTAATTAACTATGGGAGATTGCCCCTGTAGGGAACTTAACGAACACGATTTAAAATAAATCCTACTTTACTTTTTCATAAAGTAGGGGAAGAATCTCTGGTATATATGCAGACCCATCATCCTTAGGAGTCCTTATTGAGGTGATTAGGTCCATTAAAGGGTAGTGACTTTTATCTTTCGAGATAGTATAATATTCCTTAATAATGTACCTGATCACCTGAATAAACACATCTACGGATCTGCGTGGCATCCCAAAAAGATAAATTTCTATATTCTTGCCTTCTCTTTCTCCCTGTAGAATTGAAAGGCGACTCCTAAAGAAATTTTCACCACTGGGAGTAATTAGGGTTATTAGGCTTTCAATTATACCCCAATTAAGGAAAATCCACTATTTAAACTTAATTAGAAATAATTTTATTGGATTCTCCTCTGAATTATCTTTAATATGAGCCTCATTTATATTTTTTTTATTTTTCTACATTTAATTATGAATTTAGAAAGTTTTTGTTATTATTAGGTAATTAAATAGATTAATTATATAACTAATCCCATCGACTCCACGTGGGCTGCTGACGCGGTGTACGCTTTCCATATGGCGTGATGGAATTAATTATTTAAGTTGTCAAATCGGTTGTCGTGTAAGCCGGCATCACTATGCGCTTTCCCCTGGGTCATCCGATCAAGGATCATACAGTAAGGATTAAACCCAGAGTTTCAATGGATTAAATCACTGGATCTACGCAGATTAATCAAGATCGTCTATCAAAATTACACATGATGGACGATTTATGATTCATCCCTACCCTTGCCTACAGGAGACAAAAATCATCTGCCCTCCATGGCATGATCCGAGCTCACTTGAGCTTGAATTAGGCTAGGATTGAACCCACACCATCTAGGACCATAGAAGAAGATCCAATGGTAGAATTTCAATGGGATTACAATTCCTTTCACAAAGGACCAAAGATTTTTCAATGGGAGCTCTATTTTGAAGCATACCTCCCTGGAGGCTATCACCAGTGCTTCAAATGGTGGAGGTAGCTTCGTCTAGTGGAGATAAAGCCCTATTGAAAGTTTGAAGGTTCAATTTGCAATGGATCTTCCAACTGACCAAAGCTTGCTTCAATAGCTTGCGGCTTCGATCGAGCTCTCCCTTCCCGTGGCTTGGAGGCTTGGGAAAAGCTTTGGGTAAGCTCGACTTGGTGCCTTGATGCTGCTTGCAAGAGGAATTAGAACTTTAGTTGAGAATTGAGTGAGTTTGAAATCTCCCTCACCTCCCTTAATTTCAGCTTAGGCAAAATTGAGAAAAGGAAATTGGAATGAGCTTAGGAATGCCTAGGGAAGCTTGTGGATGCTTTCCTTTGATCCTCAGAGCTCAATCGAATGCATGGTTAGTGAATTGAGTTGGAATGACGGGGAGTATATCTCCCCCTACTTGAATCAGATGGCCAAGAGCCTCCTTGCCATTTTGATCAAATTTCCCTGATTAAATGATTTATTTTAGTTGTTATGAGCACCATGTGGTTTCATTTTGGCAGAGAAGTGGGAGTGTGGAGGTGCACATGGTTAAAATGAGTGTGGGAGGTGATCCATCCGTAGAATTTTGAGTGGATGGGTCATTTTGGCTTTGGGTTGGGTTTGGATGACCCAAACTAATTGGGTCATGTGCACCACCTCCCTTAGGGTCCAAATGGTCCACTAGGAGGATGCCAAGTGGTCTTGAGTTAGAATATGATCAAATTCTAAGTGAATTTGATCATAGGTTACCATTTGACCTAGGGGTAAAATGGTCATTTGGCTTTTATTTTTCATTTGGCCATATTTGGAATGATTGAGAAATTGGTTATGTCAATTTTCAATGAATTTGGAGTTTATTTGATATGATTTGGCTCATGTTCACCCATTTAGGTCAAAATGGGTCAACTTGGGTCAAGTTGACCAATTGGTCAAATTTGGTCAAACCATGGGTTAGGTCAAGTTCAAGTGATCATTTGTAGCCTATGGGTGTCATTAGTTTGGTTCAAATTGATCTATATTTAGTTTTGGCTCATTTGAGTTCACTTAGGTCAAATGGGTCAAGTTGACCAATTGACCCATTTGACCCAATTGGGTTAGGTCATGGGTTGGTTTAAGCTTGGTTGATCATTTGGAATATATTGTTAGCTTTGGTTTCAACCAATTTAGGTTTGGTTTGATTTCAAGTTGATTTGACATTTTAGGTCAAGTTAGGTTCATGGTCAATTGGGTTAGGTTGGGTCTAGTTGGCCAATTAAGGCTTTGGTCAAGTTCAATCAAGTGATTTAGAATGAATTTGACCCATTGGTTGCATTCAATTTGGTTTAGATCAAGATTTGACATATTTTGACTTTATAGGTAGACTTGGGTCAAGTGGCCAATTGGGCTAGGTTTGGCTTAAATGATGACTTGGTCATGTTCAATCATTGATAATGGATTGGTCTAGATCAATGGTTTCAATCAATTTGGCCTATGGTTGATTTTGTCTAATTTGGGTTTCATTTGGGCTAAGTGATGACTTGGTCAAAGGCTAGGTTTGACTTGGTTTGACCCAATTTGGGTGATTGATCATCCTAAGATGATTGTTGCTCACAATGTGAGGCTTAGGTGGGCTTAGTTCAATCCAATTTGGGTAGAATTAGAATTTGGCTCAAAAAGGTGCTTTATGTCACTTTGGGTCAAGTGAGCCTAAGTGGATCAATTGACTTGATCAAGGCTTGATTTAAGTTTGGTTGAACTCACATATGGACTTATGATTGAGATATAAATCCAATTGCAAGTGATTTAGAGTCAAATGGGTTTTGATTCATTTGACAATTTCAAGTTCAAAAGGGTGAGTATGGGTTTGACTTGGGTTAGTTTGATTTTGGTTTGATGATTGAAGTTTGTGTTTATATTTGGTTTGTGATTGTAGGATTAAATGTTTGAAGACAAAATCCAAAGGCTTGGATTGATTTGAGTTTAATTTGGCTAAGTTCAATAATTTGACTTGAAAGGGTATAGGTTGTATTTAGGTTAGATTTGGGGTTGAGTTTTGAATTTGGTTTTGGTTATTTGAATTTATATTTCATTTATATTTGTGAATATAAATGAGAATATAAATGGGTTACGAGAAAATCTTTTGAGTTTGAAGTGATTTGGATTTGATTTGAGCTAAGTCCATAAGATGAAATCAAAGTGACTTAGGAAAGATTTTGGATTTGGACTTGAGTTTTGAATTTTTTTTGGTTATTTGAATTTATATTTCATTTATATTTGTTTATATAAATGAGAATATAAATGGGTTATGAAAAAACCTTTTGAGTTTGAATTGATTTGGGTTTGATTTAAGCTAAGTCCATAAGATAAAATCAAAGTGACTTAGGAAAGATTTTTTATTTGTAATTGAGTTTGAATGATTTGAGAAAAGTCCATTAGGTTGGAATTGATTTGAGTTATTTGGAATTGAGTTTGAGTTTGAGTTAGAAATTGATTTAGATTTGAAGTTGATTTGAATTTGAAGTTGGTTTGAATTTGAAGTTGATTTGGATTTGAAGTTTGTTTGGATTTGAAGTTTGACTTAAAAGAAGAAAGTTAGGATTGGGTTTAAGCCGTAGGGTAGGCAAGTTTTTTCTAACACCCCTAAGGCATAACCTATTCATATGGCTAACTCTTCTAAGTCTCTAGGGTTAGGTTAACTATTCACCTAATCACTAGAAGTATCTTAAGACTAAGGAACTCTTAATGTCTAGAGGAGTCCTTATTCCTAGGATGAAAGAGTTGAAAGCTCACTCCAAAAGTGAGGTCAACAAGTATATAGTCTGGACGTCCCAAGAACATGGGGCTTTAAGTTACCTCAAGGAGATCATAGATAATCTTACTTCCCTGGTTTAGCAACACACATACTTAAATTCCTCATACATATTTGCATATACTTAGCAATGAGATTGAAATATTCTTTTTTTAGTAAATTCATGTATCAACATTCATTAAGTATGCAAAAATATAAGTATATTACATGTATATGTATATATACTAAATTAAATATTAGAGGAATTTAAAATGAAAGAGTGTGGATATTATTGATAATGAAAGGAAGTAGTGGAGTATTACTCATATGATGTTGACTTAATTTCATTAATCTTAAGATGACGTTCATATTTGAATGAAATTCATTATGGCTAATCTAAACTTAGGCTAAATAAAATTCATAAGTGGTTCATTAAGTGAATTAAATCCATAATAATCTATCTTTAGAAAACAACTTAGGCTAGGGATGAAAGAGTTAAGCATCTTTCAACTCTTGATAATGATTAGATCTTATGTAAATAGTTAACAAAAATCAAAACACATAAGTCAAAATCCAATCAAGCTATTAAAAGATTTAAAGTGAAACCATTTTTAATGAGTAATTTAAACAATCCCAACACTTTAGACAATCATAATTCTAAAGCTTAATCAAGACATACCACAACAAGCCTTAGTACACATATTAGAATATTAAGTCACCAACCTTATTATTAGGCTAGGACGTGTATGTTGTGGTGATATATTTTATTATATAGTCTAATATTTTAGACTGGATGGTAAGATTGTTTGTGCATAAACTAGATGTTAGATCGTTATTAGCCTAATGATGTTTTATTCATGGGATTATGCTTGAGGGGCTGCTATAATAATAAATGAATATAAATATTCTTACTTATAAGTATTGCTTATGCCCTTAAGCATAACCCAATTAGGATGGGTGGGCTTGGTTACCCAAATGTAGGGTGCTAAGTCCAAATAGGTGAAATTTAATTGCTTAGCTTGTATGTTTGTTTAGTTAACATCCATTTTATAGGTGTAGTTAGATTTTATTTCTTTTATAAAGATGTAATTTTTGTAATAAAGATTAAGATTGGTGCTATGGGGTTTAGAATGAGCAGTAGCTAGAAGGCAAAGACCTGGATGGCTCTATGAAGCCTAGAGCAAACTAATCCAAAGAAAGAAAGAAGAACAATGATTGAAGACACTCATAATATTTATTCCAATTATAATAATTAATTATAATATGGGTTGTTTAAGGGTAAAGCTTGGCAACCCAACTCTTTCTCTTTTTTAGGGTGTACGATAGAACCAAGCCGCATTGGCTTTTTATTTATTTTTAAAAAAATTAAATGCTTGAAGGTTATGTTTAGCTTGTGCAATAAAAATGACATGTTATTCATAAGTTTCTTAAAGTGTGATGATTTAATGTGTGGTCTGGCTACAGTAGGCTCTTTAAGATAAAATTAATTTTTTTACCCTTATTAATTACTTCAAGTTAATTTTAATCAATTCATAACATCATATTAAAACCTAAGCTTTTAATCAAGATAATAAAAGATTTAGAAACCCCTTAGGTAAATGGTTGTATACTATAACAACATGCATGTCATGTTGTTTCACTTTTGAATAGAGAGGATCTCCACTCTTGCACAATAGGGGACATGCTTGATCTTTGAGAGCAGTCCCTTGTAGTGGAGAACACCTCTTTCTCGTGTACCACAACTCAATTTCATCATGCATGTAGGAATAACTATCACAAGCCTTGGTCAAAAATAAATATGTCAAAATGATCTCAAAAACTTATAAATTTTTAACATTAATTTAAGCCATGTTTGCACACCAAACATCATCTAGTCTCTTAGGGAGTGAGCTTAAGTTTCTAGCTTCTTTATAATTAAATAGCTTAACTATCTTGCATCTACATGAGACCAACCTACATGATTTTAAAGCATAGGAAATGTTAACTAGCAACCACTCTAGGCGGTTGTATGTCCAGAAGAGTCAGGATAAGTTCACCCTCTCTTATGGAGGTAAATCATTATATCATATTTTCCCTAAGTAGAATTAGGTAGAGCTCTTAGCTTGTGCTAGAGAACCCAAGATTTAAGTTCGAGGTAGCTTGTTTCTCTTTTGCTACAAGTATAAGTCACCACCTCCTAAGCATTCACACAATTTTGTATTTTTGGGTTATAAGTCCTAGCACTCTAATAAAATTTTAACTTAAACAAAAATAATTTCTCCTCTTTCAAAGATATAAAGCCTCATTATAGGATAGATTGGAACATTTAGTAGGCTTCCTAGTATCTTGGATGCTCCCTACTCATCTTTCTATAGAATCCATAAATAAGTCTTTTCATTTGAACTCTTCCTACTTGATTTTAAAAAATAACCAATCCTTTCATAGTCTAGTCTTGAAATCATTAGAGACATTTATTGACTACTTTAATTAAGAGTGCTGTTAGAAAATTCTCATTTCCTAAGATGTAATTAATTATGGAAGCTTGCTTCCATAGGGAACTAAAGAACTCAGCATAAAATGAACCCTACTTTACTTATTCATGTAAGGTATGGATAAGATCTCTGGTATATACATATACCCATCTGCCTTGAGAGTCCTTATTGGGTGATTAGGTCCATTATAGTGTGTTATTTTTTATCTTCTGAGATTGTACATCATACCTTAATATCACACCGGATCACTTCAATAGGTTCCCTCTAATATTTTTGTGGTGCCCTTATGACTTGAAATTAAAACATCACTTATTTTTCTAGCAACTCCGCTGGGGATAGTTCCTCTCTTCATTTTTAGTCATAAATCATTATCTTCAAGCATCGATAGTGGACTTATGCTTTTATGTAATTCTAAGACTATCATTCTTTCTACTGGCCATCTCTCATATTTCATCTATTGGCAAGTGTGGCCAACATCCTTTAGGTTTTAGAATCTCATTCCAACAGGTTTTAAAACCCTATTGTATCTCCAATAGGCAAAAGAGAATTAGACAAAGAAATTGTTCAAATAAATTAAACATATTCAATTCAAAACCTTCAAGAACCTCTTACCATAGACATGGTGAAGTAAAGTTCATCCACCATCTCAAAACTCATTTGAGCTCACTCTTAGTGAAGTTCAAATTAAATAAAACATCTCCCCTCAAAACTATAAATCTCCCCAAAATATATGAACCCCATCTAACATAATCAAATTTTTTAGATAAAGGTTTCAATTTAAAGTCACATCAAAGAAAATAATAGCAAAAGTAAAGTATTATCCAATTTCTTTTCTTTTTTAACAGTGAAGAGAAAGCCCCAGTCCGTCCTTTCAAGTAGTCAGTTATCATGTCATCCAGAAAGCTCATCTTTTCTTTTACTTTGGGTGTGGATTTGGCCCTGGATCATTCCATACTCAACTCTGCCCAATCATTAAGTTTGGCCTTGGATTTAAATACTTCAAGATTACTTATGATGGTCCTGCCCTTAGTACAACAAGTAGGGAGGAGTTGGCCAACAAGAAGACACTTCTATTTGATTTGCAGTCAGATATTGAATTCCTATTGCCGAAGAAAAAGCCTTAGAGGTTCCCATGATACAAACACTGCTTGTGCCTACTACAGGCTCCATTAAGACTAATACCACCTCTTTCATAGGCCCACTCTTTAAGGTGAAGTCTATCCTAACATCTGAGGATATTTCCCCCTCTTGGAGGTTAGTACTAGCACCCGCCATGTGCCTTTGAGCAAGACTCAGCACCATAATAAGAACAAAAAGATCAAGAGATATTATAAGTACATAGCTAAAAAGGTTGAGGAAGCCTCCCATGTAGCTAAAGAAGGATCCACTCATGAAACCTCTGCCCTTCTTGGTGGTAGTACGTTTTACCCCCTCTTAGTTGTAGAGGGAGAGGAAGATTTGAGAAAAAAGCTATATTGCCCCCATGCCCTATCGAGTATGAGACATCAGAAAGGGATAGGAGAAGACTCTATGATGGCCTTAGGTTCATGCTCAGGCGATTTGGGAGGGCACATAAATGATCTAATTCCAGCACATTGCATGATTTGAGATGGGTCATCCCTAGAAGTGTTAGGGATTAGATTTGAAGAGAGAGAGGGCCATAGAGGCCAGGATTATTTCCCAAGTGGGTAGAAGATATAGGAGGTTCAGCAGGCAATCGACAGCCTTAGTATTGATTGACCACCCTGATCAACGAGCTGATAGAGCTGATCATTCAAACCAGATAGTCCTTACTGGTTCTAGCCATATGAGGAGACCTTCAGTGGAGAGGCAGCTAATGTCATCACCACCACACTGCTCCACTCGACAACCACCATCACTAGTTCATGACTCACCATCTGAGGTTCCTACTAAGTATCATAAGTCAACATTTGAAGAGAAGTCATTGTCTTTGGTGATACGACTACGTACCATAGACCACACACCATCCACCTTGCCATTTGATGCAAGGCTGAGCTCTCCTGCTCGACCTCCTATCTTAATAGTGGAGAGCAATGAGTGGCGGCCCAAGAGTTTTATAATGTCTCCACCATCCCCAAGAGAAAGATAAAAAATGGAATTCCAAGTTGGCTTCTATGATTATTGAACCAATCATAGCTAGAACCCTTCCAGTCCAAGATATACAATGCATCATCTCATTGGAATACAGTCCAGTAGTGAGTCATCACCCAATATATATCCCAGTAGTCTTAGTAGAGTAGATGACCGATCTTTGGAGGAGATATTGGAGGACTATCATGCAACGGTGAGGCATATGGTTGGAGATGACCACTCCGATTAAGAGGAGGACATGGTAGATTTTACTGTCGATGAGGATGACCTCCTAGATGATGTACTGGAGGTCCTCATGGTTGATACCCAGTGGTCATTGCATAGAGCAGTCTAGCTAAGAAGCTCAGGGCATTGTAGTTGAGAAAGGTGAGGTATATAACTCAAGTCAATGCCTTCTCCAACAAATTAAACACAAGGATGATCAGATTGATAAAATGGAGAGGAGAGTAGAGGAGTTGATGGTAATAGTGTTGGCATTGAAGAATCAAATGCCTATCCCTCAACCCACTTTTATAGAGGCCAATAGACTGCACTTGGTACACATCCTAGATCATCCTAAGAGCACCACTCCTATTGATGAAGATACCTATAGCCTGCATAGGGAATAGCTGATAGCACCTCCATTCATGAGATTGATTTCAAGTACATGGTAGAGCAACAAGTGAAATAAGTATTGGCGCATGCCCAAGGGAGCTCATTGGTTTTAAATAGTTGACCTTACTTGGAGGAAATTTGATGTAGTTCAATATCCCAAGGGTTTTGCTACCATCCTTCAAGGTATTTGATGGTAGTGGGACTTAGGTAGCATATAACAGACTTCAAGGCCAATTATTACAATGCTAATGGTGATACCCTACTCTTCAAATAATTTATCAACAGGCTTTTTGGAGTTACTTTTGATTGGTATGCTGATTTGCTCAATAGTTTGGTGAAGTCTTTTATGGAGTTAGATAGGAGCTCAATAAAGAGTAACTGTAGGGGACCTTGTTGTAGAAAAATAAAAACCCAATGAGTCCCTTGATGATTATATTCTCATGTTATAAAACTTGAGTATGAAATGCGAACCACACTTATAAGAATAACTTGACATTAAAATTCTACTAAATAATATTCATGGCTTGGTTTTTTTATGCTTAAGGGTTCACCATCAAGACATTTGAGAAGCTAATCAACAAGGCATCCAATCAATAAGAGGAAGCCAGATAGTTAACCTTCTTAGACCAATCATGTAAGACCAAGCTTCATAAGGTATTTGAGAAAAGCTAGTGAGTGTAGCCGCATTAGGTAAGGGGAAGCAGCTAGTGAGAGCATAATTTAAGAGGCTCAGAGCTCAGCAGTCTCCACTTCCACCTTCTCTTTCACTACCTGCACCACCAAAGCCATCTGTTGCTACACTTATTATAATACTAGGTAATTGGGTAACTCGACCCTACTCTTCTTGACTGACATAATAAGCCATATTCATTCAAGAGGGAGGTAGTCAGGAAAAGCTTCAAAAATCTTCTTAAGATGCATGACTTTCAGCAACCCGAGCCTAGAATGCCGGAGGAAGTGGGTAGGAGTGATGATCTTAACTACTACCCCTACCATCATATTATAGGCCATGTCTCCGAGAATTTCTTTACATTCAAAGATTGCCTTGAGGATGACTACAAGTCAGGAGCTATAGTAATCTCCAAAGAATACCTAGTGGAACATCCTTCTAATTCTATTAAAGTAATCTTTGGGGAGACAGTTGATCCTCTTAAAATAGAAGAAGGTTGGGATATCCTCTTATCTAGTACCAATAAAATGAATATCCCTAAAATTAAGAAACTTTCTCTGCAGGTGCCTGATTCAACTCAGACCTCCAACACCAAGGAAGGTCTGCCAATTATGAGGGATACCTTGAGGAGGGTAGAAGCCCAACAACAACAACAACCACCACATACCTGGGATAATTCCATAGCGCCATTCGAGTCCAACATTCTCTCTTCCAACATTATAGCTACCACATCTACTAGCTCCACCAACAAGAGTATTGTATCTACGAATGAGGGCATTAAGCCACTCAAGCCACTTACTTTGCTTGACTTTTATCATGTAACTCCTAAATTGAAGAAATCAATAAAAAAGATTAATTATGCTTACATTTTGTCTACTTGTGATGACCTTAGTGATTTCATTCCTATTAATAGCTATCCAAGCTACAATAATAATAGTTTAAATAATTATGATCAATTCCACCAGTTTCAAAAATAGATTGCCCTTTTTGAAATCTCTAGGCTTTACCACTTGAGATAGATTTAGAGTCATCTAACTCTAATGATTCTTAAGAAGAAGTTATAGGTATACCCAATGAGCAGGTAGAACTTTTTTCACAAGCTCCTCATGACAAGAAGTTATTGAAGTTAACCTCCATAATGGCAAAGTTCTACCTCCTAGGGTAGTACCTCAAGATAAGGGTAAACAGGTCATTGGTTCCAATGAGTATATACTCCCTCCTCAAGATGCTCCACCATTAGATATGCTTGTGGAGGACCAACTCAAAGTTGACTACAATGTCCTGATACATCTTATAATGTTGTCAACTAAGCTAAGCATATACGATGCCCTTATTTTATACCAAGAAATGAGGGACTCACTAATCGATGCATTGCTTGACCTTGAGATATGCTTAACTTAGTTGGCTGCTACCGATCCAGCTCGAGAAGAAGCATGTTTTTCAAAAGAAGTCTGAGGAGTCACCTGCTCAGATGAAGACATAATACGAGGGATAATAGAGCACAACCATCTCCTCTACATTATAGTGGATATTGCCAAGTTCAGGTTGTCTAGAGTGTTGGTTAATCTGGATGCATCACTGAATATTATGAGTCTAAGAATCCTAACCTACTTGAGATTTGCATCTCTAAACTTTAATCATAAAAGATGATGTTGAAAGAATTTAATGAACAAGGAGAGAGGGCTTTATGCTTCATAATGTTGACATTCGAAATAAATAATTTGAAGACTAAGGCCAACTTTTACATAATAGACTCAAATATATATCTCAATCCTTTGCTAGGGTGACCCTAGATTTACAAGAACAACATGGTTTCATCCTGCTTACATCAATGCATCAAGTTCATTAGGGATGAGACTGAATATTGTGTCAAAGGAGATCTCATGCCATTTTCAGTGCATGAGATTGAGATTTATGAAGATGCGGCCTATTATCTCCCAAATAAATAAAATGTCTTCTTTCATGAACTTAGTCAAAATAAAAAAGAAAAAGAAAAGAGAGAAAAAGAAAGAAAAGAGAAAAAAAGAAAATGAAAAAGAAAGGAGCGAGAAGAAGACATTTAGGATGAAATAGTGCTTTAGATTAAATTCTACCAATAGTTCATCACTCTATTCAAACAAGTGGGTAGGATGATCCAACCTCTACTAGGACGAGAATGAGGCAAGTCTAGAGGAAGTCCTAGAGATGGTAGACTTATACTTACTACCAGGAGATTTGTTTCAACATCTAAGAGTATACCTTCCATCTACATAGAATTGGAATCTAGTTCAGAGGATGAGTCCTATGTACTAAGCACACTAGCTACTTATTTATGTCAATGACCCCATTGGAGATGACACTTGAGCCTGACAATGTGGAAGACCGGGTCCCCAAGCAAAGCATGAGTATATCTGAGCCCTCTTTATGTGAAAGTGTCTGATAGCAAGCGAGCACCTTAGCTCTAACCCCACTTTCCCCATAAAAAGTTGAAGGTTTTGTAGTTAAGGAAGCTCCTAAATTAAATGCAAATGCTAAACTTCAGAGATTTTGTCCAGGAGCAACATCCTCAACCTAGGAAATTGATGTAGAGCTGGAGGATGGACCATTCAAAGAATTAAAAGAATTATGATGTGATTAACACTCACCTTATGTTTTAAATTTAGTAAAAAAGGTTTAATTTCACATGCATGGCCTAAGCACAGTCAGGAGTACTTTGAAAAGCTATAGGACAACAAATACAAGAACTCTCAATCAAAACTAGGATAAGGCTTCAACACAATAGGCCTAATAGACGATGACAATTATTGCCTAGTTATCACTAATCATCTAGAATCTGAATGGTTCTTCTCAAACCACACTAATTCATATGAAGAAGTATGTTTATAAACTTCAGATGATCTTCAAGTCAATAATACACCCCCATAATTTGAAGAGGAACTCAAATGAATTATCGATGAGCTCAAAAAAATCAACTTGGGCATTGAAGACAATCTAGACCCAACATACATCAGTTTCTTATTGAATGAATCTGAAATGAATGATTTAGTTAGGCTACTCACTGAGTTTAAGATTGCTTTGCATGGAGCTATGAAGAAATATTTGAATTAGCTCCTAAAGTTGTAGTTTATAAACTAGCAATACAATCTAATGTTAACCATGTCAAGCAAGCTCCTAGACACATGCGATTGGACATTGAGCAACAAGTTATTTTCGAAGTAAAAAAAATTGATCGATGATGGCTTCATCCAGAAAGAAAAATACCCCACCTGGTTGGCTCATGTCATCCCAATTAAAAGAAGAATGGCCAAATTTGCATATGCATCAATATTAGGGACCTAAATAAGGTATGTCTAAAAGATGAATTTCCACTACTAATACTAGAACTAATGGTGGACATTATCTCATCTCATGCTATCTTCTATTTCATGGATGGATCATCTAGATATAATCAAATCAAGATGACACCTAAAGATGAAATGAACGCCTTCAGAACCTTGATCAAAATCTATTGTTATAAGGTCATGCCTTTCGGCCTTAAAAATACTAGTGCCACATATCAGTGCACCATAATTTGAATCTTCAATGAACTCATTCACTACCAAGTTGAGTGATACATCGATGATCTTATGGTCAAAACTAAAGAAATGGAATAACATCTCTTTGACATGAGAGTAGTTTTTGAGCGGTTAAGGCAATGCAACCTAAAAATGAACTCTATGATGTGTGCATTTGGGGTAACTTCAAGAAGTTTTTGGGGTTTGTTGTCCAACACTGTGGGATTGAGATTAATGCAGAGAAGATCAAAACATTAATAGAAATTCACCCCCTAAAAGCCTAACTCAACTCAGATCATTCTAAGGGAGGTTGGCATATCTAAGATTCTTTATATCAACCCTATCAAATGATGTCAAAAATTCTTAACACTAGTTAAGAAAGACACCAAATTCAAGTGGAATGACAAATGCCAACATGCATTTGAAAGTATCAAGCAATACTTCACGATGTTGCCACCGCCCTTATCCCGAGCAAACTCCTCATATTCTACACTACTACATTGGATGACTCCCTTGGTGCTTTATTGGCCCAAGACAATGATAAGGGAATAGAGAACGTGCTCTATTATCTCAGTTGTCATCCAATACCCACTGAGGCAAACTATCCACCCATTAAGAACCATTACCTAACTTTAATTTTTGCAGCTTAAAAGCTAAGACATTATGTGCTTTCTCATAAAGTAAATTTGATTTCTAGAGTTAATCCACTATAATATCTGATGAAATGACCAATGATATATGGACGGTTGGCATGATGGTCCATGATTTTGTCACAGTTTGACATCACGTTCATACCCCTTCGCATAGTGAAAGGGCAAGCTCTTGCAAACTTCTTGGCGGCACACCCTCTCTTACAGATTCCCCTCAAGTGCATGGTGTTATTCTACATCAACCACCCAACATTCTACACCTGACTATAGTTTAATTGTCATTTGAGTGTTAGGGTACTGACATAGTGGGTTCGATTGATCCTCTGTCATCTAAGGGTCACCGGTTCATCTTTAGCAACTATAGATTATTTTTCCACGTGGGCAGAGGTGATTCTACTAAGGAAAGTCAAAGCTCAATATGTGCTCCAATTTTTTAGGAACGATATCATGTGTAGATTTGGAATACCCCATCGAATCATATATGATAATGGTACCACCTTCAAAAGCACCAAGATCAATAACTTCACACACAACATAGTTGGAGGTATTCTACCATCTACTATCCACGGACAAATGGTTTAGTAGAAGCCTTCAATAAAACTCTCATTTAAATACTCAAGAAGACACTTAATGATAACAAGCGACATTGACATGAGCACTTAGTTGAAGCTTTGAGCTTATCGCACCACCTATAGAATTCTAACACAATCTACCCCATTCTCCTAAGTGTATGGGTTCGAAGCCATTCTTCCTTTAGAGGTCCATCTCCCATCAATGAGGATAGTTATGGGTGGTAAAATTATAACTAAGCAAAATGCTAAGCTACGGTTGGAAGAGCTTGAACGTTTGGAGGAGAAACGACTGTGGGAATGCCAGAACCTTGAGCTATATAAAGCCAGAATGGTTCAAGCTCATAACAAGCTGGTTTGCCCTAAAGCTTTTCAGGTTGGAGAGCTTATTTTAGTTACAAGAAGACCAATTAGAGCATATTATAAAATGAGAGGAAAGCTTGAATTGACTTAAGAAAGCCCTTTCACCATAAAAATACCTACTAAAGGTGCCTCCTAACAACTAATCAACCATAAAGGCGAACTCCTGATACTTCAAATCAATAGGCTTTATCTAAATTAATATTATGCATAAATAATATTTCAAATAATCTTGTTATTAATGAGAATTTTATTTGATCAAATTGTTCTCCAAAATTGAATATCTTCGATTAATAAACTCTCGATGTGTCTAGGATAGGTATAAGAGAACCCAAGTGACATCCTATTCCAATAAGCACAATACAAATATAAAATTACGTACAAACATGAATCATGAACACAAGTCCAATTATTTTGGGCTACTCTAAGTTGAGATAAGACCCCCAATGACCCTCACTTAGTAGCTGCTCTAGGTCGGGTTCGATTCACTACTTGACCAGTGGTCATCCCAACGGTTGCCCTTGCTTTGGAAGATGTGAGTACTCGTGCTTTCTTCCTAGCTTGAATGTTGCAAACTAATGAGCCCCTTTCCCAGTTTGATGCATTCTACTATGCAACCAGTAGACCACCCCAACTGTTGATCATATTTTTGAAATGTGAATCCCTGAGCTTTCTCCTTAGGATGACTATTGTATGCTAACTAGGTCTGAATATATATAGTTGAGGTTTAGGGTAGAACCCCAAGTGGCTTCTCTTCTTCTTGACTACTTCAAGCTTGGGTTTAGTCCTCCTCTGTGACTCCCCATTTTGTAGTTGCCCTAGGTCGGATAGTAGCCATCAAGCCGATGACAGACTATCTCGATGATTAGTTTCTCTTAGGATGATGTGAGTCCCTGATGCTTTCTTCATAGATTAATCATCATAAACTGATGGGCACCTTAGGTTGATTGGTGTTCATCTTGTTGATGGCAACACACCCAGTGGATAACACAGCTCAAGCAAACGTGAGTCCCCAAGCTTTCTTTTTGAGTCGACCACCATATACCTACAGGTTTTATACATTTCAGGGATTGGGATAAGACCCCAAGAGGCACCTTCCCAGTGGGCATTTTATTTGGATTATGTCTTCACGATGCCATCTAGATATGACCCAGGTTACTATCGAATTGGACAATTTCTCTTTCTTAGTAGCCACCTTGTTGGTTGGAAGCTCCATAATGTGGATGTATGAACTATCCTTTGGGCCAGTAAATCTGAGATTGGCCAAATCCCTATGTGGCTCCTTCGTAGTGTTTCCCATCATAAACTAATAGGGTCCATACTAAATAAACAAATAAACTAAAAATTCCTTGTAGATTAGGGTAAGACCCTAGCGACACCATTTACCAAGTAGGCATCCCATCTTTTTGGGTAGTGTTAGCAAAACTCCCAATAGCAATCGCCTTGACTATTTAAGCTGAGATAAAACCCTTAGAGGCTCTCACTTAATAATCGCCCTAGGTTGGGTTCGATTTGTTGCATGATCAGCGGGTCACCCTAGTTGTTGATTCTGCTTTAAAAGATGTGAATCTCTGAGCTTTCTGCCTAATTTAATCATTACAAACTGATGGACAACCCATAGGTTGGATGGTCTCTACTATACGATTGATAGATTATTCCTTTGAGTCAATAAGTCTAAGGTAAGTCCAAGCTTTATAGCCCTTCCTTAATGTGATTCATCACAGACCAACTAGGTCTATTTTCATATGTTTAGGGTTAAGATCATGTCTCTAAGGTTCCTTTCTCAAGTGACCATCTTAGGTTTGGATTAAGCCATTATGGCCCCTCTCCTAGTAATTTCCCCTTTATGTTGGGTAACATCATTTTGTGGATAAGTGAGCTACTCCTTTGGTTTGATAAATCTAAGGTAGGTCTAGGCTCTTGTAGGCCCACCCTAGTATGGCCCATCACTAACCCACAGGGTCCACATCCATTCAACAATTAATTATAAAATAAAAATCAACATGAGCCGCCAAAATCAAACAAAATCCTTCAACATAACCAATGAAACCAATGAAACTAAATCAAATCAAGTAAACAATTGAATCAAACTAATCAAATTAAACTAATCCTAATCCAAATCCTATCAATCCCAACAAATCTTCATTCATGCCCTTGGCAAGATTCAATCCCCAACAGATTCCTCTTCTTGTTCTGAGCACAAAGACAAACCTCAAGCAATCATTTCTAGCGAATTCTTATTCATGTTGTTGGCATGATTCAATCCTCAACACCGAGTTTCAAACAAGCTAAATCAAATGTAAATAATTCTCCTTCCATATCCCTAGCATAAAAGAAAATAAATCAAACCTAACTAAGATTTGAATTCTTAGTACCCCTCCATTTTGGTCTCCCTTGATATTCATGACCTTCTTGGATGCTATTGATCATCTCGATCAATACCAATACATGTGGTGTGTCTTGTAAATTACACCCCACTTATTGGGGGTTCTTATTTTTTACCTCATTTTGGAGTGAGGATTGTTGATTCTAATCTTAGGTCTAGGATTCTTCTAGACACTTAGGTTTTCTCAATGCTAAAACACTTCCAGTGACTAAAGAAACACTAAACCCAGGCCTAGAGACTTGTAGGGCATAACCTTAGGCCTAGAGATTACCTTAGGACAAGTAGGCTCAGCTTACTCTAAGGCCTAAACTGACACTCATACCCATCAATCATTTTAAACCTAAACATAATGATTAAAATCTCAAACTCAAGCCAATCAATTGACCATGATTGAATTTGATTTCAAATCCAAGCTCCATGCCAATTTGGCTTCATAACTCAAGTTAACCCACTTCAATCCTATAACTCCATTCAAACCAACCTAAGAAAACCAAGCTTATAATAATTCTTTTAATTTTATTAATCATCCAATGGATCATTTCAAATTATTCCAACACTTGAATCAAGCTAACTAAACCTATTAGACTTAAGTGACCCAAGTTAGCCCATTTAACCTAAAAGGTTCAAATGAGTCAAAACCTAATGAACTCAAATCAATTGTAGCCAAAGCCACAAATCAACTTCAAATTCATCATTGAATATACTCCAACCATCTATTGCCTCAATTGGTCCAAAATGATTTAACTAAACTACTTAACCCAAAGTGACCTAAAAGGTCCAATTAGACCAAACTTCAATCAAGCTATCTAATCTCTTCATTGATGATTGTAGCTCATTATTGGACACTCCACTATAATCAATTGGACCTAACCAAGCCAATTTTGCTCCTTAACTCAAGTTGACCCAAAGTGACTTAAAAGGCCAAATTGGACCAAATCATGTTCTAAGCCAATTTAATTGCAATCAATGACTCATGTCAACCACAAATTGAGTATTAAATATGACTCAACCATTAAGTTAACCTAACCAAGCCAATTTGGCTTCTTGACCCAAGTTGACCCAATTTGACCTAAAGGAACAAATTGAGACAAATCAAGTTCTAAACCAAATTAGTTGAAACCAATGCTTCTAACCAATCACCAATTGAATATTAAACATAATCAAACATTCAATTGGACCAAATTTAGTCAACCCAACTCAATTGGCCTACTTAGTCCAATTCGACCTAAATGGTCAAATTGAACTAAATCACTCCATAATTCAAATCAAGTATTCCAATCAATTAGTAGTGACCAATTGAACATAGGTTAGGCTCAAGCTAATTTGTCCAATTTGATCAAATTGATCAACAAGACCTATTTGACCCAAATGAAACCATATAAACCAAATTCAAATCTAACTCAAATTAAACCAAACCAATTGCACTAATTCATTCCAAATGACCAATTAAACTTAACCAAGCTCCCACTTTGACCTAATTAGGTCAAAATGATCAACTTAGCCCAACATGGACCATTTGACCTACAAAAGTCAAATTGAGCCAAACCTAACCAAACCAAGTCCAAACCCAACTAACCTTAGCATGACTCATTTTTAGGTCACCATGGGCCTGCCCAAGTGGGCCCAACCCATGGTGAACCTGGTTTGGGTTAAACCCATTGAACCGAACTCGCCAAATGGGACAAAATCTACATTTAGATGGGTTCTCCAACTCCCCACCCCATGACAGCCACCTTTGGCCTTTCTTGGATAGAGGACCACTTACCCAACCTAACTTAAGGCTGTTGGGTTCAGCCATTGGCCAAGAGAGGGTGAGCTCACCCATGGGCAACCATTGGTCCACCAAAAGAGGAGTGTACCCTCCATGGTAGCCCACTATACTTCTTCAACCTCTCATACACATCCACCTCAGCAGTCCCCTGCAACCTACGGCCACCCACTCCAATCAGACGACTGCCAAAGGCTAAGCCAATCTCAACCCTTGGTTCAATTGGGGAGAAGAGCATACTCATCCCCATCCATTCAAACTCATTACACACCTTCTCCAAAGCCTTTCGAGCAGTCCTAGAGCATTCCCCAAGCTCCCTATGCACCTCATCACCGGTGAGACCAACCATCCTTCAAGCCCGAGAGCTCCAACTATCCAACCTCACCAAACTTCCACCAAATCCAAATTAACTTTCTCCAAACCTTCACCATACTCCAGTGACCAAAAATGAATCAGTTCCTGATAGATTCGACCATCGAAAGGCATCACTAGACCAACTTCTATGAATTTTATAGTGACATTTGATCCACAGACTGACTGGTGGGGAGGCAGCTCAAGATCTTTTCAACAGGGCTTTATTTCTTCAAGATGAAACTACCTCTGTCGATGGACTACCAGTCTTTAGGTAAGAATCTGGTAACCATAGATTCGGCCTCAAGGTGTTGGTCTTTTATGAAATAAATTATATTTTCATGTGACTTCCACCATAGGATCTCTTTAGATCTCTTCCCTGTTCATTTTGGAGTTGATTTCACTATCAAACGCACTATGGTGAGCTCGGATCGTGATTTATCATACTAGAAATCATAATTTAATCCTTTCATGATTGTGGGATTAATCTTGATAGTTTGATCATCGGGATGAAATCACATCCGCCGTCATTGAGTCAGTAGCCACATCAAACATTTTAAATAGCCAATGAGCAGTGGAAAGTGTTGCCACATTAGCATCCACGTGGCTCCGACAGTTTAAAAGGAGTAATTAGGCTAAAAAAATCCAATTAAGTAGCCAAAACTTTAAAAAATCATTACTAATTATAGAAAAATAAAAAATATAAATAAACCTATTTTGGAAAGCTTAGAAATAAAAGAATTTAATTAAAATATAATCCCTAATTAATGTCTAAAGAATAATGCTTAATTAAAGTTTAAAGCTTAGGCTAATTACCTTAATTAAGGCCAAATTACTTGACTATCCAATTCCAAATTTAGCTTATTGATTCTATAGGATGTCCTCTACCTCCCATATTTTTCTTAGAATTATTTGCCATATAATTTGAGAAATTCCAAAATTTTAATCCTAATTACCCCTTTTAAGTGATTTAATAATTATTACAATCAATTAATAATAAAATTGACTAATTAGGGATAATTAATCAATAAAAATAGTTAGGATAACATGGAAATTAATAAGGACCCTCTCTCCTAATTAATTCCAAATGTATACCCTTAATGAATTTAATTAATATGTTTTGTAATTAAAGATAAATTAAGAAAAGTAATAATTAAATTCAAATGGAAACAACTTAAATAATTCAAGTGGCAACCTATTAATCCCTTTATGTGTTTAATAACATAAAATCAGTAAAGAAATTATGATTTCTTTATTGGTGTGGGGAAATCATAAGTGTTTTAGCTTAAATATTTTTCTTTTTTATTTGAATTAACTCTTAAGCATGAGCCTAGTTGCATTAGATCTCTTTAGTTGCATTGCTAATTTTATTTTCTAAAGTATATCATTGAAGGCTCATGATTATTGGTTAATTAAGTTAAAGAAGCTTGGGAAGGGTAATCAAATTGATGTAGTTAATGGATTGAACCTAATCAATTCATAGAACATATTTAATTTTTTTCCTTCAACATAGTAAATAACATATATAGGATGGAGTGAATCCTAAGTACCATTTCTCCTCTGTAGGTTTTAATAACTTGAACATTAAAATTAGAATTTAAATTTGATTGTCCTTAGAGTTTGATGAAATTAAGTATGTTATGTGGTGATATTTAATTACTTCCTTTAAATTATCATAAATGTGTATGTCATTTACTTCATGTATTCATATTTTTAAAAAATAATTAAAAGAATATAATTGTATTCAAATTGCATGAGTTGGATAAACGTTATTAAATGGTGTGGGTATTATCACTAATAAATCTCAAACTATTTCAAAACTATAAGTTAATTATGAATCAAATTATTTTCAACTTAAAAATCAATGCTTATTGTAAATACTTAAGGAAATGTTCATTTATTTGTAATTAAAAGATGACAATTGATTATTTTATTCTAATATTTTATATATATGTTTACATGCATTTGACTTAGCAAGTATATAGTCTGGATATCTTAGGAACACGAGGTTTTAAGTAGCCCCAAGAAAATCTTAGATAATCTCACTTTCTTGGTTTAACAATACCACGTACTTGTTTAATTTCATTTATATGTATGCATGTGTTAGAATATAAAGTAAAACTCTTTTCTTCATGCCATAAAACTTTACATAAATAAAAGATTTTTATACATAACCTTTGCATGATTTTATTTCTATGCTTATGTATATGCTTATGAGTATTTGAATCGACAAGTATATAGTCTGGACTTGGGAACACGAGAGTTTAGTTAGCCCCAAGGAGATCTTAGATAATATCACTTTCCTAGTTTAACAACACCACATACTTGCTTAAATTCCAAATACATACTTGCATATGCTTAGCTATGTGATGAAATCTCTCTTTTTTATTAAATTCATGTATCAACATTCATTAAGTATGCAAAAATATGAGTATATTGCATGTATATGTATATACTAAATTAAACATTAGAGAAATTAAAAATGAAAGAGTGTGGATATTATTAATAATGAATAGAAGTAGTGGAGTATTACTCATATGATGGTGACTTAATTTCATTAATGTTAATTTGTCTTTCATGTTTGAATGAAATTCATTAAGGCTAATCTAAACTTAGGCTAAATAAAATTCATAAGTGGTTCATTAAGTGAACTAAAGCCATAACAATCTATCTTTAGAAAACAACTTAGGCTAGGGATGAAAGAGTTAAGCATCTTTCTCCTCTTTATAATGATTAGATCTCAAGTCAATAGTGAACAAAAATAAAAACACATAAGCCAAAATCCAATCAAGTTATTTAAAGATTTAAAGTGAAACCATTCTTAATAAGTAATTTAAACAATCCCAAGACTTTAGACAATCATAATTATAAAGCTTAATCAAGACATACCACACTAAGCCTTGGTATACACATTAGAATACTAAGTCACTAACCTTAGTATTAAGTTAGGCCGGTGTATGTTCTGGTGATATATTTTATTTTATGGTGTAATATTTTAGACTCGATAAAAGGATTATTTTTGTGTAGAGTGGATGTTAGGTCGTTGTCAGCCTAATAATATTTTTTTATATAGGATTGTGCTTGAGGGGTTGCTATAATAATAAATAAATATAAATATTCTTGTTTATTTATATAAAGTAAAAATAATTTTACATTAATAGGTAGTTCACTATAAATCTGAAGGTATGTGTCATTGTTATACCAGAGGTATAGCATCAAAACCTCTTTCGACTATATACCTTTCAAATTATAGTTCATACATATAGGATTTTAAAATTAAATTTTAATTATTCATATTGACTTACATTTAGATTAATAGATATATTATTATTTTTAGTTAACTGAGAAAATAATTTAAGATTTACTAGGATAATATCCTCACTATTTAATTCAAAACAAACAATTAAATGAAATATTTTTATTTATTTTTGAAATGTGAATGCATAGACATATGAAAGAAAAATTTATGAATGAACAAAGTGAAGCAATTATCATCACATGACCTATTTGCAGTTATTAATTTCTAAAGTTATTCACATGAAGACAAACACCATTAAGCCTAATCAAATTCATTAATAGTTGATTTTTGAAATTTGAATCATTTAACACTAAGAGAAAATTATTAAAGTTATCTCTTAACCCATTTCTGTTCATTCAAAAGTGGGTTAAATAATTTTTATGAATTAATTAAAGTTAATTAATTATTTAATCAATTAAGTCTGAAAGAGCCCATAACTTTAATTAAGCCCTAAGTATAAGCCCAAAATTATAAGAAATTTATAGGAAATGCATAAACATGAAATAAAATGTTCTAAAAATCCTAATGTAATTGGGTTTATAATTAGGAATTAATTAAAAATGGAGAAAACTCATAATCATCAATTACACTCAAAATACCTCAAACAACTTGGGGATTTTGATTTCATACAAAACCTCTTTGTTAACTGAGCACAAAGAGGAATTGGTCAAATTCAATTAAGTATATATATATATATATATATATATATATATATATATATATATATATTCATTAAATCTAGTTATTCAATTAAGTATGTTATCTAATTAAATGAATATTTTAGGATGATGAAGCTTGGTTCAGAAAATGTCGTTAGATTAGTCATGATTTGATATACCAATCTTAAGATGTCGTTCATATTTAGATAAAATCACTTAGGCCAAATCCCAATATAGAGCTTAAAAAAAAATTTATGACACCTCATTAAGATGATTAAAAGTCATAAAATTTATTAAAGCTTAGAATAAATTTATAAGACTTCTTCTATATTGATGAAATATTAAAGCTTTATTTAGATGACCTGAAATTGGATGTTGCACAGCAGCAACTATTTATTAATTAAATAAAATAAGTGTCAAATCAGCGTCACCTAGGCCACTGGTGGCACTAATTTGAATCATGCTCCATATTAATTCTAAACTATTCAGTAATTCAGTTTATTATAGTAACAATTTTCTCATCACAGCTCTGCTCAATGAGGCAAATTATAACAAATAATGATTACTTCAGAAACCGTCGTCTGTCATGTCTTCTTTCAGTTCATCTTGAAATACTGATGATCCTCATCCTCTCCTGCCATCAATTGATGTGGAGAAGCAGATATTAATAAATAAAAAAATCTTTTACAAAAAGGTATCTTATCTTCTGTAAATCACAACCACTCCAAGAAAAAGACCACTGTTCGGGAATCTAAACCGAACCTTTTTTCATCTTTTTCAGTGACTGTACATTTTGATGGCGCTCAGATGATTAAGATGCTTTGAAGCAGTGAGGACAAGGGAGGGTCAGTGGCAGCGGAAGTCCGGTACGCTCTATTTGATTGGCGTCGAAAAAAGGAAGTTTGAAGACTGAAACTCAGAGATTCTTCCCAAGGCATCTGTGTTGGTCAATTATATGTTTGGCTTTTAGAGCTCACTGGAATTCGGCGAAGAAAAAAGCAGCAGCTCTCTTCCATGAAAAATTTCTGAATGGCCAGTTGCAGAGAGAGAAAGATCAAGGCTTTAGTTGAAACTGTGCAGCTGTTATAAGAGAACGAGATATATATCCACATGTCCTCCAGTGGCGTTTAGGAATAGGCTTCACTTGAAAAAGAAAGAAAGATAAAACTCTTTTCCTGTGATTCTTGAATATTTCTTTTCTGTTGCAATTCAGGCTAATAGATCACTAAGAGTACAACAATGATCGAGTAGTAGTACTTCTATGCAGCCTACCTTATTCTTTTGATTAGGAGGAGCATTAGTTCTTACTGTGGAGGACATAAGTTCGAGATTTACATGAGCAGAAATGTATATAAAATGGTAATTAAAAGTGTTCAAAAACAGCATAAAAATAGTTCTTTTAATGAAAAGATCAGAGATCCAAATCACACTCGGAAAAAAAAATGCTTATGTTTATCATATCGAGATGAATCGTTGTAAACAATTTAAGATGGCAAGTTGACATACTGCAAATTATTATGGCAGGTAATCATCTAGATTAGCCGCTTTGTTTTATTCAATCTTTGACATTATTGTTTGAACTGCCTTTAGACAATTGTGGGCTTTCTCCTTGAACTTTTTTCAAAACATTTTTATTTTTGAAGATTTATATATATAGTACACAATTTTTATAAATTTATATATCTGATATTTAAAATTTGATATTTATATGTCTAACAGTTTTACCTATGCAGAAAAAATGTATTCAGTTTTTAAATATAATGTTAAAAATTTAAAGTTATGCATGTTAATATAAGAAGGAAACTTAATTAATCTTTTTATATGATGTTATTTTAAATGTGTTTTTAATTGTATTCACCGATGAGCTTCACAATTAATTAGTTATTAAATGTTATTGTCTAAGGTAGTGGTCCTTTTATTTTGCAAAAAAATTAGTTTTCTAGAAAATTTGTTAAATCACTTTTCTAACCATTAGATTGAGATAACAAATTTCTTGGACTCATTTAAGATGAGCGGCAGGTTGCCAAGTGCCTTAGAAGGTGAGTCAATAGTTGAAGCCTTCATATATGGTAGATTGATGAATTATTTTCATTATGAGTTTAGCTTCCACCTTACTGTGGGAAAGTGGGAAGCATGCTTGATCACATGGTGCATTCTTTGTTTAGGGGCGATGCCTTTGATACGTTTAATCATCACCATGCTAGTTGTAGTAGTTTTTGAATTAGCTAGCTTGGTTATATCTTGTCCCATAAGAAAACCTTCATTGGATATGATTGCTCATGCAATGGATCTTCAAGTTGTTACTCCTCACAATTTGGTCGCTTCCTGCACACCTAATACCTCCCTAGGTGGGGGAGCCTATTCTCTTAGTCAAAGAGGTGTCAAATTGTCCCTCTTCCTCAATTGAAGTGGTGAAATCCCCATATTCAGCAAAAATAGGAAGAGTGGGGGTTATACTCACCTTTCTTTAGCTCATAGCTTTGGTGCCAAGCTAGAGAAAAGAGAGTTTACATTTGTGGTTGAGAATGTTAATGCAAATTGATGAAGGTTTAGTTGGCCAAGATATAAGTGTAGCTTGCCTCTGTGCTGAGGCAGGTAGGCCTCTTGAATCAAAGTATGAGTTTAGCAACTACATTAGTCTCTTGGTTCCCTTCCTTATAGGAGAAAGTTATGGAGTTGGGTATTAATCTATTAGCATATGGCACCAAATTGCATTGACTAGATTTGTCCGGTTTTCATCATGAGCGAACATTTTGTTTTGGAGTACCTAAGAGATCCATTTCTTCCAAATGATTGTTGGATACATTATTTGGACAATTTAAGAAATAAAATTTTCTTGGTAATGAATAATGTAATGGTAAGTCTAAGTCTTGGTGGGTCTTTCTATCTAATGAATAAAATAATATCAAGTGTGCTCAATCTTAGGAATTAGGTTTTTCATCATAATGGAGTGTGATGGTGAGTGTACTAATAAAATGAGTTTTTAACTGAATTGCTTTGAAATGCACATACCTTGATTTTATGTTCTATTGAGTGTAGCATTATAAAATTTTCTTTATTGAATCAATTATTTTTTTTGTCAAGTCAATTGATTATATCTTTATGTTGAGTTTTTTTATCTAACATATTGTTATGAATTTATGTGCTATTATTGAGTAGAATTTTGTCATTAAGTTTTGTAAATCAAGAAGTTACCCCACATATAACACTGCCTAATGTAGGTAGGTTCATTGACTACAGTAATTTTCTCTTAGGGCGAGTGCATTTTGATCCATAGGAGCATTTTTTTAAAGTTTATTTGTTTATAATTTGTGAGTATGGTGGTAATAAGATGTGTGCACTTAATTTTTTTGAGGCTGACTTCCATGAGTCCTTTTCTTTGTCTCATGAGATGATCGATATGGTGTTTCTTGACTACTACTTTAGTAATGCCAATTTTTTTTTCAAACGGGGCACGAGGATGACGAGATTAACATCTTCTATAATAATGATCTCTATGCCCCCTAGCTTCCAATTCCCATTATGTACTAAGCTAGTTAAGATTCTGAATTATGTTATTGAGATAGGATTTCTTATTCAAGTCTTGGTGAACTCCATAGTATGTGATGACCTTCATTATGTTATTGATACACAAAATATTTTGTGGATCTAACCTATTTATTCATGCCTTCATCATGAAGGGCCACCAAGATTAGATTGATTAGTTTTTGATTGTTCAAATGAAAATTTATAGTTTTGAAAATAAGCTGAGAAATTGGTGGTCTAAGTTTTTATATGTCAAATGCTTTTTAGGGGGAGGTTGGGTAGAAGAGGCAACTCTTAAGAAGTTAAGATAACAAACAATCAATATCAACCACATTATAAGAGCTTTCCAAATTTATGAAGTCATTTATCATAAGTACTTGTTGTATTTAGCATCACAAATTTAAGGTTTATCAATTGACACCTTTGTTTTTCTTATAGGAAATGACATCCGAGCTATTAACCCCATCAATCATAAGGTGCTCACCTTCTTAAATGAGTCTATTGTAGAGTCAACATAAATCGAGAAGTTGGTTATTAAAGTGTGGTTGACTATTGGAGTAGTAGTTGTTAGGATATGAACTTTGCATAAGGTTAGGGTGCCTTCGATGGTAAAGAAGAATAGTCATTAGAGTTATTTGAATCTCGCTAAAGAAGAAGACACATGATGAGAAGAAAGTGAAGGTCAAGGAAGTCAGTCCCTCCATAGAAATTCTTAGGGATAAAAAGGGAAATTATGACCCATGGATAGGTGAGGCTTCTACTACTGCTTTTGAGCTTGGAAACATTATTTTTCTTGGGATGTTGATGAGTGTCTTTATTTCATTCATTGTAGGAAACTACATTATGTGATCATGAGTACTCAAGATTTAATCTAGTAGTAACTTTTGATCTCAATGAATAATACATGATAATTTTTAAGGAGTTGGGGATTTTGAATAATGATTGCCATTCAACATGGGCAATGCTTTTTTGAAGAGTTTGATCTATATAAAATGGTATATTGGGTGTTATTAGCATGTGAGGAGAAGAGGCTCAAGGCTTTGATATAGCTTGTCATCGAGCTTGCACATCACAATGAAGAATTTTGTAAGGAGGTGGAGTTGAAAAACCTATTGTGGACCAATTGCTAAAAGATTGAAGAGTAATAAAGACTCTTGAGGTCTAAGTTCCAGCGTAAAGTTTGATGTTCAACAATTGGTCAAACACAACTAGTTTGACAACAAAATTTTGAGCTTTGAAAACATTATATGTCAAAGTTAGAAGATAATGATAGGGTGGGTTTAATGAGCTAACCCTTTTTTATTCATTTTTTGTTCTTCTGAGCAAGGAGAATTAATTACATCTCTTTTAGCTTTTATCAATCATAAGTACTTTGTCACATGAGATGAAATTTTGATAGTAGTTAAAGAGAGTTTTTTATTTTTAATTCACCTATATTGTGGAAGTGAATTTTCCATTTTGTATTTATTTATTTATTACTTTTTGAAAGTTGAATGCCATAGTAAATATATGCATAACAATAAGTTCACAACAAATGATGGTGAATAACAATTGTCCCCCCAATAAATGATATGTTGTTTAGTAATTCCTTACTCTCTTATAAAACCTATGTGCTCACTTTTCTTGTGGGTTTTGCAAGTATGCTAGATGATTATCATGCTTATAAGGTGTTTAGTAGTCATCTTAGATGCACTTCACCCTTCGTGATACTTTGATCTATGTGGAGAGCACTCAGACTTATCAATAGAAGTGACTCATGTGCCACTCACTATAAAGTTCATCGTATAGGGAGAGTTTGCTCATTATGACCATAGCTGTCACCTTATGTACACTTTTACTGAATTTTTGTCTCTTCATGGTGGCATGCACCAAGACGTGATGACTAGGAAGGACTCATGTACTTCTCAATGTGAAGCTTGTTGCAAAGAAGAAGAGATAACTTAGTAGGGTTTAGTTATCCTTCCCTTTGCTCGCCTTATGGGTTTTGCAACAAATTTTTTTTTTTTTGAGCAAGTAGAGTAATTCTTGAGAAAATCATGATTGGCATTTACATTTTTTATTCATAGTGACTAAGACACACTTAGCACACTAAAGCGAGTAGGGAAAATGGTGAGGGTGATATAGCTTTGCTTGACCTTTCCTTTACTTAGGGGCTTTGGCTCTCTTATAAATTTTGTTCTAGGAGACCTCTGCTTGCCTATAATGAGTAGTCTTATCTCTTGATCACATTAAACTAAAACTTTGTCAGCATTTGAGTTAATTGCTTTACACCATTATTTAAATTCTCTAGTTAATTCATTGAATTCTTAGTCACCCACTTTTTTGAGTTACCAATAAAGTTGGTAGCTTTAGGGGTAGTGAAACCATCACTTTTCTTACTTGGCTAAGGGAGTACCCTAAGTAGAATTGGGCATAGGAAAGTGTATAGATAACATGGTATGATTACATAGGTCTCGCCTCAAGTGGTATTTTAATTTGGAGTCATTGGGGCACCATGCAGATCTTAGCGGGTACTTATTAAAGTTATCGGGTATGACATTAAGGTATGATATACCATCTCAAAAGATGGAAATATCACCAAATAATGAACCTAATCACCAAATAAGGACTCCTAAGGTAAATGAGTCTACATATATACTAGAGATATTTTCCCTACTTTACATGGAAAGGAAGCAGGGTTTATTTTATGTCGGGTTCTTTAATTCCCTATGAAAGCAAGTTTCCATAGTTAATTACATTCTAAGAAATGGGAATTTCTTAAGAATACTCTTGATTAAAGTAGTCAATCAATATATCCAAAGATTTTAAGGTTAAATTATAAAAGGATTGGGCATTTTGGAAAATCAAATGGGAAGGTCCAATTTGGAAGTCTTATTTTTGGATTCCAAAAGAAGATAAGTAGGGAATACTCATGATACTAGAAAGCCTAGTGAGTACTCCAATCTATCCTATTGTGAGGCTTTATATGTTTGAAAGAGATTATTTTTTTATTTAAGTTTAAATTTCATTAGAATGCTAAGGCTTATAATCCATCAATATAATATTGTGGAAATGCCTAAGAGGTGGGGATTTATACTCATAGCTCGAAGGAAACAAGCAACCTTAGATCCTAAATCTAGGATGTTTTTAGCATAAGCTAAGAACATGACCTAAATCTAAGCAAAAAGGGGGATATAGTGGTTTACCTCCACAAGAGAGAGTAAACCTATCCGACTCTTTTGGACTTACAACCGCATAGGGTGGCCGCCAACTAACACCTCCTATGATTCAAAATTATGTAGTCTGGCATTATGTATGTGCGAGATAGCTGGGCTTGTTATTTAATTTAGAAAGGAGACTAGAGTCCTAAACTCATTCCCTAAGAGCTAGAACATGATTGGTATGAAATCATGACTTAAGCGAAATGAAAAATTTATATTATTTATGTCATTTTGACATATTCATTTGGACAAAGGCGTGGGACAATTATGCTTAAATGCATTGATGAAATTGAGTTATTGGCCAAATCAGAGAGAGGAGGTGTTCTCCACCATGAGGGGGTGCTCTCACAAGTCAAGCATTTCCTATAGTGCAAGAATGGAGACCCACTCTATTCAAGAGTGAAATAAGATGATATGCATGATGTTAGACATTCACATTTAGCTAAGGGGTTGTGAGTTGCTTTAACTTTTTAGTTATGAGTTATTAATTAGGGTAAAAAATTTAATTTTTTTCTGAAGAGTCTACCGCATCCAGGCCTCATATTCAAACATCAACCTTTAAGAAACCTATGAAAATTATATTATTTTATTGTGCAATCTAAACAGAATAACAATCATTCATATATTTCATACAAGAATAAAAGGCTAGTGCAGCCGGGTATCATCATACAACCAAGAAAATAGAAAAATTAGGTAGCCAAGCTCTACTGTTATACAACCCAGATTACAAAAAATAATTACAATTATAATTGAAATTAGATGCTATGGAGGTCTTCATTTTTTGCTCCTTTCTTTATTTCTTCATTTGATTTGATTTTCTTTAAGGCTTCATAGAGCCTCCTAGGACTTTTCCTTCTTGTCACTACTCATCCTAAACCCCATAGCACCAATCCTAATTCCTATTGCATAAATTACATTTTTATGAAAAGTGAAATCTAACTACACCTGCAAAATAGATGTTTGCTAAACATACATACAAACCCAAGTAGTAATATTATGTAATTTGGACATAACACCTTGCACATGGGTAACCAAGCCTACCTATCCTAATGTGAATTATGCTTAGGGGCATAAGCAACCTGCAAGAAAAAAACATTTATATTTATGATTACAACAACCCCTTTAGCATAATCCCCTGCATAAGCAATCATTAGGCTAACAACAGCCTAACATCCAGTCTACGAACAACAATGCTGATATTTAGTCTAAAACATTATATCACAAAATAAAATGCAACACCATTATATACACCATCCTAACCTAAAGCTAGAATTGGTGACTTATCATTCTAATGTGTGTATTTAGGCTTATGTGATATGTCTTAACTAAACATCAGAATTATGATTTTCTATGTTTGGGAATTATTTAATTTAAACATGATGGGAGGTTTCACTTTAAGTCATTAAGAGGATTTGCCAATTTTAATTTGTATTTTCTTTTGTTTCACTTGATATTTACTTATCATCTAATTGTTATAAAGAGAGGAAAGAGATTTAGCCCTCTCCATCCCTATCATAATTTATTTTCTAAAAGCATGTTGTTATGGTTTAGTTTCTTTTAATGAATGATTTATTAAATATTTTGTTAATTCTAAGTTTGGGTTAATCTTAAAGAATCCTGGTCAACGCAAAAGGCATCTTAAGATTAATGTAATTAAATTATCCTTATCTAGATAATGTTGCACTATTCCTTTTCATCACCAATAACATGCATATGACTTTGAACTTTGCATATATATATATATATATATATATGCAATGTATTTTTGGCACACTTAAATGATTATGGATGCATATACTTTGATAGAAAAAGGGATTTATTCCTTAGCTAAATACACATACACATATATTAAAGGTTTAAGCAAGTACGCATCATTGTTAAACCAAGAAAGTGAGATAATCTAAGACCTCCTTGGGGCTATTTAAAGTCTAGTATTCCCAGGATGTCTAGACTATATACTTGTTATCTTAAAAACATGTGAATGTATACACAACCATGAGAAAGAAAATCATGCAAAAGATTGTAGTTTAGTGAGTTATTTATACATGTAAAATAAAGCTTTATCCAAATTATAGCACATGCACACATATGGATGAAATCAAGTAAGTACGTGCCATTATTAAACCAGGGGAGTGAGTTAATCTAAGACCTCCTTGGGGCTACTTAAAGCCTCATATTTCGAGATGTCCAGACTATATACTTACTAACATTCAAACACATGTAAACATATGCATAAATGTAGGAAAGAAAGCAACACTTAAGATACTTAGGCTATATATATATATATATATATATATATATATATATATATATATATATATATATATATATATATATATATATATATATATATATATATATATATATATATATATATTCATAGCTAATGTCATTTTAACTTTTCATTATTAATTTTTAGCTTTAAAAAATAATTTTGATATTTATTAGTGATAATAGCCACACATATAATCAGATTAATTCAACATATGCAACTTTACACATATAATCAGATTAATTCAACATATGCAACTTTACATAAATAAATTCATTTGATTATTTGATTTGGAAGACATAAATGCATGGCATCAAATGACATACAAAATTTATGTCGATTGAAAAGGAATAATTAAACATTCTCACATAATTCATTCAACTACATTAATTTCTTAGGTCAATCAAGTTGAATAAAATCATATAAGGAAAACCAAAACTTCTTATTAAGTTTGATTTTTTTTTTTTATTTAGATTAATATACTCAATGAGGAGAAACTTTATTTGTTATTTTTACCTCATCCCATATTAGTAACTTAGCATATTTAAGGAAATATGATTAAGTAGCTTTTATGAATTAATTAAGTTTGGATCATTAAGTAAATGATTTATTATCTCATTCCTAAGTTTCTTTAATTCAATTAAGCATTTAATTTTGAACCTCCAATGATATGCAAATGAGAAATTAAAATTGCAATGCACTTAAGGA
Organism: Cymbidium sinense; assembly: GCA_021442155.1. Taxonomy (NCBI): domain Eukaryota; kingdom Viridiplantae; phylum Streptophyta; class Magnoliopsida; order Asparagales; family Orchidaceae; genus Cymbidium; species Cymbidium sinense. The sequence goes on from CM038226.1 coordinate 48,100,092, forward strand.
CCAAATGCAATGAGGCATATAATTAAATTTGAATTAAATTAAAGAATCAAATTAAGTACTTTTATGATTTTCCCATACCCATGGGTTAATCATAATTTCTTTAAGGGTCTTTATATTATTAAACACATAAAAAAAGAAGCCCAAGAATTCAAAATAGATTATCTGATATAATTACCATTTTAGTTTAATTTAATTTCATCAAAATTTTGAATTAATTACCCTCCTTAATGAAATAAATTTAGAAAAATAATTAGAAAAGAAGCTCTAATCATTCCCCCTCATCATTTCACTATTAATCAATGATAAATAAGCATTAATTGCTTAACTTTTACTGTTTGACTTTTTTAATATTTATTAATTTACTTATTGAGGGTAATTAAGATTTGAAATTCAGATTCTCCTAATTACCTAACCAATAAATCTCAAGAAAATTATGGGAGGCAAAGGACATCCCATTAAATCAATATTTCAAATTTGAGATAAATTGGCCAAGTAATTATGACTTAATTAAGCTAATTTAAAAAATTTAAAACCCTAATTAGGTGTTGCTTACTATTCAAACTATAGGGAAATTATTTTTTATTAAAATCTCCTCTATTTATTCTTTCCAAAATGGGTTTATTCATATTTTTTTGATTTTTCTACAATTAGTTATGAATTTTTAAAGTTCTAAGTGATTAATTATATTTTTAACCTTAATTAATCCCTATCCCATCGGCACCATGTAGGAGCTGATGTGGTGACACTTTCTACGTGGCGTCATGAGATTGGCCACTTAATTCATCCAACGCGACATGTTGAGTCTGCGATAGTGGATGTGCTTATGTTATTATCATCCAATCTCGATCAGATGGTGAGATTAATCCTACGATTCTTAATGGATTAAATTAATATTTTCTATCAGATTAATCACGACCGTCTATTCCAATCATGTGGAATGGATGACGGATGGTCCTTCATCCCTCGAGCGATAGAAAATGGACACTGTCCGCCCTCCACCACTCGATCTAAGCTCACTGGAGCTCGTAAGCATCGAGATTGACTCCAAAACCTTTGGGGAAGAGATCTAAGGAGATCCTACGATGGAAATTGAATGAAATTACAAAAATTTTCACAAAAGACCAACTCCTAAAGGGATTTCTATGATTTTCTGGAAAAATACCTCGTCAAAGCTCAAGTCTGGCAGTCTAATTAGTGAGGTAGCTTCTTCTTGAAGAGATGAAGCCCTGTTGAAAAGCACATGACTTGCTTCCCCATCAGTGGCTTTGTGAACCAAGCACCACTAAAATAGTCCCCGGAGTTAGTATGAGTGGTCTCTAGTGCTCTAATTGATAGGGAATCGATTCATTTTGTATTGCTAGAGCTTGAGGAAGGTGTGGAAGAAGTTTAGGTGGAGTTGGATAAAGAAGGGGCTCTATTTCACTTGAGTTTGGTGTCGCCGGTAATGGGAAGCTCAAGGGAGGTCAGGAAGGCTCTAGGGAAGCTCACCTCGACTCACTGAAGCTCTATGTATTCATGTGTGTGTGTGTGTGTGTGTGTGCATTTAGAATGGAATAGGGAAGAGTATACCTTCTTCCCTAAGGGATCAGACGGTGGGGATTGGCTCAGCTTTTGATAATCATCCAGCCAGCACAGGCGGCCAAAGACGTCAGGGATTGGCTGAGGTGGAGGCCCTTGAGTGGCTGAGGGTCTAGGATGGGCTGAGATTGAGTGTACTTCCTCCCCTAAGTGAGCCAATGCAATGGATTTGGTTAGCTCACCTCCTTTGACCCATGGCAAGTCCAATCAGCCTTGGGTCAAGTTAGCCAGTGAGTCAGAGGTCTAAATCAAGCTTAGGGTGGGTGCCAAGGTCAAAGGGATTGGTAAGACCATTTAAATAGGGATTTTGTCTCATTTGGAGGGGTTTACCCAATGAGTTTTGGCTTAATTCAGGTTAAGATGGGTTGGATCTGGTTTGGCCTAACCCATGGTGACCTAAGGATGAGTCATGCTAAGTTTGGTTGGGTTTGGGCTTGGTTTGAATTGGTTTGGCTTAATTTGACCCATGTAGAACAAATTGGGTCAAATTTGGTTAGGTTGATCAATTTATCAAATTGGGTCAAATTGATGGTTAGTTTGGATCAAATGATCATTTAGAATGTTTGGGTTCAATCTGTTTGGTTTAATTTGAAGTGGATTTGGATTCGACTCATATGGATCAAGTGGACTAAGTTGACCAATTTGGTCAAATTGGCCAAATTAGCTTTAGTAAGGGGTTGGTTTAGGTTCAATTGATGATTTGAGAATGATTGTAGGTGTTGATTTGAATTGATTTGGATTTGGGAATGATTTGGCTCAATTTGACCCTTTAGGTCAATTTGGGCTAATGGGTCAATTGGGTTGATTTCTTTAAATTAAGCTCAATTGAAGGTTGGATCATGTTCAATAATTAATTTATGATGGATTTGAGTCATTGGTTTCAATCAATTTGGTTTAAGATCTGATTTGGCCCAATTTGGCCCTTTAGGTCAAATTGCGCCAACTTGGGTCAAGAGCCCAAGTTGGCATGGTTTGGCTTTATTGATGCTTGATTGATGTTCAAGGATCAATTTATGCTTATTAAGGATCATTGGTTTCAATCAATTGGGTTTGGAATGAAGTTTGGTTCAATTTGGTTCATATGGGCTAATTGGGTTAACTTGGGTCAAGTGATCAAATTAGTTTGGTTTGATCAAATTTATTGTAATTGGACAATCAAGGGTGATCAACAATCATTATAGAAGGTATTATATGGGTTGGTTCAATCTAATTTGGGTTGGGTTAGAGTTTAGATCAAATAGGTCCTTTAGGTCACTTTGGGTCAAGTGAACCAAATGGGTAAATTTGAGTTGGATTAGGTTGAATTGGGTTGAGTTGAGTTTGATATTTGATTTAGGATTGATTGATGATTTTGATTGTAATTGATTTGAATTTTATTAGATTTTAGCTCATATGGACCCTTTAGGTCAAATGGGCTAACTTAGGTTGATTGAATTGATTTTGTTAGTTTGATTTTATTGTAGGTCTTGGAAAGGTTTGAAATGGAGATTTGAATAGTTGAAGTTCTTTTGTGAAGTTCAATTAGATTTGATTTAATAGAAGGAGATTAGTCAAATTCAATTACTACCTTGACTCATTGGCTATGTAGTTCGGATCCTATTAACAATAAGGTATTAGCTCAATGAGATAAGGAGAAAGGTGTTTGTCCAATTGTTAATGAGGGAGTTGTTCTAAGAATCCAAAGCATAGAGGGTGATGTCTCCATCCACTTAGTTTCTAGCATTTTTAATCTTTTTCTATAATAAATTGAACATTTTTTGTTAGCTACTTTAACTTGTCTGTTCATCTGTGGATGATGCACATTGGTGAACTTGAGGAAAATTCCTTAAGACATAGAATTCCTTTGAGGTCTTGTCAATGAAATGGGCCTTATTGTTAATGATGATAACCATCAATAGATTGTACCTACAATTGAGGTCATTCCAATTGAGGTCATTCCATATTAAAATATTGATTTCTTGAGAGATAGTCTTGGTTAGTGCCTTTGATTCAATTCACTTGATGAAATAATCAATCATGATTATAACAAACTATTAAGAGGCTAAGGTGAATGGTTTGAATTGGGTATGTAAAAAAAATTTAAATTTAAATCTAAGTTTTAAACTTTTTATAAGAGTTAAAGAAAAATGGTTTGATTTTTAAATAAAGCAAAATAATAATCTAATAATAAATGTAATAAAACTAAAACAAGTGTAGAAAATAGAGATAAGAGGCACAAAAATTTTTATGTGGTTCGACCACATCCAAGCCTAGCAACCCACCGTAGGAACTCACTAAATCAACAAGATTACAAAGAATCTCTTATTTTCTTCTACACCATATAAGTACAACCCTAGATCATATACTCTTCTACACCATATAAGTATATTTGTAAACAAAGAACATACTTTCCAACATTAGGTAGGTATAACTCCAAAAAAAAAAACACATATACTCCTACGTGGGAAGGTAAAGCCCCAACATCTTCAAAGTATAAGAAAAATATTAGAGTGAAAATCTAACTCTTAAGATTTTAAAAATAATTTTGCTCATATATCCCAACAGAGCATTAACAAGACAAATAAAAGAGAGCTAATAAATTACTTTTGTTATTTTTAAATTTAAAATTCTCAATGTTATGAATTTTAAAAAATAGTGAGGCAGTAAAATAAAACTATGAAAATACATACATAAAGTGAAACACGTAAACCTTGAAGTTCAAAACCTTGAAAAGTGATTTTACAAAATCAACTATGAAAGCCTTAAAGATGTGATCTTAGAAATCAAAACACAAATCCATAATGATATGTGATATTCAAATCGCTTAAAAGAACAATAAAAAAGAATTTAAAAAAGCTTAGCTAAGTTAGAAAATTCCATTTCAATCCAAATGAAACATCCAAATCAAGAACACATTCAATTAAGGCAAATTAAAATAATCTTACTCAAATCTCTTATATGAATGAAAGTGAAAGAATAAGACTAAAATGAGTCTTCTTTGAAACAAATTGAAGGCTTGATGGTGATGGAAAGATCACCTCTTAAGAAAGCTTTGAAGTGAAAGAGAAAGATGAGAAGAGTTTGCACCCTTGAATGAAGAGAGCACCAAGAGATTTTGTATGAAGAGAAGGTCACCCATGCCAATTCACCAAATAGTTTCATAGTTCAAAAGCTCTTTATTAAGTAGAAAATTAACCAATAAGGGCTCTGCTAAAGAATGGAAAGGAGAGGGAAAAATTACAAGACAAAATGATTACGGGAAGTATTTAAATCAAATAATTAATTTGAATTTGAAACAAATCAAATTTAATTATAAATGGCCAGCAAAAGCATATGTAAGGATGAGATTTGATATCATACATAAAAATTAAATAAACATTAATTAATTATGTGATCAATTAAAAAACAAGTTGGAAATAAGATTAAAAAAAGTAAATTAATTATGCATGATGAGAGGAGTGGGCAAAACCTTTCAAGAATGAATCAATCATGAGTCAATGAAAGATAACAAGAATATATATTAGTTAATTATTCAAGAAAATGAATAAGAAAGGCTTTTGAAATTAAATCAAAATAAAATAAATAGAATAAACCCAATATTTGAGATGACCATGGCTTAACATGCACTGTTCAATATCTATTTAATGTTATTTAATGAATTGCAAATTAAGATATCTTAATTATGAAATGATTTGAATATAAAATTGAACTTAAATTTAATTAAAAATGGAATAGAGGACCGTCCAACAAAATTTCCTAAAAATAAATTATAGAAAAGAAAATTGCAATAAATTCAAACTCATTTGATTTTACATTTGAATTAATTCAAATCAAATCAATTAAAATAAATAAGTGGCTGTTGAAATCATTCTTTAAACAAAAAAAAAGTAAAAATATAAATAATTTATGGTATGATTTAAATTTAAAATAATTTAAATTTTAAAAATTCTCAAATAAGGACATTATTAATGCATTAAATCAAATGAATTAAATAAAATATACCATGATAAAGAGCTTCAAAAATTCGGCCATGCATCTTGATCCATCTAGTTCAAATGCAAAATATGATATGAGAGACAAGAAAGAGTAATAGAAAGAAATTGATAATTTGAATAATTAATTAAATAAATGAGTAAAATATTAAATAAAGCATGAGAATGGATTAATGTGATATTAAATAAACTAAACTAAACTTTTGATGCAATAAATAAGGCTTAAATTAATGCAAGTGATCAAATTATTTAAAAAGGATAAATTCATGAAAATTGAAAAATAATACAAAATATTTGGCAAAAATTTTAAAAAATCAACATAAATGAGTTGAACTTATTTTAGTAAATTTTTATTATTTTGTGAGCTTTATTTATCTTATTATGCAATCCCTGAAATATTTCCCAAACTATCTAAGTCCATTGATTTGACCTTGCTGAGCTAACTAAATAAATTAAGTCTAGTACATTTCTTAAATAAGATGAAATAAAGCATGAGCATCTTCCAATCATATATTTGTTATCAACAAAATTAAATAATTATATAATGGGGTTCATGAAGTCAACAATTTCAAAGGCTTTGCATCAAGTTAATATTATAATTACTTTAGCCATATGCCTTTAGCTTCTTAACATCTCTAAATCTTTTGAAGTAACCTTTGATGCATTATGAATTGAAATTATAGAAACTTTGAGTCAAGAAAATCACCTTATAACATTATTTAGTGAAATGCTAAATAAGTCCAAGCAGCAGTATTCCACTTATGATAAAGTGTTATATGGTATAATTTAAACCATAAGGCATTAATGACATTATATTTTGAATGTAAAATTTATTCTCAACTTTTGGCAATCATGCTTTAAAAATCATTAACACTAAATGAAAATTGAGTCATAAGCATGCCAAATGAGTTGAAGTTTTATATGAGTACTCCTTTTTTCATGGCCATAAGCCTAGATATGAAAATAAACCTATTGATTCCAAATACAAGACAAACTTATTGATTTCTTTTTCAGAGTTAAAAATTTTAGGATTTGATCAAATCAAAGATAACTGTATACCTAAAATATGCAAGTGCATCCAATGAGTGCTCATGAAGAGTTTCTTTAAATAGGGTGAATACAAGGAGAGATCACCCTAGTAAGATAGTTAGAGTTCGACAACCTATCTTATATAATGAATACTCACTCTAAACATGGGAAACATGAAAATATATTTAAATGTAGATGGTTAGCATCCAGTGACCCACCTTTTATATGAATACTTGCCCACATGCTCACAACTATACTACATATACACATCAGGTTACTCGTATCATCAACACTGATGAAGTAGACCATTCAGTATGGGACAACTTGATAGACATGGGGCCAAGTACTCAGTAATTTATTACACAACAAGATTTAAAGAATATGGAGGACAAGCTCACTTGTCTAGTATAATAAGGTATGGAGACTGTGAAGAATGAAATATTGTAAATCATAGTCCATGAAAAATCCATTAGATTGACAACTCATTGAGCTCAATGATAACAAATGGAGTTATCTAAATCACTCAGCCATGATGATGAGTCATATCAAGTGATTGAAAAGAAAACACTACAGAGGAATAGGTGAACATTAATCTGACCAATGCCATTTCTAAAAAGATTATGGAAGCTCACCACATTTAGAAGTTCAAGATCTCACATTTGGAATCTTATAAAGGTCACACCAACATAGTCTACATTGAATCTAATACATCACTATTAGACAAAGACGATGCAATAAAAAAGTGCTGATTATTCTTTAGTACTTTTAAATAGTCGGCTTTATGGTGGTTCTCATGACTACTAGTAAGAGTCATCATAATTTTTTGCAGATTTTAAGAGAATGTTTCTTTCATGGTTTGCTAGTGTGCAAAAGTCACTTAAGAACTCACAGGCTCTTCTACAAATGTGATAGCCTAGTAAGTCTTTCGGAGAGTTTATCACTCACTTTTAATGGGAGACACTGGAGGTTAATAATCTAGAGCTTATGGTTCCAAAGGTTGTACTCACTCAAGGCCTTCAAGAAGGTTCTTTCAGATATGCACTTGTACTGGAGAATTAATGAAGCTATAAAATAGCCACGTCAATGTAGAAGAGTACAATGATGTCTCCCAACCATTAACGTCAACCCCGAATGGAATTTGGTAAAGAAGTTGTCCTAAGAGCAACTCTCAAAGTTTAGGTTCTGAGTTAGGAGGAAAGATAAGAGAAGAAGATTGCTTACTTAATGAGAAGAAGTGCTAATGCATCGGTACGAATTTAGAAATCCATAGAGTTGCCATCAACATGGCATGTACCCATAGCCACCTACGATCACACTAGTGAGGGTGTCAATGGCTAAGTTAGTCCAGATCATTCAAAATAAAGAGTACATCAAGTGACCACCACCTATAAAGGTGGATGGAGCTCACAATCGCTAAAAGTATTGTGCCTACATTCACAATCATGTTCATGACACCGAGGAGTGTCACCTTTTGAGGAGCTTAGTAGAGAAACTCATCAAGGTTGAAAAGTTAGAGCAGACTATGAGAAGGGTAACAAACCTTCCCTAGATCATGCAATTCATATCAATAGGATCGTTCCCGCCATGTTCGAAGGAGATAAAGAGTCAATTGGGTGAGCGAGCCATTACCAACTATGATTAGGAAACTTTACTCATTAGCCCTGGTAGGGGCGCTGAGTACTTAAGTACTATAAAGTTTTTATGAAGACAGACCTACTAGAAGTCAATAATCCTTACAATGATGTGGTATTCATCATGACATTAATCACCAACTATCATATTAAGAATTATCTGGATCAACACAGGGCACTTGGTCTATATTTATTTTAAAATTTGTGTTTTATAATTAACTCATTTGAACCCTATAGGGTCAAAATCAAGTTAAAATTAATACAAACTAAGTTGGGCTACTAAAGCTTTGAAATCATTACACATACACAATTAAACATAATCCATGCCAAGTTGAGATCCAATGTAACCAATTGGCTCACTTGACTCAAATATGCTCAAATGGGCCACATTAAGACAAAATCAAAATAAATTGAATTAAATCAAATTGTTCACTCCTAATCATTTTGAACATTTAATTGAACTTAACCCAACCTTTCCTTGAGTCAAACTTGTTCAATTGTTCACTTAACCAAAGTTAACCAAAATTGATCTAAATAAGCTATTTTGGGCTAAAATCATAATTAACCCAAACCAATTGCAATTAATCAACCCAAATCACTAAAGTAACTTATTGGACATGATTGAAGTCCAACCTAAGTCCAAAATGGCTAATGTAGTCATTTGACTTAATCTGACTCATTTGAGCTGAATTAGTTTAATTTGGATTAAAGCCAACCTAACCTAAGCCAAACCCTCTTGAACCCTAGAAAACCACATCTCATGTGAGCTAAGACCTCAGTCTGTATAAAATGAAGTTAAAAGTCAACAAAGGAGGTATTAAGAAAGAATAAAACTGAAAGAAAAAGGCCAAAATCCAAATCCATTCATACCCAACCCATCTCCACACATGACTGACCCCTGGCCTACTTTTTAGTAAGCAAATCACTGATTTTGACATATGCCAAGTGTCTCCTCCCTTCTGGCCAGCCACCCATTAACTTGTGTTTTTTACCTTATCCACAAAGGCACATACTGAATCAAGTAAAAAAAATAAGTAGAGTGTTGTTCATTTGAAGATTAGAGCAAAATTTGATATTAATTTATTCTAAGTTGAGTACTAATTCTTATAACTTGATTTTTATCCAACAAAATAAAAGTGCTTATTTAAATTGACTATCTACTATTTTGCAAGATATTAAAAGACTATTTTTTATATTTTATATTTTTGTAGAAAATATAAGTGTTGTTCTTAAATTTAAAAGTAGTACTTTCAATTTATGGAATTTTTAGATTTATATTAAATTAAACTAAATACTAGAATTAATTTTAAACTTGTAGGGTCAACTAGGAGCAAAACTGCTACACCCTCTATGTCTAGACAACTATAACCAAATGAATCATTTTACCTAGTTTCTCCTTAGTGCCAAGCAAATTTTGATTAGTTGCATTACCCATAGTTTCATTTAAATGATTATGAATCTTAAAAAAAATCATTTATTTAATGGTTATTTAATACTTCTAGACTATTTAGCACATTAATGATTATTTAGTACATTTGTTTAACTTTTTACTAAAAGTTCTTCTAAGACTCTATCGATATCTCTAGGTCACAATTGATTTTAACTTTACAATTGGCCGGACATAAGTAAATAAAGCACGAAGTAAAGCAAAATATCATATTCATTAAAAAACATGAATAATTTTCTTATATCAATCCACAAAATATTGTCTAAAATAATACAAACATCCAAAAGTTCATATAAACTTGGACCACTTTATAGATTAGTGCTTCATTGTAGAGAAGAGGTAAATCTCATTAAACATAGAAAAATAAGATATAGGATAACTACAGAAGAAAGAAAAAGCACATCGAGTAAGCCTTTTAAGTCCATCTTTTACGATCATCCTATTGCTTCCTCATTATAAAACATGATAAAAGCATTTTATTTATAGAATTCTTTTACAAATTTAACATTTATCAAATACCCCCAAACTCAAACTATTATTTGTCCTCAAGTAATTCGATATATTTGTCCATATATTATCATTTCGAGTTAGTTGATAATATAAATTTTGAAAATATAAAACAATTAAATAAAAATTTCTAACCAAAATTAAAACTTATATTTTAATGTTTATTCTTTCCTTTTATCATTCCAAATAAAAATATCCCAAATTCTTATTATTAACTAATATTTTTCTTAAGTTAAACTTTTTTAGTGCATATTATCATAGTTGATTCTTATGAAGATGAATGCATTGACTTTTAATAAATAGTTATCCATATAATAGATATAAACATAACTTTTACATTTTCAATTTAAATTATGATCATCATTGTTCCAAAATTTTATTGAATTAATTTAGATTACATTAATTTTAAAATTCAATCATGATACTCAAGTGACACCTCTTTTTATGATATATATATATATTCAACATGATCTTATTTAGAAAATAAAATTTCATAAGTTTCAATTAATAATAGTATAAATTATATTATTTTTTATTATATGTATTTCTATTTATTTTAATATCAATTCATCAAATTCATTAAGACTCTTATGTGTGATGTGTGTGCTTAAGGAAAAAATTTTAACTTAACAAAAATTACTAGTTCTCTAAGATATTTGGTTATTATTAGTTCAAAAGTAATTCAATGATTAAATAAACCTTAAATGTAAATTGTTGTTTTTGAGTTGAAATTTTGTTTAATTAGTTTTAGCTTCCAATAATTTTTTTAATATTTTTCAAACTAACCTCAAGTTTAAAATGCAAATATATCAATTTCAAGAGGAATATTAATTAAAGTTTGGGGTTATTAACTAACATTATGCAAACATCACATTTAAATACAATACATGTGAGAAATGAACATTTAACATTAATTTTTACTTGAACAAATACAAATATAAATGCACAAACTTAAAGCTACTACAAACAAAAATACATAAAAAACACAAAATATAGAAAAATAAAATAAAATAACTTTTCTAATAATCCTCCTCCTCCTCCTCCTCTTCTTCTTCTTCTTGTTTTCCAACTTTTGGCTATGGCTGGTGGCTGACATAAGGTTAATATTTTGGCACTACAAGAAAAGGAATTTGGTTTGGACCAACATTAACATTGTAGTTCGTGAACATGCAAATGATTATTGAGTTATACATAGTCATATAATTGTTGTTGGTGACTCATATAACGATCAAAATTTATCTTTAATTCAAACTACCATCAACTACTTTCATTAACCCTTTTTCTTGGAGTTGCTCATTTAAGGATTTGGAGGATCAAAATTTGAATTAAGAAGCATGTGAGCTTTCACCTACCTCCATTTTTGATCAAAATCCTTCATTTTTTCTTTTAGTGAGAAGATCCCTTTGTATAAGATACTCTTTATATGGCTCCTCCACTGCACCAATCAAAAGACAAAAAACATAAATAAGAGGTCGATGATCAAAACCTATTATAGTACTATCCTTAATCATATTATAAATTAAATTATATATTATATTTTCTAAATCTATAGAAAAACCATTTTGAATTGCATAATTAAAAACAGTCATATCCTTAATTACCTTATTGATATTACTAGTGGGCATCAACTTGGAAGAAATGAAGTAATACAAAGCTTTAGCCTAGGTGGTCATGTTAGTGGTAGGAAAGTTGATAATATTTTTCTCCTACTATTTCTATTGAACATTAGCATTTTTAACAATGAGGAGTTTATGAATTTCATCAAAATTTGGATGAATATTATTATAAGGAAGATATTTGTTATATTCATAATTTTATAATTTGTTATCCACTTTCCCCATATAAAAACATTGTTATCTTGATATTCCTTTGCGTTCACGAAGAACTCCTACACCATTGGGATTATGCATACTTTATTATTATAGGTAAAATGTTCCCTGCCTTGCTCCTTGATTATTTTGTATGCTCCCACTCGGATTGTGGAATCCCCTCTCTAAAATAACGTGTATGTGGATGAGAGCATGTTGGTACCTCTCTTCCACCTCGACATTGATAAAGTGATTAAAGTTGCTCATGGCCACTCTCTTTTTGTTCTTGTTTGATAACTTGATTGGCAATTTAGCTTTTAGAGTGGGGAAATGCTAAGATGAGAGAGAGTAAGAGGATCTAAAAAATAGATCTTGGAATGAAAAATTTAGTTGCCTAGGGTCCTATTTATAGACAAGGTCAAACATTGAGGCATTAGCTTATCAGTGCCTAGGCGCTAGCCTTTCTATCCCATTTTATTGGGTATAGCACCATGACGCTTTGTATGCAATGCCTAGGAGCTAGTCAACTAGTTAAGATGATTCATATTCCCATTGAAAGGTATCATTTTGATCATAATTATGTAACTGACAGAGCACAAAAGTCGTGATAGGAATTTATGCAATGCTAGGCACTGAGGTATAACACTGTGACACTATTACATAATTTTGTCTTTTATGTTGGATGAATTTTTCCAACTACCAGCTATGGGGAAAATTTTATGACTCCACATATGTTTTAGGAATTTCTTATTTAGGTAATTAAATACTTCATTAAGGAATAAACATATTATCTTGAAGGATAAATATTTATCATATTAAAGATTCAATTACTTAATAAGGACTCCTAAGGCTAATGGGTATTTGATATTCGAGAGATTTTTTCATTGAACTACATGAAAAGGTAGGAAAAGGCTTATTTTATACCAAGTTTGTTGTTCCCTAGAAGGGAAAGCCCTTATAATCAAATTAAACATCCTAGGAAGAAGTGAATTATTTCTAGGAATACTCTCAACTAAAGAAATAAAATTTTATTTCTATGAATTTCAAGGCTTGTCATAAAAGGATGTTAATTTTTAATTTTAATAGGGAACAATTCAAAGGGGAAGAGTTCTTTCAGAGGTCAATCAAGATTGAGTAACAAATTCTTATAGATATTAGGATGCACAATAAGTATTTCAACTATCCTATCATTGGGCTTTACATTTTTTAGATCAAATTTAGTAAGATTCTAAATTGGCATTTTATTAGAAATTAATGAATTAGATTATAACAGCATAATACTATAAAATGATTAGTGGTTGAAGACTTATTCTAATAAGATGCTTCAAACCCTAAGTTTACAAATGCTTCTAACATAAGTCAGAAGCTCAACCTCATGTAAATTTTTTTGGGAATTATCAGTACTTTTCCTACTAGAGAAAAATGAACATAACCCTAACTCTTCTAGGCTTATAACCCTCCTATAAGAGTTACTAGCTAATACCACCTAAGCGATTTTTGAAAAAAAAACCATGGGTCTAGTCTTTTGTATGTTAAATGATTGGGTTCTTGAATTTAGGAAGGAAACTAAGAATCTAACTCACTCCTTACACCTACGATAATGTTTGGCATATTATGCACTTAACTAATATAATAAATTTTATCTTTTATTTATTTTGATTCATAATTCATTTTAAAGGTCGTGGGCATGCAATCTATGCCTACAATGAAATACACTTAGAAATGATGGGCCAAGCCAAAAGAGAAGGCACACTTCCCCCAAAAAGGTGGTCATCCACAAAGGTTAGATGCCCCTTTATGTGCAATAGGTAAAGTGCCCAATTCAAGGAGAAAAGACGACATGTTCTCATGGTTTACAAAAGCAAATTATTTTTAGTGGGTTTTAAGTTATTCCTAGGGTCAAACTAAGATAAAAATTCATTATATGGGTCAAACTAAGAATATAAGTATCTCATTTAACTTTTTTAAAATTCATTTGAAGGATTTATTTGAATTTAGATTTAATTAATGTTTATCAATTTTGATTAGGATATTATATTTATGAAAAGTTTTTTTAAAGATTATTTATTTTTTTTATTTGAGTTTTATTCAAATTGATTAACATATCTTTTCTTAACCAATTAAGAAATTTTGATTTTATTGAATTTTAGTTATTTGATTGATTGTCTTTTGATTTGATTAATGTTCAATTTTTCTTTTCAAATTTGATTTTTAGGTATGGCTAGGATTTGTTCATCTTTTATATCTTTTGATTTGATTAATATTTCTTAATTTGATTTATGACCTTTAATTAAAATTTAAAATGTTTATATAAATTTTAATTAAGAGTTCAATCATTTATCATGATAAGGTTTAATTTAATTTTCATTTTTAATTTGATTTATTTAGTTTCAAATTATTTCATTTACTTATGTTTTATGTTATTTAACTTTTATATTGTGTAGTTTATGTATAGTTTCATAACTTAGATTTTTGATTAAATACTCATTTAATCTCATATGTTATAAATTATTCAATCTATTTGATTGAAATTGAATTGATTTTATTCATTTATTTTATTAATCTTTATGTTTATTAACTTGAATTAATTAACTTAGTTAATTAATGTTGTCCTTTATTTCAAAATTATTTTGGAAGTTCTGATTTCATCATTCATTATTTAAATGATTCATTATATTTCAATTTCATGACTTAATAAAATTTATTAATTTATGCATTTTTAACACATCATTAAGTTAATTTTAATGGAATATTATATGTTAAAGTTTTGTTATTTCATGAATTCTTTTTTAAGTAAAATTTGTTTATTAATAACTACCTTAGAAAGTAAACTACTTTGGACACTAATCCTAACCTAGGCCATGTGAAATTTCTGGGTTATTTAGATTTAGGTAATTTGATTAATCATTTTTTATTTTATTTGTATTTGGAATTATATTATTCATTAATATTAAATGGGCTTAAGTAACTTTAATATTAATGAATTTCTTATTTGGGTATGAAATTTAGAGGTTGATTAGCTTCAATTTTCAATTGATTTATTAACTTACTATAATTTTATCAATTTAATAATTCAAGATTAATTAATTTTTATATTCTTAATTATTCCATAAACCTTAAATGCATAACTAATCAAATTCCTTAACTTCGAAAGGTTAAGAAATTTTTCTTGAGTGTTATGATTCTAATGAAAATGTATTAAGTTGATTTCATAAAATCTTATAATTTATGTCATTTTTAATTTATTATTTGATTTAAATTGAACTAGAGATTAGAAATTCTACAACTCCTAATCCATAAGTCATTTGGCTTTGAAATTTTTATGACAAGTGTGGTTCCTTTCCAATTTAATCTCCCTTAAGTTTAATATAAATCAAATATATATTTAGGACTAATTAAAGTTTTAATTATTTTAGTATTACCTAAATTAAGTCTTAATTATTAGAGATTAATTAAAGCTTTTAATTTTTTTAGTTCCCCTCTAGAAGTTGAATTGATAGAGGGGTCATTAGAATATTTGGAGTTTTTGTGATTTATTATGATTTGTTAATATTCATGTTAATTATTTGAATTAATTTATTTATTTAATTACTTAATTATGTCATTTTAAAGTTTATAAGGCTCTAGGGAGGTTTAATATTTTTATTAGGTTCTTTAATATATCTTAAGATGTTTGGGATTGATTCCATGTCATTTTTAATTTTCTTGAGTTATTATTAATTTAAATTATTAAATTAAGGTTTTGAGATTGAAAATTTTGAATCCTTTACTTTGATCATCAATAAATTCCCAAATTTTAATCTAAGGTGTATTTTACCCTCAATTTCAAATCCCCAAAGTTTCAATTTAATTATATTGATATTTTGGTTTTAATTTAAATTTGATTACTATCAATTAAAATTAAATGAACACAAAAATACCTAATATAAATTGGGGCTTTTGGGTTTAATGGATTCCTCTCACTGAGATGAATCCATAAAGCCCTTATTTTTCGTTCAATCCAATTTGGGTTGGATTGAGATTTGGTTTAAATAGGTCAAATTGGTCACTTTGGGCCAAGTGGACCAATTGGGATAATTGAATCAATTTTGGGTTGAATTGAGTTTAGTTGAGTTTATATATGGATTTTGAGTTGGTATATATCTTTGGTTGCAATTGATTTGGGTTTGAATGGATTTTGGCTCATTTGAATATTTTGGGTAAGATGGGCTAAGTTAGGTTTGATTGAATTGATTTTGGCTTAGGTGATTTGATTGTAGATTTCCTTTATATTGGGATGATGATTGGGGGAAATAATTGATTCACGAGAAAATCAATTGAGTTTGATTTGGATTGAAGGAAATTTTGGCTAAGTCCATGGGATTAAATCGTATGGCTTAGGATAGGTTGGTTGGATTTGATTTTGGTTTGGTGACTTGAGTTTGATTATAGATTTCATTTAGATTTGGAATGATGATTGGAGAATTGATTGATTCATGAGAAAATTAATTGAATTTGATTTGGATTGAAAGGAATTTTGGCTAAGTCCATAGGATCAAATCATGGGTTTAAGCTAGGTTTGATTTGGTTTGGATTTTGATTTGGTTTGAAATTGATTGTATATTTGGTATGGGTTGATTGAAGAGTTGAATTGACATTGAGAAAATTAATTGAGTTTGGTTTAACTTAAAAAGGTAAATATGGATTTGGTTAAGCTACAGGCTAGGTAAGTTTCCTTAATCCTAAGGCACACCCTAATCCTATGATTAACCCTTCTAAGTCTCTAGGCTTGGGTTAAGTGTTCACCTAATTGCTAGAAGTTTCTTATGACTAAGGAGAATCTAGTGTCTAGAAGACTCCTTAATCTAAGATGAGAAGATTGAGTCCTCACTCCAAAAGTGAGGTCAACTTACCATGATTTGACCAAACTAAATCCTTTTAAGGATTCCAAATAATAAAATAAACATATTTGAACATGAATCAAATGAATTTAAATCCAATAAGGCTTTAATTAGGTTAATTAGATCATTTGACCTAAAGGGCCTTAAATGGACCTTAGTGGATTCAACTCCAAATTAAATTGAAATTAACCCAAATTAAATATCTAAAATAATTTATAAATTATTATTAAACATAAATTAACCATTTTGTGGGATTAATTTGACTAATATGATCGTTTGACCAAATTAGATCAATCTTAACCCATTAAGCCCAAATTGGGCCAAAGTGAGTTTTAAACCCAAAACAAATGAAATTCAATTGAATCAAATCATTCCAAATATTTGGATTAACATAATTAAAAGCTAAATATATTACAATTGAGCCAAGATGGTCATTTGACTCAATTGGATTCAACCAAATCCATTAATCTCTAATGGGTTAAGTCCTGAAGCAAGCAAGTAAACACCTCCAAATTTCATGAAGCCTAGTCATTAGAGACTTCATAAATGATTAAATGAACATTATTAAAACTTATATCTAGTATCAATCCATCAAATGGAAGAAGATATTCCAAGCCAAAAGGTAAAAGTAGCATAATTCAAAATGTTTGAACATGAACCTAAGCTAATCACTTTGAAACACATTAAAACTCATCCTAAGATGTGTTTAAGTGAATGGAGACCAAGACTAAGAAAACCAAATGAGATTAAGTCCACACAAGCAAAGGAATATTCTATGAAGAAAAAGAAAGAAACTTGAAGATAAACTCCTCACCCAATCCATTCCCTCACCTCCACTCCTCATTCTATCTACTTTGGACTGTTCCCAATCAACTGACCACCCCTTCGAGCTAGCTTCCAAGGGTGGCAATCACTTTGGCTGGCCATGGTGGGCTACCCATTACTTATATCTCTTGCCCAAGAGTGGAAAACTAAGAGAGAGAGCTTTCATCAAGAAAATTTGAGTATTCCATCACTTTCCTCAAGTGAAATGAAGGAGAGCACACCCTTTCCCCCATCCCCACATCACCGACAAGTTGGAGTTCTACTAAAGCCACCAAAAAATGGATGTAACTTGGTCCATAGGCCAATTTATGCGGAGGAAATTCAATTCCTCTTTCCTAGAGCTTCGCCAAGTTTCCACAAAAATTTTAAAATCATCCCCATCACCGGAGATCACCGCTGACGAAGTATGGAATCTAACTAACCCCTTAATCATTCAGTTCTGGTCCTTTTCAAAATGAACATGACCTCGAGTGAGATCAAGTTGTATAGATGCATTCCATTTAAGTCCTTGATGGATTTACAATTGAAATCAAGTGATTTCATTAGCTAGAACACCAAAAATTATCTTGACTTGACGGACAGCCTTCTGCTTTATCCATCATTAAAGAATATGTAATCTCTATTGTCCATTCTTTCTATTAGGAATAGATGGTTATTATTTAGTCACACGGTCCAATTTATATCTTATAGAAATTGCAGAGTTAATCTGATCAAAGATCACATGGTCGTAGATCATCCCGCATGGCCAACGCTTTTGATGTTGGATCCGCATGGATCGCACTGACCCAATGGTGCCAGACCATGTGGAAAATAACGTCGTGTTAAAGTCAGGCCAGCGCCATGTGGCATCGACCAATTTAAAGTGATAAAATAAAATTTTCTTATTTAAAAAATTACCAAAACTTCAAAAAATTATAGAAAATAAAATACTCAACTAAAAAAAATGTAAATAAGGGCTCTATGGATTTATCTTAGTGAGAAGAATCCATTAAACCCAAAAAACCCAATTAATTTTTGGATAATTTTAAGTTAATTTGAGTTTAAATGAAAAATAATCAAACTTAAATTAAACTCATACCATTAATCCAATCAACTTCAAATTTTAGGGAATTGAAAGTAGGACTAAAATACACCTTAGATAAAATTTGCATGATTTATTGGCAATTAAATCTCAAATTACAAAATTTTCAAGCCATAGGTTTTGAATTAATAAAATAAATTAATAATAAATTAGGAAAATTAGGGACAGCTATCAAATTAAGTTAAACCATCATAATAAACCTAAATATATCATTAAAATCCACTGAAACGTTATAAACCCTAACATGACTTAATTAAGCAATTAATTCAATTAATGAGAGTAAACTTCAAAAAATCATACTAAATTTTTAAAATTTTCAAATAAACTCTTAATGAATACATCTTCGAGAAAGGAATATAGAAAAATTAAAACCCTAACTAATTTGGCCTAATTTAGGCATAATTTTGAGTCTTAGGAAAATAATTTAAACTTTAATTAGTCTAAGATTATGCATCTAATTAAAGTGGAATTTTAGATAATTCAAATTGGCAAGAAAGTCCACATGCCATAAAAATTTTAAAGGCAAATGATCTCTGTATTGGAGGTTATTAAATTTCCATTCCTTAAATTAATTTAAATGAAAATTTGAAATTAAAAAATTATAAAATTATAGAAATTTATCAAATTATTTTAACTTACTTTCATTAACATCATAACACTTAAAAAATTTTCTAAGTCTCTGAAGTAAAAGAACTCAATTAACAATGTACTTAAGTGTTTAAAATTAAAATAAAAAAAATGTAATTTAATCTTAATCCTTACATTATTAAATGTATAATATTTCAAATAATAAATTTAAATTTAAACTTTATATAACTTCTGAATTTATAATCAAATATGAAATTCATTAAAATAGGAATTTATTAAACTCATTTAGATTATTGAATTATATAATTACAAATTAAATAAAAGTAATAAAATAAATTAATTAAACCTAAACAGTCCAAAAGTTTGAAATTTCCTAGATTTAAGTTGACTGCCTAAAGTCAATTAATTCCTTAAGGTTTCATAATAAATTAAACTAAATTTTATCATGTAATGTAATATTTTATTAAGTTTAATTTTACAAGAATAATTTAGAACATATAAGAAAATGTATCTTCTAAATGATGAAATTAAGATTTTCATAGATCGATTGAATCAATTTGCCTAAATAAATATAAATAAAACAAAATCATAACTGGAGATTATACCCAAAACATGAATAAATGAAACCAAAAAAATTCAAATAGTTTAAATATACAAATAAAAACTAATTAAACATTTAATTAAACACAAAAAGAATGTGAAATTAAACATGAATGAATAAACAGAATTACAATATACAATAACAACATAAAAGAGAAATAAATCAGACTAACTTATTCAAACCCAATAATGTCAATAAAATAAAAAAAATAAAACTAGAAAAAATCAAACAATGAAAGTTTGAAGTAAGATATTAACTTTAGTTAATGAAGTTCATTTAAACCAATAAAAATTAATAAAATAAGCAAAAACATAAGCATTCATGTAATTAATAAACAAGATCAATCTAAAATAAATAGTCAAATAAATAAAAATTAATAAAATTAAATGAATAATGGACCAAATCTAAAAGATTAAACATGAAATAAATCTATAAAACAAAAAGTAAACAAAGCCAAATATAAATGAATTAAAATAAAACTTAAAAATGAAACTAAATCAAACTAAATTCGTAATAATGTGAATAGTGTATCCCTAATTAATATTTAAAGAAAAATAGTAAATATTAATCAAAGATAATAAATAAATTAATTATAAACCCAATCATGAAATGTATAAATAAAATTAAAATAAATGAAAAGAAGAATGAACCATAATCAAATTTCAAAATAAAATTAAAATATTAACCAAATCAAATCAAACTCAAATATATTTAAAGACACTTAAGGTTTTAACTTGACTCTAGAATGAATCTTTACCTTAGGGGGTGAAGACTTCATTTTATTAGAATTTAGGATGTTGAATAGAATGAATTCCACCCAAAATAGATTTTATTTTATTCTTCATTCTTGAAAACATAAACTCCATTTCAACCTAAAATAGAATTAAAAAAATAAAATCATAAATTAATTAAACCACTTAAATTAGAGCCACCCATAGAAAAATTGTAAAAATTCTAAGAATAAAAGAAATTAAATGTTTTCATAATTAGAAAATGTATGGTATATAGTTTGGATACCCGAGGTCGCTGGACTGTTGGTCCGAAGGAGGTCTTGATACCATGAAATTCTGGTTTAATAATGGCATGTACCTATTAAGTGAAAATATGAAAAGTAAAAAATCTAAAAATCAAATTAAATCAAACTTTGAAAACCTAAATTAAAACTTGAGCTTAAAATGTCTACGGCATCTTGCCACACAAATCCCTCCTACACACACTAGACTATTAGGTCACCAACCATAGACATAGGTTAGGTCGATCTATGATGTTGTATGATGTGATGTAAAATATTTTTATTATTTAATGGTGTATTATTTTAGAGTGGATGGGTAGGATTATCCGCTCATTATTCTAGATGATAGGACATTCTTTCTAGTCTAAAACTATTTTCTATAGGGGCCTACGTTAAAAGAGACTACTGTAATATATATATATATATATATATATATATATATATAGTTTTCTTGTAGGTTTGCTTAAGTCTCTAAGCATAGCCAAATAGGACAGGCAAGCTTGAAAAGAAACTAATGCTAAGCCTATATATTTGCAAATATAATTGCTGGAGTGATGCGTGTACTTCCTAATATTTATTTTGCAGGGTTGAAAATTTTATTTTAAATGTAATTAGAGCTTGAAGTTAGATTAAGATTTATGGGGTCTAGGAATAGCAGGAGCTGACCCTATTGGCTAGTGGTCCCTTATGAAGCCCATGAAGGTCCCTAAAGAATGAGTCGATCCCAGAAAAATACCCATAGATCTAGACTTTTAGTTCTAGACTAGGCTATATAAAGGCAAAGCATAGTTTCCCATTTTCTTTTCCTTTTGGGTGTATAGCGATCCCGGCTGTATTGGCCTATTTATGAAATTAAATTTGATGTGATTTATTTTGGATGCACAATAGCAATTGCCTGCTTTTCTAGGTTTCTTTCTGTGCTGTGTTTTCTATGATGGATCCTTGGATGTTAAGCTCTTAGGAAAATTAATTTTTCTACCAAACTTAAATATAAATAACTTTATCAAAAATTAAGAAATTTGAAATTTTATACATAAATTAGAGCCTTAGGTGCAACTTAAAAATAATTAGAAACAATTAGCTTTTGTGAACTATGATGGCATATTATTCAAAATCCTTAAATTGGGCACTTCACCAATTACACATAAGGGCATATGACCTATGAGGATGACTACCTTCTTGGGGAAGTGTGCCTTTTTGTTTTGATTTAGCCCATAATTGTCTCTAATTGCATCTCATTATAGGCATAAATTGCATACCCTGAAGGCTTTAAATGAATTATGAGTCAAAAATTTTAAAAGATAAAAATTATTGTATCTTAGGTGCATATCATACATAACATAATCCTATGGATTAGGGAGTGAGTTTAGGTTCCTAGATTCTTTCATAAAATGTAACAATCCAGCTGTCTTGCATACATAAGATCGACATCATTAATTAAAAAAAATTTTGAAGCATCCTTCTAAGAATAAGTTTTCAACCCTAGATATTTTTATAGTCTTGTATTGTTAAAATAAAAGTCCTAGATTTCTATTAAAATGTCAATTCAAATCTCAATAAATTTTATCTCAAAAATATAAAACCCAATGCTAAGATAGTTAAAATTATTACTAGATATTCTAGTATCTATAGACATTTCCTATTTTATTCCAATTAGCCTTGAAAGGAACTCTTCCCTCTTTAAAGTGTTCACTTTTGAAATTCCAAAATTAGCCATCCTTTGGAACCAACTTTAAAATTCATAAAAAAAGAGCCTATTTCTTTAATCAAGAGTATTCATAGGGAGAGATCCTCATTCATAAGATGTAATTAAATATAAGGGCTTACCCTTATAGAGAACTATGATCCCAGTATAATATAAACATTATCCTACTTTCTCATGTAGTTTAAGGAAAAAATATTTAGAAACCATCAACGATAAAAGTTTTTATTTAAGTAATCAAATCCATTATAAGATAACATATTTATTTTCCAAGATAATATATTTATTCTTTACTGATGAATTCGATTCCTAGATAAAAAATTTCTAAAGTCTATGTGGAGTCACAACTATTCCTCATACTGTTCGGCTTCATTGTTAGTTTGATATTTCGTTAGACTATATGAATATCAAACAATACCATCTTGCAGTGTCACAAATATTAAGCCAGGTCCAACATGTACTATAGATAAACTAGGTAATTTTGCTGGCTATATTAATAAAGCCCCATCAAAGTAAAGCTCCCATTCCGATGATTACTAAGCTTCTTATACTTCGAAGATTTGTTTATCAGGCAATTCATTGTTGAGTGAAAAGTTTGCCAGTAAGGGATGAATGGCAAGAATGTTAGCTAGAGCTTGCCCTTTTATAGCCTTTTGTGGGACATATGTTATATCAAATTGAAGAAATATGGCTGCTCATTTAGCTAAGCGAGAAGTTAAGGTAGGTTTAGTCAATAATAACTTAAGAGGGTTGACTTTAGATATCAAAGTTATTTTATGTGATAATATATAGTGTCACAATTTTTGAGTACAAATATCAACGCCAAAGATTATTTCTTAATAGAATATTATCTTATTTTAGCTCCTATCAACTATTTACTTTATAGTATAGGGTATTTTTTCTTCTTCTTCATTGTTTTGAGCTAACAAAGCTCCCAATAACTCTTCTAAGGCTATTGTATATAATATCAACAGCTTTCCCATTATTGGTGATGCCAAAATTGGGGGATATAATAAATATTATTTTATACTATCAAATGCTTCTTGACAAGCATCATCCCATATAAAAGGTGCATCCTTTTTTATCAATCGAGCGAAAGGTTGACACCTCCCTAAAAGATAAGTAATGAACAATTTATTCTAAGACAATTTGCCTTGTACTTAACATAGTTGCTTCAAGGTCTTAGGCGAGGAATTTCTATTATTACTTTAATTTTAGAGAGATCAATTTCAATTCCTCTATGATGCACAATAAAGTCAAAGAAATTTTTAAAAGTCACACCAAAAGCACATTTCAACTGATTCATCTTTAAGTTGAAACTTCAAATTATATTGAATATAACTCTTAAATCATTTATGTACTAGCTTTGATTTTCTGCTCTTGACAATGAAATCATCGATGTAATATTTTATAGACCTATGTATGAGGTCGTCGAATATACGGGTCATTACCCTTTGCCATATAGCACCGATATTTTTCAAGTCAAATGGCACCACTTTGTAGCAATATATGTTCATTGGTGTATGATAAGATGTATGCTTTTCATCTTCTGGAGTCATTTTAATTTGGTTATAGACCAATGAGCCATTCATGAAGGAGAATATATCATAGCTTGATTTATTGTCTACCATGAGTTCTGTATTGGGTAGTGGGAAGTCATCTTTTGGGCATGATTTATTTAAATCTTTAAAGTCAATACAGATACAAATTTATCTATTCTTTTCTTTATAGGATAATATTGGTAATTTTGTTAGCATAGTTCTCTTCCTATATAAATCATGCTTCAATGAGCCTTTTGGTTTTAGCGATTACTTGCTCTTTAATTTCCAATTGCATTCTCCTTGATGCTTATTTTACTAGAGGCATATCAGGCTTAATGGTACATTTATGTACAGCCATATTTAGCGATAGGCCTAGCATTTTTCTATAATTCCATCATAAAGTAGTGCTTTTAATTCCTCCAATCTTTTTGATGTGAGGTTAGCACTAACAAAGGTCAACCTAGGTTCTTCTTCAGTACTTAGGTTGATTTCCTAAAGTTCATCAATGGTGGCTTGATGGCCTTATTCAAATTCTCTTGGGACCTCTTTGAGGTCAATGATTAATTCATATTCGAGTATATTTCATGTGGAAAATCCCTTTCTTCATTCTTAGCCTCAAGGATAACTTCTTCCTTTTCGAATACGACATAACATGAGCTCATTAAAGGAGATGATATTGAAGTAATAGATCCTAATACCCATGTGGTGAACTTCCCATATCCAATGGGATTTTAAGTATTATCCCCTTGCAGAGCCTTTTAAATACTCGAGCTTGGATGGTTGATTGTATAGGCTGAATGTTATTTTTAACTAGGTTTCTTAAAGTTGATGAGAAATATTGAAGAATCATTATTAAAATATCTTCTTCTTCAAAATAATCTTCTTCCAATAACATTTGCATGGAATTTGTGATTCGCTATTTTATAGAAAAGGATCCCATGCTCATTATAGCCTCTTCTATTAGGTCATAAAAAGTTTTCAACTATTCTATTTTCTCTTTTTTTTTAAAGCTATTTAGGCATTTTTTTATATGTGCTTTTGACATTATAGTTACTTTCATAGCTTTGTTTGATATTTGGGATTCAGGTACTCTTAATAGGGAAATAAGAGTTTCCTCTAATAGCTTTGGCACTTTTACTGATATGTTGACCTCATTTTAGAATGAGCTCTCAACCCCTCCATCTTAGACATAGGACTTCTCTTAGACTTTAAGAGTTCCTTAGTCTTAAGACATATCTAGTGATTAGGTGGACACTCAGCCCAGCCCTAGAGACTTAAAAGAGTTAGCCATAAAAATAGGTCATGCCTTAAGGGTGTTAGGAAATTTTGCCTACCCTATAGCTTGAACCCAATTCCTCACTTCCTCCCTTCAAGTCAAACTCAAATCGATTCCAAATGATTGAAACCCATGATTGAAATCCAAATCAAATTCCAAAAATCTTTCCTAAGTCACTTTGATTTCCCTCTTATGGACTTAGCCAAAATCAATTCAAACTCATATAATTTTCTCAAATCCATTCATATTCTCATTTATATTCACATATATAAGTGAAATATAAATTCAAATCAATCAAATTAAACCCAAAATCAAATCTAAAATCCATTGCATCAAACTCAATTCAAGCTTTGACCTAGCCATTTGACCTACTTAGGCTCACTTGATCCAAAGTGACCTAAGTACTTATGAGCTAAATTCTAATCCTAACCAAATTGGATTGAACTAAGCCCATCTAAGACTCTCATCATGATCAACAATCATAATGAGATGATCAATCACTCAAATTGGGTCAAACCAAGTCAAACCTAAGGGTTCACCAAGTCAACACTTAGCCAAAATGAAACTCAACATAGCCAAAATTCACCATTGGCCAAATTGATTGAAACCAATGGGTCAAGTTCATTCCAAAATGATTGTTAAACTTGGCCGAAGCATCAACTGGCCAACTAGACCCAACCTAGCCCAATTGACCATGAACCCAACTTGACCTAAAGGGTCATATTGAACCAAAATTAAACTAAACCAAAATTGATTGGAAACAAAGATACCAATCCATGTCATATGACCAATGAAGCCTAAGCCAACCCATGACCTAACCCAAATAGGTCAAATGGGTCAAATTGGTCAACTTAACCCATTTGACCTAAATGAACTCAATTGAACCAAAACCAAATATAAACCAAATTGAATCAAACTAAAGTTAACAAACATTTCAAAATGGCCATTTGAACTTGACTCCAACCTTGGTTTGACCCAATTTGACCAATTGGTCAACTTGACCCAAGTTCACCCATTTTGACCTAAATGGGTCAACATGAGCCAAATCATATCAAACTAACTCCAAATTTAATGAAACTTGGCCTAACCCATTTTCAAACATACCAAACATATTCAAATTGAAACCCAAGCTAAATGATCATTTTACCCCTATGTCAAAGGTAAATTTTGGCCAAATTTACTTGGAATTTGGTCAAATTTTCTTCATGACCACTTGGCACCCACTTAGTGGACCAAGTGGACACTAGTGAGTGTGGTGCACCTAGCCCAATGGGTTTGGTTAAGCCTAACCTAGCCTAAGGCTAAAACTGACAACCTCCTTTGAAAATGGTCGCATAGAATCCTCTCTCCACTCAATTAAACACATGGAAAGCTTCACCACTCCACTCCTTTGGCCAAATCGACCCATGTGCAAGCTCTAACAGCCTATCAAACCCACTCAAGGAGCTCAATTAGATTAAAATGGTAAGAGAAGGCTCAACCATCTAATTGCTCTAGGAAGAGATATACTCCCCCTAATTTCACTTGAAACTCACTCTCCCCTATTCGATTGAAGCATAGGAAGCCAGAGCAACCATTGCCAAGTGATCATAATCTTTCTAGAGAGAGTTTGAAATTCTATTTTCTCGATTTTCATAGATTGAAAATAGGGGAGTTCCATTGAAAATCCAACTTAGCCTACACTCGATATCAACCCAATTCACTTTGCAAGCATCCTCAGGGAACTCAATCGAGTTCACCCAAGCTTTTTCCCAAGCTCCAAAGGCAAGGGAGCTGCTAGTTTGATCAAAGTCACAAGGAAGTGAAGGTGGAGTTGGCCCATAGGAGGATCTACCCAATCTCAAGACCTCAAACTCATAACAAAGCTTCGTCTCCACTAGATGAAGCTTCTCCAAGGGAATCAAGCACCAATGATCCCCTCTGGCAAGGCTATCCATTAAATCGAGCATAATTTCAATATTGTTTGGAGCTTTGTGAAAGGAACTATCACCCCATGATATTCTAGCCGTTAGATGTGATCTCCTTTGCATGTTGATGGTGTGGGTTGAGTTTGGATCCAATCTAAGCTCAATCGAGCTCAGATCTTCTCCTAGAAAATGGATGGTGTCCATTTCTCACAGAGAAGGATAGGGAAAGATCATGGGTCATCCATCCGCGCATTTTGGATGGATGGCCATTATCAAAGACACATAGATATCATGTTTCATCCCTTCAAAATCGCGGATCTAATCTCAGCCGTCCGATCCTTGATCGGACTAGTGAGGAGAAAGCGCGTAGCACCGCGGCTGATGCAGTGCTATGATGTGATAACTTAAATATCAAATCCCATCGTGCAAGTGGAAAGCGCATGCCACGTCAGCGGTCCATGTGGCGCCAACGGGATTAAACATTTAATTAGGCTATTAAATCACCTAATTAATCATGGAAACTTCCTAAATTCATATCTAAGCCTAGAAAAAATAGAAAAATATAAAATAAATTGCATTGGGTAGATAATTGAACATAGAATATTCTAAAAATAATTTTAATGGATTTTGAATAGTGCTTTTCTCTGAATTTGGGTTTTATTAGGAATATTATTTTACTAATTACCCTCTAATTACTCCACTGATTAATCCTAAACTTCTTGTGAATAATGGTCTAACCTTTGATTGAGTCAATTAAGTTTTTCTTAAGTGAATGTGAGGGCTAGGGAAGAATTTTGGGATACTTTCCTTAAGATATTCGTTAAACCCCTTTTTTTCTTAATCCAACCTTAATTAAGAGTTAATTCACTAATTACCCCCTTAATTAATCTCATTAAATTCAAAACTTTCAGAACTTAATTAATCCATCTTGGGTAGATGCTTAGGTGTTCAATAACCTAAGCACATTAAAGAAATCAAAATCTAACTCACATTTGTGAGGGGGGGTTATGAAAGTACTTAAATTAAACCCCTTAGCATAATTAGTCATCAATCATGAGCTAATTGCAATAGGCCCCTTTTCTTTTCTAGGTGCATGGAAAATTTAAATTTCTTGTGAGATTTTATGTCATATCATTGGCTCATAATTATTTGATTAACTATGTTAAGGTGGTGTAGGTAAGGGGTAATTAACACACTTAATTCATACCTTAACCTAAATAAAATATAAAAGTCACCTAATAATCCTAAGCATAAACTAAATTAACTCACATATGGGGGAAATGGGTTAAGACCATCAAACACTCTTTCACATTTCCTAAATCAAACATAAAGCAAATTCGAAACAAAAATCACATTAAACAAACTTTGATTCACTTTAAACTTTCTTATTTCATAAGATTGTCTTTAGGAATTAATTAGGGTGAATGAATTTACATTGCTTTCATCACTTTATTTCTTTCCTAGCATGTTAATTTTGAATGTCATATGAAATTCATACATCCATATCTTTTGAAAATCAAAATTAAAATGAAATGTTTTCTTTATGTCAAAATGCATGTTTTGGCTAAAGTAAAATATGAATGGCTATTATCACTACTAAATTCAAAACTATTTTTAAAATCTATAAATCAAACAACTAAAACTAAAAGTGTGCTACTTATAATTATTTATAAGCTTGCATGTGGTTATAAATATGAAGATGTGGATAGTGTGGCTTTCCTTCTCTTTTCTTTTAGCATAGTTTTGAATAGGATTTGGCAAAGTGTATTGTTCATTTAAAAGAACACAACACTTGCCTAACTCCATTCCTATCCTCCCTATGTTATTACCTAAGAAGGACACCCACACTTTTACATATAAATTGCATAAATAAAATAAACAAACAAATACAAACTTTTTGCATCTTTCTTTATCTGTTCATTTATTTTTTATATGTGTTTGTATTTAAGGAAAGTGGTATATTAGTCTGGACAACCCCCAGGTTGCAAGGCTTTAAGTAGCCTTAAGTAGATCTTGTACCTTACACCCCTGGTGCTAACAATGGCACCTTATGCCTTTCATACATACATATGTGTTTGTGAATAATGGATAAAAGAAACCCCTCTTTTCTACTTAATGAAAATCATGCATCATAAAGCATCCCAATTTTCTTAAGTAACATTTCTTAGCATTCATTATAAAGTGTGCTAAACATTCTCATTTGTATATATAAATATGCTTAAGATTTATCCATATGCATGTTACACATGTTGGGAAAGAAATGAAGTGATGTGTATTTTGTGATTTTATTTCACTTTACTTAATCTTAAAATGCCTTTCTTTTTAAATAGGTTTGTTTAGGGAAAATCTAAACTTAGGATTAATTAAAACACATAATAAAATATTCACTAAACAAAATTAAACATGAATCTACTTTAGAAATTACTTAGGTTAAGGAAGGAAAGAGAAGTTCTCTTCTCTTTTCTCTCTCTTTACAACACTTAGTAATTTATTATAGAATTCATTCAAACCTAAACAATGCATCAAATAAAATTAACCTAAAATAACTAAACAATTTAAATGAAACTACCCTCTAAGTTGAACATCTTCATACTTAGAAAATCTAAGCCTTAAGTCCATAGCTAAGCATACCACACAAACCTTTTAAAGCACACACATTAGGCTAAGTCATCACTTCTAGCTTTAGGTTAGGGCGGTGAATGGTTTAATGTTTGCTTTTATTTTGTGATATATGTTTTAGTTTGGGTGTTAGGGTGAATGAATGGTAGAATGATTTAGTCTAATCTTTATTTTCTGTAGGGGATTGTGCTTAAGGGGTGTTGTAATAAAAATATATATGCTTTTGCTGTGCAGGTGCTTATACCCCTAAGCATAATACAAAAGGCCAAGCAGACTTGGTTACCCATGTGTGGGGTGCTAAGTCCAATATACATGCTTGGGATTTGTATGATTTGTTTAGCTAATCTCTATTTTGCAGATGTTAGTTAGATTTACTTTTTCTTTTCATGTAATTTTTACAAATTAGGATTTTAGAATGATTGTTATGGGAGATTAGGATGAGCATTGGTCATAAGATCTCATCTTATGTACCATGTGAATCCTTTGGAGCATCCACATTCTAACCATCCAAAAGAAAGAACCAAAAGAAGAAAGAAAAAAGAAGAAAAGAAGAATGAAAACCCCCATAACATGAATTCCTTTTTGTAATTCACTTGTAATCCAAGTTGTATAAGGGTAGAACTTAACTACCCAATTTGTTTTCGGTTTGTGCGGTGTTGCCCGACCACACTTGGTCTTTTATTCTTTTGAGCTAGCTTTACAAAATCTATGATGTTTGTTTAGCTTGTGCATTAAGATGGCATTCTTTTCCTAGTTTCTTCCTTGCTTGATGTATGGCCTGGATGACGATTAGGCTCTTAGGGAAAAATAAATCTTCTATCAAATTAATCAACTCAAAATGAAAAACAAACAACTCATATCCTCATAGATTAGGCTAAAAATCAAGATGAAAGAATTACCAACTTATGGATGAGTATTTTTTTTCTAACATCATGCATAAATGTATATTATTTTCACTCTTGATTAGAGGGCTTCCACCTTTGCTAGAGAACTTGGCTTGACTTGTGAAAGTCATGGTGGAAATACACCTCCCCCTGCTCGCTGATTTTGGCCCATAATCTTATTTCTCATGCATTAGGCATATGAATCCTATAGCGTGAGTCAAATGATTGTCCAAAAATAAAAATAAAATGTAATACAATTTGCATTAGATTTAAGTCATTTGTCAGGCCCTTACATGATCTAGTCTCTTAGGGAGTGAGTTTAAGGACTTAGTCTCTTTCTAAATAAATAACAACCCTAGCTATCTTGCATGAAGCATATGACTTGCCTACATGTATTTAAAATCATAGATGGAGTTAGTTGGTCACCACCCCTAGGCAGTTGTAAGTCCAGCAGTCAGGTGGTTTATCCTCTCTTGTGGAGGTAAACTAAATACCCATTTTTCACCTTAGATTTAGGTCATGCTTTTGGCCCTCGCCAAAGCTCCTTAGATTCAGGTTCTGAGATTGCTTCTGCCCTTTATGGGCCCTAAGCATAAATCCTCACTTCTTAGGAATTTCCATAATCTTATGTTGTGGAATCATAAGTCCTAAATTTCTAATAAAAAATTTAACTCAAATAAATTAAATCAATTTCAAAAAAGTAAAGCCCAACCGGATAGTTTGAGATGCTTACTAGGCTTCCTAATATCGTAAGCATCTCGTACTTATTTCATTTGGCTTCAATAAGAACTTCCTCCTCTTGATCGATCCCACTTGATTTTTCAAAAATAAACCAATTGATTGATAGTCATAACCTATTGAAATCTTTGGAGACAATGATCATTTACCTTAATCGAGAGTATTCCTAAGAAATTTTATTCCTTACGATGTAATTAACTATGGGGGCTTGCCCCTGTAGGGAACTTAATGAACCCGATTTAAAATAAACTCTGCTTTACTTTTCCATGCAAAGTAGGGGAAGAATCTTTAGTATATCATCCCACAGACCCATGAGACCTTAGGAGTCCTTATTTAGGTGATTAGGTCCATTGTGAGGTGGTGACTTCTATCTTTGAGATAGTACACCTTTCTTCAATGTCGTACCTAATCACCCTAATAAGTACACTTGCGATTCTATGTGGTGTCCATCTAAAGAAAGAAGAAATCATCATCATATTGAATTTTTCCTCTTATTCTTTCCTTTCTTTCTTTTGTCTTCATCTTTCTTTCTAAGTGTGATGAAGATAAGAAGAGAGAACCAAAGAAGGAAGAATGGAGGATATTGATTGATGATGGTGATCGCATTCTCAATAAATAAAATAAATTTTCACCCACATGATACTAACTTCTTCTTCCTTTTGACTAGTTGAGGCTTTCTTGGGTTAATAAAGTACTAGATCCTCTTCATCATCCTAATTATCACTATTAAGGTGGAAAATTACATTGGGTTACTTTGATTCAATGGTATTTTTACCCTTTGAATTATCCCATTCTACATTAGTTTTGTAGGTGGTGCAACTTGCTTTGGGAATTGACTTCCTCTACTTTTTTTAAGCATGAAGTACTTGGCATCATCATAGATCTTGATCTAATGTATCAAGGATAGATTCATGTCACCATCAATTCGATGTTCTTTACCCTTTTAAATATATTTTATATATTGATGGAGAGTTAAAGGTATATGCCATATTCATTTATCTACGGCCCAAGAACCACTTCGTAAGGAACTCTAGCTTCAATCATGTGGAATTTAACTTTTGTATATAGTTTTTTGAAGTGTATCCTTGTTCATTAAATCTTTATAGGAATATTGTACTTTTATCCATGTAGTGGTCATCTAAAGCTAGTAGTCAAAGTGTTTTAACTATTAAGAGATTGATTGAGTCTGGATTGATTAATATCATTTTATGCTGATAAAGTTGCTTTCAGTTATGACATAAAGGTGCCAATTATGTTTAGTAATCGCTAACAATAGGCCATCCTCACTAAATATGATAGTTGCTCATTTCTAAGAGTTTAAGTCCGCTTTCATCTTTTCTTCAATGAAAAAATGCTTCATATTATCTTGAACTTTGCAAGTCTTTGATTAATATCTCATGCATAGGTTTAGAATACATGAGAGCATCATAAATACTTAATAAAATAGAGAGCTTGCATAAATGTGCCAGAACATTATAATCTACTCTTGTTTTGGTAGACTTTTGAGGTTTAGTCGGTGATGGGGGTAAGACATTTTCATTAATTTGAATTTCTTTGCCTTTATCACTGAATTTCCATTGTGGAGGTGGAGAAATTTAGTTTTCACACCTTAATTAGACTTAAGTTACTTCTTCTATCTGATCTTTTTTATTAGAAGAAGTCTCTGAATTTTGTGTCTCTTCAAAATTTTTTAAGTTTTCAGCACTCTTAGAATTATTCCCTAATCTAGGACATAATTTTTTTGAGCCTGACTTGACCTTCCATTTAGTAAACTTTTCTCTAGAAAAGCATAAATCTTCCTTAGAGTTAGTTGAAGTTATGATTACATAACATGCTTCTCTTTGAAGATTAGAATTTTCATGCATGTTTAGGACTCGATACATTTCTTTTGAAATCTCTTCTTTAGGATTTTTCCTGTCAAGTTATAAATGGGCCATGAATATTTTTAGCTTAACTGGCCTTCAAGGAGGTTGCTCATACTCCCCTAAATAGTCAATCATTTTTTGTGTAGAACTTTGGTTTGTCTACTTTTTTATATTATATAAAAATTTCCTTATATTAGGGAAGACCTTTCTTGGATCTATTTTATGTTCTAAGGAATTCTTTCAGCAGATGCCTTCTATAACTTAAAGAATGTTGATCATCCATTTGGTATTTTTTGAGATGAAGGTCTCCCAACCATCTTCTTGTTCTTCTAATGTTTGTAGAGCTTTGCCTTTATCATCATTTATATTATGGGTTCTAGTTGGCTCAGTAATTTTTCCTGTTGCATTCTAGATTGGGTGTGTTGTAATAACTTTTACCTTTTTCTTAAGATGTACTAGTACAATGTTTGATAAGGTGAGTTCTTCATTTTGATAGCTATTTTTTACCCAATCTTTGAAGACAAGATAATCTTCAATTGGATGACTTATAAGCCTATGAATTGGACAATAATTGAGATCATTAACTTTATCTACTTGGTCTAGCCAATGTGGCTTTGGAAATTGTAATCTCAATTTTAGGGCGTGTCTAAAGATCTTAGCAGTACATTCTCATTTGAACGAGTACTGCTTAGTCATCTTCTATTGGATGGTTGACCCCTTTTCTGATCCTCTATTGGCTTTGCTACTGGTTCTAAGATTGCTGCTGGTAGTGAGGTTGTCACACCTTCTTTTCCCATTATATCAACCATCAATGTGAATGTTCTATTCACATCATTCTTCTTCATATCATGGGAGTTTGGCACTAAAGCCTTTTAACTTGGGGAGCCTTTCTAACTTGGCTACTCAATCCAATAATTTTTTGAATGTATTAATCGTAGCCATAACTAAATATGGGGCCATTTGATCATTGATGTTCTCCATGAGAAGTTGTACTGCGTTCTTTTCTATGAGCTGTTGATCACATTTCATACTTAGAATTCACCATCTCGTGATATATTTAGTAACACCCTTGTTCTTCCATCTCTTTTCTAGCTATGACACCTACTTAAGAGTTGATATAGGTGCACCCATTTATTATCAATGTCGGTTAGCTCTTTAGTTACTTCAAATTTTACTTAAGCTTCACCTTTGTGTCCTTGATTATTTAGGTTCTCCTAATGTCCTTCCTCATTTTGTTGTTTGAGTGCCACATTCCTATTTTATATATGTGTATCGACCATGCAAAAAACATTGACTTCTGTACAATCAATGTCTTCATTATTCTAGAAGTCTATAATTGATTGCTCTTCATTGAATGAGAAATCTTCATCATCCTAGAAGAGTTCATTATTTGCCTCATTATTAGCTAGTTGATTTTTTTTATCATGGTTTCTAGTTGATAATAAGAGATTCAGTTCCTTTATCATCTTGTGGGGTTGGCTCATATTGAGATATTTCGTCCTTGATGACTTAGGATTATTTAGATACACAAATTGATCGGGACCTTCAAGTGGTGGATCTCTTGGAATGTATCCTACATGTCACACCTTGGTATTCATCGGATGAATTATATTATTTTTTTTCATGGTGGCTGTTGAGACCTTCCAACAATTGGCCACTTAGTATTTTTGTTTCTAAGCGCTCATTATTGTTGTTCACCGAATATAATACATGTAGACTTTGAGTCTTTCTATACACTGGCATTATATTTTTCAATATTCCCACCTCTCTTAGAGTAAGAATTTATTAAGTTGGCGACCTAGCTTACCAACTACTTAATTTTTTCTGTTGAAGTTTTTTTGTTTTTAATAGCCTTCAAAATTATATAGATTTTGGAGGAGATTGTGTCCTCCTTTCATGGTTGATTCTGTAACATGGGATGTATATATTCATCACAGAAAGTCTTCATTATATCTCCTCTAAAGTTATTTATCTTGACCCATCAGAGTGGATTAAAATTAGTATTAGTGGGTGTTTTTGCTTCCACTAGTGGGTCATACTACTGTTCAGAATGAATAGGCAATCTGGCAACTCTGCGACTAGCATTATACTCTCTTCAAGCTCTCCTAGATATTTTTGTTCCTGAAGAAGATGCTTCATGGTCATTAATGTTACTTAGATGGGGTGAATTGGGTTTTAAAAATAAATTTCAAAAAATTTTAATTTTGTCTTTTATAGAAGACTTAAATATTTAATAATAATGCTTTAGTGAAATAAAGTAATAGAAAAAGCAATAATAGGAAAGTAAAGTGCAAAAAAGTGAAAGAAGAGAACACATAGATTTTACGTGGTTTGACCAAATACCAAAAACTAGCCTACGTACATGCCTAGCCACCCAGGCTAGGAATTCACTAAACCAAAGTTGAGATTATAACAAATCTCTCATACTCTCATTCAAGGGCAAGTATAACCCAACAAGCACTCTCCTTAATGAGAAAGTACATCCCAACATGTACTTTCTTTAACCAACAAGTACAGCCCAATAAGAAATCAAGACAAGGAAAAGAGAATGATACAAGTATAACTCTCAATTTTAAAATGTTTTTGCACTCAAAACCAAATCTATACTAACAATAAGATAATTGAATATTAATAGAAAAGATAGGTCACTTTAATTTTAAATGAAATTAAAACACGATCTTTAATCAAATGTTTAATGCAATTAAGTAACTTAATGTCGCTTGAATGATCTTTAAAAATTTTGAAATGATTTTCTTGAATGACTTTAAAATTTAAACTAAAATTTAATCACAATTTGAATTCTTTTTCACATAAGCTAACTTTTATTCAAATGATAAATGTATTTGCAATTGGAATAACTCAACAATCACTTGAATAAGAATTTTAATTATATCACATGAAAGTTATCACATAACATATGCATAATCTAATTGAATACAAGTAATCAATAAGCACAAAATAATTTATGCAAGATGTGGTGTGGTCGGCCAAATAGAGAAAGAGATGAAATAAGATGTCAAGCATAATCAAATTTAACCAACCTATATGAAAGTTTAAGCCAAAAGGATAAACAATGGATATTCAAATCATTAAGCACTTAGGAAATTAAAACCTTTAAAAGGGACTTCAGGCAAACAACAAACAAAGGGAATATTCAATTATTAAGCACAAAATAAATTGATTTCCTTATGTTAATTTTAGGCCAAACAAGAAATAAAAAGATTATCAAGTAGTTAAGTCCACACAAATTGATATCTTCTTATGTTTGTTCTTGACCAAAAAAATCAAAAGAATGAATGAACACAAGAAAATTTACATAACCTTGTGAACTTCAAAGCCAAGAAGAAATAAATAAAGTTTAAAAACTAAGCAGCTTAGAAAATCAACAACAAGGAATTGATGTTTCTGGCCAACAGAGAAAACACACAAAACATTCACTTTTTCCAATAAATCTTCAAGCCAAATAAATTTCCAAGGGAAAGAGAAGAATGATGAGGAATGCTTGCACTTGAATCACCAAAAATCTCCAAAAATTGCTTTAGCATGGATTAGCAAAGGATGAGCAAGAGAGCAAGAAAAAGTTTTTGCTTTTTTGGAACCATTTTAAAGTTGAAACAAGGACCTTAAATAGATGAGGGAGAATTCTAGGGTCAGGAAAAAACTGATCTAATGAGAGAAAAATTAATTTGGCATCAATTTGAATTTCAAATTCAAAGGAGAAGGGATCGACCAAAGAGATCTTCCATAGGCTCCTTTACAAATTTGCTTAAACCCTATAAGGAATGTTTTCTATGTGATTCATCATTAAGGATAGAGGAATTCTCATAGAAAATTCAGCCAAGAAGATTTAAATAAGATGGAGGGAGTTTTGAATAAAATAAAACCATGGAAAATCCATTCAAGGATTTCGGCTAAAAGGGGTTTCCTAAAATAAGAAATTCTAGAAATAATGCATGAATCAATTTAGATCAATGCTGATTGTATTCTATACTTATTTAATGTTTAAATAATATATAAATTTATTGAAATTAAAGCATAGTGGCCTTCCTTAAATTTTCTAAAAAAAGGGTCAAATTGAAAAAGAAGAAAAAACAATTGTTTTGAAAAAGAAAGCAAATTTTAATTTAAATTTAAAATACCTTGAAATAAATTAGTTAGGCTCTAAATAATCATAATTAATCATTCTTAGGACATTCAACTTATTCCATAAAAAAATTTGATTTGATTTAGCGAGTACATGTCTTGCATGAAGAAGTTTGAATTAAAGAATAATTCAAAATAATTCAAATTCAAAATTTCAAATAAATGAATTTTAAAATATGAAAAATGAGAGAAAATAATATGAAAATATTTTAAATGAACTTCACATAATTTATTACATAAAATGTATTAAAAAATTTGGCCAAAATAATGTTAAGATCAAAATGATAATAGGAAAGAGAAGAAAGAATAATAAGAGAAAAACAGGATATTTTTTTGGGATAATTCAATTTTCATGCACTAAAAATTATGAATGGCATGGAAATAATTTAATAAAGTTTAAACATAATTTATCTTTCTTGAACACTCATTTAATGGAAATTATTTCATGCATTTAATTTATACTATCCAAAATGAATAACTTAATGAATAATTGTAATAAAGAAAAATATAAATACTTTTAGAATGATGAATCTAAAATGAATGAATCATTTATTTTAATTTAGTGAGCTTTTCATTTTCCTTAACATAGTAATTCCTAGAAAAATTCTCACTCAGTCCATGTCGACTAGCTTTAGTAATTTAATATAACTGAAGAACTATGAGCTGAAGAATTTTTCCTACACTAGAATTTAACTTGATTAGTAGAATTTGAACATGTGTTTATTATCATCAAAATAAATATTATATGAGATGGGGCACATAAAGTCAATAATTACTACCTAGAGTAAAAGTAGCTTCTTGGGGGATAGTAAGCTCCCATGATACACTGCTAAGTGATTAATAATGATGGACTTCAGTTTGGGCTTGATAGCCACCTTATCCTTAGCAAACATTATCAAAATTTCCTTCAACAACCTATGAAAGACAAAACTACTCTTTGAGGTTAAGGCTTTAGGCTTGGGCTCATTCGGAATGACCACATTCAACCTCCGCCTTTTATTGAATATATTTGGCATTCTAGTGCCCATCATGATAGGCTCACTTATAGGTTTAGCAGGTAGAAACTAGACAACTTCAGAAATCATTCTAAACTGGAGAGCAACTCTGGCAAAACTAGTGTTGATCAGAGCCCAAGGTAATCTAAGAGTGGACCTCTCTCTTATCTTGATAGTCATCATGTTTATGAAATTTGTCAATGGAAGGTTTCAAACTTGGCCGTAGATCTAAACTTTTAAAAGAATATAACCCGATATTTAAGTCTATGACAAGACCATATATTTTAATTTTTTTAACCAGAGATGAAGAGAAAAGTAATCCGCAATGGAGCCACTAGAAATCTTATCGTTCCAAAAAAAAAAACACCTTTGAGGAAGCTCTCCGCCATCTTTATTGAGATGTGTAGGAGTATGATCTTTATGAGGCAGATTGATATATATTCAACTAGATTTCTCCTAACATTATTTTAGGGTTTATTTAGATATGGGTTCTACTTCCTATGAACATAAGCATTCATACTTAATTAACCCTCTTATCATAATGAGACAGAACTCTTGATTAAGGTTAGAAATAAACATATATTTTTGATACAAATCAGTGTTTAGTGGTGAGTGTGGTATGACATAAATTACTATCTAAGGGAAATAAGAGAATAGTCTCGATCAATATTCCATGGTTCTTTCATCCTGAGACTACGTTATTTTAGTCTACATTATTTTAGTCTAATTAATAGCCATGGGTTGCTTCATCACAGAGAGCCTGAGTAGACCAGAGTTTTAGTGTAGGGATGTTCACATAGTGAATGTATAGATTGGACTTACATCCCTTACAATGGCAATAGGGTACTCGCATGGAGAACAAATAGATTGGACTTACTTTCCTTTCCAATGCTAGGAGGGGGTTTGCATGGTGAGTAGATAGATTGGACTTTCATCCCTTAGAAATGCCAAGTTTAGGGTCATTCGCATGATAAATAGATAGATTGTACTTACATCCATTTGGAATGCCATGTTTATAGGGTCGTTTGCATGGTAAATAGATATATTAGACTTACATCTCTTTGGAATGCCAATAAGATGTGTGTTATGCTTACATTGCAAGCATGTGTCAGACTTACATCAATTAGAAATCCATTCGATTGGACTTAAATCTCTTTAGAATGTCATCAAAGTGTTCACATGGTGAACAAATAGATTAGTCAGCCTTATATCCATTGGAATGCAAGTAGGGTGTTCGCATGGTGAATAAATAGATTAATAAGATTAATAGGTTATTTTTGTGGTAATTATTAATTTATGGTTATGAGGGTCAACACCTCAGTACTGAAAATATAGCCATCGTGCCCTGACGCTAGTAAAATTGTGCCCTGGCATTGAGTAATTAGCACTGTAACACTATAAGGTGAGCATTTGTGTCTTAAAAACCCGAGGGGTCAGTGCCTCAATGCTATAAGACTAGCATTATAGTGCTTAAGATAGCATGAGATTGAAATAATTTCATCTGGCTAACTTATTTAATGACACCATAGCACTATATTCGACACTTTAACACTATCAATTGAGTGCCTAAGGTTTTAACTTCTTGAGAGCTCAACGCCTTGGCACTATTTTGTTAGTGCTTAAAATTTAATACTTTTAGGAAAACTAAAAATTTTGGTAGCATAAAGCCTTAGCAATACTAGCTTTCATGAATTTTTTTAAAGCATTAGCACCATTTTCCCTTGTCTCGGATCCAAGATCCATGGAAGGAAGATTTTGTTTCACACTAAAACTAAGTTTGACCATGGAATAGACTCCAAAATTGGTTTCTTCATTTTGTAATAGAAGAGGGTACCATTGTGGGCTACAAGAAGGACATTAACTTGAGAGCTTAGCACTACAATACCATATAATAGGCACCTTGGTGTTACTGGGTAGAGCATTAAAGATTTCATTCCCTAGAACTCAACACCTCAACGCTGGGACTTAGCACCATGATGTCGTGAAGTGGGAACTCTATATGTTAAATTAGATTCTTGCAGAATTTGATAATTTTTATAAAAATCTAGCAGCATAATATAATAGCAGTGCTAGAATTTATAGTATTTTAGTACAAGGAGCACTCTACTCCTTTATTTTAGATCCAAGATCGATGGAGGGAGGATTTTTCATCTTGAGCCAGAACCAAGAACAACGGTGGAGGTCTTCAAATTTCAAGATTCTAGAATTTTGGGTCTTGAGAGCATTCCTTTTTACAACATATCTAAGATCAATGGAGATAAACCTCTTTAATTCTCACTAGATCTAAGATCGATGGTGGAAATCTTTTAAATTTTATTTCTCAAGAGAAAATTTTTTAAAAAGAGAATTTATAAAAAAATTTTACCTAGAGTTACGGTTGTAGGCTTTGATCTTGTCATGTGCATGAGGAGAATGCTCTCATGTAGCAGTGAAAAGCATGCTATTGAGAGTGCAGAAGACCGGGAGCAAGAATGGATCACATGGGATAAAGGCTGAGTGAGGGAAAATAAAGAAGAAGATGGTAGGAGTAATTCTTGCCTTTTATAGCAGTTTTAGGAAATTGTTTCACCTTTGGGGCAATTGTTTGCCCCATAATTGTTCTCCATGCTCCCCTTAGGTGGTTATCGATATTGGGTTGGGAAATATTAGTTTTCTTACTTTTAAAATTGAAAGCCATCATGACAGCGCCTAGGCATTAGGATCATAGTGCCACGACACTATATTATTTAAGTAGGCAATTGTTGGGGATGGTTTGAGTTTCTAGATTCTGTATGGTGGTGATAGTGCCTAGGCACTGTGATTGTAGCTTCATAATGCCCCAAGTAAAGATGTTTAATTTATTTCATTTTTTAGATATAAATAGTATTGATTCTGATCAATCAATCTCATTTGATTTTGAATTTTGACCTAATTGACCATAATTGGACATAATATATCAAAATGGGTTCGTTTGGGTTAAATGGCTAATTTAATCAAATTAAACTCAAGGATTGATTGGATTATGTTTAATTATGATTTCCAAATAATTTTGAACATTCAATTTGAATTATTTTTAGTTTCATTTTGCTTTAGATTCAAAAAGGTCCAATTAGGCCCATTTAGATTACGTGATCTAATTAACTCATTTAAGACATTATTGAATTTAGACTTATTCATATTTATATTTAAACATGTTCATTTGATGATTTTGAACCTTCAGAATGATTTAATTTTATCAAATTTTAGTGAGTTCACTTTTTACTTGGTGGGACCCACATGAGTCAACTTTATGTCAAATGGTTGACCATCTTTGACCTTCATTTGAATTTAGTTTTAAATCCATTCATGTTCATGTACTAACTTCATGCTTTTTATTTGATTTTATTTTAAGATGTTTTGATTTTATCTGAATTTCTTTGGGTTTAGGTTATTCTGAGCTTAGGATGGTTCATAACTCAATTGGATTGACCACCTCAATTACCTTATTCAAAACTCAATTCAATTTAGATTTCAATTACAATGTGTTTAATTTA
This sequence comes from Cymbidium sinense, assembly GCA_021442155.1. NCBI lineage: Eukaryota > Viridiplantae > Streptophyta > Magnoliopsida > Asparagales > Orchidaceae > Cymbidium > Cymbidium sinense. The sequence goes on from CM038226.1 coordinate 48,142,232, forward strand.
GATGTTCATTAAATTTTATCAAATTTTTGGATTGCTTTGAATTCCCCTAATCTAATTTAATTGGGTTAGGTCAACTCCTAAAGGAGGTTACTTTACGACGTTTGGCTTTTAGGTTTGATTTTGAATTTAGATTTGTTGTTTAATTTTAATTTATTTTATACACCTAGTCACTAAGTGTAGTATCTTAAATATTTAATTAGAAAATTCCTAATCTAAGATTAAGTACCTTAATTACTAATGACTAGAGATGATGCTAACCTCATCTAAAATGAGATCAACACCAGCCTTTTAAAATACCTTTTCGACTAGAGTTGTGATGCTACTTTGGCAGCGCTTAGGTGTTAGCCAACTAGTCAAACCACTTTACATCATTTTTTTACTAGAGTATTATAGCGTTGTATCACTGCTTATGCACCGCCTAGGCACTAGGCCAATATGTAATATTTATATGTATATAATTCCATTTTAAGAGAAAAGAACATTTGTAGGCTTGATTGTATGAGAATTATGAAAGCTCAAAAGAAGAAAAAGAGCTTAGCTCTTAATCCAATTCTTAAGCCTCCAAGAATATAATCTTTTTTTAAAGGATCTTCAACTCCTAATCCTTTGCAACAAGCACAAAACTTGTTACTAATAATCTTTAAACATATATATTGGGTTGCCTCCAAATAAACACTTAGTTTAACATCCTCAACTCGACATAGATTTACTAGTTTTTAAGGTCTTCAATTAAATTAATGGACTTTTTAAATTGAGTCCAATTTTCTCCATAGTATGGCTTAAGTCGTTGACCATTCACTTTAAAAATTTTGTTCAATTATGGATCTTGAATATCTACATTACCATGTGCATAAACTCTAACAACTAAGAAAGGCCTAATTATCTTGATCTTAGTTTTCTTAGAAAATTCAATATTGAATTAAATAATAATACTTATTATTTATGATTAAAATATTTTTTAATAATCTTCCTATTGTGCCATTTTCTAATTTATTTTTTTATATATCTTGAATTTACATTTGCACTCAATCTTATATTTTCCAACTCATTTAGATCTATGGGTCACTTTTCTGCACTTGTTTTGATATCAAAATTTAATTTTTTAATTACCCAAAATGCTTTGTGCTCCAACTTTAATGGTAAGTGATAAGCCTTCCCCAATACTAGTTTATACAGAGACATTTCAATATGGGTTTTGTATGTTGTCATGTAGATCCATAATCCATTATCTAATTTTATTGTCCGATCTATTCAAGTAAGCCTACATTTTTTTCTAAATCCTCTTTATCTCCTTATTTGAAATATAAACTTAGCCACTAGTCTAGGGATAATAGATAGTAGCTATTCTATGTTGTACTCCATATTTTTTTTAAAATTTATTTTACATATTTATTATAGAAATAGGTACCTTCATCATTAATAATGATTCTAGGTGTTCCAAACCTTATAATAATATTTTTATTTATACATTTAATAGTTACCCTAGAATCATTTTTCAATGTAGCTACTACATCTATCCATTTGGAAACATAATCAACACCTACCTAGATAAATTCATTCCCATATAAAAAAATAAGTGGTCTAATAAAATCTATTCCTCACACATCAAAGAAATATTTAGGGTCATTTCTTGATGCATAGAGATATTTTCTATTCTTTGGCATTTATCATAATTTTTAACATATTCATGTACATCTATAAATAATGTTGGCCAATAAAATTAACTTTATAATATTTTAGAAGATATTTATTACCTCCAAAATGTCCTCCATATTTAAAATCATAACATGATCTTAATTTCTAAAATTTTATTTTCAAGTATGCATATCCCTAGAATCTGATCTGGACATTTCTTTGGCATTTATCATAATTTCTAAAATTTTATTGTTCATCCCAATAATAGAATTTTACATCATATAAAAATATTCTCTTTTGATTATAATTTATTTTGTAACATATAATTTCCTTCACTAGATAATTCAGAAAATCTGAATATCATAGAATAACTTTATGCTTAAATGCAAAAAAAAAATTCAGCTAGGAATTCTTTCCTAACATCTCCCCTAACTTTAAATTCTTTCTTAGCTGTTAATCTTGGAAAGTGATCAACTACTTAATTTTTAGAACCATTTTCATCTTTAATTTCTAGATCAAACACTTGCAATAGTAATACTCATCTAATTAATCTAGGTTTAGCTCTTTTTCTTTTCTAATAGATATTTAATTATTGCATGATCAATATATACTATAAATTTTTATTCCAATTAGATAAGATCTAAATTTATCAAAGGCAGAGACAACAGCTAGTAATTCTTTTACAATTCTTGAATAGTTTAATTGATTTTCAATTAGATCTAGTTTTACTAGCATAGTATATCACATGAAAAATTTTATCATGTTTTTGGACTAAGACTACACCTATTGCAAAATCACTTGCATCACTCATCACTTAAAAAGGAAGGATCCAATCAAGTTTTATAATAATCTGAGTTGAACTTAATTTGACTTTTAATATATCAAAAGCTTCTTGACATTTCTTGGAAAAAAAGAAGGGCGTATCATTCTTTAATAATTTCCACAATGGTTTTGATATTTTAAAAAATCTTTGATAATTCTCCTATAAAATTTAGCATGTCCCAGAAAACTTCTTACTCCTTAAACATTAGTTAGTGGTGGAAGTTTTTCTATAATTTGCACTTTTCCCTATTCACTTATATTCCCTTTATAAAATTTTATGACTTAATACTATTCCATCTCTAACCATAGAATGACACTTTCCCTAGTTTAGTGCTATGTTTTTCTCTTCACATCTCCTACAAATGATTTCTAAGTTTTTAAAGCAATGTTCAAATGTCAGACCAAAAATAGAAATATCATTCATAAATATTTCAATGCAATTTTTAATTGAATAAAAAAAATATAGCCATCATGCAACTTTGAGATGAAGCAAATGCATTACATAAGTTAGAAGGCATTCTTCTAAATGCAAAGATACCATAAGGACATGTGAATATTATTTTCTCTTGATCCTTAGGTGCTATGGCAATTTGGTTATATCTAAAATATCAATCTAAAAAGTAATAATATGAATAGACTAATAACTTATGTAACATTTGATCAATGAAAGATAAAGAAAAATGATCTTTTCTAGTGGCTTTATTTAGCTTCTTATAATCAATACAAATCCTTCATCTTATGATTGTTCTAGTAGGAATGATTTCATTATTGCATTAGTAACAATAGTCATTCTTTCTTTCTAGACACACAATAGACTGGACTTTCCAATGTACTATCAAATATCAGATATATAATTCCTGCATCCAACCAATTTAAGATTTCCTTTTTCTCACTACTTTTATGATATGATTTAGTTTCCTTTGGCTTTCTATGAATGGTTTACAATTTTCTTCCATTAGAATTCTATTCACACATATTGAAGGACTAAATCCTTTAATATATGCTATTATCCATCCAAATGCTTTTGCATGTCTTTTAAAAATATTAATTTATTTATTTTCTTAATTTTTTTCTAAATCTGTTGAAATGATTATTAGTAATATTGATCCTTCTCTTAGGTGACCATACTTTAAAGGATTTGGTAATGGTTTTAACTCTAATTCTAGGGATTCTATTATAGATAGTTTAACATTCTTTCATTATGTTGACATTTTTAATGGTCCATAAATTTTTTTAAACTGATTGGGTGTACCTCTAAGGAATTGAATGTCTTTATATTCTTCCATTATCATTTTTCATTATTATTCTAAAAACTTATTTATGATATAAGAATCTAAATCTTTTTGTATTTTACTTTCACTTAACCCAATCTTATAATCATCTTCATTTCTATCATCAAGAAATAAAATATTAAACACAATAAATTTAACTTTTTGATCTTTTGCTCTCATTGTTAATTCTCCTTTTTGAACATCTATCATCATTCTTCTAGTATCTAAGAAAGGTATCCCTAAAAAGAGAGGTATTTTCTTATCTTCATCCATATCTAATATTATAAAATCTACAAGGAATATAAATTTATTTACCTTAACTAAATAAACCTCAATTATATGCTTATGATAAGTCAAAGATCTACCTATTAATAGTAGAGCTGCATTTGTAGATTATATTCCTAGTCTTAGTTTCTTGAAAATTGATGAAGGCAATAAATTTATACTAGCTCCCAAATCACATAATGCTTTTCTAAAAATATTATCACATTTAGTGCAAGGACTAGTAAAATTTTCTAGATCTTTAAGTTTTTTAGGTAATTTTCTTTGAATTATTGCACTACATTCTTCGATAAGGGATATAGTTTCATTTTCTCTTAATTTTTTTTCTTTTATTTAGAATGTCTTTTATAAATTTAGCATATGAAGGCATTTATTCTAAAGCTTTAGTGAATGGTATATTTATGAATAATTTCTTAAATACTTCTAAGAATCTATAAAATTGATTATCTATGTTTTCTTTTTGAAGTCTTTGGAGAAAGGGAGGTGTTGGTCTTTCTCTCATTTTTCTAAATGCTTCTCTTTTTGCTTCCTTTATCTTTTCTTTAATTTCTTTATTTTTATTTTCTTCTTTTCCTTTTCCTTTACTTAATGTTTCATTTTTTTTTCATTTTTTTCATTTAGTTTTAATTCTTTTAATTTCCTTCCACTTCTTATTTCATTGCTTTATAGTGTTCTTTACATTTATCTTTAGGATTTAGTTCTATGTTACTAGCCACTAGGTAATTTTTCTTGAGGTCTATTTGAAAGGTAATTAGCTAATTGCCCTATTAAAATTCTAAATTTCTAATTGATTCTTCTATGCTTTCTAATTGAGTTCACATTTGTTTCATTAATTCTTCTAAAGTAGGTTTCTTATTCTTAGTATGATTTTGTGGAGGATATCCTGATGGAATGATAGGTCTAAAGTTACAATTTTGAGGGTTATAACTACTATTGTTCTAACTTCTCATATTTCTATTTTGATTAAAGTTTGCATTATTATTCTTGAAAAAGTATGGGTGAGTCTTCCAACCTTGATTGAATGTATTTGAATAAGGATCATTTGCTTTATTTAAGCTATAGTTAATCATTTCCAATCCTCGATTAGTTTGATCTTACAATACATGAATTTCATCAATTTATCTAACTTGATTCATATTATTAATATTTTGATTAGTTTTATAAACTATCTAAATTCTTAAATAGGAAAGCTACTTGAAGGTCAATATTTTTATCATATCATTATTATTAACACTGGCTATTTTCTTAGGATTTAATCTATCAGACGGCCAATAAAAATTATTAGTTGGCATTTTTTATATTAAAAAATAAGCTTCCTCAAAAGGTGTTGACATAGAGCTACCTCCTCTTGGTGCAACTATGATAGTTGTTAGAGATCCTACTAAACTATTTTAAAATGATTGAATGATAAGCCAATCAAGTAATTAATAATGAGGACATTACTTTAATAATTCTTTATACTTCTCTGAAGCCTCATATATAGATTCATTATCTAATTGTATAAATGACGTAATATCATTTCTTACCTCATATGGTGAAAAATGCTTTGCTAGAAAATTTTGAGGCTTGCAACTCGATAGCTCTGAGGGGTTTTCTAATTCATTCCAAATTGTTATAGATCCTTGAGGTAGTTAATTTAGCCACATCTTAGCCTTATCTCTAGGTGAAAAATGGAATAATCTTAATCTTATAGCATCATCACTTAACCCATTGTACTTAAATGTCACACAAATTTCTAAGAAATTGGTAATATGCATATTAGGATCTTAAATAGGTGAACCTCTCGACTAAGAGTTTTGCATCATTTGAATTATAGATGGTTTTAGTTGAAAATTATTGGCTTGAATAGTTGGCTTGGCTATACTTAGATGTATTTTATCTACTATTGGCGTAGAATAATCCCTAAGAGATTTATATGGATCTTCTACTAGTTGATTGCCCATTGACAGTTTTCTCAGTTTATCTCTCTTTTCTTTTCTAAGCTTTCAACAAAGTCATTCAATTTCTAAGTTCAATGGCACTATTTCTATAGTTTTATCTCTATGCATGTAAAGTTTAGAAATTACAAATTTGGTTTAAAACTAAAACAATAATACACTAAAAAAGTGCAATGAATGTATATAAAAGATATTTCACACTTAATACCTAACACAAATACACATAACAAAAAATTTTAATTAAAATAGCTCAACAAAACTAATATTAACTTAATACAAATTACTATTTTACTATCTAATCCCCAACAACGATAAAAAATTGACTAATATATTTCACTCTATATGCAAGTGCATGTGTCGAATCCAGTAATATATAATGAATAGAGTATCGTTCCCATGAGGATTAGAGCAAAATTTGATATTAATTTATATTGAGTTAAGTATTAATATCTTAAAACTTGATTTTTATTCAACAAAATGTAAAGTGCTTACTTAAAATATCTATCTATTATTTTGCAATATATTAAAAGAACTAATTTTTATATTTATATATTTTTATAGAAGATATATGTATTTTTCTTAAATTTAAAAGTAGTACTATGAATTCATAAAAGTTTTAGATTATATATTATATTAAACTAAGTAGTAGAATTAATTTTAAGCTTGTAGGATTAACCAAGAGTAAAAGTGTTATACCCTCTATGTCTAGACAAGTATTACCAAATCAATCCCTTTACCCAGTTTTCTCCTTACTGCCAAGTGAATTTTGATTACGTGCATTGCTCATATTTCCCTTAAAATGATTGTGAATCCTAAAATAATCATATGTTTAATGGCTATTTGGCACTTCTATTACCTAGCACATTAATGATTATTTAGTACATTCATTTGCCTTTTTTATAACTGTTCTTTTAGGACATCATTGATATCTCTAGATCACACATGATTTTAACTTCGTAATTAGCCATATCACAAGAAAATAAATAATAGAGAAAAGTAAAACACCATATTCCTTAAAAGCATGAATAATTCTATTATATTAATCTACAAAACATAGTCTAATATAATACAAACATCCAAAAAGTTCACATAAATTCAAAGCATTTTATAGATTAATGCTTCATCATAGAGAAGAAGTAAATCTCATTAAACATAATAAAACAAGATGTAGGAGAACCAGAGAAGAAAGAAAAGAGCACAATGAGTAAACAAACTTTTGCAATCCTCTATTGCTTCCTTGTGAAAATATCCAGCATCCCCTGCTGAAAATTCTTAATTGTTGATCTCCTTCTCCAACACTTGCTTAAGAAAAATACTATTCCACACCACCCTCACAACAATCTCACAGCACTTGGAGTGTCAATCTCTAAGTTCTTCACAAAAACCTCATGCACACTTAGACTCACTCCCTCTCTTGTAAAAAATCTAAAAAAAAGTAAGAAAAGAAAACATATTTCCCCTTAGAAATTACCTCTATATATTGCCTAAAATAGTCTTAATACCAATTTCTCCTACACTACTACCAAAACTGCTTTGAAAACTACTCAAAATCATTGTTGAACCATCACCAATCTAATCTATTAGGTCGTAGCACTTTAGTGCTATTGATGTAGCACCATGACGCTGTGCTTGCTACCTTTGCTTCATATTTTTCTTCTTGTATAGCCCTACGATGCTGACCTTGTTATAAAATTATCTTAAATTTAGTCTGATCCAGAGCTGCGATGCAACACTACAAGAAAATGGTATATTAATGGCAGACAAATCTATAATCAATAAAAACCCATCGGTAATTTACATGTTCGATCGATTTTAATCTAACAGTAAAACCCTGGTTGGAAATGATATTTCACATACCAAAAAGTTTTTTAGGAAGAACCAATAGAATGATCGTCTGGAAATGAAGCTGGAAAAGTGCATTGCCAAAAAATTATGACAAGACATTTTTGCATGGAAGTTTCGATGGACTTGTCAGCTGGAAATTTTTGATAGAGGTGGTCCACTGAAAATCAGCTATCAAAGATCTTATTAGAAATTTTCTGATAGTTTTTTGTTTATTGACAAAATTCATTAGAAGTCCGCCGAAAACCTATACAAAAATAATAAAAAATTATACCTTCATTCATCCTCTAATTTTTACACTTGTAAAAGAATCACAAATAGCTAATCTCAAGTATACACTCAACATTAACATAAGACTAACAAGCAACTAATCTCAAACATTTCTTCATAAGTTCTAGTATTTTAAAAAACATTAAAGTGATCTAAAAATTTCAAAATATTTAAATAAAATAATATAAAATATAAAATTTTAAACAAATTATTTACATATGAAAATAGAGTATAAAGAAGGCCTACTTCTCATCAGTCTCCTTATTATCCTGCTCATCCAACTCTTTCTCATCCGTCTCCACCACTAGCTCCTTCCCCTTGTGGCTATCTCTGCGCATCTTCTTCATTCTATCCTCCATTGCAGCCATCTGACCTTCCATCTGTGCTGCCATCCGAGCTTCCATCTCCTCAACCAACGTAATGACCTTCCATTGAATGTTGTCAATCGACTCACTGTTTATTCCAGAGAATGTATAGCATGCATCATATGTTAATCCCTATGAGCACAAGCCATAAATCCATCTCTTCTTCTTCCTCCCAATAGCCTCCCTCCATATATCATATTTTGACTGCTCAAAATGCCCATCAAAACTTCATGCACTAGTAAAGCCCTGACTAGCAACATCCTTCAGCCATATATAGTCATCCTATGAGCAATTAGAATATAAGTTAATTGATTATTAACTCAATTATAATTCAAAAAATTTAACATTAACTTACATATACTCTCTGTGAACAAACATCAACCCATTGTTGGTTAGTCTGATGTTGATGTGTTTTGCTATGCAATTCAGCAACAATAGGTTCTTGACCAAGAACTTCAGCCTAAATATTATATAATAAAATTATTTAATCATGATTATAGGTTCAATTAATAAAACCAAAAAATGACTTACCATCTTCCATCAGTATTCGGTGTGCGGTAATGAACCTCAAATGTGTAGAGAGGTGCCCATACTCTCACAATCAGAAGCGTGATTTTGGTTCACCTACTCCTTATGAATATAATCAGTGGAGGCTTATACTCTATAGAGGTTAGTCCACACATCATTTTCAATCCAAAGAGGTCTTTGCCTAGACTTGCATATTCATGTAAACATATTGCATAGGCGAGTATCCTCTCTAGACTCAAAGTTTCTTCTAATCTTCTAGTTGTACTTTAGCAACCAATTGAAATACTTCTACAATATCAAACAAATTAATGCTAATTAGTAATGCTTCAAAATTAACTAATGCATTTATAATATTTATGAATAGTTTAGCAATACCTCAGACATCCTAAACCACATCTTCTGAACCTCAATTGGGACCTTCTTCCACGTAACATATAGAGCATCATACTTGCTCTTTATTACATCCGTTATTTTATGAATAGCTTTCCTGAATGGATTGAACCTAAAAATTATAATTCAAATTAGAACCATAATATGTTAAAATTAAAACTTTAAAAATATGCTTACATGCCATCCTTTAGCTCAATAAAAATGCATGTAGTTGATGGCTCAGTGGGTGTAGATGTAACAAGTTGATCATAAGGTGTATGTTGAAACTTGGGCTCTGTAAAATATGTGGGTGGATGATATGGGTAGAATGGAGTAATGTTTGAAGGTTTAGAGAATGGTTGGCATGTGTACTGGAACTCCAGAAGTCTAAGGTGATGATATCGAAATAGAGGTCAAGGTAGCGACTATGGTGATAGCTTCAATTATGGGTCGACTCACGACCTCCTTGCACCAGAAAATGCTCATAAATGAATGTCATGGAGAATCATCACCACCACCTAATGTAATCTATAAGTAACAGAAAATAAAATGATTAGATTAATCATAAATAAAGTTACTTAAAGAACTTAACAGGGATAGTATAAAATTATAATGAAAATTATACATTTAATATATAATGATTAGATCAGTCATGTAAAAATTAAGTACAGAATATTAATTGTAGTATGTAGATACAATATATAAAAAAATATTTAAAAGGACAACACGTGAATTGTATACACTTTGCATGTATAGTATGAAAAAGAAGCATGCAAAAACTAAGTACAAAAGTGAATTATAGTATGCTAGTATATGTAGGTACAAAATATAGAAAAAACATGTAAAAGTGGACATGTGCAATATATGAAAAAACAAATATTTCATAGTTAAAGTATGTAAAAAAATAATATGTATCTCTAGACTACTAATTTAAAGGCATATCTATAAAAATAAAATGATCGAGTACCTTTAACACATGTGTAAAGTCTTTTATTTTGATGAATCAGTAGAAGTTGATTTTATAGTACAAATTTCATCATCATCCTCATTATTTTCATCTTCTGACTGAATAACTTTCTCACAGTCAATCTTAGTATTAATCAAGCTCCTAGTTTCTTCTACATCATCAATTGGAATTTCAAAACTTGTCATTTCATCCTCTTGATAAGCAACTTCAATGGTGTTTTCAACTTCCACTCTTACTTTTAACTACCACAACCCATTCCATTTTCTCTCTTTTCCTTTCTGAATATATTAGGTAATACACTTATGTTGCTTGATGTGTAATGATAAATGGGTCATACTTAGCATATTTTCTAGTCAACTTTACTTCAATGATCCCATATGACTTATGCTTTCTTATCCTGCTTTTACGTAGTGAATTAAACTAATCACTTTTGAATAGAATCACATTCATCTCATTTGATCCATGATACTATAATAGCATAACGTCTTGTAGAACTCCAAAGCAGTCTATCTCATTATCTAAATGCATGTTTCCTCGAATAAAAACACTGGGGCTATATATTTTCTTTTCTTCAGACCAAGAACTTCTATGGAATTTATCACCATTAACATCATAAATCCATAATGTATTTACAATTCACTTTAGACCTCAAGCTAGGTCATGAAGGTACTGATTCTCCACTCTATTTCCCCAATTATGAACCTAGTACATTAAGAAGAATATGAAAGTTGTGCAATTAACATAGAAAATATATTAAAGTATTAGTGATGATTGATCCATGTAATATAAACATTACTGAAAATTCATCTTCGACCTTCTTATTAATAGTGGTAGTGTCATCCAAGTTTAATGAGTTCATGAATAACCTAAACTCATTAATTAAATTAACATAATTAAATAAGAGCTATGTCTGATTAAAATTTAAAATGAGATATTATGCCATTGACATGGTTACTTAACAAAAGATTGAATCATAGTAGTTTATCAAAATAGTTGTTGCCTTAAGCTACTTGTTATTCAGACATCACAATGTGCTTCTACCCAATGCTTTTCTAGATGGTTGAAAAATAAATAACATATTTTATGAAGATCTAACATCATTGACATTATCTGAATGTGCATGTGAATCAAAATAGTAGGAGCAGAATTTTGTAGTCTCTTGGGCCAAGTAAGCTTCATATATTGAGCCTTTAGGGTGTGCTTTATTCTTCACAGTTCTTTTCAATTTATTCAAAAATATACTCAAGTTGGGAAATAATTAATCATAAATTAAATGTTAATTGATATTACTCTACTAATAAATAATCTCAAATGGGTACATCCAATGATATTGCATGGGACCTCTCACTCTAACTTCGTATGGTAGATGTATTGGTAGGTGCTCCATAAAGAAAAAAAAGTGGGATCCTGGGGGGGTGAGAGAGAGATTATCTTCTTGAGCTTTTAGATAATGATTGGAATGTTTACTACTAGTTATTTTTTAGCTTCCGCATTTAATCAACTTAAAGATAGTTCCTTAAAGAAGAAACTAAGCTAGATAAGCTAGATTAAAGGATTTATAATTTGCTATGGTAAAGTAGTGACTGAAACTGAAAGTATTAAGCATTATAGAAAAATATAATAGGCATGGCCCTTCATTCCAAATAGCTTTCTCATTCTCGAATCAACACATCTGCTCAAGTTGGATGCATTCCCAAATGGTGACTTCAATAAATGTACCCACTCATATACTATTCTTTGTTATTCTAATGTGAGGTAGTATTTGGGTTTAGGTTTCTACAACGCACCAACTATAGTCTCTCTCAACTCTAACTCTCTTCTACAATAATATTTCTTTTTAAGTCCAACCTGGCCTTAACATCTTTAGTTTTTCCTTTAGCATCCATCACTATGTTAAAAACATTATCGAAAAAACATTTTTCTATATGCATCACATCAATATTATACCATATCATATTAGACTTCTAGTAGGATAGATCTCAAAAAATACTCCTCTTTATTTAATTATGTGTTACACCATAATTTGATATACGATTGTCATATAATTAGGAGAATCAATTATAGTCGAAATAGAACTAACAATATGTCGTCAATTATCCCCAGTCAATCTTAGAGATGGCATAGCTTTCTCAACTCAATTTTTTCTAAATGCATATTTATTTATTCTAAATGGATGATCAATAGGGAGAAACATACAACAACAAACAAACCAAGAATTTTGTTGGCCATTTTGAAGAGTGAATGCCTTTGATAGATCCATGCAGTATAGACAAGCTAATTTTCTAGTAGTTCTCCACCCTGAAAGAATTCCATATGCTTTCAACTGAATGTTTTGCTTTGCAATTATATTATATGTTAGTACACCAAAGTCCAATAAAACTTTTAGCTCATCTATCAATAGTTGCAAGTAGACATCAATCTTTGCCTTAAGGTTATGTGACCCATGAATGATCACAGTTAAGAACATATACGGAGTTATCATGCACATCTCTAGCGGTAAATTATATGGTGTAACTATCACTGATCAACATGAATGAATTGTTTGAGATGGACTAAGTGGCATGCCAAATTGACGTTTTGGATTAGCTGCAAAATCTAGATAAGTACAATTAAAATACTTCCATGCTTCTCAATCTGATGGATGACTCAAGATATATGATGCACTTGCTTTATTGTGATGCTATGTTGAGCTGAATGCATATAAGCATACAGTCTCTATAAATGTGGAGTTAGCGGTAAATAAAATAGACACTTGTGTGGTACATCTTTCTATTTGCATTATTTTCTACTGTGTGACTTGAACCTAAGTACTATGCAAAATTTGCATTCAATATCTTGTGCACTATCTTTATAATATAGCATATAATCTTTGACATAATAGTCAATTTTTTTGAGCTTAGTCCTAACTTTGACACCAACTTCTTTTTTCTATATAGGTCTTTAGAAACTAAGTTTTCCTATGGATTTGTATCTTTTAGCAACCTTGCGAATTAGTTAAATCATTCATGTGGCACATTAAAATCAATTTTAATACATACCATTTTTATGACCATAGATAGCTCAGTGAGGTACGTGCATCCTACACAAAATGGTCGTTGTGCTACCATTAGCAAGTAATAGAACTTCTGAGCTTCTTTATTAGGTGGCTCCTCTTTCATAGTGTACTCTTTGGTAGCAACATTATAAACTATTTCTTCGTAGGTTTTGCTAGAATCATATTTACTTGAAGAACATGCATGACTCGTTGAGGCACGACTTTCAGCATCAAAATGTGGCTCAAACTCACCATGTGAAGTCCAGAATGAATAATTTGGTTAAAAACCTTGTGGCACAAGTCTACTATGACTTCATCTAGCATTATAAAAGCATGATTCTTGTATCTCACACACATATATTGAAGGTTTCCTTCAAAAATATAAAAAGGAAGTTAAGATACCACGTGTATGAAGTTCTTAGCACCACTCAAGAATTCATCAGTTAATCCTTTTTTTCTCATATACAATATATTGTACATCCAAGATTGCTCACAATAAATATCCATAATCTGGGTAAATTGAAAAATATGGGAATTCAATTAGCAATCTATCTCAATTACATAATTAGTATTGATCACATAATAAATGTCTAGTTTCATGTGACGCCCTAAGTGTCCAAGTCATTTACAATGAATTTTTCTACAACTTCTTGGTACTTAGCTGTAGTAACCTATAATCACCAAAGCCATTTTTTTTACAAAACTAAAACCAACACATATTATGAAACTTAAATAAATACATCAAAATTTTGAAATTCATATATTTAATAATTTTTCATATTAAATAACTTGAAGAATAATTAAGCTTAAATTCTTAAATTATATATTTACAAAAAAAATATAAAACTTAACATGTGCAATTAAAAATCTACTCATAAATAGATATTTTAAAATAAATTTTAGCAAATTTAAATAAATTTGGAGAAGATTTAGCCTAAAAACAACAAAATCTCTAAAAATATCAAATCCCTAATTCTCACAAACCAATGGATGAAATCATGAAAAAATTACAATTGAAGGAAGAAATCGAGGCATACCTTTGATTCTATGGAGAAAATAGAAAAAATAGACATATTTTAGATGCAAATCAATGAGGTCTGGCTTCAATTCAGTCACCGACTAAGATAGAGAGAGAGAGAGAGAGAGAGAGAGAGAGAGAGGAGTTCGGGAAAAAAATGGCTTGGGTGAAGCGGGCAGTGGGTTTCGTTGCCCCTGAAACCATTACAACTAATTAATCCATCATATATTTAGTCAAGTTTAAGTGATTCAAGCGTTACATCCTCCACAATCTATAATTCCGTCGAAAATACTTTTGATTAACGGTTCCATCGATAATTTCTAACAAAAATGTTTGTTAGAAATGCCACCAAATATCTATAAATTTTGTGAGCTTGCTGTAAAATTATCCCAAATTTAATCTGACCCCGATGCCACTAATATAATGCTTTTGCACTAGCCTTGCAATACAATTACACCAATATAGGTCATTTTCAACGTCTAGGCATTGGGCTCAAATTTTATCTTTTTATTTTAATTTTTTTGTTACAACACAAAATATACTTAAAATAAATATATCTTAAAATATAAAAATATGGTAAAGGCATTATAATTACATGATTTTTTTTCTAAATTTAACACTTATAGCCCATGCCTCCATCAAGGGAGGTAGCATTGCCTAAATGCCAAGAAAAGCCCAACCTCCTCAGCTTTAATTAAGACTACTATCCGCTTTCTCTAGAGTTCAACTAACAAAAATGAAAGAATCCCCTCAGTCTCCTGAGCTTGAAACAACTGAGAAACACTAATGTCTAATGAACTCGTGGTAGATCTTGGTCTTTTGATCAATCCATAGGGAAATGATATAACAAATTCATCTTAAAGTTTCATCATCGGCCTATTAATGTGTTCTAATTGTCATGGCCACCAAACATTAACTCTGATGAGATAACCACCACAGATCGTAATAAAGTTTTTATGCTTTGGTCTTTTTTGAGTGAAATAAAAGTTTGTTAGGATGAAACCATGTTTAACCCTTGCACTTTTCATTCTTGATTGTTTTGCAAATGATAAACTACTTATTAGGGACTAAGTCACTAAATTTTGGACCCAATTATGGATGGCTCATGGCTATCACAAATAAGGAAGGAGAAGGTCTCTCCACCATCAAGTTCTCGTCATTAGAATCAGCATTCCTAATTTGGTATGACCATTTATTTGATTTAATCCCTTTAAAGTCACAAGATTAATCCGAGCAGGTTGATATTTGATCAGACAACCGAGATTAATCTCACGTCTAGCTACCATCCATGTAGAAGCTATTTCAAACCATTTTTCATGTTAAAAGATGTATAGATCTACCTCATCTACTACTAATGGGGAAAAAGTGGAAAATCAAGTTTTCCCTATTTTAAAATGTATAAAAGTGCTTATAATTTCAATTTTCTATATAAAATAAAATGTTCAACCAAAAATTATAAATAAACCCTCCATGAATTTAACTTTTCAAGTGGAATTTAATGAACTAAAAATTCCTAACTTTGTTGAGTATTTTGAGAGTAATTTTGATTTAATGAAAATTCAAATTTCTTTAAATATTCCTAAAATACTTATCCATTTAAATTGAAATTTTAAGAATTGAAATTGATGTTAGTCTCTATATAGCTTAACAATATCAAGGAAAAAGGCTAATGGATCAAGAGATATAAACTTTTAAGATTTAATGGCTAATTTTAAGTAAATAATTAAATTAAAATTAAGAAAATTATATAAACTTTTTCAAATGGTTAAATTCACTTTAATAAAAATCATTGAGTCTAGAAAACTTGATTAGACCCTTTGAATCACACAAAATAATTAAATTAAGGTTTAACTAAATATTAACTAATTTTCTTAAATACCTTGAAATTCAAAAATGTATATTCAATCAACCATTATGATAAAAATAAGTAAATAATCATCTCAAGATTCAAATTTCAGAGTGAAATTCATTAGTCTGTAAAGGCCCCAAAAATTTACCAACTATTTTTGAGTTAATTTAAATTTCATTAAAAAATAATTTTAATTACTTTTAATTTACATGCTTAATAAAGCTGAAAATTATAGAGTAATAATATAATGCCAAGGCCCACCTACTATAAAATATTCAAACCCATTAGACTTTTTTTATCAAAAGATGTTATTTTTGAACTATAATTAGCATAATTAAGGTAGAATAATTAATATAAAAATATGAAAATTATCAAAATATACCAAGGTGGATTAAAACTTCTTCACTAACATGAGAGGTCCTAAAAAAATTAACTAAGTTCATTGGACATGGTTAAATCACAAAACACTCAACATAGGGTTTAGTGAATGACTATGATTTGATTAAATGAACCCATTCAACTCAAACATTGAAAATTCATACAAAATCAATAACTTAGACTTAAATTATAAGTGACCCTCTCTGTTCTCAATTACCAGAGAGAAAATTCAATGAAATTAAAATCTTCAATTGGGTTTAGGCATTTTGAGAATAATTACTTAATTATTGAAATTTTAACTAGTGTAATTAATTATTAAATAATTGTGCAAATGTTTTGAAATTTTTAGAATAGATTTTGTATGCCATTATGCATCTCTATGACTTTATTTCAAAAAATTTGAGCTTATACTTTATGGTTTATTATAATTTTAGTGTTAATTAAAGAGATAATTGGATTAAATAATTAACCAACCATAAAAATCATAAAATTTTATTTTACGACTCTAAGACCCTTAATAAACAAAGAAGATCATAAGAAAATTATTGGTTGAGTTATTTCTCTTTAGTCACATTGATCATCATAATTAAGGTTTGTTAAAATTTTCTTAAGTAGCTTACATTAAATGTAAGTGATGTCTATAATCACATGATCAACTTCAGGATGATTGAGTAAAGGGAAATTTCTCAAGACATTCAATAACCTTTATCATGATACATATTTGTACATTAAGTCAAATAGATGAATAAATATTTTCTAAACAATTACTAGTAAATAATCATACCCATCCTCTTAATAAGATTATACCAAATATATATATATATATATATATATATCATTTTAAAAATCTTTTCATATATATATATATGAGGTGAAAACCCCCTTTGAATTAGTAGCTCTACAATCTTAGGTTTCCAAATTATATACTTGAAAATAAAAGGATAATTTAGTTTACTTAAGATTCAATGATGTTATTAATTTAAAATCTTATCATATATATATATATATATATATATATATATATATATATATATATTTATATATATTTATATTTATTTATTTTAGGTATATAGTTTGAAAACCCAAGATTATAGGGCTATTAGTCCAAAGAAGATTTTTACCTCATATTTCTAGTATAACAATGACATGCATATATAATTAAATTGAAAATTGCAATGGAAAAACAAATAAAAATAAACAAAAAGATAAACATAATCAATGCATTTATTAAGTATATAGTGTAGAAACTAAAGATTATATTGCTACTAGCTTGGAGGAGGCTTTTATCTCATATCTCTGGTAAAACGAAGGCATGTATGTACCTATAGATGCAAAATGGAAAAATACATAAAATTTATAATATTTTAATTCATGCATGCCTAATTTCTTTTAATATAACACTATGGATATAATTATACATACTTAAGCTTTTAAACATTTATAAGTATAGAGTGTACACATATATATACATAAGGACATTTGAAATATTTCTCTTAACCTATAAATCATTTATGTGACTACATAAATTCAAATGAAAAATGATTTTGTGTCGTAAATAATAAGATGTTTAAAAGAATAATGTTTGAAATGATAAAGAATGGGTAGTTGATTGATTTCCATAAGAAAACTCTTAACTAACTATCCAAAACCTAAGGTAGGTTTCATAAAAATGCAACATCACTTATACTTGAATAGACTATAAATTAGATTGTGATTAAAATTTAGTGATCCTTAACAAATTTATTCAAAAATCTATCTAATTTACTTTTGTGTAGGCATTATTTAGGATGCATTTGAGACAACTTTCTAGCCGCTTTACTTTTCAAAAAGAAGCTAAAAATCAACCACAGTTGAGTTTGGCTACTAGCTTTTTAGCTAATTTTCAAAAAGTTTTGTGGTGAAAAGTTACTTTTAAGAATCAGAGTTGTTAGAGTGTGGTGGTTGTAAAAAATCTACTCTTTGAATTTTTTCAAAAGAAAAATATTTGTAACACATACAACAGCTTTTCAGAAAGCTACTTCCCTATAACAGTTTTACATCTCCAAATAAACCTAAGGAGTAACATGTAAAGAAGAGGGGTCTCATTAGATGTAAGGCCCATTATTCTTTATACCATTTAAAACATTAAAATCAACTTAAACATAAATTAAATTATGACTTAAATTCCATCTTTAAATCATTAATCAGTTAAATTAAAATTACCTAATGATAATAAATTAAATTTCACCTTTGAAATATAACTTAACATTAAGGCCTAGCTTTGGCATGCCACTTTAGCCCTTGCACACACATTAGAATATTAATTCACTAATCCTAGACTTAGGTTAGGTTGGTGCTTTGACAATATGCATTAATTTTTTTATTTTATGGTGTACTATTTTTTACTAAGTGTTAGGGTTGTATGCTTATAAACTAGATGTTAAGGCGTTATTTACTAGAGTAATGATATTTTTGTAGGGGTTGTGCTTAATAAAAAGAGCCACTATAATAATTTAAAATTAACAAATTTTCTTGCAAGTGTTATTTTCCCTTGACTATAGCCCATTAAGACAAGTAGGTTTGGACAACTATAGATGTCAAGCCTATATGGTTATACCTATTTTATGTGTTTGTGTGCTCCACCAAACCTTTTTTTGCAGAATTAGTTAGAATTTTATTACGGAGTTTAAAATATAATTTTTATTAAAATTAAATTAGAGTTATAAGGTTTAGGATGAGCAGCAACTAGAAGGTATAGACTTGAGAAGCTCTATGAAGCTTAGAATACCTACTATGAAAATGAAGACCCCCATTAGGTTTTCTTTTTTTATTTAACTCTAGGGTGGATTGTATAAAGATAGAGCATGATTACAACTTTTCTTTTTTATCTAGGGTGTGTAGCAGAACTAGGCCACAATGGGCTTTTCTATATTATTTAATTTGAATGATTAGTGTGTTTACATTAATTACATAATAAAAATGACATACTTTTCTTAGGTTTCTTCACATTTGATGTTTTGTTGAATGTTGGCTTAGATTTTAACAGGCTCTTAAGAATTAAATTTTCTACCAAACTTATTTAACTAACTCTAACTAAATAAATATAACTTTTAACTTCATTTAATTGAGCCTGGGACATAATACTAAGATTAAATAAAACTAATATAATTTGTGAACCATACTTGAATATTTTTCTCTCTTAAATTGGGCCATTCTCCCATCGCATGAAAAGTGGTAGAGTCTAACCATTATGGGAAATCACCTTCTAAGAGAAGTTTGTCTTCTATTTTTTTTTATCCCACAACTAATTTTTAAATACATCCTAATGTTGGCATAATTGCATACTCGAGCCTTCAAATAAATTTTGTGTTTAAACTACTTAAAATAAGAAAATTTATTGCATTAGTTAGATGCATCTTTATTCCAGACATGATTTTAGAGATGTGGAGCAACTTTATATTCTTAAACTCATTTTTTTCTAAAAAATAACAACCTAGTCATCTTGAATTGAATGAGACTTAGCCACATGATTTTAAGACTAGGTGGGATATATTCACCTTGCTTAAAGTGAGTGGGCCAACACATCCCAATTTTCTCCCATTAGACTATATCGAGCTTCTAGATTATGTTGAAGCACATTAAGTTTTAGGTTATGAGGCTACTTATTTCACATTTTTGACGGGCATAAGTCTTCACCTCTTATCCATTTCCACAATCTCATATTGCTGGGATATAATACCTAGCATTCATCAACTCAAAATATAATATAATTTTTAATATCAAAAATATAAAGCAAAACTATAGGATAGACTGAAGTTCTTACTGGTCTTTTTAATATCAAAGCACTTTCTACTTATCCATCTTTGGAATTATTAAGAATTATTTTTATTTGGTCTCTCTCATATTAAATAATATTTCCTTAAATTTTAAATTCTATAGATCCATAAGCTAGCTACTTAATCGAGACCTTTATTAAAAGCTCACAACTTCTAAGATGTAATTAATTATAAAAGCTTGTCCCTATAGGGAACTTGTAACCCATGTTAAAAAACACATGTCTTACATTATTCATGTAAGGTAGGATAAATATCTTTACTACACATGCACCCATCAGCCTTAGAATTCCTTATTAAAATCTTGAATCCTTCATAAAGTCATATCTATATATCTTAGGGTAGTATGTTATTTTTTGAAGTCATGTTTGATCACCTAAATAAATACTCCCAAGATCTGCTTAATGTCCAGTAATTTTAATCACCATAATTATCAAGAAGTAAGTGGGTCCTAGAGCCTACCAACTATAAACACATTCAAGAATAGATGTGCTACATACATGAAACATGAGAGACTTGAATTAGTTTTACCCATAAGATAAGGTGTACATTGTACTCATTTTATTTTTAATTATCATTCTTTTCAAAATGAATCTTTCATCAAAGAAAGTTCATATGATTGAAGTGAATTAATAAATTATCAATTTTATAAGTCCAAATAAATTTTTTTATTACTTGTATACACTATGAAATTCAAGTCAAAATGATTGAGAATCTAATTAACACTCACCTAGTGACTTGGTGAATTACTTAAAGATAAAAATAATTCAAATCAACACTCAAGGAGCTATGTGGCGACATAGGTTACTTGGTGAGCACTTTTAGCCCAAGTAAAACCTTGGAAATCCACTTTTTGCTTGAGTATATAAAGGCCAACTTGACAATTTGATAAAAATAAAAGTTAATTATAAATACTTGCTTGCTTTAAATGTTTCATAAAAGTACTATGGAAAATAAAAAGACCAACACTCAATGTTGTTGGCTACTCAAGTATAAGAACACTCATTATGGTTGACAACCACAAATAAAATGAAAATTACTCTATGTGGTTGGCGACTTAAGTGTAAGACCAACACTCCATGTGATTGGAAATTTCAAATAAAATGACCAACACTCTATGTGATTGGCACCTACAAATAAAAAGGCTAACACTTTATAAAGTTGGTGACTCAAGTGTAAGACCAATACTTCATGTAGCTGGCGGCTAAAAAAAAGCCCAATACTCCATGTGGTTATTGAATCAAATGTAAGACCAACTCTCCATGTGGTTGGTGACTTCAAATAAAAAGATCAACACTCCGTTTGGTTGGCAACTACAAATAAAAAGACTAATACTCTATGTGGTTGGTGACTCAAGTGTATGACTAACACATCACGTGATTGTCGACTTCAATTAAAAAAAACAATACTCCATATGATTTGCAAACTTTATATTCCCTCAATACAATAAGTAGTCACCTTAAACAATTATTCAATATCATATCAAAAATATTTAGTGAGTATATTCAATGACTATATTATTTTAGTGAGTACATTTAAATAATAATTACACATTTAAAACATCTTTTCTCAACAAGGCTATTAAGCAAGTATATTCAACTCAATGAAAGCATTATGCCAGTATATTTGTTCAACGAGAATATTAATTAAATATATTTGATCAGTGGTATATTCATAAAGTTGATTCATTAAAAACACAATAAAGAGACAATATGAATAAAATTTTTCTTTCATTAATAAAAATTTTTAAGTACAAAAGTGAGTAGCAAGTGCGAGAAAGTTTATTATATTGCCACTCTTTTAACTCATAGGTATAAAAAAGAGAAAAATTTACAAGTAAAAAAAGAAAGGCTAGCTAGTGCTCCCTTCTATTTCACTAGCCTTAGAGTCTAATTCTAGCAAGACAAGTATATTATCAAAGTCTAAAAATTTGGCATGTAGTTGACTGTGTTTCACAAACTTGGTGATAACAAACTCAGCATCTTCCTTGAACTTATATTATAATCTCTTATACTCATTAGAATCAAATAAACCAAATAGCTCAGCTTTCTTCTTTCAAACTCTTTGGTACGATAAGAATCCACCTCTAGCTCGTTATTCACCTTAAAATGGCAAGGCAACTCTAAAACTGCTCCTTCTCTTCTTCATGTCACTTCACATCATCCCATAGCATGCTCAACTCAGATTTGACATTATATTGATGAATATTCATTGAGTTATGCTTTGACTTAGGGACCACACATTTTTTTATGTTGAACATAAACTTCTTCATGAGTTTCTAAGTTAATTTCATGCCATTGCTTGGGCAGTCATTGTAACATTAGGTAGTTACCTCTAGGAAAACAATTAATGGTGCATGTCTAGCTCTTTAGAATTTTTTTCCCACTCATTGATCAACAAGTTAGGAGTATAATTATCTTCCATCCACTAGGTCCTTTCCCTTTATGTTCTTCCTTTCAGCAAAGTGTGATGAACAACTCTTATCGAACTCTTCTTAGACTTCATGGGAGTTGAACTCAATCCCATCTTATTAGCCAACTTCTCATGATTGACCTTAATAAAATTGGGCTCAGTATAACCTTCCTCACCTTATTTTGAGACCATCAAGAAACTTCATAACATCAGGATTTGAGGGAAAACGTGTAGAGATATTATGCTTCGTAGAAAGGCATAAGTAAATTTTAGCATGAATGACTCAAAAATAACAAGTAATCTATATATAAGTAAGTACTTACTATATAAGAACTCATGAATTTTGTTGAATTGAAGATAATGCTTAATGTTGAGAGCCCTGTAAATCAGCTTTGCCAAGATCTCCATCTCCTTAGCACTTAGTCAGAGACCACTTTCATGTTCACAGTGAAAGGATTAAGCTCAATTGTGATTGCCCATCCAATCAACACTTGATAAAATAGAGTTTAGAACACCAATTCCTCACTTTATTTATCCAATAACTTTCAAGAGAATTGTTAAGAAGTGGATAATGCCATTCTTATGGCCTTTGATAGAGAAGATGTGGCAAAATATAGTTAATCTCAAGGGAAACTCCTCTTGCCTCAAGTAAAGAAGAAAAGTGGTGATACTTGTGATATAATTTGGCAACAATTTGATGAGTAGCACTCCATAAGATTTAAAATGTCTAGTACCTTGGTGTGAAAGGGGGAATGATAGCTCATCCACCTTCAACATATTTATTTGCTCGTTCTCACAAGCTAGTCACCTAGAATAATTCAAGTTACTATGGTAGTATCTGTGAAAAATATAGGTCTCACTCATAAGGTCAACAGCAGATTACTCATTCACCACGATTGATATAAAAGCAATAGATATTTTTTTTCAAAGCTCCCATGACCATTCTCACGAAGGAACATGAAGATATGCAAAGGAAAGAGCAATCAAGCAGAAAGTAACTCACATAAATAAAAATCTACTCACTCCAATGCTAAAGAAGGAATATAATAAAAGCTCACCTAATTGTAGATAAGAAAATTTATAGGTGTAGTAATGTCTTATTAAAGAAGAGTGTCACATCAAGCATTTAATTTTAAAATTAATACAAATTTCCATAGAAATCTCAAGTGAAAAAGTCATGACAAAAGTATTTAAAGGACTCACTCATAGCCAAAAAATATTTAGAAAACTTTACATAAAATGAAAAAAGGAGTGTAAGAAAATAATAATATATTTTTAAAAATAAGCATTCTTTTATTCCAGAAAAGTTTTACATGCACTCGCCAACACACACATAATTTATTTAAAATTATTTTATAATGGGTTATGAGTGTCATTCATCGGCAAGTGCTCTTTTTTGGTAATTAAACAAGACTTAGTTTGATAAGAGAGGACTCTGTAACTCAATTCAATGATGGAGACAAGTCAATTTGGCTTCTATGGCCACTAATCTCTATTGAGACTCCACCTCAGCTCCCTCCTATTTCACCAAGTTCACACCTTTTCAAAGAGAGCGAGTATAATCTACATGGTAATAAATTCAACGGAATTGAAAGACAACTAAAGCTCTCCTTCAACACTCCCCCTAGGTGGGATAACTCATTCATCTCAAACTTACCACTATCATGGCAAGTTGATTGAAGGAAGCTTACCGTGATGTATTGTATGTCTATTGAAGTGAACTAGTTGTTGCATTAGCTAAAAGAGCTATGGCTATAACATTCATCTCCAGAGGAGGAAGATCCACCCATAAAGGAAAACTTGAAGTTGTTAAGTCAATACTTGAAAAAACTACATTCACCCCTGAGACAAAGGAATTCTAATGAGATAGTAAATTAAAAGTATTATCATTGAAGAAGGAAGCCATTATTAAACCAAATAAAATCAAAAGTTCTATCATTGGAGAAGGAAGCAACTATCAAATCAAATAAACTTCCTCCTCATTTGGATGTCATCCAAACAACTTGCTTACTATAAGATAAATTATTATCTCCAAACTACCTAGTTCTAAGGAAGTATCCCTATGAACCCACAAGTGTCCATTATCTCCCTCAATAGAATCTTGAACACTCAACATTCTAAACTCCACCAACAAGAAAGATCATAATATCTCATACAAAGAATAATAAAATCACACAATATGGTGAGTCTTATCGTAGCATGAAAATCTTCCACTTTCTTTTTCATGGAGAAGGTTCTCTCCAGCTTGCTCCTAGGGACTTTCCTCCATAAAATAATAAAAAATTCTTCATCTTCTCCCTTGTTACCAAGCATCTTTTTATACTCAAAGTAGAAGATGGCTCTACCAAGATAACAGTACTCTCCTCAAATATATTGGGAGAACTCGCCTCCACTTGCGAGTCCTTGCCACTATCTTTAGTTGGAGTAAGGACTTTGCTTTAGGCTCAAGTCACCGAAGCTATTGCCACAACCAAAGGAACTATAGTGTATTCAACTAATTTTTTGGTTTCCTTCTTTTTTTTATCAAAGACCTGACCAAAGCTCAATAGAATCAACATCTCTGTGAAGTTTTTTGGAGTCCATGGCAAGTTCACTTTGTTGATAAGAAGGACTCTGCAGAAGAATGTGAAATCAATTCCATAATACAGATAGTAAGGAAATTTGAACTGAAGGGCTTAGGCCCCTTTATATATCTTGGGACACAATGAAGGTTATGAATGAAGAGGACAAACCAAAAGTTGATGTGATGTAAATGTAATAAAAGTTTTCTTTTTAAAAATTTCTTCAATACCCATAATTAATCTATGATTTTATTCTACTATCTTCTTGAGTTACATTTACAAAGAGTAGAATACTTATAGAGCTAAATGTATAACTAAAATGGTGCAAGCACATTCAATGAGTGCACATGAAGACTAGCTCTAAATAGGGTGGTGAATATAAGGAGAGGAGAGATCACACTAGTTAGATGGTCGAAGTCTAGCTACATGCCTCATATAAAAAGGCTCTCTCTAAACAATGACTGTACATCTAGATACTAATCAGGCAACTCATCTCATTAACACTAGCGACCACATCTTGGGAACTTATCACTAGATATTTTGCAAATGCCTCTCATTAGTGAGTCCCTTTTCTTCATGAACAAACTTGGCTAATGTGTATATACATTTTATGTAGCCACCCCTCAACCTTATAAAAGGGAGGATTTTTAAGAATAGGGGACTTTTTAGCTCTTATGAGATTTCTTGAACTTCTAATCTCCCATTAGTTTTTATGCAACTTCTCAGAGAGGGATATGGAGAGATTCTTGTACTTTGATTGATTTGTTATAATAGCATTTCTCTTATTTCCTTTACCTTTTTTTTGCTTTAGTTTCTACCCCACTCATCCTAACTCTACTCTTCTTAAGTGTCTAAACAGTTCATCTTCACTCCACAAACAAATTTGGATTCAATAATAACTACCCAATTTGTCTTGATTTCACTTAATTTATATTGAACACTTAAAGAACCTTTAACCTTGCAAAAAAACATATTCAATGATAAATAAATAATAACATAAAAAATAATTATATATTCTTAAGTGATCTTAGAAAATTTTTTATCATTGAATTACATTCTAGAGAAATAACTGGTAATTTTGGAAAAGATAGAACTATATAATTAATATAAAATAGATTTTAGTAACCATCACTAAATGAGATGTTCTATGATTTGTAGCCTAATGGCTAACATGTAAAATGGATAAAGCTACTAAACAAAGGTTAAGGTAATATATAGCCTATAGTCTTACCAATTTTGTATATGGCTTGTGAAGACTAATCTATAGATTTTATTTTAAGATTACTTAGGATGACTCAAGGTCATGATAGTATTATTTAAATAGTTGATAGATTCTCAAAAAATGGCCTATTTCTTATTATTCTCCAAAGTAAATAATGCTTCTTATAAATCAAAATTATTCCTTAGGAAAATTATACAGCTCATAGTCTATTTTCTAAATATGTTTCTAATAGAGATGATGGATTTTCTCTTATTTTTAGAAAACATTACAAAAACTATTAGGTACCAAATTAAAATGTTTTAATTCTTCAAACTGATGGATAAACTAAAGTGGTCAACCTCACTTTAGGGAGCTAGTATAAATATTCAATAGGAAAAAGTTTAAAAAATTGAGATCTACACTTGACAACATCTGAATTTACTTGTAATAGTATTATCTTTAGGACTACAAATAAGTCATATTTTGAGATAGTTTAAGGTTAAAATACAAGTTGTATGCGGTGTTTTAATTTAGATGTGATTGGGTGGACACCACATAGAATTTAGGGGGAACTTATTGAAGTGATCCGGTACGATATTAAGATATGATATACAATCTTAAAAGATAGTACATCACCCTACAATGGATCTAATCACCTAATAAAGACTCTTAAGGAATGATGGGTCTTCGAATATACCAGAGATCTTTCCCCTACTTTACATGGAAAAATAAAATAGAGTTTATTTTAAGCCTGGCTCTTTAGTTCCCTATGGAGGAAAGCCTCCATAGTTAATTACATCATAGAAAATGGGATTTCTTAAAAATGCTCTCGATTAAAGTAGTCAATTATTATCTCCAAAGATTTCAAGGTTAAGACTATCAAAGGATTGGTTATTTTGGAAAATCAAATGGGAATGTTCAATTGGATGACTTATATTGGGATCCAAAGAAAGATAAGTAGAGAATGCTTATGATACTGAGAGGCTTAGTAAGCATTCCAACATATCCTATGGTGAGGCTTTATATGTTTGAATCAGAAAGGATTTATTTTGTTTGAGTTAGAATTTTATTAGATTGATAGGACTTATAATCCATCAACACAAGATTATGAAAGTGCCTAAGAGGTTAGAATTTATGCTTGTAGCCCAACGAAAATAAGCAACCTCGGATCCTAAATCTAGGGAGCTTTAACACAAGTTAGAGCATGACTTGAATCTAAGCAAAAAAGGGGCATAAGGGTTTATCTTTACAAAAGAGAGTAAACTCTCTGACTTCTGGACTTATAACTTCCTAGAGTGGCTGCCAGCTAACACCTCTTATGATTTAAATCCATGTACGAAAGTCTTATGAAAATGCAAGATAGTTGGTGTTTTTAATTGGAAAGAAACTAAAGTCCTAAACCCACTCCCTAAGGGACTAGAGCATGAGTTGTATGAGCATATGACTTAATCTAAAATGCAAAATTTTATATTTTTATTTCATTTTGACACATTCATTTGGCCATGGCTTGGGATTTTGCTGATGACATTCTTCTTGTTGATAAGACTAGAGAGGGAGTCCAACAAAAACTTGAATTATGGAGGTCAACTTTAGAGTCTAAAGGTTTTCATTTAAGCAGATCTAAAACTGAATATATGGAGTGTAATAGTAGAAGTTTTAGTGGTAGTCTTTGTGACTTTAGGTGATCAAGTCATTAATAAGAGTGGCGATTGATATTTAGGCTCTATTGTTCAAAATGATGGTGAAATAGATGGAGATATTATTAGTATAATTCAAGTTGGATGGTTGAAGTGGAGGAATGCATCGGCCTATTATGTGATAGAAAAGTTCCACTTAAACTTAAGGAAAATTTTATAAGATGGTGGTAAAACCTAATGACTTTATATGCGAATGTTGGCCAATAAAAGAGAAACATAAGACTAAGTTAAGTGTTACAGAGATGAGGATGCTCAGGTGGATGAGTGGGTTTACCCTTAGAGATAGAATGCAAAATGAGTATGTTTGGGAAAAAGTTGGAGTAGCTCTAGTGGTAGATAAGATTAGGGAGAGCTTAGATGGTTTGGCCACATAAAGCGTAGTCGACACCCAATTAGGAGAGTAGATGCATTAAATTTGCCTTATGTTAAGAAAGGTAGAGGTAGACCTAAAAATACTTGGTTAAGATGTATGAAAAATGATCTTAGTATACTTGAATTAAATGAGAATTTAACTCATAATAGGACATAATGGAGACGAAGGATTCATGTAGCTGACCCCACCTAGTGGGATTAAGGCTTGTTGTTGTTGTTGTTGTTGTTGTTGTTGCTAATTGGATAAAAAAATTAATTTTATCCTAAGAGCTTACCACATCTAGACCACACATTCAAACATCAAACAATAAGAAGCTATGAAAAACATGTTATTTCTAATGCGCAAACTAAACATATCATTAATCTTTTTTATAAACTACCATGAAAGAATAAGAGATTAGTGCGACTGGGTACCATCGTACATCCCAGAAAGAAGAAAAGATGGGTAATCAAACTCTACCCTTATTTAACCTAGAATATAAAAGAATAATTACAATTTAAATTGAATATATGCTATGGGGGTCTTCACTTCTTCATTTCTTTATGTCTTCTTTCTTTCTTTGGATTTGATTTGTTCCAAGGAATCACAGGGCACCTTAGGACTAAGTCTTCTAGCCACTGGTCATCCTAATCCCCCATAACACTAATCATAATTCCTATTACAAAAATTACATAGGTATGAGAAAAATAAATCTAACTACACCTGCAAAATAGACAAAAGCTAAACATACATGCAAACCCAAGCAGTTATATCTCATAATTTGGACTTAGCACCCTACACATGGGTAACCAAGCCCACCTATCCTAATGTGGATTATTCTTAAGGACTTAAATAGCACCTACAAGAAAATAGCATTTACTTTATATTTATTATAGTGATCTCTTTTAATCACAATCTCCTACAAAAAATATGATTAAGCTAACAACGACCTAACATCTAATCTACAAATCATACACCCTACAATCCAGTCTAAAATATTACATCAGAAAACAAAATATAACATCACACATACATTGTCCTAACTTAGAACTAGAAGAGGTGGCTTACTTTTAATGTGTGTGCCAAGGCTTTGTGTGGTATCTCTTACTAAGAATTGAAGTTATGATTTTTTGAATTTAGAATTGTTCATGTTAACAGGTTAGATGGTTTCAATTTAAATAATTTAATTGAATTTTTTTGGTGTTTCAATTTTAAGTTCATTTTCATGTTTAAGTTGAATTTAGGTTTTGAAGAATAAGATAAATATTATTCAGAATATAACCCATTTCATTTAATATCCTATTCCTAATAAAATGAAACTTTCATTGTGAGATGAAAATTTATTCTAAACTAAGAACCTAAGTATCTTAATTAGCCCATTTGAATTTATGTAAATGATTCAACTAAATTGATTTGATTTCATAAATGTTTGTTTAATTTGATTTAGATTTTAAAGTTTAAATTTGTTTTACTTCATGTATTTTGATTGATTAATTATGGATTCATTAGATTTTAGTTTGATTTGATTAAATTTTGATAATTCAATATCCTTTAAATTAATATCTAATTCCTTTCTTTTGGGTTTTAATTTAAGATTTTAATTTTAAATGATTAATATTATTTTGATGTTGTTTAGATTCATTGATTTTATGATTTCATTTAAATTTGGTTTAGATTGGTGAACATATTTTAATTTACTTAACCTGTGATTTAATTAAACTTTAATGTGATCTTTTATTTGAGTTTTAATTAAGGGTTGAATTCATAAAATTTAGCCATTTAGTTTATATATTGATTATTTTTTAGTTTGATGATCAATTTGCTTTAATTTAATTTATCTCTTATCGTAGTTTAATAGGTTTGTTTGTTTTGTTTGAGTTTTATTTTGTTTGACTTATTTTGATTGGAATTAAGAGTAATTAGATATGATTTAATAACTTTAGAGTTTATATTTAATTTTCTACTTGTTTGATTTGATTATGATTTATTTATTTATCAGTTTGATTTGATTAAATGAATTGAAAGTCTACTTCAATTTTAATTAAGTTTGATTATTTATGATTAGAATTTCATTTAACCTCATTCATTAATTATGTTTATTAGAGTTTGGTTAACATCTAATTAAGAGTTCAAGTTTGATTTAATTATTAGATTTATATATTTAATAGTTAATTAGCTCATCTTATTCAAGTAGGCTGAATTTGATTCAATTTGATTACGTGTTAAATTGATAAAAGTTTATTTTAATTTGATTTGATTTGATTTGATTTGATTAGTATCATAAGTTTAATCAAAATGGAAGTGATTTGTGATTAATTTTATGTTTAAGTTTAATTTATTTGACTAGGTTAAGGTTTAATTTGTTTTATTAGTTTAGGTTTAATTCTGCTAGGTTTAGGTTTGGTTTAGTTTAGTTTCAATTGCAGGTTATGTGATGTTTACATGATTTAATTTAGAGTTTGGTATTTATGATTTTAGCTTGATTATTTTAATTTATTAAAGTTTAGCTTTGATAAAATTAATTAATGTTAATTTTAATGATTTATTAAACCCGAATTTTAAATTATTTTTTTAACTTCAGAGGATTATATTTTTTCATATGGTTATTTAATGTTAATTAGAGTGGTTTAAATAATTTTAATGATTTTTATAATTTTCTATATTTTTAAATTAATTATTTCATGAAATTAAGCATTTGAACTTTGAAATTCAATACCTCCTAATCCATTCATTATTTTGATTTGAAAATTTTATGGTATGTGTAGTTTAAACTCAATTTCAATCCCTAAAAGTTTCAGATCAATCTGATTAATATTATTATATAATTAATAAAATCTGATCTTCACTAAAACATAAATTAAGCTCAACATACCCAATAGAAATTGGGGCTTTTGGATTTATTAGATTCCTCTCAAAAAAAATGAATCCAACGAGCCCTTATTTGTATTTTTTTTGAGTATTTTAGTTTTTATGATTTTTTTTTTTGAAGTTTTAAGACTTTTTTAGCATTTATTTAATTCCAAAAATCCTTATTTTCTTACTTAAACCAGTCAATGCCACGCGACACTGATAGTGCAAGCCGTTACACGTGGCAACTGAGGGTTGGTCAGTGTGGAATCTGCATGGATTGAGCGAGAAAATTATGGGTGTAGATCTGATCATCCCATCAAAGATTGAACGGTCCAGATAAAATCTTTTAATCTAAGGGATGAAATCAAATCTTCTAATATTTTAATCTCAACTGTCCATCAAAATTAAGAGGGATCAGATGGCTATCACACCGTCATCCCCATGGTCGACGGATAGAGAGGGGTGAACGGCATTGCCACCACCCCTTAGGCTCAATTTTCAGCATTTCTCCAAAAATTTGTGTTTTTTTAGCACGTTTAGGTTGTAAATCAAAAGAGTAATGGGATTCTAAGGGTACATCCTAGTTTTGAGCAATTTCACTTTACAAATTGTGGAGACCTAGTTGGGTAGGCTATAGCTTGACAAAGTTACCTTAACAGAGCTAATGCCCGGCAGTCAAGTCAATTCGAACACGCTCCTGTATGTGAGATGAAGCTTTGGAATGAATATGGGCTCTTGCCTCCCCTCCAATCACTCTAACCACCAAGTGTTGTCACCCCTTGCTGGAATTTGATTGAAATTTTGGTTTTGGTCATCGAGAAAGTGGGGAATGGCTTGATTTGAGTGCTTTTGTTATGAGGAAGATGTAGGAAGTGTGTAAAACTCTCTAAAATAAGCTAAGCATGTGACTTTATAGATGGCCAACCCCCTCCCCATTGGTAAAGCTTGGAGATGGCTGCCCATAGGGAATTGGAGCCCCCTATTTGATGCAGGAGGTGGTTAATTTACTGTAGACTATCCTAAAGTCAAGCAAAAGGCATGGAGGAGGGAAGGATGAGAGATTGAAGAGTTTGGAAGCATGTTACATTTTCTCCACTACGCATTTAATCTCGCTTTCCACTTGGTTTCATCCAGCCACAAAAGTTGAAGTTCAACTCTTGCATTAGGGAGCTTAGCTAGTTTTAGGTTGCCAAAATCCAATTTGGACTTAGATTTTTAATTAGGTCAACTCATGTTGACCCAAATAAGTTGGATAACATTTAAGTAACCCAAATTGCTTTGGGTGTAAGGTTCAATTATAACCAATTGATCATTTCATTTATATGAGTTTAATTAATTTAATTTGACTTGATTTTAAAATGATTTAAGCTTATTTTGACCCACTTTGACCAAAGTGAATCTAATTGAGTTCACATGGTTTAATTGGTCATGTTGGGTTTGTGTTTGACTTCAATTATGTTTGATTAATTATGTATGGTAATTTTGATTGATTAATTTTATTAGTTTGGATTAATTTTGAATTTGACCCAAGTTTGACTAAGGTTTGACCAACTTTGACCCAAATTGGTTAAGTTGATTTATGTGATTCAATTTATTATTTTATGTTTAGATTATATTTCAATCATATTTTATGAATTCTTTTGGAATTCTTTTGGTCAATTATTTCATCTAATTTAGATTGATTTTGGGTTTGACCCAAGTTTGACCAAAATTGAATTTAAATGATTAATATGCATTCATTTAGGTCAACTGATCGAATTGGTTGAAGTAATTAGATCCAAAGATTGTTTGAATTATGTTTATATATGAGTTTAAGATAAATTTAAATGTTTAATTTGAAGTAATTTTAATTTATTTTGAATTTAGCTCAATTAAGTTTGCTTAGGCAAGAGTGGGTTAAGTGACTCAATTAACCTATTTGTAAGCTTATTAGATTCAGATTTATTTATATTTATATTTAAGCATATTTATTTGATGGTTTTGAGCCTTTGGAGTAATTCAATTTGGCCAAATTTTTGGTTCGTTGACTTTTGACTTAATAGGGCTCACATGGATCACTCTAGGTCAAATGACCTATTTGCCACCATTTGAATTTATTTTTGAGTTCATTTATATTTATGTATTTAGTTTGTGCTTTTGGTTCAATTTAATTTAGTTTATCTTGATTTAATTTAATTTTATTTGGACTTAGGTGGTTTTGAGCTTAAAAGGGTTAATTGAGTTAATCAATCTAATTACCTCAACCTAGACTCAATTAAATTTAGCTTTCAATTCAAATATGTTTGATTTAGATTTCTGTTAATTTCATTAAATTTGGGTTTACTTCTGGGTTCATCTAATATGATTGGATTAGGAAAGGTCCTAAAAGGATCTATCAAGATGGCCTAGCCTTTCAGTTTAGTATATTGAGTTTGATTCGATTTCAAATTTGATTTTAGTTTCAAGTTTTATAGTTTGATTCGATTTGTTATTTTATTTTGGTTTGTTTACCTAGCCACTAAGCATAGCATCCTAAGTGCCTAATTAGGGAACTCCTAATCTAAGATTAGGGGATCTAATTACTAGGATTAAGGATGATGTTAACCTCATCCAAAAATGAGGTCAACAATGTCTAGTTGATATAATAACCATCGCATATATTTTTTGATGCAACATTTTCATTTATTATGGACTTTCAAAGTTTCCTTGAGAATAAAAAAAATTAAATTAGCATAAGTAATAAAAATTATTTTTTAAAGATAAATAACAATTGTTTTACAAAAGAATATAAAGAGGGTGATTATTTTTTTATTCACATTCACACTTAGTTTTATCGAACTACCAAATATAAGAAATTATATGCAAGAGCTTATGGTCCCTTCAAAATTTCTTGAATAATTAAAACTAATGCTTATTATCTTTATTTTCCTATTAGCATGTATATTCATCTAGTAATTAATATTGATGATATTTTATCATATAATGGAGTTAACAAATCTTCACTTATTTAATCTCATTGTTTACTAAGAGATATAGCTACTCACATATACCTACATGGAAATCAACTATATTTTTACTGGGGAAGTACCCAAAGACTCTTCTAATAATCATAGATTTTTTGGTTTTCTATAAGAATATATAACTAGTAAAAGATACATAGTTAACTTGCACTGACTTGGTGATACTTGCCCTTCAATTTATAGAAGATGCCTTATAATTTAGAACTATAGAACAGAGTTCTAATGGGCATAACAGAGTTGATGTAAAATATTATGTGAATGAAAAACTTAAGATTAATGGTCTAACAACAAGAGCCCATACAAAAGCTCAAGAAAGTATTGGAGAAAAATCTAGAGTAAGGCCCATCATATGAACTTGATCAAAAACAAGTGAATGAATTTAAATTTTATTATTTAAGTTTTAGATTTGGATTATTAAAGTTGTAAATTTTAACTTTGAAAACATGTATGTGCTGACCATTGCTAAAATAATGGAAGATAATAATTAATTGAAGAAAATGTTTAGTATCTTCTTCTATTAATGGTCCCTCACCCCTTTCCCCAAGAAAATATCTCTTTAGATTTATTTAATGGAGGTCATTGTAATATTTATAAATAGGGCTGACTTGTAATAGAATTTTTTCATTTTTAGAATGATAAACTTACTTTAGAAAATTTCTTTCTCCTTATTTTATGTTTTGTTTCTTTTATGGGACTAGATTTTATATTGTTAGCGACCTCGAACCTTCTCTTAAAACAACTCCTCATTATTCTAGCATCCTCTCCAACATCATAATTAACCTCCAAGCTAAGCCATCCATCATCTAATTTCTCGAACTTAATCTAGAACCTTCTTCAAGGTGGACAACTGCCTAGTCTTGTTCTTTTCACAATTACAACACCTTAAAGCTCACCAAAATAAACCAACTACCCTAGAACAAATTTCACTACTTAAACCTACCCTCAACCACAATTTTTCTTTATTTAGAATATCTTGAACCATTTCTCTAAGGAGATATTTCAAATCTGCCCAATTTATGCCAATCTTAGCATTCTCTTCACTAGACCACTCTAAATACCTTATATTTCTACCATTAACCAGAAATTAACATTCTTATCTAACCAAAATGTATAATTATTAGCCATTTACACTAATTAAAAGTCATTTTCTAAATTAATCTTTCAAATCAACCCAAATTAGTCTAAGACAAGCTAGCCTTGTCAATCCTTCCACTAAAATCCTTTATTATTACTAACACTTCACCAATAAAAATTCTCAATTAGTCCATGAGATATTAAACTACAACTCCCATCTATTGTTATCCATTAATCTCACCAAAAGGTCTCCCTCCACAATCATTAAGTTTTTACACTTTCCTCATTTAATTAATCTTTTCTACAAATTGTATATTTATTTTAAGATTAATGCTATAAATACTTGTGTGTACTTGTGTAAAATAGAGTTACTTAAGTTGAAATGATGATATCTCTCACTTTAGAAATCCTTATAATAATGATTGCGTTTTGAATGTGAACATTTACTCTTATGGAATCTAGGTTTAATGAGTTTATGACATCATAACTCATGTGGTATGCTAATTTATTTATCTTGAGTTCAAAAGTTGTAGCATATTCATATCTAGCTTTATGTTTTAAAATCATTATAAAGTTATGCATATATAATATGCATTTGCTTATTAAACCATTTTCTACCATAAGTTTTGATTGAAAATCCAAAGTTTGGAGAGTTTGA
Organism: Cymbidium sinense; assembly: GCA_021442155.1. Taxonomy (NCBI): domain Eukaryota; kingdom Viridiplantae; phylum Streptophyta; class Magnoliopsida; order Asparagales; family Orchidaceae; genus Cymbidium; species Cymbidium sinense. Next base: position 48,178,415 of record CM038226.1, read on the forward strand.
AAGAAGTTCAAATGTTTTATTATAGGCATCACTCTTCCCTTCATGGTTTTCCAACACCTAACACCATTTAGTTAAAGTTTGTTGAGATTTCCTTTACTAATAAATACATTAAAGTCAATCTTTGAAGCATGACTTCGACATACATCCACTTTAATTTGCTCAAGATACATGAGTGGATGGCATCGATAATTTTTATACATCCTCCATGATTAATAAAACTTGGGCATCACTAATTTTAGCAGTTAAATTCTTTGACAGACTTGGTATGATAAAATTATATAATCATGATTAGAATTATCTAAGTGCCTACAATTATATTATTTTCATATAATCCAAGCCTAAAAATATGAATCTATGTAAACTATCAAATTTAATGTTTTTATAAAGTTAAAAATGTACTTAATTTAAATGCTCTTTGAAGAAAATTATTATTTAGTAGCCATTTTAAAAGCCAATCATTACCTCTTTTTTGTGAGGAACTGATATTGATCTCTTAATATTATAGATTAAAACCCTCTAACAATAGTTGACTTGATCTAATGATTAACAATGAATGATGGAATCACATGATCATGAGTCAATTTATCTCCATACTCATAAGATAAAAACTAATTAAATAAATTTGACCATTAATTGATGAAGCATAAGTGATTTCCCTAATCATGATTTATCACCTATGTACAAGAAGGTTAATTATTATCGTGGCTCACATGAACACACATAATTATAAAAATATATAGTTAAAGAATTCATTTCATGAAATTATTATAGAATCACATAATATTTGTTTTCAAGATTTTACAACCATTTTAGGAGCTCATAACTACTCATGGATATGATTTATGATACTTTCTAGTGGTCTATTAATAGTGTAATTATATCTTGAAACGAATTCTTCTTGGAATAGTCCATGATCTAAACTTACTCAACTAAACATTGCTAATTTCATAAACTAGTTTGAGCAATCCTTGCCTTGTCTCATTATCCTTGGGTTCCCAATCCTGAAATCCACCTTAATACAATGGGATAAATCTCAAAGGAGGGCCTAAACTATGACCCATATCTATCTATTCAAGACAATTCTTGAAATCATGTATCAACCATTAAACCTGCTCACACTTTATATATTTAATAGAAAAATTTAATGTTCCTTTTAATTTTATATGTTTCAAAGAAATTATGAAGTTTTGAAATTATATTTCAAATGCATATTAACAAATGTCTAGAATTATGATTGAAAAGTAAAGAGCAATTATTTGGACATTTCTCACTATGAAACATTTGCAAAATTTATCTAAGAAGCCAATCAACTTATTTGTAAGATTCCATCCTCTCTACTCATCCTTCCTCTTGCACATATTCAACTCAAATTTGCAAGAAAATTCAGTAAAAATTTCATGATGAAAACTAAAAAAGTCATTTTATAAGCATAAATTTCCTACTCAATTAATGACAGTACTCAAGCCAATGATATTCCATGGGCTTGCATAGACTTGACGTGGTAGACCCATGTATGCACAAGAGAATGTGACATGGGACCTACAAGTAATACAAAAGATGGTACATGGGAACATGAAGGCTCAACTCATTGCCTATTAGAAGGAAGGGAGCATGGCTCCACATTCTCAGCATCCATGCCCTTATTTTCTTACATAAAAAGAAACTAAGGACTAATGGACCCTCCATGTTGGATTTAAAAACCCTAGATTAAAGGTGTTGATTCCTCTCGGATCCCTTTGTCTTCTTCTTCCCTCAAAACACCTTTAGGATCTCAAGCCTTAGAGCATGGTTTTCACTTTACCTTTGCCTAATGTTTAATTAATCTGTATGTCTTGGTACCTCCAACCAATTGAATGAAGAAATTCCGTCGCAATAAAGATTAATTTAATGAATGAGATTGTTATATACTTTAAATAATCCATGGATGATTCCGGGCAATAATTCTTCTGGTGTGGGTGATTAAAATATGTGATATTCCTTCCTAGGCTAGCTATTCGATCTCTTTTAGTGCAAAGCAAATAAAAGTTTAAGAATATATAGTGCTGGTCAGGCATAAAGCACTTGTTTTAAATTATACTTTTATGTTTAACCCAAAAACAAAAAAAATAAAAAATCCTATTGAATATATTTTTTGGGTACTATTTTTTTTCTTATATCAAGTAGAAATATTTAATATCATAGAGTTAGTTTGAAATCAAATTTATTTTATATATTTCACTCTTATTTTTATATTATTTTCAAAAAAAGGTATTTGTTTACTGTATTTTTTTTAAGTGTTTTAGTTTTTTATCTTTAAAAACTATCAAATAACTTTTAGATATTTTGTTAGTTTTTGAAAATAATTATCACCATAAAAATTATTTTATTTTGAAATAAAATAAAATTAGTAAATAAAAAATAAAAAATAAAATTTATCCCATACAACCCTTCAGTATGTTCCTTATTACATCAAGAGTATAGGAGCAGAATTAAATAAAGACCCAGTTCGAAGGTTTTGCATCTGTTTATTTGGTTTGAAGTTCACTTTCAGTGGGTTTCTGCAATTTAATTGATAAAAACTATAAGAATAAACTACAGTTGTTTTTATATCAGTAATGTGCTTCGGCATTGAAGAGTTAAAAATAAAAAATAAAGAAAAGGGTTTTTGACTGGAGTTGACCAGCAAGGACTAGAGAGAAAGCAGCTTTGATTTGGCTATGATGGAGGGAGTGGCCCCTAAAGTCCCAATCATGGCAGGTTTTGCTTTTGTAGTCATGTGATTAGAACAATATTTGTTTCGTTAAAGCTGAGCCTTTTTCAAAATTTTTAGACCATATCTCGTTTTAGTAAACATACTTCTGTCTCTCTCTCTCTCCAAAAAATTTTGAAATTTTTTTTTAAAATTCCATGAATTTATTTATTTATTTGTTTTATTTTCAATGGCAAGCATTACTTGCAGCACAGTACCTATCATCACTGTAAAATACTTTTTTTAAAATGCAAAATAAATTATTAGTAAAGTTTTTAAAATTTTAATTGCATCATTATATGTATAATTGCACGTGTTTGAGAACAAAGTTATTGTAATAAAACAGTTGCCTGTCATGTTAAAGTGGGGAATTACCATAGATTCTTGTAAAAAAAATTTGTTGTTATGCTGCCATGTTTTTTCTTCTTTTATTATAGATTTTTGTGAAAATAATTTTTTAACTTGATGGTTGAAAATACTTGTCTGTCTGGTGATTTAGTTCATTTTTTTTAAAACAAATGGCTTTAGTTCTTCGTGATTATTTTAAGATTATCTTCGTCGGTTCTTCCTCTAGAAAAATTTGCAAAAGAAGCATATTTGCTTGACTGTGGTATCTAAACAAGTTTGAATCTGCTAACGAGAGTATCATTTAAATATTTTGAATGTATAAATGATGTAAAATATAATCTAATTTGCTTAGGAATTCAAATATGTGTAGATGAAGTATGAAATTGCATGAATCTCTTATATAAACAAACATATGATGATACATGACTTTTACTATTGCAATAAGTGCAAGTAATATTTAGCAATGCATGCATCAATAAGCTTAAAATTCTATCATTTTTTTGGAGAGTGAACATGCTTATGAGATCAACATGTATTCAAAGCATGTGAACAATACAAAAAATTGTTGGAAGACAGAAGAATTTGAATGTAAAATATGTGAGTAACTAAATCTACTGGACAATAAAAACATATCACTTAGTTTACTACTAATAATGAACAAGCCATGTTCAATTTTAGCTCTAGCTAGTCAATAAGTCATTTCATTATTTTCAACTTCTAAAGTCTTAATCTAAGAGATAAAATCATCATGATTACAAGATGTAAATGCGATAGATAAATAAAAAAGTAATAATTTATTTTATTATTCAAAAATAATACTTTATTTTCAAATGAACAAAATCTATCATTTGGCTTTTGAGCATCTAATAGATGTGGCTCTTTTTTCTTCATCAAAATATCAAGACTTTTCTTAAAACTTTTACACTCCTTTTAGTAAAAAAATATATTTCTTTTTCAATTTATTATATACATCAACTAATTCATTAAACAAAATAAATAGCTCTTCATAAATTAAATCATTTTCCTTAAAGTTTTCCTTTGAATCTGATTGAGGGTAGGCGCTTTGAGTAGATAATGCAAGGATGTTATTGGAGTCACCTTCTCTATTTCATGTATAACTACTACAAGGATCTTTTGAAATTTTACATTATTCTCTTTCTTTTGTCTTTCTTATCTCTCTCTCTCTCTCTCTCTCTCTCTCTCTCTCTCTTATAGAACCAAAGACATTTACTTGAGGCTTTTCATTTAATTTTGTGGTCTTTTCAGCAAGAATAACTTTCTCATTTAAAGACTCCTCACTTGTCTTATAATCACAACTACACAAATAAGTGAGAGCACCAAGTATATCATTTCCAAAAAGTTTAGATTTAGGGTTTAGGGTTGTTGTTTCTAATTTCTGGTATGATGGCAATTGGAATACCCTTAAGCTCAGTCAATATCTTTCTGAAGGCATAATGAAAGAGGTTATTAATACTCCATCTAAACTACATAAGGATAAACTAATCCTGAAAACTTCCAACAGAAAGCTTGTGTTATCTAAGATCATGCTTTAGAACATATCTCGACCATCTACATGAAATAGCTGGCTTCCCTCCTTTCGGTGCGCTGCAATTAAACCTTCTGTATCTTTTTTTTTTTTTGTTGGAGACTTTGGCATAAACAGATCCCCACTGATGATATCTTGAAGCTTAAAGGATTGAAAATCCCATCCATTTGTTACTTGTGTCATAATGAGGAAGAAAGCCTTAACCATGTGTCTATGCTTTGTCCCTTTTCTAAACAAATTTGGGATGCAATGTCTTCAATGTTTTAGGTTGAAAAGTCATCGAATGAATCCATCTCTAGCTACTTCAAAGCTTGGCACTCTACTTTAGCTCATAAAGGTAGAAATTCCTCTACTTATGTTATTCCTTCAATTGTCATTTGGCTTATTTGGATGGCTAGAAATTTTTCAAAGCATAATTATCAAAGGGTGAATGTTTAGGATATACTCATCCAGGTTAAAAATCATTTGAAAAAACTAAGAGCTACTAATTTATTCAGAGACTCAGCAACATCCACATATACCAGAAGGTCCAACACATCATTTGCTAGATGGATTAAACCAACTAACGATTGCATCAAAATTAACATTGATGGAAGTTATAAATATGACTCCACCATAACTAGCCTTTGGGGTGTTTTTAGGAACAATAATGGCCACTACATTTTCTTATTTTCTATCCCATGATATACATCAAATGCACTTTAGACTGAACCAATGGCTTGTCATATGGCTTTGAGAATTGCAGCTTCCATATCAATCAGGAATATTTGGATTGAGACTAATTCACTTGCTCTTTGTAACTTAATTGCTAATGGAGATAATTGCTTGTGGTTCATCATCTACATACTTAAAAGGATTAACTTTCTTCTCCAACAATTTCATTATAAAGTTAGCCATATTTTCAAAGAAGGGCACCAACCAGCTAATTTATTGGCTAAATTGGGATCTCGATCTGACATGCCTTTATTCTCCAACTAGCCACTAACTATCATCCATCTAGCTTTAATGGGGATTTACTTGACTTACCTCACATTAGATTAAAGTCAGTTTGCTATTCTTGACTTCCCTTTCCTCTACTTATTATCTTTATTTTCCCACTTAGTTTTGCTCACTTGTCATAGATTGTAATTTTCTTTCTAACTTTTATTAGTGAAATCATATTAGTTTAAAAAAAGGATTCTACTGACTAAACAAAATATTACAACACATACTCTTCTATATTATGGCAAGTACAACCCCAATAATTATAGTATACTCTCTTATAAAGGGATGAGTACAACCCCAATAACAATAGTGTTCTCTCTAACAATAGTGCAAATACAATCCAAACAAATGTATAATAATAAATAAAAGAAAAGCTTTCTCATCTCTTTCAGTCATATGTTTGAAAATGTTTTGCAATTACTCAACCTAATTTGATGATCTTATAAATGTAATGACTAGATCACCTTTATAATTATCCAAAATAAATAGAATGATTACATCCAGGAATATCCAATTATACATGAATTAATGTGAATGATAAACTAATGATGGTATAAATTGAAAATTAATTTTAGCACCAAATTAGAAATTAATGAGAGCAGACTTATTAATTCTAAAATCAAACACCTTATAACATGGAACTTCGATAAAATGTGTTTCAAAAAATCTAAAGTAATAATTTCAGCAAATAAGTTTCTACCATGTCACCAAATAATGCCATTTTTATATTTTGTAAATTTAAATTATTTTGAACATATAAATTTGAAGTTAGCATTGAATTATTTCTAAATTTATTTTATTATTTTTGGAATGATTTGACCACTCCTTATTGAATTGATTTATTTCAAATTTGAATTCTAATTTGAACTCTTTTCAATGTTAAATTTTCTCTTGAATTTTCCCATCTCATTTCCTTCATAAATGGCTATTTAATTTCTCACATTGGCATCACTCCACTCTTCTAACAAACCCTAGCTTAGACCACTAGCAAATTATTTTCTAAGGAGCTTCTTCATTCAAGTGTTTAAAGTTTTTTCTTCTTATTTTCTTTCACTTCAAGCTTTCTCAAAAAGAAGTTAATATATATTATTAAATACTTTTTTTGTATTGGAGGAGAATCATTCAAGTATAATCTTGTCTTTGCAAACTTTCATTCAAAAAGGCTTGAATAAGATTGTTCTTTATTTCATTTAAGTGTGTCTAATGATATTAATTTCTCAAGTAGAATGATAAGATTGTGGTTTGATTTTTGCAAAGTATTTTAATATTGTGGTATTTATTTTTGATATGTATATGGGGATACCACAGATCTGAGGGAGTATTTATTGAAGTGATCAGGTATGACATTGCGGTATGATGTACTATCTCGAAAGAAAGAGGTATCACCCTTTAATGGACCTAATCATCTAATAAGGACTCCTAAGGCATGATGGGTCTTCTAATATACTAGGGATTTTTCCCATATTTTATATGGATGAATAAAGTAGGATTTATATTAAACTAGGTGGTTCTGAAGTTCCCTATGAGGGCAAGCCCCCATAGTTAATTACATCCTAAGAAAGGTGAGTTCCTTAAAAATACTCTTTATTAAAGTAGGCAATTGTTGTCTCCAAAGATTTCAAGGGGAAGAATATCAACAAATTAGCTATGTTTGGAAAATCAAATGGGATAGTTCAAAAAAAGAGACTTATTTTAGAAGCCAAAGGGAGTAAGTAGGAAATGTTCATGATACTAGGAGGCCTAGTGAACATTTCAATATATCCTATGGTGAGGCTTTATATGTTTGAAAGTGAGAAAATTTAATTATTTAAGTTAAAATTTTATTAGATTACTAGGGCTTATAATTCACTAATACAAGATTAGGGGAATGCCTAAGAGGTGAGAATTTATGCTTGTAGCCCAAAGGAAACAACCTTCTTAGATTCTAAATTTAGGGAGCTTTAGCAAGAGCTAAAGCACAACCTAAATCTAAGCAAAAGTGGGTATATGATTTACTTCCACAAGAGAGGATAAACCACCTGACTATTGGACTTATAACAGCTTAGAGTGGCAACCATCTAACTCCTCCTATGCTTTAAATCCATGTGGTCAACTAATATGATTTTGTAAGATAGTTGGGTTGTTATTATTTAAAAAGAAACTAAAGTCCTTAAACTCACTCCCTAAAAACTAGAGCATGAGTGGTATGAGCAATGATTTAGTTTAATGCAAATCTTTTCAATTTTTATTTAATTTTGACACTTCATTTTGACAAAGGCCATAGGATTTTCACATGTCTAAATGTATGATGAAATGAGATTATGGGCTAAATCAGAAAGAAAGAGGTATTTTTCACCATAGAGGAGACCTTTAAAGGTCAAGTCTTCCCCTATCGTGCAAGGATGGAAACCCTCTCTTAGCAAGAGTAAAATAATATGCATGCATGATATTATGCATACAACATTCTGCTAAGGGGATGTTAAATTTTTTAGTTATCTTGATTTAATGCCTAGGCTTTATGTGAGGTTATAAGTTGTAGAACATTTTAGTTATGAGTTGTAGTTAGGGTAGAAATTTCATTTTTTTTCCTAAGGACCTAATCGCATCCAGGTCACACATTAAATCACCATTCATAAAGAAACTATGAAAAGGTGTGTCATTTCTATTACACAATTTAAACATAACATCAAACATTTTATAAATCTAACACAAAAGAATAAAAGGCCTATGTGGTCGGGTGCCACCGTACAACCCAAAAAGAAAAAGTGGGTAGCCGAGCTCTACCCCTATACAACCTGAAATATAAAAGAATAATTATAGTTTATAAATGAATGAGTGTTATGAGGGTCTTCTTTTTTTCATACTTCATGTCTTCATGTCTTCTTTGATTTGGATATGATTGCTTAAAAGGCATCACAGAGCCTCCTAGGACAAAGCCTTCTAGCCACTGCTCAATCTAATCCCCTATAATACTAATCCTAATTCTTAATACAAAATTACATTAAAAATAGGAAAATAAATAAATCAAACTACACCTTTAATCTGAAGTAGTTATATTTAAAATTTGAACTTAGCACCCTACATATGAGTAACTAAGCCCACCTATCCTAATTTAGATTATGCTTAGGGGTTTAAGTAACCTACAAAGATAACATTTATATTTTTTTTAATCCACCCCTTAATCACATTCCTCTGTAAAAAAAATATGATTAGGCTAATAGCAGGCTAACATCTAGTCTACGGAACATACACCCTAACATTCAGTCTAAAATAATACATCACAAAATAAAATATACAACATACTATGCACAACCCTAACATAAAGCTAGAAATGTTGACTTAGTTCTAATGTGTGTGTTGAAGCTTGTGTGGTATGTCCTAACTAAGCATTAAGGTCATGGTTTTCTAAATGTGAAAGGGCATTTAATCATAAGAGGTTGATTTCACTTTAAATGGTTTAAATGATTTGAGAATTTTACTTTGTGTTTTCTTTTGTTTTATTTGATTAACACTTAGTAACTAAGTGTTATAAAGAGATGAAAAAGAGAGGATCACTCTCTTTCATCCCTACTTTAAGTCATTTTTAAGCATATTAATTAATTAATTCTCTTTAGTGAATGGCTTATTACACATTTTGAAATTAGTCCTAAGTTTTGGTTCACTTTAAATGATCCTATTCAATAAGAAAAGTATCTTAAGATTAATTGTAATGAATTACTATCACATGACACATGTTCATTCATTTCTTTCCATCATATGTAACATGCATATGATATTAAATCCTAAGTACAACTATACATGCAACATATATATATATATATGTGTATGTATGTATGTATATTTTGAGCACACTTTTGAATGAAAGATGCATATATGTATTTTCTAGAAGTATGGGATTTTCACTTATTAGCTAAATGCACATTCAAGTGTACAGAACTTTTAAGCAAGTACTTTGTCATTGTTAACCAGGGGAGTGAGGCGAAGACCTCCTTGGGGCTACTTAAAGCGATGCATCCCCAAAATGTCCAAACTAACTATACCCGCTATTCTTAAATACACATGAATATATAAGTGACTACAAGAATGGAAATCATACAAAAGTTGCATTTTGATTTAGTTGAATTATTTATATATGTGAGATAAAGTTGAAAATGAGACTTTCATTCATTAGCTAAATGCACATACAAGTGTATAAAAGTTCTAAGCAAGTACTTCACCATTGTTAACCAAGGGAGTGAGGTAAAGACCTCCTTGGGCTTACTTAAAGTCGTGTATCCCCAAAATATCCAGACTAGATCTACCCACTATTCTTAAATACACATGAATGTATAAGTGACTATAAGAATGGAAATCATGCAAAAGTTATGTTTTAATTTAGTTGAATTATTTATATACGTGAGCTAAAGCTAAAAATGAGACTTTCATTCATTAGCTAAATGCACATATAAGTGTATACAAGTTTCAAGGAAGTACTTCACCATTGTTAACCAGGGGAGTGAGGTAAATACCTCCTTGGGGCTACTTAAAGCCATGCATTCTCAGAATGCCCAAACTAGATATACTCACTATTTTTAAATACACATGAATGTACAAATGACTACAAGAATGAAAATCATGCAAAAGTTTCATTTCTTTTTAATTGAAAGGATATTTTCATTCATTAGCTAAATGCACATACAAGTGTATAAAAGTTATAAGCAAGTACTTCACCATTATTAACGACAGGAGTGAGGTAAAGTCCTTCTTGGGGTTACTTAAAGTTTTGCATCCCCAAAATATCCAGACTAGATATACCCGCTATTTTTAAATACACATAAATGTACAAATGACTACAATAATGAAAATCATGCAAAAGTTGTGTTTTGATTATATTGAATTATTTATACATGTGAGCTAAAGTTCTATCTAAATTCTAACATGGAGATACATAAGAATGAATCTAAACAAATGTTGTGTCCTTTTTAAATGAACTATGCACTTGTTAATATTCACATTTTATGTACATCTATGAAGATTAAAGAAAGAGAACTCCATATCACATGTTCTAAACTATTAGCACATGCAAGTTTATGAATATTTATAATTGCCATCACTCCATATATTATAAATGATTTATATACTTTTTGAAAATAACTTTGATTTAATAATCAAAATACCCACACATATTTTAATTTAAATCAACACATGCAAGCTCAACATAAAGGAAATCATTTCATTTAATTAATTTTTGAAAAAAAAGATGCATGCATGATTACAAGTGACACACAACATTTAATATGATTGAAAAGAAATAAAGGGACATAAGCACAAAATTTCATTTAATCCAATTAATTCCTAAGGACAACCATACTAAATAATCTCATTTAAAATAAACCATAGCTTTTTAATATCACTTTTAATTTCATGTTTGATTTGATTTAAGAAATATGAGAGGAGGTTTACTAATTCTAATCCCATTCCCCATGTGTGAGTTAATTTAGTTTAATGAGAAGGTAATTAAATTGATTTTATGGATTAATTAGGTTAAGGCATGAATTAAATCAATTAATTAAACCCTTACTTATGTCACCTTAAGGTAATTAATCAAATGATTATGAGTCAATGAAATATGAAAATGAATTGAAAAGTAAATGGCAATGGTCCTATGAAATAAAGTAGCCTAATGTAATTAGTTCAAAATCATTAATTAATTAAGCTTAAGGAACTCTATTAATTACTTTTATAGTTTTCTCACACATGTAAGCTAACCATAATTTCATTAGATCTCTTTAGGCAATTAAACACCTAAAGGCCTACCCATAAATCAAGAAAAAAAATAGATCTATTTTAAAATTTAATTAAGATAATTAAGTAATTAATTAGTTAATTAATTCCTAATTAATCTCTCTTGAAAAGTAAAAGAAATTTAGGGAAAGGATTAGGAAAATTCCCCAATCACATTCCCTGAACCTCCCAACTATTAATCAGTGCCAAATGAATATAATTAATTAGTTAATTTACTATTCACATGCTTAATTATCACTTAATTAACTTAAGAGGACAATTAGGGCTTAATCAATCAATTTCCCCAATTAACCAACCAATAAATTTCAAAAAAAAATGGGGGAGGCAGAGGTCATCCCCCTAAGCAACATCAAGAAATTTAAAACCAATTGGATGAATAATTAGGGAGTAATCAGGATAATAAAGTTTTTAAATAAACCCTAATTAAGCCAAAATCACTATTCAAAATCAATTAAGGATAATTTTAATGGATTCCTCTCTGAAATACCTTTAAAATGAGCCTAAGTTTATATTTTTAATTTTTCTATAATTAGTTATGAATTATGAAATTTTTAGCGTTAAAACCATTAAATTTAGCCTAATTAAGCCTAATCCTGTCAGCTCCATGTGGCACGCTGACACGGTGCGCTTTCCACATAGCGCTATGGGATTGGCTATTTAAGTTGCCACATCCGTGGCTGACTCGGATGATGGTGGGACGTGGTATTGATCTCCATGATCCGATCTTGAATTTGATGGTGTAGATCAAACCCACGGTTAATAAAGACTCAAATCAATAGATCTAGCATGATTTAATTAGAGCTATCTGTTCTAATCACGTGAAATAGACGACCCATGATCTCTCTTTTTATGAGTGATGAATGACGGAGCCCGTCTGCCATCGATCACTCGATCTGAGCTCACCCAAGCTCAAATTCACCCCAAAATCAACCCACACCTTCATGCGAGGGATCCACGAAGATCCAATAGCTAGGATTGGCCCACATGCAGCTTTTATTCAAAATTCTCCTACCCATTTTAAGCTAAAGCTTAGATTTAATTAAAATACCTCACTAGAGCTAAGATCAGTGGTTCGAATGCTTGAGGAAGCTTCGTCTAGTTAAGACAAAGCTCTATTGAGCAGAATTGGATTGGTTCCACCCAAATTGCTCAGAAGACCAAGGATCAAGATTTGGAGCTTTGGCTTCGATCGAAGTATGTCCTCCGGTGGCTTGGGAGCTTGGGAAATGACTTGGGTGGATTTGATGATGTGCATTGAAGGTGTGTGTAAGAAGAATTTAATTTTGGTTGAGAGATGAGAGAGTTGTTATTAGGATTGAGCTCCCCTATTTTGATTTCGCACAATAAGAGGAAATTCGAAGTGGGGAAGGCTTGGAAATGCTCTGGGATTGCTTAGGGCATTTCTTTTAACTCTTGGGAACTCAGATGAATCGAATGCATGTATTTTTTTAGTTTGAATTGAGGGGGTATACCCCTTAATTTGTTGAGGTGGACGGACAGGATTGTCTCCCATTTTTTAGCCAGCCAACCGTCGTTAGAGCGCCAGAGTGGTCATCATCATGTCCAAGTGGCTTGATTTGGTTGGAGGAGTGCTTGGGAAGTAATTCAAAGCTTGACATAGGCTGGTGGCTCTCCCTTGATCCTTTAGGTGCTCTGTTTGTAAGGGAGGTGAGTTAACTCACCACCCTTTGGTCCATGGCTGACCTAGCATGGGTTATGTGGCTTAGGTGATGCCTCATTTGGATAAGTGAGGGCTGTCAAGGGGTAAGGAAGAGTTGACTTTGCTAATTTTGGCAAAATCCCACATTGGCAGGCAAATCCAAGGGAGATTTCCCTTGGGTTTGGCTTCAATTGGGTTTAGACTGATTTTGGACTAATCTAGAATGAGTTTGCGTCAGGTTTGGTCAGCTCCTAAAGTCTCATGGGTTGGTTTTATGAGTTTTGGCTCAATTTGGTCAAATGGGTTCAATTTGGGTCATGTTGGGTTAGGTTGACCAATTGGTCAAATTGGGTCAAACCAAGGCTTGTGTTAGGTTAAAATGATGATTTGAAGTATTTTGGTTTGAGTGGTTCCAATCAATTTGGCTTAGGTTTAATTTTGGCTTATTTGGATTCATATAGGTCAAATGGGCTAAGTTAACCAATTTGATCAAATTGGCCCAATTGGATAAATTTGGATTTAACTTTGATTTTGGTCAAATTGACCTTTTAGGTCAATTTGGGCTAGGTTGGTCAATTGGGCTAGGTTTGGTCCAATTGGTCAAATTGGGGCTTTGGTCAAGTTCAACAATGGATTTGGAATGAACTTGAGCCATTGGTTGCAATGAATTTGGGTTGGATCATGATTTGACCCATTTTAGCCTTTTAGGTCAATTTGGGTCAACTTCGATCAAATAGCCAATTGGGTTTAGTTTGGCACAATTGAGGGTATAGTCATTTTCAAACCTTGATTATGGGTTGGTGTGAATCAATGGTTTCAATAAATTTAGTGTATGGTGAGTTTTGGCTAGTTGGGGTTTCATTTTGGGCTAAGGGTTGACTTGGTCAAATGACCAGGTTGACTTGGGTTGACCTAATTCAAAGCAATTGATCACTTTAGGGTAATTGTTGATCATGATATGAGGCTTAGCTGGGTTTGGTTCAATTCAATTAGGGTTGGATTAGAACTTGGCTCAAAAAGGTCCTTTAGGCCACTTTGGGTTAAGTGGACCTAAATGGGTCAATTGGTTTGGTTTTGGTTTGATTAAGATTTAGCTGGATTTATATATGAGTTTAGGATCGAAATATAAATCCAACTACAATCAATTTGGGTTATGATAGGTTTTGGTTCATTTGGAATTTTCAAGTCAAGAAGGCTAATTTGGGCTTGACTTGGGTCGACTTGAATTTAGCTTGATAATTTAGCTTGATGATTGATTTTATTTTTATTTGGATAGATGGTTGAAGGAATGATTGATTCAAGAGAAAATCCATTGATTTTGATTTGATTTGGATAGGATTTGGCCAAGTTCAAGGAACTGGCTTAAAGGGCTTGAATTAGGTTTTGACTTGATTTTGGACTTGGGTTTTATCATGTGAATTTATATTTGTGAATATAAATGAAGATACAAATGATTTATGAGAAAATCACTTGAGTTTAGAGTGATTTGGAAGCAGATTTGACTAAGCCCATGGAGGTAGGTCAAAAGGGCTTAAGTAAGGAATTGGTTTAGTTTGATTTAGTTTTGATCATTAGGATGGGGGCTTCACTTATATTTGTGAATATAAATGAAGAAATAATTTAATTATAAAGAAATCAATTGATTTTGGGTTGATTTGCATGAGATTTGGCTAAGCTCATGGAGGTTTTGATTCAATTTGGATTTAGTTTGGTTCAGTTTTGATTATTTGAGTTTATTTTTGATTTATATTTATGAATATAAATGAAGATATCAATCAAGTTTGGATTGAATTGGGTGGAGACTTGGCTAAGTCTATTAAAGTCAATCATAAGGCTTTAAGGAGGATTTTAATTTTGGATTTGATTATGGGTTTCAATCATTTGATTTGGGTTTGGATTTGTATTTGGTACATGATTGAGGGATTGAGTTGGTCTTGGAGAAATTCAAATGAAGTTGGATTGAATTGAATTTGGCTAAGGCTAAGTCCATAGGATAAAATCGTAAGGCTTAAGAAGGATTTTTATTTTGGCTTGGATTATGGGTTCTAATCATTTGGCTTGGGATTTGGATTTGGATTTGTATTTGGTATTTGAATTGAATTTGAGGTTTGGTTTGAGAAGGTAAACATAGGTTAGGTTTAGGCCATAGGATGGGCAAGTCCCCGTAAATCCTTAAGGCATAACCTACCCCTATGGCTAACCCTTCTAAGTCTCTGGGATTAGGTTAAGTGTTCACCTAATCACTAGAAGTGTCTTAGGACTAAGGAGCTCTTTGTGTCTATAAGAGTCCTAGATCTATGATAAGGACGTTGAAGACTCACTCTAAAAGTGAGGTCAACAAAAAAACCCCTAATAGGTGTGGTGTAACTTACAAGGCACACCACATATATTAACATTGACCGAGATGATCAACAATGTCCAAAGTTTTGCAAATCCTAATGAAAATGATCTATACCTAAACTCAAGATGTAGATAGAATCACGATCTTAGTGCAATGCAACTCAACTTATGCCAAGGGAATAAGAGAGGAAGGAAGGATCCACTGAGAGATTGGGGATATGAACTTTCCACTAGGGATAGTGGTTTGAATTTGATCACATTATTTGTGGAAAGAAGATCCACTGGGGATGGGTGTATGAACCTTCCACTAGGGAAGTAGATTCGGGTTATATGAGTTTCATTTGCTTGTTAGGTATCCACTAAGATAGGATTTGGGTAGGTTTGTTGAATTTAGATTTTGATTTAGGGTCCATTAGGGGACTAAATCGATTTGCACCTCGCTAGGGAGAAATTTGGTTCGATTTAATTAGTAGGCATCCACTAGGGATGAAAATTTGATTTCATATATTTACTTATGATTTGGGGCTCCACTGGGGAGTGGATATGATTCGGTGTTCAGGGTATATCTGTTGGAGATATGAGCTCGGATCCATTGAGGGATAAGGTGAATTTAGATATATGGATTTCTTGATTTGTTTGGGAAAGTATCTACTAGGGAAAAGAGTTTGGATAGATTTAATTCAAACTCTACTACGGGAGGATGGTGGATTTAATATATAGACCCTATCGGTGTACGATGGATCCACTAAGAAGGGAATATATTAGCCTTGGCCTATCTAAGATTTATAATTTCAAAGGGAAAGTCTACCGGCCACATGGTAGAACTAACCAAACTAAGGATCCTTTCGATGTGCAATGGTCAAGTCAGGAAAAAAGCTTATAGACTTACATCCTCCAAAACAAGGGGTGCCTTTGCTAAACCTCTTTGATGCAAAATATGAGTAGAATTTTCTAGCATCATAACATCATGAGGCTATGAAAAAGTGGTGGCAACATTACTCTCTCAAGCATGTCACATTAATGTTTTTTTTTAAGAAATAAATTAAAAGATAGGAGGGCAATAGAAAAATTTAGATGCATGGGAATGGATTGTAGACCCTTCTAAGGAACACAGTGGGTCCTATCTTGACTCAAAAGTTTAGTTTTTTTATCCCCAACTTCTTATTATATTGGATCTTAATAATTCACCTCTTGGTCCACCTTTAGAAATTACTTTACATCCTGGTCCCTTTCTTGCAAAAATAACAAAAGCATCAATCAATAATAGGCTAGCAGTTAAGTGCTAGGTTCAAAATTATCAAAAAAAAAAAAAATGGCTATGTTTAGGTGTTGGCACCTAACCCTTAGGACTTGTGCTTAGGAATCAAGCAATAATTAGGGTCTTTCATATCTTATTGATGGGTCCCTAATGTTGATGCTTGTGCATTGGGATTAGCACTTAATGGTAGCATAACGTAAAAAAAAAAGATTTGCCCCATAAGTGTTTGGTTTGACATTATTAGCCCAACACCTGTTTGACCCCTTCTTATGTTTTATCAAGCAACACATGTTGTTGCTAACAGTGTATCTTGTTGGATGCTCCCTTTAAGTATTTTTTTAGCATATACTTGTCCACCAAAACTAGCATAAATCTCTCTTGTCCACCTTGGGGAGGCAATCTTTACTCTTAGATGCATTATGTAACCTCTTTTTTTTCTACTTTTTCCTTTGTCTCTTACTTCTTTGGGGTTTTTTTTCTATTACTTCAATGGCTATGTTGATTATTGAGTGTTACTTATGGCTATTATATTATATCTATCTTATTTTAAAGTATTTTTGTATTTATATACCTTAAATATCTAAGTTTCATTCTACATTCTAAATTATAGTTCTGCCTTTTAAATATAAATCTAAGCTTTCGTTATTACTAACAACATCATTCTTAGAATTACTTCATATCTATGCTCAACCTCACTCATGTTAAGAATTAAATTATCAGTAGAGTAATTAAATTTTCCAACTTTCACCAACACATCTTCCATGATTCCCATAGTTTGTTTTACTAAACTACCTAGAAGCAATAGTGATACCATGATTGTCATAGATTCTCCTAATCTTAAATTTTGAATATTTATAGGCCATCAGATTTATGCTAGCTCCTAAATCACATAATGATTTCTTAAAATGTTTTCTTCTTATAGCATAGATAATTGTAAAGTTATTTGGATCTTTTCTTGTAAGTAGTAGTTTTGGCTTCAACATTATTATACATTTTTAATTAAGGATAGTATTTAATGCTCCCTCAATTTTCTTTATTTATACAAGATCTCCTTCATGAAAATTAACATATATTCTAGAACATCAACAAATTAATTTATGCAATCTTAAATACCTCAAAGAATTTAGAAAATTGTTAGTCAAGTTTCTTCTTCTAAAATCTATGAGAGTTTGAAAGTGGTGGCACATATGACAATAGGTTATCTAAAAACTACATTGACTTGGGCTGCCCTTCATTCTCCTTTGTTTGCTTTTAATCTTCCTTCTTCTCCACCTTTTTAGACCTCTCTTACCCCATCGATTCTCTATGATAATGTTCAGTTTTGGGTTACTCTTAGCTTATATGATATTCTAATTGTTCCCACTTTTAGAGAAACTACCTTGATGTGCTCCATATGATTCACCTCTATGATGCTAAGGAACACTCTAATTATTAATTTGGAACTCAACATTATTAATGGCCTTCTACTACCTCTGAAGTGAGGCATCGTGCCTCTAAAATGTTAGATCTATGAGGACCATAAACTATGTAATGTTGGCAATTAACTATGCCAAGGATTCCCTTAATAATAGTTCCTTTGATTTTCATTACTGAAGGCCTAACAATGGAGTGAAACTAGATGACTAATAACCTTGTTACTGATGAAATCGAAATGATTGTTGCTACCCAACTAGTTTTTACCCACCTAAGCATTCTTCCAAAAAATGTTAGGGTAGCTCCACCACCTAAGAATGTATATATCGGAGTAAAGATTATTCTATGGTCAACACCTTATAATTTTTACCTACTCAAAATATGGTTGAACAAAAAGATTGTTAGTCTGACAATCAAAATTTTTATGACCTCCTCCACAATGGTCGAAATAAAAGATAGATGCAAGAGTGGAAGGTGTTATAAGAGTGCTAACCTACTTTGCCAATGAAGCAACCTACATTATGATGGATGCAATAGAATATGACTCTTGCATTATATCTATTGGCTTCTTTGTTGAAACTCTCCTTTTTGACCATTAGTAGTTGTTCATGGCCATCTCCTCAATTAATTTATAAATTGACTCTTAAGTTGTGCTCATGAAGGTGTTGTTACAATATTGATCGACATCACTACTAGCCTGGTCAACTATTATAGAAAGTTTGAACCAATATTATAATACATCAAGATAAGACTCTAAATTTTCATATGAAAAGATTATATGTATGTTCTCTTTTTTTTTATAAAAATTTAAAGGGGATAGCAGAAAAAGGGTGTCACATTGTAAAGTGTCTCTTTTTCAATTTTCTAGTGTTACAATAACATAACATGTGTGAACCCTATAGATCACTACTTTTATTAAAGCTAATAATCATATAGAGAATATTCTAATGTTTATTGTTGGTTTACATGGGATAGAGAGGGGTGAATTTAATAAAAAATATTTTCTAATAAACTTCTTTTAATATAATTTTAAAAATTTTCTCAACATAAAGATGTGAAAACTTAAAAAACTATATTTAAATATTATAAATAGATATTATGAGATAATTTAATTTTTAAAATGAGTAGTATATGTATAGTATCAAAAGATTTCATCAAAACATACATAGTCTAAAACATATAAAGGGACACAATAAGCATACAAATACATAGTGATTTTCTTTTATGTTATTTGTCCAATGCCTATATCCATACCTAAGTTTTCATCAAACTTAGGATTCCTACATATCTTGTATTAAAAACCATCACTTTTTTGCATGTGAATAAGACCTAACAAATCATCTTTACCTTGGGACCAAATCCCATATATTAAGATGCCCTCTCAGTCATTCTCCTTGACAAGGCGTCCTTCTCCATGTTCTTCATAAAAGCACCAAAATAATTATATAATAATAAAATCTTAAAAAAAAAAATATAATTAAAGAATGGGTTCTTACACTTATTCATGTTGAAACTAAGAAAGTTTTTATAATCTTATTGCCTCACACGATCCTCCATAATCAAGTAGGATTATTTCATCCTTTCAAATGTTTTTTTAAACAAAAAAAGAACTTAATGAAGAGTTTGACTAGAGAAAATTGGAGAGATTTAAGTGCTTTTCATAGATGGGGCATTAGAAATTTCTATTTTTAAGATTTGTGGAGACCCACAATGGGTTGAGCATGTCCTTAAAAGTATTTATGGAGATGTACAAATCTTTATAGAGCTTATTATAATTAATTTTGTTTCTCACTAACCTTTAATATTTTTATAGAGTGGAGCAAATATTTACAATTACTTAAAAAAATTTTGCAAGAACTCACAAAACTTTTCAAAGTATTTATTGTCAAGACATTTTTTTAAGGAAGGTCCCCACCTAAGTCATAAATACTATGAAATTAAAGATATCTATTTAGAACTCTCTAATATAAAAGGTTTAAGATCAAATTAATTTTTTTTCTTTGCATTTATCTTTATTCTAGATTTTTATAAAGCCTTCGTAGTAATCTATGATGCTTTTCAAATACGAATTTTTGCAACATTAAGTTAAAAAAACCATCTAGTAGCTTTCGTTAATGATGAACTAAAATAAATGATAGAAAATCTTATAATGTTATCCAATATTTAAGATGATGGTGTCACTGTCTCTTATACGGGGACCTCATTTTTAACTTAGATTATCATGATCGGGCTAAATGGTATATGCAAGTGCATATATCATTCAGGTAACACAATAATGGGTTGAGCGTAGTTCTCACTTTTCTACCTCAATTTTTATTCAACCTAATGAAAATATCGAAAGTTAAAAATTACTAAAAAGTTTATAACATTTTCTTTTGAAAATAAGGTATATACTTAATTTAAAATATATATACTTTGAATTTATGGTTCATAAGTTGATTCTACTAATTTTATAATTCTAAAGTTATTTTAGATAGTTCTCAATCAAGAGCAAGTTTATCATTTCATCTCCGCCAAGATTAAAAAAATGAATCACTCTAATTAATTAGTTGTATGTCTATATACTAACTAGGACAAGTTATTACAATATTTTCTTTTTCCTATTCAATTGCAAATTCCAAAATATCATATACCTTAGTATATTTAAAAGATTTGATTACATTTTTCTATTTTTTTCTTCTAGGACTTTTCTGATATTTCTAGATCACACTAATTGTTAAGTTTATAATGACTAGATGACAACGAAATGAGTATCGAGAAAAGTATAACAACATATTCATTCATAAAATGAAACATTTACTTTAAACTTCAAAATTTATTATCATTAAAAATAATACACAAATATAGAGTACAACAGAATTGGTTACTAATTTGGGAAAGCGAGAACAATATCATTGATAAATGTAGAAGAACATCATAAATAATTAAGAGAAAGGAAAGATAATAATCCAGTAATTCTTATAATTCTATCCCTTCATAATCCTCTTCCTTTTCTACATAACAAACAAACAAACAATCTCACTCTTAAAATGACACTACACTAGTACTCACACACTTCTACAAACACACTTGTAAAAAATTTTCCAATACAGTTCAAGTCCTATTTATAGGTGTTGCATAGCCTTAATAGTTTTCCTCCATAACCTCTCTAAAAACTTCCAAGATTTGTCCTTGAAACACCACAAACTAACCGTTAAAATTGTTTGAAACTAAATATCAGGCTATAGCATTATGGTGCATGATCTAATATTTCAATGCCTAAGCACTATACTTACTATCTTTATGCTAAATATGGAAAATTCTAGTGTTGTTGTGCTTTTCTTCCAATACGAAAGAGCTCTAGTTACAATCTTTAGGTACTTGTTAGGCTTTTTTAGGCTATTTCAAGCACCAAACACTACTCCTTGTGGAGTTGTGGTTACTAACTTGTAAACCAAAACTTTTCAAATCCAGCCCCCCAATGCTCATCATCCAATGCCTCTACACTAGCTTTTCTATCTTGACACCAAATTTCTTCAATACAATATAGTGGTGCTAGCCTTGAAACTTTTACTTAATTATTTTTTACTTTATATGACAATTCACTAAAAAAAAATAAAAAATAATAAAAATAACCATAACTTAACATTTACTAAATATAAATACCCATATTAAAACACATAAAACTCGCTAAGTTTCTATGCTCAACAAACACTCCCAAACTCAAACTATTATTTGCCCTCATGTAATCCTATATATTCTCATGAATCCTTAAATTTATTTGGTAGCAAAACTTTTAAAATTTAAAATTATTAAATAATGATTTTATTTGAATCATAGTCTTACATATTTTATTATTAAATATAAAAATAACTAAACTACTCAATACCCTAAATGTTTATTTAAACTAAAATTTATTTTGAGTTAGGCCATTTCGACTCAATAATAACAAAATTGATTCATATAAATTTAAGCCAACTGATTGCTATAAATGTTGTAAATTGAAGTCATTATGTTTCTATAATAAAATAATGATTACTATCAATTGAAGATTAAGACATCGAATGAATTAATAAATTATTTGAATTGATAATAAGGATATAAGAATAATATAAAAGTATGAAAATTAATAACAATCAAAATACTTGTCCAATAAGGTGGATCTTTTTCTTAAAGTAAAAAATAATGATGTAAATAAAATAAGAAAACACTTGAGGCTAAATATTATACAATAATAGTACTTGAAATTCCCACATAATTTAAGCAAATTAATGAATTTATTGACTTAGACTAAATGTGTTAAATTCAAGAGAGAAAATCATATTGTGATTACTCAAATAATAATTAACATCTTGTGGAGTACTGTTTAAGATCCTAATGAGCTTCATAAGTGACACATCTATAAATGATCAAAAGGTGGAACACAAATAACGATAAGAGTTAAAATTTTGCTCAACATAATAAAAATTAAACATAAGCTATAACATTGCGACATTACCTATTACAACACCTAGGTGATACATATACAAAACCAAAAAAGCTAAATAAAACAAAGCAAAGTACATTAATACTTACCCAAATTCAATTTTTTACAAAAAAATTAAGAAATTCAATCTAAGAAAAATAATTGCAAAATGAAAAAAAACACATGAATAAAGAATTAAAGTAAAAAAAGAAACATCTTCATTCCTCCTCCTCCTCCTCGTCTTGTTCTTCTTCTTCTTCTTCTTCTTCAACTGCTTAGCTATAGCTAACATAGTGTTGGAACTATGGCATTGTAGAGAAATATACATGATATGGACCTACATTCAACTTACAATTATTAAACATGTGGGCAAGGTTGATTTGTACTAAGCCATACAAGAAAAATGCTACTATTATTAGTCCATGTAATTATCAAAATTTCACTCCATCAACTACTATCACTTTCTTCTTTTTTAGCCCTATGTTATAACTATATCACTTTTTTGTTAAAGTCAAGCAATTACCCACTCATCATTATACAGGATTAAGCACTTAAGGGTGATGTGCATGAATAATCACCAGCTTATATTTAGATCCTAATGCACTATTCCTCTCTCTAGACATAGGAACCTTACAAATTAATTATTTTCTATTGGGATCTCCTAAAACTCTTGCCCAAGTATAAATCTTATAAAAGTGAGATGACAATAACCTATAGTAGGACATCTTAATCATATTCAAAATAGAATTATGAATAACCCTACCTACATCGATGGTTAGCTTTTTTAATAAAATAAAATGACCCTATCCTTACTCACCTCATAAACTTGGAATATGTGAAATAATAGCAAACCTTTCAATCATTGGTTATACTAGTAACAATAAAGTTTATTAGATTCTCCTCTCTCTTCTTTCATTATGTGTTTGATTCCCTAATAGCAATAATCTTAATTATTTAATCAAAATTAAGGAAACATTATAATGGCATTATACTGTTCAAATTTTTTATGTCTTTTAACTTATAAATCATATTTATCGTAACACTTTCAAAATTAAATTTTTTTCCTTACAAAACTCTAAAATCTAAACTAGCTATTACAGGTCTCATTAGCAAAAGTTTTCCAACCCTCTATGTAATAATATTCTCTACTTTCTTTGCATATCTAAAGAATCCCTTCTTATAAAAGAAATTTTTATGAATAAGGATAGTAGTTTACCTTTCTTTGCACCTACAATTCTCAATTTTCTAGATTCAAATGTAGTTTTCTTTCTCTTCTAAATGATCTTGATAGGTATTTTTTTTAGAAATGAATTACTAAAAAATATTAAGAGCTAGGCAAGAAACTCTAAATGTTTAAGACCAAGAAGAGAATTAATAATGAAATTCAGTCCATTGTTCTATTTATAGATTTTTATAGAACTGCAGTGTTGGACTTACAATGCCTAGGAACTATCCTTATTATCTTGCATTCTAAAAAGTAATATCGTGGTGCTAGATAATAGCACTTAGGTGCTGATCATTAGTCAATAGTCTAAATTTAGTCAAATAATAATAAATTCTCACTGAATATTATCCAAGATCCATAATTATAATACAAAAAAAAAAAATTGATAACCACTGAAAGCATTGATGGAGCACCATGATGTTGGTCAATAGAACCTATGCACTCTACTTACTTGTGTCCTTATACTAATAATTATGTTTATTGGTTGCCCAGAGTTAACACATTTTTTTGACTAATGTTGTAATGCTAGTCAACCAAGCATTGTAGCGTTCTAACACAAATAAAGGACATGTGGCAATTTTTGATAATTTAAAAAAAAATGTAATTTAACATAATTGCTTTAGTAAAATGACACAACATCATGACACTAATACATCAATACCTAAGTGCTACAATAAAACTTATAAATTTTCACAAAATTTTCAAACATCACAAAACACATAGACAAATAAAAATCATAATAAATAATACAACTTGAATCATTTTTAATACAAATGCAGTTAATTGATTATTTAAGCCTATTTACCTCACCCCAAAGGTAATGCTTAAGTATTTGAACATTTATCTTAAAACTATTTGAGTTTTCAAGACTTAAATATTTATAACGCCATATGTGCAAGCTTTAACAACTAGAAAAGGCCTTGACTATCTAGACTACTAGATTTAAGATGATAAGTTGTAACTATCATATTCTTTAATCCATATTTTGCTAAAAAATTTTAACTTTTTTTTTTTGCAAAAATGAGTGTGTTCATCACTAATAATAACTCTATATGTTCCAATAGTATAGGTGGGCATTCTTCTCGTGAGACTAAAAGAACTAAAAGGTTAGGGATCTTTTGGATTAATAAATAAATATGATTTTTGTAGTTTTTAATAAGATAATAAAGGGTGTTGGATGGTATGATAAGAGCATACCTAAAAACACCTCTTAGAGATAAATAACTTTAAAATGACCTTGTGAGATAAATTTAACTTTAGATATATATATATATATATATATATATATATATATATATATATATATATATATATATATATATATGATCTAGAGTAGCTAATTTAGAATGATAAGGTTTAAGAAGTGTTTAGGTGTAATGACCAAGGCTAGGTCATAACTAGCAAAATAAAGGTATTTTGAGTAAACGGAAGGTCTAAGCTTATAGAAGAGAGTAAAAATCTTAATGGACTATTAAAAATGATGTTAAAAAAGAATGAAAAATAATAAAATAGGTTACCTTAGGTAATAGAGGTGAGAAAAGAAAGAGATAATAGACAACTAGTGCTTCCAATAAGGATTGCTAAGGTTTGACCACTAAGGTCTCAAACTACAAGTTGCCAAAAGTTCTCCTTTTTTTCAGTATGGGGGGAGGTATTTATATATATTTCAATCATCTTTCAAAAAGAAAATTCAAAACATAGAGAGAAAGGTGGGTGGCAACATTTGTGTGAGACATTGAGTTACCTTATTATTTTATATCATCAACATATTTCACATACCATTATTTTATGTGATTTCAGCCACCTCACATACCATTCTTTGAATTTAAATTAAAAATTTTAAACTTAAAGTTTGCTGAAAAAGTAAAAATTATATGCTTTAAAAAAATCATAAAATAGATCTTAATGGGTCAGTGGGCTAAACATCATTTCTTTGGCTTGTGATCTAGTAAATAGAACTTGAGTTCTAATTTATTTGTCCACATGATGTGAGGAATTAGCTTGAGATTTAGAAAATGAACCTTAAGTTGTAATTTATTGATCCACATGAAGTTCTATATCAATTAAATTTAATGAAACTACATTTTTCTTTTGAAATTTTAAACAACCTTAAAATCATTTCAAGGAGTAACTATTTCTTTAATACACTTGGAAACATAACTTATAGCAACCAAAATGTACTCATTTCTAAGAAAATGAATAAAATCCCATAAAATCAATTCCTCAAACAAAAAAAATCTCAACCTCAAGTATGTGATTCTAAGGCATTTAATGATGTTTTGATATATTCCTTATTCTTTGACATATGCCATAATTCTTAACATAATCATTAGAATCCCTAAATAAGATAAGAAAATAAAATTCAATTTTCAACACCTTAGCTAATGTCCTACTTTCTCTAAAATGCCTTCTATACCTAAAATCATGATATAACCTTAAATTTTCATTTTTCTTGTCATTAGGAACACATCTCCATATAATTTGGCTTGAATGTTTCTTATAAAGAAATGCCTCATCCCAAAATAAAGTCTCACATTATGTAAAATCCTTTTCTTTTGATGATAAGTTAAACCATAAAATAAGATCTAACTCACTAAATAATTAACAATGTCAGCATACCAAGGAATGACATTACATTCAAATGCAAACAAGTGTTCATCGAGGAATTCTTCTTTAATATGTCCAATAACTTAAAATCTTCTCTTATTTCTAATCTAGATAAATGGTCAAGTACTTGATTTTTTATTCCTTATTATCATTAATTTTTAAATTAAATTTTTGACAAGAAAAACCATCTAGTCATTCTAGGTTTAGTAACTTTCTTTTCTACTAGGTATTTTATAGTTGCATGATCTATATATACAATATCTATAACATCAAATAAATAACACCTAAATTTATCTAAGGTAGATACTAGCACTAAGAACTCTTTTTTATAGTTGTATAATAATTCAATTAAGATTTATTAAGATTTTTACAAGCATAATAAATATATAAAAAATCTTTATCCTTTTTTTCCCAAGTACAATACTTACAGCATAGTCACTAACATTACACATAAGTTCGAAAGGACTATTCCAATTAGGTTTCATAATGATAGACATAGAAATAAGTTTAGTTTCTAATAAATTAATGCTGCTAACAATTCAGAGGTGAATGAAAATTATGTATTTTTTCTAACAAGTTACATATGGGTTTTGAAATTTTAGAAAAATCTTTGATGAACATTCTATAAAATCTTGTATGTATTTAACATTAATTGTTTTTCTATGATATGAATTTTGGCCTTATCAACTTCAATTCCAAACTCATATCTGTGATAAAGAATAATTCTCTCATCTTTAATTATTTCCCTCACATCTTTTTAAGAGCAACTCTAGATTTTCTAAACAAGTTTCACATGATACTCTAAATATAGAAAAATCATCCATGAAAACTTCAATGTAATTTTTAGCTAAATAAAAAATAACCATCATACTATGTTAAACTGCAATAAAAGTAGTACATAATAGAAAAGGTAGTCTTCTAATAGCAAAAATATCTTACGGATAAGTGAAAGTAGTTTTCTCCTGATCTTCTGGTGATATAGCTATCTAATTATAATGTGAATACTTATCTAAGAAATAATAAAATGGATCTCTTACTAACCTATATAGCATCTGATTAATGAATGATAATGGGAAATGATCATTAATAGTAGTTTTAATTTATTTTATTTTATATAGTATGCACAAATTTTTTAACCTGTAACAATCCTAATTGGTAAAATTTCATTATTATTATTTATTATAATAATTATCTCACCCTTTCTAGACACACAATTATTTAGACTAACCCATACATCCTCAAAGATAGAATTAATGATATAAACATCTAACCACTCCAAATCTACTTGTTCACTACTTCTTTCATACTTAGGTTTTGTCTCCTTTGGTTATCAATGAAAGGTTAATAATTCTAGTCCATTAAAATTCTATACATACATATAAGTATGTTAATACCTCTAATATCAATAATAGTTCATCCCTCTAATGATCTTTAAGTATACTCATCAACTTATTCTTTTGACTATATCAAAATTTCTAAAAATTATTATGGGTCAAAGACAATGAATTTCTTAAGTAGGCTTATTTCAAATGACTAGGTAAAAGTTTCAACTCTAACTCTTGTGCTTCTAAGTAAATGGCTTAAGACTATGAGTGCTTATAGATAAATCCAAGGGTTCGAATTTTTCTCTAAATTCTCTACATGTAGATCTATGGAGTAGAGCATACCCATTTTCTTTCTCATCCTCTACTAATGCTTATTCTAATGAATCTTCAATCAGAAAAATCTCCAAATCCTCCACCACACACTTATCCCCAAACCCAATACTATAGAATTCTTTATTTATATCATCAAAAAAATTTATAGAATTAAAAATATTAAATGTGATTTCTCGATCTTGAACTCTCATTGTAAATTTTTTTTTTTGAACATCTATCATATTCCTCCTTATTGTTAAAAATGATCTTCCTAAGATAATGGAAATTTCATTATCTTCCTCCATATTTAACAAAATGAAGTTCAAAAGGAATATGAATTTATCCACCTTAACAACAACATTCTCTATAATCCCCTTAGCATAAGTCAAAGCTCTATCAACTAACTAAAGGGTCACACTAGTGGGATAGACTTCTCCCAATCTTAATATCTCAAAAATAAATAATGGAATTAAATTTTTGCTAGCTCTTATGTCACATAATGCTTTCCCAAAAAAATTATCTCTTATAGTGCAAGGCATTATAAAATTATTAGAATCTTTTAATTTTTAAAATTATTTTCTTTAAATTATAGCTTTACATTCTTCAGTTAATGCCACAATTACATTCTTCAGTTAATGCCTATTGTGTGTGTTGATCTCACTTTTAGAGTGAGTCTTCAACCTCCTCATCATAGATCTAAGACTCTTATAAACACTAAGAGCACCTTAGTTTTAAGACACTTCTAGTGATTAGGTGAACACTTAACCCAAGCTTAGAGACGTAGAAGGGTTAGCCATAGGGGTAGCTTGTGCCTTAGGGATTTAGGGAGACTTGCCCATCCTATGGCCTAAACCCAACCCATGCTCTCCTTCTCAAAACCAAAACTCAAATTTAAATCAAATACCAAATCTAAATCTAAATTCCAAACCAAATGATTGAAACCCAAAACCAAATCCAAATTCCAAAAATTTCTTCCTAATGATTTTATCCTATGGACTTAGCCTTAGCCAAATTCAAATCAATTAATTTTCTCCAAGTTCAATTCAATCCCTCCATCATTTACCAAATTCAAGCCTCAATCCAAACTCAATTCCAAGTGATTAAAACCCAAATCAAATCCAAATTCCAAAATTCCTTCCTTAGCCATTTGACCCATTCTCATAAGCTTAGCGAAATCTCCACCTAAATTATCCCAAACTCAATTGATTTCTTCATTTATATTCATAAATATAAATGAAACCCACCTTCAAATGACCAAAACTAAATCAAACTAAATCAAATTCCTACTTAAGCCCTTTTGACCTACATCCATGAGCTTAATCAAATTTGCTTCCAAATCACTCCAAACTCAAGTGATTTTCTCATAAATCATTTATATCTTCATTTATATTGACAAATATAAATGAAATATAAATTCACATGACCTAAACCAAGTCTAAATTAAGCCAAAACCTAATTCAAGCCTTTTAAGCTAATTTCTTGAACTTGACCAAATCATATCCAAATCAAGTCAAAACTAATAGATTTTCTCTTGAATCAATCATTCCTTCAATCATCTACCTAAATATAATGAAACCTATAATCATCAAGCCAAATTCAAGTCAAGCCTAAGTTAGCCTTTTTGACTTAAAAATTTCAAATGAATCAAAACTTATCATAACTCAAATTGATTGTAGTTATTTATATTTCAATCCTAAACCCATATATAAGTTCAACTAAACTTAAATCAAGCCAAAATCAAGCCAATTGACCCATTTAGATATACTTGACCCAAAGTGGCCTAACAGACCTTTTCGATCCAAGGCCTAATCCAACCCAAATTTAATTGAACCAAGCCCATCCAAGTCTCATATCATGATCAAAAATCACCTTAGAGTGATCAATTGCCTTGAGTTGGGTCAAACCAAGTCAACTTGGTCATTTGACCAAGTCAACTCTTAACCTAAATGAAACCCAAACTAGCCAAAGCTCATCATACACCAAATTGATTGAAACCATTGATTCACACCAACCCATAATCAATGTTTGAACATGACTTAGCCCTCAATTGAGCCAAACCAAACCGAATTGGTCATTTGACCCAAGTTGACCCAATTTGACGTAAAAGGCCAAAATGGGTCAAATTATGATCTAACCCAAATTGATTGCAACCAATGGCTCAAGTTCAATCCAAATTGATTATTGAACTTGACCAAAGCCATAATTGACCCCAATTTGACCAATTGGTCAACTTGACCCAACCTAGCCTAAATTGACCTACAAGGTCAAATTGCCCAAATTCAAAAGTAAATCCAAATTAAATCCAAATTTACTCAAACCAAAGCCAACAATCATTTTCAATTAACAAATTGAACTTGAAACAACACCTAACCTAACCCAATTTGGTCAATTTGGTCATTGGTCAACTTAGCCCATTTGACCTATATGAATCCAATTGAGCCAAAATCAAACCTAAGCCAAATTGATTGAAGCCACTTGAACCAAAATACTTCAAATCATCATTTGAACCTAACCCAAACCTTGGTTTGACCTAATTTGACTGATTGGTCAACCCAATCCAACATGACCCAATATTAACCCATTTGTCCAAATGAAGCCAAAACCCATGAAACCAACCCATGACCCATTGGAGGCTGACCAAACCTGACTCAAACCCATCTTGGATCAATCTAAAATTAGGCCAAACCTATTTGGAGGAAAGTCCAATGCATCTATTCCACCGCCGATCTTGAGCTCCGGTGAGGTAATTCCTCAAAACCATAGAAATAGGATATTTTCCTTGGTCCTTGTGATGAAAATTTGAATGTGAGTCGATCTTCACCATTAGATGTGTGTGGATTCCATCCCTAATTATGTGGGTTGGTTTTGGAGTTCATCCAAGCTTGGATCGAATGATCCATGGCGGACAGACCTCGTCGTTCATCGCTCATAAGAAAAAGGATTGCAGACTGTCTATTCCACATGATTGGAATGGATGGCTCTGATCAGATCATGTTTGATTTTCTCTATTTTCTTCCTTCACACCATGGGATTGATCTGTGCCATCCGATCTGAGATTAGACGATAGAGATCAATATCACGTCCACCGCCGGCTGAATCAGCATGTATATGTGACTACTTAAATAGCCAATCCCGCGGTGCCGCGTCAGCATGCCACGTGGCACCGATGGGATTTGGGCTTAATTAGGATATTTAATGTATTTTTAATGCTAAAACTTCAATAATTCATTACTTATTATGGAAAAATCTAAAAAATATAAATAATAGCTCATTTAAAAGGTATTTCAGAGGGGATTCCATTAAAATTATCCTTAATTAATTTTGAATAATAATTTTGGATTAATTAGAGTTTTATTAAAAATTTAATTAACCTTATTACTCCTTAATTAATTAACCAAACAATTTTTTCGAGAATGTTTAGGGGATGACCTCTGCCTCCTCCCCTATTTTTCTTGGAATTTATTGGATGATTAATTTGGGAAGTTGATTGGTTAAGCCCTAATTACCTCCCTAATTTAATTAAGTGGTAATTAAGCATGTGAACAATAATTAATCAAGAAATTAGACCCCTTAATCACTTATGAATAGTGGGGAGACTTAGGAAATTGGATTGGGGCCTCCCTCCTAATCTTTCCCCAAGGTTTCCTTCTCTTTTTCAACAAAAATGTTAAGTAAAGATTAATTAACTAATTAATGAATTAATTAGTTAAACTAAAACCCAAATCATATCAAATCATGTTTGATTAAGTAAGAGGCTTATGGAATTAGGTTGGGATAGCTTTTCCAACCTTTTCCCCTTAAGCCCATTTCATTTCAAATGTTAATAAATTAAATTGGTGATTAACTAAAGAGGAATGGATTAATATATTAACGACTTGATTAACCTAATTAAAAGGAATATTGCATCTAATTTTCCTTAATTATTTCATGGGTAGAGCTTTAGGTGTTCAATAGACTAAAGAGAGTTAATGAAATTATGGTTTGCTTACATGTGTGAGAAAATCATAAAAGTAATTAAGTTAGTTCCTTAAGTTTAATTAATTAGTGATTGTGAGCTAATTGCATTAGGCCCCTTTCATTTCATAAGGTAACATAGGTAACAGTTTAATTAATTGATTTAATTCACACCTTAACCTAATTAATCCATAAAATCAATCTAATTCCTTCTCATTAAATCAAATTAACTCACACATGGGGAATTGGATTAGGATTAGCAAACCTCCTCTCACATTTCTTAAATCAAATCAAACATTAAATTGAAAATGACATTAAGAAATTTTGGTTTATTTTAAATAAGCTTATTTGGTATGATTGTCCTTAGGAACTAATTGGATTGAATGGAATTGTGTGCTATGACTCTTTATTTCTTTCCAATCATATAAAATGTTATATGTCACTCGTAGTCATGCATACATCTCTTTCAAAAATTAATTAAATGAAATGATTTTCTTTATGTTAAGCTTGCATGTGTTGACTTAAATTAAAATATGTGTAGCTATTATCACTATTAAATTAAAACAAAATTTCAAAAGCATATAAACTAATTATAACATATGGAGTGATGACAATTAGGAATACTTATAAGCTTGCTGGTGCATATAACTTAGACATGTGATATGGAGTTCTCTTTTCTTTAATCTTCGTGGAGTCATATAAGAATGTGAATATTAGCAAGTGTATAGTTCATTTGAAAAGAACACAACATTTGTTTGGATTCATTCTTATGTATCTCCATGTCAGAATTTAAATAGAACTTTGGCTCACATGTATAAATAATTCAATTAAATCAAACACAACTCTTGCATGATTTTCATTCTTTGGTTATTTGTACATTCATGTGTATTTAAGAATAGCGGGTATATCTAGTCTGAACATTCCGGGGATGCACGGCTTTAAGTAGCCCTAAGGAGGTATTTACCTCACTCCCCTGGTTAATAATGGTGAAGTACTTGCTTAGAACTTTTATACACTTGTATATATATTTGGATAATGAATGAAAATCTCTTTTCAATTAAAAAAATATAACTTTTGCATGATTTTCACTCTTGTAGTTGTTTGTACATTCATGTGTATTTAAGAGTAGTGAGTATATCTAGTCTGGATATTCTGGGGACACAAGGCTTTAAGTAGCCCCAAGGAGGTCCTTACCTCAGTCCCCTGGTTTAATAATGGCAAAGTATCTGCTTAAGAATTTTATTTATTTTTGAGTGCACTTAGCTAATGAATGAAAATCCCCTTTTCTATTAAGAAAGACATACATTCTTATTTATTCAAGTGATTAAATTGATTGATCATATGGTTTAAAGCCTTCTTTCTTATGTTCATGTGTATAAATTTACATATGTTTGAATGTAATGGGTATATAGTTTGGACATCTCGGGAACATGAGGCTTTAGCTAGCCCCAATAAGGTCATTTCATTACCTCACTTCTCTGGTTAACAATGACATGTACATATTTAATTTCATTCCTATGCATTTTTATATAAGAATTTAGATAGAGCTTTAAACTAGTATGATAAAATAATTCAATCAAATGAAACATCTAGATATCAAATGTACAAGCTTACATCCATCATTTAAGTGTGCTAAGACATTGTATGTATAGGTATGCTTAGGGCTTAATATCATATGCATGCTACATATGATGTAAATAAATGAATGCACATGTGTCATGTGATAGTAATTCATTCCAATTAATCTTAAGATGCCTCTCTCATTGAATATGATTATTTGAAGTGAACCTAAACTTAGGATTAATTTAAAATGCGTAATAAGCCATTCACTAAAGAGAACTTATTATTCAATATGCTTTAAAATGACTTAAGATTGGAAAGAAAGAGGGTAATCCTCTCTTTTCCTCTCTTTATAACATCTTGTTGCTAGGTGTTAATCAAATTAAACAAAATAAAACATTAAGTAAAATTCTTGAATCATTTAAATCACTTAAAGTGAAATCAACCTCTTATGATTAAATATCCTTTCATACTTAGAAAATTATAATAAAGCTTAGTTAGGACATACCGCACAAGCCTTAATACACACACTTTAGACTAAGTCACCACTTCTAGCTTTATGTTAGGGCGGTGCATGGTTTGATGTATGTTTAGTTTTATGATGTATTATTTTAGATTGGATGTTAGGATGTATGTTTTGTAGACTAGATGGTAGGTCATGATTAGCTTAATCATATTTTCTGCAGGAGATTGTGCTTAAGGGGTGCTTTAAAAAAATATAAATTCTCTCTTTTATAGGCTGCTTAACTCCTAAGCATAATCTAAATTAGGACAAGTGGGCTTGGTTATCCATGTGTATGGTACTAAGCCCAAATTATAAATATAACTGCTTGGCTTGTATGGTGTGTTTAGATAACACTTATTTTGCAACTGAAGTTAGATTTATTTTTCATATTTTTAATTGAATTTTGCATTAGGAATTAGGATTAGTGTTATGAAGGATTAGGATGAACAGTGGTTAGAAAGCTTTGCCCTGAGAGACCCTATGATGCCTTTGAAGCAAATCAAATCAAATAAAGAAATGAAGGAGATAAGAAGACTTGAAGATAAGAAGACCCCCTCCCCCTAACACTTATTCATTTATAACCTGTAATTATTCTTTTATACCATGGGTTGTATAAGGTAAGAGCTATTCATTTTTCTTTTTTTAGTTGCGGTACGACCATAACTTTTTTTTCTTTTATGCTAGATTTATAAATTATTTGATGTTATGTTTAAATTACATAATATAAATGGTATGCCTCTTCATAGTTTCTTTTTGAATGATGATTTAATGTGGGACCTAGATCTAATTAGGCTCTTAGGGAAAAATAAATTTTCAACCCCAAGTACAACTCATAATAAAAAATTTAAACAACTCATAACCTCGCATAAAGCTTAGGCATTAAATCAAGATAATTAAAAGATTTAGCAACCCCTTAGCTGAATGTTGTATTCCTAATATCATGCACGCATATTATTTCACTCTTGTTCAGAGAGGGTTTCCATCCTTGCACGATAATGGGAAGACTTGAACTTTGAGGGTCTCCTCTGTGATGGAAAATACATCTTTCTCTCTGATTTAGCCCATAATCTCATTTCATCACACATTTAGACATATGAAATCCTATGGCCTTTGTCAAAATGAAGTGTCCAAAATCAAATAAAAAATTAAAAATATTTGTATTATACTAAGTCATTACTCATACCACTCATGCTCTAGTCTCTTAGGGAGTGAGTTTAAGAACTTTAGTTTCTTTCTAAATAATATCAACCTAACTATCTTGTAAAATCATATGACTTTCCTACATGGTTTTAAAGCATAGGAGGAGTTAGTTGACTGCCACTCTAGGTGGTTATAAGTCCAGCAGTTAGGTGATTTACTCTCTCTTATCGGGATAAACCATATGCCCATCCCCTCTTAGATTTAGGTCATGCTTTAGCACTTGCTAAAGCTCCCTAGAATTAGGATCCAAGGTTGTTTTTTTCCTTTAGGCTACTAGCATAAATTCTCACCTCTTAGGCATTTCAACAAACTTGTGTTGATGGATTATAAGCCCTAGTGATCTAATAAAATTTTAACTCAAACAAATAAATCTCCTCAACTTCAAACATATAAAGCCCAACCATAGGATAGATTGGAATGCTCACTAGGCTTTCTAGTATCATGAGAATTTCTTACTTATTCCCTTTAGTTTTGATAATAAGTCTCTCATTTTGATCTAACCCATTTAATTTTACAAACATAACTACTTTATTGATAGTCCTATCTTTGAAATCTTTGGAGACAACAATTGTCTACATTAATCGAGAGTATTCCTAAGGAACTCACCTTTCTTAGGATGTAATTAATTATAGGAGCTTGCCCCCATAGAGAACTTTAGAACCCGGTTTAATATAAGCCCTACTTTATTCATCCATGTAAAGTAGGGAAAATTCTCTAGTATATTCGAAGACCCAACATGCCTTAGAAGTCCTTATTAGGTGATTAGATTCATTGAAGGGTGTTGCCTCTATCTTTCGAGATAGTACATCATGCTTCAATGTCATACCTTATCACTTCAATAATTACATCCTTAGATTTATGTGGTGTCCTCCATATACATATCAAAATTAAACACCGTAAATTTTTTTGGCGACTCCGTTAGGGATGATTCCTCTCTCCATCTTTAGTAGAAAATTATTGTCTCCAAGCATCAATAGTGGACTTATATTTTATATAGGTTTGAGAATATCTTTTTTTTATTGGCACTTAGCTTATTTCATCCTTAAGCAAAGCTAGCCAACATCCTTTAGGTTTTAGTACCTCACTCCATGTAGGTCATGAAACCCCTATTGGGTCCCCTAATAGGTTAAAAATAAATCAACTAATGAAAGGAGATGACTAAAAATTTAGAATCTCTTTACCACTAGCTTGGTGAGGCAAGGTTCATCTTATACTCAAGAAATTAAATCATTTTGCAACATGGAAATCTCAAAATCATAACTTTCGAAAGCACAATTTTCAAAAGCATAATTTCCAAAATGGCACTTTTCCAAAATTCACATAATAAAAGAGATTTGCATAAAATTCATAAGAAGTCTTATTTAAAAATATAAAGATAACCAAACCTCATCTAACAATTCCTACAATTGTTATGTGGAGGTTCTTTTCAAAATCAAATAATTTTTCAAATCCCAATTTCAAAAGCACAATTTTGGAAATAACCATCTCTATTTCAACATTCTTAGGTTTGTTGAATAGAGATTCAATTTTCAAATGAAATCATGACATAAAAATTGAAACTCCACTTAGTATATTCTATATATGCTGAAGTTGGAGTTTCCCCTTTTTCTTAAGCATATTTTTGAAAATAGCCATCTCTATTTCAACATACTTAGGTTTGTTGAATAGAGATTCTATTTTCAAATAAAATCAAGACATAAAAATTGAAACTCCACTTAGCATATTCCATATATGCTAAAGTTGGAGTTTCCCCTTTTTTAAAAGCATATTTTTGAAAATAGCTAACTTTATTTCAACATACTTAGGTTTGTTGAATGAAAAGCCTATTTTCAAATTAAAATCATGACATAAAAAATTGAGACTCCACTTAGCATATTCCATATGTGCTAAGGTTGGAGTTCCATCTTTTCAAAAGAAAATATCACACATAAAAATTAAAACATATTCGAACTCCATTTAACATACCCAAATTTATCAAATGAGAGTTTCATTTTAAAAAATCCAAAAATAAATTGAACTCTATTCAACATACCTAAATTTGTTAAATAGATTTACCTCTTTCAAATTCAAAATACATTTGAACTCCATTTGACATACCCAAATTTGTCAAATGAGAGCTCCATTTTCAAATCATGAAATACTTGAACTTTATTTAACATAACCACATTTGTTAAATAAGAGTTCCCCTTTTTTTTCAAATCATAATAAAACAAACATGTGAAGTACAATTGGATCTTATTTAACATACCTAAATTTGTTAAGTAAGAATCCCATTTTTAAAACTAAACAAATCAAATCACATTTGGCTCCTACTTAACATACCAAATTTGTTAAGAGCCTCATTTTCAAAATAAATAAATACAAATCAAACACATTCGGCTCCTACTTAACACACCAAATTTGTTAAGTAAGAGACTCATTTTCAAATCAAACCAAGAACAAATCAAAACACATTTGGCTCCTACTTAACATACTAAATTTGTTAAGTAATAGCCTCATTTTCAAATCAATACAATACATATCAAACACATTTGGCTCCTACTTAACATACCAATTTTGTTAAGTAAGAACCTCATCTTCAAATAAAACATACACATATCAAAACACATTTGGCTCCTATTTAACATACCAAATTTGTTAAGTAAGAGCCTCATCTTCAAATCAAACATACACATATCAAACCACATTTGGCTTCTACTTAACAAACCAAATTTGTTTAGTAAGAGCCTTATTTTCAAAACAACCACACAAATCAAATCACATTTGGCTCCTACTTAACATACCAAATTTGTTAAGTAAGAGCCTCATTTTTAAGTCAAAATAACACATATCAAACACATTTGGCCTCCACTTAACATGTCAAATTTGTTAAGTGAAGGTCCCATTTTCAAATCAAATCAACATATATCACACACATAACAAACAACCATCACAAGAAAAGATGTTCTCATAAAATTTTCAAGCATATAACCAAAACTTTCTAGCATACCTAAATTTGTTAAGTAAAGGTTTTCCAAATCAAAATTTCAAACAAGACATACAATACAAAAATATCTCCAAATATTTGAACCTTGCCAAACCTACTTAAATTGGTTGAGTATGGGATCTAAATCAAAATCTTATGGCAAAGTTTCTCCTCCAAATATCAAAAAATCACTCCAAAAATAAATGAACCCCACTTAGCATACCTAAATTTGTTTAACTGTGAGTTCAAATTCCAAATCAAACATAGAAGTCAATGATTGAAGACAAATATCAAAGCAAGAGTCTGACTCAATTATGTTTCAATAAATGTAGTGAGTTTAGTGCAGTCAATCTTTTCAGCCTTCAATCAGTACAGTTATCATGGCCTCTGGCAAGTTTGTTTTTTATTTCTCCTCTAGTGTAGATCT
Source organism: Cymbidium sinense (assembly GCA_021442155.1). NCBI lineage: Eukaryota > Viridiplantae > Streptophyta > Magnoliopsida > Asparagales > Orchidaceae > Cymbidium > Cymbidium sinense. The sequence goes on from CM038226.1 coordinate 48,216,979, forward strand.
GGCCTTGGATCAGGCCAATCTCACCACTACTATCGCCACACATCTGATTTACTTTGGCCACTATTTTGAGGGAGTTTGAGTTACTTGTGAGGGGATAGCCCTCTCAACAGTTAGCAGGGAGGAGGTGGCGGAACAGATGCAACTTATTCGCTTTGACATTCCATCTGATTCTGAGTTCCCCTCATTGAAGAGAAAGGTTGTCGTGGTTCCCACCCTGTGATCAGTGTTAGTATCAGTGTCAGCTACTTCATCATGGGTTCAGTCAGTTGCTCCTACCATAGTTCTAGTGAGAGCTACTACCTCCTCTTTGGTCACCCCAAAGGGGAAGGCTATCTTGGCCTTCGAGATAGTCTCCTCTACCTTCGAGGTAGGTTCCATTTCTCATCCTACTTTGCTCACCCACACCTAGCACTATAATAAAAATTGAAAGGTTAAGCGGCATCATGACCGGGAAGCCAGAGAGCTAGACACAACTTCCCACATCGCCGAAAAGGGCTCTCCCCATGAGAACTCTCCACTCTTGAGTGGTAGTAGGTTTCACTCCCTCTAGCCTCAGATGGAGAAGAGGATTACAGGAGGATCGCTGCATCTCCTCCACCACCAACACACTATGAGACACTGACTAGGGAGCAAAGAAGCCCTATGACGAACTTAGGAATGTTCATCGCCAAGTCGGTAGAGCTTCAGAGTCGGGTATATTATTTGATTTGAGATCCATGATCCCTAGGAGCATTTGGAGTCAGATCCATAGGGAGAGAGATGTGGAGGCTCGAGTATCTGCCCAGGCGGGCAAGAGGGAGTGATGGAGGTATATGCGTGCTAGCCTCCATGATGGATTTCTCGATGTCTAAGGTTTGATCATTTATATAGCATTGTTCTTACTTAGCATAGTACGATGCAGGAGGAGATCTTCAGTTGAAGAGCAGTCATTGTTTCCATCACACTACTCCACTCACTTCGCCATCACCTGTTTAGCTTATAGCATCTACCACCCACGCCAAGCTTTAGAAGCCCCCATCCGAGGAAACACCATCCCCACTGGTGATCTGGCTATGGCCTAAGGATCCCACTCAATCCATTCCACCTGTTGAGGTGAGATTGAGCTCCCCTGCTCAGTCTCCTACTTCAACTATGGTCAGAAAGGAGTGGTGACCTAAGAGCATTGTGGTCACACCACCTCTGCAGCAGATAGAAGTAGACAGGAGAGGGGACACAGACATAGTCCCCAAGACAGTTGAACCTCCTGGTGAGAAAGTCTTATATGTGGGTAGTATCCAGTGCATAGGACAAATGAGCACAGTCCTACGATTAGCCATTAGCGGGTGTTCATACCAGTCCAGCTAGGCATAATAGATCAGTCAATAGATAATAAATTTGTATACTACTTTTCTGAGAAAAGATGAATTCTCGAGAGTGAACATTCAGATCAAGATGAGGAAAGAGTCTGCTTCAACCCTGACAAGGATGACATGTTGGATGACACAACTGAGGTCCACATGGTTGACACACGGGGATCCTTACAGTAGATCATATTAGCAAGGAAGGTGTCATGCTCAAGGAAGGTGACACTTCTCACTCGACTCAGCACCTCCTCCACCAGCTTAGGCAAAAAGATGATCACATTGACAGGATGGAGAAAAAGATAGAAGAGTTGATGGTAGCAGTATTAGCATTGTAGAACTCAGGCCCAGTTGCACAGCCTTCTCCTATGGTAGCTAACCGGCTAGAGTTGGTACATACCTTAGATCACCTAGATGCATTCCCATAGATGATTATGTTGATAGCTTACATAGGAAGGTCACAGATGGCACCTCCATGCATGAAAAGGATATCAAGCATATGGTAGAGTAGCAGGTGAGGGAAGCGATGGCACAAGCTAGGGGGAGCTCATCTATTCTAAAGGGTAGACCATACTTAGAAGAATTTGATGTAATTCAATACCCCAAGGGATTTGTGCAGCCTTCCTTCAAAATCTTTGATGGAGTGAGAACCAACATCAGCATATATCACATTTAAGGGCTGGCTGTTGCAATGTAAGTGGTAGTGATGAGCTCCTATTCAGACTCTTTATCAGTAGCTTAGCAGGGGTTGCATTTGATTAGTATGTCGCATTGCCCAACAGTTTGGTAGGGACTTTTGCTGAGTTGGAGCACCTCTACATCAAGAGGTTTGTTGGAGCTCAGCAAAGAGTGATTGTAGGTAACCTCATTGTAGAGAAGCAAAATCCCAATGAGTCCCTTGTTGATTATATTCTCTGGTGGCACAACCTGAGCATGAAATGCGAGTCATAGCTGTCCGAACAACATGCCATTGAGATTCTCCTCAAGAATATTCATGGCCCTGTTGCCTTCATGCTTAAGGGCTTTACCATCATGATATTTGAGAAACTAATCAACAAGACGGCTAGCCTGCAAGAGGAAGCCAAATAGTTATCCTTTCCTGACCAATTATCTTGGCCCAAGCCATAGAAGATGTTTGAGAAGAAGCCAGGGATAGTTGTGTTAGTGGTAAAGGGAAGCAGCTAGCCAGAATTTAGTATGAAAGATCCCGAGCTCAGTAGCCTCCTTTGTCACCTCCTCGCCACCCACCTCATATCATATTAATCACCCATCTGACGCTCCCACCACATCGCAAGAGTGGTACCCTACCCATAGGTATTACCCACCTACTCTTATTGATAGATTGAGTAACCTATATTTATTTAAGAGGGAGGTAGTTAAGAAAATCTTTAAGAATCCCTTAAAGAAACCTGACTTTTAGTTGCTAGAGCCCAAGAGGCCAGAGGAAGTGGGTAAGAGTAATGATACTAACTATTGCCCCTACCACTACGTGATTAGCCATGTCTTAGAGGATTGTATTAAATTTAAGGACTAGCTTGAGCGTAGCTACAAGTCAGATGTTGTAGTTATCCCCAAGGAATACTTATTAGAACAACCATCCAATTCTATTAGGGTAATTCTTGAGGATACTTATGATCCTCTTAAGATAAAAGAATGTTGGGATATTATCTTATCTCAAACCTCTAAAAAAGTTGTTTCTAAGATCAAGAAACTCTCTTTACAGGTGCTTGTGGTAGCTCAAACCTCCAACATCAAGAAAGGTTTGCAAGTTTCCAAAGATAACTTGAATAAGGCGACAGCCCAGCAGCAACAGCAGCAGAAGCTCACCTTACTTGCCTGGGATAATTCAGTAGTGCAACCACCATTCGAGTCCAACACTCCATCCACAATTGCAGCTACTACTTCCTCTACTAGCTCTTCTTCTACCAGCAGGAGCATTGTATCAACAGACAAGGGCATTAAATCTCTTAATCTGCTTACTTTGTTAGATTTCTGTCATGTACCTCCACCCAAAAAGAAATCAATAAAGAAAGTATATTTTACTTACATCTTGTCCACTTCTGATACTCTAGATTTTATTCCTCTTGAAAACTCTCCAAGTCTAGAAAATAACAATAGCTCTAGTCATTCTGATCCCCTCTCTTCTGATTCAAAATTAGACTTTCCTTTTCTGAAGCAATCGAGTTCACCACTTGAGATTGACTTGGAGTCAACTAACTCCGAGGATCCCATAGGAGAAGCTATAGGTATACCTGATGAGAAGGTAGAACTTTCCACAAGTTCATCATTCCATGAAGTCATTGAAGTCAACCTGTGTAGTCACAAAGTTCTACCTCCTAGGGTAGCACCTCAGGATAAGGGTAAACAAGTCATTAGTTCCAGTGAGCAGATAGCCCCTCTACAGGATGCTCCACCTATGGATATGCTTGTGGAGGACTAAGTCAAAGTTGATTACAACATCCTAGCTTATCTTGAAAAGTTGTCAGCTAAACTAAGCATATATGATGCCCTTATCTTGTCCAAAGAGATGAGGGAATCTCTAATCGAGGATCTTATTGATCTAGACATATGCATAGCTTAGCTAACAGCTACTGAAGAGGAGGCAGACAGCTCAAAGGGCATCCTAGGAGTTACATTCAGTGATGAAGACTTGCTTCTAGGGATGACCAAGCACAACCGCCCTTTTACATTATAGTGGACATTGGCAGATATAGTTTATTAAGAGTTCTGGTTGACCAAGGTGCATCAGTCAACATTATGAGTCTAAGAACCCTTGCCTACTTGAGAATCAACATCTCCAAACTCCAAAAAAAGCGGATGAATTTGAGAGGATTTAATGAACAAGGTAAGAGGGCCTTAGGCTCCATAGTGTTGCCATTGGAGATAGATGATTGGAAGATTAAAGTTAAGTTTCATATCATATACTTGGATACATCTTTCAATGTTTTCTTAGGAGATCATAGATACATGAAAATAGCATAGTTCCATCCTCTCTACATCAGTGCATGAAGTTCATGAGAGGTGGGATTGAGTATTTTGTCAAAGGAGATCTCAAACCATTCACAGTTCATGAGGTCAGGATATATGAGGATGCATCCTATTTTCTTCTCCAAAATCAACTAGTCCATTCTCACAAACTTAGTCAAGAACCCCATGAGGGAAAAAAAAGAAAAGAAAGAAGTAGAAAAATAAATAGAAAAAGGAAAAAAATAGAAAGAAAAAAAAAATAAAAGAGAGCGAGACATGGATTCAAGGGAAGGCATAGAGCCTGGCATTAAATTCCACCCATAGTTCATTACTCCATTCAAACATATGGGTAGGATGATTCAACCACCACTAGAAAGAGGCAGAGGATAGCTCAGAGGCAGCCCCCGAGGTGGAAAGCCTCCCTATTGGCCACCCAATAAGAGGTATGTCCCAGCCACCAGGAGTACACCTGCTATCCATATAAACTTAGAGTCTAGTTCAGAGGATAAGTCTTATGTGGTTAGCACACTAGCCAGCTTTTCTCAATAGTAGATCCCTTTTAGGGTGACACTTGAGCTAGATAGTGATGAAGATCGAGCTCCAAAGCAAAGCATAAATGTATCCAAGTTTGCATATGAAACAGTCAGGAATTAGTTAGGAACCTTAGCTCTAACCCAAATTTCCTCACAAAAAGTTAAGGGTTTAGTAGTTAAGGAAGCCCCTAAGTCATCCACAGATGGGAAGACTCAGAGTTTCTTTCTGGGAGCATCATCCTCAAGTCAGGATGTTGGTGTAGAACTTGAGAATGATTCATATAAAGATTTAATATAATTGCCTTTTGATTGGTACTCGCCTTATGTTCTTAATCTAGCAAAGAAGAGATTAATCCCACACACTTGGTCTAAACATAGGTCAGATTACTTTGAAAGGTTATGGGACAACCAAAGTAGACATCCTCAATTAAGACCCGAGGGACATAATGGTACGGTGATGATGATGTACTAGTCATCACCAATTATTTGTAATCTGATAAGTTCTTTGCAAATCATGCAAACTCATATGAGGAGATGTGTTTAGAAACTTCAGATGATCTAAATGGGTTTGAAGTCAAAGATGCACCACCAGAGTTCAAAGAGGAGATCAGGTCAACCATCGATGAGCTCAAAGAAATTAACTTAGGAATTGAAGACAATCCACATCTAACATACATCAATTCTTTGTTGAATGAAACTGAAATCAATGACTTAGTTAGGCAGTTGATTGAGTTTAAGGACTGCTTCATATAGAGTTATGAAGAGATGCCCAATTTATCTCCTGACATAGCAGTCCACAAACTAGCAATGGAGCTTAGTGCTAACCCTACCAAGCAAGCTTTTAAACTGATGCGATTAGACATTTAACAGCAGGTCATTTCTGAAATCAGGAAATTGATCGATGCTATCTTTATTAGGGATGAAAAATATCATACCTGGTTGGCTAGTGTCATCCCAGTTAAGAAAAAGAATGGCCAAATTTACATATGCATCGATTTTAGGGATCTAAATAAGGCATGTCTAAAAGCTGAATTTTCACTACCGATACTGAAATTGATGGTGGACATTGCCTCATCTCATGCAATCTTCTCTTTCATGGATGGCTCATCTGGATATAACCAAATAAAGATGGCCCCTGAGGATGAAAGAAACAGTGCCTTCCCCGATCAAAATCTTTTGTCATAGGATCATGCTTTTTGGCCTTAAAAATGCCGGTGCTACCTACCAGCGGGCCATGACTTGAATCTTTGATGAACTCATTCATCATCAAGTCGAATGTTATGTCAATGATCTCGTAGTCAAAAGTAAAGAGAAGTAAGACCATCTCTTTGACTTGAGAGTAGTTTTTGAACGGTTAAGACAATTCAACCTTAAGAAATTTTTTGGGTTTGTTGTCTAACACCGGAGAATTGAAATTGATCTAGAGAAGATCAAGGCAATATTAGAAATGCCACCCCCTAAAAGTCTAACTTAACTCAGATCATTCTAAGGGCAATTGGTATTTTTAAGATGCTTCATATCCAACCTATCAGGAAGAAGCCAACCATTCTTAGCATTTATCAAAAAGGATGCCAAGTTCAAGTGGGGTGACAAGTGTCAGCATACCTTCAAAGACATCAAGCACTACATGATGATGATGCCAATTCTAGCAGCCCCTATCCTGGGCAACCATTGATATTATATATTGTTGCATTAGATGACTCTTTTGGCACTTTATTGGCCCAAGCTTGATGAAGGGAAAGAGAACACACTCTACTATCTCAGTAGTCGTCTAACCCCTGCTAAGGTAAATTATCCACCTATTGAAAAGCACTGCCTAGCTTTAATCTTTGCAGCTCAAAAGCTATGGTACTACATTCTTTTTCATAAGGTGAACTTGATCTCTTGGATCAACTCACTATAATATCTCATGACATAGCCAACGCTATCCGGATGGTTGGTGCAATGGTCCATGATTATATCACAATTTGATATTACTTTCATACCCCTCCATGCGATAAAAGGATAAGCATTAGCGAGTTTCTTAGCAACACACCCACTTCCTATTTATTCCAGGCTTAGTGATGACCTCCCCGATGAACAGATCATGAACTTAGGGGATACTAGCAACCATTATTGGGAGATGTATTTTGATGGTGTGGCTTCCTTTCAAAAGGGAGAAGAACCATGATCTACTCTTTCAGGAAAAGTAAGGGTAGGAATAGTTCTCCTAACTCTGAGCTACGATGTAATGAGATTCTCATATCATCTATTCAATCCATGCACCAACAATGAAGCTGAATATGAGGCTCTGATTATCAGTCTGGAGTTAGCCATTACACTATGCATCCAGGATATCAACATCTTCGAGGATTCTCACTTAGTCATCAACCAAATCGTTGGGCCTTATAAAGTTCTAAAGCCTAAGCTCCAACACTTCCACAAGTATACTATGGAGTTGTTGGCTCAAATCCAAGAGGTTACCACTTACAAGATTTCTCGAAGAGAGAATACTATAACAATGCTTTAGCCAAGCTTACAAAGGAGTTGGCATGTCTAGAGATGAGTCCATACCAATAAGAGTCTAAAATAGACAAGTCTTATCTCTTATTAGCACTGAATTCATCGAAAGACTCTCTCTTGAAGGGGAGGTTATCGTTGCCAAAAAAGATGATGAGCTAGATTGGAGGTGACCATTCATGGATTATCTAAATATAGGAAAACTACCTCATGAGAAATCACTAGCACATCAGGTGAAATAGAGAGCCCTTTCCTACACTCTCGTGGATGGCACCTTATACTGACGGTCTTTCGATCATATGTGGTTACGCTTTGGGCAAACACAAAACCCATAAGATCATAACCAAGGTACACTCAGGTTTATACAGAGCACATCAATCCAGTCTAAAGATGAAAGCCAAGATCAAGAGACTTGGATACTACTAGCCTTCGATGATCACAAACAGCGTGGATGTAGCTAGGAGATGCCACTAATGTTAGGTGCATGGTGTGGTACTACACCAACCACCAAACATTCTACACTCTACATTAGCCTCATAGCCATTTGAGTGTTGGGGTACCGACATAGTGGGCGATTGATCCTCCTTTTCCAAGGGTCATTGGTTTATCCTAGCGACCACCGACTATTTTTCCAAGTGGGCAGAGGCAATCCCACTCAGAGAAATCAGAACTCAGCATATGCTCTAATTTTTCAGGAACCATATCGTATGTATGTTCGAGGTGCATGGATGAATTATATCCGATAATGGTACTACATTCAAGAGCACCAAAATCAATAGATTTTCCCAAAGATATAACATATATTAAAGATATTCTACCATCTAGTACCCATGGGCAAATGGCTTGGTAGAAGCCTTCAACAAAACTCTCATCCAGATATTAAAGAAGACACTTGAAAATAACAAGAGACAGTGGTATGAGTAGTTAGTTGAAGCCTTGTAGGCTTACCGTACCATATACAGAACTCCAACTCAGTATACCCCATTCTTCTTAGTGTATAGGTCCAAAGCAATCCTACCATTAGAAGTCCAACTCCCATCACTAAGGATAGCTGTGGATAGCAAGATTATCACAGAGCAGAATGCCAAGTTTCGATTAGAAGAGCTCAAAGGTTTGGAGGAGAGATGCCTACGGGCATGCTAGAACCTCAAGTTATATAAAACCAAAATGATTCAAGCTCACAATAAGTTGGTCCATCCTACAGCTTTTCAAGTAGGTAAGCTTGTTTTAGTTCTAAGGAGACCAATTGTTGCCCATCGCAAGAAGCGAGGCAAGTTTGAACCCACTTGGGAATGCCCTTTGCCGTAGAGAAGGCCTATCAAGGAGGATCTTTTCAGCTCATAAATTATAAGGGAGAGAGCCCAACGCTTCTAATCAATGAGATCTACCTAAAAAAATATTACCAATAAGTCTTATTTAAAAAAATTATCAATGAAAATTTCATCTCAAATTGCATCTCTTCCATGTTGAGAAGCATCTTTGCTTGAGAATCCGCCATGACATGTTTAAAGTAGGTGTAAGGAACCCATGCAGAATCTTATCCTTTATTAACATAAACAAACATAAACTACACACAACCACATATAAAATAAATACATATCTTTTATCTCAGGCTACTTTGATGTGGGATAAAGCCCCACTCACTCATTAGTCTGGGGTGACATGCTACCCTTGTGTCACCCCAGTGGTTCCTTGTTAGGAGGATGTAAGTCTACAAGCTTTCTTCTTGACTTGACCATTATAAACCGACAAGCACCTTGTTAGTTTGGTAGGCCTTACTATGCAGCTGGTAAGCTACCTCATGTCAACTTTGTTTAAGAAGATGTAAGTCTACACGTTTCTTATTGAACTAACCATCATGCACTGACTGGTTTGAGTATATTTCAGATTTAGGGTAAGTACCTCAGTGGCTCCTTTCCTCTTGACTACTTCAAGTCTGGGTCTAGTCCTTATATGGGAGTCCCCGCTTAATAGTCGCTAGGTCGGATAGCATCTCCCACGATGACAAACTATCCCGGTGATCATTTCCATCTGTGAAGATGTAGCATCTGTCCCATCGATGACAGACTATTCTGATGATCATTTTCATTTGTGAAGATGTAAGTTTACAAGCTTTCTTCTCAGATTGATCATCGCACACCAATGAGAATCTAAGGTTGGTTGGTTCTCGTTATGCTGATAGCGACCCACCCGATGGATACACCACTCAAGGTAGATACAAGTCTAGAAGCTTTCTCTTGGAGTTGGCCACCATATACCTATAGTCTTTCTTTTACATGGTCCAGGATAAAGCCCCTAGGCACCTCCTCTATGGGCACTCTATTTAGATCACATCCTCAGTGACCCCATTTAGACACTACTCGGGTTACTCTTGGATTGGACAGTCCCTCTTTCTTAGTAGCCACCCCTATGGCTGGAGAATTTATCTTATAAATATGCAGATTCTCCCTTGGTCCAATAAGTCTGAGATAGGACTAGGATGATATAAGCTCCTTCTCAGTGTGGTCCCTCCCACACCAACAAGGTCCATGCAAATATATAAACAAATAAAATATATATATATATATATATATATATATATATATATATATATATATATATATATATATATATATATATATATATATATATATATATATATATATATATATATATATATATATATATTGCCAGGATTAGAGGACACCTACCTTTTCCAAGTAGGCATCCTATCTTTAGGGCAGTGTCAACAAAACTCCCTATAGGAATCGTCTGACTACTTTTGAGTTGAGATAAGTCCCAAGCAGCACTCTCTCAATAGTCGCCCTTAGGTTAGGTTTGACTTATTATGCCACCAACAGGTCACCCCGGTGGTCATCCTTGCTTTGAAAGATATAAGTCTATTACGCATTCACTCCAGCATGACCATTGCACATTGATGGGTAGCCATAGGTTTGGTTATATTTATTATGCTATCAACCAATCACCCTAGTGATTCCTTGTTTAGGAGGATGTAAGTCTACAAGCTTTCTTCTTGACTTGACCATTGCACACCGAAAGGCACCCCTTAGGTTGGTTAGCTCTACCCCGTGGCTGGTAGACTTTCCCTTTTGATTTGTAAATCTAAGATAAGACAAAGCTGATATAGCCCCTTCTTAGTGGATCCATTGCACACCAACAGGGTCGATTTTAAATTAAAATAAAATTAATCTTGACTATTTTTGAGTTGATATGAGTCCACAACAACATTCACTCAATAGTCACCCTAGGTCAGGTTTGATTTATTGTGCTACCAGCAGATCACCATAATGGTTCCTTGTTTAGGAGGATGTATATAAGCTTTCTTCCTGGCTTGACCATTGTACACCAAAAGAAACCCCTTAGGTTGGTTAGTCCTACCTTATGGCTAGTAGACTTTTCCTTTGGATTTGAAAATCTGAGATAGGCCAAAGCTGATATAGCCCCTTCTTAATGGATCCATAGCACATTGATAGGGTCTATTTTATTAAATCCATAATTCTCCTCCTGTGAAGTCTAAATTAAATCCATCCAAACTCTTATCCCTAGTGGATACTTCCCCAAACAAATCAAAGGAGATCCATATATTAAGTTCACCTTATCCCCAGCAGATCCAGGCTCATATCTCTAGCAGATGTGCCCTTAACACTAAATCATATCTTCTCTCTAGTGGAGCCCTAAATAATAAGCAAATAAATAAAATTCTCATCCCCCAGTGGATTCCCACCAATTAAAAATCAAACCAAATTCCTCCCCAGTGAGACACAAATTGATTTAGTCCCTTTTGTGGAGTCAAAATCTAAATTCAGCAAACCAAATCAAATCCTATCCTTAGTGGATACCCAACAAGCAAATCAAACTCATATATCATGAACTTGCTTCCCTAGTCGAAGGTTCATACACCCATCCCTGATGGATTATAGATTTTAATCCTCGGTGGATCTTCTTTCCATAAATCAGGTGATCAAATTCAAACCCTTATCCCTAGCGGATAACTCGAACCTACTTCCCTAGTGGAAGGTTCATAAACTTGATCCCTCAGTGGATCCTTCCTTCCTCTCTTATGCCCTTAGCATAAGTTTGGTTGCATTCCACTAAGATCATTTTCTTTAGCAATTGTAATCCTTTGGACGTTATTAATCGTCTCAGTCAACGCCATTACATGCGGTGTGCCTTATCAATTACACCACACCCATTGGGGGTCATTTTATTTACCTCACTTTTAGAGTGAGTCCTCAAGCTCCTCATCATAGATCTAGGAATCTTATAGACACTAAAAACTCCTTAATCTTAAGGCACTTCTAGTGATTAGATGAATACATAACCCAAGCCTAGAGACTTAGAAGGGTTAGCCATAGGGGTAAGTTGTGCCTTAGGGATTTAGGGAGACTTTCCCATCCTATGGCCTAAACCCAACCCATGCTTTTCTTCTCAAAACCAAACCTCAAATTGAAATTCAAATACCAAATCCAAATCCAAATTTCAAACCAAATGATTGAAACCCAAGACCAAATCCAAATTACAAAATTCCTTTCTAAGCCCTATAATTTTATCCTATGGACTTAGCCTTAGCCAAATTTAAATCAATCCAAATTCAATTGATTTTCTCCAAGATCAATTCAATCCCACCATCATATACCAAATTCAATTCCAAATCCAAACTTAATTCTAAGTGATTAAAACCTAAATCAAATCCAAATTCTAAAATTCCTTCCTAAACCGCATGACCCATTCTCATAAGCTTAGCCAAATCTCTGCCTAAATTATCCCAAACTTGATTTATTTCTTTATAAATCAATCATTTCTTCATTTATATTCACAAATATAAATGAAATCCACATTCAAAAATCCAAAACCAAACCAAACTAAATCAAACCAAGCCAAGACTCTTCTTAAGTCATATGGACCGACCTCCATAAGCTTAGCCAAACCTCATGCAAAACATCCCAAAATCAATTGATTTCTTTATAAATCAATCATTCCTTCATTTATATTTATAAATATAAATGAAACCCACATTCAAATGACCAAAACTAAATCAAATTAAATCAAATTTTTACGTAAGTCCTTTTCACCTACATCCATGAGCTTAGTCAAATTTACTTCCAAATCACTCCAAACTCAAGTGATTTTCTCATAAATCATTTATATCTTTATTTATATTCACAAATATAAATGAAATATAATTTTACATGACCTAAACCAAGTCCAAAATCAAGTCAAATCCCAATTCAAAGCCTTTTAAGCTAATTCTTTGAACTTAGCCAAATCTTATCCAAATCAAGTCAAAACCAATGGATTTTCTCTTGAATCAATCATTCTTTCAATCATCTATCCAAATAGAAATGCTACAATCATCAAGCCAAATTCAAGTCAACCCAAGTCAAGCCCAAGTTAGCCTTTTTGACTTAAAATTTCCAAATGAACCAAAACCTATCATAGCCCAAATTGATTGTAATTGGATTTATATTTTAATCCTAAACCCATATATAAGTTCAACTAAACTTGAATCAAGTCAAAACCAATCTAATTGACCCATTTAGGTCCACTTGACCCAAAGTGGCCTAAAGGACCTTTTTCAGCCAAGTTCTAATCCAACCCAGATTAGCTTAAACCAAGCTTATCCAAGCCTAATGGTTTCAATCAATTCGACTTAGGTTTGATTTTGGCTCATTTTGATTCATATAGGTCAAATGGGCTAAGTTAACCAATTTGACCAAATTGACCAAATTGGGTTAGTTTAGGTGTTGGTTCATGTTTAATTAGTTAATTGAAAATGATTGTAGGCTTTGTCTTGAATCAATTCGGATTTAATTTAGATTTTGGATAATTTGACTTTTTAGGTCAATTTAGGCTAGGTTGGGTCAAGTTGACCAATTGGACAAATTGGAGTTAATTATGGCTTTGATCAAGTTCAATAATCAATTTAGAATGAACTTGAGCCATTGGTTGCAATCAAGTTAGGTTAGATCATGATTTGACCCATTTTGGCCTTATAGGTCAATTTAGATCAACTAGAGTAAAATGGCCAATTGGGTTTGGTTTGGCTAAATTGGGGATCACGTCATGTTCAAACATTGATTATGGGTTGGTGTGAACCAATGGTTTCAATGAATTTGGTGTATGATGAGTTTTGGCTAGTTTGGGCCTCATTTGAACCAAAATACTTTAAATCGTCATTTGAACCTAACCCAAGCCTTGGTTTGACCTAATTTGACCAATTGGTCAACCCAACCCAACATTACTCAATATTAACCCATTTGACCAAATGAAGCCAAAAAGCATGAAACCAACCCATGACCCATTGGAGGCTAACCAAACCTGACCCAAACTGATCTTGGGCCAACCTAAAATCAACCCAAACCTATTTGGAGGCAAGTCCAATGCAAATCCTCCATGGATCCTCTCCCACATTAGATTATTTCCTCATATGGCAAAGTTCACTTATCATTTCACCTTGGTAGCCCTCACTCATCCAAATGAGGCATCCCTTAAGCCACCTAAGCCACCTAACTCATGCTGGGTCAGTCATGGACCAAAGGGAGTTAAGTTAACTCACCTCCCTTACAAACCACCCCTTGGATCCAAGCCAAGAGATCAGCCAAGATTAAGCCTTGAGCCACCTCCCACTCCTTCCTCCAATCAAACCGAGCCACATGAACTTGATGGCGACCACTCCAATGCTATAATGGTGGCTGGTCTACCAAAAAATAAGAAGTAATGTCGTACATCCACCTCAACAAATTGAGGGGTATACTCCCTCAATTCGCACGAGAAATACATCAATTCAATTTGGCTAAGCTTTTAAAGATGATTCTGAGCCTCCTTATAATTCCCAGAGCGATCCCGAGCTTCCATTCTTCAGCATTTCTCCTCCCCGAGCATGGTAAATAAGATACTCTAATCTCGATCCTAACTTCGTCAATACTTAATCAATCAAATTACTCTTACACACACCTTCCATGCACATCATCAAAGCAACCCAAGTCATTTCCCAAGCTTCCTAGCCACCAAAGGATAGACTTTGATCACCACCAAGCTCCAAAGTGATGGAAGCTGATCCACTAAGCAAACCAAGGGGAATTAGCTTACATACTACTCAACAGGTCGTCATCTCTACTAGACAAAGCTACCTCCATCGATCCCACCACTGGTCTTGAGCTCCAGTGAGGTAATTCCTTAAAATCATAGAAATAAAAAAAATTTCTTGGTCCTTTGAAAAGAAAATTTGAATGTGAGTCGATCTTGACCTTTGGATGTGTGCAGATTCCTTCCCTGATGGTGTGAGTTGATTTTGGAGTTCATCCAAACTTGGGTGAGCTCGGATCGAATGATCCATGGTGGATGGACCTTGTCGTTTGTCTCTCACGGGAAGAAGGATCACGGGCCATCTATTTCACATGATTGGAATGGACGGCTCTAATCACACCATGTTAGATTTCCTCTATTTTCTTCCTTTACGCTATGGGATTGATCTGTGACGCCCGATCCGAGATCGGACGGCAAAGATCAATATCGCATCCACTGCCAGTTGACTCAATGTGCGGATGTGACTACTTAAATAGGCAATCCCACGACACCATGTGGAAAATGTGCCACGTTAGTGTAGCTGATAGGATTTAGGCTTAATTAGGAGATTTAATGTGTTTTTAGTGCTGAAATTTTAATAATTTATAACTAATTATAGAAAAATCTAAAAATACAAATAATGGCTCATTTTAATGTCAGAGGGGATTCCATTAAAATTATCTTTAATTAATTTTGAACCATAATTTCAACTTAATTAGGGCTTAATTGAAAATTTAAATAGCCTTATTACTTTCTAATTAATTAGCCAATCAATTTCAAACATTTTGAGAATGTTTAAGGGGATGACCTCTGCCTCCCCTATTTTTCTTGGAATTTATTTGGTTGATTAATTGGGGAAGTTGATTGCTTAAGCCCTAATTACCTTTCTTATTTAATTAAGTTGTAATTAAGCATATGAATAGTAATTAATCAATAAATTAGACCCCTTAATCACTATTAAATAGTGGGGATTGTGCTTAAGGGGTGCTTAAAATAAATATAAATGCTCTCTTTTATAGGTTGCTTAACCCCTAAGCATAATCTAAATTAGGATAGGTGGGCTTGGTTTCACTTGTGCAGTGCTAAGTCTAAATTATACATATAACTACTTGGGTTGTATGGTGTGTTTAGCTAACACTTGTTTTGCAGGTGTAGTTAAATTTATTTTTCCTATCTTTAATGTAATTTTGCATTAGAAATCAGGATTAATTTCATGGGGGATGAGGATGAACAGTGGCTAGAAGGCTTTGTCCTCGGAGCCCTATGATGCCTTTGAAGCAAATCAAATCAAATGAAGAAATAAAATAGGTAAGTAGACTTGAAGATAAGAAGACCCCCATAACACTTATTCATTTATAACTTGTAATTATTCTTTTATATTCTGGGTTGTATAAGGGTAGAGCTCGGCTACTCTTTTTTTTTTTTGGGTTGTACGGCAGTTCCCGATGACACCGACTTTTTATTCTTTTGCGCTAGATTTATAAATTATTTGATGTCATGTTTAAATTACGTAATAGAAATGGTATGCCTCTTCATAGTTTCTTTTTGAATGATGATTTAATATGTGGTCTAGATCTGATTAGACTTTTAAGAAAAAATAAATTTTCTACCCTAACTACAACTCATAATAAAAATTTTAAATAACTCATAACCTCACATAAAGCCTCAGCATTAAATCAAGATAATTAAAAGATTTAGCAACCCCTTAACTGAATGTTGTATCCATAATATCATGCACGCATATTATTTCACTCTTGTTAAGAGAGGGTTTCCATCATTGCACGATAGGGGGAAACACCTCTTTCTCTCTGATTTAGCCCATAGTCTTATTTCATCATGCATTTAGGGCCTTTATCAAAATGAAGTGTCAAAAATCAAATAAAAAAATTTGAAAATATTTGCATTAAACTAAGTCATTACTCATACCACTCATGCTCTAGTCTCTTAAGGAGTGGGTTTAAGGACTTTAGTTTCTTTTTAAATAATAACAACCTAACTATCTTGCAAAATCATATGACTTGCCTACATGGTTTTAAAGTATAAGAGGAGTTAGATAGCTGCCACTCTAGGTAATTATAAGTCTAGTAGTCAGGTTGTTTACTCTCTCTTATAGAGATAAACCATATATCCATCCCCGCTTAGATTTAGTTCATGCTTTAGCTCTTGCTAAAGCTCCCTAGACTTAGGATCCGAGGTTACTATTTCCTTCGGGCTACTAGGATAAATCCTCACCTCTTAGGAACTACCATAATAGAGTGTTGATGGATTATAAGCCCTAGTTATCTAATAACATTTTTACTTAAACAAATAAATTTCCTCAACTTCAAACATATAAAGTCCAATCATAGGATGGATTAGAATGCTCACTAGGTTTTCTAGTATCATGAGCATCTCCTACTTATTTACTTTGATTTCGATAATACGTCTCTCCTTTTGATCTATCCCATTTGATTTTTCAAACATAACTAATTAATTGATAGTCCTATCTTTGAAATCTTTGGAGACAACAATTGTCTCTTTTATCGAGTGTATTCCTAAGGAACTCTCCTTCCTTAGGATGTAATTAACTATGGGGGCTTTCCCATAGAGTGAACTTTAGAACCCGGTTTAATATAAACTCTACGTTATTTATCCATGTAAAGTAGAGGAAAAATCTATGGTATATTCGAAGACCCATCATGCCTTAGGAGACCTTATTAGGTGATTAGGTCCTTTGAATGGTGATGCCTCTATCTTTCGAGATAGTACATCATGCCTCAATATCGTACCCGATCACTTCAATAAGTACACCCTCAAATCTGTGTGGTGTCTCCCATATACATATCCAAATTAAACATCATGGTGTGATAAAAAAGTTCCACTTAAATTTAAGGGAAAATTTTATAAGATGATGGTAAGACCTGCAATGATTTATGGTGTAGAATGTTGGCCAATAAAAGAAAAGCATAAGACTAAGTTAAGTGTTATAAAGATGAGGATGCTCAGGTGGATGAGTGGCTTTACTCTTAGAGATAAAATGCAGAATGAGTATGTTCAAGAAAATGTTGGAGTAGTTCCAATGGCAGATAAGATTAGAGAGAGTCTCCTTAGATGGTTTTCCCTCATTAAGCATCGGTCATCCAATGACCCGGTTAGGAGAGTATATATATTAGATTTGCCTTATGTTAAGAAAGGTACAGAGGTAGACCTAAAAAGTCTTGGTTAAGATGTATAAAAATGACCTTAGTATACTTGAATTCAATGAGAATTTGACACATAATAGGACACAATGGAGACAAAGGATTCATGTAGTCGACCCCACTTAGTGGGATAAAGGTTTGTTGTTGTTGTTGTTATTGCTGTTGTAAGATTAAATCTTAACGTGTAGGCTTCTTTTCCTTATGTTAATTTTAAAGAGGATATCCTAATGAAGCTATAGGTCTTTTATTTTGATTTTTAAAATGCTTATTATTCTAATTTTAGATATTCCCATCATGAATAAGATTTGAGTTATTATTTCAAGAGAAATTAGGGTGATTTCTCCAACTAAGGTTATAAGTGTTTGATAAAGAATTATTAAGTCTATTGGCCACAGAATTAAGTATTTCTACACTTTGATTACTAGACTCTTCTAACATGAATGCTTCACTATTCTCACCAACAGGATTGTAAAAATAGAAATCTTGACTAATCTCCAAATTATCAATCTCCTTAGATAATTCTTCTACTTATGTTAACTTGAAAATTGTATCAGAATTATGAACACTATAAACTTTCTTATGGTTTAGTCTATAAAATGGCCATTAAAAGTTATTAGTAATCTTATTTTTCTAAAGTATATGCCTCTCTAAAGGTTTAGACATAAGACTATCCCACTATTATATCTATAATAGTTTTAAGTGATCCTACTAATACATCATTGAATAATTGAATAATTAGCCAATTAGCTCAGGAATAATGTGGTTTTTCTTTAAAAAATCTTTATATCTCCTCTAAGCCTTATAAATTAATTCACTATCCATTTGAATGAACTGATATTTTTCCAAGCATAACAGTCTTAGAAAGTGAAAAATACTTGGCTAAAAACTTCTGAGGTAAATCATTCCTTATATTGATAGATCCTTAAGGTAATAAATTCAACCAAATATTAACTATTTCTTTAAGTGGGAATAAGAATAATTACTTTTAATGGCATTATCACTAAGCCAATTATATTAAAGTCACATAGATTTCTAAGAAGTTAACTATGTGCATCTCAGGGCCTTTTATAGATAAACCCTCAAATTGAGAATTTTGAAACATTTAAATTATTGAAGATTTTAGCTTAAATTATTAGCTAGAATTATAGATCAATTAATTCTTTGATGCAATCCATCTATTAAGGGTGTATCATAATCTCTAAGTCGTTAAAGGCAATCAACATCTTTAGGCTAATTAGCCATTTAAAAAATTTTAATTTGATTTTTTTTTTCTTAAGTTTCCTACATGCTCTTTCTATTTCAAGGTTAAATGGAAAAACTTCTACACTTTTAACATTGTCCATAAAAATAGTAAAATATAGTAAAATTATAAATTGGATCATGAAAATTGCAAATTAGTTTTATAGAATTTATTTTCAAACACAAAAAATTATAAAATACTTAACTACATAGTTGGAAATTTAATGCTAACAATTTACAATACATAAGTTAAATTATATAGTTAACAAGTTAAATTAAAAAATAAGTTAGCTAACTTAATATTAACTAAATATTCTACTTGATCTCGCACAATGACACAAAAAATTTGATCGGGCTAAATGATTTATGCAAGTGCACGTACCAATTAGGTAATTAAATAATGAGTTAAGTATCATTCTCATGAAGATTATTTATAAAATTTTATTATGTTCCAATCCATTGCTATCCTAATTTTTATCCAACCAAACAAAATGTAAGAAGTTAAAGATTTAATAAAATTTTCTATGGAAATTAAGCTTTTGTACATAATTTTAGAAAATATACTCTAAATTTATGATTCCAAAATTATTTCTAATAATTTTGTAATTATGAAGTTATTTTAGATACTTCTGTATGAGGAGCAAGTTTATCTTTTCATCTGCGCCAATATCAAGAAAATCTAATCACAATAATTAATTTATTATATACTTATATAATAAGTAAATAAGTGATTGCATTATTTTCATCTCCCAATTCTATTGCAAATCCCTAAATATTATATATCTATCTATATTTAAAAGATTTAATTCCTTTTCCTTAACTATCCTTCTAATAATCATCTAATATATGTAGATCACACTATATGTTAAGTTTGTAATTGGCCAGATCACAACTAAATTAAGTATAGAGAAAAGAAAAATAACATAGTCATTCATAACACAAAACCTTTACTTTAAACTTCATTATACATTATCATAGAATATAATACAATGTTTCACAAATCCATAGTGCAACACAATTAGCTACTATTTAGGAAAGAGAGAACCTTATCATGCCATAAATATAGAAGAATATTTGAAACCATCAAGAGTTGGAAAAGTTATAAATGAGTAATTGTCTTCTAAGTTCTTCTAAAACATATCTCTTATCTCCAAATCTAAATCTCCCTTTTTTGGATCTACAATTTCACTTTTCTTTATAGATATGCATGAACACAATAAATACTACAACGCTAACACATTCACTTGGAGTCTTACTTTCCAATTAACACTACGCTAACACTGATACTCTAGTACAACACACACTTGCCAAAATCTTTTTTTAGTACAATTAAACTATTGTTTTATGTGTTGCATAGTCCTAATAGTTTTCCCCCAAGTCCTATCTGAAACCTTCCAAGAATTGCTATTGAAATTCTCCAAACCAACCACCAAAACTACTTAAAAATAAATTAGTCAAGCCATAATGCTACGACACCATATCTATAGTGTCTAGACACTATGGTCTCTATCTTTATGCTTAATAAAGACTTATTCTAGCAGCATGATACTCAAGATGCTATACTTACTGCCTTTATTTTGAATTATAAAGGAATCTAGCATCATAATGCTGGTTTTCCAGTACCAAAGAAGTTAAGATAGTGTCTTTAAGCAATTTTTAGGCTTTTATAGTGTTTTTTAAAGCATCGCAAAGCCACTTGTTGTGCCATGGCACTGTGATTACTATCTTTATGTCCAAATCTCTACAAATATGATGTCTCACCACTTGTCATCTAGCACCTTGGCATTGGTTTCTTTTTCATAGCACCAATCTTTTTCAAAAACACCACAATATTGCTTTCGATATCTCGAAACTTATGATTTTCTTCATTCTCACTTCAAAATTATCAATCAAAAATATATAAAATAATAAAAATTACTACAATTTAACATTAATTAAATATAAATACACATATTAAAAATACATAAAATTCACCAAGTTTTTTATGCTTTTCACATCATTCTTTTAAATTTATCTAGCGATAATAGAAAAAAAAAGTTGTAGATATGTTAAACACAAAGTTCCGCCAAGCTTATTTTTTTGTCATCAAACATAAACTTGAAATTGGGAATTAAACAATTATGTCTTATGTAGGTGATGGAGCTGACACATAGAGAATGTCATAGCGGATGGAGGAAGTGGGTGTGCTTTGAATCTTCCACTCACAAAAGTGGAAGAGATATGAAGAGTTCTACTCACCAACATAGAAGTGTAGTGAGAGATCATCAAATCCCTCAAATAGTCGGCCACCAAGCTCCAACCTAAGAGTTTTCACTCCAAAATTTTACACAAAATTAGTCTCATCTCCTCCATTAAGTTAAAATAAGAGTTTATAAAAATTACAACAACCCAAGGGATGTGTCCCTTCAAAAAAACCATTAAAAAACTAAAAACAATCAGAATATGTTATCTCACAGTGCCACAAGCTAGTGCTTAGATGATGATTTCTCTATCTTGACACCTATAAGGAATCAACCATATCGTCAAGGTGCTAGAAAGCTAGAGCCTAGGCTCTATACTGTTGATACACTTTTGAAACTAAATTATTAAATGCTTTAAATCACAACTCTCATACAAAACTTAAACAATCAAATACATTTACTACTCCATGATATAAAATATGGGACATAAACATAAAATATCACAACACATAAAATATTATAAAAGTCTTCCTAAGTTTAAGCCTTTGGTTTGAGACTTTGTGACAAATCCTTTCCTTCTTTGATGTGCCATAGGAGTCCAAAGAACTTTTCTCAAAAGAGTTAGGATTCTAAAAGTCTTCAAGAAGTTTAGGGGAAAAGCTCTATAGTTATTTTAAGGTCATGCAAGTATCTTCACTTGGTGGGTTGTCTTTCCACCTTATTAAGAATCTCTGAATGGTGATATCATTAGTTGATGTTTCACACCTTCAAAGAATGTTAGGTGGATAGGTACCAAAAAATAATTTTTATTGCCTCTTGCAAAGTATCTTTCTATAAATTTGAAGGTTTGGTAACTCCTTTAAAAGATATTAGATTCTCCACATTAAAAATATGACTAATAAATATGTGAGGGGGCAATTCAATAACATAAGCATTAATATCAAGTTTCCTAATAATTTTAAATGGCCCACATGCTCTAACATGCTCTAACTTATAACTTTTTATATTTTGTGGAAGAAAATTTCTCAAGATGGAAATGAACTAATATATAATCACCCCACCTCATATTCCTTAAAAATATTTATCTTTATTTTTTTATTCAACATACTTAGGATTTTGTATTTCTTTTATGTCTTCATGAAGCCAATGAAAATCACATGAAAATATATATACTGAATCAAAAAATGCATGACTAGGAGTATTAGCAAGTTCAAAAAGCATTTTTGGTTATATCCATATACTATATCGAAAAGTGATATTGAAATGAAACTATTATATGCAAATTCAAATGTAAGTAATATTAATTCTAGTTTTCTAAGTTCATTCCAACTAAACATCTCAATAGATTTTTTAATGTCCTATAGACAACATTTGTCTGTCCATTAGTTTGTGGATGAAATATAGAGGAGAATTTTAGTTGTATTCCTATTAGTTTCCATAAAGTTTTCTAAAAATAAGATATAAATTTGACACATCTATCAAAAAATATAATGGATGCGACTCTGTGTAACCTATTAATTTTTTTAAAAGAATAATCTTGATATGTGAGATGCATCATTTGATTTTGAATAAGATATGAAATGTGCCATCTTAGAAAATCTGTCTATAATGACAAATATACTATCATGTTCACAAGGCATCCTAGGTAAACCTAATATGAAATCTATGGATAGGTCTTCCCATAGTTTAGAAAGAAGAGATAATGATGCATAGTAACTAACTTTTTGTTTGATAATTTTAGCTTGATAATAAGTGTAATACTAGGCAATGATACATTCGACATTTTTCATGAAGACAACAAGTAAAATCTTTTGTTTAACTAGTATTTGGGTAATTAATTTATTAAAATGTCATGATATACCTCCTAAATAAAGTTCAAAAATGAGGAATTCTCTTAGAGATATTTTAGGAATACATAACCTCTTACCTTTATAAGGATATCTATCTAGAATGTAGAATGATAAAGAACACCAATGAGAGATCACTAAATTTCTTTGACGGATATCCACCAAGCTCCAACCTAAGAGTTTTCACTCTAAATTTTCACACAAAACTAGTCTCAACTTCGCCATTAAGTTAGAATAAGAGTTTATATAAGTTACGACAACCCATGGGATGTGTCCCTTCAAAAAAACCACTAAAATTTTGAAAAAAAAAAACTAGAACCTATCATTGTTTTAACCCTGAGGTGCCACAAGCCAATGCCTATGCATTGATTTCTCTATCCAAATACCCCATAAGAAATCGATCGTAGTGCTAAGTCACATAAAAGTTAACTCCTAAGCGTTACACTACTGATGCTTTTTTGACACTAAAATACTAAATGATTTCAATCACAACTCTTATACATCCACTACTACATAATACAACACATGAAATAAATACATAAACACAACAACACATAAAGTATAATAAAATATTTCATAAGTTTAAGCTTTTGGTTTGCAATTTTGTGATAGGTTTTTTCCCCTTTGATGTACTACATCAATAAGATAATAGTAACTATCTCTTCTTTAGAACTCAAAATCTCATGATTTTATTCACTACCATATGAGTATCTAGTTTGCCTTAACTATTATCAAATTTAGATGGAGCACTTAGAAAAACATTTAAACTTATAAATATTCTCTTTAATTAATGGATATATGTATGAAAGAATAATTTTATATTTCTAAATTTGCATTAGGTATTTTCTTTTCTTTAAATTATATTATAACAAAATGATAGATATTTTGAAAAGGATAAAAATATTTTTTTAGTAAAAAGTTAACTACTATTTATTTAAGCATGATGATCAGAAAATTATGGCCAAATGTTTGACCTATAAATAAGCTAAAGGTATAAAATTAAAGTTTGGTCAAAATATTATGTTGTCTATCATTTCTGTCTTAAGAGGATCTCTTGATGAATTTTATAATAGAATAGCATTGCAAGACATGAGGACCTAACATATATTTATGGTAGTTAATTTATTCCTTAAGATGACCAATATCCTATTTATTCAAAAATTAAAAATTCATCTCACATTATTAGAGTGCTTTTTAAAGAAATTGTTCAGACATGTGGACTTCCATAAATTATAAACAATTTTTAAAGCCTCTATGATACAGTATGAAAGAAAGTTACTTTGAATAATGATTAATATACTTGTAGTGCAAATCATATATGAAGAGATTATATGCAAGAGGTTGTTCAATAAAAAAACCAATTTAGTGTTTATCACCTTGTTTTATTACTAATATAATTATCCACTTATTATGAGTATTGAAGATATTCTACCATATGAGGAAGTTAACAAATCTCTACTTGTATAATATAGCTCTCATGTCAAAGATATAAGTCCCATCTTATAAAAGCCAACAATTTTAGAAGTTAAGTACATCCTCATTGAAGAAACACATATTAAACCAACTGCTAACCACCACTTCCTAATTTATTAAAAGAATAAGGCCAGCGAATGATACATTATTGACACACATTAATTTAATGACCCTAGCCTCACAATTAATAGAAGAGATTTAAATTTTATATAATAAGTATTAACTACTCTCAAGGGTGTTAATTTAGCATGTTGTGTTAATTAAAAACTTCAGTTAAAAGTTGAATTATAAGATCTAAGTTTAGTGTCTAATTGAGAGATTACAGAACAAGCTCAACTATAAGAGGGCAATAACAGGTTTAATTAAAATTTTAAATATAATTTGCATCTAGTTTTTTTTATCTTATTTAGGCACATCTATGGCATGCATGATATGAAAAAAAAAATTTAATGTGTGGACAAATCATAAATTACCATGAACCCTTCTTTTCTCTCTTTATTTTATTTATATATTTATCACCAAAAGTATTAGATATGAAGTGTAATATATATATATATATATATATATATATATATATATATATATATATATATATATATATATATATATATATATATATATATATATATATATATATAAGGCTTTATAACTTTAGTTTTTAATAAAATATTTGAGATAGAAATTGCTTTTCTCTTTGTTGTTGAAAGAAAAATTACTCTTCTCTTTGCTTGGAAATTAGTGGCTTCATGGTGCCACTTCTCTTTAGGTAGATGAGCTAATTAGATTTGTCCTTTTCATATTTATTCATCACTCTCTTAAGCTCTTACTCTATCCATTCCTCACAGCTCCCTTCACATTTGTACCATTCTCTAAGACTAGCCACCACCAAATGCAAATCTCACATCCACTCAAAAATCACACCTAAAGCTCTCCCACAAACAAGACAAGACTAAGACCAATTCTTGTCCACTACTCAACTCCTGTATAAAGTTCACCTAATCAAATAGACTATTTTGATCATAATACACATAACAGGCTGACCAAATCAAGAATTTATAACTATTTCCTTATCAAAAAGTTTATTTTATTATAAATCAACCTAAACTAGTCCAATCTACGAAGGCATTAATCACAAAACTAAAAAGAGATGTTGGTGGAGTGATGATGGATGTCAACATATAATGTTAAGTATAAAGCCATGTAATTTAAGAGCAAAATGGAGGCACACAAAGTATAAAAAAAGGAAAGAAATTATTGACTAAAATATGATTAATGACAACGGAGTTGAGTCAAAGTGTAAAAGCTTATAATTGGGAACATTAAATAGGGGTTGACACATTAGAATTTTAAAGATAGATGGACTACTAATGAATGGGTCTAAAAAGGAGGTCAATTGTACCTAAATAGTTAATTAGTGCTAATATATCTAGTTTTGAATATTGATAAATTAATAGAGTAAACTAGGTTAACTTTTATTTTGGCAAAGTGAATTTATTCCATTCAAAAGCACATTAATTATTCCTAACTTGGGGATCTTCTACAAAATAACTCAACTAAGTAAGCAACATATATTACATTAATATATTTAATAGGGTAGAATTCAGCATAGTATGTAGAACTAACTAGTTTAGTGAAGAATTATTATATTCTGAAAGTAGTAGGAAAGTTTCCACTAATCCTTCTTATAAGAGCCTCATGCACTTAGAATCAATTGAAATACTTCTAGAAAGTAACATCTTTAGCAGTGACATGTGTGCCAAACCACTAGAGTTTTATCCTCTTAATTATTAACCTTGAATCCAAATGAATAGTTAGTCAAGTAGATTAAATCTCTCTCATTCACATGTTTATGATTCATTGCATTGATTGGGAGTGAGATGAGAAGGGACTTGTCAACAAGTCCTTTGATGAAGGTGGAAAAAAAATCTCCAAGGAATTAAAAAAGTATATGGTTGAGAAAAAAATGTTCTATTGCAATTTTTTGTCTATTCCAAGCATGACAATTCCTAGCCCAAATCTAATAGAACTTTTTTGCATGTTTGAAGTATTTGTTGTCTATGATTTCGTCCATGAAATGAAAGGGTAGACTATGAAATATTTGCATAGTAAGCTTTTCTCATATCTCTAGTTTATTGATGCTATATATAGATAATAATTTATGATGCAATTAAATTGATAATAATAATAATCTATTGCAATAGAAGTCAAGTTATAATGTAGACCGCATGGGAATGTGATCATCACCAAGTTATAAGCTTGTTTAAGATCAATTTTATTTTATTTTATTTATATTTATTTTAATTTATGTTATTTTAAAAAATATATATATTTATTCAACATTCTTAAATTATTTTTATCTTTTCTTTTTAAAAATAAATTATTTTATTTTTAAAAATACATAAAATAATTTTTAAGAATTTAGATATTTTTAAAAATAACTATCACTATTATATATATTTATTTTAAATCAAAATATAAATAATGTAAATTAAAAAGAAATTCTTAATGACTTTTTTTGTTTATTCATTATGTATATCTCTTTATTTCCTTTAAATTATATTTATTTGATTTTTTAAATTTTTTTTATTTTTAAATAAAAAATTTTCTCTCTAGGTTCAAGAAAAAGTACTTCATGTTATCAACAATAGATTTACTCTGCGTCAGGTTTAGTCCGACGATAACATGTACTAGTAAAGATTAAATATGCCTACACATAGCTGGAATATGCCTTCGTAGAGTTATTATTATTTGTTTTGTCCCACACCACTCTTGAAGGTTTTGAAAAAGCCTCGATTGCTGAGCGAGTGTGACTGAAAATTTTTTAAATTATATTTAATTTTTTTAAGATGGAGGTATTTATTCATAATGATAAAAAAATTAAGTAAGAATCTGATATATATGAATGATAAATATAATATTAAATTTTTATGAGATTAATCATAATGATATTTTATCCACAAAATAAATAAGATGTTAATTGAATATTTATTTCAAAAAAATAAATAAATAAATAATTTCGAAAAGTCTAAAGAGAATGTGACATAAGAGTATGGGCGATGTTTGTCTTTATTCTCATCAAACCATACTTCCTCATCTCGCTGGACGAGCAAAGCGACTCTGATTTTCAAAAATATTTTGAATATCACATCTAGTACCTCCTCATTTCCCTATGGCTCCAAAAGTATTTTAAATTAAAATATCCTTAAAATTCTAAATTCGAATCACATATTTTGTAACATTAAATCATCTGTTGCCGCTTCAATGCTCTATAAAAACTCATTTCCTTATATGCTTTCATGAATTTATTTGTTCGAGTACTAATTCAAAATTAATTTGAGTGTTTTACAAAGAACTCACACGCACATTCACCCTCTTGCCAAGAAAAATAAAAATGAAAAAAAAATCTAAAAAAAGATTCTTTTCTCTTTAAAAATTTAAATGCTAATAAAATCATCTATCAAGTCATAGCACTATAGAAGATTGTAGCGCCCATTTAGTGTCTAATGCTACTTATGTGATATTAAGCTGCAATATTATCCTAAATGAATACATGATAAGCATCTGAGCTTGCTTATAAAATATAAAATTTCAATTTAGATCATTTACAGCGCCATGGCACTAAGCCTAAATTTCTTTTTTTTATAATTTTTTTGTTATAAAATAAAATATACTTAAAATAGACCCATTTTAGCATAAAAATACATAATTAAAATATTAAAATTATAAGAAATTTTCACATTTTAGACACTTATCAATACACGAATGTGCCTTAGATTTTTAATGAGTTATCACACAATAAAGTAGAATATTATATAGATGATATTATTATAAAAAATAAAGTGTTGAAAATCATGTATCTAATCTTCAAACAATTTTTCAAAGAATCTAACAATATGGTCCATAAAAATGATTCCAAAGTTTTTTCAAAAAATTCTTAAGTTTCAAAGTACATCACCATGGTATTAAAATAGAATAAGCTAAAATTAAACTAATTCGAGAAATGAAACCTTAAGAAAATCTTAGGAATTGTTTAGGATCACTTTCTATTTTTTATTTTTTATTTTTATTTTTTAGGTTTTTTATTTTTATTTTATTTTTGTATTATGTGAAAACAAAAATATGTTTAGTATTTTTATGAATATTTTATTTTAAAATTTTAAAAACAAAAATACATGTTTAGTTGTTATTTTTTAAAATTTTTAATGAAAAAATAAATTAATGAAATTGATTATTATACTCTAAGGGACCGCTTGGAGCCATTTTTATTTTTAAAATTTTAAAATAAAATAAAAATATGTTTGATATTTTCTTATTTTAATATAAAGCAAAAAATATTTGGAGATGCAAATGACAATGATGCATGTTGACCTACGTCTATGTTATATTGCTCGAATCGAATCAAATGCAATGGAATCGATGATTGATGAAAGTGATATGCATAAATTAGATTTGAATCATTGTCGAAATAACCCGAATAGTACTTGTTCATAAAGAAAATATCTTAGAATGATTCAAAATGTAAAAATATATCAAACAAGAATTTTTCATTTTCAATTCAATTGAACATAATAAAATTGATAAGCTATAAATGCGACATCACGCGATTTAAACTAATATTAGTTTGATTATTGCCGATGCTACTAAAAAAATGTCACAAGACAACTATATCTTGTATTTGAACGCCAATGCGAGAAAGAAACAAGCGTGTAGGATTTGATGCATGAATATGAATTATAAAGTACCTATATGTATATTTAAGATCAATAAGAATGATAAAATTTATGAGAAGATATAAATATATTTTAAATAATAATTATTAATGAAATAAGTTAAATTATTATTATTATATAATCAAGTTAAATTTACTTAGAATCAATCAAAAAGTAAAATATAAATTCGAATTTACATTATATATACACAAACAAGATATATTAAAATTAATTTATTATTATCCTACATTCAAGATAAATTTTATTAGATTAAATTAATTAAAATTAATATTATTATATAATATAATTTAAAAAAAGAAAAAAATATCAAACCCAAATCCTTGAAATTCTGAAAAGTTTAATTGGATGTTTAAAAATAAAGAAAAATAAGTTTTACATGTTTTTAGTATTTTTGAAAATAAAAAAACAAACTTGTTTGAAAATAGAAAAATAAAAATAATAAAAATAGATAAACAAACATATTTTTTTTCTATTTCTTAATAATAAAAACAGAAAATAGGAAGTAAAAAATTGATTCAAAATAGGGCTTTACGAAACTAAAATCTTTATAGTGAAGACTTGTATTCTTAAGGAGATTCATTTTCAATTTATCAAACAAATAATAGCTAAGATAAGAAAATGCTTGGTCTTCAAAGGGCTAAAAGGCTCCCTAACCATAACCGATTCTACTGATCCTCATCACTCCGCCATACCCTCCTGCTAATTCCATTTTTTTTTTCAAAGTCTTTAATGTCAATTAGAGACCAATTAAAAGGCTCTGAGGTAACCATGGGAGGGAGAGGAAGCTTTGAGCCAATTCGAGATCAAGGGACTCAATCTCACATTCGTTCCATTCCTCAGAGCTTCAGAAGCGGGAATGAAACTTCCTTTTCCTTCTGAGACTTCTTTCTCCAACATCGAAGTTGATCAAACGTTGGTAGCCATAATTCAATCTCGATAAAGCCACTCATTCTTTCGTTGATTTGTATTGCAGTTTCTACTAAGCCATTTCTCCAGGTCAGGCGAATCTCAAAAAAAATCAATCGAGAATCGTACAAACTTCCAGAGTCATGGTACTCATTCTTAAACTTAGATCGACCCTAAATTCTTCTGCTTCGTGAAACAGATGTGCAAGGCATTAAGGTCCAACAGCAGATCCCATTGATTTCTTTCACTTTAATCTTTTCGAGGGTAATAGAATAGCGAGCTCACCATTCCTTCGTCGGGAACCGCATTGTTTTGGCGAATGGCCTTGGCTTCAGGCGGAAGGAAGAAGAGATAATCATAGTCATTTCCATTTCTTTGAAATGAAATGGATGGCAAAGATCGAGTTTTATTATAAATAAAACCGGCACTAGGTCAGCCACCCAAACACTTCAGCGAAATAAAATAACATTATAGAAAATAGACAAGATTTCAAAAATTATTGTAAATTAAACTTTAACCTGAATAAATTTCATTTAAAGCAGTAAACAGAAATAAATTAAATAATAATTGATATGACACTTAAAATACTACTAGTCGAAGTACGAATCTTGATGCTAAAAGTCGATCGAAATCAAACCTGAGATCAAGACTTAAAATATCATTTAAACTGACATCAGTTAAATTTCTAAAAGCTCTCAAATACGGAGTATTTATAATCAAATCGAGCGCCTCACGAGATCTAACAAGCCCAAGATCTCATAATTCGACTTCATTTGAGCATTCAAATACACAAAATACATCATATGATCAAAGAATCATCATGAGTCAGATGGAAAGGAGTGGTTCGGTTAATTTATTTATTGAGACGTCCTCCAATATATAAAGACTCATTCCTCATATGAGGAGCTCAAGCAAGAGAGAGAGAGCCTAAAGGAAGATCCTCCAAGCAATCGTGTCACCACTGACGGTTGTCAACCACGGCCGTTGCCGCCATCCGCCACGATCCTCGCCGTCATCAACCTCCGTTCCATCGGCGAACCTTCATCATCGTTGTTCGTTGTTTCGCTATCATCTACCACTAGCACTATAAACTTGAATGTGACTACATAGTCGTTGTTCCTTTTTCACATACAATTCGGTAATCCCATTATCAGGAAGATTTTGTACTCTGAAATAGATACATAGTAGAAGCTTTTTACTGGGCTAGGCCCCATAATTTTTTCCCTCTTTTCGAGATTTTCCACGTGAAAATTTCTAGAGTTTTGTTGTTCACTCTTTAAATACCTATGTGCTTTGGATTTACAACAGGCTAGAACTTTACTCTACCATTAACCGGTTTTCTTGCACGCAACAATAATAAAAGCCCTAAAACAAATCGTACAGAGCCGAGCAAGTGTGTATTTGAGTTAAAATTTATCGAGCTCGAGCTCAATTTGAGTTTTAGTGTGGTGTTCAAGTGTGAACTTGTTTACCATTATCGAGCTCGAGTTCGATTTAAATTTATTCGCAAGCATAGCTCAAATTGGACTATTGAGCCTAGGGGTGTAAACGAAACCGAGCTTGAGAACACTAGTCATGAATAATGAGCTTTTGACTTTATATGAGAGGATTCAACTCCAATCTTTCAAAAAAAGTTTTAACCACTAAGCTTGCATTTGTAATATATAAATGTGTTCTTATGTATATATAATAATAGTAATAATAATAATAATAATAATAATAATAATAATAATAATAATAATAGTAATAAATAAAATAATAAATAAAATAATAATAATAATAATAATAATAATAGCAAAATAATAATAATATAATAAAATTTTTTATTTCGAAGCTAAATCGAAATCGAACACCATCGAACAAATGATTGTTCAGTTCTACTGCTTATATATCGAGCTTAAAATGAAGTTGCTTAGTAACCAACGTTTAATATAAGTTATATAGCAGTAACACGAATGCTCGAACAACAAGCTTTTTGACGCCTAATTGAGCCTGTTAAATTGCAGGTCATTTAATAAAATAAATGAGCTTTAATCAAGCATTAATCGAGCTTATTCGCGAGGAACTTGTTGAGAAATATACATGAGTTGTATTAGTTAGAGCTTATTGAGCCTAAAAAAATCAAAATTAGCAAAAAAAATGTTCACAAACAATCCTTAATTGAGCCAAAATTGAGCTCCTTAATGTGCTTGTTCACAAGCTTTAAATAATATTTTTCATGAACATAAATGAATCGAATGACATGCTTGTTCAAGCTTTTTTACTTAGGAATCGAGTATTTACAAAAATGTTCCAGCTCATTTGATTAGTTAATCGAAAAGATCATGAATGAGCTCTAATGGAGCCGAACTTATCAAACACAGTTCAAATTGGACTATTAAGCCTATTAAAGAGCAGGTCATTTAATAAAATAAATGAGCTTTAATCAAGCATTAATCGAGCTTATTCGCCAGCAGCTTGTTGAGAAATATACATGAGCTATATTAATTAAAGCTTATTAAGCCTAAAAAAAATCAAAATTTAACAAAATATTTTCACAAATAATTCTTAATCGAGCCATAATTGAGCTCCTTAATGAGCTTGTTCACAGGCTTGAAATTATATTTTTCATGAACATAAATGAACCGAATGACGAGTTGTTCAACCTGTTTCATTTAGGAATTGAGTATTTACAAAAATGTTCAAGCTCATTTGATTAGTTAACCAAAAAAATCTTGAATGAGCTCTAATTGAGCCGACCTACGAGTAGCTTATCAAACACAGTTCAAATTGGAGTATTGAGCCTGTTAAAAAATAAGTCATTTAATGGTTTAATCAAGCCTTAATCGAGCTTATTCACGAGCAGTTTGTTGGGAAATATACATGAGCTGTATTAATTATAGCTTATTAAGCCTAATAAAAAAAAAATCAAATTTCAACAAAAAAATGTTCACAAACAATCCTTAATAGAGCCATAATTGAGCTCCTTAATGAGCTTGTTCATAAGCTTTAAATAATATTTTTCATGAACATAAATGAACCGAATGACAAGATGTTCAAGCTTTTTCATTTAGGAATCGAGTATTTACAAAAATGTTCAAGATCATTTGATTAGTTAATCGAAAAGATCATGAATGAGCTCTAACCGAGCCGAGCTACGAGTAGCTTATCAAACACAGGTTCATTTGCATCCCTAGCATTGTTCAAGTTGAGCATTTTCTTTAGGCTTTTTAGTTAGTATTTGTTCAAGAATCAAAATTACAAACTAAGTGCATAAGTTTGTATATAGAAAAAAATTAAATTTTTTTATAAATTCATTAAATAATTATCAAGAAATACTTAATTTGTTCTTTAAACCAGAAGACATTCTTAGAAAATTTTTAAAATTCTATAATCTTGAATAAATACAATTAAATAATAAAGTAAGTGACCAAATAAATAAAATAATGATAAAATAATGAAATTAAAAAAAATTCTATAATTTTAAATTCTAATAAATAATTCAAAACAAGTTTTAAAATGTGAAATACATTTTCACAAAAGAAATTAAAATAGAAAATCAAATAAAATTAAAACGAAACAAGAAAATTATTATTATTTAAATTATTATATAAGTAATTAAAATCAATTAGATAAATAAAAAAAATGCAAATTCATTCAAATTAATCCCAAATTTGTATGAGTTACTCTAAAGGACAATATGAGCCGTCAAATAAAATTTTTGTGGGATTTAGAATTAATTTGATATGAAAATTAAATTTGGAATGGAAATGTACTAATAATTAATAATTAAAAATCTAAAATTATTAAATAATATTAGAATAGTTTCCATAATTTTATGAAAAGTTTCTCATACTATCCCTAGATAAAAGAAATTTTCCCATAATTTTGTTCTTGAATTTTTTTTTTTTTGGCATTTTTTGAAATCTCAAACCCAAAAATTATTAAAAACTTATTAAAATTATAAATTAATTCAAGATAATTTCAATTTTTCATGTTAAACATATATTAATGTTCTTTGATTATCTTAAAAGTTTCATGAGATTTAAAACTTATTTTAAATAATTAACTAATTTCTTTTGGGTAAACAAGATAAAAGTCGAATTAAGAAATCAACTAAATAATTATAAAGCCCAAAAAATTTACTTTGTTAGTTTGAGAGTGATGTTGAATATACCCCCCGTCTTTTCTATGCAATATATATTCATAATGCTTAGGATATCATAGCAAGAGGATGTCCAATTTGGTGAATCCAATTTGTCTTTGAGCATTCTAGAAAGCTCCTAAATAAATGAAACCTAATTCAAAGAAAACTTAAATAAGATTCTTTAAAAGACTAATTAATTAAATTATAAATTATATCTAATTATATTAAAAATTAATTAAAACTTAAAATAATTGAAACATAGAATTAAACCTAATAGGCAGATACCTAGAAGACTAGGCACACATTAAATTGCTTGTTTGGGACACAACCTTTAAACCCTTGGGCTCATAATGGCTTGTTTAGATTAATGTAATATTCTGATGTGATGCCTTGTGATATTATGGTGTGATGGCTACTTTAGGATAGACCTGTGATACTAAGTTATGATAGTTTTGTAATGTTCATAGAATTTTATCTAGGACTTAGATAATGATAATTTCTATGAGTGGCATGCTTAAAAGTGTTCATTGTTATGATCTAACTAAGATGTGTTATTGAATGTTTAAATCTAATAAAGTTACTTATAAGCAATGTTTACAAAAAAAATGATATGCTATATAAAATTTTCACATCCCCATAATCATGATCAATAAAACAAGTGGCTTGACACTTTAAAGTGGTAAGCATTCTGTGTGATTAAGATGTTTGATTTGAATGTTTGTTATACATAATTGCTAGACTAACCTCTATTTTGTTGGAGAAATATTGTAATTTTTTCTTTTATTATTAAAATTATAACTTTTTAAAGTCCTAGGAAGTTTTTACAAGCTTGTGAATTCTAAAAAAGGGAAGGAGGGAAGCAATGATGAATCCCCAAAGAGTAAAACCTTATGGCCTTTAGAGCTAGAAGAACCGAAAAAGTGAAAGAGCGCTAGAAGATCCACAAGCTAAGTTCGTTAGTATTTCTAAGCTAAGTTGTATAAGGTAGAGCTCAACAAGCATTTTCTTCTTCTTTTTTTCTTAAGGGATTATATTTTGTAACCAACCACGCTAACCTCTCTTTAGTTTTTATATTTTATTTGAGATTTTTTTAATGTTTAATGTATGTTTACTTTTGCTTACAGTGTAAATAGAATGAAAGGTTTTATTTGCTACTTCTATAACATATGATAGTGATTAGGTGCCTAGATGAGGCATGAAAAATTTAGAATTAAAAGATTTTTATTAAAAATTAACTAATTAAATAATATAGTAAAAAGATGAAATAGGAACCTCTAGGCTATGTTACCATAAATATATTCATATTGCTTATTAATTTTTGCTTGAATAATCTAACTACATCACACAAATATGAGCTATCTAAACTTTAAGAGTGATAATTGTGGGGAAAATTTGTGACACCACATAGACTTTAGAAATATCTTATTTAGAAAATAAAATTCATCATTAAGAAATAAATATATTATCTCGAAAGATAAACATGTTATCTTATAATAGTTTTGATTACTCAAATAAGAACTCCTAAGGTTAATGGGTCTTCTTAATAGGACAAGATTTATTTTGTACTGGGATTGTAGTTCCCTATAAGGGCAAGCCCTTATAGTTAATTACATCTTAAGAATAAGGATCTCTTCTTAAGAATACTCTCAATTAAAGAATCAAGCTCTTATTTATATAGATTTTAAAGTTGGTTCCAAATGATGGTTAAACTGGAATTTCCAAAGGGAACACTTCAAAGGGGGAAAGAATTCTTTTCGAGGACAATTAGGATATAAAGTAAGAAATTTCTATGATATTGGGATGCCTAGTAGGAATTTCAACTATCTTGTCATTAGGCTTTATATTTTTTTATATTAAGTTTATTGAAACATGGATTGATATTTTATTAGAAATTTAGGACTTAGATTTTAGCAGTAAAAACTTGTAGAAATGTATTGGGTTGAACACTTATTTCTAAGAGGATGCTTCATAACCTAAATCTACAAGTACTTCTAACATAAGTCAGAGGTTCTACCTAGTTTAACTTTGGGGAATTATTAGTTCATTCTCTCACTTGAGGAAAGAAACATATCCTTGACTTTTCTAGACTTATCATCCACCTAAAAGGGTTGCCAGCTAACACCACCTAAGTGAATTTTCAAATCCATGATGCGAGTCTTATGTATGCAAGATGGTTGGAATGTTCCATTTTAGGAAAGAATCTATGAATCTAAACTCACTCTATAATCTCTAGAATCATGTTTGGTATGATATGCACCTAACTAATGCAATAATTTTTAGCTTTTAAGCATTTTGACTCATAATTCATTTAAGGCCTTTGGGGTATGCAAATTATGCCTACAATAAGATGTAGTTAAAAATGATCGTGGGCCAAATCAAAATAAAAAGGCACACTTCCTCAAAAAGATGATCATCCTCAAAGGTCAGATATCCCTTATGTGTAATTAGTGAAGCGCCCAATTCAAGGATTTTCAATAATATGCTAGCATGGTTTGCAAAAGCTAATTGTTTCTAGTTGCATTTAAGTTGCACCTAAGGTTTTAATTTATGTATGAAGTTTCAAATTTCTATATTTTTGTTTATGTTATTTAGATTTAAGTTGGGTAGAAGATTTAGTTTTTCTAAGAGCTTAACGTCTGGGCATTCATCACAGAAACACAACACAGAAAGAAACTTAGAAAAGCAGAAAATTTATATTGCACACCCAAAATAAATCACTCCAAATTTAAGTAATAAGAGAAGGCCAATGCAACTGGGTACCATTGTACACCCCAAAAGAAAGAGTAAAATGGGCAACCGAACTCTGACCTTATATAGCTCAGCCTATAAATAAAAGTTTATATTTATGGGTCTTTTTCTAGAATCGTCTCTTTCTTTAGGGACCTCTAAGGCTCCATAGAGGACCACCAGCTAGTAGGGTTAGCTTGTGTTATTCTTAAACCCCATAAATCCTCACATAATTTTAAGCTCAAATTACTTTTAAAATTCTAAATTAAATTCTTAAACCCTACAAAATAGATATTAGGAAATACACACAGCACACCAGTTGTTATATTCGTAAATATATGGGCTTAGTATTAGTTGTTTGCAAAGCCCACCTATTCTATTGGGCTATGCTTAAGGACTTAAGCATACATATTTTAGCATATATATATATAGTTCTTTTTAACATAGTCCCCCTATAGAAAATAAGTGTTAGACTAGAAAGAACGTCTTACCATCCAGACTAGCGACAAACAATCCTAACCATAAAGTTTAAAATAATATAGCATAAAATAGTACAAAATATAATTCACATCACATCATAGAACATCACAGATCAACCTAATCTAATTCTAGGATCGGTGACCTAATAACTTAGTGTGTGAAGGAGAGGTTTGTGGGGTAAGGCTTTGCTAGGAATTTTAAGTTCAAGTTTCAATTTAGGTTTTCAAATTTTTGTTTGATGTGATTTTGAGATTTTTGCTTTCATAATTTTACTTCATAGGTATGTATCATTGTTAAACCAGAAGTTCAAGGCATCACGACCTACTTCAGACCAGTAGTCCTATGACTTTCTGCTGTCCAGACTTTATACCATATGCTTGCTATTTATGAAAATTTTTGCTTCCATTCTTTTTAATTTTTTTATTTTTAAAATTTATTTAAATTCCCATTTGATGGTTACAATTGAAGTAATTTGGTTGATTTATGATTTCATTTCTATTTTTAATTCTATTTTATGTTGAAGTGGAATTTATGTTTTCAAGAATGAAGAATAAAATAAATTCTATTTTGAGTGGAACCCATTCTATTCAACATCCTAAGTCCTAATAAAATGAAGTCTTCACCCTAAGGTAAAGATTCATCCTAAGGGTCAAGCTAAAATCTTAAATGCCTTTAAATTTATTTGAGATTGATTTGATTTAATGACTTAATTTTATTTGGAAATTTGATTAAGGTTCATTCTTTTTTTCATTTCTTTTAAATTGATTGAATGTTTCCTAGTTTGATTCATGATCTTTTGGTTTATGACCTTTGATTAAGATTTAATATGTTTCCTTAAATCTTATATAAGACTTTAACCATATAGCATGTTCAAATTTAATATTCATTTTGGTTTGATTTATTTTCAAATGATTTGATTTATTTGATTTGAATTGGGATTATTACTTATTTCATTAACTATTTATATTAATATGAATTTAGTTTGATTTAGTTTTCATTTTAAGTTTGATTTTAATTCATTTGTATTTGATGTTGTTTAATTTATATTTTATAGCTTAATTTCATATTTAATCTTTTTTTATTTGATTCATTATTCATTTTTTTTATTAATTTAGATTGATCTTTTATTTATTACATTAATGTTTATATGTATGTTTATTTTTATTTTCTTTATATTTATTGGTTTAAATGAACTTAAACTTAAGTTAATATCTTACTTCAAACTTGGTTTATTTAATTTTATTTAGTTTTATTTATTTATTTTATTCACATTATGGATTTG
The DNA here is from genome assembly GCA_021442155.1 of Cymbidium sinense. Classification (NCBI taxonomy): domain Eukaryota; kingdom Viridiplantae; phylum Streptophyta; class Magnoliopsida; order Asparagales; family Orchidaceae; genus Cymbidium; species Cymbidium sinense. The sequence goes on from CM038226.1 coordinate 48,255,552, forward strand.
AACAAGTTAGTTTAATTTATTTCTCTTTTATGTTGTTGTATATTGTAATTCACTTTATTTATTCATGTTTAATTTCATATCTTTTTTATTTAATTAAATATTCAATTGATTTTTATTTGTATATTTCAATTGTTTGATTTTTGTTTGGTTTTATTTATTCATGTTATGAGCTTAGTTTCAAGTTGTGGGTCCATTCATTCATTTATGTTTATTTAAGTAAATTGATTCAATTGATCCTAACTAGTCTTTGAAAATCTTAATTTTGTCATTTAGAAAATACATTTTCATATGTGTTCTGAATTATTGTTTTAAAATTAAACTTAATGAATATTATATTACATGTTAAATTTTATTTTACTTCATTATGATGGAGTTTTATTTAATAACCATGACTCAAGAAACCTAAGGAATTAATTGACTTTGGGTACCCAACTTAAATCTAGGCCATTTCAAACTTTTGGATTGTTTAGGTTTAACAGATTTGTTTTATTACTTTTATTTTCATTTAGAATTATGTTATTCAATAATCTAAATGAGTTTAAGAGATTCCCATGTGAACGGGTTTCATATTTGATTATAAAGTTCGAAGGTTAAATAATGTTTAAAATTCAATTTAGTAATTGAAATATACATTTAATATTCTAGGTTAAGATTAAATTCCAAATTTTGTTATTTTATCTTAAATCCTAAGAATTAATTTTAGAGAATTACAGAATTTCTTTTATGTGTTTTGATGTTAATGAAAGTAAGTTAAGAGGATTTCATAAATTTCTATAATTTTTATAATTTTATGATTTAGAATATTCATTTAAAATAACTTAAGGATTAGAAATTTGATAACTTCCAATCCAGAGATCATCTGCCTCTAAAATTTTCATGGCATGTGGAGTCCTTTGCCAATTTGAGTTCTGTAAAGTTTCACTTTAATCAAGTGCATAATTTAGGACTAATTTAGATTTAAATTATTTAACTAAAACTCAAATTAAGCCTAAATTAAGCAAAATTAGTTATTTATTTTACTTTTCTATGTTCCACTCTAGAAAATGTATCCATTGAGGATTTATTTGGATTTTTTTGGATATTTTGTTGATTTATTAAGTTTTTTGAAGTTCAGGTTCATTAATTGAATTAATTAATTCAATTTATTGATAAATTAAGTCATTTTGGAAATTATAATATTTTCATGAGTTCTAATAATATATTTAGGTTCATTAGAGTTTATTATGATGGTTTAATTTAATTTTATAGCTTTTTCTAATTTTACTAATTTATATTAATTTATTTCATTAAATTAATGCCTATGATTTGAAAATTTTGTAATTTGAGATTTATTTGCCAATAAATCACGAAAAATTTATCTGAAGTGTGTCTTAAGCTTAGTTTCAAATCCCTAAAGTTTGAAGACAATTAAATTAATAATTTGAGTTTAATTTGAGTTTGATTTTTTTATTTAAACTAAAATTAACTCAAAATTACCTAATAAAATTAGGAATTTTGGGTTTAATGGATTCCTCTCACTTAGATGAATCCATAGAACCCTTATTTGTATTTTATGGTTGAGTATTTTATTTTCAATGATTTTTCAAAAAAAATTGATATTTTTATTATTATTTAAATTTAAAAAACACAGATTTTCTATTTACCCATGTGGGCACCATGTGGTGCCGACGTGGTTCTTTTACATGTGGTGGCACCCTATTCGGCCACCCGAGATCCATGTGGATACCATGTTATTTAGGCAACGAGATGCAGTTTGATCCAGGCCATCCGATCGAAGATCGGACAGCTCAGATCATCCCATGATTTTCTATAGGGGATTCAATCAAATGGTCCGACTAAATCATGGTTGTCCATTCCTAAAGAAAGGAATGGACAGCAAAGATTTCATCTCCCTCAATGACAGTGAGAATCTAAGAACTGTACACTTTTTACGGCTAATCATTGGCGATCTATGCAATGAAATCTCAAGATTTCAATTACAAAATGATTAGGGCATGATTTAAAATGGATCTATATGGATTTATCAATCCTAGAATCTACTTCACTTCAAAAATGACCAATGTCAAATGCAAGGGAGGCCGTTTTCGGGTGTACCTCACCAACGTAGGGTCTTTGTGATGATTTGCATTTCAAAAACACTCAAGGAAGTGAAACAAAAATTATGGAGGAAGAAAGGAGCTTTGCCTCCCTCTAGATCATCGTGGAGATGGATGTCCACTATGACTCACTGGAGTATTATGTCGGGAGCGATCGAGAAAGTTCAGGAGGAGGGGGAAGGTTTGTTAGACTTGGTTTTGCTTGGAGAAGGTGATAGAGTCGAGCAAAATTCCCAATTCAATCTCCTTCCTCCTTTTTATGCTTGGCTAAAAGCTTTCTCATTTGATTTCAATGGAGGATGCTGGCCATAGAAAATTGGACTCCTAAATGATGGAGCTGAAGGCGGTGCGAAGGTCAAGCATTCCTTCTAAATTCTTTGGAGCAACTAGAATTGAACACATGGAAGGGATATTAGGGCTTGAGAAGGGCATTGGCTCAGTTTAGCCTTATCCCCTCCCATTGCATATTCCATTCCTCTTGGGCCAATTTGGACATTCTTAACATGCTTAATCTTGGCTACCATTCACCTAAACACATCTAGGATGAGTTAAGAAGTGTTTCAAAGTGATTAGCCTAGGTTCATGTTCAAACACTTTGAATTATGCCACTTTAGGGATTTTCCCTCTTAACTTGGAATAGCTTCTTCCATTTAATGGATTGATGCTTGTTTTAAGCTTCAATTGTGTTCATTTAATCATTTATGATGTCCCTAATTAATTGGCTTCACGAAATTTGGAGTTGTTTGCTTGCTTGCTTCAACACTTAACCCATTATAGATTAAATGGATTTGGTTGAATCCAATTGAGTCAAATAAACTTATTGACTCAATTGTAATGTATTTAGCTTTCAATTGTGTTGATCCAAATATTTGGAATGATTTAATTCAATTAAATTTCATTTATTTTTGGTTTAAAACAAACTTTGACCCAACTTGGGTTTCGTGGGTTAAGATTAGTCTAATTGGGTCAAATGAAAATATTAGTCAAACTAATCCTAATAATTCATTATTTTATGTTTAATAATGATAGTTTAATGATTTTAGGTAATTAGTTTGTGTTGAATTCAATTTAATTTGGATTTGAATTCAAGAAGGTCCATTTAGGTCCATTTAGATCAAATGGTATAATTAATCTTAATTAAGGCATTATTGGATTTAGATTCATCTTTAAACAGATTTATTTTATTATTTGGAACCTTTGAAATGATTTAGTTTGGTCAAATTATGGTGGGTTGACCTTTGACTTGGTGCGACCCACATAAATCAACCCTATATTTTTCATTAGAGTATGTTCAAATTAATTATTTGTTTAGATTTGGGTTGTGTTTGGATCCACCTAATCCCACCAGGTTGAGTTAAACCCTAAGAGAATTCACTATGTCACTAAGCATAGTAATCTAAGTACTTAAATCAGGAAGCTCCTAATTTAGGATTAGGTTTCCTAATTTCTAGTTTTAGAAATAATGTTAACCTCATTCAAAAATGAGGTCAATAATAACCACTTAAATGAGATAGGTGTGTATTAAGGTAAGGTGAAACTAGGACTTAGCATTGTAGTGCATATTAAAGTTGTCTCTTTATCAAGAAACTAAAAATTAAATCATAATGAATTTAATCTAGAAGGATTGCATTCTTGCAAACTTTCAATTTAGTGGATAATTCTAGGATTAGGTATCTTCCTAATAAATCACAATCTTACATGTCTTGCATTTGTATCAAACTAGACCCCAAGGATTTAACACGTCTTGGTGGGTTAGGAGGTGATCCTTCCAGGAAGGATTATAAGCCCAAAAAATTTAGACCTATTTTAACTTCTTAGTAACTACTTGATAGTAGTTCTCAAATTTATTTAGGACTTAGATAATAATAATTTATATGGGTGGTCATTCTTAAAAGGGTTCATCATTATGATGCAACTAAAATGTGTTATTGAATGTTTAAATCTATTAAATTTACTTATAGGCAATCCTTACAAAAATAATTAATATGTTATATAAAATTGTTGCATCCCCTTAAGCATGACCAATAAAATAAGTGGCTTGACACTTGAAGGTGATAGAATTTCATGTGATTAAGATATTTGGTTTGGATGTTTATTTTGTAGATAATTACTTGACTAATCTCTATTTTGTGGGAGAAATATTGCAATTTTTCTTTTGTGGACATATTCATGATCTTATGCTAATGAATTATAACACCTAATTTTCTAATAAATTAAATAAATTAAAATTAAAACTAATTCAAATATCAAAAACAAAAAGCACAACTATAGGATAGTTTGGAGTACTATTGAGCTTTTCAGCATTGTGTACTTCTTACTTGACTCTCTAAATAATTATTTATAAATTTTATTCTATCCCAATTTAATGTACAAAAATTATCAAAACCTTCAATGTTGTTAACTTTAAATAAATTATAAAATTATCCATAATTACTTTAATCAAGAGTACTCTTTTTAAGGGTGCATGCTCTTTGAATGTAATTAATGGTAGGATTTTGACTCTATAGAGAACTTATACTCAAGAATATAAATGAAATATTATTTTAAAATTAATTAGTAAAAATGCAAACTAAACATAGAAGGATAAAAATATACACAAATCTCCACCAACAGAATACATGCAAGCCGAAAAGCTCATCTCCAATTCTATAGCTAGTCTATTTTATTGAATATCATCTTCTTTTAATGGAAAACATAGAAGGATACATTTTGCTAGAATACCTTTTATAATAAGAGGATATTATTTTAAAGGAAAACGTAGAAACTTAGAATAATCCATTTCAAATAGAGGAATGGATAGAATTATAAGGGTTCTTCTCTTGATTATATTTTAATTGGAGTTCCTTTTGATATAACTATCTTACATGTTACAACGTCTAGCCCTTATTTTCTTATTTCATCCAAGAAGGTAAAAAAAACTTATTTAAAATCTAAATGGATATGCTTGTTTTAAACTTAGCAAATTTTTGTGGTTAGATCTTTCGGGTGACCACGACACATCCATTTCCATACTAACTCAAATTAACTGAAGTTATTGTAGCATTCTTCATGATGTGTAACATTATATGTTGGTTGAATCTTAAGATTGAGTTAGGGTTACCAAAACTAATCCATTTCCATATGTCAAATAATATAGTTTATATAACATCTTTGATGGCTAGTAACTTTATTTTTTGTTTAGATCATATATTAGACTCGGGCTCATAAAAACTCATCCATTTTCATGCCAACTTTAATAAATGAAGTTACTATACATCTTTGATGGTGTTTAACTTTATTTTTTGATTAGATCTTAAGAATGGGTCTAAGTTATCAAAACTCATTAAAGTGGTTACTATAATATCTTTCTGTGGTTTGAATTTTTCTTTACTAGCTGGTCTTCGGAATGGGTATGGGATACTAAACTCATATGGAGGGTTGTTGTAAAATGCTTGGTGATGTACAACCTAACATATAGTTTCTCTTGACCTCATGTATGGTCCCCATATGAGTCATTAATGAACACTATTGTATTATAATTGTGTGGACATGTACAATCTACAAGATCAAAATACAATCTTAACCTGCTTATATTTATGTACACATATAGTGCTACAAAAAGATTTAAGCAAAATGACTCATAAGTCTAACCACACTAACCAATTTTATGTCTCGAAGTTAGTCTTATATAGCATGACTTCATTTTTGGTTGTACTTTATCAAATCAAGGTTCACGACCTTTAAACCACTATCTTCTAGGAATATAACTTTGTGGGTTTACTTTTGTAGAAAGGTTTAAACTACTAAGATACCAAAATTTAAGCTATACTTCATAGTGATGACCCAAATTTGATATTAATATTAGTAATTTGATTGTTATTTTTTTTGGTTTTAAATTTGGTATTGCCAACAAATTCATGGGAATACCATTGGGTATCAAATTAGAAATTCATTCTTTATCACCTCCATAAAGATACATAACTGAAAACATGGCCGACAAAGCTAACTATCATATTAGGTAATCAATTATTGGTGATTCAACTACTCTAGTTTGGTTGAGACCTATGTATCTAAAAACCATCCTATAAAGCATCTTGCTATCATTAACTATAGTTATAGAAGTTTTCATGGTTAACCTTATAACTCAAACTTGAGTGGGTACTCCTGGAACAATATAGTGGGAAGGTTATCTAACTAAAATGTAAAATGAGTTTATAAAATGCCTTTGATACTCGCTTAATGGTGTGCTTATTAAGAGGCCCATATATCTAGTTTGTAAAATGAGTTGAGTTTAGTGACTTGGTTCTCTCATATACTAATATTGGGTTAAGCCCTTCATTTCTAAACTTTTTAAATGTAAAACTAGGAAAATAACAAGCTAACTTAAACTCGAAAGGAGTCTCCTTGTGAGCTACAATAAATTTAGTTATGCAATATATATTTAGTTTCAAAAGGTCAAATCAGAAGGTTGAAGCCTAAGCATTTCTGTTCTTCAAGATAAGTACTTGTGCATGAGCCACTACTTTCAAACTCATTTACTGTTAAATAGTAAAAGCAAAGTATAATAATAAATCTCTTAGTTCAGTATTATAATCAAAAGGTTTTTTGGTCTAACACACCTTTAAATAAAACTTAAAAGTTTAGGGGTTGTTTGGTTGCCTAAAAAAATCTAGTGTGAAAGGAATACAATGTAAGTTAAATGCAATAAATTCTAAATACTTTATAGTTATTTGATAGTATAAAGTAAATACATACAAACTATTTTTTTTATTTGGTTAGGTGTATGTACAGTAAATACATATATTTTGAATACTTTGAAATTATTTGGTTGTATGTAAAGTAATTATAAAAATTTTATCACTAATTGAATTAATAAATTTAAAAATTAAATATATATTAAAATATAAATTAATTATAAATAAAAATTCACTACTTCATTAAAAAATGATTATTATATATTTATTTTGAAATAAAAAAAACTTTTTTATGATTTATATATTAAAGGCATGTTAGAATAAAAAACTTCTAAATATATATATAAATTAATAAAACTAATTAAGGTTTTATAATTATTTTGTTGTTAGCTAATATGGATCATATCACCATAGCTCTGTAACACTAAATATGGTATGAATTTCAAAAACATAAAAGCATGGAAAGCAAAAATGCTCTAAATCTAACCTAGATGATATTTTGCACATTATTCACTTATCATTCTACCAAATTAAATGAAATTAGTCTCATTAAAAATTAATTAAATTCTCTACAACTTTTATATTGACAACTTTGGCTAATTGAGGTCAGATATACTATAGTTTTCAAAAACATATAATCTTAAAAAGTCTAAATTATAGAAAATTATATCTTGTATTGACAGCTCACACAAAACTCAACCATTACTTGACCAAATTTGATGAAATTGCTCTCATTGCATTGCTAATTAAAATCTCTATAACTTTCATGTTGACCACTTTAGCTAATTACAACTAAATATGCTACAATTTTTGAAATTCATATGCACATTAAACAAACTGAAATGCTAAAAATTGAACCTTAGGACAATTTTTAACATATAATTCACTCGATATTTTCTTGAATTTAACAAAATTAATCTTGTTGAAAAGCTAATAAAATCATCTACAACTTTTATATTGAGAAATTTTGGCAATTATAAGCATATGTGGTACAATGTTTAAGATCGTGTAATAAAAAAAACACATTATGCTAAAATTTAATTATTATTGCACTATTTTGCACATAACTTACTTGTTATTTAACGAAATTTGATGAAATTAGAAGTGTGGAAAGCTAATTGAATTTGAGATCTCTAGTGGCCAATTCTAGTGGTAAATGATTGACTTTTTCTAAATACTAATCTATAAGAAGACATTTCGATAGAAGTCTTGTAAGTAGTCATGTAAGCACATAGTGCATCATCTAATTTTATAGACCAAACATTCTTAGTAGCATCTACAATTTCATTTTCTCTAAAATTCTTCAATATTTTAGTTTGTCCACTAAATTGAGGATGACAAGCAGTCACTATTTTATACTACACTCTATATTTTACTAAGAGTTGTTTCACATTTTTATTGCAAAAATGAGTACATTTATCACTAATTATGATCCTAGGCATTCGAAATCTTTTAAAAATATTTTCATGTAAAAATTTTATATCTGCCTTCTAATCATTTTTGGTGTAATTAAGCTTCTATCCATTTTGAGACGAAATCTATAGCTACTAAACTTCATTCATTTTTATATGACTACATAAATGGTCCCATGAAACCTATTCCCCATACATTGAAAATTTCCACCTTTAAGTTATAAGTTAAAGGTATTTCCTAACGTTTAAAAATGTTCACCATTCTTTGACATCATATTCATAATCATCTTTGAATATGATAGGCCAGCAAAATCCACATTGTAATATTTTAGTAGTTGTTTTTTTTCCTCCAAAATGCCTCCTATATTCAAAATCATGACATGATCTTAAAATATCTAACATTTCATTATTGTGAATACATTTTTTAAAATCTGATCTAGACATTTTTTATACAAAAATGATTCATCTTAAAAGAGTAGAATTTTACATCATGGATAAACTTTTCTTCTGGTAATAATTTATGATATCTACATACCAAGGAATGAAATTATGTTTATATGCAAATAATTGTTCATCTAGGAATTCCTCCTAAATTTCTCCACTAACTCTTAATTTTTCTTCAATTTCTAATCTAGATAGAGGATCATCTACCTAATTTTTAGTACCCTTCTTATCCTTAATTTCTAAATCAAACTTTTATAGTAATGGAACCCATCTAATCAATTTAGGCTTAACATCCTTCATCTCTATAGATTATTTAATCGCTATGTGATCAGTATATACTATGACTTTGGTACCCATCATTTAAGATCTAAATTTATCAAAAAAAAGACAATCACTAGTAACTCTTTTTCAATTGTTGAATAGTTTAATTAATTTTTATTTAGAGTTTTACTAGCATAATAAACCACATGAAAAATTATATCTTTCCTTGTTCTAAGACTACCCCTATTGCAAAATTACTTGCATTGCACATTAGTTCAAAAGAAGACTCCAATCTAATGTAACAATTATATGTGCTAGACTAAGCTTAAGTTTTAACAATTCAATTGCTTCATAAGAATCTAGTGTGAATACAAATAGTGTGTCTTTCTCTAATAAGTTGCAAAGAGGTTTTGAGATTTTAGAGAAATATTTAACAAATCTCTTATAAAATCCAACATGTCACAAAAAACTTCTAACTCCTTTAACATTAGTTGGTGGTGAAAGTTTTTCTATGATATGTACTTTAGCCTTATCTACTTCTTTTTATGTTTCTGAAATTTTATGACCTAGTATTATTTCCTTCTCTAACCATGAAATGACATTATTCCCAATCAACCACTTAGTTTTTCTCTTCGCATCTTCTATGAATAATTTCTATATTTTCAATACAATGTTCAAAAGTAAGACCAAATATAAAATAATTATTCTATAAAAACACCAATACAATTTTCAATCAAGTCAGAAAATATAGTCATCATACAATGTTGAAAGGCAGCATGTACATTATATAAATCGAAAGGCATTCTTCTAAAAGTGAATGTACTACAAGGAAAAGTAAATATTATTTTCTCTTGAACCTCAGGTGCTATAGCAATTTAGTTGTATCCTGAATACCTATCTAGAAAGCAATAATATGAATAACTTACTATCCTATCTAGTATTTGATCAATGAAAGGTAATGAAAATGATATTTTCTTGTGGCCCTAATTAATTTTCTATAGTCAATACAAATTCTCCAACCTATGACTATTTTAGTGGGAATGATCTTATTATTTTCATTCGTTGCAATAGTCATCACACCCTTTTTAGGTACACAATGGACTAGACTAACCCATGTGCTATCTAATATAGGGTACATAATTCCTACACCTAACCACTTTAAACTTTCTTTTTTTACTACTACTTTCATGATAGGATTAAGTCTCCTTTGGTTGTCTATGAAATGTTTACTATTTTCTTTTATTAATATTCTATGCATGCATATTGAAGGACTAATTCCCCAAATATCTAATATTGTCCATCCAAAAACTCTTGAATCTTATTTTAGTACTTTAATGAACTTATCTTCCCAATCTTTATCCAAATTTGATGAAATGATTATTGGTGAAGTTTATGATTTGCCTAGTAAGCATACTTCAAATAATTTATTAATGGTTTCAGCTCTTAACTCTAGAGCTTCTACTATATATAGTTTAAGACTCTTACTTCCTCTAGATATTTTAAAAGGCTCAAATTCTTCTTAAAATTTATTGGGTATTGAATTAAGGAATTGAACATTTTCATATTCTTCTATTCTCATTTTCCATTTTTTTTTCTAAACGTTCATTTATTATATATGAATCTAATTCCTTTTCTTTTTAATTTTCACTTAACCCAATCCTATAACAATCCTCATTTCAATTATCATGAAATTTAATAGAATAAAAGACATTGGATTTATTTATTTATTTTTTTGATCCTATACATTCATGGTTAGTTCTTCTTTTTGAACATTAATCATAGTTCTCGTTGTAGCTAAGAAAAGTCTCCCTAAAATGAGAGGTATCTCCTTATCTTCTTCAATATCTAATACTATAAAATCAGCAAGGAAAATAAATTAATCTACCTTTACTAGAACATCTTCAATGATACCCTAGAGATAACTTAAGGATTGATTGGCTAACTATAAAATTATGCTAGTAGGCTGCACTTCTCCTAAACCTAATTTCTTAAAGATTGACATAAATATTAATTTTATGCTTGCTCCTAGATCACATAAGACTTTCCCAAAGAATTTATTTCCCATAGATCAAGGTATTGTAAAACTTCCTAGATCCTTAAGTTTTTCAAGTAGTTTCCTTTGAATGATGGCACTACATTCTTCAGTTAAGGCTGATGTTTCATTTTCTCCTAAGTTCTTTCTTTTATATAGTATATCTTTCATAAATTTCGCATAAGAATGGATATGCTCTAATGCTTCTACAAATGATATATTTATGAATAATTTTTAAGAACACTTAAAAATTTTGAAATTTGATTTTTTAAATTTTATTTTTGCAGTCTTTAGGGAAATGGAGGTGACCATTTTTCTCTTACTTTTCTAAGGGCCTCTATCTATGCTTCTTTTACTTTTCTCCTATCTCTTTCTTTTCTTTATTATTTTCTTTTTTTCAGCATTTTCTTCATTTTTCATATATTTATCTTCTAATCTTATTTCTAGTAATTTATTTCTACTCTTTAGCTTTATAGCCTTACATTATTCTTCTCCCTTTTCTTTAAGATTTATTTCCATGTTGCCAGCGAAACTACCTTGAGGTATATTTGCAAGATTATTAGCCAATTTCCCTAATTGTATTTTTAAGCTTTTAATTGAACCGCTTGACTTTGTAACTAAGTACCTATCTACAACACCAATTCTTCTAAAGTAGGTTTTTTATCTTTCGGTTGAATTTTAAAGAGGATAATTAAGTGAAATTATAGGTTTACAATTTTTATTTTGATGATTATAATTCATGTTATTCTAATTTCCTAAATTTTCATTTCGATTATAATTTGCATGATTAGTCTATGAAAAGTTTTGGTGATTCCTCCAACCTTGACTAAATTAAATTGAGAAAGGGTCATTAGATCTATTATTGACATAATTTAGCACTTCTATTCCTTGATTATGTTGCTCTTCAATAGCAAACACCCCATTATTATCTCCTAATTGATTTATAGTTCTCATATTATGATTAACCCCTAAGCTATCTAATTTCTTTAATAAGGAAGCTACTTATGAGGTTGACATCGCAATCATATTAGTATAGTGAACACTAGCTACTTTCTTATGGTTCAATCTATCAGATGGCCATTGGAAATTATTTGTAGCCATCTCCTAGCTTAAAGCATAAGCTTCATTGAAAGGTTTAGACATAAGACTACCTCCTACTGTTGCATCAATAATAGTTCTAAGTGAGCTTACTAAGCCATTATAGAATGATTAAATAATTAAGCAATCAAGTAATAAATGATGAGGTCATTTTCTTAATAATTTTATATATCTCTGTCAAGTCTCATATATTGATTCATTATCTAACTGAATAAAAGATGAAATATCATTCCTAAGCTTAGAAATTTTAGATAGTGGAAAATATTTAGTTATAAATTTTTAATCTAAATTGTTCCAAGTTGTTATTGATCTCTATCGAAATAAATTTAGCCGCATTTTAGCCTTATCTCTAATGAGATAGAAAATAGTGTAAGTATAATAGTATCATCACTAACTCCATTATATTTAAATGTTAAACATTATTCTTAAAAATTACATATATGCTTATAAGGATCTTCTACAAATAAACCCCCAAACTAAGAATTTTATACCGTTTAAATTATATAAGGTTTTAATTCAGACTTATTGGCTTGAATTGGTTGTTTTGTTATGCTTTGATGCACTCCATCTACTAATGGTGTGGTGTAATTTTGAAGAGGTCTAGCATGTTCATCTTCACCTGGTTGATTTACCATTATTATTTCTCTAAGTTGAGTCCTATGTTATTTTCTAAGTTTCTTGCAAAGTTTTTTTTTATTTGTACGCTCAATGGCAATATGTTGGCAGTTTTATGACTACACATGCAAAGAAATTAGAACTCAAATTGTGCACATTTACTAACAAAAGTAAACACAAAAATACTTAACTTTAGAATAATAACACAAATAGTTGAATTAAAAATTACTCAGATTGACTAATATCAACTTAATCTCCTCAATCCCTAGCAATGGTGACAAAAAATTGACCTAGTTAAACAGTATACATTAGTGCACATTTTTGATCAATGTAATACATTGATGAATACTGTTCCCATGAGGATTGAGTGAGTTAATTACTAATTCATACTAAGTTCACTTAAATTTAAGTACAATTTTTAGAAATAAAATCTATTTTGACTTTAAAAAATAGATTTTTATAGTTTTTATATAAAATAAATTTGTTGTTTTTATGATGAAAACTAATACTCTTAACTTATGTATTTTTGGCATTTTTCTAGACTAAACTATCATTAATTAGACATATTGTCACGATGCTAGCTTGATTTTTTTGTTATGAATGATATTTTAATTTATATTGTCAGTCAAGAATATATATTTTATATTATCTATGTCTTGACCAATATAACCTAACCAATCCATTTAACTAGTTTTTTACTTACTCTTAATTAAATTTTGAAATGTTGCATTTTCTTTATTTCCATTGACTATAGGTCTTAAAATAAGTGCATCTGTTTCTTTTTCTTTATTATTCCTCTAGTACTCTTTTGATGTCCCTAGATCACAAATAATTTTAATATTATGATTGGCTATATTGTAAGTAAATTATGTTCAGAAAAAAATCAAATTATAATTTGCAATGAAAGCACGAATAATATTTTTCTTATATCATATCACAAAAATAGTTTATTACATAAAAATATTCAAAACATACACAAATTCAAAGCACTATTACTTTAGCTACTCATAATACAAGTGAAAAAATCTAGGGATAATCAGAGAAAAATGGAAGAGATAATTGAGTAATTTTTTTTCAAAATTTGTTCTTTACTTCCTTCTCACTGATTCCTAATAGAGAATCACACAATTTAATCCTACAAACTTTATCCTAGATCATCTTCATCTTGTCTTCCATAAGAACTCACACTTAACACTAAGTAAGACATAGTACAAACTCACACAACACTCATATAGCACACAGCACTGCACTTGGAGTGTCACTCTCTAAGTGCAATCCCTCACTCACACTTGTAAACCACACTAGAAAAATCCTTTTTTGTAAAGATTAGACCTCTATTTATAGCCTAGGTGGAGTTTGGGTGGTTGGCCCCTTAGATCTAGTATAAAAACTATCCAAACTACTTATACTCCTCCTATCCAGTCATTACGCCATGGTGCTATGTGTAGTGTTGTCTTGCTGATGGATAGTATTATGGCATTGGCTCCTCTATTTTTTTTTTTTGGCTTGATTCCATGATTTTATATCACTATGACACTCAAATTATAGCATTGTAGAATCCTCCTTGGTGTCCTCTAGTTGAAGTTTATCTAAGTCCTCAACAATACATCACTACTCTACAGCGCCTAGGTGCTAGCCGCTCTGTCTTTTGGTAATCCTCGAGTGTTGAGGAGCTACCTTCTCTATCTTTTGAACCCAAATTAAGCTAAATACGGTGTCATAGTGCTACTTTTGTAGCACTTTGGCGTTGGGCCTAAATTTTTTATTTTTTATCTGAATTTTAAAATCTTCTTGTTTCAACACAAAACCAACTACAAATAGTATATATTTATAGAATTTTAACAAGTAATTAGCACAAAATAGACTAAAAGATTAACATAATTGATACTAAATAGTCTTGAGGACAATTCTCTAGTTCAATCCAGGTTCGTTTGACAACTTCAAATTGGTCAAATTAACCACTTGGGCTAAGATACAAATTAGGGATTATTTGAATTTTTCATAAAATAGGTTTTAGCATGTTTTTTGATGGGCTATGGAGATTGTCCCTCTTGATGGTGACTAATTGTGGTTTGAAGATTTTTCTAAGAGGGCTATGAAGAAGACATAATGATGTGGCTAGTGGTTGGATCACCTGAGATGACCAATTTGGTTTGATAGGGGATTTCCTAAAATATTATAAAAAATAAGAAATGTCGTGATTGGGTTTAATTTAGGGAGAGGTTCAAGATATGAAAATAATATGGGTTGAACATCATAAACAATAAATAACCCAAAATATGAAATACTAACTTTCCAAAACTAGAACTCTCTCTATAAAACTCTAAATAATATCAAATGACAAGCAAATATAGAAATTAAAGTGTAGTTGTGTTCTAGAAAGTTTCACAACATTACTTTAAGTGTAGTTGTTTATGTTTTATATTCTCCATGGGCTAGTTGATTGAAACCCTCTCAGATCGACTAGCTAACTTTTCACTTAGGATTATTAAAACTTCATATTATAATGGAAGTAAACCAAAATTGACACTTAGAGATAGAAGCATTTGATGTCTAGTATAATGCTGAAATGTTTTACTAAAATTTATGGAGTTTATAAGCACAAAACACTAAGTGGAATAAGCTTAGGTTTTGTTTAACCTAGTTTAGGCTGACCGCAATAAAGAGACAATTAGAGGCTTTAAATACGGAGCATTATGTATCAAAATAAAATTTTATAAATAAAGGAAAACAATGACAAAACACCATATGACAAAATGTTAACAAGAATGACCACATAAAAGTTTAGCTACTCACCAAAATAACTTTCAAATGCTTTGGAAGACCACCAAGCTCCAACTCTTTAAAAATTCCTTCAATTCCTTTTGCATAAAGGTTGGCAAATTCTCTTCATTAACAATACAAAATGAGTTTTATACAAAATCCCATCTTTCAAATGATAAAAAACTTGCAATGGTTAAAAAGAAGGTGGTCATTTAAATTAGTAACTCCTCCCTCCAAATTGGCAGTCCCCTCCTTCCTTTGAAATTAATTATAATTAATCAAATCAAAATTAATTAATTATGATTTTGATAATTTACTCCTCTCACTTTACGAATATCACATCCATGACATCAAATACACACATTTCACTCATGCAATACAATATATTCATGACATAAAATAGGAAAAGGCTAAAGTCTTCAATTCCTTCATTTCTTTAAAATTCATTCTCCTCAAAAGGTTTTCTACATATTATAATAGGACCTCAATGCTTGGCTTCCAATTTCCATGTTTGAGCTCTTGTAATTGGACCTCCTTGTGTTACACCATGTTTCCTTGGCCCTAATGAACTCTTCTTTGAAGAGTTAAAGTTCAATAATCTATTGCAAGGCCTTGAGATAGCATCTCCAAATAATCTCTAGTCAACTAGGTGTCTTTGGTAAGGGGCTTATCTTTCCATCTCAATAAGTACTTGTCAATTCCATATTAGAGTATCTCTTCTTTAAAAATATGATTAGACTTAATGAATGATTATAGGGTTCGCACTTAGGAAAAGCGATTTTGTATTATTGAAAGAGAATCAACTTGTGCATTTGGAGGTTTGCAAAAATGTAAATGACAACAACACGCCTTTATTCAACTACATGAGGTTGGATACATGAATACTTCTTCTCTATTGTGTCTTATTAAGCATCAAATTAATATTTAATTCTAATAAAATTAGATCATATTTTAAATTACCTAACTAAGTATTCTTATGCCTACCTCTACCTTTCTTAATATATGTCAAATCTAAATACATCTTCTAAGTATTTGGAGGCTACTTCGATAAATGATATCAGATCTATCACATTAAAAATAGAGTTAAAAAAACATATTTTTTGCAATTCAAGAACATATGCCCTTGTGCCATTTTTTTCTTGATCATAAATGGCTCCTATGCTTTAGCTTGCAACTTTCAGCCTCAAGTTGAAGACACCTCTGAAGATAGATACTTATTAACACATAATTTCTTATATTAAATTTCTTAAAAGTTGTATTCTTATTCTAGATTTCAGCATATTTGTATTAGTAATTTTTAATTATTGCTTCACATTTTTATGAATACTTTGAAAATATTTTGCAAATGTAAATGTTGATTCTAAAAATGCATGTGAAGCAATGCTAGCAAGTTCGATTAGTTTTTCTGAGTTACAGCTATAGAGTATCTCAAATAGTATCTTATTGGTGGCCTTAGAGACAATACTACTGTATACAAATTCAGTTTTAGGAAGATGAAGATCCTAAATTCTTAAACTTGTACCTATCAAACTCCTCAAATAATTTTTTTTATGTTATGTCCACTACCTCAATTTATCCACTACCTTGGGTGTGAAAAGAAGAGGAGAAATTCAAAGTTGTCCCCATTAACTTCCAAAATGCGTTCCAAAAATATAATATGAACTTAAAATCTCTATTAAATATAATTATGGAAGAGATTCAAGTCAAACTATACATCTATTCAAATCTTTTGTAGTTTAGTTTTTTCTCTAAATAAATTACAACATTAATTTAGTTAAAATTTTATTATAGATATCATTCCTCATAAAGAATCTTGAAAAAAATGCCATCACCTAAATATTCTTGAATTTCTTTTTTTAATTAAAATTTTTATTTTAATTATTTAAACCTATAAATGAATTAAAACTTCTCATATTTATTAGAGAGATCTTAAATAACTCATAGACACTAATAAAAATCTCAAAGATAATGGAATCCAATCATGAAAGTTATGATTTTTCTAAGCTATAAATTAAATATTTAAAATTCAAAAAAATTAAATAAAATTTTAAAAAAATTAAAAATATTAGAGGATGATTTAATAGGTTTCAACAATGTTATAAAATTTATTAAAATTTATGGACATGATGTAAAACATTAACTCTTCAGGATAAAAGTTTTAGCTATTTTAATTTTCTAAATTTACTTAATTATACCCAAAATCATAAATAAATTATGATGAATTATTTGTAATCCAAGGCCCCTCTCAAAATTTCCTTGATTTTATTAGATTAATAATATATTATTTAAAATTTCATATGAAATATCCTATATTCATGAAAATGAAAATTTATCTCAAGTGGGCCCTTACTATATAAAATTCCTAAGAGGTTTAATATAGTACTTGCAACACAACCAAATTTATTAGAATCTATTTAATACATTTTCCATTTTTAATAATAAAATATATAGTTTTCAACATATTGAAGTATTAAAGTATGTCAATTGATTTCATTTTTTTTAAATTATTCAAGCATAAAATAAATGTTTTATGAAGAAGATAGAATAATTAAATTATTTAAAACTTCATAAACAAGATAATCTTAACTTTTACTTTTATTAATAATATTATTATTTAATCTTCCCATAAATATTTTCATCATTTCAAATGAAAATTTTTAGTTGGCATAAATTATTCCAAAAAATCCCATTAGAACAATGTATGACATCATATGCTTGTACTTCTTGGCTACATTCATGAATTAGACTAGAAACATATAATTCACCATAATATTGCAGTAGTTCTTGATGTGATTTCTTTGTTCTCAATAATAAATTTGATCATGGAGTCAATTACATCAATTGATCTCATTCATGCTAATATCATTTTACATGGGTTGATTACCTAATTTGTGGGTGAGCCAACATTCTAGGGAATACATTTTAGGACAAGTTTAAATAACATCATAATATAATCACATTTTTGTGAGGATATTATTTGCCTTTTGTTAAGGACTTGGTCATCCTTTGGGCCAAGTTCTGTTTGTGATTAGAAAATATGATATTTGGTCATATTCTTACTTGACTAATTAGTCATATTAATTTGATGAGGTCATTTTCTAGTTCAATCAACTTTAGCTCTAAGTACAAATACTTGGCCTGGCAATTTCTTATTTTGAAATGATGGATCTTGTTCAAAACTCTACCTTGTACTCTATAAATCAATAATATGTTCTTATTTATCTAGAAAATATTTGATCCTCAAGTGTTCATACCTCAGTTGAACTCATGAATCATATCTTTGATAGTTGATAATTACAACTATTTTTATCATATTGATTCATTTGAAAGCATAGAAGTATGTTGACACTTTATGTTATAATACATCCCATTAGAACTAAAACTTCACTTTAAAAATAATTAATTTATTATTATTTTTAGATAATATTTCATTTGATTATGTGAAAAATTTAATCATAATTATACTTAATATGATCATTTAATAAGTTTAATTTATTGAATCCAAATCTATCCATGGACATAGGAAGAGCCTTCTTAGATAACTTAAAAATAGGGTTAGTTAACTAAAACTTAGTGGTCAAAAGAGTGAAAAAGTATAATGAATTTTACTTCTTGATAATCTAGAGTACAAGTGTTGTGAAAAAGAAAAGGAAAAAAATGGGTATCATCAAGAACAGAGGTGCCCCCTTTCATATCTTAAGTAAGGGTCTATATATATGGTAAGTTTGTAATAAATGAAAACTTGGTATAGAGATGGACTTACCTGGTCTAATGCATGTATATGCGAATAACATATTCATCAAATATATTACCATTCTAGCTGATTGCTTGAGTTGGGTCCAGACTATTAAACTCGAGTGATTGCGGCCATCCAATCCATAAAAGTTTACCTGCCATAAGAAGAGTAATCCATGATTTGTTCTCTAGTTCTTTCTCATCATCAACTGGCCTACTTGTTGGTGGGTCTTAATGTTAAGTAAGTTGTCCTATAGGTTTAGCTATTTTGATAGCCTTATTGGAGAATCATTCATGCTTATTTACTCTATTGCATATATATCTAGCTCCCCAATTATTTTGCTCCTTGTAGAGGTGACTCATAAAAAAGATAGAAGAATAAAAAAGTATCATTAGTCTATAGGAATTTAATGAACCTCAAAAGAAAAAATTTACATAATTATGAAAACTTACATCACCTTTTGTCTGGATTTCTTTCTTTACGGCACTTAGGCTCTCAATGGCTATAAAAGGACCCTTCCATTTTCCTTTTAAACATTTCACAATATATTATGCTACCCACTTAAATTGCTCACCTTTGTTTTCAAGTTTATGAGAAAGATTTTCTTATTTGCCATGGATGCTAAGAGGCCTCACAATAATATTAATGCTACCACACTATTAGTTGGTCTTCAAAAGAAACCATAAAGGCCAAGAGGTCTGACAAAGTTGCTACTACATCTATGATTGGAGCAAGTATACCTGCTCCCATCATTGTCGAACCCAGTGTTGTTATAGCCTAGGACGTTGCAAGAGATTTGCGGGAGGAACATAGTTCTAGCTCTATTAAGGTACAAAGCGCACCAACAATGTCACTCCCCACAAAACATATGTGTGTACAACAGGAGGATGAAGTTCCTTTGGCCCACTTTAGCTTTGTGAATTTCTTTATTTTTCCTTGTTTAATATTTTTTTTATCATAGCTAAGCATGACCAGTTTGTAGGCATCAGCTAAAAGAAATTAAAAGCACTTGCTAGCCCTCCAAGTTATTTTTTCTAATAGCCCAAGTAGCTCTATGAAACTAATTCATCCTACCATGAAAGATTTATAAGGTTATGATTCGAGTAATGAGGAATTTCATTCACTTTAGTGATGGCTTCCATTTTCAAAGGCCTGGTCTTTGGTGAGTCCCCTTATTAAAATCCCATTTTAAATTTTTGACAAGTTCCTTTCTCGTTGTTTAATGGTGACACCGATCTTATCATGGGCCAACTTGGTGGCTCAGAGCATGGTTGTTAAAGAGGGCTTACATCTATAGGGGACAGTCATTGAGGCACCCACTATGCCAACCATCTTCACTTCTTCTGACATAAGAGAAATGTTGGTGAGCTTTCCACCTCCTACTTGGCGAGACAGTGGTGAATCTAAAAGAGGCAAGTCCACCCATCCATAAGGGTGTGATGTTGAGAAACCACGTGGGTTCACAGACTCTTCTGAGCTTGCCAACCTACATTGGAAGTCAAACTTTTGAGGGATGAAACCTTAGACTTGTCTAAGAAAGAGATAGATGAGTTTTGATTACTACTAGAGCTGGAATCGTAATGAAGGCAACCCATAAAGCTAGATTCTTAGAAGAATTTTGTGACTGTGGTGTTTATTTTTCAGAATGTAGGGGGGACACCATGCAGATCAGAGGGGGTACATATTGATGTGACTGAATATGACATTGAGGTATGATGTACTATCTTGAAAGATAAAGGCATCACCCTTCAATGGACCTAATCACCTAATAAAGACTCTTAAGGCATGATGGGTCTTCGAATATATCATAGATTTTTCTCCTGCTTTACATGGATGAATAAAGTATGGTTTCTATTAAACTGGGTTCTTAAGTTCCCTATGGAGGTAAGCCTCTATAGTTAATTATATATTAGAAAATAAAATTCTCTAAGAATACTCTCGATTAAAGTAGACAATTATCATCTCCAAAGATTTTAA
Source organism: Cymbidium sinense (assembly GCA_021442155.1). Taxonomy (NCBI): domain Eukaryota; kingdom Viridiplantae; phylum Streptophyta; class Magnoliopsida; order Asparagales; family Orchidaceae; genus Cymbidium; species Cymbidium sinense. The sequence continues at coordinate 48,276,659 of CM038226.1, forward strand.
TGTTAGGCTATCAAAGGATTAATTGTATTTGAAAAATCAATTGGGAAAGTTCAAGAAGAAGACTTATTTTTTAATCTAAATGAAATAAGTAGGGAATGCTCATGATACTAGGAAGCCTGGTGAGCAGCCTAATCTTATCTTATAATTGGGCTTTATATATTTGAAAGTGAGGAGATTTTTTTTATTTGAGTTAAATTTTATTAGATTGCTAGTGCTTATAATCTGTCAACATAATATTGTGAAAATGCCTAAGAGGTGAGGATTTATGCTTGTACCCTGAAGAAAACAATTACCTCAGATCTTAAATTTAAGGAGCTTTAATAAGAACTAAAGCATGATCTAAATCTAGACAGGTGGACATAAGGGTTTACCTCCGAGAGACTAAACCCGTCCGACTTCTAGACTTATAATCGCCTGGACTGGCCGCCAGCTAACTCCTCCTATGATTTTAAAATCATGTAATCCAATCTTATGAAATTGCAAAATAGCTAAGGTAGTTATTTAATTGGAAAGAGACTAAAGTCCTAAACCCACTCTCTAAGAGACTAAAGCATGAGTGGTATGAACATATGACTTAATTTACAAATGTAAAATCTTTGTAAATTTTATTTCATTTTGGACAAGTCATTTTAACAAAAACTTTGGGATTTTTATATGCCTAAATGCATGATGAAATGGATTGTTGGCCAAATCAAAAGAGAAAGAGGGTGAAGCTCCATTGGTATGGGATGCTCTCTCAGGTCAAGTGGTCCCTATATGTGTAAGGACAGAGGCCCTCATTTTGCAAGAGTGACTCAAGGTGCATGTATGATGTGAGACATACAACCATACAACTAAGGGGTTGCTAAATCTTTTAAATATCTTATTTATATCCTAGGCTTTATGATGAGATTGTGAGTGATTAGTTGGATAGAAAATTTATTTTTTATCCTAAGAGCCTATTATATCTAGGCCACACATTAAAGCATCAATCATAAATAAATTATGAAAATCATGTAATCCTGATGCATAATTTAAACATAATATTAATCAATTTTATAAACCCAACATAAAAGAATAATAGGCCGGTGCGGTCGGGTGCTTTCGTACAACCCGAAAAGAGAAAATATGGGTAGCCGAGCTTTACCCTTATACAACCTAGATATGAAAGAATAATTATAATTAAAAATGAATACATGCTATGGGGGTTTTCATTCTTCATATCTCCATTTCTAATTTGGTTCCTTCTTTGATTTGGATGGTGCTTGCTTCAGAGGCATCATAGGGAACCCCAAGACAAAGCCTTCTGGTCACTACGTATCCTAATTCCCCTATAGCACTAATCCTAATCCCTATTATAAAAATTACATTCATATAGGAAAAAGTAAATTTAATAACACCTCTAAAATAGAGGTTAGCTAAACATATATACAATCCCAAGTAGTTATATATATAATTTAGACTTAGCACCTTACATATGGGTAACCAAGCCCACCTGTCCTAAATTGGACTTTGCTTAGGGGGTTTAAGCAACCTACAAAGAGAGCATTTATATTTATTTTTATGCATCCCCTTAAGCATAATCCTCTGCAGAAAGCATGATTAGGCTAAGAATGGTCTAACATCTAGTCTATGAAGTATACACCCTAACATCTAATCTAAAATAATACATCATAAAATATAATATACATCACATCATACAAAGTCCTAGCATAGAGCTAGAAGTAGTGACTTAATTCTAATGTGTGTGTTAAAGTCTTGTGTAGTACATCTTTCTAAGCATTTGGGTTATATTTTTCTAAATGTAAGAAGATGTTTAATTTCATATAAATGTTGGCTTCATTTCAAGTTATTTAATTGATTTGCAAGTTTTAATTTGTAATTTATTTTATTTCATATGATTCAAACTTAACCTCTAAATGTTATAAGGAGAAGGAAGAGGAGTACCCTCTTTTATCCCTACCTTAAGCCACTTTCTAAAGCATATTAATTTAATTTAGTTCTCTTTAGTGAATGGCTTCTTATATTAATTAATCCTAAGTTTAATTAACTTTAAATGACCTCATTCAATTTGAAAGGCTTCTTAAGATTAATCCAATTGAATTACTACCATATGATATATATTAAATCATTCCTTTCCATCACATATAACATGTATATGATTTTAATCAAAAGTGTATCTATACATACAAAATATTTTAGTGCATTTAAATGATGAATGTAGATGTGTATATCTGAAGTTTATATTTTTATTTGATTTAATTATTTAATCATATTAATTTAATGCTCTATCTAAATTCTTATACAAAAATGCATAGGAATGAAATTGAATAGGTACATGCCATTGTTAACCCAGCGAAGTGAGATAATCAAATGACCTCCTTGGGGCTAACTAAAGCCTCGTATTCCTGGGATGTCTAGACTATATACCCTTTTATATTCAAAGATATGTAAGCTTGTACACATGAACATAAGAGAGAAAACTCTAAGTTACATGACTAATTAATCTAACTACTTAAACAATTATGTATGCATGTTTTTCTAATAAAAAGGAGATGATCATTCTTTAATTAAGTACACATATATGTGTATAAAAGACATAAGCAAATATGTGTCGTTATTAACTAGGGAAGTGAGGTAATCAAATGACCTCCTTGGACTAGCTAAAACCGTATCCCCGGGATGTCCATACTATATTTTTTTTAAATACATACACATGTATTCATAATTAAAATAATGAAAATCATGCAAAGATTGTATTTTTCTTTAATTGGATTATTTATGTATATGATTTAAAGCTCTATCCACATTCTAATGTTAAAATACATAAGAATGAAATCAAATGGATATGACCTCCTTGGGGTTAGCTAAAACCTTGTATTCCTGGGATGTCCAGACTATATACCCATTACCATTCAAGCATATATAAATCAGCACGTGAATAAAAGAAAGAAGCTCCACTTCATATACTTAAGCTATGAGCACATACGCTTCTTATATGTTTATAATTAGCATCACAACACATATTATCATCTATTTATAAGCTTTTGAAAATCTACATTTGGATTTAATAGTGATAATATCCACACATATATCAAATTAAATCAACACATGCAAGCTTACATAAGGGAAATTCATGTTTATTTTCACTTAATTTTGAAAAGATGGATGCATGGATTCAAATGACATACAACATTTATCATGATAAGAGAGGAATAATAAAATATACAAACATGATTCAATCAATCAAATTATTTCCTAGGGACAATCAAACTAAATAAACTCATTTAAAGAAAACTAAAGTTCTTTTATCAATTTAGTTTTGAATATTTGATTTGATTTAGAGAGGAGGAGGAGGAGCACTCATATATCACATAACTCCATTCACATATTGGTGATTTGACTTAGTTTAAGCAAAGATAATTAGATGGATTTTATGAGTTAATTAAGTTAGATTCTTAATTAAATCAATTACCTATGTTACCTTAATGTAATTAACTAAATAATTATGCGCCAGCATGATATGCTCATGAATGGAAAATAAATTTGAAATTATCCTAAGAAATGAAAGGGCCTAATGCAATTAGCTTATGATTAATAATTAATTAGATTAAGGAACTTAATTAAGTACTCTTATGGTTTTTCTACACATAAGGGTTAACCATAATTTCGCTAAATACCTTTAGGTTATTAAACACCTAAAGATCTACCCTTGATTTCATTAATTAAGATATGAAATATAATTTTAATTTAATTAATTAATTCATTTAATTAATTAATTGAACATTAAGTAATATCATTTTTAATTAATTTTCTTTTAAATGAAGTAGGCATAGGGAAGAGATTAGGAAAGAGGTCCTAACCCCATTCCCCTAACCCACTCACTATTCAACAGTGATTAACATGCTTAATTAGTTGATTGGTTGGTGATTAGGGAGTAAATTAATCCCTTAAATAATTAAAAGAGTAATTAAGGCTTAAATGAGCAATTCCCCTATACCTAAGCAATAAATCCCAAGAAAATTATGGAAGGTAGAGGTCATCCCATTAAATAATCTTAGAAAGTTTGAAATTAATCACTTGAGTAATTAAGGAGTAATTAAGCTAATTAAGTTTTAAATTAAATTTTAATTATTGTTCAAAATTAATTAAAATTAATTATAAATAATTCTCCTCTAAAATAACCTTAAAATGAATATTTATTTGCATTTTTCTGATTTTTCTATGAATTGTTATGAATTTTGAAAATTTTAGCCATTAAAAATAATTAATTAGCCCTAATTAAGCCTAATCCCATCGACACCATATGTCGCTCTGACGCGGCACGCTTTTCACATGGCACCATAGGATTGGTCACTTAAACGCAGGCTTCGACATGGTGGCGGGCAGACGCTTTCATCGCCATCATCTCAGATCAGATGGAGTAGATCAAACCTATAGTTCCATAAGAAAAAAATCAGATAAATCTAACTGATTAATCATGACCGTATATTATGATCATGTGGAATGAATGGTACGTGATCAATCATACCCCGAGCGACGAGAAATGGAGGTCATCTGCCATTCCTCGCTCAATCCGAGCTCACCCGAGCTCAAATTGACTCAGAATGGATCCCACACCTTCACACGAAGGATCTAAAAGGATCCAATGGTCAAGATCACATGACATACAAATTTCCTTCACAAAGCTCTAATGAAAATTTACCAAAAGCTCTATTTCATGGAATTACCTCACCAGAGCTCAAGACTAGTGGTGAATTCGATTGAGGAAGCTTTGACTAGTGAAGACAAAGTCCTATTGAGTAGCACTTGGATCAATTCCTCACCGTTCACTCTATGGACCATACTCTATCGATTTGGAGGTTGCCTTTGATTGAAGTTGCATGTTTGGTGGTCAGAGGGCTCAGGAGGTGATTCATTCTTACTCGATGAGGTGTGGGGATGGTGTGTGTGAAGTTAATTTGGATTTGGTGAAGATATGAGGGAGTTGGATTGAAGGTGGGGTTGTCTTATTTTGACTTGAAGGAATTTTGAGCTTAGGGAAGCTTGGAGTGCTCTGTGGAGGCTTGGGGAGTTTTGAAATGAGCTTTAGGGAATTTCTGAAGGTGTGGGTGTTGAATTTGGATGAAATGAGGGGGGTATCCCCCTGGATCGGATGGATGGATTGAGCTCCTGATTTTTGGTTGGTGAGCCACCGTTAGGCCGCCGGAGTGGTCCGTGTCGCCTCCACGTGGCTCGATTGAGTTGGTGGAAGCTCTAGTGGGTGGCTCAAGGAAGTTGGTTTCTCCTTTGGGTCCATGGGTTTCGGCTTATGAGGGAGGTGAGTTAACTCACCTCCCTTTGGTCCAAGGCTGACCTAGCCCACATGGGTTGGGCTAGGTGAGTAGGTTAGACTCCATTCTTGGGTGTTTGAGACTGTCACATGGAAAGGAGAGGGTGGACTTTGCCAATTTTGGCAAAATCCCATGTGAGGAGGAGAATCCAAGGGGGATTTGCTTTGGGTTAAACCCAATTTGAGTTGGGCTTGTTTGGGCTAAGCTTAGGTTAGTTTGGGTCGGGTTGGATCAAGTTTCAATGGGTCAAGGCTTGGTTTAAAGGGGTTTGGCTCAATTTGACTCTTATAGGTCAAATTGGGCTAAGTTAGGTTTGGTTGACCAATTGGTCAGATTGGGTCAAACTAAAGCTTGGGGCAAGTTAAAATAATGATTTGAAGTATTTTGGTTTAATTGGTTTGAATCAATTTAGCTTAAGTTTGATTTTGGTTCATTTTGATTCATGTAGGCCAAACGGGTCAAGTTGACCAATTTGACCAACTTGGTCAAATTGGCTTAGGTTAGGTGTTGGTTCATGTTCAATTAGTTAATTAAAAATTATTATAGGCTTTGGTTTCAATCAATTTGGATTTGATTTTGGTTTAGGCCAATTTGACCATTTAGGTCAATTTGTGCTAAATGGGTTAGGATGACCAATTTGGTCAAACTGGGTTCAATTATGGCTTTGGACAAGTTCAATAATCAATTTGAAATGAACTTGAGCCATTGGTTACAATCAATTTAGATTAGATCATGATTTGACCCAATTTGGTCTTTTAGGTCTAAATTGTGTCAACTTGGGTCAAAGGGGTAATTGGGTTAGGTTTGACTCAATTGATAATCAAATCATGTTCAATCATTGATCATATGTTAGGTTGAATCCTTGGTTTCAATTGTTTTGGTGTAGGATGAATTTTGGCTAGGTTAAGTTTATATGGGTTAAGAGAGTTGACTTGGTCAAAGGACCAAGTTGACTTGTTTGACCCAATTTATGACAATTGATCATCCTAGGGTGATCAAAAATTATCATAGGATGTTTTCATTAAGTTGATTCAATTCAATTTGGGTTAGATTGAAACTTGGTTCAAATAGGTCAAATTGGCCATTGTGGATCAAGTGGACCAATTGGGCTTGGTTGAGTTGATTTTGGGTTGAGTTGAGTTTAGTTGAGTTTATATATGATTTTAGAACTGATTTATAAATTCAATTGCAATGGGTTTGGGTTCACATGGGTTTTGGTTCATTTGAATATTTCAAGTCAAAGGGGTTAGGTTGGGTCTGACTTGGGTTGATTTTGGTTTGGCTTGAAGATTGTAGGTTTCTTTTATATTTGTGAACATGATTGAAGTTATGATTGATTTATGAGAAAATCAATTGAATTTGGATTGATTTGGGTGGAGATTTGGCTAAGTTCATGGAATTGACTTAAAGGGCTTAGATTTAGATTTGATTTAATTTGATTTAGTTTTAATGATTTGAATGTATATTTAATTTATATATGTGAATATGATTAAAGATATAATTGATTCATGAGAAAATCAATTAAATTTGAACTGATTTGAAGAGGATTTGACTAAGTCCATGGAGTAGGGTCATAGGACTTAGGAAGGGTTTGATTTAGTTTTGGATTTGATATTTAGTTTTGCCGACCCCACTTAGTGAGATAAAGGCTTGTTGTTGTTGTTGTTGTTGTTGTATGATGTGAATGTATATTTGATTTATATATGTGAAGATGATTGAAGATATTATTGACTCATGAGAAAATAAATTGAATTTGGATTTATTTGATTAAGACTAAGTCCATAAGGTGAAATCATAGGACTTAGGTTGGGTTGGTTTTGATTTGATTATAAGTTTCAATCATATAATTTGGATTTAGATTTGGATTTGGATTTGGTATTGATGCTTGGTATGATGAGTTAGATTTGAGGGTTGGTTATGGCTTAAGAAGGTGAACATAAGTTGGGTTTGAGTCATCGGGTAGGTAGATCATCCTAATCCTTAAGGCATAACCTGATCCTATGGTTAACCCTTCTAAGTCTCTAGGCTTAGGTTAAGTGTTCACCTAATTGCTAGAAGTGTCTTAAGACTAAGGAAGTCTTAGTGTCTAGAAAACTCCTAAATCTAAGAGGAGGAGATTGAGTCCTCACTCTGAAAGTGAGGTCAATAGTGACAATGTGGGTTGAGCTGTCCTTGTTCTAGAGTTCGATCAAGTCACAAGGCACCTCTCTCCTCCTTTTTGGCATGAACTTATTGTATGATTATATATGTGAGAAAGGCAAACTCATTGACGATTAGCACTCTTAAAAAAATGTTGTATAGAGTTATAACTAGCGTGTTGTATTTTAATCTTCTTATAATAAAATGTTGCTTTTCTCTACATGCTTTTTATTTTATTGAGTTTCCATTGTGATGCGAGTAAACATTATTGAATTGATTTTGACATGACTTTAATCGCACATGATATTTATGTGATCGAGTAATCATTATCTTTATTTAATATCTGATATGATGTCCGTGTTACCACATTTTTCTTACCACATCTATAAATTCATTCTTATTGGAGGTGGTTTAATATTTATTACTTTTCAATTTTAAGCAAATTGGTCTCCCTCTCATCAAGTAGAACTTAGTTTTATTCTTTCTTTTAAGTAATCTACCTTGTGTTGGTGCTCTTGAAGAAGGTGACTTTGTCATTTCTTCAAACACAGGACAAAGAGGTGCCCAATCAAGAACAATCTACCGTAACATTTGCCTATTACTATTATTGTTGCGACAACCCCAACTTCATTATGCTAATAGTTGAGAAGCATGAGCAATTCAACACAACTCAAGTCAGACAGTTGTGCATCCCACTTGATCGCTTCGAAAATAGGTTCCGTCTTCTGCTCCCTCATGAGTGTGTTAACATTCTTGATTTTTTATAGATTGTTGCTAGCTCAGCTCCTTCCCAACTCAATAGTGAGTATCATGACTTTCATCCTCCACTTGAAAGAAAAAGAAAATCCATGAATCATGAGCCTTTTTAGGTGAGTATTCATGGTAAAAGGCCATCATAATAGAACTATGTAATTTTCAATGACCTTGCTGAAGGCTTATGTCTTGGCAAATACAATGCAGCGCTAGTGCTCAAAACTATTTTTTTTTTTTGTTAAATGCTCCTCTACTTGGCCAATATCAACTCTCCCCTTCCCTTCGGAGTAAAGAGAGCTTGGCTGCTCAAGAAAAGGCTGCTTGCGGTCCATTCCTTAAAAACATTTTTCTTCTTTACAACAAAAATGTTACAGCTATCCTCCATAGTGAGTATTTTCTTTCTTTTACTCACTGTTTTGTGCTTATCATTTTGTCTTTCTCTCTTTAATTATTTTTACATTATTTTTTCACAACAGAAGAGATCTCATTGCCTCCTGAGCTCGACCTTGATGTGGTTATGTTCCATGAGGGCGAGCACAAAGTTAGGGACTGCGAACCAAGTGGCGGTGGAAAGTTTACTGAAGAGGAAGAGAAGGGTTCAAGTGTTGCACCAACAAATGAGGTTGGGCTAAGTACTACTCCCCAAAAGTTTAGGAAGTGGTTCACAACTCGAAGGAGTTAGAAGAATAGAGTGAGTTTGTGGACAACTACACTCCAAAATTATCTGAGCTGACTAGTGAAGCCTACAAGCTTAGGCAAGTGATATACAAGAAGTTTGACAAGCTTTTGGTAGAGATTCTTAATGTGTGACTACCCTAAGCTATCATGATTTTCTAAGCAATGGCTTGGTAATCGACCTAGAATGTCTGCAAAAAAAAATTTTAAGTGGAAAGAGGCATATTCTATGAAGACCCAATTGGCGATTATGAAGAAAGGCCTTTTGTCTCTTGAAGCCAAATTGAGGTAGCTCAATAAGATGAGGAGAAGAATAGGTGACTCTAGAGCTTACTCTCCAAGCCAAGTTGAAGAAGGAGTTGCAGGATGATCTCTCTCATCGTACTGAGGGGTTTTAAAGGAATGAAGCCAAGTTTGTTGGGTTTCTGGATTCTAACATGTACTATGATCATTTTCAGCAAAAATTTAAGGTAGGTGTTGACTTTGTTATCAAAAGTTTTGTGAAGCATAGTTGGATGCCAAGTTCTTGGATTTTTTTTATTGTGCTCACTCTTTTAGACTCTGACAAAGACGATGAGGGTAGTGCAAGCTAACTTTCTCTCTTTATTTGACAAATGTGAGGTGCATTTGTACTTATTTCTCACTCTTTTTATTCAATTCTACTTCATGAATAAAAACTATTTTTCTTTCTATTGAATACAATTGTGAAATGTTCTCTCCTTTTTCCTGGTCGAAAATGAAGGCTACTTCCTATTAGAATTAAGAACATACTCATGTCATTGTGTTAATACTTTCTGTTAGCATTTTAATTATAATTAGAGGGACACATTAGTTAAATTATCTTGGGTGGTTACATAACTATTGTGAGTTAGATGAAATCTTTATTTTGACTTAGCATGCAAAATAGATAGGCACTCACTAGTGAATTTTGTTTTGTATTTTAATTGATGTTCATGGAGTGTCAGACTTACACTATAGTCACCAACCACACAAAGTGCTACTTTCCCTTTGTTTTAAGTTTAGTTACCAACCTCACAGAGTGTTAGTCTTACACTATAGTTGCCAACATCATAGAGTTGGTCTTCTTTAAGTTTAGCTACTGACCTCATGAGGAATCAATCACACATTATAATCACCAACCTCATGGAGTGTTAGTCTTCCTTAAATTTAGTTGCCGACCTCATGGGTTGTTAGTCTTTTTTAAGTTTAGTTGTCGACCTCACATGGAGTTTGTTTTATATTATGGTCACCAACCTCACAGAGTGTTAGCCTTTTTGGCAACTTGGGTTGGCAAGTAGGCCCCGTCACTTAGGTTGAAGATGACACGTTAAGTCTCATGCAAACCTGAGCCAAAAATGGCATGCTAAGTAACTTTAGCCTATAGATAACTCCCTAGTGTCATTTTTCTATCTCTTAGAGACTTGAGTCTCTACAAGTAGATTCTACCACTCAAGCCAAAGATGGTGCACCAAATTTTTCACAAACTTAAGCCAAAATCGACATGTTGAGTAACTTATCTACAAGCAGCTCTCTAAATGTAAATATTTTTCCAATCTTCATTAACCTATATAGTCATTCCATTTTGAAGCAAACATATGTTGAAAATTAAAATAGGCTTTCTTTAAGAATAGCAATATACATAGGATAATTAGCAAGTATATATTGAAAAACTTCCTATCATACATAAAATTGTTTTATGCCCGTTGTACTCCATGTTCATCGTACATCTTCTCCTAAATGAGACTGTAGTAGGTAGGTTCCTAGACTAACTTGTTCTTTGTTTATGAATGGCCAATCCAAGTTGTGGGCATGTTTTCCCAAGGCATTCTATCAAATAGTTGCATCTACTTTCAAAATACAAGGTTATCATTGTTGAAGTGTTTCTCCTTTACATGGCAATTATAGTATCTTGTCATTCACCTTTCAGTCTCTTCTTTCATTAGTGATGCCTCGATGCTCAATTCCTCAAGCATGTCGAGTTTGTCTTCAATTTCCTCGGTGTTCTCCTTTCTCCATTCACTAGTATCTCCTCATAATTCCATTATAGTTAAGACCCTTTGGCATTGCAATTTGAACTCGATAGGAAGGATGACTTTGGTTTTGTGTGATAGGGTGAATGGCAAGTACCTTATTGTATTGGTAGGAATAATTCTAAGAGCTTATAGTACAATAGGTAGTGAGTCTACCCATCTACCTCTGGTGCTTTGCACCTTTTTTTTTTTTGCAAATTAAGGATCTTCTTGTTAGCTGCCTCTACTTGATCCATTGGAACTCTCATAAGTAAAAAAGTTTAGTTAATTTAGCAACTATTTTTAAGAAAAAACTTTATTATTTTATGATTTATTTTTATAAATTTAAGTATTTATAATATAAAATCCCTTATTAAAAAAATACAAAAAATTTAAAAAATTTAGAAGAAAAAGCTGTGTAGAAATAAATATGTAACGCTAAGGTGATTTTAGCATCAGATAGCCGAGGCACTAGAATCAGAAATTTGAATCCAAAAATCAAAGGCCACATTGCCTACGCAATATAGAACTAGCATTGAGGCACTATGGCCCAACCAAAGTATTTTTAGTTGTTCTAAAAAGAAATTGAAGCAGTTTTTGAAGTAGTTTCAAGGGGGAATCAAGTGAAAACTATTACAGGGATTTAAAGGCTATATATAGGGGGAGTTAAGCAGTGTTAAAGAGATTTTTTTTGTGAGTTTTGCGAGAGTATGTGAGAGTGCAATGACAACACTTGGTGAGTGACATTCTAAGTATTGTGTGTCGCATGTGTATGTTTGTGTGTGTGTGTGTGAAGTGTGTGAGGGAGATCACAATTAAAAGATCAAGGACAAGGATACACAACAAAAGGAGACAATACTCTTTACTTTTTCTTTATATTTTCTAGTACTTCTTACACATATTTATGTATTGTATTTGTACTTTACTTTCTAGGATATAAAACTAAGAGAGTAAACTCTGAAATTATGTGAACTTATGGGATATTTGTATTGTATTAAATGTTGTTTATGGATTAAATATAAGAAAATTATTTGTACTTTGAATGAAAATATCTTTTTCATCTTTCCACTCTTCATTTACTAGTAATTTGGTCAATTACAAAGTTAAAAATAAATAAGATCTAGAGATATTGATGGAATCCTAGAAGAACAAGTATAAAAAAGCTAATAAATATTCTAAATAATCATTAATGTGCTAGATAGGTTGGGGTAGCTAAATAGCCATTAAATATATGATTATTTTTGGATTTGAAATCATTTAAAGAGAATTATAAGTAAAGCAACCATCAAAATTTACTTAGGACTAGGCAGAAAATTGGGTAAAGGGATTGATTTGGTTATACTTTTATATAGACAGAGAGTATAGTATTTTTGTTCCTGGTTGACACTCCAAGCTTTAAATTAATCCACTATATAGTTTATTATAATACATAGTCTAAAAGATCTTATAAATTTAGAGTACTTAATTTAAAATTAAGTAAAACACTTATTTTTCTATAAAATTTAATAAAATATAAAAAATATGTCTTTTTAATATCTTTTAAACTAATAGATAGTCATTTTAATTAAGAATATTTCATTTTATTGGATAAAAAATAAGTTTAAAAGATTAATACTTAACTTAATATAAATTAATATCTAATTTTGTTCTAATTCTTGTAGGAACGATACTCTACTCACTTTGTATTACTTGATTCGACATGTGCACTTGTGTATAAGAGTAAAAATCACCGATCAAGTTTTTGGAGCCATTACTAGGGATTGGAAGTAAAATAGTAATTTATGTTAAGTTAATATTAGTCTTGTTGAACTATTTTTTATTCAACATTTTTATTATGTGTATTTGTGTTAGGTATTAAGTGTGAAGTAGCTTATACTTATTTAGTGTATTGTTATTTTGTAGTTTTAAACCAAAATTGTGATTTCTAAATTTGGCATGCTTAGAGACAAAATTATAGAATTATTGTCATTGAACTTAGAAATCAAATGACTTTGTATGAAATTATAAAAGAAAGTCTAGTGATTTAAGTGTAGAAATGTTTAATTATTTAGCCAATAGATTCAATGATCCATTGTCAAACACATATAATCTAAGTTGGAGGAATCATCCTAACTTCACATGGAACAATAATAATTTAAACATTAATCAAATTGAGAATATAAAAAATTAGAATTATACATATTTTAATAATGATCAAAATTATACACCTATAGTTTCATTAGAGTATCCTCCTCAAAATGAAGTTGAAGAATTAATATTGCCAATGGGAAGCAAATTATAAAGTCAAACTGCTTCTATTAAAAATTTAGAAATCCAACAAGTACAATTGGCTACTAATCTTGCAAATAGGCCTCATGATAGTCTATCTTATGATATAGAAATTAATACTATGGAAATGGATAAAGAGCAAGATAATGTGATAAAATTAGAAGTGAAGAAGACCAAGAAGAGATAAAGATTGATGAGGATAAACTTGAAGTTGAAGCTTAGAGGTTAGAAGATGTTGTAAAGGAAAAATAAATAAATTAAATTAATGAGAAAAAGGAAGCTGAAAGGGAGGCTTTTAGGAAATTGAGAGAGAGACCACCTCCACCTTTCCCTCAAAAATTATGAAAATATTTAGACAATAAATCTCCTAAGCTTAAAAAAGAAAGTGTAACTCAGGATTTGGAGATATGATTTAATAAAAAGTCATTTAAAAAGTAGTAATTAAGGATGAGTAAGAAAATGATGATGATCCATTTCTTAGATCTGCTTTTATGAAAATTAAAGAAAAAAAAAGTGAGCTCTTACATGTGTTTGTTAGTACTCTTAAATCATCTATCTTAAAGGCACTAGATTTAAAATTAAAAGCATTACCAAGTAATTTAAGGTACTCCTATTTAAGTGAATCATCATCTTTCTTAACCCTAATTTTTTAAGAATTTTGATGAGGTTAAGAAAAAAGAGTGAAGGAAATTCTTGAGGATTATTAGAAATCTTATGGATTGGACGTTTGTTGACCTAAAGTGCCTTTTAGATTGTTTCATTTAAAATTAGGAAAATTAGTATAGTTGGTTTGAAGACTATAAACTAAGTGTTGCTTAGGAGGCAACCCAATGTTTGTTTGATTTAGTGTGTAGTGGTGTGATCTATTGTTGTGTGTTGTGTGTTATTATTGCATATAGTGTGAAAGTGTAATATTATTGAAAAGTTTTTTTATGTTCTTCAAAGTCCTTATAATACTAACTATATGTTATGTAAAATCTCATAAAGAAGATGATAAAGAGCCATAAGAAGAAGACAATTAAAAAAATCAGAAGTTCATGCCCATTATTTTATTTGTGTCTCATTATTTTATTATAGTCATATATGAGTTTGGGGGAGTGGGAGAGATAGTTTTCATGTTATTAAAGTCTATTAGTATACAAAATTGAAGTGTTTCATTATCTAGAACTAATACAGTATAGTATTTAACTTATCATATTTCTTTTATTTTAATAGCAAAAGTTTATATAAGTATTAGTTGTCCTTGATAATTATGTGTTATTTTTTAAAACTTAAATTTTTATTTATAAAGCAAAAAATTTTGAATTAAAATCAATTAAATAAATTTTTAATTTGAAAAATAGAACTTGCATTAAAATTGTTAAATAATGAATTATAACTTAAACTATTAATAACTAATATTTCTTATAAAAATTAATATTTTCAAATCAGTTAAGAAATTTCTTACACACACCACGCATAGAAGATTTCTATTGAATTATGATAATTAGCTTGAAATAATAGAAGTCACTAGTATTTCAATAACATAATTTTGATTAGTATTGATTGGAGATCAGCCCATTTAGTGAAAATTAATAATTTATTTGAATTGTGTTAGATATATAAGGAAAATCAAAAAGTATGAATATCAATAACAGTATGGGTTATAAAGCCAATAAGATGAAATTTTCATGAAAAAAAAAATTAAAAGAAGAGGGAAAAAGAAAAAAGTGGATGAGAAGAAATTGCTTGAGGCTAAGTGTCATACAATAATAATAATACTTAGAAATTCTCACAATTATCTAACCAAGTCAATGAAGTTATTAAGGTAACTAAATATGATAAATTCAAGAGAGAAACACATGTTATGATTATTTAAATATTAAGTGATAACTCTTTATAATAGTCAATTAACTAAAATTCAAAATAATCAACTATGTTAATATTAAGCACCAAAATGACTTAACTCAAATGAAATACCAATTTGAGCAAGAATTCAGGTTATTATAGTTAAGTTATTTTTCATAGTTAAAAATGGTTGTTGTAAGTTTATTCTTCAATTATAATTATTATTTAATGATTTTAAATTTTAAATATTTTACTGCCCCAAATAAATTTAAGGATTCATGAAAATACATATGATTACTTGAGAACAAATAATGATTTGAATTTTGGGTGTTTGATAAATGAAAAAGTTTAGTTAATTTAGTATGTAGTTTTAAGTAAAAAATTTATTATTTTGTGGTTTATTATCATGATTTTAAGTGTTTATGATAGGAAATCTCTTATTAAAAAAGAAATACAAAAAATCAAGAAAATAAAAAAATCTATAAAATATAGAAAATACAGTAGAAACAGCTGCATAGAAATAGAGAATACAATGACACAATGCTAGATTTATAGTGCCTTGGTGCTACATTACAACTGCATAATCAAAATTTTGAAGCCAAAAATCACATTCCATAGCGCCTAGATACTACAGAACCAACACTGATGTGCTACGGCCCAACCAAAGTAGTTTCAGCAGTTCTAGAAAAAATTGGAGAGATTTTTTAAGGAGTATCAATGGGGAACGGAGTGAAAACTATTAGAGGGACTTAAAGGCTATAAATAGGAGTTAAGTAGTAATAAAGAGGTATTTTTTGTGAGTGAGTTTAGTGAGAGAGTATGTAAGAGTGCAGTGACAGTACTTGGAGAGTGACACTCCAAGTGTTTTGTTGTTTAATGTGTGTGTGTGTGTGTGTGTGTGTGTGTGTGTGAGGGAGATCACAATCAGAAGATTAAAATAAGGATATACAACAAAGTGAGATAATTTATCAGTGCACTCTTTCCTTTTACTATTTTCTTTTTCTTTATATTTTCTAGTACTTTCTACACATATTTATATATTGTATTTATGTTTTACTTTCCATGATGTGGAACTAAGAGAGTAAACTCTGAATTTATGTGAACTTTTGGAATCTTTGTATTATAATAAATACCGTTTGTGGATTAAATATAAGAAAATTATTTTTGCTTTAAATGAAAATGTATTTTACTTTATTTTATGCTTCATTTACTTATAATATGGGCAATTATAAAGTTAAAAATAAGTGTGATCTAGTGATATCGATGGAATCCTAGAAGAACAAGTAGAAAAATGCAAACAAATGTACTAAATAATAATTAATATGCTAGATAGGTCGAGGTTGATAAATAGCAATTAAATAAATGATTATTTTTACAATATGCAATCATTTAAAGAGAATATAGCTAAAGCAATCAATCAAATTTTATTTAACACTAGGTAGAAAACTAGGTAAAGGGATTGGTTTGGTTATACCTATCTTGAGATATGGAGTAGAGCACTTTTACTCATGTTTGACACTACAAGCTTTAAATTAATCCAATATATAGTTTAATATAATGCATAGTCTAAAATATTCTATAAATTTAGAGTACTTATTTTAAAATTAAATAAGACACTTAAATATTTTTATAAATTTATAATAAAATATAAAAAAATGTGTTTTTTAATATCTTGCAAATTAATAAATTGTCATTTTAATTAAACATTTTATATTTTGTTGGATAAAAATTAAGTTTAAAAGAATAGCACTTAACTTAATATAAATTAATAATTAATTTTGCTCTAATCCTCATGGGAACATACTGTACTCATTCTGTATTACTTGATTCGACACATGCACTTATGTATAAGGGTAAAAAACATCGATCAAACTCACAAAAGTCACTTAAACCCCTTTTAGTGAACTACGGTATATTATCAGTGATGATTGTCATGGGGTGTCCATACCAATAAATTATGTCAATCCAAATAAAATTTTGTAATAACTGAGAGGTTTTCCTTATGAATGAATTTGGTTTGATCCACTTACTGAAGTAATCAATAATGAAAAGAATGAATCCTCTTTGCCCATTCACTAATGTCAAGGGTCATATTAAACCCATTCCCTAAATACTAAATAGCCAAAGACTCATGAGGGCTGCAAAAGCTAGAGTGATTGCTACTGAAGTGCTATAAATTTTTGACATTGTACACACTTTCTCATGAATTTTTTAGCATCTTTACTAAGTGTGGCCCAGAAGTACCCCTTCATTAAGATTTTATGGATAAGTGTTTGCACTTGAGTATATCTCCTCCAAGACTTTCTTTTTTTTTACTCCCTAACACATATGAGGTTGAACAAGGGCACTAACCTTTGAAAGAGCTTGCCTCCAATTATCATGTACTATACTGTCCTGATTTAAAGTCTCCCTAAATCCTTAATTATTTCTTTGATCTCCCCAATCTACAAAAAAAATTTATGGGTTTGATCTAGCTCGACAAATATTCACACTCGACTTGCATGAGCTCCAATTGAGTAAGTCTTATGACCAACTGCTCCCCAAGTCTACTAGCTCGAGATAATAGGTCGACAAACTAGTTTTGCTCCATGGGTATCTACTATATCTTGAAGTACTCTAGTTTCCTAATCTTCACTTTCACCTTCACCATGTATTTATACAGCAACTCATCTCTTACTTTATAGTCTCCATTAAAATGTCTCACTACTAACTACGTCTTAGAATATGTTATGACATGTAAAGCCTTGAGTTCTCTAGAAAATCTTGGCCTGATGAATGGGGTCTCATATTAAGATTTATTATTTGTTACTTTAATGCTAAATTTGATCGACTATGTGATGGTGATGCTTGCCAGGCTTTTCAGCATAATTCCATCATTGATGGCCTGCACTCTTAATGAATTGTCAACATATAGTAACCATAGTGGTTCTGGGTTGATGAGGGCGTCATGTGAGGCATTAAAGTCTACAAGAAAATCTATCAATGCCTAGGTTTTAATCACCATTTTAGGTGAGTATGATAAGTTAAACTTGCTCAATTCCATTGACCATTTTAGCAGCCTTCCTGAGTGATCAGTCTTAGCAAGTATAAACTAGAGATGGTTATTAGTGATGACTTGGATGAAGTGTGCTTGAAAGTATGGTCATAATCATAAAGTACAAAAAATAAGAGAGTGCAATTATTTCTATAAGCAACTCAACACCTCACAAAGATTTGCTAACATAATAGATGAGTCATTATTTTCCACCTTCTTCTATGATGAGGACTGAATTGACTATGACTTCTCTCACTCCTAAGAACAATAGCAAAGTCTTAGCTTTCTTTGGGCTTTGCAATAAAGGTAGTGATTCGAGTAGAGTTTTTAGATCATTGAAATCCTTCTCACACTCCAAGGTCCATTCAAATCTTTTCACCCCTCTAAAAACTTTGAAGAATGGCAAGTAAAAATCCTTAGTCTTAGAGATAAACTTATTTAGCCCTGCTACTCGCTTTATTAGTTATTATAGTTCATTCAATGTTCTGGGTGATTGCATGTAGAGTATAGCCTTTATTTTGTTGGGGTTCATTTTGATGTCTTCAGAGGTGATAAGAAATCCCAAAGACTTCCCTGATCCTTCATCTAAAACAAATTTCAAAGGATTAAAATTAGTAATTCCTAGCCATAAATATAATCTTATTTAGCTCTGCTACTCGCTTTATTAGCTACTAATAATGAACCCTAAAAATGGCAAGTAGGAATCCCCAACCTTAGATATAAACTTTTTTAGCCCTGCTACTAGCTCTATTAATTACTACAGTTCATTCAATGTCCTAGGTGATGGCATATAAAGTATAGCCTTTACTTTGTTGGAGTTCATCTTGATGCCTTCAGAGATGAGAAGGAGTCCCATATACTTCCCTGATTCTACATCTAAAACACATTTCAATGGATTAAGGCACATGCTATATCTTTTCAAAGTGGTCAATGTCTCCTCAAGGTCTTGGATGTGTTGAGTTTGTGACTTGCTTTTAACTAGCAAATCATCGATGTAGACCTTCACATTCTTTCTTTATGTTCCCTGAATGCTTAATCAACAATCTATATTAAGTTGACCATACATTCTTGAGCCCAAAGAGCATAACTCTATAATAGTATAACCCCTCTAGGGTAATGAAGGTTGTCTTCCGAGTATACAAGATTGTATGTGATGGTACCACAAGAATGCATCAAAGAAACTCATCACTAAATAGCTAATAGCCAAGTCGAAGTACTTCTATGGAGGGGGTACTTATCTTTAGGATATGCCAAGTTCAAATTAGTGAAGTCAACACACATTCTCCACTTCTTGCTTGACTTTGTACCATAACTACACTATATATCCATTACAAGTATTGCACTTCTCTAATAAAATATGCTTAGAGCAACTTTGTGACCTCTTCTTTGATGGGCCCAACCAGCAGAGTGGATGTGTTCCTCATCTTCTGCTTGATGGGCTGAACGTCTTTACAAATATTAAGATGATGGAAAGTGATATTGATGTCAATGTCTGGCATCTCTATAGTAGTCTAGCGAATACATCAAGGTTTTCCAAAAGCATTTCAGTGAGTTATTCTCTATACTTAGAGTTGAAGGCTGAGCTAATCTTCAGAAGTCACTCTAGATCCTGTTTAGTGGGAAACTCTTCTATCTCCTTGAGAACTTCAATTCTAGTTCTCGCAATCTCTAACCGTAACACTTCATTTTTCTTACTAGAACCCCCCCCCCCCTAACTACCTTTAAATAGTAGGCTGGTTGAGATTTCCTCTAATGGAAATCTCCTCACCTCAAGCAGGGAATTTGATAACTACGTAATAAGTTGATGACATTGCTCAAAAGCTGTTGAGTAAAGGTTGGTCAAAGATGGTATTGTAAGTATCCAAAGCCTCAATGATGATAAAGTCATTCATATTCATGAATTACTTTTTCCCTTCTCCCTAAATCATGTAGAGCATAATCATTTCTTTAGTTTCTCCTCACTCTCCTAAGAAACCATATAGTATTCCTCCTATGGGGATGAGTTTAGAATTAGCTAATCCTAGCTTGTCAAGATTATGTGGACTGAGCTTCCCATGTTGATCAAAATACTTCTAACTTGGTAGTTAATGATGAGGGTTATCACAATGACTGCACCATTATATGGGTTGCTTATGGAAAATTTATCTTTCCCTAAAAAATTTACTGAAACTATAAAGGTAGGTGGTGCTCATAGTTTACCTCTCTCGACCATAATCTCTTTAAGCTCACCTTTCTTGAAGATTCCCCATCACCTCCAAAGATGACAAGTACCACTCCTAGTATGTGGATTGCATGTGTGGAACAAGATCATTGTTGTGGTTAACAACTTCATTGTATTGTCTTCTAGTGAATCCCTTAAGCTTTCTTTCCTTGGTCAATTCATCAAATAGACTATTTAAGTGTCGGCACTCCTCAAGGTCATGCCCGTGGTCACGGTGGTAGGCATAGCACCTTGATCGGTCATGAACTTCAACAAGCATCATTTGAGGTGGTCTCTTGAAATACTTCTTATTCTAAATGGCCTCTACTAGCTTGATCATTGATACTCTGAGAGGGGTTGGTGATGCGGGTTGTGTATTCTACTTCTTAATAATGAATTATGGGATTCCTAAAACCTCGCACAACTAGTGGCACCTTGTGTCGCCTTCTTTTATTTGTTCTCCATGCTCAATACCCACCACTAAGTATTCACTTTTGAAGAAATCTATTAAGTATTCACTTTGGAAGAGATCCATTTGCTAAGTCTTTCGCTTGGATTGATGACATCATCTAGATGACTTCATTATATTCTTCTGCTTTTACAGGGTTACTTTCTATCTCTAATAATTCGATGAATTTCTTTGATAGTTGGAATCCAAGAGAATATCTGAAAGACCCTCCTTTTAGGCCTTGGATGAGTGCATCCTAAGCGAGTATGCATTCTAAATCCTTAATTTTCAGCATCTCTCATTGAAAATGAGTAATGATCTTCTATAAGGACTCATAGAGTTTCTACCTTATCTAAAGAAGGACTTGAGAACTCTTTAGTGGTTTTTGGGCACTTGCAAATTGTGCAGTGAATATTCTCGTCAACTCAAAAAATGAGGTAATGCACCTTAATAGGAGATGCAAGAACCACTGATGTATGACTCATTGAAAGTAGTAAAGAAGAAATGACACTTCAATGCATCATCTATATCTAGTAGCACATTGACTCAAAGTAAGTGATGTGATTGGTTGGATCTACCCGACCTGTGTATGACTCCAAATTTAGGATCTTGAATTGGTGTGGGGTCCAAGCTTTAAGGATCTTCATATAGAAAGTATCAATTAGCTACGGATGCTTCTTTTGCACATCTTCTTCTTCACTCATGTCATAAGACTTACCATCCAAGCTAGGATACATGGACAACTCTCTTCTTGCTCAACAAGCAAATAGAGTGGTCGATCCCATGGTTCCCTCATTTTTATGGCCACCTATACTAAATAAATAATCATGTCTTCCATATCTCGTAAATCTTGTTGTATTGTAAATTATTGGATGTTCTACTCCAAACTTGTTGAGTTACCCCGTACTGAATGCCTTGCATCACTTTATATCTGGCTTTTGGTTCTTGGCCTCATTTCACACTTACCACACTTCAAATGACTGAGGAAGTGCCTTTTTAGATACTTGGGAATAGGGTTAGGTAAGTAAAGTGAAACTAAGAAACAATGTAAAATGAATTTTATTTCCTAATAATCAAGAGTACAAGTGTTCTGAGATGGCTGAAGAGAAAAAAAAGGTCCCCTCAAGAATAGAGGTGCCCATATTTTCTATCTCAAGGGGGGTCTATACATATGGTAAAAATATATATGGTAAGCCAGATGCTGATGAGAACTTGGTATTGAGATGGACTCACTTGACCTAATGTGAGTATGTGCAAATAATGGATCCAGTGAGTATACTGTAATTATGGCCTGACTGCTTGAGTTAGGGCCAAACTATCAATTTCGAGTGATTGCACCCGTCCAACCTCAGTAACTATTTACCAACCATAGGAGGAGTAATCCATGGTCAATTCTCTAGTTCTTTCTCCAATCCTTCAACTCGCTTGCTTGTTGGCAGGTATTTAATGTCGAGTATGCTTTTGTGAGGGTTTGGCTATTTTGGTAGCCTTATTGGGAGGATCATTCATGCTTATTTGTTCATTTGGGTATACATAATTAACCTAAAACTTATCAGTTAACTAGATAATAAAATGATAAGCCTTAAGATAATTATACTATTATTAATGACTTATTCTCGTAAGTCATCAAGATTATATGAGCCAACCTAGGATACACTATCTGGGTTGTAAATACCTTGCAAAGAATATAGTTAGTTCATTTTGATGTGCAAATTCAATGATAATCAAGATGAGGTTGCTTTGAATGATTTTTTTTTTTTTTTTTTGATAATGTATTACAATCCTTTGATTATCTACTACATTAATTTAGAAATATTATTCTATAGGTACTCAACATATGGCCATTATTTTTTACTTTTATATTGGGTACGGATCAACACATAAATGTCATAATATTATTTTATATGTGATGTTATATTCTTTTGTGTTGTGATGACTCAATGTAAATTTCACATTTTTTTTACATTAGATTTTTGTTTATAAATTTATATGTAAACTAAAGTGTAAGTAAAGTTTTCAACCAAATACAAGTTGATCTGATTCTTCATGAATAGTTTTACAATTTGAATCTAAAGAATGGACCAAGAGTTTCGGAAACTAAATTTTATATTTTATTACTTTGATTATTTGAGCTTGTTGGGTAGAACTCGACTATCCCTTCTTATTTTTATTATGAGTATGAATAACTAGATTGCATAGCTACATTCTCTTGTTACTTGAACTTCTATAGCTATCTAAGCATAATAATTATTTATTTATTTTATTTGATTGCTTGTTTTTACTTTTTTTAGTGTAATTTGATTTTTGATTACAAACAATTTTATGTTAGGCTAATAGAATAAAATATCTTATATCCATTTATTTATAAATGATAAATATAGTCTTACAGTTATTTAAAAAATATTTTAAATTCAAAAATTATTTCTCTCACTAGTCAAATATTTTAAATTATTTCTTCTTTTTTATATCTCTTAAAGTAGGTATAAGAAGGAAATAGACAATGATCAAGACCTCCAAGTACTGAAAGCTTAAAAAATAAGTCTGTTTTTTTTTTTTTTCATTATACTGATCTGAACTTTTTTATCCATGATATGAGCAAGCTCCTAATCAATGGGAGCTGAAGTAATATCTAAATAAACATTATAAGAAAAATATTATTTTATTATGGCAGATTCCAATTACAGAAAGCTAAAATCATTTTGAAAATTGATGTTTTCTATGGATTTCCCATCGATAAAGATCACCATCAAAATTTATTATTGGTGACACAAAAACTTGCTAGAAATCTTTTTCAATGGACTTTTCAGCAGAGTAACTATGGGAAATCACCATCGACATGAAGGCAGAAAATGATAAAAATACAATGAAAAAGAAAAATAAACATTTATATCCATAAGAGTTTGAATAATCATATGACGAGGAGTCTGTACCGCTCTAATCATCAATATATACCGACTAATTTGAAAATATAAATGTTTAGTACATAAAATTGTGCAAGACATCTTAGCCTAGTGGTTGAGAGCTTTGATTTTCAATTGAGAGGTCTTGAGTTCAAGTCCCTGCACATACATTAGATCTGTGAATTTATTATTAAATTTGCTCAAATATCAAAAAAAAAATTACATAAAGGCAAAATTTTTAAATTAGGCTTAATACTAATCATAATTAGCAATTTATTAGCAATTTAGGCACCAAAAAAATAATTAGCATGCTGCTAAAAAACCATGCAGAAAAAGTTTTCGCCAATTATTATTAAATCCAAAGACACACTATGATTTAAATAACAATAAAACTCAAATTTTATGTAAAAACCTAAAAGAGGGAAAAATCACGCCTGCAAGAAAAGCTTCCACTATATCCGTTTGAGTACAAGATCTTATCGGGATTACAAAATAGTATGAGACAATAGGTTCTTAGACGACGATGTTGATGACGATGTTGACGATGATGACCGACGAAGGCTTGATGATGACCGAACAATGGGTCGACGACGAGCCGGCGGGCTACCGACTACGTGGTTGACCACCATCGAGGTGACATGGGAGGATCTTTGGAGCTCTCTCTCTCTCTTGCTTGGGCTCATGATGAATGAGGGGCTATTTATAAAGGAGCGTCAGAATACATGCAAAACCGAACCACTCCTCTCCATCGGATGGCTCATGATGATTCCCTGATCATATGATGTATTTTGTGTTTGAATGCTCAAATGAAGTCAATTGTAAGATATTTGGCTTGTTGGAACCGCTCGGAGACGACATTAACTATAAACACTCTATATTTGAGAGCTTTTAGGAATTTAATTGATGTCTCAAAGTTTCCAATGATATTTTAAGTGCTTGATCTCAACCGGTTCAATTTTGATTAACTTGCTTTCATCAAGATTCATACTTCATACTGAGAAGAATTTTCGTGGTCATATCGGTTCCCTATTTTGGATGATATTATCTCAATCATCAAAAATATATGTGCTACTTCAAAATAGCAAATTCTTCAACTAAATCTGGTCCATTAACCACATTTTGAGAGAACAGATCTTCAGCACAAGATTATGACTACTAAGCGATGCACGCCCACAAATATGTAGTAGCGAGAATTTGAGGTTACTGAATCCGGCCTGACCCACCCTCTGGCGAGATGGGCCAAATGCAGGCACAAGACGCGATGGGTACGGGCGGCATGGCCAGCTGGGCCATGTCAGCGCTGGTCTCGAGTCAGGGTCGCAGGAGGATGGCACGTCCTGGGTCACCGAACGAGGGCTCGGTCCGACGAGCGCAGGCCATCATCGTTATCGTGGCCGCGGCGGTTATGTACGAAACACACGCTGCGGCGTCAAGGATACGCACTGCGGGCCTAAACGGTGGTTTTTGATTGTTTCGGGCGATTTTTGACAGTTTTGGACGGTTTTTGATGATTTTTTACCTTTTTGCCCCTATAAGGGGTCCATAAAAACCGCCCTAGGGCCAAGGGAGGAGGCACACTTCTTCAACACTCTAGTGTTTCTCTTCTTCTTGAGTGAGGGTTGTTCGGAGGTAATCAAGGCCCGTAGTTCATACTGCAAGGCTCCAGTTTTCTCTCGAAAGAGGTATCAACTGACCTCGTCGGACCGACCGGGTTTGGAGGCGATCAAGACCCGTAGTTCATACAGCAAGGCTCAGTTTTCTCTCGAAAGAGGTGTCAACTAATCTCGTCGGACCGACCGAGTTTGGAGGCGATCAAGACCCGTAGTTCATACGGCAAGGCTCTAGTTTTCCCTCGAAAGAGGTGTCAACTGACCTCGTCGGACTGAACGGGTTTGGAGGCGATCAAGACCTGTAGTGAGAAATTAGATTTCTTCAAACTTCGATGGATAGTTCAATGGCTGATAATTACCAAGATGGCGGAAGCGATAATTAGATTTTGAGACTCATAAAGTTTGTGTAATTGAGCATCATTGGGAGGAATAGTTTCTCTCTTTCCCCTTTCTTTTTTGATCTCATATGTATGCATGTCCTTTTAGATCAGAGTAAAAAATCCTAGCCCAAACTATCCATGAGCGGCAAAGTCAGAAAAGGGTATGCCTAAGTATTGGGGTGAGTGAGTAGCTTCACAAAATTTTCAGATTTTTTAGATTTTTTCATTTCTCCCCCTCTTTACTTATTCATGATGTATTTTCATGGGTGATGGTGGAGGATAACCCATAGTGACTCTGAGATGATATACCATCCATTGTCACATCAGATAGTTTAATGGTGTTCCATAAGAAATTTCATTTAGAATGAGTTGGTGGCTATTGTTGCCAAGTCCGATCGAGCTGCTCACCTCCGATACTTCACTTTTTTTCTAAGATGATTCTTCGTGGTGATGCGATTCCCTTTAGCTCGATGATTGAGATCTTCAAAACATGTGGTGTAGCTTTGTCACAATTTTCATTTCGAGCTTTAGTGGTGGTCATGTCTTATTTAGAGTGTGGTGTTACTTTGAACATCACATATTTGTCGAATAATGTAGATTCACATGTAATGCTCAAGGACATTTCTCTAAAAATAAAGGATAGAATTTTTAGCACGGGATCCATCTAAAAATTGGTCTAATGGATTCTTCTTTGTGAAAAATGAGTGGGGCCTTCCTGAGAGATGGGGAAGATTGAATGACCTTCCAGATCCATTACTAATTGAAGAGAATGAGATCTTGGCAACTCTTAATATTCCTGATGTAGAAAGCTTACAGCATGAGTTGCGTCATATTGGCAAATATATAGTTGAAGATAGAATGTTCAAGGTTGGCCTTTCTATCCAAGCAGGGAGATCTCATTCTTTTCCACTAAAGAGGTCAAGTAAAAGTGATGAAGGGTCTTCTCATATTCATAAGGTTCTTTCAAGAAGCCCGTCACAAAATCAAGGTGGTGACAATGTTTCTTCCTTAAAGAAAAAGAGGACATGTGCTGAAGTGACTATGTCAGATATCTACGAAAAAGATGTTCGCCCTCAATTGGCATCTGAGAGTTTAGCTGTTTCAACTCATGATGGGGGAGTTCGTTTCAAAGCCATTCCATTCGAAGAGGTGTTAAATCACATATGCATTGGGCGTCAACGAGCAGATGAATTGGTATGTTGTTTTCCCTTCTTCCTTCTTTTCTTCTCTTCCTCCTTCTTTTCTTTTATGTAATATTTGTAATGATTTTTTATAGGTAACTCAAATATTAGGGCTGATGGCTCATTTGGGTGTCTCTTTAGACGAGTGAAATACTGAATTTGTGAAGGTAAAATATCTGCAAGGCGAGTATGAGCGAAAGATGAGTGCTAAGATCAAAGAAGTGGTGACTTTGGAGGATCGACCGTGTGAATGAAGCTAAACATGTCAACTTCTCTTCTCTCAGCGAGGGAGCGACTCGTGATGAGTGATTGAGGTGAGGACCGAGACTCTGAAAAGAGAAAAGACTTAAGGCACTTGCAGCGGAGAAGGGAGCTCTCGAACTGGAGAAGAAAGCGTTACAGGATCATCTTTCTGAGAAGGAACATATGATGTCAAAAGCGGAAGCAAATGAAATCGCCTTGAAGGCAGTGGAAGACTTTAAGAGCTCTTTAGCTTATCACGGTATAATTGAGGACCATGTTCAGGAAGCTCGTAATCATATTCTTGATGTTGAAGTGAAGGACTTGGAGCACCAATGTTTAGAGGAGGGCTTCATCCGAGGGTTCCTAAAAGGAATCCGCTTAGTGCATCGCAAAGACCGAGTTGTTGAGGATCTATCTCCCAGCCAAGTGTCTGAAGACTCTTCGTCAGATTTAGGAGATGAAGGAGTTGAGAGTGAGTCCAAGGGAGCATCTCCTAATGGTGAGGAGGACGTTGATATCACCAACTGATATGATGTAGCATCACTTGAGGATGCATTTTTTTTTTTATATGTATTGTTATTAATTGTATCAGAATCTTGATTCTTTCTTATATCATCATGTTAATGCTATCAATTTTTTTTTTTTAGATGATACGCTCTTATTTTATTTTTACCTATCGGTAATTTGGAATATTATTCGATGCTAACTGTATCGATAAGGTTGAATTGAATCCACTCGTGATTTTGACCTATCGAGGTTGTTTGCAGTCTCCGCCAATGACATTAACGTATGAAAGGTAGGAGTCCACCAAAGACCTTTTGACCCATCCTAGGTTGTTTGTTAGAGTCTTCGCTCGATGACTTTAACCTGTATGGAAGAGGTCGTGAGGAGTCCATCAAGGACCTTTTGCCCATCCTAGGTTGTTTGTCAGAGTCTTCGGACACTGTATGGAAGAGGTCATGAGGAGTCCACCAAGGACCTTTTGACCTCTCTAGGTTGTTTGTCGAGTCTTCATGACGTTAACTGTATGGAAGAGGTCATGGAAAGTCCCTGGATTGATCATGCTCAGAGATATAACATGAGTTGTATATTTCAAGTGGGAGGATTAAATGAAGAAGAAACAAGTTTGTAAGAAGAAAGCTATAAATTCATTACTCGATAAGTTCATAAGGATACAATCATAAGATGATTTTAACACGGATATGAGTTTTAAGAGAAAATGACAACAATAACAAGTCTTTATCCCACTAAGTGGGGTTGGCTACACGAAGAGGAAATGATAAACGAGATAAAATAAAAGCTACAATAATTATGCAGTAGGAATTACTGATAATATTTTCAGAGATTCTCAGTGTTCCAAGTTTGAGGTAAAGTTTTTCTCTCTGAATCCTTGAGCTTGAAAGTTCCTGGCTTCACCATAGCTATAACCACATATGGGCCATCCCAAAGAGGTGAGAGTTTATTGCGTTGAGGGCCTTTGCTTGCAGCTTCAAGACTTCATAGACCAAGTCACCGATAGATATGGGATGAGGTTTTACTCTTCTGTTGAAGTGATGAGCTACCCTTTGGTGATAGGAAGCGGCAGGCCATGTCAATGAGTTTTGGGGAGTAGGTCCGTGTTGTTGAGTTTTTCTTCATTACCATGATTGAATAATTGAACTCTTGGACTTGGAACCCGATATCTATTGGTATAATAGCTTCGTCTAAAACACAAGTTATATGGTGTCTCACCATCGGTGCGTGAGGTAGTGCGTAAGCCCAAAGAACATTAGAAAGCTCATCAACCCATTGCCCCGCCTTCAGAGATGTGTTTTAGTCCTTTGAGTATAGTCTATTGGTACCGGTTCGTTAGTTTGAGGATGTGCTGCCATATGTAGCTTGAATGTGAAGATCTTTGCAAAAGGACGAAAGCCTTTTCCAAGAATTGGGTTCTTGTCGTGATGATCTTTGCGAAGATCGAATCGACATACTATATTTTTTCAAATAAATTGTTTAGCATTTGCCTCTACGATTTTAGTGAGTGGTTCAGCTTCCACCCATTTAGTGAAGTAGTCGACGGCTAAAATGATGAATTTTCGCTTTCGATGCTATCTAAAAAAGGTCCCATGATATCAATCCCCCACTGAGCAAAAGGCCATGGGCTTTGAATGGATGAGAGCTCTATATGGGGCATGTGAGGAAGGATAGAGTGCAACTGAAAACTTGCACATTTTATTGTGAAATTCAAGGCATCTTGTTTCATCGTAGGCCAATAGAACCCTTGCCTTATAATTTTAAGGTCTAGCGCCCTTCCTCCTAGGTGTTCTCCACATATCCCTGAGTGAACCTCTCTTAATGTGTAATTGGCCTCTAATGGTGAGAGACATTTGAGGTACGGTCTAGAGAAAGCTCATTTGTATAGTTCACCTTCGATAATAGTAAAGTTTGAAGCTTGTCTTCGGAGATGAATTACAGAAGTTAGGTTTTCAGGAAGAGTTCCTTCTTGTAAAAAAGACAGAATGGGGTTCATCCATGAATGTTCCTTTATCTCATCAATTGCTTGAATTACCCATGACCCTTGGATACTCGAAAAATGTATTTCTTCAACATGCCTTCTCTTAAACATCCTGGTAGGAGATGAAGCAAGCTTAGAGAGCCACTGAGTATTCTTCTCTCGCAGTATGTGAATGATTTGATGTATCTTGAAATGGGCAAGAAGAGACTTCACCAAGTGGAGGTGTTGTGCCAGCTGGGGATTATGAGTATTAAAGTTTCCCTCAACTTGGGAGGCGACAAGTTGAGAGTCAGTGTGTATCACTAAGTCTTGAGCTTCACAATTAATGGCGAGTCTCAACCCTGCTATAAGAGCCTCATATTCAGTCATATTATTAGTTGCGAAATTTTAGAGAAGTCCATACTCTAAGGTATTCATGGGGGGAAATAAGTAAGATTCACCAAAGACCAAGACTTCTCAAGCTCCATCAACATAGAGGATCCATTGAGGAGACGTAAGGCATGTAGATAAGCTCCGAGTTGGGGTGCATTCCACTATAAAGTCTGCAGTACTTGAGACTTTATAGTAGAGAGGTAGAAAATTTATATCAAACTCTCCAATTCTAGACCACTTGATTAACCTCCGATGCTTTGCTCAGGATGGCCCTTAATGGTAAATGAGTGTAAACACCAATAGTGTGAGCTTGGAAGTATGGACATAATTTTCACACTGAGAAAACTAAAGCCAGAGCCACCTTATCGGCAAGTGGATAACGACTTTCTATATCAGAGAGAACTTTGCTGACATAATAAATTGGTCGTTGTATCCCACTTTCTTTTCGCACTAAAATTGAGCTTATCGTGTGGGAAGAGACTGTGAGATATAAGTATAATATCTCTCCTTGAATAGGCTTGGATAGTAGGGTGGAGATGCTAAATACTCCCTTATACTCAAAAGCGGTCGACATTCATCACCCATAAAATTATTAATTTTAGCTCCCTTTAATATTTTAAAGAATGGCAAGTATATATCCCAATGGGCTAGAGGATAACAACAATTGGCCCATTCAAATATTGAACTTTCTTTCTTCAAGGAGTCATATTTTTGAGAGCTTTAATTTTCTGGGGTTGGCCTCTATCCGGTGGGTTACCATAAATCCAAGAAATTTTCCGACGTAACCCCAAAAGCACATTTTGGTTGAATCGCATGTTATAACGTCGAAGAAGGTTAAAACATATTTCTAAGTCGAAATATATTGTGATTCTTCCAAGCTTTTCACTAACATGTCATCAACATATACCTCCATATGCGCCTAGTAGGTCTTTAAAGACCTTATTCATAAGGCGTTGATAGGTAGCACCAGCATTTTTTAATCCAAACGGCATAACTTGGTAATAGTATAAATCTTTATATGTTTGAAATGTTATAGCTTCTTCATCCATTGGGTTCATTTTTATTTGGTTGTAACCAAAGTAAGCATCCAAAAAACTGAGCATTTGATGTCTAGACGTAGCATCAACCAACTGATCAATTTGAGGAAGAGGAAAACTATCTTTCGGGCAAGCCTTGTTAAGGTCGTGTAATCACATTCTCCATGTTCCATTTATTTCTTAACCATGATAATATTCTAGCCATAGGGTAATGTACCTCTCTGTATGAATCCCGCCTCTAGAAGCTTGTTAACTTCTTGCTCAATAGCTTGGAGGCGATCAGGTGTAAAACTTTATTTCTTCTGGATGATCGGTTTGAATGTCAGATCAAACTTGAGGGAGTGCATGATCACATTGCGGTCGACTCCCGACATGTCTATCAGACTCCAAGCGAAGATGTCTTGATTTTTGCGCAAGAAGTCTATGTATTTTTCCCTTCGTTTGTCTAAGAACAGAGATCCAACTTGCACTATTCATAATGGTTGGTCATCTAATAATGCAATAAAGAGCAAATCTTCTACAGGCGAAGCTTTCTGGGGTACTTCTTCATCTCGAAAATTAAAATCTTCGATGTTGAAGGTCACAGAAGGGCATGGTTGAGCTTGTCTGAGATAACATGATTGTGCTATCTATTGATTTCCATACCCAACCCAACGGGTTAGAAATTTCATCTTAAGATGAGATAATCAAGATACCCAAAATTGATTGGAGGGCCTTCCAAAGATAGCGTATGTCAACTGACCACCACCATGAATTGGATTAAATGAGCTACTTGTCGAGAAAATTCACCAAGGATGTGGAATGGTGATTGTCCCTCTACTTACGGTGATTATCAAACCCGCATAAATGGTCCCGTGGGTTGGAGTTTTTCCCTAACCCCATGTTAAGAAATGTGAGTAAAATAAGACATCAAGAACTCCCATTGTCAATCAAAATTCTCTTAACATTATATGGGTCACGATCCCTGATTGATGACAAATGGATCTTGATGAGGAACATGTACTCCTTCTAAGTCTGAGTCATTAAAAGTGATGGAATGATCAGTACGATACTTCTTTAACTCTGGCTCTTTAGAGATGGTAATGAGAACTTGATTAGATAGTATTGGTCCTCCTGTAATTATTTCAATTTCTCCAACTGTTTGATGATTGTTTTGTTATTTCTATGATGATTGTCCTGGTTGCCCCCCAGTTGGAGGTATGTTTGTTTAAGTCAATTGATTCTTCATAAATCGACGTAGATATCCTTACTGAATGAGCCTCTCAATTTCTTCTTTGAATTGTTTGCATGCCTCAAGAGTATGTCCACGACTTGAAAGTGACAATATTGCTCGATTTCCTAATTTGGTTTCGTGGATGCCACTTGATATTTTCTTCATCTCAATAACCATTGTGAGGTTAACACGAGATGTTCGTATTCCTTTTCCGTGGTTCACGCCGTAATATGGGGGTCGTGGAGGGAGATCAATCTTGTTGCTTCTTTTGATAGATTGTCACCAAGATTCCCCGGGTGCTTTTACGCTTTCTTGTAGATTGCTCAAATTATGATGGCGCATAGCCTCACAGAGATTTGTGCTTCCACACATGAGCCAAGTCGGCATATGAGCGGTCTCAGAAGGACGAGTAAAAGGCTGACGGAATCCTCCAAGGAAAACTCCTCTTAATAGGGGTCTACCTGTGTATTTGGCAGCTTCAGGAGAACCTCTGAAGTATTCCTTAAGTGATTCTCACTCATTTTGATGAATGTGAGAGATGGGAGGAATCTTTAATCCTCTTGCAAATGAACTGCTCTACAAAAATCTTGATGAGTTCGTCAAAGGTATGGAGGGATTCCCTTGGAAGGGAGTAGAACCAAGTGTGAGCTTGTCCCTTGAGGGTAATTGGAAAGACCGACAAAGCAAAGTGGGGAGCTCATCGATATGCATGATAACTAATGGTCGATGTGTTCATGTGGGTCATTCGCCCATCATAGGAATCAATGTTCTAAGCTTGAAACCCACGAATAGGATGTTGAAGAATAAAAAGGTGAGGATTTCATAGCCGCAGAGTGAGGGGAAGATGATTTTATCTTGAGGTGAAATTGCATTAAGCCGCCGTAATTCGCATACACGAAAAGTGCGTGAGAATGTGTCAAGCTACCAACAATAATTGGTGGAAGCATTGAGTTTACGTGATGGATGAGTAGACTAGTCAAGGACGCGATCACCACGCTACGAGGAACTTCGTCAAGGAAATTAGCATTTTGACCTCCTGCCAACGATCGATCTTGGGGATGTGTTTTCTCAAGGGTACTTCCTCAAAAGTCGGATCATCTCATTTGATACTCTTCCATTCTGCACTCGATCTTCAAGAGATTTCTCACCGCGCCTTCACCGACAAGGTCACGCCTATCATCGTGAGGAAGTGAGGCAGAAGGTTGGCATCCTTGGTTCAAGGATTGATTTCAAGAGTGAGTTGAGCGAGGCCCGCTGTTAGTGTCGCCTAGGCCATAACGAGGGTGTTCAAGAATTGTGATTGAAGGGTTCTCTTCTCACAGACGACGCCAAACTGCTATGCTAGAAACCGCTAAGAGTAAAAGCCTTTAGCTTTGTAGAAATCCACACACAGTATTTAAAGAATGAACAATAAAACTCCAAATTTTGAAAAATATCAAAAAAGGGAAAACCACGGCCTAGCCCAAGAAAAGCTTCCACTATGTATTGCTGAGTACAAGATCTTCCCATACGGATTACGAATAAGATATATGAGGGAAACAATGCTAGTAATAGACGATGTTGACGACGATGTTGACGATGATGTTAACGACGATGTTAACGATGATGACCTACGATAGTGGTCGGTGATGATAACCGGCAACAATGATCGACGACAGGTGGATCGGTGGCGACGGCGGCCGGCGGTGGTTGACTTGAGTGGCGATACGATCGCTTGGAGAATCTTTTTCTCCTCTCTCTTGCTTGGCTCCCTTATATGAGGAATGAGGGCTATTTATAGATTGGAGGATCTCGTAAAATACATGCAAAATCCAATCACCTGACGGCTCATGATGATTCCCTTGATCATATGATGTATTTTGTGTATTTGAATGCTCAAATGAAGTAATTGTAAGATATTTGGCTTGTCAATCGCTGGCCGAGACGCCGATTTGACTATAAACACTCCATATTTGAGAGCTTTTAGGAATTTAACGATGCCTCAAAGTTTCTAATGATATTTTAAGTGCTTGATCTCTCACCATTTTCTGACAATGCGCGATCAAGATTTGTACTTCGACTAGAGGAATTTTCAGGGTCATATCAAGCATAATAGGCCTAGTCGTCCATAAAATTATGCAAGACATCTTAGCCTAGTGGTTGAGAGCTTTGGTTTTCAACTAAGAGGTCTTGGGTTCAAGTCCCTGCACATGCGTTATGTGTGTGAATTTATAATTAAATTTGCTCAAATATAAAAAAAAATTACATAAAGGCAAAATTTTTAAATTAGGCTTAATACTAATCATAATTAGCAATTTAGGCACCAAAAATAATAATAAATAGGCCTATCAGACGATGACGGACTAATTTAACGTATGCCCACATTAGTGTAGTCCGTCAGGGACGACTAATAAATTTTTAAAAAAAAATTGGAGCAATTCTCATATTTTGCGTGTATCGGAGTCATACGGTGTTAGAATCGAGCGAACTTCATATCTTTAGAATTGTAACGAAATTTTCTACAACTTTCATGTTGGTTAAAATTTACGATTACGGCCCGATACGCTGCAGATTTTGCAAATGCGCGTGGAAACTATGGAGCGGAGCTGAAATTTTGTTGCAGCTGTCATATTTTGCATTTATTGGAGCCAAACGGTGTCATAATCAAGAGAAGTTTGTATCGCAAATTGTAACAAAATTTTCTATAACTTTCATGTTGGTCAAAATTTATGATTGAGGCCGACACGAGATATTTTGCTAATGCATTAAACGCGGTCGAGCTGAAAACTGAGCAAATAATCGATTTTGGCAGATCGATATCATGTGTTAGAATTGAGTGAACTTTGTATCGTTGGAATCATAACAAAATTTTCTACAACTTTCATGTTGGTTAAAATTTATGATTGCGGCTCAATGCACAGATTTTGAGAAATGAACAATGATGAAATGCTCAAATAACTCACGTTAAACAAACACTTTTAATGAAGTGCAATTAACAAGTTTTTAAGAGTCCTGATATATAAGCATTCGTTGCTAGCTCATTAGTCTTATTATTTGGAGATAATTATTCATATTGATTACATTCATATAAGAGAAGTCAAGGTGCTAGTATTAGAAATGTAACCATTTTCAAACAAAGATAAGAAGCCAACTCAAACTAAGTTTAGAACAACTAACTACCTCTCTTACTACCACAGGAATATCCTCACTAAAAAAAATACATCAATGTATAACTTATTCTAAATACTTAAAGTTGTATAAATAAAGTTGCACAAAAAAATATGAATATTTATAAATTAAGGTAACCAAAATAATAAAATAGTTCCTGACGATGCTTGAGAGACAGCATACAATAAGATAGGTACATATACAACAAAATGTGTCTGCTTAAAAGGAGCTTAAACTTGAAGAGAACGGAGTTAACCTGATTAATGTCAACCAGGAAATCAGCCTTAAGAAATTAACATGAATATGATATATAGGGTGATCCATGGTGGACATCAGGATGTGAGATATGTAGAGGTTGCTAAGAAAAAGCTAGAGGTATGAGTGTGAGATTTTACTTATTAGTTAGATTATGAAAAAGATATACCATTCAAATGAGAGAAATCTAGATTTATGGAGAGTTAAAAGGAATTTTCATTTTCATAAAGGACGAAGGGGGAGTAGATTCTAATCATAGTTTTCATAAAGATGAATGATATTGTCAATTAGCAGCAACCTCAACCTTCTCAATCACGTAGTTTTCATAATCTAAATATAGTCTACAACTAATATATCAAGAGTTTTAGTATTATAATGCCATATATCATTAATGTACTTAAATAACCATATTTTATATGGCTCTCAATCATGCAAAAATTTTTTCTCATTATTAAATAACTAATAATGACTTCCTCAATCAAGCATTTTTTTAAGTCTCTTATGATATGTTTAATATTAACATTGTTTTTTTTTTTTTTTTTAAATTTTTTATATTTTTTTATTTTTATTTATTTTTTTTTTTAATTTTTTTATTTTTTATTTAATATTAACATTGTTGAGGTCCTTTTAAAATAGAATTAGGTTATGTTACAAACTCCCCATTTTAAAATCAAATCAAGAATCAAACAATAAATGATGAAATATAAAGCTAAGTTGTTTCGAATAGAAAAAAGAATGGAATTTGGTGAAAATCATTTTGTTTTTGTGTATATTACATCAATGCACTTTCTACTAAATTACTTCAAAAAACTCAATGCATGTTTATGAAGTCCCGTTAAGATTTTCAAATATAAATCTAGAATGCATATTTAATGAAAGGGGGATTTACATACATACCACACAATTCTTATATATTTATATATCTAACACCTAAATTTTATTTTTTACATATATAACACCCTAATCTTCAATATCACATTAAAATTTACAAAATATATAAAACATACAAATCTAGCCAAACAACACAAGGAAATAAGCAAATCATACAACACAAAGCAATATATAACGAGATCTATCATAAATTAAGCATTTAGGAAAAAAATTTCTTTAATCAAATGGACGAACTAAGAAATAAGCGGTCTCGACAAAGATCTTGGCGGCGAAGCTCCCTTGGCTGCTGGCAGCCAAGGGCGGTGCTTGAAACCGATCGGAGGAAAACAAAAACAAATCGGTGACCTAACCCGTGAACCTCCCTCCCCCTCACGAGTTTTTGCCCAAAATAAGGAAGAATCAGCCACGTTAGCGCCAATCGTTCGTCATACGGACGACTAGGCCTATTATGCTAATTATTGTTTTTTGTGCTTAAATTGCAAATTACGATTAGTATTAAGCCAAATTTAAAAATTATGCCTAATATTAAATATTAGAAATATATGACTAAACTTAAAAGAGAAAGTAATTGTGGCTGCACAATTCAAAACTTATTTATAAATCATTATCTTAAGCTTCGTTTTACTCTCCCTAACCATCTTCCATCTTCATCCGTCTCTTCATCGTTATCTTTTAATTCTTCTGGCTCCTCTCTTATCGGCATCATCCTTTCAATGCAATTTGTATTATACTTAAACGACAATTCAAATCTTAAGTAATTGGGTCTGTATGCTATCTCAATATCTTCTTAACAATATATTCCATTGATATGATAAAAAGTATATGAAGATTGAAAATAATATATCTAAGGCATGCACCTCGGTGTCTAACTAAAACTCAGCAAAATTAAGATAAACTCTGACTAAATATCAATATATATAAGCCAAAAGATAATTATTTATCTAACTCAAAGGTAGCCAAATGACTCAGACCAAAAATTAGTAGATCAAATAATTGTTGCCTGCTAAAGATTCTTTCGGTAGCACTGTGGAAGGGAGGGGAGAACCGAGAATCCAGAGAGAAAGAGTGGTGAGGTAAGCGACTTAGAAAAGAAAGAGAGACAGCCAACAAGAGCTGAGGTATAAAACGAGAAAACACCAACTGCAACTCGGCATTTCCGTGAGAGGCAAGGATCAAAAATGAAGTAAGAACTAGAGATATAGGGCAGATAGAGCAAGTAAATCAGAGGAATTATAATACAATGGCCTGAAGCAAAACCAATTGATTTATATGTAACAGCTAAGAAAAAATTTTAAGTAATCCTATGTATAAAAGAAACTAAATAACTCGAAAAAAAAAATCGACAATTTATTAGATATATTATTTATTTATTCATTATGAATTAAAAGTGATAGAAAAAATAAATATCAAATTTTAGGTACATTTGATAGTAAACAACCTAAAAGATTGTTGGCCTTGTTAAAACAATTATTTATAACTAGTTTAATTGATATTCTGTCGAATTGAAATAAATATCTGTGTTGTAATTTAATTAAAATTTTGCTCAAAATTTAGTTGACATGTCATTAATGAATAGTATTTTAATAAGGGTATATTTAGCAACAATTTATCCTTTCGCAACAATGTTAAAAGCAGTGAAATCCACATTGCCGTTTTGGAGATAACAGAAGAAAAGTTACAGCTCTCTGCCATTTCTGTTGAAACCTATGTAGTTGTTGTATATTTAATTTTCAAACAGGAATAGCATAGATTCCATATGATAATTATAAGAGCCATGTCCATGTCCTTTTCTCTGTGGAAAGAGAAGGAAAGAAGATGGAAAGTACTGATTGAATAAGTGAGTGAGTGAGCGGGCGTGGCATGGGCGAAATCATTACCGTCTCTCCAAGAGAAGAGAAAGCCTTAGGATCGAAGGCACGGTTTTCAATCATGGTAGTGGTCGTATAATCATCTCCCTGTAATTGCAGGAAGTTAAAAGAAAAAAAGCTTCTTCTTTGAGTAAGTAAAGAGAAAAGAGATATATATATTAAAACAGGAGATGAAAGAAAAGATTATGCATCTTCGCTAGAAAGAGAGAGGGCGAAAGAGAGCGTGAGAGTGAGGGCAGGTGAGTGAGAGGCTCCAAGAAGAGGTTAGGGAAGTGATCTCTTTAATTTCAGTGCTGTAGAAAGTTCTTCCTGAAAAGAAAAGAGGAGAGAGAGAGAGAGCGAGAGAGAAAGAGAGAGAGAGGGACGGAGATTTTGATGGCAGCTCTACTCTACTTTTCTGCTCCAAGCACAGGAGAGAGAGGAAGATAGATGTGAAGAAAGAATAAAGTGGGAAAAGTGATAAGCTGAAAAAGTAAGGCAAAGTTATCGATCAGAAAGAAAGACTCATGTGCAAGAGGGCCTCAAGTGTTTCTTTGAGTGGGGAAGTGTTTTAGATGTAGATTCCAAAGAGACCAACCCTTTCTCTCCTTTCCTTTTCTCAATTCTTGGGACTACCAATCCTTTTATAAAAATTCATCATGGAGTCTTCAAATATGCTAGATCTCCATCACCACGCTGAGGAGTTATTCTTCCTCCATGCCTCAACAACTCCTGTCTGGAACCAAGACCCCCTACTGTAAGTTAACTGTTCCTTTTATATTCACATATATCTATATATTTCTACTCGTCATGCATGCATTAATTAATTTCATCATGCACACATTTTGTCTCTCTTCTTGTCCATGGTTTAATAATTTATCAACCATGAACTACTCTCACTCCCATTCCTAGGATTTGGATTTTTCCGGCTTGTGTTTTTGCATCTTGTTCTCTTATGGAATTTTCTACCTTGGATTTTCCTTTTTCTAGTATCATGCCAAATTTTAATTTGGAGCTTACTCGGAACCTCCTGCTAAACAGCTTGCTTCTTATTGTTCCATTTTTAGGTCTAGACCTTGCACTCTACAGTTTTGTTTTTACCCTACATATAAGGTTTCCTAATGAACTGAACAACTTGCTTTCAGTAATGGTATTGAGCTCATTCCAAGCATCAGTCGTACAGCCCTCTCAAGCTCAAAGGATGAACAGCATGTTATAGATCCAGCTTCTTTTACGTCTTCTCATCACATGGTTCATGATCTTGGACTTCAGTGGAGCAGCCATAGCCAACACTCAACGCAACAAATACATCTAGCGAAGATCAAGGAAGAGCACTCTCTTGAATCATTTTTGAAGCTTGAACAGCACCAGTTATCTTCTGCCGTTAAACATGAAGAGCGAACAGAATTACATGACCTCAGCAGTTACCAGCCTTCACCGCTTCCTCTCGTTCATGGAAACTTAGGCTTTGATCCTCTGAGTTTTGGAATGGTTCTTCCTAGTCTAAACGTACAGAGTACATATTTGCCTTCCTTGGAGACATCAATAGCTTTGGACGTTGAGGCTCTGGATATTTTGGCGTCAGCACGAATTGGTAGGATTGCGCCTTGCGAATTTTCCAACACTACCTTTGTTGATAGTATGTACTATGGACTTCCGCACCAGCTGCATTCTCCTGCTCATGGAGGTTTCATAAATATTCAGGAGGTAGGTGCTCATCATAAGCCTTCACTTCATCTCTAGTTAACTTTCCCCAAAAAAAAAAAAAAATGAGAAAATCATTTATTTCGGCAATTTCCGTTGAAGAATATGAACAAAAAAATAAGGAAATAAAAAGAAAAACAAGTGAATTAGGATGAATCGACATTATTATTAATTGTATAATGATCTAAATCAGGAATTCCTTATAAGAGTAATGTTTTACTCAACAAATTTTTTAACAATTAATTAAAAAATGGTAAAATGCAAAGTACATTGGGATGCTGATATTTTTCTTGTCAATCATGCGTTGATGTGATATCCCAATATATGGTGTATATATATAATATTCTCATAATAAAAATTTCATTCAGAAATAAAATAATTAAACGAAAGTAAAAGTAAAGTAATGCTACATCTCAAAAAAAAAAATTGAAGTAATTCACACATCAAAATATTGATCATTTTTTAATTTTTATGCAAATAACTCAGAGTGCGGATTAAAAATGATATAAAATGAAAATTCGTTCTCGAGTTGTGCTGCATTGCTCTTAATTTATTTATTAACTCGTATTATTTCTTTTTTTTTCTTTTTTTAAAGGATTGATCTGCTCAATTAGCTTTGGTTATAGAAATCTTTGAAGCTTTTTCTTTATTTTAATCTCTTTTGAATGACAATGCAGTAGAAAGCAAGATTTTAAGGCATGATGTGTGCTTCTCCCCTCCTTTTCAAATCGAAAACCCATAAAA
Organism: Cymbidium sinense; assembly: GCA_021442155.1. Lineage (NCBI taxonomy): Eukaryota > Viridiplantae > Streptophyta > Magnoliopsida > Asparagales > Orchidaceae > Cymbidium > Cymbidium sinense. The sequence continues at coordinate 48,317,342 of CM038226.1, forward strand.
GCAATTTGTATAGCTCTTTGCAGCTTTTATGAGTGACGTGCATCATCTTTTATAAAGTGAGGGAAAAAAAAATATTTCTGATCGTTTTTTGTTCTTTGAACAACCCCTCTTCTCTTCTGTCTTTTGAAGATTCCACCATCACTGAATGGACTCACTGAAGGAAAGAGAGCAAACTGCAGCGGCATGGATCATCTCAAACCAGCAAAGAAACCTCGGTTTGATTCACGCCCTTCACTCCCTCCTTTTAAGGTGTTCATTAATTTTGTATTTTTATATATAAAGCAGATATAAAATAAATGAAAATTCTTAAGTACTAACTATTCGCTTCTCTCTCTCTCTCTCTCTTGCTCAATAGGTTAGAAAGGAGAAGTTAGGAGACAGGATTGCAGCTCTTCAGCAGCTGGTTGCGCCATTTGGAAAGGTAATAATAATTCATATTCAATTCTTCTGTTCAAATGAATTGATGTTCTAAACTTTAAAGGACTTCTGCCTTGGAATTGTAGTCTCTCTTCGCCTTTATCTTTCTCTTCATCAAACTTTTTTTTTTTTAAAATTCCTGTAAGTCTTCATCGAATTCAAGCAAACAGAAATAAGACAATGATATTAATACAGTGCAACTTCTGATTGCAAAATACTTGCCTATGTGAAACAAAATTTAAATAAAAGTGTTATGTGCTAAAAAGTTTAAAAAACGATTACAATTATAAATTAAACAAACATACACATTTGACTTTGATTAATATAACACTCCATATAAAATATTTAACCATAGAAAATTATATTATTTTATTTCAACAAAGACTAAAAAGCCTTAACATCATTTTTTATCTGTAAAAGTAAACATATTTAAATTTTGTTATTACAATTTATGATAATTCACCGAAACATTTTTATAATATTGTATAGATAATTAAGTTAATTTTTTAAATATATTTATTCAATAATAATTTAAATATTTTTATTGTTAAATGATAATATAAAAATAATCTAATTTTGGAAATATATTTCAAATTATTTATTCAATATTTTCAGATTATTTATAATTATATTAATATAAATACTATTAATTCAATCAGTCAATCACAATTTAATTTAAAGAAAACTCAAAGACTAATATGTAATTATAACTCAAATTTCAAATGTAAAAGATCAGATAAATTGAAATTGTTTTCAGCTAGGAAAATCAAATAATATATAATTTAATTTATGAATTACATATTAATTCTAAAACATTAATTAAATAGAATAACTGGTTTTTTGTTTAAGTTACTTATCCTTAAACAAATTAATCTGTTTGTTAATTTCGCTCCTTTATGGATACGTAGACTGACACAGCATCGGTATTAATGGAAGCTATTGGATATATAAAGTTTCTCCAAGACCAAGTTGAGGTAATTCATAATATGATATATATATATATATATATATATATATATATATATATATATATATATATATATATATATATATATATATATATATATATATATATATATATATATATATATATTGGTATTGTTATTCCACACAGTTTAGTGTTATTATTATTTTGGAAAGTTATTATTTATTATTATTCTTCTTCTTCTTCTTCTTCTTCTTTTTCTCTACTATATTCAGACTTTGAGTGTGCCTTACATGAGACCATCCAGCAACAAGAAACTGAGCACAACAGAAGAGGTACGTACATAAGGAAGCATGTTTATATTTAAGTTTTTGTAAATAATGTGATTAGATGTGAATAATGAAACTGCTCCTAATCCACATTCCTCCTAAGTAATAAAATTTAATATTTAGTCATATTTTTAATAGTTTTTGATTGTAGGTCGATAAGTGCTTGGTAATCTATGGAACATACATACGAATGATTATGTACTAAATTTTCTCTAATTTGTGCAATAATAAACGCCATGTGATGTTGGCCAATATAGAACAAGAATGTCCATTGAAGAAAATCTTACTAAGAAAGAACAGAACCTCCTAAACTATAAAGTCAGGTGAAACCGCACAGCAATAATCCAAACACACTGCATCTTTTCTTTACTGCTCTTTTCCCCAACCTTTTACATTACATGGTTATTTATAATCAAGCCACACCAAGTTACACACGACCAAAGACAAATACAGAAAACAAATGAATGAAGGCATAACTACTTACCTGCACCATGAACTTGTTAATTTTCTATCATCAGCTCCCCGGAGTAGGAAAAATCACAGATCCATAGTAAGGTGTCAAATCTGCAAAGTTAAAAATAGCAGACACATTGGAATCTCCCGTAAGATCAATCTGATAACTGTTATCATTGATTTTTTTTTGTAATTTGGAAAGGTCCATTCGCTCGAGGTTTGAGTTTTCCAAAAGATCCTGGGGGAAATCTTTCTTCATGTAGTCGGGTCTATACAAATCACCCTCTTTGAACCGTACAACTTTTCTAGTTTTGTTGGATAAGAGCTAAAGTTTTGTCCCGACTGAAATGACCGCTTAAACCATCATCATGACATTCAAATAAAATGGTAATTCTTAGAGAACATTCGGTTACCAAAAAAAAAAAGATATTCTTTTTCTATATAATACAGTTATTGTTCCAGATTGACACTTCTCCCATTTAACATGAAAATCTGCATTCTTAGGATATAGCTCCTTTGTAATGTTTGAGCAGCATATGATGTCGACTAAGAGCATCGACTACTTGATTGATTTGTCCAAATTTATGTTTCAATACATAGTGAAAGGCAGATAAATATTCCATCCATGTGGCATGCTTTCCTCTTTTTTTTTTTTTTATTAAGAAATTTATGTACTTCTTGGTCTGAAAATATAATAAACTCATCGGTCATCAAATAATGACTCCAATGATGTAAGGCTCGAATGATGGTAAAAAAAATTTTATCATAAGTTGAATACTTATGATGCTAAGTACTGCACCAATTCCAACATTTGAAGCATCACATTCCACTTCAAACACTTGACAAAAGTAAAAAAAAAACTAAAACCGGGGCTATTGCAACATGCTACCTTAACCTATCAAATCTATTTTGAGTAGAATTTTTGTAATTGGAGTTGTAATTGAACTAAAGTTTTTGATAGATCTACTATAAAATGAAGCCAATTGTGGAACCATCATACTTTTGTAAAGGAATGTCATACTAGCCAACTAGTAGAGGCCTTAATTTTCAATGGATCCGCTTCAATTCCTAGAAAAGATATTACAAAACCCATGAAATTTATTTTAGTGACCAAAAATTGAAATTTACTTGGATTAGCATATAGTCAGTATTTCTGGAGAACTTCAAATAATGGTCGAAGATGCACGATATAGGCTTCCCAAATGTGCTTGTAGATGTGTATATCATCGAAGTATACTACCAAAAATTTGTATAAAAATGGTTGAAATATTTGGTTCATAAGCTAGATGAAAGTGCTTGGTGCAATTGATAATATAAAAGTCATCACCATCCATTCAAATAAGTCATATTCAGTCTAAAGAGTGATTTTCCACTCATCCCCTTCACGCATTAGAATTTGGTGATAACCACTCTACAAAGATATCTTAGAATAATGAGATTATCCATGTAATTAGTCAAAGAGATTGTCGATACGGGGAATCAGAATCATGTATTTTTTTTATTATCTTTTTAATGATTCGGTTGTCAATGCACATCTTAGATGTTCCTTTTTTTTTGGCTATAGGTAAGAATGGAATTGCACAAGGACTTAAGATTGGTTGAACTAATCCTTTAGCAACCAAATCCTTAACTTGTTGGCATAATTCCTCATGCCCGTATAGTCTCATCCTATATATAGGTCGATTGGGAATCACTGAACCAAAGATAAATTGAAGGTTTGTTGAACTTCATGCATTGAAGGAAGGGAACTAGGCACTTCCTTGGCAAAAACACAACCAAATTCCTCAAGTAGAAGATGAATTTCTTCTAGAATAAATACATCTATTTTTTCCTTCCAATATTTATAAAAGATATCATATCTATTTTTCCTTCCAATTGTGTTAGCAGCTCAGTCGTGCATAATTCTTCTATCATATTTCCATGGCCTCCCTAACAATCAATGGCAGACATCCATTGGAAGCATGTCACACCATACTTGTTCTTAAAAACTCTCTATTGAGAGATTAACCATATAATTTTTGGTAACCTTCACTTCATTTTGTTTTAGTATCCAAGCTAGCTTGTATGGGTGGGGATGCTCCTTCATTTTCAATTTCAATATCTCTACCATTGTAGTGGCCACCACATTTTCTCGACTTCCACTATCAATGATGAATTGATAAACTTTGTCTTGTACGGTACAACAAGTCCGAAAAATTCTATGACGCGATGAACATTTTTCTTTCCAATTATTTAGAAGTTGCATGAGCACGAGTAATTCCCCTTCGTCTACTGGAATAATGGTTTTTAGAGCTTGATTCTCAAGCTCCTGAACTAGACCCTCTTCATTCATAGATTCAACCTCCTCAATGAGTGCAACAACCTTCTAATTTAGACAGTTAGATGCAATATGTCTAAATCTGTGATGCTTGAAGCTGGGAGAGGAGGATTCTTTACTTTTTTTTTTCGTATTAGCATAACTATTTTAAAGAGGCATTCATGAAGGGGTTATATGTTTTGTACGTAAATCTTTGACTATTTTTTATATTTTCATTCATATGTTCTTGGCTAGAAAACCGTCCATATGATTTCATCTACATTTGTTGTTGTCCTTCCACCCTAATTGCTAAATTGACAACATTTTGAAATGTTCAGTATGGTTGAAACTATACTATATTAGTAATGGAAGGTTGCAATCCCCTCAAGAATCTTGCGATAGTATTTGTGTATTCCACTTCACTTTCCTGAAAATGGTGAAATTTCAAGAACAGATCTTGACGGTATTGATCTGACAAACACTTTCATTGTAGTACCTTCTTCATTTTTACCCATGTTGTAATCTTGCTTTGACCTTCTTGATTGCATGTCTGTTTCAAATTTTCTCACCATAATGATACACTTTTCTTTAGTTTTACTGCTGCTAATTTGATAATGTGATCTAGTTGAACTTCCTTAAATTCTAACACCTTTTCAACCATGAGGAGTCAATTAATAAATTCATTCAAATCTAATTTACCTTCAAATTCTGGAACACCTTAATTTTCATCTTCATTGAATAACAATGGCCAACTTGCTGACGAGTTTCCCTTGGTGAATCAGCATCACTAGAATCATCTTGATGGAATGGGTTTATTCTTTCATCTTCTTCTATCATTCCTTCTCCTATCTCTCATCACTCTATAGCCTTACATTGCTCAAATTTGGCAAGTCTCTACTACAACTGATTGATTTCTCTTCGTAAATCTTCAATCAACACTTTTGTATGGGATGTTGTAGATTCCATCGATGAGGCATCTTGCTAGCCCTGATACCACTTGATGCTAGCCAACACAAAACAAGAATGTCTATTGAAGGAAATCTTACAATGAAAGAACAAAACCTATTGAAACACAAAGTTAGGAGAAACAACACAACAATAATCCAAAAACACCGAAACTTTTGTTTATTGTTCTCTGCCCTAAATATTTACATTACATGGCTATTTGTACCCAAGCCACATGAATGAAAGAATAATTATTTGCTTGCATCATGAACTTATTAATTATTTGTTATTAGCTCTAACATCCAATGCATGCATAAAGCATCAAGAGATTAATTTTTGAGCATTAGAAATCACATGTGCGACATATACCATTTTAACAAGCTCAAAAAATTACATACTATTTTTTCAGAAAATAATTATTATAAATTATTAACATTGTTTCTATCAAAGGTTCACTTTTATAATTAATAAAAATAATATAGTGCATTTCAATTTACTTTCTATAAGTGTTGTAGAGTCAAGCTAAATCTTATCTTCAATTGAAAGGATTTTAAGAGATTGTTCTAAATAATTTAGCAACATTGATATAACATAAAAATAGAAGGTAATTGTCCCTTGGTGAGATGTATACTTTTGAATTACTCTAGCATATGTATAATTACTCACAAGATGCCCAAAAAAGAATTTTTGGGTAAAAATTATTATTAGAGTTTTAAGATGTTTTGATTCTTTATCAAATGAAAAATACTAAACTTGTGTTAACTTTAGAGGTGCGACTTTTGAGATATACCAAACTGTTAAGCATAAATAATGCAACAACGTTTGTTAGAGAAAGAATTAAGATAATCATTGTGATGGTTGTGATGATAGAGAGAGAGAGAGAGAGAGAGAGAGAGATTTTACACTTGGTGTATTATGTTCTACTTTTTGATTCCTTAACTTCATATTATAGTGAAAGTCTTTGGTTCTTGTTATGGGATACTTTATCAGAGCACCCTATCAAAATGTACTAAGATTTATAAGATGAACAATTCCTTAGCATAAGAAGGTTGTGCCCCCAATGTTACATATGGTATAAGAATGTTAAGGTTTATCTTTTAATCAATGTTCACTATCCAAGTCTATTATATTATAGCTCTTCTCTAGAATAATTATGGGTATTAATCTACTTAGTTTATTTTCTTTTGATATATATATATATATATGTAGTAAACATGCTTTTCCAATAGTAACTCCTTAAATGCTTAGTCTTTATGTGATGAATTGATCTATATATCATAAACTGTAGTCCAAATACTTTAACTCGAGAATGTATTTTACATAGTAGTTCCTTCCTTCTCCTTTACTTAGTTATTTTGAAGTTATAATAATTAGATAGAAGGAATCCACCTTTCCTTTGAAAGATTTTCTTTTAATGTTTTGTATATCTTGAACTTAAGAGTATGGTGGCTTTGTTACGCTTCTTGTGTTCCCTACAATAGCTCCATGAATATTATTATTATTATTATTATTATTATTATTATTATTATTATTATTATTATTATTATTATTATTATTATTATAAGTTTAGCATGGTTCTTTAAATAACTCTTTCCACCTACCTCTAAAAGGGGTCTTCAAATAACTATTATATTTGATTCTTTTTTTTTTTTTTTTGAAGTGAGTAACTTGTATTCCATGAAATAAAAATTATTAAATTTTTTCTTTTTCAGACAAAAATTATCATTTTTATTTTCCATATACATACTATGCATTTGTCAAATCATATATTGTTCAAATAGAAAAACTATTATAGAAAAAATACCCCTATAAAAAATTAATACAAAAGGATTTAATAAGAGATGAGCAAAATAACATAGTAAAAGTGGACTTACTCATCTATTGAGATGAAAAGTTGTTTCCTGACATTATGTCCTAACTAAAAATTTGTTGATTTTATGATAGATCATGGATGAGAAACATTTTTTAGGAATGATCTATTCCAAAAAGGTCACTTTGAATACAATGATTAATAAGTGAACTTTTTTTAAGTTCAAATAATCCTTGATCAATAGTCAGGTGACCAGCAATAGGAATATGTGAGGGAGTTAGTGAGTTCAAGAGAGTGAAGAGCATATCCATTTGAGCAAACTTTGCACTTAAAAAATCCTATTTAATTTAGCATCTAAAGATGTACTTGAAACAAGCTCCCCAAGAAGGTTTAGTTTTGATGCCTTTGAGAGAAGAACTAAAGAAACATTTTGTCTTTAATAAAATTGATTAAAGGAAACCATTGCTTATAAATAAAAATCACTTATCATCGATATCAGAACTATATTTTTAAGTTAAGGTACCAAAAATGTTATTTATTATGCTTTGATATTTATAACTAAAACTTTAACTGTATTCAAACAAGTAGAATTGGTATAATGAATAATGTCATGAAATTAGGTGCATTTGATCCTTGATCTTGAATAATATATAAGAACTAATTTATGTCAGTTTATTAGATTTAGATAGTTTATTATTGTTTGAGACATTGTGCTAAGAAAAACTATTAAGATTGTACAAATAAGACATAAATTAAAAAGAAGATTTTACAATTTATCGATTTTCTTTTATTCCAAATCTTAGTTCATTGAATATTTAATAAAGACGTCAAATTTGATAAGAATACTAAGAAATGAGAATTTAAATAAGTTTGTAGTGGCGACATGAAGCTTCAATGGGTGACCAAAAATAAAGTCATATAATATTGAAGTTGAGAATATTTTGGAGCTACTTTGTTGAAATTTGTTAATGCTTCCTTATTAATGCTCCTTTATTAATGTTGTCAACAAAGTTGCTCCAAAAATAAAATCATATAATGTTGAAGTTGAGAAATACGTTGTGGTATAGATCATCTCCAAGTGTAGTCGTAACGGCATGGTGTAGTTATCATTATTCCAGATGCATAATCTGCTTTGCAAAACTCAGTTGATTCAAGTTTATTGATCCAAAATATATTGCGTAGTATGAATCATAGTAACGACACTATATACTTCACTATAAATTGGAGATGATTCTGAGAGAGAGAGAGAGAGAGAGAGAGAGAGAACGTATTTCTCAAACTTATTTTTTAATTTGTATTTTTCTATACAAACATGCATGCTAAAAAGCATCTCAGTATGACTCATAGATATCTTTTCTTGAATTACGAGCATTTTTCTTATTGGAAAAAATGCAGTAGTGTTTAATAATTTACTATACCAAAAAATGCATTCATAATGTTTTTCCGCAATATTTCTCATAAATTATCAGTTAAGAGCAAGCATTCTGTTGCAACTATATCGACGAAGCTGATAACAAAGAGTAACTAAAAAGATGACTTTGTATATTGACAACGTTTCCTTGGAAAACAGGCATCTACTATCAATGAAAGAGATGACTCAAAGCCTGACCTAAGAAGCAGAGGCCTTTGTCTTGTTCCATTGTCCTGCACTTCGTATGTCACCAACGATAATGCAGTTTGGTCACCACCTAATTTTAGGTGAGGAACTTTATGTTAAGATGTGGTTGTGAAGTTGTACATGTTTTAAAGGGTGTCACTCCTGAGATTTATCAATCTTAGAAAGCTTTGTGCATTTCCTTGTTCCCATTTTTCAATTTCATGATATATATATATATATATATATATATATATATAGATAAATAGATATAGGTTTTTTATTTCCGATGGAGAGGAAGAGAATTTCTTTACGTTTCCTCTTGGTCTCAAAGATCATTTGTTACCGTTAAGACACATATGAGTTTTAAAAATGATGAAATTTTTGGAGCTACTTTGTTGAGAACATTAAAATAGCTTCTAAAAGTTAAAGATTTAAAGTCAAGGGCTCATTCGATTGTTTGACGTTTAAAAACACGTTTTAAATGGTACTAAATTTTTAATGTCTTTATTTTTTTTTAATGATGTTGTTAGAAGTCACTACTGATTTCAAACTCTACACATCTCGTCAATATTTTCTTTAAAATAAGACTTTTTATTTTTACAACCAAAATATGTGGAAATAGAATCATCATTTTTCGAAAATATGTTTTTATTTGCAGGCAATTAATTGAGCCATACGAAGGTACAAGTTTGCATCACTAATGCTATAAAAATATGTGTTAGGCAAAAGATTAAAAAATATAATTAGAACGAACAGCATAATAAGTGACCATTTCTTTTTATGCATTAGTTAAATCCACTTGCTTTATATTACAATTATTTATTTTTTTTAAAAAATAAATATAAATTACTCCTAATTCATATAAAATATTATTAATCCTTTTTTTTTTGAAAAATATTATTAATCTTGTCATCAAATTAAATATTATTAAAGACATCTTAGGAAGAAAAAAATATGATAACAAATTATGGGCTCCGAAAATTCGCTACCAACCTTTCGATGAAAAGAGTATTATTTATATCGGTTAAATTTTCAAAAGGCAGATGAAATAGTAGATAAGACACTACCCAGAGATTTCTCCCTCATTTTGTGAAGACTTTAGATCTGGTTCTAGATTTCCTATAAGCGCAAGCACCTAGAGTTAATTACCCCTCCCAATGCTGAGAGAGAACTTTCGATTAATGCTAGTTATTAGATTACTAAATACATAGCGTATACTAGCAGCATGTGGAGTTGTGAAATTTTGGTTTATGAAATTCAACATCCTTTAACCTGAAGCGAATCTCATGGTTCCGTCATCCCGGGTTGTCGTGGTCCCTAGTCTACTTAGTCAGAGGACGTTGTCGACCCAACCTAACCAAAGGATCCTTATCAGCAGCCATGGGTTGCGTCATCGAAGAAAATCTTGTAGACCTGGGGTGATGTTTGTATAAGGAGACATGCTAAGTCCACATTAGCTAACATTGGGCTTTTCTTCCTATCAAGTGCACCCTATGGTTCACAACTCAAAGGACAAAGTCATTGGGGAGCATACGGGCTATAGTCTTGACTGTGATATAATGGTGTCATTTGGTGATAGCCACTCGGTTAGAAAACTCTAATTCGCATTATATGGTGTTCATCGCCAAGCCATGCGGTTAGACACGAGTACATCCTTACTAGCATGAGATTGATTGAGAGTGAACATAGATGTATACTTGAATTAACATTGGCTCCTTTGTGAGCTAGAGTTTTCTTAATTTGTCACCTTCGACAAACAGTTGCGAATAGTGGAAAGATTGAATTTTGCTTTAAATTTTTAATGATTGAATTTCATTTAAGCATTTATAACTTAATATCATATTAGAATTTTTTTTAAAATTAATACTTGATTTAAAAGATTCAAATTAAATTGATCTAAAATTATATATGCATTTTGATGATGATACCCCCTCTGGCTGAAATCTCCATTCAACACAGCTATCATCATGGTATATAAGTTTGCTTGATCATTTAGTTTATTGTTCAAGATTTTATCAACTGTATTGATTTAGTAATAGAGGATCAGATCTACTATCATATGACAGAATTACCTTCTGATATTTTTCTAAGTTGAAATTCTTATTATATTATTGTTGGATTCTTAGATTTTGTTAACCCGAACCCGGTCCTATGACACAACCGGGAATCAACCAGCGCAGCATCCTCAAATATTAAGTTTAAGCATTCAGCGTAGTGTCGAAACTCATGAGGGTTATTTGATTTAAGCTTAAGGGATTTGAATAATGTTATTTATTTTGATTGAATTTCATTACAAGATTAGGATTTTAAATAAAAGTTTGACAAAGATTTCAAGAATCTCCGGACCGCCCCTTATGGGCTATAATAGTATGAGCACGCCAAGAAAGGCATGTATGGGTGGTGTAAATACTATAGCCAAATGTGTCATCCCATCATGCCAAGAAAGACATGTATGGGTCTCTGAAGCACCTGCATGTAACACAAATTTTCCCGCAATGCCAAGAAAGGTGTGTACGGGTACTTATATACCTATAATGTCAGTTTAAATAGTTAATTTTAGCTTCGTAGTTGAATTTATATCAAGTTGTTTAAGCCTCCCGTTAGTGTGAAAATTTGGCATTTTGAAACATCGGGCATTGTCCCGTATGGGTCCTCATTATATTGGGCCTACCCACCATGCCAAGAAGGGTATGTATGGGTGATGTAAATACAATGGTCAAATGAGCCATCCCACTATGCCAAGAAAGGCATGTGTCTAGTCATTTTGTTAGACCTAGCCATGGTCAAAATGGTTTTGACCTCATTAAAAATTTACATAATATAAATAAACATTTCATTAATTCAAAGAATGCAATCTCTTCTTATTTTAACTCTTGGATGGCTTTTTGCAAATGATTGAAAAGGTTAAAAATAGGGTCCCAAAATTATTCTCTCTTTTATTCCCAAATATTTTAGGCATTAAATGCTTATAAGTATATGTTAAGATAGAGGTTCGTTAAAAGTCTTTTTAGGAATTTTAAAAATTATAAAATAATCAATTAATATATTTTATTTTGCATATTTATAGAGAATGATTAGACAATTGATCTTTTTCACTAACTCCGGATCAAATTAATTGTGGAAAACTATCAGATGAATCTGTGATTAAGTTTGGTGTAATTTTGAGGATGTGAACATGATGTTTTGAAGGAATCACCTTAACCTCAGTTAATAGTAACTTGGTCTAGGATAGAAAACCCATGCTAGAGTTCACCCTAGGTAATGAGGCCGCCAAGCTTGTTTATGCTCTTGCTTCTACGAAGAAGAGAGGAGCTAACACTCTAGCCTCTAGGACTATATTGGATCCCAATATTGGATACTGAATAAAATGACAAAACAACCACTAACTGAGTCAACTTGTCTTATTGCTCCTAGCACTTTTGAGATTGTGTCCACTTCAACTACATATGAAAAGATAAGAACCCAAAGAAAGAATAGGAATAGAAGATTAAGGATCAAGCTAGTTAAAGAGATATTATAAATAGAGATGAAAACTTTAGAGGATGTTAGGACTAAAGAGGAGTTTATCCTTCTTAACACCTCACAACTTTTAGGTGGAAGATTCCACCCACTTTCTATTGTACAAGGAAAGAAGCATTAAAAGAATATCGAGTTCCACACACCCATACTTTTTAGTATGAAATGCATATATTATATTATCAAGTCAGTAGAGAATACCAAGGAATAGTGAGACTGATCTTTCAAAGATAGTGGATGCCTCCAAATGCACTAAGAAGGACATCTATAGATTATGAAAGGAAATTTTTTCAAGAAATTAGAAAGAGAAGTACTTATGGAAGATGGTGATACTATATTTAGAAATGAAGATAGGTCTATCCTTAGAGATAGGAAGCATGGCTTAGAAGCAATATCAATTATCACTGATGGATATTATTGTTATAAAAGGTCCGTCTGAGTATAGTGATAGGATCATCTTATTGGGTCAAGGGAGGATTAGAAACAACTCTAAGGATAAAACTACTAAAGCCTATTTACTCATGGAAAGGAATTTAGGATCAGTAAAACCCAATTTATCCCACACTTACCCACTAAATGACTCAACTTTCCAACTCTTAGGCCCCAAGCAGAGGGTCCTTCATCATCACCCCTAGTCTCTAAAAGAAGATCATCTTCTCCAAAGCCATCTCCTTACTCTAAGAAGATAATTATGATAGACAACCTAGTTTTAAAGCCACTCTAGAGGAGGAAGATTACCTAATGGCTCAGATAGAAGAGATAAATCAGAAGGATGTAGTAGAGGAAGGAATAATAGAAATTGAAAATCAATAAGAAAGAAGAAATGTAAGAAATGATTTTGAATGATGAGTAATACACACTATATACCACAGCTGATCCAAATTATATTTTGATAAGACTACAGAACTAATTTTAGAGAAATAAAAGCTCAAATTAAAGAAGAGAAAGAAAAATAAGAAAAGAGGATAGCTATGGAGAGGTATTTTGAAATTGATCAAGATGACCTCTTAGGTGAAGATCTAGAAAAAGGAGAGGCTCATAATTTCATGTTGATACTAGATCATATCATAGGGAGTCTAGAGAAGTTTAAGATATTATGATAGAAGAAAGTATCACATAAAATTTACCCTAACATCTACTTCTTCAACTCAAGAAGAAGGATGATCAGATCACCAAAATAGAAAGAAGAATGGAGGAGATGATGATCACTATGTTGGCTTTGCAAGGTTAGTTACTCGCACCCCAACTAAACCAGGGGGAAGTAAGCCAACCTGAGGATATTTAGACAACTAAAGAGAGAAAGGTTGCATCAGATTTTGGTGAGAATAGCTATGATAGAAAATTATTAGAAAATATCTCGCGAAAGAAAGATTTGGAACACCTAAAAGAGCAACAAGTTAATGAGGTGTTTGCCCATTCTCAAGCCACTACATATATTCCAAAGTATAGATCATACCCAAAGTAATTTGATGTAGTACCTTACCTTAAGAGATTCGTGCCCTGTTATTTTAAAGTCTTTGATGGCATGGGAAACCCCCGACTGGATGTAGCCCACTATAGGTCCAATTGTTGCAATACTAGAGAGAGTGATACCCTATTATTTAGGAAATTTGTTAATAGTCTGTATAGAGTAGCATTCGCCTGATACACTGATTTTCCAAACGGATCTCTTCCAACATTTACTATATTTGAAGGATTATTCATTAAGAGGTTTGCTAGTACATAACACCGCATTAAGATCAGAGATTTAGTTGTAAAAATAAGAAGCTGAATGAGTCTCTAGTCAACTATATCTTGAGGTGAAAAAACTTAAGCTTGAAGTACTAGCCATATTTGCAAGAATAACAAACTGTGGAGATCCTCCTCAGGAATATTCATGACCCAGTGGCTTTCCTTCTGAAAGAATTTATAATTAGGACTTTTGAAAAGCTTCTAGTATTTAGGAAGATGCTAGCCTCTTGTCCTTCATGAGGGATCAATTTCATTAAGATTCAAGAAAAAATAGACCTTAAAAGATACTATAAAAGAAATTAGGGTCTATTTCTGTAGTAGATAAGAATATAGTTAGAGAAGACTCCTCCACAACAACAACTATAGCCACAAGCAAGAATAACAAATTGTGGAGATCCTCCTCAGGAATATTCATGACCCAGTGGCTTTCCTTATGAAAGAATTTATAATTAGGACTTTTGAAAAGCTTCTAGTATTTAGGAAGACGCTAGCCTCTTGTCCTTCATGAGGGATCAATTTCATTAAGATTCAAGAAAAAATAGACCTTAAAAGATACTATAAAAGAACTTAGGGTCTATTCCTGTAGTAGATAAGAATATAGTTAGAGAAGACTCCTCCACAACAACAACTATAGCCACAACCACCTCAGCAATAGCAAGCAATTAGTGGGTTGTGCTAGGAGTGGAAATTAAATGAATTCATTTAATCTATTAAGTGGTCATACTATATGATGATTACAGGATAATACAATGAACATTTAAATTTAAAATCAATGGCATGAGTATCAATCAAGCTAGATTTTGATGCAAACAAATATATTGTAATCATACCATATAATGCATATTGTTGATCTTTATTTCATTTTATGAATCAAATTAATCAAACTGTATAATTCAAATCATGCAATATGATTAGCCAATGATTAAATTTTAAACTTACATTTAATTAATGATTTATTTCTGTTGTGGTGGATGATTGTTGTCATGTGCATATTACGGCCATGCAAAGAAGAAGTAAATATGAACCATTTAAGGTCAATTAGAGATTGAAATTGATAGAGAGCTATTTCTACGTTCAAGATATTTCCATTTTTCTCGTTCGACTTTTGATCCTTAGATTTTTTTTTTTTTTTTGGCATATTTAAGGCTTTGTTCTTAAAGTTTAAATGTGATATTATTGTCTTAAAAGTGTTTTTTTATGAAAAGATATTACGTCAGCTGTGCAATGAGTAGCAAATTTGTGCCGTTAAGTGGATGTTGTGACCTAGCAGTTTGTAATAGGAGCAGCATATTACTGCTATGAATAGAGGTGTGGAATGACTCTATTACTCATTAATTGGATCGAAGCCCTTAAGAGATCGAACTATTATAACTAGTTTCTCTGCTTTATTTTTTCACACTTTTTACTTATTACTTATATTATTCTTGTAATCATTAAAATTACTTCATTATCAGTACGCATTGAGATATTTATTTCTTGTTATTTCGATGCAAAAACAATAAAGGAAAACTAACTTTACTTTGTGTATCATTTTGAAAACAAAATACAAAAATTATTTTATTATTAATGATACACCTTAAAATCTAAAAGAGAATGCCTCAAGTTTAGAATATTGATTACTTCATTCAAGTCTCACATTCATATCGTTAAATTTGACATATAAAAATAAATAATTATATATTATATCTATTTAAGTGTCATTTGAGATCACTTTTGTTCTTTATTTATTATTATTATTTTTACCTTATTTATATTTTGATTAAAAATAAAATACATTTAATATTTTTATTAACTATTGAATAAATTTATTTATGAAATGTTGATGACAATTAACGACAAAACAATAAAGGTGGTCATTGAGATAATGATAATAAAAGTAATAGTGATAGGCAATAATCAACTAAAAGAGATATGCAGAGCGATGATGGGTAGTAGTGGGTGCATGGGCGGAACCAACACTTTTTTTTCAAGGTGGGCAAGCTTATCATGTAAATAAAATAATATTAAAATATTTAGAAAAAGATAATATAAAATTCAAATCAAAATCTTCCATTCTAATATGATCAATGCATAAAATATTAATTACAAGATTTGTCATCTATTTTGCATTTTTTTATAATGTTGCATAATAACATCATTAGAATTAAATCAAACATTTCTTTTTTTCAATATAAGGCACTAGACAATCATTAAGTCAATCATCCCCCATTTTGCTACGTAGTCGATGATTGATAATCCTCATTGTGAAAAATATTATTTCCATTATAACGGTAGCAATTGGTAAAGTTAATGCTAAAGTAATAAGTCTGCAGACCAAGCAGTATACACTATTCTTCTTCATCTTAACCAATGCTTTTGCAAGATCAGTAATCTCATTTAAAGAAGAAAAATTCATCACTGGTACGCATATCAATAATGTAAGTAGAGAACTATTACTCAAGAGCCACAAGATCTATTATAGAGAACTCACTTGGATATAACTCTGCTAGATGAATTAGTTTTCTCTTATCAAATGCAGAGAAAGAGTCACTTCCATTTAAGCATGTCACACATAGAAGTAATTCTGTACCAGCTTCAGAGAAACGATTATTAAGCTCTTGAAGTTCCATATCAATTATTGTGTAAAATAACTCAACTTGATAATAATATAAGTTTATGATTTCTTCAACTCTTCTTATAGATCGTCAATGAGATTTAAGCACATCATTCTTATTTGGTACAATAATATCAAAAACACCACAAAAATGTGACACTTCTTCTAATAAAGAACTCCATCAATTATCTCTCATCATTTGTAATTGTTGCTTTGATATTTGCACTAATTTCATCGCATTCTCAATGTATTGATCTTTCCTTAGTAATGATTATGATAATTCATTTGTAGACCCCAAAATATTAATCATTAAATGCATTGAAAAAATAAAATCAAAAGATTTCATTGCATCTATTAACACAACTACTTCAACTGATTGTTTATCATGTACCTCATTCTCTTTAACAATCTGAAGAACTTCAATTGCAGAAGAATACATTTTCATGAGGCTAATTAATGTATAAAAATATGAACTCCAACAGGTGTCACCAGGTCATTGTAATTCAATCTCTTGATTCAAACCACAACACTAATTAACTCCCCACTTTGAATATGTGAGACAATTTTTTCATGTTGAAAATTTTTTTGAGAATGTCATTTCTCTTACAAGATTCTCCAATAGTATTTACAATTCTTATAGTAATTTCAAATAAATATTTAACTTTCCAATAATTTTTTGCTGTAGCTACTAAACATAATTGATGTTGATGAGCAAAACAATAAACATAAAATGCTTGAGAATTATTCCTTAAGATGAGTGCCTTCAATCCATTGAACTCTCCATGCATATTTGATGCTCCATCATAACCTTGGCCACATATTTTATGTAAACTTAATGAATGTTTGACAAGAATAGCTTGAAGTGCTTCTTTCAATGCTACTATATTTGTAAAAGAAATATGTTTAATCCCAATAAATCTCTCAATAACTTATCATTTTTTTGTCAGCATATGTCAATGCAATAACCAATTGCTCTTTGGTTGACACATCATGAGACTCATGTATAATTATAAAAAAATATGAATCACCAATATCAGTTATAATAGAATATAAGGTCTCAGCTGCAGCTGCACAACAAATTTTCTTTTGAACCTTCGATGAAATTAACTTCAACTTTGCATTTGCATTTTCAAATATAACTTTTTTTGTTTCTTCATTATGATTAGCTAGAAAATGAAACAACTCTAAGTAATTCCTTTGGTTAGTTGATTTAGAAGACTCATCATGACCACAAAATGATAGCCCTTGTCATTGAAGGAATCGAATACAATCAATAGTTGGAGTCAACATGATACGATAATCCTTTTTATTTTTGTTCTCCTTACTCAAATGCATAACATGATGATTTTGTTCATGAGGCTTCATTAAATCCTCGCATTTCTGTCTTGCCTTATTATGAACACTATTATGATCTTCAACGTGAGCTAGAAGAATATCTTTTCTCTTCTAATTTCTAAACCCTTCAACAATGAATGAGTCTCCACCACCTTAGCTTGTGCTAGTTTGCTATTGTGGCTTGAAAGATAATAATAAAGATAAAATGCATTATCTTTTTGAACACAATACTCCAACTAATTTGAATATTCTTCAAACCATTTAGGGTTAAATCTTTGTGCAACATTTCCTACCATTGTTTGAGGAAAATTAAAATTTTTAGGCTGATGAGGTCCTTTCACCAAATATGTTATTCGCACTTGTTCTCTATCATTAACATCATAACTTCAAACTGAATGTCGAAGATTAGGATCATCTAGAAAACTATAAATATCTAACTATGTTCGTTATTTCTTCTTTAAAAAATGAATCATTTACTAAACCCTAAAAAATGAGAAAAGATGTATTGTTGTATATAAGTAACCTCTTATATTTTCGTTACTTAATGTCAACTAAAAATAAATACAAATTAATATGAAAATGAGTGTAAAACATAGTATAAACTATTATAAACTATTTCTGAAATATGAAAAAAGATGTATTTACCATTATAACAAAGGTACACATTCGACCATTTTTAAAACAAAATATAGTATAAACTATTTATAAAACAAAGGCACACTGTCGGCCTTTTAAAACAAAATAAAAAATAACAAAATTTAAAAAATAAATGCACATATTCAACCATTTTTTTAAAACTAAAATATAGTATAAATTATTCTAAAACAAAAGCAGATTGTCGGCCTTTTAAAATAAAATAGAAAATTATAAATTTTTATAAACAAAGGCACACATTCGGCCATTTTTTTAAAATCAAAATATAATATAAACTATTTCTAAAATAAAGGAACAACATCGACCTTTATTTAAAAAAAAACTAATCACATTATCACATACATATATTGATTGTCAAGAAGACTAATCAATGTCAGTCTTTGTTTAAAATATTTTGACTGCTCTAATTCTCAGAAATCACCTCTCAGCAAAGAACATCTAACATAAAAATTAAAATAGGTTAATATTATCTATAGTACAAGTAAAGAGTAAGTAAACAATGAAATATTAATGAATTTAAATTATGCAATAAGAAGTGGTGCTTCTTTTAAAAGTAAAAAAAATCACAAAAGGGATAATTAATATGTATTCTGCTTTGGAGTTTTGAGTAACCATTGTCATAGAATGGTTTGCTATTTGCTAAAACACCTTCATAAAAGATATGGATCATCATCGCCTTCACAAGAGCTCATAAATCTAACAATTAAGATGTGCTAAGTTACTTTCTCATAGAATCACATGTTTGTCCTTAAGTTTAGATTGATTAGTACTTGAAAATAATGTAGGCCGGCTTCTAAAATGAATTTACAATTGAGAATGAAAATTATTATCTAAAGAACATTCTCATAAACTTTAGAACTCAAAAATAATTGACTTTTTCTAACAAAAATAAAATACCTAAATTGTATTGCTTATAAATTTTATCTCTTTCATAATGCAAATTATTGTAATAATAGTAACTCCCTTATGTGTAATAGCTAAATTATTAGATATTCTCATATTCACAAATCACAAGCAAATACCTAACTCACTAACTCAGTTGCTCAAGAGGAATAAAATCAAAAAGATCTCATTTTGAAAAGCTTCAATCTTATATCAATGAATAACAAAAAAAAAAGGATAATTTATATCATCTATCCTATTCACATTTATAAAACAGGAGATAATCTACATAAGACTAGGCATAGTGATTAAAAGAGATAGATTCAATCAACAATCATTTGAAAAAATATTTTTTTTAGAATATCATAAAATAAAATTAATATTAATGAAGATGGCATGTGACCATTTCCATAGAATGCATTAAGTAATTCAATCAATATGAATAATAAATAATAAACCGAGAGTTTTAGTTAGCTTTTACCTTGCAATACAAACACATAAGCAGGCATAAATTGTAAAGACATTCCGACCATTTCAATCAAAATAACTTGACCAAGTAGGTTAGACCCTAAGTGCCTAACAAGAGTTCAAAACT
The DNA here is from genome assembly GCA_021442155.1 of Cymbidium sinense. NCBI lineage: Eukaryota > Viridiplantae > Streptophyta > Magnoliopsida > Asparagales > Orchidaceae > Cymbidium > Cymbidium sinense. Next base: position 48,337,420 of record CM038226.1, read on the forward strand.
CCTTAAACATCCCAACCTAACCCGCCACCTACCATCTCCTTTCATGAAGTCATGAATAATGTTGGCCTCAATGGTCAGAACGAAGAACAAAGTTCAATAGGTAATAAAAAAAAGCCTTATCTATCATGAGAATCAACTATGAATGATTCTGCAGTTGCCAAGGTTTAACTTAAGGACCCTTCTTCAAATTTTTTTAGTACATTGAGACTCAACCACTAGAAAAAAAATCAATTAATTACTTATAACCTGAGAATAGTTTCTCAATCTTCGTAGAAATAAAAAAAGAGAGAGCCATGAGTTGGATGAATAAGAAAAACATAACATAATCCAACGCTTTCCACATTTAAATAAAAAAACAATTTGCATTGAGTTCGGATGGTTTGAATGAAAAGAAAATTAACAAAAATGAAAAAAAATAAATCAAAGTGGTTCCTTCATTTTCCTTCAATCGCAACAAAGCCTTTAAGTAAAGAAAGAATCGGTATATCGGCGATTGGTGGCACAAAGATTGTGTGACTTGAAGTGTTGTTGTGTCGGATTTTGGAAGTGTCGAGATAGTCAAGGTTGCAGGGGCGGAACCGGTGTGGCAGCGGTCACAGTGGACTGGAAGCGACGTTGGTAGCACCTCCAGGCATCATCGAGGGTGAGCATGGCCAAAGCGTCGAATGTGGGTTGGAATGGGCAAATACTAAACACGAGAGAAGAAATTGGAGCTGTCGGCTGGGTCTCGAATGTCGAATGGAGATTGTGCGACTAGGTATATCCCCTTTCTATTTTTATGTGAAATTACCTAAATACTCTTGCTTAATATTTATTTTTCGTGGTGGGCAATTGCCCACCTTGAGCTACCTGTGGATCCACACCTAAGTGGGTGGCTAATGACTAGCAATTTCACACAATGGACAATGATGGAAAGTGACGAGAAGTAGGCAATAGGATCAATGAAAGTGATAGTTATTTTTAAAAGCACTCAAAACATCTAAAAATTATTTTTACTAATATTAAAAAATAATTTACTAATAGTTAAAAAGAACAAACAATAAAAAATAAAAATGCCCTCAAACAAACCGTTACTTTCTTGATAGTTCATGAAATTATTCTAGAATAAATTAAAAATATTTTAAATTTTTAAAAAGAATTTTAAGACTATTTAATTTATCTATCTCTCTTGATTGCACCCTAACCTTCACTTAATTAGCTTAACCTGACTAGAGTTACTTTAGTTATCTTGTGGGTCAAATCTAGATATTTTTTAGTTGTCTCTCTTCGTTGCACCACAACCCTATGGTTCAAAGTTGATACTCACTTGAGGTTTTAAAGCTTAATTGAGGTTTGCATGAGGCTTTTGATTACAACGAAACTAAACTTTAATTTTAATATAATTTGATGTATTGCTCTTGTCTATAAAAATAATTAATGCTGTCTGACAAATTGCTTTTGACTGAGGGGCTGTTTGGTTCCGAGTAAAATGAGTGTAATGTAACTTAAATATGCGTAATTCTTCCTTTTCCGTGTTTGGTTCTGAATAAATGTAATTATCATATAAAATTTTGAGGTATTTCGTTTTCTTTTTTAGGCTAATTTCCGTGTAAACGAAATACGCTCGAAAACGAGCGTATTTCGTTTACACGGAGCGCGGAACGAGGAGCGCGGAGCGGGAAAAGATTTTTTTTTTCTTTTTGGGAGCGCGGAGCGGAGCCTGGGAAAACTTTTTTATTTTATTTTATTTTATTTTTTTCTAATTCGCTGAATCATTAATATTAATTTTAACTTTAATTAAAATAAATATTATTATAGCTTAATTAAGATTTAATAAATATAATTATGTTTATTCAAATTGATGATAAATAATTCACGATAAATCAAAAAATTAAAATAATTATTAAATTTTTGTTTATTTAGTAAAAAAATAATTAAAAAGTAAACTATTTATTAAAGAAAAATTATTTAATAAATAAATATTAAATCTTGACGATTAATTTATTTAATAAAAATTCCTATTAATTAATTAATGTTTAATATAGTAATAAAATTATATATATATATATATATATATATATATATATATATATATATATATATATATATATATATATATATATATATATATATTATGTTAATATAAAATGATAATATTCAAATTTTATTTACTTATAACACTAATAATTAATATCTTAAAAAATTTGTAAATTAATTACTAATAATTAAATATTAGAAATAAATTTTATTTGTATTTGATTTTATTTTAATATCTTAAAAAATTTGTAATTACTAATAATTAAATATTCAAAATAAATTTTATTTGTATTTGATTTTATTTATTTATTTAGTCAAGAAAAAAAATTATTTATAATTTATCTATATTTTATTTGATAATATTTATTTTTTAATTGAATACTTTAATTAGTGAATAAATTCTATAATTAATTTACCTATAATAAAGTATTCATAATACAAATATTTACTTTACATTCATCCAACCAAATATTTACAATACAGGTATTTACTTTACTTTACATATGCTCAACCAAACAGAAAATATAGTTTACATGTATTTACTTTACATAACCAAACAACGTAAAGTATTCGAATTCAACTGTATTCACTTTACAGATTTTTTTTACCGCATTAAATGCAAAAAACGACACTGAATAACTAATTGAAGTGCGTCACGTCTGGAGCTTATTTTATGATATTGCTGTGCTCAGAGACTTTGCCAATAATACGTTGAAGGGTTAAATTTTTAAACTAAGCACATTTAAAATGTTAAATAGTGAAATAAGCTTAAGAAAATAAAAATTTTAAAATAGGCCGTCGTCTGTTTAGCGAGCGTTATGCGTGTACATGCATCGGCCGATCCATTAAATTTTATTTTAAAAGCGTGGAACCGACGAGCGATCTCGTTAGTTCTCGTTAGGCACACCAAAGCTGCTCGGACTACCGGATTTCCTCGTTGCTGCATCGAAAAAAAAAAAGAAGCCGTCGGCCTCCGTCGACTCGTGGATCGAGGATCACCGGAAAAGTTTGTTTTTTTTGCTGATTTTTTTTTAAATTAATGAATAATATGTGAATGTGATTTGTATTTATTATATTTTATGATGTTATTAGGCAAATGTATTGTCATTTTAGGTATTTTAGATTTTTTTTTAGGTATTTTAGGTATTTGTATATGAATGTTTAAAGTTTTTTATTTTTTTTGTTTAGACTGTTGTTTTCTTGTGCACTTGTGTGACTGGGAGGTTTTTCTGTTGTTATTGTTCTTTCTGCACTTACTCTTCCTGGATCTGAAAATATATTAATGACTATTTTCCTGTTTTATTCATGTTTGCTTTCTTTTTTTATTCTGATATGAACATGTAGTCTGGACCTTTTTGTTACAATGTTGGTTTCTTTCTGCACTTAGTTTTCTTGATATGAACATGTAGTCTGGACCTTCATTACTATTATTGTTCCTTTTTTTATTCAGATTGTACTTTACTTTTATTGGTATTTTTGTTACTCTTATTTGTTAAGTATTATTTCAGGTTACTAACATGCACTTTCTAAAGTAGTTTGCTAGACAGGTTACATGGCGTATGAGGAAGGAGGAGCGGTGACGTGTAGGCCTCCCGCCGATGAGCCTCGTGGACTACGGTCCACCGAGGTCCACCCCGTCATTGCGTGGCATACATAGGGCTGCACATCCCGATATGGTAAGTTTTATTGTATATTGTAACTACTATACCGTAAATGTCATTCTGATGAAATAAATAATTCGTCTTGTGCAGGCGAACATTTTTGAGGCAGCGTCGCACCTACTGATGTTCAGAGAGTGGCCTGTAAATTGCCCACGGTTGATGGATGGACTACGACATGTCGGCTTGGACTATGTTTCACAGCTGCACTATTCAGACTTGATCACGCCTTAGTTGGTCCATGAGAACACATTTCATTTGGCGGTTGGTGAGATGATAGCGTAGGGCTGGCCATGATTTTTGACTTACGGATTGACGGACCTCCTATTATAGGACCGACAGTGATTAGGGATGGGAGATGATGGCTATCTTGGCCTGATTGTTGTGATGAGCTGATCGAGAGACATCCAGAGCCTGATGTGGTATACCACGATCCTAGACAACCACATCTTATATCCACATTTCGCATGGCGGCATGGACTGTTGCCTTTCTGGATGCGATGGACATTTTATAGGGATTCATATTTGGATCTATCGATCGCACTGCACCTTTGTACACTATTCACCATTGGCTGCTTCCTCATGCCTGATAAGTTTGGGTCAGAGATACATCTACAATACTTACCTTTACTAGATGATTTGAGCTTGTTTAGCAGGTACTCCATTAGAGCAGCTGTGTTAGCACACCTATATAGAGTGTTGAATGAGGCAACTAGGCCAAAGCGGACAAACATGGCAAGATGTCTGCATCTACTCCAGGTTTGGTCATGGGAGCATATACATGTTGGCCGACCCACATTGCAGGTACCATTTCCAACAGAGTTGGAGGGTCTGAGCGTTGGTTGCAGGTGGAATGAGGGTTACCTGAGGGAGATGTCACCTGTTCATGTTAGAGTGTACAGAGATGAGCTTGATGGTTTGCTGCAGAGTCAAGTATGAGTAAGTTCACATTTGATTCATATTTTTACTGCTCTAATCATACTTATGACATATAATTTTTAATATGATGTTGTAGGTGATATGGGAGCCTTACGGGTAGTAGATGCATTACGAGTGGGATGTCCTGTTTTGGATGCGACATTTGGCTTTTCGAGTACTTGATCTGGAAGAATTGAGTGGCACCTCCCAAATGTCCTTGCTTTGGTCTTTCACCTATGGTTGACGTGGAGCCTATAGATCCTTCATTTCATCACGTTGATGGTCGAGGGAAGGCTGACGTTGATTGGGTTCAGTACCACCAAGGTTACATAGCACAGTGGGAGGCCAGACATTCTTCAGTTGTTGCTGTAGATGCGGTTCCACCTCCGATTGACCGGTGATTAGTGGTACATGAGGTGGTATCGGTCAGCCTCGTTGTACATGCTTAGAGCTCACCATCCCTACCACTTACTATCCTCGAGCTCGGAGATAGGTGATGGTAAGTACTGAAAAATTATATGCTAATCAAATATTTATATGTTATGCGAACTAAATTATATACTTGCTCTGCAGTGGGAGCATATCTTGGACACACAAGATATTTTCCAGCCTTACTTTGGGAGAGACTTGGACACTAATTTTTAGCATTTCATCAATACCTATGAGGAGATATGCAGGAAACTACGTTAGGACGTACACATATCAGATAGCAGATACAGAGATACAGATGATGCTAGCAGTTCCTCTGCAGCACCTTCGTCTTCTCAGCCACATACTGTAGGATTTGACGCAATTCCATCGTCTATACCAGATGTCGGTCCATACAGTTACCCATATGGCACACCAGCTCCATACCCCTATCAGGAAGCCATGTTCAGTCCATTTCAGTCATGGCAGGCAGCAGGCTCTCCTATGTACCCTCACCCACCGATGTACATGCCACAGATGCACACAGTGTACCCCACTGTCCCCTTTCAGCCAGGACCACCACAGGAGATAGCCGATGTTACACCCCTCGATGATACGGAGTAGACCACGAGCGAAGATGAAGTGTGCGGCATCGAACACCCTTCGAGACCTCAACGACCGCCACAAGATACTCTAGGGAGTGATGCACTTCCACCACGCAGGCACCGCCATCGTTAGATGTCCTCACTTGTCGTGTGCAGTTGTAGATTATTTGATAGCCTGTTGTACACTGTTCTGTCATTGTTTTATATTTCCTATGTACACTGCATATCAGGATATCATTTGTCTATGTTACATATTTTCAGTTTAAGTAAATTGCATTCTTTCCAGTTTATCTATGTTACATCATTTATCTTATTGGTATTGAACTGTTAGACTTTAGAAATTTTAGAGAAGTAGATAATGACTATTTTGTAAGCATAATTTTTCACAAAAATTGCTACGCAACGGTCCAAAATCACATCTCTATGTCAACATAAAAGTCATGGGCAATTTTGTGGCGATTCCAACGATACCAAGTTCGCTAAATTCTGACAACAGACGACTCTGATACGTCCATAATACCGCGGCTGGTCGCAATATTCAAAATCGCGCCCCAACTTTTCAATAGAAAACACGAAATCTTCTATGCAAGGAGACACAATCGTATTTTTTGGTCAACATAAAAGTCGTTGGAATTTCGTGCCGATTCCAACGATATTAAGCTCGCTGAATTCTGACAACAGATGACTCTGATACGATCAAAATACCGTAGCGGTTAAAATATTTTTAAAAAAATAAAATTGAGCCGTTTAGCAGGCGGGCATATACATGTATTTTAAAATTTTTATTTTTTTAAGCTTATTTTGCTAATTAAGATTTTAAAGGTGCTTAGTTTAAAAATTTAGCCTACGTCGAAGATGTTGATATTGCTTGACTTATAGAGAAGTTGATAGAAAAATATTTTTAATTAGAAGAATTGGGTTTGAAGTATTTTTTAACTATTAACTTCACTAATTTTTAACTGCTTCTGAAAAAAATTGACCCACCAACTAAATATGAATAAGGATTTTTGACACAAATTTATTAAGAAGAAATATTATATTTACTTAATTAAATACATATTATGCATATTTTAAAATAAATTTAATGATTATAACTTTATTCAAATTAAATAGATATGACCCCAAATCCTCTAATTGCCAAATTATAACATACAACAATAAGAATTATAATGATATGAGACTCGGTCTGATAAGGAAGACCAAAATCTGTACCAAATGATTGAAAATCAATATCTGAGACCACTTATAATGACTACAGAGGAGAAAGAAGACTTATAAAATATAAAGTCTTATTACAAACAAAGATCAAGAAAATACCTTATACATCAAAGCAGTACAACCCAGGAGCAATATCAATAGAGAAATAATACACATCAGAAAACGAAGATGAGCAACAGACAACATAACAAGAATAACAGCCATTACAGAACCATAACTATACATTAATAATAGCAACAAGAGTAAAGCAACCAGAGCAAAGCATTCCAGAGCTTTTTCTGATGATCTACTAACTAATTCAAAGATCAAGATTCAAGAAATGCCATCAGAGATAAAAGACAGTTAAGAGAAACTGCAAGAACATTCCACCCTAACAAAAGAAATAGAAAGCAGTTATAATAACAGAAGAGCACTGCATCTTGTAAAGAAACATTAGAACTAAGTAGATTAGAGGATGTAATAGTATAAATAGGGAGAGAAAGACAAACAGAAAGGTAATGAAATATTCTGAAAGCAAACATCCTTTCTCTTCTGTATCTTCTCTTCTCCTTCTTCTCCTGTGTTCTTCTCTAGTTTTCCTCGTAGCCAGCTCATCTCAGGAGAACCTAGGATTTCTCCCTCTCGACTCCCTCTTTCCCTCTCTAGTTGGCTCTGAGAGAAACAAAGCAAAAGAAAGAATTAAGGCAAGCTTCCCTAGAAGCATCATCACGACCCATATGAGGAATTTGAATCAAGGGCATAGATTAATTCCCTGGGACACAGATCAGACAGAGAGCATGTAATCCACTCTGGAAGAAGAAATCAAAATCACACAATCAGCAGATCCAAGGCGAAAAGAGAACAAAATAAATAGACGATTCAAGGCGCAGCTCAAAAGAAACACAATCCAAGTGCTAGATCCAACGGCCAAGAGAAAAAGGCACAATCCAACGGTTCAGAAGGCACCCGATAATCTCCCTTGATTATCACTTAACTCAGCCGGGTTCATTCCACTCAGAGTGAGTCAACTCACTGAACCAGACCCAATTCTCACCTAACCAGACCCATATCATTTGTGCTCTTGTTGACTACATCACTTAGAAAAAAAATGGCAGAAGGAACAAGACACACAGCCATGACAATAGATGAGTGTGTAGGAAGACTCAATAAAATAGATGAACAGATGTCTTCAATCACTATAATATTAAATGAAGTCTCAAGAAGATTATCTTCTATAGAAGAAAAATTGGAAAATAATCATCAAGAACAACAACAATCACAGGTATGTACTCCTTCTCATACAAAAATTTCCTTTCCAAATAGACAACATACACAGAAAAATAGTAGACCTATGAAAGTAGATATGCCAAGGTTCAATGGAGAAAACCCGAGGTTGGGCAGTGACCAATTTTTTTTATATATAGCTTATCGAGGACCGAAATTCCTAATTGTAGTTTACATGGATGGACCCCGGTATCGGATGCACTTAAATAAACAGCTGCATTCATGGACATAATTCAAAGAACAGGTCATTCAAAGATTTAATCCATCTCTATACAGAGATTTGAGAAGAGAATTGGCCAGAATTTCTACAATGAATTTGAAGAGCTAACTAATCAAATTTTAGGGATTCCACCTAAATTTCTACAAAGTTGTTTTGAATCTGGGCTAAGACATGATATTAAAGGAAGTAAGAGCACTTCCCAACTCCTTACAGCTTTTCAATTAGCTAAGCTAATGGAAGATAGACTATGATGAAATTGTCATGGCGTAAATCAAAGAGTCAACCAAGCTCCACCAGCAAAATAACCACAGATATATCAACCACCCCTACTGCCTACTCTCACAAATACCACTCAAACGATATCACAATAAACATACAATACCAATTGGACTTTCCTACGGTTGGAAGAAAGAAGAAAGAAAGGATTATGCTTCAACTGTGATGAAAAATATCATAGAGGGCATCTATGTCAATCCAAATTATTTGCCTTAATGATGGTAAATGATGACCAAGAGTATCAACTACAGCAAAATACTCAAACAGAAAAATAATGGGTACAAGAAGAACTATCAGAAATAAGCTTCAATTATCAGCCATTCAATCCAGGCTAAGAAAGACTATCTAAAGTATGCATAATTATCAGCCTTCAAGCTAGTTCTGACAGCCACCTACATAGTTCATATTATTTCTCTTTTTATATACAAACTACATAGAATATCATAGAGCATAGCTGCAAATAAGATAGTCCATAGTAATAAATCAGTTTGGCACAACAGTCCTTTCCAGTCTCAAATAGATGGACAAACAGAGAAGTCTCATATAATACAGCCATATATAAATGATGAGTCATTTTTAGATAGGTTTGCCAGACCTACAACTACAAGTGAACCATAAAATTGTAACACAGCTACCAACACAGAGGTAGAAACCAGTAATACAAAGGGGACAGGATCCTACATCTACATCAATAAAAAAAACCATCCAACTCATTAGAATAAAAGACAATACTGCAAGCAGACATAGTAGTCCAGTAAAAGGGAATGTTATTAATTGATGATCTGGAGGTATGAATTGAGGAATCATAGAAGGCAATTCATGATTGTGACCTTGAGGATAAGGTCAGTGTGGGGAAGGGAGTAATGATATGACCCCAAATCCTCTAATTACCAAATTATAACATACAACAATAAGAATTACAATGATAAATCAGCGATAGGAAAACCAAATACAGCCACAAATGATTCAGAAAATCAATATACAGAGACCACTTATGATGACTACAGAGGAGAAAGAAGACTTATGAAATATAAAGTCTTATTACAAACAAAGATCAAGAAAATACCTTATACATCAAAGCAGTACAACCCAGGAGCAATATCAATAGAGAAATAATACACATCAGAAACCAAAGATGAGCAACAGACAGCATAACAAGAATAACAGCCATTACAAAACCATAACTATACATTAATAACAGCAACAAGAGTAAAGCAACCAGAGCAAAGCATTCCAGAGGTTTTTTTGATGATCTACTAACTGATTCAAAGATCAAGATTCAAGAAATACCATCAGAGATAAAAGACAGTTAAGAGAAAGCAAGAAGCGTTCCACCAATAGAAAGCGAGCGGTTATAATATGAGAGCAAAAGAAATATTAGAACTAAGTAGATCAGAGGAAGTAATAGTATAAATAGGGAGAGAAAGACAAACAGAAAGGTAATGAAATATTCTGAAAGCAAACATCCTTTCTCTTCTGTATCTTCTCTTCTCCTTCTTCTCCTGAGTTCTTCTCTGGTTTTCCTCGCCGAAAATCGCTGCTCATCTCTGATCGGAGAACCCTAGGGTTTCTCCTCCCTCTCTCGGCGTCTGGCTCGAACTGTTGAAGGAAACAAAACAAAACAAAAGGTTAAAGCAAGTTTCCCCTAGAAGCTTCATCACATAGCACAGAACAGCCGGTAAAGTTTGAATCAAAGGCTCAGATGCATTCCCGGGCACAGATCAAGGCACGAGATCGAACCACGCAAAGAGACACGCGTGTAATCCACCATCGGAAGAAAGGAAATCAAGAACCGCGCCATCGAAGCACAGATCCAAGGGCAGAAAAGAACTAAACAAATCAGACGATTCAAGGTGCAGCTCAAAAGAAACACAACAAGGCAAGAGAAAATAGGCTCCAATGGTTGAAGGCAGATAATCTCCTATTACTTAACGGTGCATTTCGAGTGAGTCAACTCACTGAACCAAACCAGACCCATATCATAAATTTAAATAATATTCTTATATCAAATATTTAAAATAAATAAATTTTATTTTGAGTACTGAAATATATCTTCAGGCCAATTTTTTTGCTGAGTTATGGTGAGTTCTTTTAATAAGGTGGTGAGCTCCTTATTGGATGTCGCAGCTTGACTGAATTAATCTCTTAATTGTTAGGCAAGTTATAACTTAGTGTATGTTAAGCTTTGTGTCGAGATGAGTGAATCAAGTATACACCTATGGCTCAAAATTGTTTAGGTGTTTAAACGGTTATAGCATGTAAACTTCAAATGTTAGTACAATATAAGGCATTTGTTGTAGATGGTGATTTATAAATAAAACTTGATGTTTTATCAGCCCACTACATAAAAACAAGCTGTTTAATGAAAAAAAATCATCAGAAACTAGGGTTTTTTCGTTGAAAATTCTAATTACTAATGGATTTCAGATAAAAAAAAATCTATCGATAAATCTTTGATTGGAAATATATTTCAACAGATTGATTTTTGAAGAATTTTCAATTGAAATCATGAGAAAAATCGTCAAAAATTAGAAATTCAGTAGTATTATTTATTTATTTATTTATTTTTTTTGGCAAAATTCCCAGTAGATTTCTAGCTAAAATTTTCATCAAATATTTACCAAAATAAATGCTCATTGCCTTCGATCGCAGTACTCTTAGTATTGATTAGCCAACAAAAAAACTTTCAAAAGTTCACAGAAAAACTATGCTAAAAATCTTTCAAAAGTAAATGAGACTTCTTATACAATCTCAATTTTATACCGCAATTAAACATATAATACTGATAATTCTCACAAAATGATAGATTGTTTAATTCTAAACCACAATAAACACACTAACAAAAATCAAATTATGTATACAAATAAAATGAACTTTCAAACAAATGTAACATGTAATTGTAACAAAAAGTTAGTTAAGTGGAGTGATACATGTTGGCAGATGAGGATAATTAGGTTCCTTGTAACTTGTGTGGGGTTTAGAAGGGTAAAATTAAGTGGTTTGCATGTTCTAGGGATTAATAAGTTAGTGCATGTGTAGGTGTAGTACAAGGTGGTCAGATTAGTGAGAAAGTTGTGGTAGTGATAGTGACTTTCATACTGATTTGAATGGTAGAATAAAAAAATAATAATTTCATTCTTCTAAAAATACTCATGATCAACATACAAAAGACAGGTGCATCTTCATTAAAAAGAAATTTAATGATAAGAATAGTAAGAAAAAACTATTGTGTAGTTTAAACTTAAAAAAGACTACATAATTACAATATTTGGAAGAATTAAAAAAAGTATATTTTAAGTATTAAACTTTAAAAACAAATAGTGCATAATTACATCTTATGAAAGAAGTAAAAAATTATATAAGTATTAAACTTTAAAAAAATTAAACTATAATTATAACATCTAAAAGAAATAATAGAAATCAAATTCTAGTTATTAAACTTAAACAAGGTGTAGTGCATAATTATGGTATCTAGAAGAAGTAAAATAATATATTAACTATAAAACATTCCAAATTGTAATATCTAAATGTAGTAAAATAAAAAATATATTAACTATAGTGCACATATCTATAATTTTCATAAATGAATCACTAAAAGCTGAATTTAAATCTCCTCTTCATAATCATCACAATGCACATAAATAATCTGAGTTAGAAGATGAAAAAAAAAAACTTTTAACTAATTATTTACAGAGAAGTTTTAAGATTTTTTTTAAAATATATAATGGGGTGTTAATGTCAATCATGAGTGATGAGTAAAAAAATTAAGGAAGAGATAAATAATCAAAGTGTTGTGAGAAGACTGTAAGGAGAATTCTCTGAGGAGAAATTGCAGCCAAAATTTGGTTAAGTTATTCTCTATTTTATTTGCAAGTAGTAAGAAATTTAGTTTTATGTGTTTTCTTGTTCCTATGAGATATAGGTATGTTCAACGAAATGTTTACTGAGGTCAGCGAGGTGTTCTTTTGAGATCCTGTGGACGTGTTCTATAAGTAACTGCAAGATTTCAATCAACCTGACGAGATCCAATTTTGAGGTCTCCTAAAATCTTGGAAAGGGGCTGCCGACCTCTCATCTCCTCCCATGAAAAAACAGATGGCAAGAAACGCGCCAACAAGCCCCGTGCCAACTCATAACGTGGACGGTCACATTAACGATAAGTCCAAATAAAGCTCAGACATCAAACTCCAAATCTAACATTAGCTAGATTCCTTAAATTTATGACGCCACAATAACTTTCTAACCAAATCAACCCTTTCAAGTATATATATATAGGTATATAGAAACACCTTTTCCTTCCTCATGAAAACCGGCTTAATTTTTAAATTAGGTCTGATTAATAAATTAATTAGCTAATTAGGTCGTAAAAAAAATTAAAATAAATGGCCCGTCGGTGATTTGGGCTGCACCCGGTCTGACACTCTAATTTAGAGCCAAAACAAAACCGAGAGCTCGCTCTCTCGGTTTTTAGTTCGTTTCTTTCCCGTCTCATCAGATATGCTTGCGTGCCCATCGCCAAGGCCTCTCGCCAAGGAAGTTCGCCACCAAGGCGCCAAGTTCGCCGCCAAGGAAGCTCGCCACTTGTGAAGGAGAAGCTAGGAATAGTTTTTGTTAGTTTTTTTCGCCGATTTAGGTATTTTTAATCCTAAATCAAAAAAAATTATTAGATTTTTATTTTTATGAGTATAGTTGGTATGTTTAAGCTATTTAGTTTGATTTTCATGATAAATTTGTGTTAGATCTAATTTTGTATGTGGTGTTGTTATTTTTTTTAGGAAAAGTTAATTTGTGCCCATATTTTTTGTTATATATGTGCAAAGATAATCAAGACAGATATTTGAAGGCTATGTTTGGAGAAATTCATTTTTGATGTTGGTTAAATGACAATGAAATTAAAATAAGAGTTTGAGAATTTTTTAATTATTGATACTGCACTAAAGTAGAGAGAGAGAGAAAATATTTAAAGTGTTAAACTGCCATTTCATCAAATTATAAATGAAAAAAAAAAATTAAGGTTAGAAAAGTATATATTGGAATATATATTCTTGATTTATTGAAATCACAGTTGAATATGCATGATAATTGTTTGAAATTAAGGCTTGGGTGAAGTCATTGACTTGCAAATTGGTAGAAGGCCAACAAGTAACTTTTGAGATTGTGGGAGTTCACAACATTGTGACGAGTTCAATATAATCTCAACAACATCGATTGGTTTTGACGACTTGAATGTGATTCGGACAAGTTCTTCACGACTCGACAAAATTTAAAATAAACGTAGCAAGTTATTTATCTTTTTAATGAGTTTAGTATGATTTTAACGAGTTTTTGAAGATTTCGAAGGACTATTTATTTTTCATTCCTCTTATTTAAGCTTCTTATTTTGAACTTGCAATTAGACAATTTAAATTGGGTCTTTAAAATATTGAAATGTTCATATATGGATAAAAATATCTAAATTTTAAACATAAATGTTATTATTGTGAACAAAATCATGAATTTTGGGTTAAGTTGCATGGGTCTACATGCATTTTTATCTTATTTTTTAGGAAAATTAGATGCCTAGGTCATCTTAATGCATTTCTTGCACTTTCATCATCAGTTACATTTAATTTATATTATATTTGACAATTTCATAAATGACATGTTAGGATATAAGATAAATTAGAGTATAACATTTTAGATATAAAATCTCAATATATTTTTCAGTCTTCTATATCATCTATTAATCCAATCATTTTTGTGCGTAATAGATAGAAGTTCATTTAGTCCCCTCACTATATTTCTCCTGAATTAAATTATTTGCATTAATCAGGTGAGACGAGAGATTACTGGTGTTATGTTATTACTAGTTAGTGATGAGTTCAGATACTGTCTTTATAGTTCTTTGTTATGGCGGTGAACTCAGAGTAAGCGACAATTTCATTCCAACATATGTTGGTGGGAAAAATCGTCCAATCTAAATCCCACGGTGGATTAGATTCGAGGAATTTCAGAAATAAATAATTAGGTCATTGAAGCTAGATCCAACAAAGTTCTTTGTCAATCTAGTGGGTCATTTTCCTATTGGTACTGGATTTATTGCAAGTCCCATTAATGATGAAGAAGTTAGTGAAGCTATACTTAATGCAGCATGTGTGCAACTTATTGTAGTTTATATCGAAATTGAGGAACTGCCGTGTGGAGATAGAGAGGTTAACAATATAAAGGAATGTCAGAGAGTTTGAACGAGCACTGAGTACATTACACCAGCTTCTCAGCTAAGTACTCCAGTGGAATGCTATGGGTCTGAAGCAAGAGAACATGATTATTTTGCTGGGACAAGTTCTGCTGCTATGGGTGACCCAGAAGATAATGATATGAATCCACTACCTCCCGAAGATGTTGGATATGAAACTATGCCTAGTGGAGCTAGTAGTGATGATGATGAGGATGATAACGGAGATGGTGACCTACGCCAGAACCATCCCCTTAGGGTCGAGAGACTTGATTGCCTTACTCAATTAGAAGTCATCATGGAAGAGCACGTCTAACAATGAATATTTGCATAGTCATAGGGATGAGGACCTTACATTTGATGGCCCATCGGATGATTCGCCTTTGAGGAGGAGAACGCATTCGGATGAATTATTTGAAGATATGTGTTTTCAATTCAAGAAAGCGATTATAATTTGTTGTTGAGGTTGTCATGAACAATATTGAGTATGTCATATGTGTTTCAAATCAATTAAAATTCACTGTACTGTGCACCCACCATTCTGACCCAACTAGATTGTGGAGCTTACATGCGAGATCGATTAAGAGGTTAGGTGGTGCTTGGCAGATTAATTCAATGGACTCACCTCATAGCTGTAGTCATTCAGTACTTATTGCTGGACACAAGCAATGTATGTCACAATTCATTAGTTATTTCATCCAACCCACAGTAAGACATCAACTAGATTTAAAGCTCAGGAAAATTGTAGGTCGTATTGAGTCCAAGTTCAATATAAGAGTGTCCTATATGAAGGTCTGGGATACACATCGAAAGGCAGTTAAAGTTATATTTGACAGTTAAGGTTATATTATGGGCTTCTAGCTGAAAGAATAACTTATGCTATATGTGCATGTGATATGGGAGCCATATGGACATCAAATCCACTTGCGTGTCGCGGATATATGTTTACAAGGAGAGGAAATATGGCTAGCTAGAGTACCGATCATATGTTAGAAGAGGATAGAGTGGTACCTGCCTGATTGTGTGCTCAGACAGTTCGGCATGCCTCCTACGATTGATGTTGCTCCGATAGATCCATCGTTCGTATGGGTCGATGGCCGAGGAAAAGCTGATGTTGATTGGGTCGATTATCACCACTCTTACATTGCACAGTGGGAGCGCAGATGTGAGTCGGTTGTCGTGGTGGATTCATCACAACATGATCGAGAGCCAGTGATCAACCGATACATGAGATGGTATCGTTCTTGGGCTTCACATCTTTGACGCACCTTCGACATACTACCCCCGAGCACCTGGAGAACGCTTGATGGTTAGTCTATGTGCAAATTATTACAATTTTTCTTTTTCCTTATAACAACGAAACATTGATATAAATTTATGTATTTGCAGCGTGAGCACATCTTGAATACTGAAGGCATATTCCGGCACTATTTCGGCAGAGGTGATGATACGGAATGTCAGAAATCTTTCGATGAATATGAGGAATTGTGCGTGGACCTGAGGCAAAATATGCATATCTCCGACAGTAGATACATGAATATTGACATTCCAGGCACTTCTGCATCAACGCAAGCAGATTTTCCATCGATGGATGTGGGGTCATCCTCTATGCCAGTGGTGGGACAGTCTACCTATACATTTACACTATTCATATCAGGAAGCAATATGGTCTCAGATCATGACACGCAGCTGTGCCACCGGCATATGGTCCACCGTCATTCCATATGACACCGTTATATGGAGTGTACCATGGGTATTCATTGTCTACTCAAGTTTCGGCTGATATACCTCATGTTACAGACTTAGGATGTTCGCAACACCCCGTGGAGCAGGTGGCAGAGGAGGAGGACCATCGACAGCATCATCTACGTGATCGGTCGTGGCGACCACCATCCCATTACACTCCTGGTAGCGATGCGATTCTACCACGCAGACATCGACGATGATAGATGTATTATCTTTTTTTATCTGATTCATGTACTTTGTTTTTATGTTTGTTATGTTTACTCATTCAGTTACTCCTCATTCTATAATCCTAGTGTTGTTTATTGTTTATTTATTTTGGTTAATTCACATGCGAGGAGGGAAGATTCCGTGGAATTACATATAGTTCAAATCGATTTAAGAACTTTTTTGTCATATATGTATTTATTATGATAAAGAGTCAAATGGAGGTATATCTAGAGTCAAAATTCACATTATTAGTTTTAATGTGTTTTGGAGAAATAAATGTTAGTGAGTGTTAGATAATATCGTCAAATATAAGAAAAGAACTGATTATTTTTTAAGAATGAGTAAACCCATTAAAACTCAATTTATATATAGATATATTGAGAGTGTTTCGGCTGATATACCTCATGGAGAAGGTGGCAGAGGAGGAGGACCATCGACAGCATCATCTACGTGATCGGTCGCGGCGACCACCATCCCATTACACTTCTGGTACCAATGCGATTCCACCACGCAGGCATCGACGATGATAGATGTATTATCTTTTTTATACAGTTCATGGCATGTACTTCTGACTGTTTTTATGTTTGTTATGTTTACTCATTCAGTTACTCCTCATTCTATAATCCTAGTGTTGTTTACTGTTTATTTATTTTGGTTAATTCACATGCAAGGAGGGAAGATTCGCTGTGGAATTACATATAGTTCAAATATGATTTAAAAACTTTTTGTCATATATGTATTTATTGCGGTAAAGAGTCAAATGGAGGTATATCTCTAGTCAAAATTCACATTATTAGTTTTAATGTGTTTTGGAGAAGTAAATGTTAGCAAGTGTTAGATAATATCGTCAAATATAAGAAAAGAACTGATTATTTTTTAAGAATGAGTAAACCCATTAAAACTCAATTTATATATAAAATATATTGAGAGTGTTTGATATTACCAATGAATCATGTATATTCAACAATCTTTGTATTATGGCTAAAAGCGATTTGTGATAACTAAAATTAACTACAGGCAAAATTCGTCGAAGTTATCAACATGAAAGATGTTTAGTTTTTTTTACCTTCCAACGATACAAAGACGAAATTCGACATCGATGAGATATGGAATGGGCTGTCTACTTAATTTTTTAAAAAATAATTTATGGATCATCGGCATGACGGCCAGTCGATCGAATCCTATTTCTATTTTTAAATTTTTTATGACCTAATTAGCTAATTAATTTATTAATTAGACCTAATTAGAAAATTAAGCCCATAAATTAATTAGCTAATTAGGTCATAAAAAAATTTAAAAATAGCTCCAGTCGCACCAGTCGCCCGCTAACTGGGCAACTGGGGCTATTTTTAATTTTTTTTTACTAACTAATTAATTTATTAATCAGACCTAATTTGAAAATTAAGCCCATAAAAACCAAACTTTCATTAGCCTCTCCATTTTCGACCACGTGCCATGGATGTCAAGCAAGTTCTCCACATGAATGGAGGAAGCGGCGATACAAGCTATGCCAGGAACTCCACCATCCAAGTCTCTCTCTCTCTCTCTCTCTCTCTCTCTCTCCTCTCTCTGACCTTTTCCATCATCCTCATGCAATGTTAGTTTCGCTGATGTTCGTAATTTCTATCTGTAGAGCATTATTGCGTCCCTGAAAAAGGAGGTGAGGCAGTCGGAAGCAGTGGAGTCCTACCGCAGCAGCTCACCTGATTGTCTGAAAATTGCAGAGCTGGGATGCTCTTCTGGGAAGAATGCACTGCTGGTGGCTTCAGAGATTATTGACGCCGTCGAGCAGAACTGCCTTCGAGAAGGCTGCTCGCCGCCCGACTTTCTGATCCTTCTGAATGATCTCCCCAGCAATGACTTCAACTCTGTTTTCAGTTTGCTCTCCGATCAGCTCCAATGCGAACCCCGCCGCAACTGCTTCGCGTACGGCGTGCCGGGATCATTCTACGGCCGGCTCTTCCCCAGCCAAAGCTTGGATTTTGTTCATTCCTCCTCAAGCCTGCATTGGCTTTCTCAGGTTATTTTTAATTTTTTATTTATTTTATTACCATACAACTGCTTTCGCCTTTAAAAAAATTACAAATAAATTATTAGAATTTAATCACGTTTTTTAGTTTTTAAAATTATTAGATTCATGAAGATGCCACAATAAATTTATATTAAAAAAATTTTAAAAAAATGAAAACATGAATTAAACTTTTATTATGAATTTTAATATTTATTTGTTAATTTAAAAAATTGAAATTAAAAATGATTGATATATAAATATATAAAAATTATATAAGAATTAGATTTTTCAAAAAATAATTTAATGTTGTATGACATTGCTTTTGAACCAGCAATTAATTTTTCCAAAAAAAACCAGCAATTAATTGAAGCAGTCGACATCCGCTGCGTATTTTACGTGGCTGCTGGGCTTGCATTAAAGGAACTAGACTTTGTGAATAAGAAGATGTTGACCCACCAACAGAAGAAAATTTTGAATAAAACTTTCTCACTCAAACTTATTAATTTATATATTTACAATTAGCATCCATAGGGAAGTTAATAGTGATTCTCTCATCCCTTCACGGCATTAAAAATCCATAAAATTTTAAGAAATATATATATATATATATATATATATATATATATATATATATATATATATATATATATATATATATATATACATACGTAATATTTAAAATTTAATTTTATAAATATAGTAATTTTTTTATACATGAAAAGATAAATTTCACTTTAAAAACTTAATGATATTTTTTTATGTAATATTATAAAATTTTGATGTTCCTTTTTATAAAATGAAAAATTAGATATTAGATATTTAAATATATAAAAATTATATTCAATCTAAATGCCCTAAATTTTAAGTACTTTAGTATTATCTTCTTTACATCTAATTTTTATTAATTTAGTATTCAATTAATGACTCTTTTCTTCCTCTTAATAAAAATATAATAGAAATGGATACTTGATATTGTATTAAATAGAAATTACAAAAACCTAATTATCTAAGAAGTAAAAAAAGAAACTAGTTTAAAATTTATGTAAGGCAAAATATATCACGAACATCATTAATAATACGTAAAAAACTATAAAAAAATAGTCTTATTTAAGGCTAGATTACTTTTATCTAAACAAAATATTTTTTTATTATTGTTTTTTATTTTATTTTTTAAAATATATTAATATTTTTAAACTATCAATTATCACTTTACATCTTTCAAAATTAATTAAATATAAAATATAAATATATATATATATATATATATATATATATAATGTAGAATAAATCATTTGTTTCTTCTCTCTCTCTCTCTCTCTCTCTTTTTTTTATTTGCTCAGTCTCATGCACCTTAGTATGTTTTTTTTTTTTTTTTTACTTTTTACATTGCTTTATTTTGAAACATAGATAATAAGTAATATATCTTGTCATATATAAAAAAAATTATATTTATAAATATTAAAATTTTAATATTATATATATATATATATATATATATATATATATATATATATATATATATATATATATATATATATATATATATATATATATATATATATATTCTTTTTCCCCATATTAAAAAAGAAATAATTATTTTTTAATATTACATTAATTAGAGCTACTATTAGCAGTTCTCTGTTTTCAATGCAAATATGGTGGTCTGAAAAGGTAGGTCCTGTAGACGATTGAGTCTTTTTTTTTTTTTTTTTGGATTCATTGGGGAATTCATTGAGGGAAGAATATAGCTCATCCGTTCAAGAAAGGGCAGCAATACTGTGTTTCGATTTCTGGTTGAGTCAGTGGTGAAGGCTGGAAAAAACATCATTGCTCCAAAAACCAAAAACAGGGAGGCCACACGATAGTAATATCTGATATAATTAACTTCCCACATCAGGCTAAGGAATCCGAAAATGCCAAACCAGCCCATCTAGCGTGTGAACATGCAAGACAGGAGAAAAGAGCCCAGCCAACCGCAAGTAACCAGCAGAAAAATCTGCATATAATAGAATAAGAAAGAACAGAGCCCACGGTGCCAAAGACAGCCTAGCAAAATTGAAAACATGCTCTGGATGGAGCTTTAACCAGAAAGAATGTGTGCATAAAACTTTAGGAATAATAAGCGAGCAATGCAATCAAAGGTGCCACGAATTTTCCATTTGATACTTTTCTGTCTAACTACAAAACGGATCTTAGAAATAATAATGTTAGTAGGTGTTACTTTAGACTGAAAAATTCGTGAGTTTCTTTCCATCCAAATGAAGTGAGTGGGAAACAACAAGGAGGAAGTACTTCTTTATAACCTTACAATTCAGCTTATTAGCATGTGATAAGACATGCTCAAGAGTACAGCCCATAAGAAAAAAATTCCCCATAGGGATGCAAGCTTTAAGAACATCCATAGCATAAATACAGTCAAAGAAAATGTGAGAGTTTTTTTCCTGTTTAGTGTTGCATAACACACAACAAGGATCCACATTAATGCCTCTATGAATTAGAAACTCCTTAGTTTTTATACCATGCATGAAAATTCTCCAAGAAAATGTTGCATATTTAAGAGAATGCCCTTTGAACCAGATATACTTCACCCTAACTGGTTTAGGATGGCCAAAAAATAAGAAAATGTGCGTAGATTTATGGTTGTAGCAGTCTTTATGGAGCCAAGAGCAGCAGCTAGGACTATCTATAATGGGAGTGCTGGTGATCAGAGTAATACAAGTAATAGGGGTGGATAAATTGTAAGGTAAGACCCAAGAATTGTTACAAATAACATCAGACAGTTTGGTATGTAGAGGACAGTCAAACCAAGTGAATACAGTGCCACCAAAAGAGTGATAAAGAGAGGACCCGTCAAGCCACGGATCAAAGAAAAAGGAGAGTGAGCTGTTGTTAGTCACCTGAAAAGAGAGATAGTCTTTAACCCTTCTGGCAGTCAACTGCAAGTCTTTGCAAAGAGCAGAAGAAATTGTAGTGAGATTATTCCAAAAAGAGAATTTCTTTCCAAGGAACCAAGTAGAAATGAGGGAATTAGAGCTGTAGATCCTCCATATCATTTTAGCTTTACTCATCGTATTGAGATTATCAAGCGAGGGGATACCCAGACCACCTAAAGGAATAGGTTTGGCAAGTTTAGTCCAAGACATAGGAATAAGTTTAGTCTCGTTACCATTATTATGTAGAAAAGCATTAACCAAACTGGTTATTTTCTTCCTTAAGCCTTTAGGCAGAGTGATAGATCTGCACCAGTAATGAAGGTAATTCCAGCAAGTGTAACGCACAAATTGCATCCTTCCGGCGAATGAAAGGATATTCTGCTTCCAGCCATTAAACCAATGAGAGAGCTTATCTAGAATTTTTGAACAATCAGAAAGTTTACATCTTGAATGAGATACAGTGACCCCAAGGTAATCCTAGGGAAGAGGATTATGAGTGAAGCCTAGTATATTGATGAAGTCATGAATATCCGAATTTGCCAATGATTTGGAGAAAGTAATAACATTTTTTGGAATTGTAAGCAAGGTTAGATTCTCTATAAAACAAGTGGAGAATCATAGCGAGGCAATTTATATTATCCAAGTCCGCTTTTCCAAAAACCAGTAAATCATCTACATAAATGAGATGAGAAGTAATGCAATTATTCTTCAATATAGGCTTATAAAAATTATCAGCACTGAGTTTGTCTAAGAGGCGAGAAAAGGCATCCATAGTGATGGAGAAGAGATAAGGAGACAAGGGGCATCCTTGTCTAAGGCATGAAGAGGAGGGGAAGAATCCTCTCATTTCACCATTTATGATAACAGAGAAGGGAACTGAATCAATGCAAGCTTTAATACAATTAACAAAGGAAGCAGGGAATTTAAGAACATGTAATCTATGGATGATAAAGTGCCTATTAACATTGTCAAAAGCCTTTTTCAAATTAATCTTTGCACAAAAACTTTTGGGACAGCTGTTGTGATTGAAACCATGCAAGATTTTATTGACAAGAATAACATTATCTGCAATGTCATGGCCTTTAATGAAAGCAGCTTGAGCCGGGTGAATAAGTGAAGGAAGAAGTACCTTCATTCTTTCAGCAAGGAGTTTAGCAATCACCTTATGTAAGATGTTACAAAGAGAAAGAGGTCTATAATCACTAATATCTTCAGCATGAGAACCCTTAGGGATTTGGGTGATGGCAGTGTGCTTGACTCTAAGGGGAAGCTTAGAGGTTGAGAAAAAGAATTTAACAGCTTTCACTAGAGAAGAGTCAGTAATGTCCCAAGTATCCATAAAAAACTTAGAAGGGAATCCATCAAGACCCGGAGCCTTATTGATGCCAATAAAAAAATGGCCTTTTGATTTCTTCAAAGGTGAAGGGAGTAATGAGAATATCTCTTTCTTGCTGTGATAAATGAGGGCCAATAGGAATATCCAGCCAATTAGAACAAGAGGAGGTCGTGGGGCTATTGAGCAGGCTTGAGTAGTATGTTAAGGTCTCCTTAGCAATCTCATCTTGAGAATTAAGAATGATTCCATTAGCCTTCAATGACTGGATAGTATTATTTTTTTTTCTAATTTTTGTGCTTTGAAAATAAACTTTATATCATCCTCCCCCTTAGAATGCCAAGCACATTTGGCACGTTGGGTGATCCAGCTATTCTCACAAGAGATGGCCTCGCTAAGCCTAGAAAATGATAGCATGAGAGAGGAGAATTTGACAAGTAGGGTTAGATTCAAGAGTAATGTAAGTCTCATCCAATTGTCTCTTTAAATCAGAGATTTTGGAAGCAATAAAGCTAGAAGAGTTCCATTCAATAGGGAGGTAGCTCTAATAATTCTTGTACACAAAACAATGCTTCAGCTTAGGAGAAGTACCAAAAGAAAACAATGGAGGAGTGGTTAGATGTACGAGGAGTCATCACTCTCCAAAAGGATAGAGGAAAGTCAGCAATCCATTGACTATTATAAAGCACACGATCAAGAAGACATCTGATTGAGTTTGAGCTTTGTTGATTAAACCAACTAAAAGACAGTCTCTTATTCTGCAACTCAATAAGGCCAGAACTAATGATGCAGTCATTGAAATATTTAAGTTTGGAGGGAATGGGAAACCGACCTCCCATTTTCTCCTGATTTCTTATACAGTTGAAATCACCCATAATGAGCCAGGGCTCAGAGATAGATGGGGCAAGAGACGGTAATAATCGCCATAGATCTTTCCTCTCATGATTACTATTTCCTGCATAAACAAAAGTGGCAAGAAATGATCTAGCAGATTTAGTAGAAAAATGTCCATGAATGAGCTGAGGGTGAGACAGCAATGCCGAGAAATCCGTAACTTCCGCATTCCATTTAAGCCAGATTCGACCATTGGGGGCATCATTGAAGTTATTGTAGCAATCTTCATTTTTGAAAATTTGAAGTTTCTTAGTTACAAAAACATTGGAGGGGAAGGAGGGGATCTTTGTCTCCATAAGACATAGCACATCAATTTGATTTTCTTTCACAAATTTTCTACAGTCAGTGACCCTAGAGTCACTATTTAGGCCTCTTACATTCCAAGAGGCAATATTGATGAGACTCATAATTATTTCTGACCTTGGGAGGATGAACCTCCTTTCAGTCAACCTTTCCTGCCTTTACTAGTTGTCATCAAAGAGATGGATTTTAGGTTGGAAGCTTTCAAAAGATCGTCTTTAGAATCAGTGTTCTGTTTGGATATGGATGCAAAGAGGTTTTGGATAGTGCCAGGGGAAGTATTGAAGGAAGGGAGTTCCGATTGAATATGGTTGTCTTCAGAAGGCTCATCATCAGTGAGTCAGATTCTTCAGCCATAGATCCCACACTATTTGGGGGATTATGCAGAGGCAAGTTAAGGTCCGGAGCAATAGCTGAGGAAGAAGGGGGGTTGGGAGCAGGCAATATGGTTGAAGGGATGCTAGCATCAAGGGGATGGGTAGAGGCCAGACTGAGGTTGTTTCTTGACCGGGAGAAAGTCGTAGTAGAAGGAGGTTTGTAGTTTGGAGAGGACGAGCAGTTGGAAGGGCTGTGGGCAAAGGTGTTACATGAGCTACAAGGAGTGGGTTTTCATTCATAGACAACTGGTTGGACCACCAAATTACAGTTAAGAGAGATAGAAATGGAATCCGGTAGAGCAGAAGTAGTAAAAATCTGAATACATTCACGTGCAAAAGTGAGTCAAGTACCATTAGCCGTGAGAGGATCCAACGTGAGGGGTTGCCAATCTTGCTTGCAATCTTGGATATACCCTTTTCGGACCAACAACAGAGAGGCAGATTAGGGAGCTTAATCCATATTGGAATCTCTTTAAAATCTTCTCTAATCCGGTGACCATTTCTTAAATAACAAAGGTCTACCCAAAATGAACCAAGGACCACCATTGAAAACCATCTCCAAATCTTCATCGTAGTTAAAATTGAAAAGAAAAAATCCATCAGATAGAGAGATTAGATCAACATTACCATGCAGATTCCAAACCTTCTTGATGGCCTGAAGGAGACTATCATAGAACGAACGTTTGCCGAGAGCATAACCCACCAAAGTTCCATTGCTTTGAACCAATAGCAATTTCCTCGGCAGAGAAGGACACCGAATCCTCAGCAGAGGGGATATAGGAAAGGTTGAAGGGATTAGCTTTAGGGCCTTGGGAAGAAAGAAGAGATTTCCAGTTCAAAGAAGAAGAAGGGGGAGCGGCAGCAGGAGGAGTCCCCAAAATGGAGGTAGAAGAGGAAGCCATGGAGAAATAGGGAAGGCGAATGCCTTACGGCCTCGCCTGATAGGGCTCGAGCTCAATAATGCGAGAAAAATGGCCAGAAAATGGGGGGATTAAGCAGGGAACCACGGTGGAAAAAGGAGCCCTAGGAGACAAGGGCATCGGGTGCCACTGATTATTTTGTTTGCAGTTGATTGAGACTTCACTAATCTGATTTAAACTATAACTTTGCTCAAGTAAAAGTTAATTGGTAGCCTCGTAAACATAAAAGATAATTTTAATATATAATTTTATCATATGAACAATGAATTGATTATTTACAAATGTTGATTTAAGTCAGTATGTAAAATTTTTTTATTTTTATAAATCTTAAATTCTTAACAAAATTAACAATTAAACTGAATCTTATTTTGCAGGTGCCACATGGCATTTCCAATTAAATGCTCCATTAAACAAGGGAAAGCTGTACATTTCAAAGACTACACCTGATGAGGTTTTGGAAGCCTACTACTCCCAATTTGAGGAGGATTTCAGCCACTTTCTGAAATGCCGAGCTAAAGAGATGGTTGATGGAGGACGAATGGTGCTCACATTATGGGAAGGAGAATAGGAGAAGAAGCTCGTTCAAGTGAGAGTTGCTACCATTGGGACTTATTAGCCCAAGCACTTATGGACATGGCGAATGAGGTATATATTTTCTCATGTATTTTACATTTAAGTGTTATTCATGTCATTTAGGGTTTAAGATTGAAGTGGAGGAATGCATATGGTCTGTTGTGTGATAGAAAAGTTCCACTTAAACTTAAGAGAAAATTTTATAAAATGATGGTAAGACCTGCAATGACATATGGTGCAGAATGTTGGCCAATAAAAGCGAAGCATAAGACTAAGTTAATTGTTACAAAGATGAGGATGCTCGGGTGGATGAGTGGCTTTACTCTTAGAGATAAAATGCGGAATGAGTATGTTCTGGGAAAAGTTGGAATAGCTCCAGTGGCAGATAAGATTAGAGAGAGTCGCCTTAGATGGTTTGGCCACATAAACCATCGGCCGTCCGATGACCTGGTTAGGAGAGTAGATGCATTAGAGGTAGAATTAAAAAGACTTGGTTAAGATGTATAAAAAATAACCTTAGTATACTTGAATTAAATGAGAATTTGACACATAATAGGACACAATGGAGACAAAGGATTCATGTAGCTGACCCCACTTAGTGGGATAAAGGCTTGTTGTTGCTGTTGTTATTGTTGTTGTTGTTGTTATTATTATTCATGTCATTTATATTGGGATGATGAGCATCAATTGGTGTGACAAATGGTATTTGTGATGTGGTCCTCTTGTAGAGTGTGGGCACACAATGCTTAGAAAAGGTGAAGTAGAGTGTGTATGATGCAAGAGGATATTTATAAGGGGCAGAGAATGCAATCAAGTGATTGTAGTGATAAGCGATGGATCGATAGAGACTTGCTAATCTTGATGACCAAAGCTTTGATCACTTTATATTTTGGTTTAAGAATTTGTGGAGAAAGCAAGAAGGGTATTTAGTGTGTGAAATGGCTTTAGATGTATGAAGAATTTTTTGAAATTGAGTAAACTAGGCCCATTTCTTGGAAGCTATTGTGAAAGAAATGATGCAACCAAGAGGGGAGAAGGGATTGAGGATCTGGAGATGTATTAGTTGTTCTAAAAGCTTATTTAAAAAAATGAAAGACATTCTCATGAAAAGAAAAAAATAACCACAATAATTATTTTTTTTCTCTGAATCATATATAATACACACTCAAAGGTAGACTTATAATTTTTTCTCAAATTATACTCAAGAGTAATGATTTTTGTAAAGAAATTACAATCTTCTCTTCATATATAATTTTACATGTGAGTGTGAGTTGTGTCATTTATAATAGCATGATGAGCATGAATTAGTGTACAAATAATGTGTGTGATGTGGTCCTCTTGACGAAGGTGGGAGGTGGGGGACAACACAAAATGGGTGAAGGATGTGAATTGAAAGGATGTCGTTACAGGAAAATATTCATTTTATGGCGAAAAATTATATCGAAAATAAGACTTTTTCCTTCAAAAAATTCATTTACTGACGGATATCCAACAAAAAAAAAAAAAATACTTCGTTGGTAAATTTTGGTTGAGAATGCATTCTAACCAAAAAATCTATCGGGAATTCTTTTCTGACTAATTTTCGATAGAAAATCAACCATAAACCTCAACTTAATTATCAATGAAAAATCAACTTGAGCAATCACCAGAAAACAGACATTCTAGTAGAAATTTTTTTTAAAATTTCCAATGGATTTCAGACTAAACTTTTAACAATAAAATCTTTGATCGAAAATCCATCAGAAAAAAATCCAACAAAATGTTTGTTTATTACTCCTCATATTGATATAAATAGCGAAAAATTTGTTGAAACTTGCCGAAAATCTCTAGAAAAGAAAAAAATAAAAGAAGCTTCTTATACATTTTTTATTTTTACACTTGCAATCACACATATAACATTGATAATTCTCAAAAACTGATTGATTGCCTAACTCTAAGCCATAATAAACATAATAAAAAAATACCAAATTGTATATACAATAAAAAATTCTAAACGGACATAATATATAATTATTACAAAAAAGTTTAACATTAAATACAATTGTTTAATTATCCTACCAACACATCAAATAAATAAACTGATATAAATACAAAATAGTCCTTATTAGCCTTCGCATCATCCTCCTTCTACTGCTCCTCCACTGTAGCTCTTTGCCCCTCCATCTTGTGGTGCATCTTTTTTATTCTAACTTTATTACCAGTCATTCGAGCTTTCATTTGAACAGTCACCCAAGCATTAATGTCCTCAACCAATGCAGCAACACATCTTTTAACTACATAATCAATTGAATAAGGGATTCACCTTGAGAAAGAATAGTGTGCATTGTATGCAAAACCCTACGAGCCTAAGCTATTTACTCTTTCTTTCTTTGTTGTTTCATCCAACTTCTCTCCATATATCAAGCTCTAACTGCTTAGATTGTCCACTTAAATTTCATGCACTATGAAACTTTGACTCTACACCTCCTTCAATCTCATGTACTCATCAGTCAAAATATTGTCATGTAATTAAAATATCTAGAATACGATTCAAAAAAATAGATATTTTGCTTAAATAAGCTCTTTGTGACCTCATGTCAACCTAGTGTTAATCAATCTAATGCATATGTGTTCTACTATGTAGCTCCACAACTGTTGATCCTCTTCCAAGCACTTATTTTTATAAAAAAATTTATGAAGTTAGTAAATAATGCTTATAAAATTTTTTGTAACATACATTACTTAAGAATTGTTAGTCTTCTCTTATACTCAATATAAGAAATTGATCCTTTAGTATGTAAGGACCTACCTATAGCCTCACAATCAGATGCTTGCTTTTTTTTTTTTTTTTGTCTTCTGTCTATTTCAAATATACTCGGGAGAAGCCCAAGTTCTACATAGCTTATCACACACTTCCTCTTCAATCTAGAGATGCATCTACCCAGACTTGTGAATATTCACAAACATATTGTATAGACAAGTTGTGCCACTAATCGCAAAATTCCTTATGATATCTTTGTTGAGCTCTAACATTCACCAAAATTCTTTTTATAACATAAAACATCTCGATAAGAATCATTAAAGTAAGAACATCATGTATTATGAAATGGGATACTTAATACCCCAAATTCTGAACAATATATCATGCACCTTTATTAATATCTTCTTCCATGATAAATATAGGGCATTATATTTGCTTTTTATTATATCTCTTTTTTATGTGTTTAATGTCTAAATGAATTAAACTTACAAAAGAAACTTTAGTTAGCACTAAATAAATAAAAAAGTAAAAAATAAAGTATACAAACTTATGTATCTCCATCAGGCCCAACATAGGTTTGTGTAGTGGGTGTTTCAACTCCACTATGCTCAATAAGAGTGGATGGACCAGCATGATATGCTAATGGTGGTGGTGATGAACAGGGATAGCTAGGATCTCTATGACCTATGCAGGGTTGAAAAGGGTAACATGGAGTGGTGTCTGCAGAATCCAGGGAATAACAGGTTGGTGTATGTGTAGGTGGAATGATGCAGCGTGGTGAGATCGGTAAAGAATTCACGGAGGTGTCAGTAATCGTGGTACTAGTTTGAATAGTAAGATGAGAAATATACTTTTTTCTCCAGAAAATACTCATGATCAATCTATAAGGGATGTCATTACCACCACTTGTTAACATCTACAATAAAAAAATTAATGATTAGAGTAGTAAAAAAATTATTCTAAGTATTAAACTCCAAAAGTAAATGCATAATTACAGTATTAGAATGTAATAAAAAAATAAATTCTAGGTATTAAGCTTAAACAAAGAGTAGTGCATAATTACAGTACTTAGAAGAAGTAAAAAAAATCTTATTCAAGGTTTTAAACATAAGAAGAAAAGCATAATTACAATTTCAAATTGCTATAAAACAAAAAATAGTTTAATTATAATGCACATGTCATATGACTTCCTCAAATGAATTAATATAAGTTGAATTTAAAAATTCTTATTCATCATTACCACTGTACTCATTGTCATATTGAATAACTTTCTCATAATTGTCAATAATATCTTGTAAGTTTATCACATGCTCAACATCATCAATTGGAAGTATGATCAAGATTAATAATATTTTAAACTTCAACTCTTGCTCTATGTTTAATCTTAATTACAACCATCCAACCTTTTTTTTTCATATGTAAGGATATCTATGGTAATACACTTGTCTAGCTTCATGTATAAGAATGAAGGGATCAAATTTAGCCTTTTTTTATTTTAACTTTAGTAATGTCTTATGTCTTATGTATTCTTGCTCTATGATATGGAATAGGATCAAACCAATCATAGTTAAATAAAAATACATTTCTCTCATTTGAACTAGGATAACAATTGCATAGTCTCTTATAAAACTCTATAATAATTTGTCTAATCATTTGAATATGTGTTACCTCAGATGCAAATACTAGAGTTATATACCTTTCTTTCTTCAAACCAATAACTAGTATATAATCTATAGCCATTCATATCAAAAATTGGCCACATAGTGATAACTTGCATGGGTCCCCAAGCAAGATCATGAAGGTCCTAGTTCTTCACTCCATTACTCCAAACATAAACCTAATAACTAGCGTTATATCAGAAGATGTGGCCAATAAATTCAATAGAGAAAGATATACATAGCTAGGATAGCCTACATGTAACCTAAATCATATTAAGAAATCATCTTCAATCTTTTTATTAATAGTAATAACATCATCTAATTACAAATAATTCACAAATAGCTTGAATTTATCATTGAAATCAATACAATCAGATAAACTGCATATCTAAGTAACACAAGAAATCATCAAATATTAGATAAACCATCCTACACAAGTAAAGGTTCAACTTCATTGTAGTTGAAATGAATATTAATTATCGATGTTGGAAGCCTTTTATGATTCAATTATTTAGAAGTTCTTCTACCTACTAATTTTCCTAATTGTTGAAAAATAGAAAAAAAAACATTTTGTGAATCTCTTAAACCTTCAACATCATCCTGTTGTTGATATTGCTCGGAGTAATTGGAGTAGAAATCTATAACTTTAGACTTCACATTTTGAGTCTTCATAGCATGTTTTATTCTTCATAGTCCTCTTAACTTTATTCAAAAATTTACAATAGATTCAAGAATTAAGTGTGACTGAAAATAAAATGAATTCATACTATTAAGCATTAGATATCATTATCTCTTGAATGGATACATCCAGTAATAATGTACTGGACCTCCAACTCTTGCTTCATAGGGAAAATATATTGGCAAGTACTCCTTAGAATAAAAAATGTATGGAGAAATATTCTCTCTATCTTGATTAATATAAGTGGAATGTTCTTTTCAAGCTATCTTAGAGTGTCACCATTTAAATGAGCTAAACACATTTCTTTAAAGAATAGATTACACTCAGTTAAAGAATTCAATATTTGATCAAGTAAAGCACTAAATGCAACTAGTAATAAGCCCTAGAAAAAAAATATAATAATCATGACATTTCATTTTAAATATCTTCCCTACTCTAAAGTCAATGCATCTACTCATATTAGATACATAAATATTCTTCGTTGATTAATATAAGATAATAGTTAGCTTTAAGTTTCAAAATGTTACCATCTGTTGTCCCCTTGAGCTCTAACTCTCCTCTTCTGTAGTATTTCTTTAGGTTTAAAGCATTCACATTATCCTTACTTTATTCCTTCATATCCATCAAAATATTGAATATATTATTGAAAATTTTTCTATATGCATAACATCAAGATTATGTTTAATCAAATTGGTTTTCCAATACAATATATCCCATAAAATACTCTTTTTTATTCAATTATGATTTACACTATAACCTCAAAGATGGCTATCAGATAATATTGGCAAATTAAATTTTTTTTATATTGAACTAATAATTTACAGTAACTTATCCCCAATTAATCTTGGTAGAGGCTTAGACTTTTCAACACTATTTTTAAATAATACATCATTATATCTTCTGAATGGGTGATCAATGGCATAGAACATATGATGACAATGAAATCATAAAATTTTTTTATCATTTTTTAAAGTAAACACCTTTAATAAATTCATACAATATGGACAATCCAAATTTCCATCAACACTAACATTTCATACGTAAGAAAGTTATTAATAGTTCACATAAGCACAACCTTCTTCTAAAAGGTTTGCTTTACTATGATATCTTATGTGAGTATACCAATTATCCCATAAGATTTTCAAGTAATCTATTAAAGGTTGCGAATACATATCATTTGTTTCTTAGGGATATGTGGCCAACATGAATAAAGTGACATAGGCTAACTATATGGCATGAAACTATCAACACATGAACAAAGTGTAACATTGTGTGGCTTAGAAGCAAAGTGAGGATAAATATGATTAAAATGCATTTATGCTTCTCTGTCTAATGGATGACTCAAGAAATTAGATTCACTTGCTCTCTCATGGTGGCATCTTATATGTTGATTTTGATGGAAAATCCACTAGAGACAAGTAACCTTCAAATAGATGTTTTTTTTCATAATTTTGTTTTCAAAAAATTTTCAACTAAAAGTTTATCAGTAATTTCACTAGTTATTTTTCAATGACAATAGTTATCTTTCTTGTAGTGTGTATAGAAGGGGTAGAAAATGTGAATATTTGTGCTCTTGTAATGTGTCTAGAGGGGGTAGAAAATGTAAATATTTGTGGTGGTAAGTGCTCTAGCATTGAAAATTTAGTTTTACCATTAGTCATGTTTCACTATCCAAGTAATGCTACCTTCATCATTCATTTTTGAAAGCATACATACTTAAATATATTACATTTTTATTTTTTAAAATCAAATCATATTGGATCCACTAATAAGTGAATGTATTGTATTAATATGAGAGATAAATCTAATTTTAGACATTTAAGTATACTTTTGGTTTATAAATTTTCTAATAAAAGATTATGTTCGCACAATTATCATAACAATAACAAATAACATTAGGCAAAGTCTAAAAGAGTTTTTTATTTTGAATATACTTCTCTTATTTGATAAAAAAGGAAACATGGGATATCAATGTTTAATTCATCGTGTTTGAAGTATGCATATAAGACTTGATACTAGAAGTACCATGTGCAAATTTTTTATATCACTTTTAATATCTATATTCACACTTTTAAGTATGCTAATCTCATCAAAAAGTTCATACTTCTTACATTCAAAAGAGAGTGAATATTTTTTCATGAACTATAATATTTTTTTAAGTCCTATGCATAGAAAAAACTTTATTCTGATTAATTTTAGTTTGATCTAGATCAAGCAATAAAGGAGTATGATCATTTTTTTAAACTAACATAATCTTTTTTCAAGCAAGCATATTTTATTCTAAGTATTTAAAAACTATCATGCATTATCTCTGCTATGCAAGTAAATCATCATAAGATAAATCATATATCTCATTAAAATTAAAATCTCCTTTTTCATTCTAAATCATGAAAGATAAATTGCTTATATCCACTTATGATTCACTAACCGAGAATTTAGAATAAAAATTTAACTAGAAAGTTTTTTGAGTTTTTTTTTCATTAGTATCACCTTTATTAAGTATTTTCTTCTTTTTACTCAAATTATTATTATTAGGACAATCTCACTTAATATGATCTAGCTTTTATATCTAAAAAAGTTAATGTTAATTTTAGTGTTATTCATCATTTTATCTTTATCTTTACCTTCCCTTTTATCAAATATTTTCTTTTTTTTATTCTTGGGAAAGGAATTGTATTTTATAGTGATTAGCATCACATCATATTCATTTAATAATTCACCTTTGTTATACTAAATTTTTAAATCTTCAATGTGATTTGCTTTTACTTCTTTTATTTGATAATGATCACAATTCTTTACCATATGATTTATTTATGAAATTTTGAGGAGTCAAATAAAAGATCAATTAAAAAGAATATTTACTTTCACACAATAAGATTCATGCAAAAATCTAAGAAATTTTTTTGACTTTTCATCTTGTGACTATTCATTTTCTCGTGTATAAAGAAATAATTATTTGATTGAATCTAGCATACATGTTAGAGATTATTTCACTAGATTTTACATAAAATCATTCATAATCATAAATATATAAATTATTATGAGTTTATTTTATCTTTTAGTACCTTCTTATAAAATGTGCAATATATTTCATATTTTCTTTTACTAATTTTATTAGTACAGAGACACATGTAATCATTAAACTTAAGAGCATAGAAAAAATAGTTTAATGATTTTAATTTCATTAAGAAAATTCATGCTCATCTTTTGACCATTTCTTAAATGGAATATTAATGAGCATGTTATTTATTTCTTTACTTAGATTACAATATCCTACATTTACTAAATTTTACAATATCTTTACGAGAATCAATAGATTGAATAAAAGTAGATTTGTTAACTATTTCAAAATCAAAAGAAAAATCAATAAATAAAGAGTGTCGAATAATAGAATACCATTCTATCATACCCTTATTTCCAAAGTGTTTTATGGTGTTCATTTTTAGGTTGTGAGATAACAAGATAATAAAAATTCTCTAATACAATTGAAAGTAAAAGGGAAGAATTGGTTGCTTTGAAAATTTATTTAAATAAATGAATTTCTATTAATATGATAAAAAATAAAAATAATATTTTTTATTTTAGTTTTAAATTATAAGTCTTGCATACACAAAGTTAGATTATTTTTTTCTTTTTATCAAATTATAATTGGAGCATTGACATATAATGAAATCATAATCAATCTTTTCTCTTCAAAGGATATCTTTAAATTATTTACCATAAATAAGAAATATTCAAAATACAATTAATAGTTTTATTAGGTAATTTTAATTAATAAAAGAGTAAAGATAGAAGTAATGCAAGAAGAGAGAGCAAAGTATATGTTGATAAATTATGGTTTGGCAGACCAATTGCTTACATATACTCCCTAAATCATTTTCTTAAGATTTTTTTTATATCCTTTCATTTTCGTAGGTTGATTAAGGCTATAAAGTTATATAGTTTAATTGAAGTGAAGATGAAACATGTGTACATAATCTAATATAAAAAAGTAGTCTACTTATCTCGTTGAATTGATGATATTTTATTACTGATGGTGTGGCCAATGGTCAAGGTGACCAATTTGGTTGAAGGGGCCTCTGCTAAGATTCTTAAAAGATAAGAAAGGTTGGGGTTTGGTTTTCTTTGAATTGGGTTTAAGATTTAAAGGGAATAGGGATCGGCCAACCCCAGATAGACAACCACATAAGTTTTGGGACACTATTTTTCTAAATTAGAGCATTCCCATAGAACCCCAAATCACATGAAATAAATGGCAAATTGTAGGGATTGAAGTATAGTTGTGATCTAGAAAGTTTCGTAAGATTTCATGGAGTTTAGGTATTTATTTTGTATTTTCTCCCAAAATTTGTTAGGTGAAACTGTCTTTGGCCTACTAGTTAATTGTTCACTTAAGGCTATTAGAACTTTATAACACATGTAGATGAAATCTTATGATGTATACCATTTTTTTAATATTTTTTTTTCATAAATTTTATGGAGTTTAAACACACCAAACACTAAGTGGAACATAAATAAGTTAGATTTGGCCTATTTTTTGCTGGCCACTTCAAGGGATGATTAGATGCTTTTAAGTTGGATAATTATATGGAAAATAATTATTGCATCCTTAGGGAAACAAGAATAAAACTCCATAAAACAAAAAAATCACCATATAAAAATTAAGTCACTCACCAAAGTTGCTTAAACTGAAGGATCTCCAAATCACTTCAAGATGATTGGATGGCCAAGCTTCCAACCCTTTAGAATTCTCTCCAAATCCTTTGCATAAAGTCACCAAAAAATCATCACTCATAGCACAAAAAATTTTTATATAATACATATTAGTTTAAACTTAAAACAAAAGGAGAAGTTAGAGGGGAAAAGAGAGGGAGAGGTTGGAGGAGGCCCACTCATTCCTTAATTCCTCCCTCCATAAGCTACCACCTCTTATTTAATTTAAAATCAATTTTAATTGTAATAATTCACTCCTCCCATTTCACATGGCACAAAATTACATTATTCTTACATATAAACACATAAAATATGGCAAACAAGCTATGTAAAATTAAAATGACTTAAGTCCCTGATATTTTTAAGTTTTATTCTTCCTCAATGGTTTTTACTCCTTGTAATTGGACCACCAAGTCTGGCTTCCATTCTTTAGCTTGACTTCTTGTGATTGAACCTCCATGTGTTACACTAAATTAGGAATGATATAGAATTTTTTTTAAATTTAAAAGATAGAATATCTAACTAAATATAAATGAAATGTTTAGAAGAGGTAAGCTATGTTCTTATTATTCAAGAAATGTGTATCAAAATATTAGATTATTAATAATATTTAAGGCATTATATATTGATAACATTATTAGTAAATATGTAATGAATAAGTTCGAACAAGGTCACTTGTCTTGTTAATGTTGAATCTAAATTTGTCCATGGACAGATAGAACTAAGCATATATATATATATATATATATATATATATATATATATATATATATATATATATATATATATATATATATATATTCACTATATAAGAATGTAAGTACAAGTGGGAGAAATCAGAGTACAAGAATCACACCTCTCCTTCTAAAAAAAAGTAAAATAGTCAGAAAAAAGGTCCTTCACTCCTTGTGACTCCTCTATTTATAGGGCTTGAAGGTTGATTATAAAAAATATATATTATTTATAATATAATAATTATGGTGGCTTTCTTTGGTAATTGGTGTAGAACTCATCTATGCTTTGGGATTCGATGATGGGTTGTATACTAAGTGACTAGTTTGTGTGGCAAGTCATCTGATGTGATCACTTTAGTGTGGTAAGTTCCTCCATTGTCATCCATATGAGGTAAGTCTCTCAATGTCAGTCGCCTGGCTTAGATGACTTTTTTATTTAATTACCTAAGTGAGACAAGATTTCTTTAGAGGTTGAAAATTTCTCCCATATGACCACTTATATGAGTAAGTTCCCTTCAAAGGCTAGTGAGTTCCTCTAAGTGATCTCCTACATGAGACAAGTTCTTCTGGATAACGGGCAAGTGAGTTCTTCCCCTGACTATGTTACTCACCACTGAGTGTTTTCAAGTTTGTTTGTTTGTCAAGCTCATGTGCACATATTTGGGCAAACATTTAGCTTTCCAACACTTCTACTCCTTAGAGAGGCAACTCATAAAAATGAGAAAAGAGTAAAAGAATCTTATAAAGCAAATATTATAGTATAATTATTATGATGATTGATCATTTATCCATCAAAAATTTAATGAGCTACAATCACATCATTTATCCATCAAAAATTTAATGAGCTACAATCACATCACCTTTGATTTGACTTTCTTATTTTAGAGTTATCCATCCTTCATGACTATATAAGGGGAATTTAAACTCCAAAGTTGGCCATAATTTCCTCATTTTGCTTTATGTCGAGTGCCTTCTTGCTATGTTCAAGTGTTCACAATGCATCCAAAAGCCCTCAATCCAATGTAGATATTAGTGAACTCTATTTAAGCTATTATGAGAAGAAAAATAATACCAAGATGACACATAAAGGAGAGAATGTTTCATAGCCTCCTACTGAGGCAAGTGCTTTTAATCCAATCATGATGTCTCTTGGTGTTGAGATGGGCAGCATAAGAGCCTGAATTTGTAGCATCCAATTGTTGTCACTAAGATTGCTATATTTATGATGTCAAGTGTTTTAAAATCCTCTGAAAGAAGTAGTGGGTTCATGTCTAATAATGAATGTCTTGCTAAAGGATCTCCACATGTGGCATTTCTTTCTACAGCTGGCACTCTAGCTCTCCTCTCAGACAGTGCAATTGTAACTCCTAGCTTGGTTGCTCCTAACATTTCTTTAAGCATGAGTCTTCACACATCAGGTGAGTAGATTACTTTGAGTCCAAGTATGAGGATATGCTAAGGGTGAAGATGATAGAGGATGTTAGGTTCGTAATCTAGAAGCTAATCGATAATGGTCACCTAGATTCTAGCAAGCCTTTTTGGCTTTCCATTTTGTTTAACTTATGTCTCTATTCCTGCGACT
Organism: Cymbidium sinense; assembly: GCA_021442155.1. Taxonomy (NCBI): domain Eukaryota; kingdom Viridiplantae; phylum Streptophyta; class Magnoliopsida; order Asparagales; family Orchidaceae; genus Cymbidium; species Cymbidium sinense. The sequence goes on from CM038226.1 coordinate 48,375,616, forward strand.
GAGAAAAGAAAAAAACAATCATATAATCATCTTTATACTCAACACTCACCATATATATTTTGTCTTTTTGATGAAATAAAACTTTTTTCTTGCTCACCACTTTTGTTTATAATAATTTTTATAATTTGTCGATAATTTTTTGATTGCTTATGTTTAAAAGTTTTGTGCAGTAGTACTCACTTTTTCTGAATGACTCAATATTTGCATTCATCTTACTAAGTTTCCAACTTGGAAATCCTATCAGCATTTTGAGGGGAAATGTGTCGCCAACCATGTGAAATATTGGTCTTTGTAATCACCAACCACATAAAGTGTTTATCTTTGTAATCACTAATCACATAGAGTGTTGGTCTTTGTAGCCACCAACTACACAAAGGATTGACCTCTGTAGTCGCCAATCACATGGATTGTTGGTTTTTGTAATCACCAATCACGTGAAGTATTAATTTTTTTAATCACCAACTACAATGAGTGATTGTCTTTTTTGTCATCAAACACTCATTGTTGGTATTACGACACTGGAGTTGCCAACCATTCAATTATTGGTCGTACATTCATAGTTATAAAATAAGCAAAATTTTCCCTCCAAGGGTGCCCCAAAGGCCTTACCCAACTAGTCACCTAATATGCTCTTGGGGCATTGAAGGTGCTTCTCTCATTTTGCCTCCTACATCCTTTGGTTCTTTACTACGTCTTACTTTCTTTACCAGTTTGTTGCACAGTTAAGTACATGGAAGGTGATGATGTGATAATTAAAATATTATTAGCGAGTTTAAAATATGAGTAAGTTAGAGTTGGAATCATCATAAACTTTTCTTCTCCTCGAGGTCGTAGCTCTCTTGTAGGAAGTATAGTCTCATCACTTTGTATTCAAATTAAACTTAGTTGGTGTTCCAAGTACACGACCTTTCACTTATAACTTAGCTCCCTAGATAATTTATTTTAGTCACATTAATCTTTTATTTGATTCATTATCAGTGGGATACCCGAGTGTAACTCAATTTTAGTAAATTATGTGCTACGATTAGAGATGTTCATAATGCAAGTAGGTTTGAAGGATTTTAATTGGTGTAAACTTTTTTCTCTCCGAGGGAGAGAGTAGTCTTGTCAAATGTGTGCTCAAGCTAAACTTGATCAACTCTATGAGTCAATGATTTTTCATTCAAAATTTGAATGCCTCACTTTCATTATTTACAACTATAATTATTTGAAGACATTATATTCATTTGGTGTGCTACCTGAGCCTCTTTAAATTAAAGCAAGTACATTCATTTCATAAGCGAGTTTTACAAGTGAGTAAACAAAAAACCTTTTTATGGAAAATATAATAAAAGAGTTTGTGAGAATGCTCAAATTGTAATGAAAGTTTTGACTAATAATTTTCATAGCCAAAAATATAATTTTTATCATAAGAACAAAGTAATAAAATTGATTAAGAAATATGGGACTTCTCATGACGATTACTCAACAATGTGGACC